>JARUPZ010000003.1:5882739-7321147 GCA_031213475.1 Nereocystis luetkeana
GGTATACCCCGTGTACGGCAGTGGTATGGCACTGGCATAATCCAGCAGCGTTATCCTGGTAATCCACTAGTGCCCTGCATCGATCGATCTCTTGAGCGGTTGGTTTGTCGGGCCACCAGTCGTTTTCTGCTCCTCCGTTTCTCCCGCGGAGCATGAAACAAAAAAAAGCACCGACCGCTGGCCGTTCATCTTCGACTCGCCTTCAACAACAGGTTGGCGGTGTTGCAGCGCTTAACTGCTCTACCGCGTTCTGACCCTCCGTCCGGTATTGTAGGGATGTGAAATGGATTTTTCGATATTTTGATCAATCGATATCTTGATATTCCGATATCCTAATATTCGTTATCTACTATTCCGATGTTCTATTGGTCCGATATTTTTTGAAAGCCAGAGCAGGGGAGCCTCGGAAGTACACATACGAATACAGAGAGGCCGCCGGGGCAAACGCCCCCTTGCAGGACGCGACGTTGATTGGGGGTGACGCTTAAGTTTTATGTTTTTTTTTATCAAATGGCGAGCACGCGCGCCGCGCTGCGCGGGGGGTATGAGTAGGGGTAGGGTACGAGGAGACCGCGTTCAAGGTTTTTTCTGGAGGTCTTAATACACTATACGACAGCAGTAGTTTTTTCTCTGGACGGTGTTGCTTTACACGAGACAAACCTATTTATGCTCTATTTGTATCCTGATACGCAAGACAGCGGTGATGTCACTGATCAGGCTATATAGTACTGCTGCTGTGGTAGGCACTTCCTTCTGAAAAACACAAAGGGGGTCAAACTGTGGTCTCATCTAAATAGCATGTTTGGTCGGGGGGGGGGGGAGGGTGTACTCGATATCATGCATAGCCGTAGTCGTAGGGGGGGGGGGGGGGGGGGGGGGTAGAGTATCCGGTAGGAGAGATGTACTCGATCTCATGCATGGCCGTAGTCGTATGAGCCGTAGGGGGGAGGTGTACTCGTTTGTTGCTTGCCTCAATAGTAGTCATCTGACCGTTGACCACGCATCCATTGGAGACGGAGCAAGGAGGGGGGGGGGGTAATATTCTACTGCTTGCCTCAGCCATTTCCTTTCGAGGCGGAGCGGTGTGTGTGTTAGGTGGTACCGATTGCGTTTGCAACGCGTGGGGGCTGGTGGTGGCGAAGCGAGACGGCTGCGTAGGAGTGCAGTGGAGGTGGTACCAGGGCTCCCATACGCAGCCGTCGGGGGCGCGTGTTGCCCCCCCCCCCCCCCCCAATAGGCTGCATGCCGCGTTTGTGACCGCCGGAGGCTAGCTTGGCGATTTGATTGGCGCCATATGTACAGCCGAAAACCGCTTCGAAATATAGTGCACGCATACAATACAAACATCGGCTCCTTTTTGCTTGCAGGTATTGAAATCAATTAACGCCGATCGAAGCAAAATCCGGTACGAACTTGTTTCCAGTTTTCCGGCAGGATTGCCACAACTTCAAGGGGAGACGGGTGTGTGGTAAGAATATTACGGGGGGGACCAAAGTAAATAGGACCTACGGTAAACACAACAACCTACATATTTACCTATTTTTACCGATAAATAATTGGTCCTGTTTACTATGGCCCCCCGTAATATACTTTCTATACTTGTAGAAGTTTATACATCTGTCGCCTTTCTTAGGGGGGGCTATCGAAAGAGGGAAGAGGTATTTTTCCGCTCCTGTTCACACTCGCTCGTACGAATACAGAAACGGGCGGCAGCTTATTCAAGCGTCGGTAGCTCTCTCGCTGTTACAGCAGTAGGAGGTCGCGCGCGCGGGGGGGGGGGGGGGGGGGGGGGGTGAGTGACTACATTACAACTATCCACGGAGGATGAAGAAAAAACAACCAAAACAGAAACCCAATTGTCGTTTGACAGCTGAAAAACCTTATCTAAGAACTAAAAAAAAAAGGCGGAGATTTCTCGGTCGGACCGGGGGGGGGGGGGGTCGAGATCTAGAAGGAGGGCCAGACGGTACGCACCTCGAACAGAACGTGATCTACCGTAGATCATCTATTCATAGTCCCCCCCCCCCCCTCCGTCCCGGCATTGTAGGTATGCGAGGGTCTGTGGTCATACGACTACGGCCATGCATGATACCGAGTACACCATCCCACCTGCCCGTGCGAGAGGTTGCGCAGGATCCGCAAAGCACAGACCCAACCCGGGAAACACGTACCCTTGGCACAGCACGTATACATTGTACGACTCTCACCCAGAAACATAGGCCACCTTAACAGTAGACCGTATCGCACGTACAAACCAGGGATATATTTGCCCTAAAAGGTCTACCAGGTAGGTACCAGGTACCTGTAGGTTATGAAGCAGTGAGCAGGAATCGGCGTCTGTCTGAGATCGGGGAACGTTACCCTACAAGCCCGAAGGGACCCCCCCCCCCCTGCACACGAGGCGGCCGCGTGAAAAATTAAGCAGCTCGTTTTGATCGTGGAAAACAAAAAAAAAAATTACCCCTCAATCTCAGCCAAAAATTGCCCATTCTTAAGAAAACCTAGAGGTTGCCGTTCGGTCTTGCAGCATAAAAATCCGCGACGATCGACGCATACTACTGCTGTACCTCGACAAGGAATCGATACACAGGGTGGCCGGGACCCCCCCCCCCCTCCCTCCCCCCCTGGGCACAAAGTGGACGTGATAAAACCATTGCGGAAACCTAAAACAATGTAGTAGCACTCTATTTAGGCGGTTACGGAATTGAGAGGTTCTCCACACTTTCTTGGGTTTGCCATATACATTGTTCCATGTCTCGACAAGTTATGTTAGGCACCCATACTGTACAGCGGTTGGGGGGGGGGGGGGGGGGAGTCTTGACCACCTGTGCACGATAGACGGGCCCATCAGGTTTTTCTCGAGAGGGGCCAAAGAAGGAAGACAGCAACAAAAAAGGAGAAACATGACAAAAAAAAAAGAAAAAAATGAAAAAAGAAAAGAAAAAAAAAGACACCTTCAGCTGCGAGATCGAAAATTATCCTCGAAGCTGATCTAGCCCTTGTAAAAATAAAGGGAGTACACAGTACCCAAGGGAGAGGGGTACGCACGTAGCCATCACCACCCAACCACCACCATCACCAATCTCACTATCACCATCATCACCACCACCATGCAAGGCGACACGCAAAAATGCCGGCACCGGGAGACAATGCTCGACCAGAGAGCACCAGCTACCGTTATTATATTGACGACGGCCGAGATGATTTATATCAACGGGCTACTGTTTGTGAGTTCACTTACGAGTACAACAAAACAACACAGACGGCGATGAAGCTTTCACTATTCGACGCAAAATGGTCATTTTCGCTCCGCACGCATAATGTATACCAGGTACATAAGCAAGCACAAGACAGCCACAGCTACACACGCTCGCACGACACAACAACTACAAAAAACAAAATCAACACAAAAAAAAAAAAAATGGCCTCTGAGGACACACAGCTGACAGACGGTGCATCTTTCGAACGAAAACAGGATAAACCAGATCCCCTCCATGCCACCACCACCACCACCACCACCAGAACCACCACCAGAACCACCACCACCACCACCAGAACCACCACCACCACCACCCGTCAGACCGATTGTATATACCGCTCTGCCCCACGTAAAAGGGGAGTTTGAATTTCGTGTTGACTCAAACATCGTCTATATCTTAATGGGGACAGCAGAGGAGTGGTACGTATTTATCATCTACCAGGTACAGTACATGCGTTTTTTGATCAGTCGCCGCGTTTTCGAACGACGACGTACAAGAAGTGATCGGGATGTCGCAGCGCCTCCCACAGCTGAGCGACCGGCGCGCCCAGCGGAACCTCGATCCCTTGCACCACGACCCTCGGCAGCGGCAGCGGTACCACCACCACCGCCGGCTCTCCGACTTCCCCGACCCCACCACAATAATCTACACTGACAACGGTGACGGTGTAGGGAACGGCAGCGGTGGAACGCCCCCCCCTCCCCCCCCCCCCCCCCTCCCCCCTCCCCCTCCCCCTCCCCCCCCCCCCCCCTCCCCTCTCCCTCCCCGCTACCCTCCTTCTTCTGCCTTCCCTCTGCGTTGAGAGCTCCTTGACGCTCGCCCTCTTTTTGCTCCTCTCCACCTCCAGCCTCGTCTCTTCTGCCTACCACCGCTTCTCCCGCACTGGAATCGCCCTCGTCCCGCGTTTTTTCTTTTCCTCCCTCCTCTCCCCCCCCTGACCCCCCCCCCTGTCCTCGTGCCCCGCCTCCTTTTTCCCCCCCTTCTCTCCCTCCCCCGTCCCCTTTTCCTGCTCCCGCTAGTGGTCTCTCATTGACGTGACCCGGGCTGCTACACCCAGCCGGCAGCGGCGATGGCGACGGCGGCGGCGGCGGTAGCGGTATCGGAGTCAAGGGGGGGTCCGGCCCGACCGTCGCCGCTCCGGAGGGACGGTCGCGTCCAGCCTCGGCGGCGGCGTCGAGTGGGGCCGTTGCCGCGTCCCATGGGACCGCTGGACAGAGCCACGCCAGGCAGTCCCGCAGCGTAAAAGGCGTACCTGTTAAGATTAGTTCGGTATGGTATATTTGGTTTGGCATTGTTGTTGTGAGAGGTTGGTCCTATTTTTTTTGTTTTTGGGGGGGGGGGTTGAGTCGGGAAACGACGTGTGATGTGATGTGATGTGATGTGATGTGATGTGATGTCATGTCATGCCATGCGACGTGGTGAGTGAGTGAGACGTTCATTTTGTTTGCTTGTTCGTTTTGTTGTTGTTGTTGTTGTTGTTGTTGTTGTTGCTGTTGTTGTTAATATTGTCGAAGTAGTTGTAGTAGTAGTAGTAGTAGCGCGCTCTCTTCTCTTTCTTCTCTTTTTGTGTAGTAGAGAGAGATGTGGAAAAATATGAGGCAAAAAAGAGAGAAGTGCACGGAAAGAGAGAGACACAAACAAACACACAGACCTGGTGAAAAAAAAAATACCAGGTGCGAGACACATCCAACCATACACACGTTTTCGCCTGCAGAGTAAATCAGCAAAACTCGCTTACCTGTGCCACAAGGGCCTCCGATTCTATTCGGCGGCCGTGTGAAAATTATCAACTTACACCGGTGCACAGCTTAGGTTGGATTCCAGGGTTTACCACAGATACGTAGGCGTCATCGGCGTCGGGTACAGGCGAAAAAAAACCCAACCGGAACGAAACAAGTCGGATTCCTTTCCGGATACGGTCGTGTTTTGTGCAATCGGAAAACCGCCTCCCCAAAAGCCCGGTTTCGGTCGGCACACACCGACCGAAAACACACATTGTTTTTTGGATTTTCGGTCCACAAGGCCGGGCATGATACAAAACAGGACGGTTCAGCGCTAGTCGCAACACCAACCCAACAAATGACGGTACATAACGCAAGGCAAGGGGATGACGGTACACAAACGAAACGGTACGATTCCAAGACATAAAAACGCTCTCCCGACGCACAAAACCCCACCAAACTCCAACAACATCCAAACCCACAATACGCATCCGACAATATCCCACAATGACCGACAAATGTACCCACGACATCCCCTAAAATCCCACCTTATATCCCACAATAGTGTCCCGCAATAGTGTCCCATGCTATGATATCCCATGCTATACATCCCACAATGCCCCACCGTCTGGCCTTTCCGTCGGTATCGGGAGCTGCGAGGGGGGCGCCTCGCCCATCACGAGCCGGACGGGGACCAGGCGCAGCCCGCCGTCACCGCCCAAAAACGCGTCCATCTCGTGGAAAACCTTGGCATCATCTTTTATTTTTCGTTTCATTTCGTTTCGCGGGCACGACGGAGACGAGACACCAAGAGGACAGGGAGGGGGGGGAGGGGAGGGGGAGGGGAGGGGGAGGGGGGGGCAGAGGGACAGGCTGAGCGTACAACTACTACGGGGAACCATAGTAAATAGGACCTACGGTACACACAACAACCTACTGGTACATATTTACCTTTTTTTACCTACAATATTTAATATGCCCCCCCCGTAATAAAGGAGAGCTAGCGTGGGCACGTCTTTCGTTTGGTTGTCGTTGTTGTTTTTTTTTTGTGTGTTTCACGTTTTAGGGTCTTAAGTTTAGCGTTTTACTTTTTTATTTATACCTGGCACCTGGTACGTATTATTAGAGCGGGTCCAGCTATACAGAAGGGCTGGAGTTCACTTATCCGGCGTTTTTGCAACCGTTTCGGAAAGAGTAGAACACTACCCAATTTTTGTAGCTACGTGATGCATTTCTTAGTCTCCTCCTGCACATCTGTCGACGTCACAAGGGTTTGGTAACCGAGTTGTGTTGTCATCATCGAGAAAAGTCCATGTCGATTTTCATCCCGTTACGTACCGTGCCAAGATATATGGGCACTAATGTACTCTTGACGAGTACTGTAGAGTCTACTGGAATACCAAAGTCCGGAAAAGAAAAGTAATACGGATGTCGCTGATGCTCGGTGTTAACGTTCCTCGAGGCATGCCACAATACGATATATATATATATATATATATATACATCTTCACCATCGCCAAATTCGATACCCGGCATCTACGAACTTGGGCTGTTTCTTACGCGGTTCGATTTCGAGCTTCAGGTTTGTATTTTTCGACCCCCCCCCTCCCCCCCAAAAAAGGCATTTATCTGCTTATGCAGTCCGAATGTTGAAAATCGACCAGACGTTTTCTAGACCTGAGAACCCGATGCGCAAGTCGTCAGAGTTTGCTCCAAAATACGACTACTTGCGCCATCAGAGTTTCAAATCGGAACATGGCATGGTTTCTAATTTGTTTTTGAAGATGATATCCACGCAAGCAAGCAGTAGCAGCAGCAGCAAAAAAGCGATCGATGAGTTGGATGGTGACACAGCGACGTTGCTTCGCGCCGACGCACCGACGCAAAGCAGGCGGTCGGCACGCCTCTCCGTGGCCGGGCCGCAGTCGGCTGGCTTGGGCATAGAGGCCAAGAAAAGCGTACTCGGCGCGCGCTTCTCCGTGGGCACGTACTCGTAGACCACAGCAGCAGCAGCAGCAGCAGCAGCAGCAGCAGCAGCAGCAGCAGCAGCAGCAGCAGCAGCAGCAGCAGCAGCAGTCAGCCAGTCATCGTGCTGGGCCCGGATGCTTCATGGCGTCAAAAACACAAACACACAAATACAGGATGACTCGAGCGCCCTCGGCACGTCTCTTCGCCGCCAGACCAGAGGCGATCAGCTTGGCTTCGGACGCTTGGGGTCCGACGCCCAGCGCAGCGCACTCGGCTCGGCGCGTCTCTTCGCGACGTCAGGCCACAACAGTTGATGTCGGCGTGTCGAACCTCTGCACACGCAATACATCCTTTTTTTATTTTGAAGATGAAGACTGTCTAGGTAGCTGAAAATGAGATCTGGCCTGCTCAAAATATGAACCGCACAGGAAACACGTGTGCGTTAGTGACCTGTGTGTTTTCGTGGTTTACTTCTGCGTTTTGGTGTTAGGCGTTCTGTGTTTTACATCTAATCTCGTGTTTAGTGTGTTTTGGTTGCGCTTTTTTTGTGCTTGCGTCGTTTTGTGTATTTTGGTAGTTGTGCATGTGTGTTTTTTTTTCGTGCGCGTACTTTCGTAGCTGGTGAAACGAGAAACAACAAAACTAGAAAAAAAAACCCAGCCGTCGACGCGTGCTTGACCAATTTCACAAAACACACCATTACTATTGCGGGGGGCCATAGTTAATAGGACCTATGGTTTACATAAAAACCTGTATATTTAACCATTTTTACTAACGATATTTGGTCCTATTGACTATGGTCCCCCGTAATATTTGCCTTCCTTCCGGCACACGTCCATAAAAACAAATACGACGGAGTATTAGAGAAAAAAAGTTCAAGGTACAAAACAATCATATATATATATAGTGTTTTGTTTTGTAAGAAGTATACCAGGTATATATCACGCGTCCTAACTCTGCTTCTCGTATATACTCCGATACAGTAGTAGTGCGCCTGCCCCTGGACCGTGCATGTCGGTACGTTTGAAACGTTGGCAGCAAACACCAGGGTACGAGTTAACATCTACAGACGCGTCCCACGGCAGAGGTAGGCATGACAACAAAGCACGTCATTTTTAGGAAGGCTCCTCATTTCAGGAGCTCTAAAAGCTCACTCAAACAACTGGCCGCGATGAAACACGCACGCACACCCGGCAGATCATCTACAGGTCATCTACAAACAGATAATATACAGATCACCGACGGATCATCCACATATCATCTACAGACCATCTACAAATCATCTACATATCATCTACTGATCATTTACAGATCCTCTACAGATCACCTACAGATCATTTGCAGATTGTTCATTCCCAGAGTTGACGATCTAGATCTTTCAAGGCAGATAGATATATAGACCCATATATTCCCGATCTCGTCTTGGTATACTGGTGTGATCTGCAGCAGCAGCAGCAGCTCATGCCGCCTGGAGGGAAGGACTCCCACGAAACCTTGAGTGATCTGTCCACAAGGTTTCCTGGGTATAACATGTAGTAGGAGATGTACTATTACGGGGGACCGTAGTTAACAGGACCTATGGTAGACATAAAAACCTATATGTTTAACCATTTTTACTAACAATATTTGGTCCTGTTAACTATGGCCCCCCGTAATAGTGTATGCGCTGATTCCGGCACAAAACCTCCTCTCACAACTCACAACGGCAGGAGAGGAACTAGATGATCTACGGTAGAAATATAGATACATAGATAGATAGATCATCATCGTGTTCGAGGCGTGTAGTTGAAACGTAATGGGTACAAGCAGTATACGACCGATACGCGATCCCATTTGGTAGTACCGATCTGGGGTCGGAATACAATGAATGGCCTTTTAGACAACACTATTTATGTTGGTACGGGGGGGCACATTAAATAGGACCTACGGTGTACGCAAAAACCCGTATATTTCGGTATTTTCACGAATATTTGGTCCTATTTACTGTAGTCCCCCGTACTATTAATAGTACGAAGCTGCCCATGTATTTACGCCCAGAGATAAAAACAACAATACTGTACCATGGTAGGCACACATGAAACCCTACCGTACCGTACCACGCCTCTATACTCTATACTCCATGCTCTGGGAGTACATACCCGGGTATCTACCTGAGTATGAAAAACAAACAGGTTTGGTACCCGCCGGTTGGGTACCCCCCGAGTATACGAGTATATATGTATACATGCCCCGGTAAATATTATACCCTGCTAAATACAGCCTTGAAGAGTGCTGCCCGTAGTGTCGATGGCACATCTGCACTCACTCGCTTTCAGAGCCCTCCACAGACGCGTCTGCTTGTCCTTGGCCAGGGTCATGCCGGCGCGAGAGGAGCCCAGCTGCAGGTACAGGGCCTGCTTCAGAGTGTTCGTGTAGTGTCGTCGGATGTCGGGCTCCTTCTCCAGCGGAAAAACCTTGTTTTTATGTTTTTTTTTTTGTTTTTTTTCGTTTTTCGGCCAAGCGCGACGAAAAGTTAATATATAGCATGACGAAGGAAAAAAAAAACAGAAACCACGAAAATCAAATCAAAACCATAGCCGAAAACAAAACTGAGCCATCTTGTCGCGAGAAGGACGGAGCAAGGAGGGAGGGGCGCTGGCGAAGCATAGATCGATTTCGTTGGTATTTCGTGCCCCTCCGGCGCTTTTTAAAAAAGAGCACATACGGTAGCGTACGTTACTCTACCCTACCCTACCCTTCCCTTCTTTGCTTTTCCCGACCTTACCTGCCCCACTCGACCGTACCGTACCGTACCGGATCGTATCGTACCCTACCCTACCTGACCTTACGCTATCTTACCTTTTCCTATGATACTCTACCTTACCCTACTCTATCCAACCGTACCGTACCGTACCGTACCTTACCTTACGCTATACCGTATCACCCTGAACTGCCCCTATCTTGCCTGGCCTTACCTTGCCCTACCCTGCCCTACCCTCCTCTACTTTACCCTTGCCCTGCCCCACCCTACCCTACCCTCCCTGACCTGATACCCTACCCTACCCTACCTTATACCCTACCCTACCCTACCCCACCATATACCGTACCTTACCTTATACCCTACCCTATATTACCGTACCTCACCTTATACCCTACCCTAACTCACCATACCCTACCTTATACCCTACCCTATCCCCACCTGTCGCCGAGGGCACCCCTGGAAGTGCACGGTAATTTGCCACGGAAGCGCGGACCGCAAGAGCATCTCGTTTCCGCCAGCAACCGCGACTGCAGCCGCGGCTGAGCCTGTTGCTGCTGTTGCTGCTGCTGTTGCTGCTGCTGTTGCTGCTGCCCCTCCTGCTGCCGACGCGCGTGTCGCGTTCTTAGCATACCCCTCTGTTGTCGTGTGAAACATGTCACACGTTTCCCCCTCTTGGCCGGCGACGAGGTCGAATAAGACACCGGTCGGAATGTGCCTGCGGTGCGGCGCAGCGCGGGTGTGGCATTGGAGGCGGACGCAGAGACGGCGGCGGAGGCGGGAGCGGAGGCGGGGGCGGAGGCGGGTGCAAAGGGGCGGCGGCGGTGGGAGGGTCGGGGGTGGCGGGGGGGGGGGGGCGTACTCATTTGTTGCGTGCCTTAGTCATTTGATCATTGACCACGCATCCCTTTCGAGACGGAGCATAGAGCACGGGAGGGGGGGGGGGCTGCGACTGACGTGTTGTTTTCCTTAGTAATTTGTCTATTCTTCGAGGGGGAGGGGGGGAAACGGGGGAGGGGGGGGGGGGGGGGGGGGGGGCGTACCTAGTCGTTGCTTGCCTTCGATATTACACCACCGACCGCGCATGCCTTTCGAGACGGAGAAATCGTTCATGCTCCTATTAATAACAAGAGATACCTCCAACAGTTGGGGCGCTCATTACGTTGCTTCCGTCTGTATCACATAGACACGTTTCTTTGCTAGTTTTATCCCCTTCCTGTCTCGGCCGTCTGTGGCCACCATTTCATCTATCTCCCAGGATTGGCGGTTGTTTTTCTGGCTACTGTCTAGCGTACCGAACTCCTCCGTGCCACAGTCGTCTACTTTCCTCGTCTCCCCCTCTCGAAATATCCCGTCCCCCCTCGCAGATTCACATTCTATTATTAATGCTATCTGACTTCCACTTTTTATTGCTTAGCCACACGGGCACATCTGTGCATCTACTTGTTCCTTCTCCCGGATACGGGTATACCTCTTTCTTCTTTCTGGCAGGTCAAGGTCGCCCCTACACGAAATCGCAGGATCAGCGTTTTCGCGGAGTCCATTGGCGCGTGAATACGCAATCATTCCTATCTCTTCTCTCTACCCCCCCCCCCCCGTATATCTTACTTCGGGCGTTTCTCCGCTTTCACCTCATTTCTTAGCGCTAGCCTTTCCCTTCTTTCTACCTTTCTTGCACGTCCTAAACTTCTTTATGGGCAGCAGATAGCGTCTCTTCTTGGTGTCCTCCAACACCCTTCCAAGCCTTCTCGAGTACACTATCCCACCTTACTCCAGCTCTCCCTTTCGTTACTTGCTCCCATACAGCCCTATCAGCTTGCTGTGGCTGGCAACCTTTTTTTTTTATCGTGTTCTGCACATTACTATTGCCATTTGTTCTCCCCGAATCCGGAAAATACATAAATATTTTCATCAATATTTCAAAGTACGAATATTTTTGTTTCGTCTCCCAGATTTCAGAAAATACGTAATCCCCCTTTAAAATTTACTACAGTACTACATTGCTTTGGCTTATATTTTTATCTTGATTTGTAGCGGTACGAGTACAGGGGATAGTCAGTATAGGCTCTCTTGGACTCCACGTTTATATATACCTTCCTTCGCCGAGAACGACCCGTCCGTCCTTTTTGTATACCTGGTTGGACGACCTCGACGCAACTCGTTGCTCATCTCTCCCTCGTGTACAGGTGTGCAGCCGTGAACTTCTTCACGTCTCTCGCATTTATCTTGAGTGGGTGCATTCCCAGGTCTGCTCCTAGTACTGTATTACCGTATAGCCGTACTTGGGGCATCTACGTATTTATTTACCAGCCGTCACCTGTACCGTTTCCAACGAACTTCGCGGCGTGAGGGGTGGGGGGGGGGTTATCGTTGGGTTGTTGTTGGACGTAACCAAAGCCACACCGAAGTGCGGTCCGTCGGTGGCATCTGTGGAGACACTAGGCAGTGGGGTGTGAAGTAGGGTGTAGAGACGGGGGTTTCGCCGTGTTACTCAAGTGTGCTCCGGGCCGGCTGCTGGCTGCCTTTTGTTGCTGTGCTGTGACGGAGCTGAATCAGACCCGACTCGAACCATCTTCCGGCCGCGTTGAACGCCTCTAACCCTACTGCATAGTTTTGTCTTTTACACAGCAGTTGACAGCAAGCATACTCAGAACAGAGCAGAGATAGCAGCGGCACATACGTATGATGCGTCTAGCGGACATGGTGCATACCATCTTAGCCCCCCCCCCCCCCCCCCCCGAGCTGCGAGTATGGATTCGATTTGTTTTAGCGTACACAACATCTCAGCCGCTCCTGCGAGCTCCGAGAGTATGGGGAAAAAACAGTGTACGCACCATCTCAGCGGCTCCCCCGACCGAGCCTCCTCAAGCCAGAGGTTGCGCTGGGCGTCGGGGCCCACCTCGCCGAAGTGATGCGATAACGCCTCAGCAACGCAGGGTAGGAAACCCATTCTCGGCAGGAGAAGCTGTTCGTTCAAAATTGTTGCGTGGTACAGAAATCGGAGTCAGAAGGTCGGGCGGAGGGGGGGGGGGGGGGGGGGGGGTTCGTGGAAGGGAGACGAGACGAGGGGAGAGGATGGAGGGGAGACGAGGGGGGGGGGGGGGGGGGGGAGAGGAAGGGGGTGGGATGTATTAGGAGGGGATCGCGGGGGAGGGGATGGAGGGGAGGGGGACGAGAGATGCCCGGGAATATCAGTAGGGACGGACATCACGGGGGAAGTGCAGGGATAGAGTGGCACCAACAGCGGTACAGGGGTACAATACCATAAATAGGCGGTACGTACGTGGTCGCAACGTGCAGTAGTGGCAATGTACCAGGTAGTAGCATTGGCGGAATGGGATATGGAAGGAACGGTGGTTGTAGAACGAGTATTACTAGTACGGGGGACCGTAACAAATAAGACCAAAACATTGTTCGAAAACATAGCGAAACGTATGGGCTTTTGTGTGTACCGTAGGTCCTATTTACTGTGCCCCCCCGTATATACATGCCACGAAGTACAGTAGCAGCAAGAGTACTTTGAATGCACCTAAACTGACGACAGCAGTCCTTGCAGCATTCGCAGTATACCGGTAAAGTATAAATACTACTGTATCAAGTTGCGTGTATGAAAAATGCTCGACTCCTGACTTTTCCATTTTCGGTTTTCAGACAGCAATGGGATTGGTGTCGTGTTTACAAAGAAGTAGTGCCTGGTATCAATATCGCGCACGGGCTGTTTCCCCGTGGTACGGCTGGTGCGCTCGTGACGCCATCGACTGCACACGGCACGGCCGCGAGAATGAGCACGGCTGCTACTCTACTGCTCAGCCCTGTCCTGCTGTGCGTCGCTCATCTTGACTCACCCTTCAGGCGGTCTCATCGCACAAAATTAAGCATCGAAGGTCGGGAGCGGACGAAGCAAGCTCGGTCTTTACGACGGTGCAGAAGCTAGTTCCCGTGCGTCTTACAGACGCCACAAACTGCCATTAGGCGTGTGCTGGAGTCTGCCCTCGGAGGTTTGGACTCTAGACTCACTATTACGCGGTGCGATGGTCCTCGGAGACACCCTTCGCCACGCCATCCAGACTGAGTTGCAACTCCGTTGTTAGCTGTCCGGAATGCTCCGAAGGCCGGATGCGCCATAGAGGTACACATCGACAACTATTGATAGTACTCGTACACGCATTACCGGAACGAAGCAGATATGCAGTACTCCACATCCTACCATACCATACCTATGGCAACCAATACCGTACCCTCCCGTGCCGTACCATACCATGCTCTACGCCCTACCATCCCATCCAAACCTACCCTATCCCATCCCATCCCATCCCACAGCCATTGCAGGTGCTGCTTTTTACCTGGTACAGTATTACGGGGGACTATAGTTAATAGGATCAAATATTATTAGTAAAAATGGTTAAATATATAGGTTTTTATGTATACCATAGGTCCTATTAACTGTGGTCCCCCGCAATAGTGTCCTATGCTTCTTGACCTCTGTGAAAATCCGGCTGCTGTTGCTGCTGCTGCTGCTGCTGCTGCTGATGCTGCTCCTGCTACTCCTGCCGCTGTGGTTCGTGATGAGGTCTCGAACACGGCTATGATCTGGGGGTCGTATGATCCGGTACTACTACTTGATTCTATTATACTACACTACCAACGAGTTGTCGTGTTCGAGCCTTGCTCTTATATCGGTACCCCGAGTCTTTTTTCGACCATACACTATTAACATTCTCGCGGCGTGGACGCACGCCATTGGGTTGCGCTTGGTACCCCCCCCCCCCCCCCCCCCCCCCCCGCCGCCGCCGCCGCCGCTGCTGCATCAACAAACAAACTATCACTTGTACCCACTGGGTTTATTTAAAGTTAGCGGTCCCTCTATATATACGTGGTGCCGGTATGATGTGCGCCGGACAACAAACAGTATCGGCACCATAGCGGCAACCGGCACCAACTGCTCCGCACACTACCTACCGCATGGCTATCTATGTCAAGAGGATTTCACCGAGACTACAGCGGGCAGTCGGCACTGCCTACGCAACCAGCACTATAGAGAGGCCGCTACCATGTACCACGCACCACGTACCATGTACCAGGTACCCGGTATGCACGCACAAGGCGCCTCGCTCCGCGGGCGGCCTACGCCGCCCGCTACGCTCGCTCAGGAAGGAAAAGTACACCAAATTATGCGAAGCGGGCAGAGGCCCATGACTGAATCTATATATTTTATGATTTTATAAAATTATGAAATATTGTAGTTGCAAACTGGCGACTTGATGATTGATGTCAAGAGTCCAGAGTCCCGCCGCCATGCTTCAGGAGGAAACAGATCGGGCGCCACATACGCTTCGCGTCGCGGGCGGTTCCGCCCGCCACGCTCGCTCACATGCCGTACGTACGTACATACCCCAGGTAGGGTACTTCTTTTTTTTTCTTATTCAGATTATCTGCTGTATGCACCAAAGAGAAAGCACAGCACGGCACAGCAGCACCGCAAAAACAATGAAAATGAAACCGAAATTTCGGGGAGAAAAAAAAAATCCCAATCCCCTCTCATGTAATATTTCTCTGCCTGATTGGAACACCTTGCACCCGTAAAAAAAGAAAAATAAATCGAACAGCAGAGCTTCTCTCTCAGCCTCGTACACCGTCCGCCCCACTCGAGACCACGTCGCCACCGATTCGCTCCGGGAAGAAAATCCTTCCTCCCTCTCTTGCCAAAGCGGTGAGCCCTGTCGCCCGCCTCGCCTGAAGCCCGGTGCTCACCGTGGCCCTCGTTCGCCAGCTCGCCAACGTTGGTGCTCAGACTGCGTAGCTCTCTCTGTGAACTCCAGCTCGGTCGCAAAAATAAGCACCGCTTGGATATTACCTTGCACCCCCGAACCACCCTTATATACTCGTATATTCTCCATCCAATACCACAGATGGAGGCCAGACAGAGCCCATTCGTGCTTCCCTCGTGTCTCGAGGCACACGCGACGCCTAGCCACGTAACCGGCGACAACGCTCCTTGCAACCCTCCCCCCCCCCCTCTACCCGCCAGCACCCGCGGGCACCCGCGACGGCGCCGGGCTCGCCCGCGGTGCCGTGCTCCGACGTACGCGCACGGACACGAAACGAAAGAAGAAAAAAAGGAAGAAAATAACCGACCGAGAGTGCCAAGGAGAAAGGAGAAAACACGATCGAATATTTATTTTTTCATGATTGTAGTTGCAAAATTGGCCCCCCCTCCCTCTACGGTGCGGATGCATGCCTTCTTTATCCTATATCGTATTGCGAGAATAATTGAGCATTTTCTTGCCTCGTGTAGACAGACTCGACTCGACCACGCTTCAACATATAACATATATATATATATATATATATATATATATATATATGCTCTTGGGGTCTTCTTGCTGCTGCTGTTGGCAGATTTGGGCTAGGGTTAAGCCCTAACCAATCTTACCGGCACAGCGGCTGCGACGGACCACGCATAGTACCACGTACCCGCCAGGACTACGACTCGCACAACCACCAAATACTATAGTGTACCTATTTTTTTAAGACGATGAAATACGTGAGCTGTGAGTTTGACTGATTAAACAGTTGATAACTCAACTTTGCAAGCTGCGTATATACCCACAAGGCGCCGCGCTCCGAACACGAATCGTGCGGGGGATCTAGATATTGAGGAAAATGCCAGGAAAGGTTCTGCCTCAAAATACGGCGTCTGTGACACACGCCTCCCGGAAGATCAAGCAAACCTGCTTGACGTAGTACAGCATCAACACATTACAACACCAACAGGCGACACTGGTGTACGGGAGAGAAGGCCGGGCTCTGCGACTGGTGTGGCGGTGATACTGGCGATTCACCGTCAATCGGGGTGGCCGATTAAGAAGACGCTGGCTCTAACAAGGGCGAGTCGTAATTTGTTTTCTTGTTTTCTTGAAACAAATTACGGCTCACCCTCGCCGGAGCCGCCGTCTTCTTCACGATTGACGGGGAGTCACCGGTATCACGGTCATTCCAGTCGCAGAGCCTGGCGTTCTCTCCCACACCCCAGTGTCGCCTGTTGATGTAGAAATATGTCAAGAAGGTTTCGCTTGATCTTCCGGGCGACGTGTGTCACAGACGCGGTATTTTGAGGTAGAACCTTTCCTGGTCTTTACGAGAATATCTAGATGCCCCGCACGCGGCTTGTGCTTATCTGGCATAGAAGTGTCTCGTAGACTGTGCGTTGCGAGGAAGACATCGTAGGCAAGTGACGCCCAGAGGAAGAAACATGTAAGTTACACCCGAAGAAATGCAAACAGCTAATTGTGTGAATTCACAACGACGACCACAACCTGGCAGTCGGCATGGTACGAAAACACTAATCAGTACCATGTGTATGCCGGAAAATGCAGGCCGCACCTCCAGGTCAAATCCCTCTCAGCGCAGTGAAGGTGGAGTGCGGGTGGCGACTCCACAAGGCAGTCCCCTGTTTTCTTCAGCGGGAGGTCTCCCGCCTCGACCGCGCCCGCGCAGCTGACCTTAATATCGTCAACTGGCTCTTTGCCCTTGGTAGCGGCCTCACACGGCTTCTGCGAACGGCGAATCACCTCCTTATTCGATTAGTTGCCGGACCTTTCCAGCGGTTCTTTGTTTTCTCCAGTTCTCTTGGCACTTTCAGTCCCTTTTTTTTTCGTTTTTTCTTCTTCCGTTTCGTGTGCATTACGTGCGTGCACTCCGAGCACGGCACCGCGGGCGAGCCCGGCGCCGTCGCGGGTGTCCGCGGGTGCTGGCGGGTAGAGGGGGGGGGGGTTGCAAGGAGCGTGGTCGCCGTTTTCGTGCCTAGGCGTCGCGTGTGCCTCGAGACACGAGGGAAGCGTGCATGGGCTCTGTCTGACCTGCATCTGCAGAATTCGATCGAGTTCTTGGCACTTTCAGTCCTTTCTTCTTCTTTCGTTTCGTGTGCGTGCGTGTACTCGGAGCACGGCACCGCGGGCGGGCCCGGCGCCGTCGCGGGTGTCCGCGGGTGCTGGCGGGCAGAGGGGGGGTTGCAAGGAGCGTGGTCGCCGTTTTCGTGCCTAGGCGTCGCGTGTGCCTCGAGACAAGAGGGAAGCATATATGGGCTCTGTCCGGCCTCCATCTGTAGAATAAGGTTGACTCAAAAAAATTCTATCAGGGGGTGCGCCGGCGGCCTGGACGGGCGTCGGTCGTCGGCTCGCGTGATGCACAATGTGTTCAGCAGCAGCGTTGAGTTGTTGTGGTGCAGGGTTGAGTTCAGGCTTGGTGCCGAGACCTGAGAGTGTTCTACATTGACCACGGAGCGATTGCAGCTGCATTAATAGACGCAGGGACGCCACTCGTATGCGAATCCTCGGTCACAGGCAGTCAGCAGTCAGCAGTCAGCAGTACCAGCACCCGCGTGGTGGGGCGGGTACGCTCACCACGCTGGCTGCGGAAGGACACAACGTAATGTGGAAGACGATCACAGACGCAAAAAGGCAACCCGCAAAGGCCAAGGGCCGCATGCTGCAGAGAAATGAAACGCATGCCGTTGCGCAGAGGAGGGAAGTCGCGGGAAGCAAAGTGCAGCAGCGAGAAGACTAGAAGCACACCATTTAGGCGAAAGCAGGCGCTCGCCCGACACCGGTCAAACAGCTCGCCAGCGTCGGGGCGCTTCGTCGCCACTTTTTGAACATCAGGCGCAGAGCTGCTGCTTATGCCAACTCCGACAACCGTCATGTTTCGCGTTCACGGACACCGCTTTTTCCCCGCCCTCATCGCATCTGCCCTTTCAGCGCCCCTGATTTACCCATCCCCGAGACTACTCATTATCGGTATCCTCCTTTGGACGGCCCGAACGTCTCGAGGCACACGCGACGCCTAGACACGAAAACGGCGACCGCGCTCCTTGCACCCCCCCGCTCTACCCGCCAGCACCCGCTGACGCCCGGGACAGCGCCGGGCTTGCCCGCGGTACCGTGCTCGGAGTAGACGCACGCACACGAAACAAAACGAAAGAATAAAAAATAAAAAATACAAGGTGCGTAATACAAGGTACCAGGTAGCAAGGTGCCACAGAAGCTCCCAGTAGCTGGGAATACAGTAAAGTATTTCGGAGAGAAAACACCCCAGGTACTACGTGTACTTGCGGAATTGGGGCCCTATTATACTGCTGTACTGACTGTGGGATACTGCGAGTACTCACAGTATTTTGAGCTTGTACGGGTACACGGCGGATACTGCCGATACTCGCAGCATTTCGGGGTTCAATACCTTCTCCCAAGTTTTTCATAATTCTGTACTGCGGGTACAGTACTGCCAAGTGCTACTTGCCAGTATTTTAGTCCGTTGGTACTGCGAGTACTGGCTGGGAGTACTCAGGCTGGGTCTTATGCAATTTTTCTTGAGTGATTGAAAAAGGCAGGAAGTCGGATTTTCCACCGGCAAAAAGCCACACCAGATCGGTGCGCCATGTGCCGTCTTATCGTGATTTGGGTTTTATTTCATGGGAGAACTAAAAAAACAGAACACAACCGACATTTTGAACTCCACGTGGACCACGACACGAACGAGAGTCGCTCACGCCGGGTTGGGCGATCAACCTTCACCACCAGCTCCTCGAAGGAAACAGCGGAATGTGGAAGCCCCTGGGGAGCTGCGTAAGGGGTTTGCTATTCGCGGGACCAGCAAGGAGCTCTCGCCTTCGCGGAGCATGAGCTGCTTGCGGCGGTCGTAGTCAGAAAAATACCGTTTGATGATTGTTTTGATACTGCTGCTGTAGTCTCGTTCTATTCGTTGCCGAAGTTGTTTCGCCTAGAGCAGCTGCAGTTGGGCAGCCGCAAGGGACACGATGGTGGCCAAGGTACTGATGCCCTCCCTCTCCGTGGTGGCCGATGCACAAGTGTTGGAGCCCAGCTGTGTACAAGCGTAACCAAGCATGTAGCGTCGTGACCCGTCATGAACCCAGTCTATAACCTAGACAAATTTGTATAATGCCACCGAGGTCTAGTGCAAAGCCAAATTTTATCACTTTCAGAGTTGATCAGAAAAGGCTGCCAAAAAAAATCATTTCATGGAATTTCAGGAGCGATAAAATCTCGGAGGAACATTTTTTCCACCAAACAGGCCCCATAAGACGTGATTTTGATAAAATTTGATCAGATATGGGACCAGATACCCCGAAGCCTCCGTAAACAGTCATATAATCACCTAAAAAAAATTTGCATAAGATCCGGCCTCAGAGTACCAAATAAAAAAAATAAATAAGTTTGAATAATAAGCGCAGCACACTCGGAACATGAATATTGCTTCGACCATCTATCTCCGCACCGTTCCGACAATTCCATCCCTTTTTCATTGCGGAAAGCCCTCACGGATAGTCCCACGAGTTGGAGTTGCAGCAAATTGCTTTCGAGGAGGATAGCTGGAGTACTTAAGTACGAGTGCTGGCAGTTCTTCGGGGGTTGGTACTGCGACTTTTACTATTCACAGAATAGAGGGTTGCAATACTCTGGATACTCTGAGTGTAGTAGTCCGTGTATTCCGGATGTTTGTACTGTGGGTACTGATTGCACTCGGAAACTCGCACTACTCATGCTCCCAGTACTCCCAGTATTTGAGCCTTGAGTAGTGCTCATACTCCCAGTACTCGCAGTATTTAGGCCGTCAGTACTGCAAAACCCTCAGTACTCGGAGAAGGCACTATTGTACTCGATACAGACTCTGGGAAAATCTGTGCAAGGCACCAAACAAACTACAGCAGCAGTACGAGTACTCGGTACCGAACAAGCATTGAGTACCAGGTTGATCGATACGTCGGACTGCTATTGTTTCTGCTGTACTCGTAGCGTGAGTAGCGAGGGGGGTCCTGCCCGTTACGGCAGTGAGGTACAGCAGTAGATTAACTTCCGCTAAACCGTTGTTACAGCATGTGTCTCGAGTGCCAGCACGCTCCAGGGTTCAAGCCTCGGCTGCCGAGCCGGCACTGGCACCGAACAGCGAATGGACAAGACATCAGCTTCCAGTTGCAAGCTCGATGTCGCCGGTTGCATGTACTGCTGTACGTACCAGGCACCAGTACCTTGTAGGGAATGTGCCTGTTATTACTGCTGGATAGTTCGTTTGTACCTGGTACTGTATGTTTGCATCAAGAATTCATGCATGGCCGTTCTATATAGCCTGCACTGCTGTAGTACGCGTATACGTGGCGCGTCGCAAGGGAACAGGGCAGCACGAAGTCTTGCCAACACGTCCGACCAGAAGCAAGTAAGTCGAACACCCTTGCTTCAAGCTTGTCCTACACACGCTCCACACGCGGCCTGGCCAGGTGCACAAGCTGCAAGGGAGTAAGTACCGAGTACAATGCAACAGCAGCAGCTTCAGAACATCAACATCGATAGATAGGTATGGAACGTAGAACATCGCTCACGTAAAGAGGCAGAGGTGGCTGAAGAGAGGTGACCTCCTGGCTGTCCATCGAGAACTCGGCAGGGATGAGTCCATCCCAAGATTCCTGACGCACTTCCTGGAGGAGAGCATCCATCTTGCTTGGTAGAGCAGCGTGTGGCGCCGACAAGAAGAAGTCGCAGTTCCCAATGTGCTGTCCCAGTGACACACACAAAAAATCACCAATTCATGACGCCAATTTTTTTATTTTTTTTAAGGGCCCGTCTTCTATAGATTTTCTTGAAAAAAAAACAAAGCCACCATGCTTTCGTGAAATTTAATTTGTCTCGAAATACCCCTGATCTGTTGGTTTCCGGTCACCGCCGTCGCCACTGCCGATTCAGCCATCGTCTCCACCGCTTCAGCCCCCGTCACCGCCGGCACCACCACCCGAGAACTCACCATCGTCCCTCACCGACGCTTTGCCACGGCCGCACACGGAGCCGCAACTGATATCAGGGCGTACCCGTTCGAGGACGGTTCAGCTCTCAGCCACGCCGGAGGAGCCTCCGAAAAACGACCAGGGATTTAACCATAGCGTCGGACTCTTATCGATGATGGGCAAGACGGAGCTGCTGTCAATGTTGACTACGCGTGGAGCCGTCGACGCCGGGCGCCGCAAGGAGTCACCGAGTGTTGGGGGTCGCGGGCAGCCGTCGCACTGTTGGGGACCGAGAGCGAACATCGTCTGCCGGGGGCCCCGGGAAGATACCGTATGCCTTGGCGGCACTGCTTGCCACTCGGGAGGACATCGACGCCGCCCTGGGCGACCAGCGGCCGCCCTACAAGCCCCCGGATTTGCCACACTGCTACGACTCTGACCTCAAGGTCCCACGGGGCCACAGGGAAGCCATGCGGTCGGAGAACGCCCATCTTTGGGAGGATTCGATGGGGAGGGAGTTTTACGGATTGCTGGATGCGGGGGCTTTTGTGCCGGGATAGCAATCAGTGGACAACTACATTAATGCAATGTGGGTTTTTGATTGGAAAGCTGATGAGTACGGTTGACCCACGAAAACTAAGACGAGGCTTGTAGCGCGGGGGGATGAACAGAGAGCTAATATTGATTTCGGAGAATTGTTTGCGCCTACTGTTGCTGTTTCCAGTGTCCGTTTGTTGATAGCGATGGCGTGTGAGCTGGATCTTGACTTGTGCCATTTTGATATTGAACAGGCGTTCGTGTAATCTGATCTCGAGGAAAACGTGTACATACATACATGCGTTTGCCTCAGGGTTGCGGTGGGTTGTCAGGGAAGATAGTAAGGCAGAACAAGAGCTTGTACGGCTTGAAGCAGGCATCGAGACAATGGCAAGCGCATCTTACTAGGTGTTTGCTGTCGTTGGGTTTTCTTCAGTGCCTGGCTGATGCGTGCGTGTTTCGTTTGATGATGGAGGAGGGGAGTGTTGTGACGACTACTACTATATATAGTGGTACACGCGGATGACATATTTGCGGTAGGGGAGAAAGCCAGGCGTGACCAGTTTGGAAAGGAATTGAACCAGATGGTTCCGGTCAAGAACCTGGGAGAGTTGCGGTGGTATCCGGGGTGTTTTTATGAGAGGGATTGGGACTAGGGAGTTTGGAAGATTTCCCAGCAAACATTTGCTGAAGAGTTGGCGGACGAGTACGGGATAAAGTGTGGCAAGAGTGCTCCGCTTTCTCTAGGCACGAGGCTTGCGGAATTTGACAAGAACGAAGCACCAGGGAACTGGCCGTTTCGTGAGTTGGTAGGCTCACTGATGTGGCTTTCAACCCAGACTCGACCAGAGAGCGGTGGCTAGGTACTGCGCGGCGCCTAAGTTAGTCCACTGGAGGGCAGCACTTCTTGGTATTTTAGGGTATGTGAGACGGACTAGTTCCTTTGGGGTTACCTTTCAGAAAGGTACGGTAGGGGGCCTGAGCTTGCAGGTGTTTGCTGACGCAGACTACGCAAGTGTGGCGGCTGGCAGGAGGTCAGTTTCAGGGGGGTTAGTGATGTGTGGGGGTGCTTGTGTGTCTCGGTTTTCTAGGACACAGAAATGCGTCACACTCTCCACGACGGAGGCAGAGTACGTGGTGCTTGCAGACGTCGTTAAGGAAGACTTAGTGTTGTTTTTGAGGCAGGTTTGGCGTTTCATGTTGCCTGATCGACGATGTCGGCGTGACCTGCATACCGGTGTTCGAGGATAATCAGGGTGCGGTGCAGCTGGCGCAGAATCCTATCACCAACTCCAACTCTAAGCACGTTGACGTACGGCACCATTTCCTCAGGGAACTGGTAGGAAGGAAATAGATATCGATCATGCACGTACAATCCCCTTACCAGCATGCGGATTTCTTAACCAAAGCGATACCGCGGGACTCTTTTGAGTTTCACCGTAGTCTGGCAATGAACATGTATGTGGTGATTTTATGCTGGATATACTGATTTTTATTGCCCGGATTTGAATTTGGGTTTTTCGACACTGGTTTCTATTTTTCGGATTTGAGTTTGGGTTTTTCGACACTGATTTTTAATTTTCGGATTTGAGTTTGGGTTTTTCGACACGGATTTTTATTTTTTGGGTTTAAGTTTGGGTTTCCGACACTAATTTTATTTTTCGGATTTTGAGTTTGGGTCTTTCGACACTAATTTTTATTTTTCGGATTTAAGTTTGGGTTTTTCGACACTGATTTAGCATTTTTCGGATTTCACAGCAGGGAGGCAGCTGTTTGTTTCTATAGTTTTTTGTTTTTAATTTCTGTGTTTGGAGTAATATAGCACCACAGCAGTACTACTTGTAGTGTTACGACAGGAGGATTGATGTGTTGGATGATTGTGGACCTATTTGGAGTACGGTATATAGACACTATTGTCATGACAGTGTACTGCGACTAGGGAGGCTGTTGGTCATAACCGTTCGTCATAAGTCGCACACATGTCTGATGTGTCTGATCGTGGATACGTGTGATTTGTATAAGAGGATATTCCGCCAGGCTGATGTGTTTAATCGTGCGGATACGTGTGATTTGTTTAAGTGGAAAAATGCGGCGGGATTTATGATTTCCCGAATGGGTTTTGGTATAAACATCATCTGAATACCTGTTATGGGATCCTGGGACGAAGGGATAGCCCCCCTTCGTTCACTTCATCTTTTTGGTGGTTTCTAATACTCACCTGGTTCAACATCTTCTCTCTGGCCTCATGGCAAACTCCCGGGTGTTCACTCACTGCCCCTCCTAACCGAGGCAACCCATTACACGAGGTGATCGATTATGATCAACTGATCAACGAACTATCAGGTACAACACTATTTGATAAACTTAGGAAATACGTCAGCTGTGAGTTCGACTACGATACTCAACTTTGCAAGCTGCGTAATATGTCTCGTCTATATCCCATTTTTACTGATTTTCCAAATTGGATGATAAGCCGTTCGCGCATTAAAATACTATGCAACCCACGTGGAGCAATACCAGGGCGGTACGAATTTTCGATCCGCAAATAACTTTTTATTACACCCCCTCGTGTTGTTCTCTATTTTCAAGTCTAGTTACAGAGTTTCTTAGCCATCCCCTACTACTGATAATATGATCCTGCCTTGAATGAGGCTGAAAGCCCGGTAATTACCCAGGGGTTCAAGTATTGGGATCGATCGTATTATCTTCAACACTTGGGAGGGGTATCTGAGATGGAAGACCAGGGGTTTTCCTAGCAAGGCACGGGCTTGCTCAGCCTCCCCGTGCATGAAATGAATAAAGCTGCTCTTCTTCTATCTCTAAGGCCACTTCTTATGCAGTCGGATTTGCAGTCAGTTGGAAATGGTGCTATCAGCACGTTCGCACGAGGGTTTGCCCCGAAAATGTGCGAAAATGCTGTTTCTCGCCTCAGAATGAATTGGACTATTATTGTCCGAGACCTATCTAGAGCTGTTCCCGCTTCTCCAGGTGCCCAGTTGCACGAAATCACCTTCGGTGCTTTTCCGATCCAACTGGTTCAAATACGATTACGATCAGGGATCGGATCGGAAAATACGTTTTTTCCGATCCAATCGGGGTTTGTAATCGTATTTGACCCAGTTGGATCGGAAAAATGCCGAAGGTGATTCCTGCAACTAACTGTGTTAGCTGGGCACCTGGAGAAGCGGGAACAGCTCTAGATAGGTCTTGGACAATAGTCCAATTCATTCTGAGGCGAGAAACAGCAACTTCGCACATTGTCGAGGCAAAATCTTGTGTGAACGTGCCGATAGCACCATTATTTCCAACTGACTGCAAATCCGACAGCATAAGAAATGGCCTAAGCAAACAACACACGACCAACGAGTATCGACTTGATAGGCAAAAACCGAGTCCAGGGAGTCCCGACCTTTTTTTTTTATCTTTACGACTAACTGGCGTCTTCGGCTTCAGGACTTTTCGCCTTTTTTGTTAGCACGACGAGTTGTTTTCAGTGATTTCGCCGTTCGGAGGTTGTGTGGGAGTGGGTTTTGAGGAGCCGCATCTTCGACTCAACGATCATTCATATGTTCTAGTCCGTGGAATCGGGAGTTCCACGAATTTCCCAAAATTCTGCGTAGTATACGGGTCATCAGAGATCAGAGTGGGCTATTAAGAGTGCTTTGATGATACTACTGCCCGGATTATTATGCATACCTTGAAATTGAATGATGAGGCTGAAAGTAAGTCCGGTAATCCCCTGGGTTCAAGTATTGGGATCGTATTAATTTGTAGTACTTGGGACGCGTAGACCAGTAGTAGGGGTTTTCCCAGCGAGTCTCACGAGCTTTTGGCTCCCAGTCCCCCCGTGCACGAAAGAAATTAATTTTCTCTTCTCCTCCTCATGATACTGCTGGTTTACGGAAGGAAGGACACCGGCATCTATCTACGCTATATTATCGGAAGGCAAGCACAATAATAATACTAATAATACTAATAATAATAATAATAATAATAATAATAATCTCTAAGCAAACAACACACACGTGAGTACCAACGAGTACCGACTTACAGGCACAAACCTGTCCCGGGATACAAAGTGTCCCGGCCTTTGATCTTAACACCCCCTAAAATGGCCTACTTTGTCCAAGTGAATTAGAATGCGAATCTGTCACCTAATCCACTACTGCTTGTACTGCTTGCTGTCAAAACAATCTTGGAGCCAAGTACCGTCCATCATGCAAGACAATTTGTCCATTCATTTTCAGTGCATATTTTTTTAATAAAAAATAATTGTAACGTGAAACAACAATGACCGTGACCGCCGTCGCAAGCTACGTAGAGAACCGCAGAGTTTTTTTTTTTCGGAAAAAAGTAACATTTTCGTCCAAACTTACCCCGAAATTACCCCGAAATTACCCCCTATTTACCCCGAAATGCCCCGAAGTGGGCGCTAATGGCACCCGCACGCACAACATGCTCACAGATCAAGCCGTACTGCTCTACAGCGCAATGGCAACCAACAGACAATTTGTACGTACGTACCTGGTACATACGATAGATTGTACAAATCGTATGTACGTAAACGATACATACATACCAGGTATATTGTTACATATGGCTGATGTATCAGTCATGGTGTATACCAGGGGCAAGCCTCACTCAAGCATCACACCGGCAGTATTCGTACGTTTTATTTGCGCTCATGCCAATTCCATACCCAGCCACAGGAGGACCTCATGGCATCTCTACATACATGCCAAAACCACACCCAGTCACGGGAACAAACTGCCTCTCGACACGCCAAAACGAGTTTTTCACGAAGTGATGCACTCATTCACCTAACATGTATCTAACCCGCCCCCCCCCATCATTATCACAGCCGCATCCTCCTCTGCCTCCTCCCTCGGCGCGTTCATTTTCGCCTCCTCCTTCCACTACTTGTTGAACACTTACTTGAGTGCTTTGAAGGACGGAAAAAGTCCGGATTCATCAGCAGCTGCTGTTAATAGCGATATTATTGCCTCTACTGACTTCTTGTCGTCAGCAGTATTCTCGCCCCTTGCCCCCCCTAACCCTAGCTCTCTGCTAGGTGCGCGTGATTTGTATCGTACATACTATTTTCAGTAGAGTATACTGTATATTAATATTTTGAGTATGTAGGTACATCTGGGTGCGTATCAGGTATAATATACCGACGTAGCGACAAGACAATTTTACGAATATATCGGGGCTTATATCGCTCTTCTCAGAACAAAAAAACTCTCCGCGTGAGGGGGTTGATGAAAGGAATCGTTTGCTAATTATCCTGAATAAAACACATGAAGTCGACCTTCTAGATCCAGTTTAAAAAAAAAAATATTTCAATCAAATTTCACTTTTTCAAAACAAAACAAATCGCGTCGCGAGACATAATGTTGGGAGCTGTCCAAATCCGTGGAGATATTGGAGATAGTGAAACTTCCCCGGTCCCAAGAAACGATTGGAGTGTTTCCGGTTTATCTAGGATACAAGGGCTCAGAGAAAACAAAAACGAAAACTCCTTGGAGAGACCTACGGCAAGTGCCGGTGTCTTTGGACTTCGGAACTTCTACCTCCACCCCGAGAAAACTGTACCTTGGTGCGGGGGAAATTGTGGACAAATTGTCGTGCTTGGGCCATACGTATTAACTTAAGAAACTGAATGCCGGCAGGATTTTACCGACGCATGTGTCCCACACTACTGCAGTAGTTCTTATGCCGTCGGATTCGCAATCAGTTGAAAAAGTCCCTTTCATCAGCACATTCGCGTGATGAACTCTTGCCCCAGAAATAATGTTAAAAAAATAGGTCTTACTCGCCTCAGAATGTGTCGGAGTTCTCTCCAAAATCTGTCAGGGGGTGCTTCCCGCTTTTTGAGGGGCCTGGTTGCAAAACTTCACTGTCGGCACTTTTTCGATCCGAATGAATGAGGTGAATATGATTGCGATCGGGGATCGGATCGGGAAATACGTTTTGTTTGATCCGATCGGGCGTTTGGATCGTGTTCGCCCGGGTTGGATCGAAAAAGTCCGGACGACAATTTCCTGTATCTGGGTGCCTGGAGAAACGGGAAACACCCCCCTGGATATACTTGGAGAGAGATCCTACACATCCTGAGACGAGAAAGACCAATTTCCTACGTTCCCGGAGCAAAAGCTCATGCGGACGTGCTGAAAGATGTTTTTCAACTGACTGCAGATCCGACGGCATAAGAAGTGGCTGTCATGGTGCCTCATAGAGGGAAGGGCACAGGGATGTGTCGATGCTGGCCAGGGCGCGCTTCTTCTTGGAAAAGTTCTTCTTGTTGCTTATCTCATGGAGAGCTCAATTAGGGTACGAGTACAGGAACAGAGTGCGACAGCGGGGGACAGTCGAGTGCCAGACTGTCCCCTTATGCATCTTCATACATATACGAAGTACAATCTACTATAATATTAATGGACGCCCCCGTTACTATTTAATGTCACGCCGTGCTCTCATACTCGTAGTACGAAACCGCCTGTCTCCTTAGACTGATACCTGGTACAATCTACGGAGACATTTCCGTTAGTAACACGTCACGTGCTCTCATACTTGTACGTATTGCACATCTTTATAGCTACTGGTACGTGATATCATCACATTAGCCCACCCTGAACAGTCGTAGATGCAGACCACACGACGATCAAAGGATGACGACCATGTATAACATCCCAGAATTCGGAAAGGGGAGTCGAAGATGGGAGTATCCGAAACAACTAAATGAAGCTTTAAATATACCCCACACTTCGTATGGAGGCTTGACGCCTCATGCGTAGGACAAACAAACGCGGAGTACGAGAAGAAAAAACTATGATATGCCAACGGCAAGCGGGCGACGAACCGGGACGCGAAGGTGACATGGCCTAAAACGGTACCAGGTAGTAGTTTGGCGTCCGTCAATGGCAAATATAGAAAACAAATAGCTGTCTGTCAAGGTATGAAAGTGCTGTCTCGAGACTCCTGACTCGTGAAGGCGTGTCATAACTCCCACCTAAGAGCATGGGAAAGAGCGGAACGGCACGAGGCTCTTCGTGGTCGTTCGTTCCGTCCCTATCTAAAAATACGTGTTTGGGTCCATCCATGCAGAATCCTGCGGTTCGCCAGCCGAATTGGCGCGAACGGTATCTTTTGCACGTGCCACGGCAAATAGGTGGCCACATCCATCTTCGGTGGTGTCCATCTACATCAAATAACCTGCTATTTGTTCCCTTTCGGTCGGGCCGTTCGGTCCTCCCAGACAAGAAAAAGGGGTGCAACGCTTCTTCTTCCCCTTCCTAGGTATACTGTTTTTCTCGGGCTGCACTGAATCTATTCGTTTCCCGCAACCAATCAACACCAATTCATTGCGGCAAATAATCTTATATTCGGTTCGTTCCAATGCTTTCTTGGGGGGGGTCATAGCACTCCTTCATATTATCGCAAAAATTCATGTTTTCGAGCGTTACAACAGAATCAACAGGCCATTCGAGACGTCGTCCGTCGCGCGTTGCGTGATAATAGATACGGGCATCCTCGGCGCGTTACGTAGTTTGTTTTAACTCCTGCTCAACTTTGTCGGCCCCATTGCTGTGCCGTCTACTGATGCGGGTCTCCTCGCTATGTACCGCTGCATGCTGCTCATCGCCTTGGTGTAGTGCCAATATAATCAGCAGCAGAGGAGTCAACGCAGCGGGAAAAAGGATGGATGTTACTATTAATAACCAGGTACGAATGTACTACAACATTGTTGTACGATCGCGCTCGCTATACTACTACTACTACTACTACTGTACTACTGCCGTGCTTCGTACGACAGCAGCAGAATATGATGCACTGACTGGGTGTATCTACTTAACCCTTTGTGGAAACAACGCTACCACTACTATAATCCTAGATGAGTAGAATATTATGTAGTGACTGACAGGCATGGTTGATGATACCAATCTGCGGGTAGTCGGATGGGCATTCTGTGTACGTAGTATCAACGAACCAACCAATCTAGCCGTACCCTCTGATTGTTCGTTGGTGTAAAAACATCTCTGTTGGTATTGCTGCCATGTTTTGCTTCGGTCAGCTAGCGCTACGAGTCAGAGCAGAAAACGTTGTACCGGTAATACTTCTATTCTATACAGTGCTTCATTTATATTCGCGCTTGTTCTGCGCAATGCCGCTGCCCATCTGCACTTTTGCTCGCTCATCGTTTAGAAAGCGTGCCAAGCTGCGAATGCTGTAGTGGCACAAGAACCGGCACTGCAGAGCACGCAAGCGTCCGCCATTCCAGAAATCGGAGTGGCAGATAGGTGACAGAGGCAAGCGGCCGCCATCAGGGAGAGGTGAACGTGTTCGTTTTGATATTTCTTTGGTCCTTGTGTGCAAAAGCTTTTAAACCCATGCTCGTTCAATATCGCCACTGATGCCGGCTCGGTTCGAGTTTGGTTTACTGCCGCAACGTAGACCAGTATATTTGTTTATGCAACGTTCGCCGAGCGAGTGTTCGGCATCTCTTGTACGTTATGTTACGACAGCCTGCGCTCAACGCTCATCCCGCAGGAATTGTATACCATATATATGTTTCTTGAGGTAGGCGGCGATCATCTCGAGCCATTCTCGCCGACTAACGCTTTGCAGACCAGGTCGCAGCTGAGACGAGAACGATGGGCGTTTCCCTTAGGACAAAGGTATAACAGGCCAGGACATCAATCTACGTTAACATCACTCATACACCACCGTCTGTTCTGTTGAAATGTAGATGTTCTCGGTTTTCATCGACGCCCTCCCCGTAGCACGCGCCTCGCCTTTTGTTGTCATCGCTCGCAGGACAGGAGGACGTCGCCACCTTGTTTTCACTTCGCGACCTCAAGTCTCTCGTGTGTTTGTTTGCCTCCGACTAGTCCGTTATCGTCCTCGCCCCCCTTTGTCTTCCGGCCACTTGCTTCTCTTTTTTTAGCTTGCCGTTGCGCGTATGCAACAGGTGGCTTTCCTGTCTCGTGTGATGTCCGTCGATTGTCAACGTCATTTCGTGGACATCGACGCGCTTTCTCTCGACCTTCGCGGCGTCTGACATACACACCTGTCATGTAGCCGCACGGTGGCGCTGCCTTGTGGACACACCTTTCACCGCTCTCGCGTGGGTGGTATTATCCGCCGCGGGAGGTACTCTACAGGTTCTGATCTGAGGCCTACCACTAATTGCCTTCTATGTGGATTAGCAGTCGTGGTATCGCCCTTCCTGGGGTCGCGTGAGTGGGCGTCACACTAGCCTCTCCCTCGCCAAGTACGCGAGATCCTGGTCGACGACGGGCTGCCCTACGATGAAAATGGCCTAGCTATCGCTGCGGAGGACGACGCCTTAGAATTTTGGCGTGCATTCCCTAGACGACAGCAGCAACGAGATGGATCTATCTTAGCGGCCGCCTTCAGCAGGAACGTCGCTCACGTGGCCCATCCACCGTTTATTCCGCCGCCCGGTTGGGGGGTGAGTATGCGGCAGCTCCGGCAGACCGATCTGCGCCTACCGCAGTCCGGCCCGGCCTTGTCCAATCCGTTCATTCGGGCATGTATGTGTGGAGCGACCCTCGGCAGTGGGCGCGCGATGTCGACATGCAGTGTATCTATACATGTCGTAGTTTGGCGACCACAGGGCTTTTCTCGCTCTATCGTGCAACACGCTAGTAATAGCGATAACACACGCCCTGGGACCAACTTCAGAGACGTGTTGCCTTGTCAAACCATGGGGAAGATATACAGCAACGAATACGACAACTTTGGGGGAGATATACAGCAAGCAGTGGTCGAGACTTTTCCATACACAGACGGGTCGCTCAGCGTTTACTGTAATTATCCCCGGTATCCAGAAACACATATTTTGAAGCTCGTCCGACCGGAGTGTGTTATCGTATCACCCGTGTGAAGCGGTATTCGTAGGTTAAAGAATTAGCGCGGACACCGCCGGGTGTGCGGTGTGCTGGATATATATGTCGACGGGTAGAACTTACGTTTCGATGTTAAGAACACACACACGTCACCGTGATATTCTGCTTCTTCTACGAAAACCACGCCGCCCCGTCGCGCTGCACCGCGCGGCACCGAACCGTGGGGTTGAGGAAAAGCAGAGGTCTGCGCAGCGCCGCGCTACGACTGTGGCAACAGAACGCCCACACCATGATGAGTGATATTAGGCAAAAAGTACGTAGTCTGCAGCTCTATTGAGGTTGCTTAGTCGATGCTGCTGGAGAGAAGGGGGGGATGGGTTCTGTGAGGTGATGGTGAGGATGATGATGATGATGATGATGATGATGACGTTGAGCTGGAGGAAGAGAAAGGATGCATGCCTTGGTGGGACAGGCTCAGACGGATCCTCATCATCAACAGAAGGCAAGCACTCCAAATATCCGTGAAGCTCGTCCGCGTAGAAACAGGAGGGGTTGGCGTGTTTGTGCTGCGTAGTCAGCCGTGCAAGGCTTGCAGAGTATTCGGCAGACAGTGTGACGACCCAAACTGTCACATGCACTCAGCGGGTTTGGGAAGTTGATAACTTACACATTGAACAATAATATACCAAGTACGCGTAGACTACGTACTAAATATGTATGCTGTATATAGATATGATCAATCTTTAATATGATATTCTCCAGTCCGTCCGAGTACCGGATTATAGTTTTGTACATATATTTTCAAGTGGAAGATAATCCAGGTTTATGAACCAAATTATAGGAACCCAGGGGTCGTCGGTCGGCTATAGTGGCCATGGTGGTGTGCGACGTTGTAAGTAGTAGAGTATTCCAATTCATTCGACATTCGACGCTCGGGCGAGGGCCACTGTGTTACTGTGTACGTATCTACAGTAGTAGTCTGATGACCTCAAAAAAAAAGATGGGGAATTACCCCGATGAACCATCAACCATGCCTCAAATGGAGCTATCATACGCAGTATTTATGATGACGTTGTGTGAGGTTTTACGCCCCCCGGGAGCGTATTTAGGAGCCCCAGGTTTACTTTTTCATGTCTACACGACTCCGCAGCACCTACAGTATCTGAACTTTTATACTATTCTTCGCCGAGGTCCTTTCATTTTTCTAACTTCATATTCTAGCTGCAGGTGTCGAAGAAGCACCGACCGGCCAAGTGGTTGGTCCGCAGCGTGATTGGCACTGAGCAACTCTTCTTACAGGCGTCGGGGCCGATTGGAGCCAATAAACGTTGCGACTACTGGTACTAAATACGACGCCGGGGGGATGTGTATTGTTCACATTGAATCACTACCCCCGGACATCCACCATATCCGCCGTCCGTGGCGATTCTTCAATCTTAGAGGGGTATAAGCTTTGTGGTCACAACGCTACGACCCGGAGCTGCTACTGCTGCTACATCGTTATGGAGTACGCAGAGTAGGCAGCATCATCGTATTGAATAAGGCAGGGACGACGTACGCAATTTAGGGCGCGTTAAAAGATATAAAAACCGGAAGAAACACGGAGAAACAAAGAGAAGGAAACGACCCCCCCCCCCCCCCCCCCCCCTCCCCCGACGTGCACCCCCCCGAAGGAGATGTGGCAGACGATACAAATCAATATGAAAAAGCGCTGTTTTATTACGGAGGATCATACTAAATAGAACCTACTGTACACACAAAAACCTATATATTTACCTGTTTTTACTGACAATATTTGGTCCTATTTACTATGCCCCCCGTATTACCTACCCCACGCACGAACAGGCAAACAAACCGCAGCGCGAAAACAAATCACGGAAAACCTTTCAATTCATTCTACATATATATATATATTGTATATAATAGCATATCTGTAGCTGTTTGGGATGTTGGGGCTAAATGATTCAGATTTTGAGTGAGTTACCCCCCGATAGATACTCTACTACTGACAGTTGTTACAGTTGTCATAGCCTGTGTGTGGCAGCGTAGACACAATGCGCAGCGTGGAGTAGCTGATGCGCGTACCCACCGTCTACTACAGAATTACCCGAGTGAAATATCACGTTTCTCGCCGGAATCGGTTCGTGAAAACTCAGAATAATAGAGGGGACGACGGCATTCTTGGTATAATTTCGTCAAGTGTTCAGGTCTGATCGGTAGCAACAACCGTTCCATATACAAAGTCCTTGGACTCTCCTGCTGTAGTCACCCTTTCATATATGGACGGTATGATTGGAGTAAGAGCGGCACAATTTCAGATGGCGAATGAATAGCGTAGTGCTGACATTCGTATGTAAAACTATCGGCGGTAATACGGCCGAGTGACCGGCATATTTTCATTCGAGTTTGAAGAGTTTTTTCGACCGTGTCAACCGTGTCTAAGGACACATAGAGCTCCACGTTTCACAGTAGTATTTCTGAGTCAGCACCGCATTTGAGGACCTCATAAAGTTTGGTCGTTGCTGTCCTAGTTATTGACAGTTGATATCTGTTTTGTGGATGTCCCTGGGGTGGGAAATCGACCGATATTTTTTCCCGGATAGCTCAGTAGGTAACGCCTTCACAACATGTCGTCGAGAACTCAGGTACCAGCTATCCCAGCCTCAGGCAAAGCTATTTTGATGCTCTGGTCAAATCGAATTTCCGAAAACGCTGTGGCGGGGATGACGCTGACACTCGGTATGTGAGTCTCTCGAGGCATGGCGAATCGATCGGTCTCGTCACACCATGTTATTATTCCTTACCTAGCGAGAGATACGACGTGCACAATATTGACAATAAAAAGTTAAGATGAGCTAGAGAAGCACACAGAATCCAGATTGCCTACCCCACATTATCGTATTCAGCTTACGTTTTCAACACGCGATTGGCATCGCTTTCGTCTACGGCTTTAAAGAAGCTCAATTTTTTGCTCACTATCTTCCCGTTACTTTTGATCCAAAATATCGCCCTGTTTTTTTTCGAAACGACCCCATACACCCGCTTCAACCAGAAAACGTTGAGTGTGGTCTGTGTGGTATCTCAGCACCGGGGAGAAAGGTCAACCCCACGGCGTATTTCCAATCCGTGAAATGCTTCACTTCACTGTTTCGATCGTGAAATTGAATCGTAATCCGTGAATTGCTTCACTACACGGTCTGTTTCGATTGTGAAATTGAATCGACGACCGTCGCCGCCATCGAATTTCCTTAATATCGCGAAACGCGGTAGGATCTTTGACGACAGTAGCACGTACGATATTTATTTGCCTGCCCTTGTTGTCCGCGATGCCTTGGATCGCCTTCCCACAACGCGTTCTTTTCTTCCCTCTGAGTCCTGAGTAAAACAACTTGGGACATTCGGTCGACGTTGTGGCTGTAACGCGAAGCACCGGGTAGGTCTGCAGTGTACGCTGAATCCCGTTGGGACGGGATCCACAAGAAGACGCAACCAAAACAATCGAGACATGCGGCCCAATCAGTTTCTTAGCGTGAACGCGCAGCAGCAAGTTTACGAGTAGGCTGTGCGGGTGTCGTGCCACTCCTTGCATTACGCTTCTTCTGGAAGCCTTGGAACAGACGCGCAATATGTATGTATGGTAGGGTTGCGCAGCTGCTCGTGGCTTCGAGGAAGCAAGAGACAGCTTTGATCGGCCTGGAGGAAAAGAAAAGGCACATTCAAAACCGACCTTTTTATTTCTTTAGTGGATAGCGATGATCTCTAAACGTGAGCGAAGGCCGGCACACACGGAAGGTCAATACTGTAAGGCTGCTACTACTATGCGGACACAGGGTATTCCTTGACGGGTGTGTCTATCAAGAAGGTTCTCGTCGTTACTCACATGCGCAGGTCGCTTACATACCTGATATAGACAAGAAGCTTCACACGTTGAGTTTCAGGTTGCTGGATAAGGTCTGCCAGAAGAGGGTTCAAAACGTGTATCACCGATCCTCAGTTTCCCATCGAACAAGGCTAAGGCTTTACCGACCTTCGAGGTCACTACCGCAACGCTGGACTAGCCCAATGGGCTGTATACTCATACGCAGAAATGTGGAAGATTCATGCCTAACACCGATCCCACGAACTAGAACGCAAGTCGCAGATGCGGCTCCTCAAAATTCACTCCCTAGCCTCCAAAGATCGAGGCCACGCATATCCCGAAATAGGCGTGTTGTTGATACCGCGAGGGTTGATCCTGGTCTGAGGAGCTTAAGGGTTTTATATGGTGTGACGAGGCAGTGTTATTCTGGGTGAAGTGCCCTCGGATGCCGCACCAACTGGGTGGCTCGCCCGTCGGGGGAAGTCGGATATACGGAATAGTTTTGCACGGTACGTGCGTGACATGATGGTACGTGACATGGGCCTGTGACAATACTTCGTATACAAATATCCGATTCATATGTGTGTATCTACGTGCGGAGGTTGTGACATCTAAGGTGTGACCCATCCGTGTTTGGTGGTGGTGTTATAGATTTGTGCTGCTCTTGTCCACGATCATGGTATGATGTAAGCCACGTGTGTAACTAGCGACGCGTCCACAGCAGCGGATAGTCAAGCCAAACTTCCACAAAAAAGGGGGAAAAAATGATTTCTATCCGGCACGGAATGGATGGGCGTCAAACACCGAAAACGACCACCACACCCCCGGCCAAGGGCGGGGGGGGGGGGTGGAGCAAACACTTTTCGCTGGAAAGAAGACACAGGAACACTCCGAAACGTTTCGAGGCCACGGTATGAGCGGCCAGATGACACAGACCGCCCCCGGGTCTATGAGCGGGGGAAAGGTGGTCGACTGTACCACCATAAAAAAAGCAAACACGAAATCTGATACCGTACCGATGTACGGATGGCCACATTACCCTGATCGCCCCCGGCTATGAGCGACGGAGGATCGGGGGGTTATGACAAGATCGATAGAACAAGATACGTTCTCGCCCCAAACCCGACCCGAAAACCCAGAAAAAACCTCTAGCCGATACTCAGGGAATCAGGGATCGCATTTGGACCTCGTGCTCCATGTAAGTTAGGTTGGACCCCCCCTCACAACGCACAGCTTGACTATCTAAGCGAAAGCGCAGACGCCAAAACCACGCTCAGCTCCTGTCAGAGTCGGGTAGCCCGCGGGCAACGGAGAAAGCTTGATCGGGTTTGGTTCACCGAGAAAATGAACTACATGTTTGTTAGTCGCCACCTGCAGTTTCACTCGTTCTGAGTTTCCCGAAACACCATAAACTGTCATCGTCCACGTACCAAGCACGATGACCCTGATGCTTCAGAGGTTGAGCCACACCGCGTGAGGGACTCAGCTGAAGTCGGGCACCCAAAAAAAGCTAGCCGGTACATCAAGAGCGTGACCTCTATGAAAGGTTTTCATCTGGCGGTACGGTGGGCTAGGCGGTGATGATTCGGGGTGTGTACACAGCAGAGGTTTTCATCTGACGGCAAGATGACTGGAACATTCCTGTTCCCGTTTCCCGGATGGGCGAGAGCGTCCCGTCGAACATGTTTCGGGCGATTGTTGCGATGACTCCAGCCCAACCGCGAACCGATTAGCGGTCGTTGATCTTCCCCACTTCTATACGTCGGAGGGAGCTGATGTATCGTCCTGAACGATATGGCATGGGGAGTATTTCTTGGTGGCGTTGTCGAGCACATATTTTGTCAATCCTGTTACCCCCCCCCCCCCCGCGCTACTATGGGGGCCAGAGAGTGGGGGCTCACGATGATCGCTGTGTCGAGTGCTCCGTCTCCAGCATAGGGCGTCTGAGAGAGGACTCACGCTGGCAAAGGCCTCAGAAGTGGAGCAGAGCGCGCCCGGCCGGCAGCGTTGCGAATAACATTCTTCTCCGCTGCCGCCCGGAGCCGAGCCCAATACTTGAGATTCGGGGGCTGTCGGTCCTTAGTCAGTGCCCCGCCCCCCCCCCCCCCCTCGGGGAACGACAGGCTGGCGACAGCACAAAAACCGCGGCGGCTCCACAACGAAATTGGCCACGTTCGGTGGGGGGCCCCACAGAAGGGTAGTGTACCCACTCTTAGGCGACCTCGTACGGGGTGCAGCGGGGGCTACCGCGATCTCGTGCCACACCAAGACAAGGTGTCAACGCAGGAATCATCACGCTTGTCTTGCTCTCAAAAAGAAGCAAGGCGAGCATGGAGCGACGGGGGCCGCGACGAACGCGCACATGTGGAGGGCCGTAACTCCATCGGCACGAGGGAACTCGCCCGAACAGCCATGAGCACTCACGGGCCAGCCTCGGATGGTGAGGGGGCGAGGACAGCAACTCACCGGGCCGCTTCACCACACCTCGCGTGCGACACCGCAGGAACAGCGGCTGAAGTCACCGGCAACGGGGCTAGGGCTGCCGTCGAGGCCTACTCCCTGGTCGTACGATGACGGCAATGCGTGACAAGAATACCCGTTCCCCCCCCCCCTTCCTCCAAGGGTAATCGAGACCACCCGTCAGAAGAGCTTCAGGTTTGGTTTGGCGGAGGCACCGTCTCCGCTGCTAGAGCTTCTGCCGGCGACCCCGCAAGCCCAACCAATGGCCTTCACCTTGGCACCGTCTTCGACCGGCAAACCATCGATAGCAGATGGCAGGTCGAAGCTTCCGGTGCCGCCGGCCTGCTCACCCCCGCACCTGTCCGGATCTTTTGCCGATCCAGGAGCCAGGATTCGTCAATCCGTCGCGCGGTGCAGTCCCGCCCGTGACCCATCCACTGACGCTTCGTCAAAGGGTGCACCGCTCACTTCCTATACTCGGCTGTTCGTTTTATTTTACAGCCGCCGCCACCACAGCCATCCTTTCCGTCGATACCTCCCATGGGATCCAAGGCATGATCGGCGGTCCCCGCGTCGCAGGAAAAGCAACCTCCATCAGCGGGGACCGATCGAACCGCCACCGTGAGGTTCATCGAAGTGGCCTGTGCCCGCAACTTTCCCACAAGTGACCGTCCAAAACCACCCCCAGCTATCGCACCGTCCACCAAGCAACGCTCGCCTTCGATAAGAACACCGGCGGGGCCGCAGTTGACAGCATCTGCCCGTCCTTCCAGGGGGGTTTCACGTTTGATGCCGGACGTAGTGACTGCGCTCGAACCGTCACGCTGTTGGCGGCCAAGCCCGCACAGGTGGCGCAATGAAGGAAGTCACCGCTCGCGCCCGCAGTAGCGATCGAGAGAGGAGTGTCGGCCTGCCGTCGACGCCATAATCGCCGCCGTCACCACCACGGCCACCATGGCTGACGCCCCAGGAAGCTCCGTCAGAAGCCTCCGGAAGACTTACGCGTGACCCGTTCTACGGTAGAGGCAGCACATTTCCTTTGTTCGTTTCTGAAAAAAGGGGTTCCTTGACCCCAAATCGTCCAGAATGTCAATCTTGATTCCGAAAAAAAACGTTTTGTAGACTTGGGCCATGGGAGTATTCGCCGCGATGCATTTTGGTTTTTGCTGAAGTCAGTTTTCGGGTGAGGCATGGAGCTCCTTAAGTGAAGAGCCTCAGAAAAATTAGGGAGAACCTCTATCGTAGAACGCCTCTCCGTGCGCTTACTTAGGCCTTGGTGGCTGACTGGTCCATATTCGTCCAGGTCGCGCTCTCTAGCTTTCATGTCTTGAGCTACGCCGTATTTCGCGCCAGGGCGGGGGCTAATCTGCGTCGTCCGGCGTGCAAGGTGACCGTAACCGCCGATGACGCCGGCAAGAGGTCGCTCTGACAGCACAGCAATGGGGTTGCGATAGAGGGGCTGACGGTCGTGCGACAACCGATTCCGGAAGGGGAAGGGGCGGAATAATCCATCATGGCCATAAGGGGGGCAGGAGTGGGGGTGAGATGCAGCGTTCGCCACGGGGTGGTTGGAGGTGGGCCGCCTTCTTAGGGGTACTCTGCTCGTGCGATGAGCACTACCGCTCAGCTCGACGGATCGTAGAGGACGCATCCCCCTCGGGCCGTATCCAACAAAGAAAGCCAGTTCACGTGTCCGAGTCTGAATCTACATACGGGGCACCGAGAGGCGATCTACGCCCCCTTATTTAACTTCTTCCGTAGCCTCGGCAAATCGTTTGTCCTCGGCGGAATTTCGAGGGACCAGGCATACTTCCACTGGAGCAGACCGTCAGGGATCAACGATCCACCGGAAACAACAGCCATCTCGTAAGCGTGGCCAACACTTTGCCGTAAGATACAGACTACAGGCAGCGAGAAAGGGAGACGAAATCGGTCTCACCGAGTAGATGAGGTCGGCCGAGAGGATGCGGGAGGGGGTAGAGAGCAGCCAGAACCGAGAGAGGGGCCGATGCAAGACGAAGGCGCGTAATCGGACGCGGTGACAGTGCACTACCCTCGTTCGTCGTGAGGGGCTGGGGGGCGACGGGGGGGAGTCGGGGGTGTATACTTCGCCAAACCGGAGCGGAAGGTGAAGCACGTGGTGACAGAATCCTGCCGGACCCAAACCGGCAGACTGGGGGGAACCAGAATATCGGTCAGCCAATGGCACTGGGGGAGAGGAGCCGCCAGAAACGGTTGCTGACCTATACCTCCCAACGGACGACCCCCACCGCAACATCACCCACCGGGACACACCGGCGTGAACGGGGCACCCCTCGGTATGGTCCTGGGTGGCATTCGAGGGGTGTGTCGTGTGGAATCTATCACGTGACGCTCCAGCGAGTATACCGGGCGTTGTGCTTTCAATTTTGGACGAGGACGCCACGCGGGTTGTGTGATTTAGCCTGGACGAGACGCGCGGCACCGGCACCCCCACTGTCCACGCGAGTCGACTGCGCAGCCCGGCGCACGAGTCGAGGTGCATTGGGGGCAGCGATGGAAGCGGCCCGTGCTCTTTGAACTTGAGTCGTGCAGAAGGGAGGGCAAGTCATAGGTGACATGAACCTCGGCGTGTCGTCACGCGGGAGGGGCGAAAGTGGACGCACTCATCCTTCCGACAGAGCCTCGCATGGCAAAAAAAAACGGGAAAATGTTGGCCAATATCGTGCCCAACATCCCGCTGGAAGACCACGTCGACGCTTCGGCGGCCTCGATGACCGTAAAGTTGGCGAACACAACCGGGGAGGACGACAGAAGTGCCCCCCCGTGGCGCTCAAATGACGGGTACCCACTCGCTGGTGCTCTTCACGATTGGCGCACGGCCAGTCCGTCGCCGACAAGGACCCCAGACGGGAGTGTTTTTTACCGGGCCATTGACGTGTTTTTGAGGAGAATCGCCGACGAGCACGACGAATCCACGGAGTAGCTCAGGTAGCCCTTCTTGCAGCCTAAGCTCACGGCATCGAGGGAAATGCCGGCCGGCTCGAGTTGGCGCAGTTCCCGTTATCCGTTTTGAAAAGTTCACCTGCCGGGTTCGAGACAATGCCAACGTCGCACGATTGGTGGCGGCTCCCGACAAGGTAGACCATGGTGGTATGGGCACCGAATAGACACCCTCCACGGACCCCACCGGTTGTTTTCGAAAAAGCAAGTCTGAGAGGCATCGACAACGGACACCCGGGGTTTTTATAGCAGGGCGGCGTTATGCGCGAAAACGTTAATTCAAGCTTGGAATCAACAGGCGTGCTGCACTCGGTTCGGTCGAGGGCCTGAAGGTATGGCGACTGGCCCGCTCCGCATGCTAAAGACCGAGATGGCCGAGACGCTGCCGTACGGGCGTGTGACGTGGAGCCTCGGCCAGAAAACAACTCGAGCTGAAAACCCCCCCCCGGGACTACGCATCGCCGCCCCACGTTTGCGAGTTGTTGGCTCCCAGCCCCGAGGATGAATCGACCACACGGTGTCGTGTGCTAAGGCCGTCGAGATAAAAAAAGAAACATCCGAGATAAAATCAAAATTACCCTCCTTGAGCGGCGAGCACCACCGCAGCAAAGACGTGTGGCAAGCGTCACCAAGGTGGGTTCTCGGAGCCGCCGGACGGTTCATGCTTAGGTGGAACAGGTCGGAGGCGGAGAGGCGCAGACGGCGTTTCGAACCAGAGAAGGCCATGGGAGGCTTGACAGGAGAGGGAGGGGGTGTGCTGATGATGTGGTGCATGGAAGCAGTCGAAGACCAATAGACCCTCGCATGCCTACAATTATCCCGGAACAGAGCACACCGGGTTGTTACCGCCCAGATAGATACTACTCGCACCACGCGTGAAGCGCCGCTAGGTGTTGGGAGAGTCGCACGAAGGGTGAGCAGTATCCTACTAAGAGCAATTGGTGAGGTGAAGTTTCTTGCGTGTGGTGGACTGCGTCGACCACGTATTTCTGGTGAGGCTACTTCCAGAAAGGCAGCTTTGAGAATACTCTGTGTTTGCCTTGAGGGCACTTTTTTATCTTATACACACGACGTGATACCTACGCTCCTTCCCCTCTTGCGAAGTCTATGTTCCCCACCCCGCGCAGATAGTCCAACTCGATCGCACGCCATGGCGAACGCCAAGACAAAAAAAAGGAAAAGAGGGGCGGCAATAGGGCCCCGATGGCAGATGCTTCAGTAAGGTCTCAGTTCGACTATTTAAACCGTTGTCAAGGTGCAACATATGCTTATCGTGGTTTTGCGGCCGCTTCTAAACGGATTCTGTTTGTTGCTGCTTTGTTTCGCGAGGCTGTAGTTTAGTGGCGCGTTTTTGCTTTTGTTAATCTGTTTGCGCCTGACTCAACCCTGATTTTGTTTATCGCTCACGGGCAGCGCATCTAAACTATGCACAAAATACTACAATATTACGTTGCTATGCTACTGCACCACCACCAATGCTGTACTGCTGCTGCGAGCATTAACACCCTACCCTTTTACTTGTACTCATACTCGTCCTCCTGCTGCTGTTCTACTATTATTGCGGGGGACCATATCAAATAGGACCTACGGTGGACACAAAACCCTAAATATTTCCCAATTTTTACCAACAATGTTTTATTAACTGTGGTCTCCCGTAATACTGTTGAAGACCACATACACCGTGTTCCCTTCGCAAATTTGATCTCGCAGTAGTAGGCCTTTTTCGTTGAGCACCCAGACCCTGAGTAGGGAACAAATCAAGCTCCGTAGGGTCTCCACAGGTAGGTCCACACCTGGCACCCTGTTCCCATTTTATTCCTTGCGCTGAATACGTTGCCCGCATATCGCCAACGCTAATTGCCCCACACGATGTGGCTCAAGCCATTGGTTTCAATAATCGCACCCACCCTTAACACTATCCCCCCCCCCAACGCAAACGGTTACTACGTTTTTTTTTACCCATCCGACAGCAGTGTGTAGTGCGAGCCTCATCGTTGATCGCTCATGAACACTCGGAAAAGAAAGAACGAAAAAACGAAAGCAACGGAAACAAAATAGAGCCCCCTGCACAAAGTCTAACTCCCTTCCTCTTACAAACATCATACGTGCAGGTCCGCTGTATAAAGTATGTACAGTAGTTAGTGCGGACATAGTAACCCAAGTCCTCTCGCTTATATATTATACCAGGTAGCACGTACGAGGTCTGGGATGTGCGACTCGGAGGCGAACCTCAATAATTCACACGAACACTCAAGTAAGTCTTCAAGTGGTTTCGTTTATATTCACCCACCCACACCCATTTCTTACCGGGTACCTCATCCCGACACCCCACTACCCATTTTCGAGACTCAGACGGACAGGACATACCAAAACCAAGCAAAATACAAATATGTACACTAAAAAATCGTGTACCAGGTAATTTCGTTCGTAAATCCCAACGCACTGCTTTTGTTTTCCATTTTGACACTGGCAAGGAGTGTAGTAGGTGGTTTTTGTTTTTCGGTCGACTCCCGCCCTTAGGTAACTAACTGGTAAATATCATGGCGTGCCTCGTAGGTGAAAACCAATCAATGTCTTGATTGACAAATAGGGCAGTAGCATTAATATTCATAGTAGTACGAATTAACTAAAAGGTCTCCTACCGTATGATCATTGAGTACAAACGATTTTTTGTTTTTATACTAACTGTTACTGCTGCTGCTGTACTTTCACACAAAAAAACTACTACTCCTGTAACACACAAAAAACTACTCCAGGAGTCATTAACTTTTTCGAGCTGTGTATGGTCTGTCAGATAGATGGTGAACGCAACCATAGCATACAAACACTCTTATTGGTGCACGTAAGTATTTTATATATACACCGGTGCCAGTTTTCAGTTGGGAAATGCACATAAATGATACTGTACTGAGTATATATTATAGTAGGTTCCACTATGACACCCAACAATATTTATTAGTCTAGTGCTCACACGAAGTACGAGTATGTGCTCTTCTTGCTGACCCCTGGTGTAGAATGTTTGCACGCAAAATAATTGTGTGTACTCGTAAGTGCCCCGCAGGTATTTCCAGAGACTCCTGCTCGGGGTCTGAGTGCCACTCGGGGAGGGCCACTGCGGGGCCAAAGCGCTAAGTGGGAATAAATACGGTGCCAGATAGATGGTGTATCGTAGCAATAATAGTACTATAATGGTAGTGTAAACACAGCAGAAACGACGGCTCGGCCAATAACGTGACTGGTGTTCCGGCCTTTTTTTTTTTACTCTCCTGCATTACGCCAGTTATGCAGCAGCCCGAGGTATGGATTTGGTGTGGAACATGCTCGTGTAGTAAATAAATAAATAAAATGTGTAATGGAGCACTGACGAGGGGGTCGGGGGATATCCTGCAATACAGATTCTTCGATACAACAGTTACTACGTAGAAACTGCTGCTGCTGCTGTTGCTGCTGACTTTCAGTACCTCGTCGTATACGAAATATGACAGACAACATCCAGTGCCACAGCGGAGTACAGGCTACGCTATATATGCCTCACAGTACGAGTACGGAAAGTTCAGTGCGTCACAGCAAGCCATGCCCAAACGTGCTCGACCGGTACGGTTTGTTGGTTAGTCTATCGCTTCACCGAGTTCAGAGTAGTCTACTATGATAGCTAGCAGCTGTCATAGTATTCTTAAAGCAACATGTGTTATATGTATGGCCTAAAGAATCAAAGTAGCCCCCCCCCCCCCCCCCCCCCCCCCCACCCCCCCACCCCCCCAACAAACACCTTCTTCTGTCTACAGTCCCGCGCACGGTGCTATCATTACACTGGTTTTATGGCCCTTTTATTGATGGAACGCCGGGAGCGTATTTCCTGATTATATCAGATGCAGTATATCATATATATCGCAACATACGTTCGCGAATACCTGGTACACAACAAACAGTGGAAGTCGTGGCGAACGCTGGTTTAGATGCCCGGAATATCAGTGAGAGTAGCGGGATGGCATCGGAACAGGTACGTACACGGAAGGCGTGGAGGGGAGAAGGCTATCCTACCGCAATAAACCCGATCGAGCTCGGGACACAGCATATAATACGAAAACAATCGATACGCATAGCATAGACAGCTGGCGGCGGCGGTTACCCCTTGGACACTTACTTGTTAATAGTAGTAGATTGCCGGAGCGACCAACACACACACACATGCACGCTTTCGCGCAGCTGGTCGCTCGTCGATCCCTTAGCCGGCGTCATACAGCAGCATCATGATTCAGTAGTAGTAGCAGTGGTGGTGGTAGGGTGCAGCAGACAGTCTCTATTTAGGACGCCTTCGACGAGGGAAAACGGTACACGTACTGGGCCTCAGGTTTCTGCACCGTTTTGCCCACTATCTATCTGTTGACTCTAAGAGCAACAGCTACCAACTCCGATAGACTTTAGGCGACAGCCACCAACTCTGACGGACCCCAACTCGGGCCTACCTGTTGCTTAGAGCCAACAGTGAGTGGGCAAAACGGTGTAGAAATACACAAGGGACATTGTTGTACAACGGGCCTCCAGTAATCCCGAACGCACCAAGGGATCCTTCAAAACGGGCCTTTTCTGTATAACGGGCCTCTAACAATCCCGAACGCACCACCTGTGGACCCTTTAAAAAAGGCCTTTCTACTCGACAAATTCGCGGTTGGGGAAAAAGAAGGTGATGTTGTACGGTATACCCTCATAAATCGATAATGTATGTATGTATACCCTCATAAATCGAAACCGGTCGACAATCTTAAACAACAGCGAAGAATGCTGTCAGAACTAACCGCTACGAGTACTTACTTGCTATGAGTACAGTACGCACTCTCGTATCGGTAGAGGGGTGACTTCCAACCATTGATGCTGCTGCTGGCTTGGCTTGTGGTTCACATGTACACCAATCAATGTGGGACGTCTGCACTCTTTTTAGAACAACAGTCGGCGTACTGCTGTCCCACCTTCCCCAAAAACATCCCTCCTTGATGACGACTGGCAGATATGAAACATCAGTTCATCTCTCACGGTAGTACTGCCGTACGTAGCAGTTAGTTGCCCACCTAATCAGTATCACATTCTCGCGCTCCACCACAGCATCAGCCGAGCAACTTCGAGCGAACGACGACTTTCATCGTGCCCTTCCCAGACTCTATCGCAATGCGAGCCTTTGCTCTCCTGACCACCATCTTCGCCGTCACGGTCGGCTCTTCTTCGGGTAAGATTTGAATGGTAGTGGCTCAGGCACTACTACTACTATACTGCTACATGTAGTAAACACCTTAGGATGGGGGGGGCGGCGGGCGCACGACACAACAGACGAAACGAAATCACAATCAAACCTCCTACTACTACTACTACTGTACGTAAAGAGGTCACCCTAAAAATCGAACCAACACAGGGTGCTGTGGGATTTCTGGACTTCAGCTACAAGCAATAAAAACACCGTTTGTGTACCACTCAAGACCGAAATGTAAGGAGCGTTGCGTCTTCATATATATATATATATGTGTAAATACTCCTTATATTTCCGCCCAGATTGGCAGGTATTTGATTTTTTACTTGTTTTTAGTGTACCCCCTTCCCTTGTCTGGGTCTCGAGAGTATGCACATCACGGGGGACTGTTGTACTGGTACATACGTAGCGGGTTGTCGAATACCGCTCTGTACCCAAATATAACGACACTTTGTGTGTATCAATTTTCAATGACAAGGTTCACTATATTTAGGGACATAGCGGTACGTGCTTTACGTTCACCCCCCGGGGGAGATGCACAACCAACCCTCGTTGAAGCTGCGCTAGCCGTTCGTCTGACCGCAAGTGGAACCTTCGGTGGTTGCCGTTATCGCCCGCCGTACGCGGTAGTGTCAATAGTCAATAGTCAATAGTCGCGAGGTAATCTACGACTGAGATGGACCTACCGTGTACGCATGTATAACGCGCAGGACAACGACACCCCCTGCGTGCGATGGAAACGTTCAGAGCCGGTTTAGCCCAAAGCGTGCCTTGAGGCGGCCGCAACCAACGCTAAATAAATGCGGTTTTGGGAAGACCTCGTCGATATCGGTCTACGTAGGCGCCTGACCCGGCGTACAGCAGGTTGCACTCTCTCCGCGTTGCCGAGAAAACAATCTCCGAATTTCGCGCGAGGGGGTGTCTTATCTTGTCACCCGTGTGATTCGCCATTGTTACACTCTGCTATTACGGGGGACCATATTAAACAGGACCCACGGTGAAAACAAACCCCCATATATTTACCTATTTATACTGAAAGCCGGACATGCCCGGTGGCTTGGTAGGTGGTCCGCGTGCCTATCAAGATCAATTTCGTGGGTTCAAGTCTCACCGAGTGCATGCTCGCAACGGCTTTTTCTTGCAAAAAAGAAACTGACTAGTGGAAAGCGCGAGAGCGTGAGTTAGCTACATTCCATGAACACCGACGAGCAGTGGGAATGCTGAACCCTATGCGCGACAAAAAATAAAGGCACGTACCGGGGGGCAGAAGGGTGGACACCTGTGACCACGGCTTCTCCAGAAGCTCTTTGAGGGTAAAACCTCCCACGAGTAAGGCTGGAAAGTAAAAGTGATGTTGAAAAAAGAAAAAAAAGAGTATTTGGTCCTATTTACTATGGTCCCCCGCAATACTACTGTACCAGGTACGTTACACTGGTGTATTTTTCTTAAGGCTTCTTTCCCAGTTGAGGACTTGAGTTGGTTGCCTCACCAGAAACACCTGACTCGGCCTATACTACGCAGTGATAATGCACGCCTCCATGGTGTTCCAGCATTATTATTAGGGGGCAGTTTACGCAGTTGAGCAGCCCGGTCAGGCATAGCTAGTTTGGCCAAGACATGTTACCCCTGTACAGTACAGGCGAACATCATACACCCCAAGGGGCGAACGGGATTTCAGAGCCGACTTTCTCCAAAAAAATACGGCGTTAGGGCCTTTGTAGGGCAAACACACACACACAGAAAAACGAAAATAGTGGCTTCGGAAACGTGTCGTCGAGAGATCTCCTCATAGTAGACGGATCGCTCGTCGTATGTGCACTCTCCCCGTTGAGAAGAAATCAACCATTGAGATTCGAAATTCCCCGGGGGGGGGGGGGGGGGGGGCGTGTTGTCGCTAGCGTTTTATACGGTACTGCGGTAGTCCTGCGGTACTACTATACGGGGAACCATATTAAATAGGGCCTACGGTGCACACACGGAAACATATATATTTACCTATTTTTACTCACAATATTTGACCCTATTTAATATGCCCCCCCGCAATAATAGCTATAATTGCGGCAGCTGCTACGACGTCAATGTAGCTACGTTAATCAAAGCAAGGCAGGAGGAGACTGCTGTCGCCCCGTCATCTGCGTACGTGTGTATGGAACTCTAAAACCCAGAAAGCCCACAGCAGAACTCGCGGTGCTCACGTTGTCTCTCGTGCTTTCTTTTCTTGCGCGCACTCTTCTTCTAGCGCGACGGAACGTCGTGCCCCGACTCGACGATCGACCGTGCTTGAAAAGTCAGAAGTCCCTTCCTACAGTGTAGTGGCAGTAACATACACACATAAACACATATGGTAGCAGTAGTAATAATAGTAGTATTGCGGGGGACCATAGTCAACAGGACCTATCTATGGTATACATAAAAACCTATATGTTTAACCATTTTTACTAACAATATTTGGTCCAGTTAACTATGGCCCCCCGTAAATAGTAGTAGTAGTAGTAGTAGTAGTAGTAGTATAGCGACTAATATTACCTTTGAGAGCTCGCGATAAGGCCCCAAGGTTCCAGCCGCTGAGGGCCCCTCGATCGAGTGCCTACACTCAAAAACAATATTTGCAGTCCTTGAAGCTTTACAGATTATTCCGTTCGGTCTCCTCGCGGTACAAAGGCGCACCGCCATCTATCTGGGATTGTTTGTCGCGCTGCGTCAACATAACATTTTCGAACCCAATTCTGAGTGAGGTACAGAGCCACTCGCCCGAGTGCCGTAAACGCGTCACACAGTCAATGAGTGAAAACGGCGGCAGCCCCCCCCCCCCCCCGAAATCGTAGCCGACATTGTCGCTGGAATGGGGCCCAGATGGCGATACATTAGACGCACAATACATAGCCGATACATTAGATGATGCACAACATAGCCGCCGGTCTACTACGTACGGTGGGAGAGGTCAGCGCTGCGTGTCAGGTGGTTGGTGTGGTTTTAGTGTACCTGCAACAAAATTACGTGTCTATGGTCCACGTGCATGTGTGACGAGGGGCTGCGCTCGGTTGTGACCCGTTTCAGCCTTAGCTCCTTTAGAACCGCAGTCCCGTTTTGGGGACAAACTACTTGAAATTTGAGTGGTTTGTCCCCAAAACGGAACTGCGGTTCTAAAAGGGTTATCTGCACCTGCCTCCCGCTGTGGGGACCGCTTTACCACGAAGTAGAGTCAGATTTACAGTAGTTTTTTTGTACGCTGTCAAACTTCAAATACTACGGTAACCAGGGTTGGGCATATGTATAATATGTATACCATACCTATATTGAGAGCTTCTTGCAATACGCGGGGGGGGGGGGCGTAGTGCAGCAGGAAAAAACGAATATGGTGTGTAACCAGAGGGAGGTGCATGGTTCGCTGGGTTCGTTGAGGGTTCTGGTTACTACTGCAGTATGACCCCCCCCCCCCCGCCGCGTAATTGTGGTCGACTAAAACACGCTAAAGCATTATTAGCTCAGTGGCTAAGGTGTACCAGACGATTGTGTTACGACACAATCAGCAGCAGCAGCAGCAGCAGGTTGGTTACTCTTGGGGCACGACGGCCCACCGTGAGTGGTAGGAAGACCGAGCTGCACGAGAAAACGCAGGCAACAATCGAACCCCCGTCCTGCGTCTGTCTGCTAACGTACGCGTACAGAGGAGGCTGCAGATTGTATTACCATCGCAACATTGTACGACCCATCCCCCAAGCACGTTTCCATTTATTTGTGGCATTTATTTATTTTAATTTTAATTTTGGCGGGGCGATGCCTCCGCCGAAACCTGCCCTAAACACAGCAGCAGTTGGAACCACGCCCGCCCCTGCAGGGGAATCGATGCGAAACACTCATTGTTACTCCGGTTGGGACGCCCAACGCCCAACGTACCCAACGGAATCAAACTATTCAATATATGCACCCAAGATATTCCGTCCTCTCGCGTGAGTACGCCGTATTTCGCAATGCTATTATTAATGGTGAGACTTGTGTACAGATTTTTGTAACGACTGTTTTGTTGCTGTAATTTTAGCAAGAATGCAAGAGCATAGCTCCTGTTGTTGCTAGCGAGACATACACCGTAAACGACGCTCTTCCGGGGGACCGTAGTAAACAGGACCAACTATTGTTGGTAATAGTAAGGAAAGGTGGAGGTTTTTGTGTGCGCCGTAGGTCCCATTTACCATGCATGGCCCCCCGTAATGATGGTACGGTACTATACTGTTTCTGTACTTTCAGTAAGAGTGGAGAAGCATACTATAGCCAGTTTTACCAGTCAGTCATACACCGTAAATACCACTACTACTCTAGCCTACACAGCCTCATATGCTGTAGGGTCCTACTTGTTTTTCCCATCCAATTTATTGTGTTCGCCTTTCTTGCTCCCGCTCTGTCCTGCTACCGGGGGGACCGTAATAAATAGGACCTATGGTACACACAAAAACTATATATTTACGTTTTTTTACAACCTACATTTATTTGGTCCTGTTTACTATGCCCCCCCTTCATCGCGAGAAGGTTTTTGACATTTCTTTCGCCCTCGTGGCGACGCTCTACTGGACGATATAACCGCTGAACCACCAACAGAAATTCAGGTATTTAAGTTTGGCCTGACGTCGACGGCTGACCTCTCCAGCACCACCAGTCTGATCGGAGCTAGTATTACAGTAGGCATCTCGTGGCCGTCATGCCCCTCATGTACACGACCAGACTTTGTCATGTTGTTTGGATATTATTGTGCCAATCATGGTTAGTCTGGACTCTTGGATCGCAGCACAGGGGTCAGCCCCCTATACAAAGAAAGAACACGACACACACATACATACAGGATAGCTCACTGCCTGGAGCAACGGGAAGCACTGCGAACGGTCAGAGATGCAACACAATCAGAAAAAAATCCCCGGTTTCCCCTCACGTACGTGCACACCCGCCCGTCCCCTTCCAACACGCCCCTTCGCCCCCGTGCGTGATACATCCCAGCCCTCACCGATGCTGGCAAGAGGACGACCGTGGTGGCCAAAGCCTCCGCATATGACGAGAGGACGTCCGGATACGGCTGCAGCCCGGACGGCTGCCTCCCCGAGAACACTCGGGATGACAATCGCGGCGCCAACTCTCGATGGTCGTGTCAGGGCGCCCTCGTGACGGGGGTCGGGGGGTGCCGGATCGAGTACAACTTTGAAGATCCCCAGGATATCGTCAAAATCCGCATCGTGTTCCACAAGGGGGATGAGAACGTCCGGACGCTGAACGTGATCGTCGACGGCTCCTTCCACAGCCAGATCACGTCCAGCGGCAGCACGAACGGGTACCAGGGGTTCGTTCTCAACACCAAGCAGACCTCCAAGGTTATCCTCCGTCTCGCCGACCACGCTTCGAAGCCCGAGGAATGGCTGGGTATTACTGAGGTGCGTTCGTTCATGGGAACTATTAGTAGCGTCAAAATGGATTAGACGTGCAGTAATATGGTACTGGTACAATGTTTGTGTGAAGCTGCTGTATAGCCTTGGAGCTTTGCCAGTCATAGAACGCAAAGTTACAGGCTTGATGCAAGGTGACCTCTGGACCATTGTAAGCCGTGACAGCTAGCTGTGGCTCAGGGTTTGTGCCAAGACGCCATAGCCTCGCGGCTGTACTCGCAAGTTTCATGGTAGGGGAGGGGTAAGCGATATTCATTCATGAACGGTCGCAAGTACTGTATTGTGAACTCATTCATTGTTTTTGACAGGAGACGAGACCATCAATTTGACCACTTCTTGGGATACTATATAGGGGTGGGTGCAAATCCTGTAATTTAATGTCCTGATCTTCGGCCAGTAGTGTGCATTGATTATTTTTTTTAGTTTCTTTCCAGAGAGAGGCGACATCGAATTCATATACCGTACCAGGTATGTATCACGCACCGAATAAGAAAAATGATGTCCTCCATGACGTGTATCACTCTTGGTTTCAGAAGCGCCTGCTGCAAAGTGACATACAATGTGTCCTTAAATCCCCACATACATACGTTCCGAACTGTCGAGGCTGGAGCTTTCGGCCTGCATCGGCTCCTGGTTAACTTCTGGTTATTTCTTGTGCCTTTCGTCTATCTGTAAACTATCGCCACCAAGGATTGCGGCAGTTGTACTGCGATGCACTTGATCATTCCAGCCGACCCTCTGTGCGTAGACACAAAACTATGTGTACGTATAGCAGCGTGGGATATATGCATGAACTTCACTTCGTACTTCTTCTGTGGGCTGTAGATACTTACCACAACCGGAAGAATTTTGCCGACCTCACCACCATTTGAATTCGTACAGAAAAGGGATGCATGCATGGCCCACGTATAGATATCGCACGAGATACTAGCAAACAACAGGGAGGGGCGGATTTTATACCCGAGCTACGCAAGAAGGTTCGAGAGGTTGGGCAACGAAATAATCACAGGCTTCGTTGCCGTATTATTAAAGCTAATATTATGCTGATATCAGCAACACACATATATATATATATACGAATCATGCTTTTTTACGCGCAGTCATGGCATTGGTGCCGGGTGGCTTGAACCCTGCTGGGAAACCGCCACCAGCGCAATCATCCTTCATCCTGTTCGCGTTTTGACCGATTGCGGTACGTACGTACAGTAGTATCCAGTAACATTGTGACTGATCCGAACCCCACGATTGTTTTTGTCGGCAATGCCTGACCCCCCCCCCTCCCTCCCCCCTCCACACCCGCCTTATTGGCCGTAGGTCAAGTTCATGGTGGAGTAAGCGCCTCTCCTTCGGCTCCCCTCATCGGTCTGGAGGGCACATCACCAGCGAGCGGCAAAACAAAGCACGAGCCTGCTTCTGTACCAGCTCACTTTGTTATGCTACATACAGCAGTACGCACGCAAGCCTGGTCTTGACTTAACCTTTTTGTGGCGGGGACAGTTTTGTGCAATGTCATACGAAAGGTTTTGCAGTTTCGAATCCAAACCGTTTCTTTCGCAGAGAATACCCTCTTCCTTGACCCGAGAGGGAGATCACAAAGAGAGGGGCATCGTTGGGGGGATCCAATCTGTGTGTTTACAACGTATATTCGTTATGTACTGACACAGTCAATGCAATTTGTGCATCGATGTTCTACTACTGCTTGCTGCTGCTGTGGGTCACCCTTTTTTTCTTGCAGTCGGTTGTTGGATGAGGGTGGTACGTATTTATGACGTATGGGGGATTCCTCAGCGGAGGAGGCATTATTCTACAGTTAGTTACTGTAGGGGTGCACAATTTTCCTGAGGCTCCCCAATCAAGTGAGGCATACAGCGCGCTACGATAGGGCAGGCCTTGTAACACTCTTTGGCCGGAACACATGTCACTGGGACTGACCGGTTCCCTAACACAACATCGTTGGAATACCATCAGTTTTTTTTTAAATGAATGCTATTCGTGATACACCTACTGTATGCACCGTACGAAGGCTTTCGGATTCTCCATCGGGCTGCACTTTTTGACTATCTCAAAATCGTTCTTTCGGTGGGCTTGAAAGAGCTCCTCGAATCAGGAGCCTCGGAAAAAATAGGTGCTCGTACTGTAGTACCCCCTACAAAGGCAAACTCGCGTCTGGAGTGCTATGCCTCATCCCAAAACCAGCTTCGAGACAAATCGCGCGCTCTTTTCTATGAGCAAATCCCATGGCATATAGGTCTACAACGAGAACAATCGTCAACGATATTGTGGGTACACCTCTTCCAGTTGAAACAACCCCGCATCAGTACTTTACCCAATTTTTTCAATTTGCCCCTATAATAGCAAAACGCCTCAAGGGGTCCCACAAAACACGAAACATTGGCGCCACCCTACCGTAGCGTCGCGTCATACCAAGGTGGCGGGGAGTAGGCGGGACGGGGACGGGGGGGGGGCTGGCGTGCAACGTCGCCCTGTTGAGTGTTTCGGTCACGCAGAGAGATGTGTTTATAACTGCAGTACAGCTAGTAGGTGAAGCAGCAGCAGCAGCAGCAGCAGCAGCAGTGTTGAACATTTGCCACCATTACAGCAGTCGGTGCAGCTCAGCCGTAGATCAATAGGCTGGTTTGAAGCGTGCAAATTACCGCGATGAGAAGGGCACGAGCTAGCACTTCTTGATCAACTTTCTTCTTTCTGCGAGGGCTCCCTCAAATGAGCTAAGGGGGAAAATGCGCTTCCCCCCCCAGTTGTTTCCTGGTTGCATCCTTAGACCCTGAGATTTGTGATCGGGTTGCTGTACGTTTTCCGAGTGTGTTCTTTTTAAAATTAAAAATTGTGTTTTTTTTTCGGGTGAGGTATAGTAGAGAGGACTTTCTCAGTTGAAAAGTCTCGGGAACTATATCTCGCACCCCCCTTCCGCCATATAGCGGGCGTGTAGCACCTTGAGGATGACGGATCGGACCCTTCCCTGTGTTTCTGTGTCTACTTCGATTACACGCCGCCCACCTGATCACGCCAAAAGGCGGGGCCGACCGAGCGGGCGACACAACCTCGATCGCGACGAGGAGCATTTCGGTTGTGTGCGCCACACGCGTTTTTTGCGTATACCTGGTGCCAGGTATGTATCGTTTTCGGGTTTACGGTGCGTGGTTCAAGGTATATCATCGTCGTCGTGACGGTGGGTCGCTGGTTAACGCCACTGGTAAGGACACAACAACCGGTAGCAGCGCAGTCAAAACCCAACGCCACCATATTTTGGACGCTGGGATGTTAGGTTACCGACCTGAAAGGCATGCTGTCAAGGCCAAGCTTCAGGTTTTTATGGAACGTGTCGCGCAGTGATGGGAGCGCGTAGTATCCTTTTGAATTTTGCCTGAACGCTTTATGATAGACACTAAAGAGGGTTTTTACGGTGTAGCCCCACCGATATACGTAGCAGGCGGGGCCTTTTAGTGAGAGGGGAAGCCGGACCTCGACCGCCTGCACGACGAGGGTTGGTCTCCTCCTCTCTTCTATTGTCGCCGGGTGGGGCGGCGTTTCTCGCAAGGGTGCAGCGCGGGGCGAGGGCCTACCAACGGGTCAGAACGAAACCAACCTTTTATTCAAAATCCGCCGCAGGGTACTGAACTTATCGACTTCGAACAGCCTACCTTCGTGTGTGGCTAGCCCGTTCGGTTGTGTTGGGGTGCGAGTGGAGCCGGGAGACGCCCATGCAGCGAGCACCGCTCGTGACACTACCGCGTTGGGTCCTCCGTGCTATGCCCTTGCTCAGAGGCGACAGTTACAATCGATATCGAGAAAACGGCAACGGTCTTCTGGTCACTTTTCCCGCGGTCAGCAAATCGGGCCACGTGTACCCTTGACGCTAAGGAGGGGGGGGGAACAGTAGCCGGTGCCTGATGCCATTTTTTTGGTTTCGCGCGCTGTGTCTAGCGTGGCGAGGGAGATGTTGAAGATCCCGCGTTCGTCTCCTCTGTACTCAGCAGTGCGTAGCATGGCGACGGCATCGATCGCAGCTTTCTGCATATTAAGGTACCGTACCCCACACTGCTCTAATATTTTAGCAGCGCCTGCACTTTCTCATGCATATATATATATATATATTATTTCCCGATTCTCCACACCAGCTTCCAAGTGACCGCTGGATCTAACCCTCGTGGTCGGCGGGGGCTACTTTGATCATGCGATGTTATTTCGCCTTGCTGAAATTCTTCGCCTTGGCTGACCCTCAGCCTATATGATCGATTGATTCGAAGTAGCATACCGATACGCAATTGTCTTGTCTAAGAAATGCTCGTGAAAAACTGAGTGTTCAAAACCAACACCACAGTAAGTACTCGAAGGTACTGTTCGTTCAATATGTACACTTTGATGAAAAAAGCCGTACGTTTTGTGGGAAAACCTGTATCGGTAGCAGGTCTATGCCCACGTGCCAGCAAAGCGAACTTCACCGGCCACGTCGCCTCTGTGTCTCCAATTTTATCCCTAGTGCTCACAGTAGCGCCCACGTATACCTGGCACATCACAAGCAAGTACACCGTAATCGAAAATGAGCTGGGAGCTCCGGGCTCGTTGGTGTTGATGCAGAGTGCTGCTGCTCGGCCGCCTCTACTGTAGGTTAAGCCACGCCGGTATTTATGGGTACAGTCTAGTCATGGTGGCAGTGCTAAGTATGTATAGTAGTGTTGACTCTATAGGCCAGTTGAGTAGTGCCGGCTGCCCGCTTATTGTGCCTGTGGAATCGCTTGGAGCAGCGTGCGGTAGTGGCAGCGTGAGGAGCAGTTCCGGTTGCCGCTATAGTGCCGGTAGTGTTGGCTGCCGTATACCGGCATACGGGCATTGTCCACCACTGCACTCTATAGCGCCGCTGTTGCCTTTTGCTGACGGTGTAGACTTACTCTGGTATCACGGCCTCCCGAGTATCGAGGAAGCTTTCCTAGTTGCGGGGAGATCAGCCACGTCTCGGGAGACACCTGGCACATTATCACGCCGTACCAAGCCCGAATCAAAGTCTGCCGGCTTGGTGAGTACGCGCATTGTATTCCTTGCTTCGGGTATGTGACCCGCTCTTCGGGGCTATACGTAATTTACTCGACGAAGACTCGTTCTGCCCTCACGCGGTCGCCGGCGTATTCATGTTCAGTGTGCAGTCGCTAGTAGGACGTCGAGCCATGTACTGTACTAGACGTTATTTGTATACTGATCTTACACGACGCTGTATATCTTCCACACCAGACACTTCTGTCACAGCGTTTTCGAGGTGCGGTGGTTCTTCGTCTGTGACGGGTCGACGAACCACACCAACAACAACGTTGGCGCCCGTACGACAAACTTCATCGTTCACCTTGCGAAAATATTGAAACACGTTCAAAATGTTTGCCGCTGCTGATGTCAACGATCTGAACCAACACAACTTTTTCGCTCCTAACGCCCTAACCACCTTCTCGCCGCAACGCTGCTACCGAGATAGACACAGTCGCTGACGGACATTGTGCCAATGAAAAGGACCGGGATCGCGTTAAACGTTTGAAATATACGAGCGCGTTTCCTCCTTGACGTGTACGCTTTGGGCCATCGAATTCTACCTCACTCTTCGTCCACGGTGGGTCCGTCATACTGGGTGCACCCACGATTGGAGGCATCTGTGATGGCGCACCCTGTGTCGTGAGCTGTGTCGCTCGGTGGTGTTCTCGGTATACATGGGATACCGTACCGAAATGACGGAAACACTCAAGGGCCAGATCGCCCCCCGGCCGGACGCCTATATAACTCGACCACCCCGCACTCTCGCAGTGCTTTCACAACATCCTTGCCAATGCTTGGGTAATAGGAGAAGTCACCCAGCAATAGAAATATGCGATCATCAAGGTCCTTCACGGAAGAAAGGACCGTCCTGGTTGCAACTGCTACAGAGGGATCTCGCTTGTTGCCCACGCAGGCAAAGTGTTTTGGAAAATCGTCGCGTGCCGCCTTAGCAACTACTGCGAGACCGAGGGATTCTCCCGGAGGAGCAGTGCGGCTTCCGCCCCGCACGATCAACGATTGATACGTTGTTCGTCGCGCGCCGATTACAACAGCTTGGACGACAGAGGAAAACCCCCCTGTACGTGTGTTTTATCGATCTGTAGAGAGCGTACGACTCTGTCGACCGAGAGCTGCTGTGGGAGGTACTCACACGCTCTGGCGTACCAAACAAGCTGCTAACAATTTATCCGCAATTGCTACGACTGCATGCGGGCTCGCGTGCGTACGGATGACGGCGAGTGCTCGCAATAGGCTGAAGCCACGCAGGGGCTGCGACAAGGCTACGTGCTATCACCGTTACTCTTCAATGTCATCTTCGCTGATGCGTTACACGTCGTACTGGTGCGCTTCAGCAACGACGAAGCCATCGTCAGGGAATTGGTTCAACTCAATGATGCTGGAGTAGTCGGAACATAGGTATTGGAGCCGTTGGCATGCGTGCGAGGGGCTGTATGGGGTATGTTGTACGCCGATGACGCAGGAATCGTCTCGAACTCGACTGACGGATCCGTCTCATGTGGGCATGCCTCAAAATGTTCGGCCCTGAGTTGTATGATAGGACCACTGTCCCGCTTAGCCTGGAAGTCCGAATGCTGAAGACCGAGGGGATTAACGCGCTGCTGTATGGGTGGTGACGTGGACCGTCAGGGCGGAACACTTTGCCAAGCTTCGAATGGCTCACCACCAAGTCCTCTTGCGAGTCATTGGCTTCCAGCACCGACTTTGTGCCGACTACGCCACCCTCTCGTACCCGAACGCCCACAAGATGACACGTTGCGAGAGCATCGAAACGACCATCCGTAAACAGTGGTTCCTTTTCGCGGGGGCCGTGATACGGCAAAGCAAGGAGCGATTGCCCAGTCGGGAAATATTCGGGACGATGGCTGGCGGGGAGAGCCCGAGACCTGGCGGACAGTTTAAGAAGACTTGGCACAGATGCATAGTCGAAGTCCTTAGGGAGTATCGAGCCACTGAAGGGTCAACGGAGCACTCCCCCTTGGTGTTTGGAGTTGATACCGCGCTGTGGTCCACTGCTGAGAAAAAAACGAATAAGTGGTACCGGGGGGTCCGTGAAGCAGCCAAACGGTTCATGGCGAGGTGACACGAGGATGAATCACAGCTGAGTAGACAGCGCCGGGAATCTGCCGTGCGTGGTGCCCAAGGAAATGGGGGGGGACGGGGTAACAGGAGGAGTGGAAGGAGACCCAACCGAGGGAATGCGGGGAGGGGGAACAACCGGAGGAATAAAGGGGAAACCGCGGTGGACGAAAGTAGGAACGATATGGCGGACAGGATAGCAAGGCTCCAGGCCGACTAGTAAGTAGAACATGTCTATGCTACTCGTGCTGCCAACCGCTGCAGCTGGTTCAAACGTGGTCTTCCTTTGTCATCCTTTTCACTTTGCGCTTGATCCTCCGTGATTCTCATTTTCTTACCTCATCGTTCTTTCGTCTTGTCCTTACAAAAGGAGTCGCGTGGCGTGCGTGGACGACGAGCCAGTTTTTCTTGTTCGTGTAGTCTGGCGCATCTTTTCCGGGAGTGGGGCATAGTCGACGAGTGGCACGGGACGGAGGCGGTAGACAGGGTAGCAAGTACTGTACCAGACCGCCTAGCAGGTAGAACCTGGCTACGCTACTCGTACCACAAACTAATGCGGCTACTTGGAGAGTGCTTTATGCTCCGGCTTGCCTGATGTATCTCCTAGTTCTTAGTCGTACTCTGTTTGTTTGTAGCATGTAGCGGTGCTGTTTTTTTTAGCTCGTTCTTTAGAAGTGTCTCCCAAGGGGAGACACGACGGAGTTTTTTTTTTTTTCCCCCTTTTATTTTTCTCTTTGATTTGTTTCCTGTCGTATCCAGTATGATGGCACGGCATTGCGTTGTTTACTCTGCGTACTGCATAACAATGCGGCATCTCTGCGGCGTTGTGACCGCAGAGATTTTTCACTCTCCAGGATTGAAGAATCGGGCACGGACACTGGTTGTGCTGAATGTCGACGGGTATAAAGAACGGTTTCATGTGAACAACACACACATACCCTCATAAGTTTCGACACCCATCTATCTACACATGTAATATATAATTTCAGCGGACATCCGGCCTTGCTTCATCGTGGCGAAAAACATTACACCCAAGCCGTTTAGAGGAAGAAACACACATTGACTCGGGGCTGATAGTTGTTGGTACATGGAGAATTTTAGCACTCATCAAGCAGGGCAGACACTGAAATTATACATTTCTCGCCATTAGTCTGCAGAATGGGGAATGCTGCGGGGCTAGCCCTCCTCCCTCTACTCAGACTTCGCCGGGACAACCGTTCTGATCTCCGAGTCAATGCTGAGAAGCGCTTCTGCTCTGACAGGTATATATACGGCTGCTATATACCCGTCCCTCCAATGTCTCCCTCCACTCGTCTTGCGGTTTTGCGGCAGACACATTTCACACGTCCTTGACTGCGACCACGGTAAGAAGTGTTCTTGTAACCTCGCGGCCGCCCCTTCATTGACTTCATGGAGGAGGCCCCGACGGATGAGTCTGTACCTCGTTAATTTTCGGCAATGGAAATGGGACACAGTCCTTTCGTAAGGGTTACGCTGGAAACGTTCGTCACCGGCTCGTCTCGCACGAGAGTTGTACCCAACACGAGCTAGATATGCTGCCGCCACCTAGAAGCGCCAGTGTGTTGTGCCGCCCAGAGACAGCTTCTGAAAAATCACAAGTCGACACGAAGGATACAACGTGACAGACGGCCAAACAACATCGTATCTCGTTACCATCCTTTTTGGCATGGGCTCTGACGGAAAATATCATTATCAATGGCAGCCTTGCATACCCACACATACGCCCCCCGTCTAAGAGCCGCAACGAAAGGCTCGCTAAACCTTGTCTGCCGCCACACACACACACACATCAGTACGCACGGCCGACTCGTGTTGGTTTTCACCCGGTCGTAATCCCTACAGAGCCACCTTACGGCGAAGAAGCTAAGGCCGCCCCGTTCCCGCCAAAGCTGACCAAGCTGCCGACATACGCTCTACCGTATATGGTCAGACCGGCATAACACAATTTTAGGACATAACTACAATAATACCAGTTACTGACTGCTGCTGCTGTAGTACCATGAGGGGTGGAGGGGTGTGACACCATGATTGTCGCTGCCACGTTCACGTCACGCGGATGAGTTTTCCCGGGGCTAGCTCAAAATTGGACGCCAGCAAATATAGATGTTGTCGCCGAGTACAAACCAATCCCCTGTCCGTGAACATCGCGAAAAAAAATCAAACTTGGAGGAATACTCAAGAATTTCGAGAAACAAGACGGTGATTCGGCCGTGTGGCGCTCATCGACTGAACATATAGGGCATGGAGCAATCCTGCCTCCCTCCCGAGCACCATTCTACTAGTTAAAATCGCCACATACATATATTGATACATACATCGGCAACATCGTTTCTCGAAAGCCCATATATATTCCGATAACATTTATCAGGGCATGAACATAGACATATAGTTTACATATATATGTATATCTGCCCGACAATGGCTTTGGTTCGGCGTTTCAGAGATATCAAGTCCTGCCAACAACCTCAACACGAAGCGACACCGCGTTTTCGTGACAGTCGTCTGAGACACCTCACACAAGCAGAACCGAAACGAATGACTGTACACCCTTCCCCTTTGATCAGGCCGACATCGCCAACCAACCCCCGCCCAAGCTTTCTCGAGGTCGACCCTGAAAATAGCGTACCCACGCGCAGGGACTACAAGCGCTTCCAGGCATGCCGCAGGTAGGTGTTGCCCAGCGTGAGGGCCTTCAGGCCGGAGCGATCTTGAAGGCAGCGTTAGTCGACCATGAATTTCACCTGAGGTTGTGCGACGCGGGTGCGTGTGTGCGGGCGCCGGAAACAACAGGTTAGGTTTAGTAAAAAGAAGGCGACGCACGCTACGTACGCTGGGAATAGTTTGCATTTCCAACGCTTCACCCAAAGAGCAATGCCTACTAGGGGCGGCGTCTTGTTCTCTGAGCAATGCCTTTCGGGGGTGCTTGTCTTATTTTCTGAGAAATGCCTTTTGGGGGTGGTGAATTATTTTCTGAAGTCATCACATCACCCAGTTTGGAGGAGCTCACTATCTCCACCGAAACACATGTCTTCGACGAAGTTTGTTCGCGCAAATCCGACTGACATTTCTATGCGCTGGTCCTCGAACCAGACATACTTGAAACAAGTATAATAGTACATCCGGTAAAATACCTCGCTCGAGGCACTCAACTGCTTATTATCTATTGGGCCGAAAAGTGGCAACTCTACCGTGGGATGACTGCAAACAAACGCGTTCGTAAAAAACAAAACAGAACGAGCAATGCCACGCCCTAGGTCTTAATTGTGTAAAGTATAAATGACATGAAATCTATATTAGGGCTGCTTACTCGGGTGGCGACAGTGTGAGTTAGTTAGTCAGGCTTTAAGGTTTGGGTTGCCAATAAGTGCCACCTCTACGATTCGAGCACGGGCCCGGCGACAAACAAATATGCGCCGGAAACACGCCCGCTTTTGTTTGGCGTTCAGAGGACAGCAGGCTGGGTGTGTCTGGGTGCTGAGATATACATCCTTCCTGGACGCTTGCCTTGTACGGCCTCTCAGCGTACCCACCCCCTGAATTCGATCGACGGCCTTCTATGGGAGGGGAAGTACTGAGGGAGCTCTATATCATGAGGGCACCGAACGTTTTGGCACGGTATATTCTTGCCTACAATTTAACTCGATGGCGCTCTACCTGGCACAACAAGCTAATTTATCCAACAGTGCCGAACAATCAGACAACCGAAGGAAAACGGCCAGCAAGGTGGCTTGCAGCAGCACTGAAAAACAGTAAAGTTAACGCAGCCAGCCTCCACTGACATAGGTATACATGCGACAAGAGAATATCGTCGGAGAGCGACAGCTGTCAGTAGGTCGTGGAACCGTTTTTTAACGCACACGAGGTGTTCGCCGGTAAGCCGTTACGCACCCCACAGGATAAAAAGCTTCAGTAGTCCAGGAAACGAGGGTTGTACGTGTCCTGCGTGGTAAGAACAATACGCGTTTCTCGTACGTACACATTAATACCAGTATCTACCAATCAAGCCGCCCATCGATCGTATTCATAAACGCATCTGCCTGCCGTGTGATTAAAGTAGACACCATATATACTCGTAGTAGTGGCGAGCTGTTATTATCAACGAAATCCCGCGTCAGGACACGGATATATGCACTGCAGCTGTATACACACGTATATGTTTTTTCAGCAGACATTATTGCTACGAATCACGGATGTATGCACAATATGTCGCTTCAGGCATACCACTAGCGACACATGTCGTTCACATGAGAGAGCCGGAGTGATTTCCTTAGTGATACGGGTGCTGTAGCGTTCCACACCTCGTAAGGATAGATGTTCTACAGATATATCACCCCTCGATGGATCCTATAGCCTGCCGCTTACGATATGTTGCGCAATATCTCTGTGGTAGTAGTACTGATCTAATCCGCAACGATCATGTATGTACTACTAATAGATGGTTGTGAACGGTACTCGGCTACTCCCCTGTAACACGAGCTTGTATCCTACTGCACATACCACCGATCTACTGCTGTATCTGCCCTGAAACATCTAAATTCTCATGTATGTGGGTGGAAATCGTTTTTCTGTCCGCGGTGCCCAGTTTTTCAATCCCTGGAACTCTGGATGCGAACGGTTTACCACGACGTTGTAAAACCCCCCGAGAAAAAAACTATAAACGTAGGTGTTCGGGAGCTTCCCGCGGACGCACCTCGGTGAGGCTCAGCCACAAGTCACTGTTGGAATCATAGTCTTCGAGGCGAAGCCTGATCTTAGAGGTTTCATCCGTGTTGAGGAGGAAGTTCTGGTATCCGGTCGACACGCCGTCGGACTCGATGGTGCTGTGGTAGTTATCGTTCACGTACACGTCCAGCCTCCTGACGTTCTCGCACCCCTTGTGAAAGTCGATCCGCATTCTCACGATGTCCTGAGGATCATCGAAGTAGTAGTCGATCCAGCACCCCTCTTCGCCATCAGAGCTCGGGAGGCTGTCTCCCTGGCACGACCAGCGAGAGTCCCAGCTGCTGCGATCGTTGTCCCGAGTGTTCTCGGGTATGCAGCCGTTCGGGCTGCATCCATTGTCAGAGGTCCTTTCGTCATACCCAGCGGCATAAACACTGACGGTTGTCCTCTTGCCAGCATCGACAAGGGCTGGGATGGGCGCGGCGTTCGACGAGGAAGCACGGGCAAGGGGCGAGGGTCGGAACCGTGAAGCATCTAGATATAGTTTCGTTGTCCCTTTTATGTCAGCTAAACTGGCGTATTTATGTACGCTATGTATGTAATGTACGGGCGGAGAGCTATTTCTTCGTTTTTTCGCAATCACTACGTGCGCGCGGTTGGTTGTCGCTTTTTAAGAGTGTTTGCCTCTCAGAACATAAGTTTCAGGAGCCCCTACATCCCTCATCACAAGTAAGTGCATGAACACGTTTTTTTCATAATAAGCCGTTGACGCAAGCATGGCTAAGAGAGGTGGAAGCGATTGAGACTCATCTACTGCTACACTCGACATGGCCAACATTAACTACTACTACTGCTGCACCCGACATGACCAACACCACCAAAAATGGATCCAGTGCAAAGAAAGCGTGTATCTTATCTTACCCACCGCAGTAGCGTTCCCATCCTTGACTATTTATATGCACTCTCAACCATACCAGGTACCTGGTTGTCACCCACGTGGTATGCACATATACCCCCTGTCAGGCTGTTGGAGTCAGAATTAGAGGTCGGTACAGGAATCATACAGTAGTATACCATCGATATACGGTTCCTGTCGTAGGATACTTGGGGAAGTATTATCTGTCTGTGCCATAATAAACCAAACGGGTGGCGCCGTGGCCGCGACCCTGCACCGATGCATGCGACATAGATTGGGCCCAATACAATCTGTATCGGGAGACTCAGATTGCTCCTGTCTCCTATTAATAATACCCTACCGGGATATCTGATGATGCCTGTTTGCGCTTTCCTCACCAATATCAAACATTATACCTGGTATTACGGGGGAACATAGTTAATAGGACCAAATATTGTTAGTAAAAATGGTGAAATATATAGGTATTTATGTATACCATAGGTCCTATTAACTATGGTCCCCCGTAATATTATATATAGACGAATACGTGTAAATATGGTCTGCCGGTGGAGGTATACGCATGCTCCACACAACAAGCCTTCTAGGACCGCAGCCCCGTTTTGGGGACACACTTAACTACTCGAACTCTACGTAGTTTGTCCCCAAAACGGGACTGCAGGTCCTAAAAAAAGGGTTCATGGTATATGAACCAACACGCCTCAGTGTCTCGTACAACGAGACACGGATCGTTCTCGTACTGTTCTCCGTCTTCAATACGTAAGACGTCCTCTCCATTTTGGTGGTGGAAGCCATGAAGTCTCGTAGTGGCATTGGACTGCAGGCGTCGCTTCGCTAAGACTCCCTTCTTCTTCTACCTATCTATGTTCCGGAGGTAGGTGTATGCTGATAGTTTTGAATCAGACATTTTTTTTTTTGTAGTGTGACCATTGTACAACCTCCAGTAACTTGCGGCGGCTGTACAAAAGCATCGCCTAATAATAGTGTATGCAAGGTACTTGCTTAAGTAAATACGAGGTACCTGGTATTCCGCCGGACCGGAGGATAAAAAAACGAAAAGTATTCACCCGCATCACCGAATGTCCTCGAAGTTGCAATGTAAATAGGCAACTGTTTCAATTTGATACGGAAAGAACAGACAAATCGGAAAAATGGGAACGAAACCAAAAATGAGAACGGACGTTTTTTTTTAGAAAGCAAACCAATTGTTGACAACTCCAAGAAAAAAAGTTGACAGTCCTGTGGGGCTGTACAGCAGCCTTCGAATGAGCTGTCGCTCAGGCTGGAAGTCCTCGGCATCGCCGCGGTAGCCAGCATCTATCTAGATAAATCACAATAGAGCCAGCGTATATCGCTCTTTGCGCCCACCCGAAGGCACGAGATGGAGCATGACCGTTCTGACGAGCTCCTCTCACAGGGCTGGCCAAGGGGTTTCGCAGGATCATTTTGGTTCTCTGATACACCACATGGTTCTGGAGATACGGCTTGGTTCTCATTTTAGGCTTCGTTCCCATTTTTCCGATTTGTCTGTTAAAGGTGGAAATTAGATGCTTCTTCGGCTGGCTACATGTTGTTGTTGTTGTTGTTGTTGTTGTTGTTGTTGTTGTTCTTACATTATTATGCGCTCATCGCCATTATACAATGCAGCAGTCCGTGGTCGCAGAGGCTCCAGCACCTCTGGAGTGGAAGGAAAATGCACATACATGAAAACTGAAGCCCATCTACACCTACCTCCTCAGAAAATGAAATAAAAAAGTGAGGTAGGCGCAACGACATATATATCAGGTACGTGCGATGCGCCCTACAAGTCGCTACGGAAACTGACAAGACCGCAAAATGCCCACAAGAAAAATATAGAATGGGAAACAAGCCGACGTCGAAACCTCGAAATCGACAAGAAAGTACGAGTGCGGTATGACGGCATACAGCAGAACAGTAGGTAATCGGCTGGAAAGCGTTCTGGGGTGTTCTGCTGTTTGTCGTGACATCTGCTACTTACGATTTATCCTTCACCTAACATCAAGGTAAAGCTTGGGAGTAAAGGAGACCTGCTCACGAGAGACCTTGCGGATTCTCCGAGAGACACAAACAGGCCATATGTGAGGGTGCATTCATGTACCAACCGTGCGTGGGCGTCTATCCGGGTCCATGCCGGTGCATTGCATGCAACACGACCTTAGGTTTGCGTGATAGAGGTATGAGGACCTTTGGTTGGGGTCAACTATAAGGCGTTACGTGCAATCAGCTGGCTGGGTAGAGTGGTGCAACTTAAACAGATAGGCCAGGTGTTTCAAATCGGACATTCCACCCCTCCGGCAGATAACGAACCCGTCGATTTACGCATGGCCAGCCAAGGTTACAGGACGGGCGACATTACGCGCATTGAGCATAATACGGCATCGAAAGTGGCAACCCAAACGAACACGAGTGTACCACAAGAAGAACACCCTGTGAGCCTAGTCCGGCGGCAATAATACTACTCCTTCTAACCACTCGTACTATCGGGACACCTTCGTGTAACGTTTACGGTACGACAGGAATACGATCCCTATATCTATCTGACAAGATCGGTAGTAGTACCAAAGGAATCGCGCAAGGGCGCGGTAATACACCGAGTATAAACAAACCTACTGCAGTCGTTTGCGTCCCCTCGTTCACACTCGAGCCAACCCAAATGCATCGCTTACCGGAGGAGATGCCTACGGTGGCAGCGCAGACGGTGGCCAGGAAAGCGAAAGAGCGCATTTTTTCAGAGAGTCTTGGAAAGTATGTGGGTAAGTAGTGGAAGAGGTGGCCTAGTTGAGGGTTTGGAGAGTGTGGCAAGCAGAGAGGAAGAGGAGCGACTACAGTAGGTGGGGAGGATACGGCAATAGCAGCAAGCAGCAGCAGGAGGACCTGTTGCTGCGGACCAGTTGTTGCAGCCCGGACAAACCTTTACAATTTTAGTCGACCCTACATTATCCCATGCTCAGCTTTCTGAAGACACCCCCCCGAAAAGGTCTGGAATTCGGTTTCTCTTCGGGCTATCAAAACATGTATGGAAACTTGTTGGAATGTTGTTGTTAACAGGGGTATCCCAGGGGTATATTATGAAACACCTATCGTAGCGATACGTCGAATAAGACCCCCCCCCAAAAGAGAAAACGACACACAACACCTCCGGAGGGAGGTCCGAAAGGAAAAAACAACAGAAGGAGCGTAGTTACGACAGCAAGACAAGATAAATATTGAAATATTTTGTTTCCGGATATTATCTATTTTCACTACTCGGTTTTAGCGTACCCCCCCTGCCCAGCATAAATAACGATCTGCTTTCTTTTTCGGGCGCCCTTGGCACGCCATTTATTTATTTCGGTCCCTGCCAAGGAAAGGAGAATATTGAAACCAAGCTAGGACCATTCCAAAAACAGATGCTGTCATTTCTCTTGCCAATTTTCCAGAAATCTCGCGGGTCTGGAGGTTGTGTTTATTATTCTGACCTTAAAGAGGTGTGCATTATTAATCAACAGGCCGTTTTCACGCTTTTTTGTGTACTATAGGTCAGGTATCATCCAAACATTCGACGGGAAGCAATCGATGGCTCATCATCTTATCTACGTATGCAACCCGCGCGATGATCTACTATGTATGTTACGCGTGTTTGTTGGCTTGTAAAATAGCCGCCACGTAACCAATCAATGCATTTTTCTGGCTGAACTCACTGGTTGTTCGGTCTTCAAGTCGATCGTAAGCAATGCTCGGAGAGTAAACACACACACACCCCGCCATCTTTCTCGGGACAGAGGCTAATACTATGGCCACGACAGCGTAATAGCTGTGCGGCAATCTGCCCGTCAATAATTCTAGAGCGAGACCATGTGGATGTCGTTGCTGACTCTCGAGGGACACTTTAGCTACATACTAAGTACAGTAGCTACACCAGTCACACAATATGGCCGAAAGCCAGGAACAGGCGCGTCGTAGACCCCAGGCCCCCTTGGACACCCCGGATCTCAGCACTTCCTTGCCTCGAACTAAATGTCTCTGAACTCCGCCTCCGACATCTTTTCAATCAGTGGCGGAGATTGACCTCGGACTGCTGGTGCCAATACTCGGATTTCCCTGATCTTTCGGATGTCAAGATTGTATTTGTTTATTTGTTTTTCTTGATTTTCTCTTCAATAAAAAACTAAAAAGGTACGTCAGCTGTGAGTTCAATCCATCGGCAGATCAATTGATACTCAACTTTGAAAGCTGCGTGAACCGTTCGCGCGTTTTACATTATTTCCCTAGCGATTGACTACTGGCTGGTGACTATTAAAGGTTTATGGCGCATAACCTACTAGGTATGGCGATTGGCGTGTGTACCAGCTCGTAGCTGGTGTGTACGCCTAGACTCGATTGCCGATGGCCGGCAATACACAGTCAAAATGTTCGAGGCAAACACGTAGTCACTGTCAGGTGACTTGTACGTGAAGCTTCAACATAGAAGAGAAGAAGATGGTGTGGCGACCCCAAGCCACATTGTTGATTGATTGCTCAGCTGGAAGCTGATGATGGTGAGCAAAAGTAGAGTGAGCTCAAAGGGGAGGGCGGTGCGCGTGTGCGCTCGCAGCTCGCAACAAAGGACGACCCTTGCACTTCGGTCAAACAAAAACAAAATGAGGGAATACCCTCGTATTCCGTTCAAAATAAAACAACGAAGAGAACCCCCAGATTTACTGTAAAGAACAATATATCTTGGGGTACATATCCATGACCCCAGTGTAGCCTATGTTGTTTCTCCAACCAGAACTACAGTAAAACTATGCTACCGGTCTCGGAGGGACACTGAAGATATCCTTTCCATTATTTACCAATGATAGCACGTACTAAATGTGCTGTCTACCGTAGATAATGTACGTACGTACCACAACAACAGTAGATCCATGACACTACTCGGCATTGGGACTTTATTCTGTGCGTACGGGTGCACAGCAGTATAATATGTGTAAAAAGACAGCTGCTGCTATCCTACTATAACTCAGACTGGAAAACTGTCTGTTGTACATAGAATGCGTAAATGTATACCATATGACGTAAGTGTGATCGAGTAACGAATATGATGGTTACTGACAAGTATCATCTCTAATAGTGACCCCCCTGGATGCTACCAGGAGAAAGGTTGACATCGAAATATTGAAGATCACGATCCTTTCGATTGTTTTCTCCCTCCGCTCAGAGAATACATACCATACGGTACCATGGGAAAACACGGTAAAATATAATTGAGAACCAAGGTCGCGATATTGGGGATCGCCCCATGCTCCAGAGATCACCCAGAAGGTCGAGGTTAACATTTTTCGTCAGATATATACATGCTCGAAGAATCGAATATCCTCGATTGCAGAGAGATAGCCTCCAAACAAATGATTTTATTTCATAAAGCCGAATAATAGAGATCAGGTATCACAGCTCTCTGAGAGATCTCCAAACTACAGTAAGTAGACAAGAAATTCCCGCCGTCATAAAGTAAACTGTTTCCAACTACTCGTTAAACAATGCAAATTTGAAATTTATTTAGTGTTAGCAAATGAAATTCGTCAAAAAACGACGACAAAAAAAGTAGACTAAGCTGCGGTCGGAGATACTGGAGAATCTTCGAAAAAGACGGGCGAGCATCAATATTTATTGTGCGCACTATCACCTGCCATGTATGTCAGAACAGTACATTCATCCATATTTTCTCTCTACAACCAAGAGACCATAAGCAACAAAACTACATACGGCTTTGGCCGGTAAGCGCAGGATTTCGAAATCGAGCCTCACTGGACGGAAGAAAAAAAACACGTACCAGGTACCTGGTACCTGGTACCAGGTACGTACGTAGCTGGTTTGTTGATGGATTACATGAATACCAACAGGTACGTAATAATGCTGTTGATATTAATAGCTGTGATCGAGGATTCAGTCGACTATACAACATCTCCGATCCCCTCGCTGCCTCGGCAAGGAATGCTGCGAGGCATGCCCTATCAGGCTAATAGCGAGTGGGGCAGGTCTTTCTGGCGGGTGTAAGGCCGGACTCACCCTCAAGGAGTGATACCTTCTTGCTGCTGCCTGTGGCCGCGAGGCTCAGGCGGCAGTAGAGTTGGGTCGTACGTGGTGCGTCAGGCACGGAGACCTACGATTCGCGCGTCTTTTTAGGCAGCTGCGGCAGAGCAGCAATGCTCAATCGGGGGGTCCGTGCGCGGAGGCAGGCGCCACCACAGGCCACACTACGGCACAGTCTATTGCGCCGGTAGGAGGCTGGATTCGACGACGAGGGAGGAGGGAGACTGAGCGTCGACGTGCGGGGAAGAGACGGATTGACCTCCCCCTGCGCGAGAATTTTTATTTCCCAGATCAGAACCGCAAGTGCGAGGAGCATTTTGTTTTTCAGGATGACGGAGAAAGGGAAACGACTGGAAGGGAATGGCAACGAGTGCACGCGCAAAGGAGCGGGTGGATTGGGCCAAGGCGATGATGCGGCCATGAAGAGTGGCAGGAAGACGGTGCATGGAGACCCATGATTTGCGCGCACACTATCATCACGAGAGAAGCAGTCATAGTTTGTTTTTTCCTGGTATTGTTTTTCACGAGGCAGAATAGTATCTACCGGTACTCGTCACTGGTCTTCGTAGTTTAACGAGTTGTATACCCGTCATGGGGAATAACCTACGCAATTATCAGGGACGTGGTATCATAACTGTGCTGCACCTTTTTGTGTCAGACAGTCCAGGAAGAGATGGCGATGGTTGATATTCGTGTGGTAGTAAGGTTCGATTGCTCCTTTTTTCACTGCATATCCGCGAGTCTTCACTCTGACAGCACTCCAGATAGCAGGCAGGTGTGTTCCTCTTTCGTTTTCACGACTACCGTGCGTTTCGTACGGTGCAGGCAGCACTTCAGACAGTATCCGCTGTAGTCAGCAGCCACGAGTTGGTTAGTGGTGGGAACGGGGATACTCTGTTATGTTATAGTTGGGAGGATATACCCGCGGCCATGTTAGTTCAGTTTTGCGCATTGGTTTTATCTTGTGTGCGCTTTTTCCGTCTCGTGTATTTTGAGGCAGCCAAATTTTCGTTTTTTTTTTTGTTTTTCGGATCTTCCTAGGGCTCCAGCACCTTTTTGTGTGACCACGGACTCCTTCGTCAGAGAGTTAATGTGAGAACAACAACAACAACAACAACAGATCGATAGGTAGGTGTCAAATTTGAAGGTCGGGTAAAAATACTTATTTGACCGCCACGTATGCTCGTGTAAACGGGATACTTCATCTGGCTCTGAACGATGAACACGGACACGTACGTGAAGAATGTTTTACCAGGTACTACCCTGTACGACACGTACCTGGTTTATCTTATAATACCCGTCAAGTCATCTCTCGTGCCCAAAAACAAACAGCCACAAACTCACACCTTTTTGTCCAAGAACTATGAAATTTGGGAAAAAAACAAGCTGGGTGTTGAAGGTGAACGCTACCACCGGAAAAAAGGGCAATATTGCCAAACAACCCATGCATCCCTCGAGCCGGCAGAGAAGTTTCCTTAATTAACTGAACAGAAAGACAAGGGTGAGTGTTTTGTGATGGAATTCTCGTAAAAATAAATTTATTAGTAGGCTCGTTCTTATCGGAGAGCGTTTTTTCCATAATTACTAGAGTTTGGAAATAATTGGAGATATTTATCAATATACGGAGGCGTTCTGTCACTATTCCGATTCGTGAAATTCTCCAGAAGAAGCAAAAAAATCAAGTTCGTTAAATTTCACGTATTTGGAAAAAGTCGAAATTATGGGAAAAAAGAGCTCCCTGAAAAGAATAACCCTTGCCCCAGCTGCGAGGTCGAGAAATTGTAAATAATTCGAAGGTATGACTCTGTGCAATACTTTCGTATACGAACACTGGTGGTGGTGCTGTAAAGTACCTCGACAAATACCCCTGACAAAATATTCATTTTAAAATTTAAATACCTCGCCCAACAACAAACCTGGTAAATTTCAGTTTCTCAAAAATAAATGGGTCATTCTCATTGGAGAGCTTTTTTCCCAAAATGTCCATCCTTTCTTTGTTCTCGCATTTTTTTAATCTCCCAGATTACCCTGATTTTTTTCCAAACATTACATACATGTGACTTTAAACACACAAAACATCATTTTTTTGCTTTTGGAGAATCCCTAACCCTAAGTGATAGAACGCCTCCGTATCTTGATAAGTATCTCCAATTACTCCCAAGCTTTGGAATTCTGGAAAAACAAAGTATCCGATACCAGGTAAGAATGAGCGCGGGGTCGTTACTTCTTATTATCGGAGAGGTTCCCCCATGATTTCCATGTTTTTTTCGCGCTATTTTTATTTTCTAGATTATTCTGATTTCATTTATTTCCAAATATATATGTGAAATTATTGAACAAACCTGATATTTTTGCTTGATGAAATGAGGAGAATTTTACGATTTAATTATTAATTAGTGGCAGAACGCCCCCGTATCTTGATAAGTTGTATCCAATTATTTTTCCAAACTTTGGAAATTCTGGGAAAGCTCTTCGATCAGAATGAGCCTACTTACTCCCAATTTCGGAGTAATTAATGCTGTTGTTGTGTACATTGTTTTTTTTCTTTTTTTTTTTTCTTTGCTCATGCCATTTATTATCTTCGCACATCTTCTTCTCTCTCTCCTTCCAACTCGTAACTCAGATCCGGGGTCACATAGCAGGCTCTTCTACCCCCTTCCCGCTACGGTACGTGCCTTCATTTTTATCGCGAGAATATTTCAGCCTTTTCTTCCCTCGTCCACTCGCATCGAATTGTGCCTACCCACGCTGCAAGGCGCTCTCAACAATTTAATCCTTTTGATTTTTTTTTTTGCAAATAAAGTCAAATGCCCGACATGGAACAAGTTAATAATGCTGCACGACGGAATTTAAAATTCAAAAGTATTGTACATACACAACACACAAGTAGTTTGGGGAGCTTCGTGAGTATTGTTAAACCTCCTTGGCTCTTTTAATACAAGCCGGTCGCCCCGGTGGTTCAAGTGGTTAACGTCGAATTCTACTTGTTTGAGTCCTGGGTTCGAGCCCCAGGTGGGTCGGACTTTGACTTTATTTCAATTGTTGAGAGCGCCTTGCAGCGTGGGTAGGCACAACAATTCGATGCGAGTCGACGAGGGAAGAAAAGGCTGAAATTTTCTCGCGATAAAAATGAAGGCACGTACCGTAGCGGGAAGGGGGGAGAAGAGCCTGCTACGTGACCCCGGATCTGAGTTACGAGTTAGAAGGAGAGAGAGAAGAAGATGTGCGAAGATAATGAATGGGATGAGAAAAAAAAAGAAAAAAAAGTGAGTTGTGGAGACCACCTTCGCTGAGAATTATCTGGCGATCGATTGTTGGATCATATCTTCCTGTGAAAAAATGAAAATCCCGACCAATTTTGGATGACCTTTCGAGAAAGGGATGACCTCCAAATATCACCCCCGACTATCGGTCGTCTTTGACCATTTTTTTCCGTACGTATGCTACATCTGGTTTGTGGTAGGGGGTAGGGGGAGGCATGAATCGAAACAATCGTGATGCTCCATATTTCCATCTCATCACTCTAGAATCAGAAATCGATAATTAGTTGGGAAAATATGTATCGATCTCAATCTCCAACACTGATTGAAACACCCAGGACGAGGGCGGAATATATTATCTTACGATGATCAGTTCGTTCGAGATCGTTTCTAAGATCCGGGGTATCCGAGGAGGGCTGGGATCGAAGACCCCTGTTCCTGCCTTCCTGCTACAAATGTGTCGCATTTCGTACTGCCCGTTGCTTGAGCACGGTATGCAACAACGACGTCCCTTTTCGCTTCAGAAATGGCGTTATGGTAGGCAAATAAATAGTCTTTGGGGTCTGTCCTGGGATAGACAGCGGGATAGCGAGACGTGTGTGCGCACTTTCAACACCGGCCCTTTTTGACGAGAAATCGTCCTCAGGAACAAACATCCGCACATAAAAGCCTTAGCGCAAATTGACTAGGTGGCGACTATCACCCGTCGACAAGTAAACGAACGACCATCGCGCGTGTCGCCGATGCGTAGGCAACAACATGATGAGCCGTCGATTCCTTTTCCCCGTCGAATGTTATGATGCCTGGCTGAGAGTACACAAAAAAAAAAAAACTCGAAACGACATACTACGTACACGCCTTCCCAAGGTCAGAGTGAGGAGCAGAGGCCGGACTGATGATGGTGAGATTTCTGGACGAAATTTGAGAAATACTTCATAAAAAACATTCCACTGGCGGCCGCTGCCTGGGACCTAGTGGCGTGTCAGGGCGTGTCGCTATATTTGATTTGGAATACCCCTGGGATGCCCCGAACATTCCAACAATTTCGACCCTCCTTTTGATAGCCCGAAGGGTATCCGAATTCCAGACCTGTTGAGAAGGGCGTCAGGAAAAAAAGACGTGTTGTAGAGCAACAATTCATTCGACACAAACATACATACATTGCAAAAGTTAGTTAGCCCGGCTGCAACAACTGCTCTGCTGCTGCTTGCTGTGGCCTCCCCACCTACAGTAGTCACTCCTCTTCCTCTCCTACTCTCCCCACCTCTTCTTGAGCCACTTCACACTGCACACATTTTCCCCAAGGTTCTGACACGATGCGCTCTTTCGCTTTCCTAGCCACCGTCTTCGCTGCCACCGCAGGCATCTCTTCCGGTGAGCAATGCGTATAATATGGGTTGGCTCGAGTGTGAGAAAAGGGACGCAAACGCCTTCAGTAGGTTTTTACTACGGCAGCCAGTGTTTTACCGCGCTATATCACGATTTCTTCAGCATACCGATCTTGTCGGACGGAGAAGGAATCGCCATATTTTAGTCTCGTTTCGTGTAAAACGTTATAGCGGTGGTTTGCAGTTTTGTTTTGTGTATTCGACGAACTGCACACGGTCTATCTGTGGTTTCGACCTGCTCTATGATGTTGCCGCGCGGTTGATGCTGTATACCCATGTATACCCGTATGTTAGTTCCGGCGTCCTTAAACCTAGGTTTGTCATGGAGTGGCGCGTGGTCTGGTCTGAAACGCCCGATCTGCAAAGAAAGTCTGAGTGGTTCTCTGTTTTCCCCAGCTGGTTGTATCACTTTATGCATATTATTATTAGCCCGAATCTGATGTTGTCAGTCCGCCATCACGCATACCTAAGGTCGTGTTGAATATGATGCGCAAGCATAGACACAGAGACGCCCACGCACGATTGGTACATGAATACATTCACCATGGACTTATTTGTGTCTCTCGCAGACTCTGCAAGGTCAGCCGTGAGCAGGTCTCTTTCGCTCCCGATATTTGCCTTATTTAGGACTGCCCTTCCTCTCTGGGAACATTCCACTCAAATGCTAAGTAGTTTGCCCCCAAAACGGGACTGCACTTCAAAAAGGGTTGTTTGAGTAAGTAAGGCACGAATAATAAATGTCACCAACAATAGCACAACACCCCAGGAAACATCCCAATCGACTACCTACTGGACGGCATGTCATCATATCGTACATACAGATATCCAGACGAAAAGGCATCCGTTTTCCCGCCATTTTTTTCCTGTACAATTACTATTATTATTATTGTTATTGTTATGCTTGCCTTCCGACAATATAGCGTAAATGCCATTCCAATATAAACCGAATATTGAAGAGCCTGACCGGCGATGTGCCTACATTTAGAAGTTCAGGACATTCGACGCTGCTGACGATTGGTCGGTGTTCACCTAGTAGTGCACAATACACTGCCTGGTACACACTGCTGTAGACAATACTTGGTTACAACAACAACAAGTTGCTGGCGACCGTACGTACGTACGTACGTGCCAAATTTAGAACATAAAGCATTTAAGCTTGATCAAACACGATCAACATACGCCTCCGCAACATGTATTGTGTTCATAGAATCAGAGAGTTCCAGCGAAGGGACACCTACAACCCGATGCCACCACCAGCTCGTAGTCTTCAACTCGAAAAGGGAAAGGACTATTTACTCGAGCCTTCCGAAAATAATGCTTCATGGTTCGTTGTGGGATGAAATGAGGCGTGTCGGCATAATATAATATATATATATATGCTCTGTAACATTTTTACAGGCTCGTTTGTGAAGAATGATCAACATACTTTCAAGTAATAGTAGATATGTTGGTATACTATAGTAAGAGACAGGACAGCAATCTGAGTCTTCCGATACCGATTTCATAGAGTCCGTTATATGTTGCATGTATCGATGCATCGATGCAGGGTCGCGGCAACGGCTCTACCCCATTGATTGGTCTATGGTACAGATACGACTATGGTACCCGACCACAGGAATCTTCTGTAAGATCGATGGTATATATTATCTGGTATGACTCATGAAACGAGTATCGATCTATCATTCCACAGACTACAAGGGCCTAACAGGCAGCGAAGTCAACCTATCTGCGCACCTCGTAGTAGCGGACTACCACGTACCTGGTACCTGGTATGGTTGCTAGTGTGTATAAATAGTCGACGAATGGCCTTCGGAAACATGTTCTTCTGAAGGCGAGCACTTTTGGAAAACGACAACAGCGACACTCCACGCCCATACATGCAGTACTTACGAGTATTGAGTTGATATCTATGGGCTGGGAAACTTTAGCCTGATACTTCTCGGCCCTAACCCCCGCCCCTTACCCGTGCCTCCTTCTCAAACGCCTGCCCGTCCCAGCCCTCGTTGATGCTGGCAAGAGGACTACTGTCAGTGTTTATTCCGCTGGGTATGACGAGAGGACATCTGGCAGTGGATGCAGCCCAGACGGCTGCATACCCGAGAACACTCGGGACAACGTTCGCGAGCCCAACTCTCGCTGGTCGTGCCAGGGCGATGACCTTCAGAGCTCTGATGGCGAAGAGGGGTGCTGGATCGACTACTACTTCGACGACCCCCAGGACATCGTGAGAATGCGGATCGCCTTTCATAAGGGGTGCGAGAACGTCAGGACGCTGGACGTGTACGAGGACGATGACTACCACAGCACCATCGTGTCCAATGGCTATACGACCGGATACCAGAACTTCTTTATCAACACCGACGAAACCTCCAAGATCAGGCTTCGCCTCGCCGACTACGAATCCAACAGTGACGTGTGGCTGAGCCTCATCGAGGTGCGTCCTCGGGAAGCTCCGGGATACCTAGGTTGATCCATATATTGCTCGGCGGTATAACAGCGTAGCGTTTCAATTGCAGGTGTCGGTTGAACCCGCTTGCATTCCGAGTTCCAGTGGGTCAAACTGCGCTCTTTTGACGAACCATCGATTCCTCTTTGATGACCTGGATGCATTAGACATGTCAGGGTCGATATAATCTTGATATGATACTCTACTGTATACAATACATGGCACATTTAAGGCTAATGTATGTATACACAGGATACTTGCCCGTGTTTCCCGGAGGGAGTCAAACTGCGTAATCAGCACGACGTAGCACGATGGAGCACATGTTTGTTTTGTGGATTTGATAGCACAGTACGTACACGGACCTTATTACGCGACATCTCATGTTGACAGGTTATGGGGTCTAGATGGTCTACGGTAGAGCGTGGTGTACCCGAGGTGTAGAACATTTCACCCGTACCAACCAACAAAAAGTACGCCGGTGCTCCGTATTCGCGACGTTGGCTTTTGGTGGGTCTGCAGCGAAACCGTATACATACATGTATTCGTATTATTTTTCCCTAAAAATGTTTCTGTGGTAATAACATCTCCGATAGTGGCGCCCTTTGCATAGCGACAAGATACATGCATGCGTCGCGAGTATTGATGGATCGAGTGCCAGATATATACCCTACGTACAAGAAGCAAACGCATTTACTGCAAGCGCACAGGATACAACCCTTGCATTCGGTCTGCTCAAGCAGTATCAAGCATTGTGCGTCGTGCCGTGCGTGCGAACTCGCCGTGTTTTGTTGCACGATTCAACGACTAAACTGCTGCCGATCTACTACTCGCCTGTCGCGCGCTATGCCTGCATCAATGGGGGCTGGCTACCTGATGTTCACGTTGTTCAGGTACTCCTGCAGCTACGTTGTTGGTAGTTTGACCGTTGTTGTAAGTTTACTCGGCACCTTCGGGTGGTAACTACAGTTGTTTGTTGAATGCCACAGAGTTCAAATTACCGATCCTCCGGAGGATTAAAAACAACAAACATATACCATATTATATATAGGTCCCTGCCTACATGCGTAGCCATTGTGAACTCCCAAGGGAGAGGATTTCATCGCTGATACGCAGCGATGTTTCCCTTCCACAACAACGATATGAACACGCATCAACTCGAACGTTCTACTCTTGCCGGTGTGACCTAACCCAACTTATTGCCTTTCGTGTCTTCACGCTCCTTACCGTCGACCTCAGGTGAAATTCATGGTGGAGTAACGAAGCCTCCAGAGTCGATTCTGGCTCAAGTTAACGCCCTAAATATCGGAAACAAATCCAGCGTTCCTGGTAGCTTATGTTTCTCCCCACGTCCCTGTACGGTACTGGGTCAACCCCGAGGATGCTTGAGTGGGAGTTGGCTAGGGATTTGGTTCGAAGAAATGGACAGGTTTACAGCCCGGGATTCGTTCCCGGTCTCAGGCGTTTTCTCGAACTTCGGACCTATTGACGTTTAGGTGGCCGGTTGGACCCGTTGCGCTGGAATTGTACCTTATATCGTGTAATGCATACACCCATACCAATAAATGTTGTATCGGCATTTCATGGTTTCTTGAGAACGTTTGTTGGCGATGACCGAAGTATGTGTGAGAAGGGCGTCGATACGTGGGAGAGGTTGTATTTAGGACCTGGCACATAATTCATTGTGTATGATGGGGGACCGTGCATGGTGGAGTCACGGCGGCAGTTTCGTAAGCTATTAATAGCGAAAACTGGTCGACCCTTTCCTTGTTCGTCGAAAAGTTTCGTTGTAGGAATCGCGATATTGCGAAATCCGAATCTCTTTTGAATTTGCACATACATTCATGGGTGTAACAGTAGTGCAGAAGATCAAGCAACGTACATATTCAATGCCGATTCAGGCAGAACGTGTATGTGTGCGCAGGTTATGATGCATCCTTGCTGTCGCATCCGGCGTACGGCCCGTGTGGTGGTTAGGTGTGTGTACGAGTGGGGGCTAGTGTTGGGCTACCAATATTGCGTTGTAGAGTATCGAGAAAATCCGATGATGGTATGCTTCTCGCAGATGTTCTGTTCAAGTAGATGTGTTTTACTAGAGTCGTCTAGTTAACGGTACCTGATTGGGCAGTGGCGGCAACGCCGCCAGCGAGTTAAGGCGTTCTATCTTCTTCGGGGGGGAACATGGCAGGAATTGCAGTTGTGTAATCCCAGACACCATTAAATTTGACTACACAGCATACGCCTATTATTGATGGATGCGAGTCTGCTAGTAAAGCAAAGAAAGTAACAAACCATGACTTGAGGTTGAGGCGCTCTACAATTTATTTGCCTTCAGACCTCGATTACGAAGAATTGTGATGGGGAAAATATTGCTAGGGAGGTGTTTTCCTGCTACGCGCCTACCCTGAACTCAGAGATGTGGCTCGTTGAAGCTTGCTCTAGATGTCACCCCATTCGGTGTGGTAGCGGTACATCAAAATGCATGGTGTTCGTACACGTCACACGGCGCAAGACCTAAGATGAAAAGACAAACAGCCATCTGTTGCAGCAGTGACCCAACGAAGCCGCTCTCCCTTCCCATGCCCGAGGTTTCTATCTCAGTGCGGGGCTGCCTACTTCGATGAGTATGCAGATTATATAATATATGGTGATAGAAAAAATATTGCTAGGGAGGTGTTTTCCTGCAACGCACCTACCCTGAACCCACAGATAGATGTGGTTCGTTCAGGCTTGCTCTAGATGTCATCTCGTTTGGTTTGTCAGCGGTACATCGAAATGCATGGTGTTCGTTTTCTAATCTCTAGACAAGCTCATGGCTTCAGTTTGTACGAATGAATGTGCAGACAATCAAAGAAACGGTCATGTACATAGTCAATCTCTTTAAAGATTCGAACTGCTCATTCGCAAGAAGAATCCATCACCTCGATATGGCAAGTGAAAGTATATTAATACAGTACCTTTTTTGTAGACCAATATACGCGGTAGGAAATAAATATGTACACACACGTCTTCGAAGAACAGCGGACCAAGCAGAAAAAATCCTTTCTACTCGTCACCTCTACACAAACGCCCACCAGCACTCAGATACAATAAACTGCCGTGAAAAGTGCGTAGTGCGTCAAGAACACAGTCGATAGGTTCGCTACGAGTTATATTTGCAAATGTGGCCACAGCAATCGATTGCATGGTTTTGTGAACTACTGAAGACCGTAAGCAGTAGATCAAAGAGCACCTCTTCTAGTGGAGAATGCACGCCCTACACGCCTGCATCATCGCCCGGCTTTATTGTTCTACAGCGCCTTCAAATCAATTGCACGCTCTACTACGAATAGGTCAGCCACTATGAGCGTCATCTTCAGAGTCGGTTTGTTGCTGTGGCCGACGACGTGGAATACGAAATTGATACAATGCAGCAAGCACGAAGCCAAGCAACAGAGGGGTAAGACAATGCAGCTTACTTATTGCCCGGGTTCTGGCGCATTATTCGTGTAGCACGAGCACCTTCGACTTTCTATGTCGCCGTCCTCGTTTTGACTCAATTCCGGAGGCCTGTCTGGGTGTTCGTCTTCATTTGTGTCGCAAACGACTAGGGCCCACGCAGACTGGATGAAGACAACTGCACCCACATTCGCTTGACAACCTGCCGTCACTCACTCGCTGTTCCCCACGCCGCGGATCACGAAACCTAGCTCCCTATCCAGTCGGTATACACAGATTCAGTAGGAGGACGCGCAACGGCATTGTCCACGATAATACCAGGTATTATTTAGGTTAGTTAGTAATAAGTTCGTACCAGGGTATTATTTAATAAATAATACCAGGTGGTAGGGATATACATACTGGACCAGGTAGGTGTCTTTAACTCCAAAGTATCATTCGTACCTGGTATGTTTTTGATCCACGCAGTCGGTTCTGGCGTCACGCGTAGTAGTCAGAAACAAACAACCCCAAAGAAGCGCGAAGCGCGAAACCTTTTTATTGTAACCCTAAGTATCCTCGTAGCGCGGTTGGGCGCGGGGGGGGGAGTACTGACGGGGAAAATGTGTCAGCAGGATCGAATCATAGGGTCAAATTGTTTAGGGACTTCATCGGTGTGCATGTTGACTTTCCTGCTGTTTTCGGACAGCGCTCTGGACGGAAGCACCACCGATTTTGACACGGACGATGAATGTGGAGCACCCTCTATACCGTATGTATCTTCTGCTACTCGTGTCTAAAGTCTTCGTGAGTTCACGGGGCTAGGTCGTGGTATGCGCTCGAAAGAGAGGTTGGTTTCCCGTGACGTGGAGGCGATATTTCAACGTCACCAACAGTATTAGTAGACGTCACCAACAGTAGTATTAGTAGCAGCAGCAGCTTGGTTTAGCTGAATCATTTTGGCTCATAAACCTCCACGAATAACAACGTACTCGAAGCACAAACAGCAGGATCGCCGGCGATATCAGTTATAACGTGGACCTCTCTACGGTACGTTCAGTCGGTTCTCCAGCCCAGACGTGCACACGAACATCTACCTCCTTCAGTACTGCTTACCATCGCACAACGTAAGCTGGATTTCACATGATGATGAGTCAAATGCGTTCGCTCCCGGGAATCGGGGGTACGTGCGGCAATACAATTTAGGAAATATAAAGCTCCCCCTGTGCAGGGGGGTTGATGGAGATTGCCCCCAGAAACAGTGCTGATCAATTCTTGCAAATTATTTCTGAATATTTTCGTCGTTCTTGACTGAAAGAGGCAATCTCCAACTCCGATTTCAATCTCTACCTCTCTCTAGCCTATTTTTGAAGCGAAACCTGTTTTTTGTACCCGTAGCTGCTGTATTCCATGACATGTATTCTGCTGTGTGCTCAAACTGCGACAATTCAGCAACGTATATATATGCTACTTAAGTGTAAGGACGGGCACACCGGATGACATTTTCGAAAAAACGAAAACCGCGTTGCTCGAGTGCTACTGAGTGTTGCTGCTGCTGCTGCTGCTGAGTGCTCGTGTGCTCGTGTGCTCGTGACTGCTTGGCCACAAGACATGAAAACACGCTGTATCTACCACGTACATACCTGGTAGTTTGTTTTAGTATCTGGGTGCGATTCATCATTTATTTATCGGATCTTTGTACCACGTATTGCATTGCCTGTATTATTAGTCGAGCTCATGCTCGAGCAGTACACATCATCATTCAGTAAAACAATAGCAACAACAGGCGGAGTGCTGCTCGAGGCGAGTGTTGCTCGAGTACCGCTGGGTGCTGCTGCTACAGTTGCTGCTACTGCTGCTGCTTCTGAGTGCTCGTGTGCCCGTGACTGCTTGGCCGCACCGTGCTCGCGTTTGTCTCGTGCTCGTTGCGCTTGACCAAACGAGTGATCGTGGTCCCGTGTCTTTTTTTTTGCGGTGCAAAATGGACTTGTAAACCTACTTATGCTCTTGCGTTCGAGTGCTGCTGAAGCAGTGAGCAGCAGTAGTACAAGAACAGCAACAACAGGCGTACGAGTGCTGCTTGAATCGAGTGTTCCTCGAGTGCTCCTGAGTGTTGTTCGAGTGCTGCAGAGTGTTGTTGCTGCTGCTGCTGCTGCTGCTGCTGCTGAGTGCTAGTGACTGCTGGGCCACAAGACACAAGCACACGCTGTATCCACCAGGTACATACCTGATAGTTTTTTTTTGTATCTCGTTGCGATTCGTCATATATTTATCGGATCTTAGTACCACTTACAGCGTTGGGTGTAATACTGTATTATAGTAGCCGAGGGTTCACTGCCCTTTCTACAATGTGCCCGTGTCACGCGGTTTGGTTATCATTCCGCTACTGTTATTAATAGTAACTCCCCCTGTTGTTGCTGCCGATACTGCTGCTACACACAATCAATCGCGGTATGGCTGCTACTATTGCTGTTGCTGACACAGGTTGCTTTTCTACCGGCTACCCTTATGTTATTTTTGCCCGTAACAGACAAAACGGAAAAATGGGAACGAAACAAAAAATGGGAACGGACGGTTTTTTTTAGAAAGCAGACCAATTGTGTACAACTCCAAGAAAAAAAGTTGACAGTCCTGTGGGGCTGTACAGCAGCCTTCGAATGAGCTGTCGCTCAGGCTGGAAGTCCTCGGCATCGCCGCGGTAGCCAGCATCTAGAGAAATCACAATAGAGCCAGCGTATATCGCTTTTTGCGCCCACCCGAAGGCACGAGATGGAGCATGACCGTTCTGACGAGCTCCTCTCACAGGGCTGGCCAAGGGGTTTAGCAGGATCATTTTGGTTCTCTGATACACCACATGGTTCTGGAGATACGGCTTGGTTCTCATTTTAGGCTTCGTTCCCATTTTTCCGGTTTGTCTGTTCCGTGCCCCTCGGTTGCTTATCTTCCTGCTCCTGTTGTTACTGAACATGCTGAAAGAAGTGTGAAGTATTATTGAGCTTTTCCAGATCCTCCAGATCATACAGAAATCGTGCAGATCATACATATCCTGCAAATCGTACATACCGCATCCCCGTTAAGACGTACAGATCACTCAGATCACACAGAGTCCACTCAGGTAGATCATACAGATCCTGCAGATCATTCTGATCATGCAGATCACAAAGATCCAATCGGGTAAAGATGTACATATGTCACATACCCCACTCAGGTACATACTTCTGAAATATCCGCCTCATACAGACCCATCCCGGCCAAACCTGATGGAAACAAGTGTGATTTATCGAGATTTTACAGATCCTCCAGACCATACAAAAACCCCGCAGATCAAACAGATCCTGCTGATCATGCAAACCCACCGATGAAAAAGTGCGTATCATGCAGATCGTCCCTACCCCATTTCGGTGTACAGATCACACATATCACACAGATTCCACTCGGTAGATCATACAGATCCTGCAGATTATACAGATCCTGCAAATCGATTAGGCCCACCGAGAAACATGCGCAGATCATGCATATCGTACATACCCTATTTCGCTAAAGATGTACTGACCGGCAGATCGGACAGATCCCACCCCGGTCAGATTCTACTCAACAGGTACACACCTATGAAAATTGTAACTAGACAGATCCCGTTCCGGTTAAACATTTGAAATGCCATTGAGAACAACCACATCCCACCTGGCACACAAGTAAGTGGAAATCATACCCGAACAGACCTGTCTCTCCTGGAAAAGTATTGATAGTTGAAAAACGTAGATAATTAATCCTAGGGATCATTCATGCAGATCCTCCACATCATGCACACAATTCATCCAGATCATCCCACCCGGCACGCAAGTGCAATCATAAAGACCAAGCCGATCTCACCGCCAAAACCAGAGTGACACATACATCTACATTATACAGAGACCCTGCAAATCGTACGCATCCTTCAGATCATGCGGACCTACCCACGAAAAGCTATTCATCAGTTAATCACGGCACATGTTTTTTCGATTAACCTGTATGAGTAGTTCATGCAGATCGTGCAGACCCCACCCAGTAGAGGTGTTCAGACCATCAAGGATCGCATCTGTCGTTCATCCAGACCCCACCCAGGCGATAAATACCTGGATGATACAAACCCCGTCAATTCCCTTCTGAGTGCTACACTTTTCTTTGAGCAATACAGTAGTCCATGCCTCCTACCAGGTATACGCCAAGGCATTCGAGAGCATCGAAGACTAGACCACTCCTCTTCGCTTTTAGCAATAAATCAGTAGCCCATGACTCAATTTACTCCGAGGTCATTTTTACTAAAATAAAAGGTGCAAGGGTGTTACATGCGTCTTAAGGGGGATGGATGTGGAAGGGAAGAGAACTTTCCATTCGCAGCACATCAGGGACGAGGAAGGTAGATTACTGCGGGACATAGGCCTCATCCGGGAACGATTGGTAATGTGGTTCCAGAAGCTGCTTAGCACCAAGTCAGCGACCCTCGACCCGACTATCGTCGATGAGCTCAAGGTCTGGCCCTCGTGCAGTCCGCTGGACGACGTCCCGTCTAGATACGAGGTGGAAGACGCGATCAGGCCTTGTCGCGCATGCCGGCAAAATACCAGTACTCCTCAAAGTTATCGCGCGCCGCCTCATTGACTATTATTGCGAACGGGAAGGCATACTGCCAGAGGAGCATTTTGCTTTAGGCCCGAACGATCGACAGCCGACATGATGTTCGTGGTGCGACGCTTGCAGGAATTGGCAAGGAAGAAGGACACCCCGCTGTTCATGTGCTTTGTCGACCTCACCAAAGCCTATGACCCCGTCGACCGAACCCTCCTGTGAGCTGCCTTGGCTCGCTTTGGCCTGCCACCTAGAATGCTCACCGTTATCCGCCAATTCCACGACGGCATGCGAGCATGCGTGCGGCTCGATGACGGCGAGTGCTCAGATGTGTTCGACGTGAAACAGGGCCTATGGCAAGGGTGTGTGCTCGCGCCATTCATTGTTGTTCAACATGTTTTTTACAGCTGTGTTGCGTGTGTCGGAGAACCGTTTCGCTGCTGATAAAGCCATCACGGACAGCTTGGTGCAACTCCAACGAAAGCAGGAGAAGAAGAAAAGGAAGAGGGGGAACGCACGGGCCGGGCACGCGGACGGACAGGGGAATAATAAAGAGGCCCAGACACTGTGGGCTATGCTCTATGCTGACGATGAGGACATCGTATCGAGATCACCTAACGGCCTGGAGAGGATGATGACGGTGATCGTGTGTGCATGTGCCGCTTTCGGCCTGGCGGTCTCGGAGGCCAAGACGGAGATAATGTGTCTGCAAACGAAAGATGGGGGGAACGTGAAGGAAGGCTCATAACCTCGAGGGTCATGACCTGAAGGAATAATTCATGTTGAGGCTCTGTCTTCTATGAGAAGAGATGCAGAGGCGGCACCGAAGTGTCTGTGAAGATCACTTGTGATGAAGAAAGAAGATGGTTTTAAATTGGCGCTTAATTGGCCATTATAGAAGGAATCTTGATCTCAGAGATCAAGAGGAGAAGAGGAAAGGAGAAGAAGAGAGGGAAGGAAAGGAAGAAGAGGAGCAAGGTGGGGCATGCCATCACCTGATCACGAGACAATGCCCATGCTACGGGCAGGTTTATTCTACAGCAGCCCGTCAAGGTTTCGTGAACCGTTCCTAGCAATGTCCCTGCAACGTTCTATGTAGCGTACTCGTAACGTTCTATGGAACGTTACCTGCTACCTATTGTGGTAGACTAGCTACCCTGCGTTACGATCAGTATGATAGAGATAAGTTGAATACAGTGCGTCGGCAAGAAAGAACAAACTCAAGTCTCGCCGCATATCGTATTTCTCCGCATCTATCCTAAGATACTCTTAGTAAGCTCGTGTGAAGTGACTGCACATCACAATAGATATGGATGTCAACGTCCATATTATATGCTGATACGCCCCCGTGATGTCAGTCAGTAGCTTACGCTTACGGTGTAGAAACCAGATACTCAGAAAATCCTACTGCAAAATAGTACGAGATATTGAGAAAACTGGGACGTGTTGTCCAGTATGTACGTGTGTACGTTTTTTTTTTCGTATTTAACTCGTTTGACTACAGAGTAGTACCTAGTGTATGTAGGCGAAAATCAAGGAATAAAACAAATCGTGGTGTGATTATCAGCGATGTATACCCTAGAAAGTAAAGTGTTAACCCGTCTGCTGTGTCCAACGCGCCCCCTGAACGGATGCCTAAAGCAGAAAAGTAGAAAACTGTAGACGAAAACGTACTGGATTGTTTAGTACATTCAGCATGTTTTGAGCGTGTATGTATCATACGTTCTCGAAGTAAAGCTATGCAAACGTAAACCTTCCCCACAAATAAAAGCAAAAAAGAAAAAACAGTAAGAAATAACCTGGCGCGTATTGCTGGAGGCTCTTCTGCTTCGTGGCGCAATGCTGCATCGTAGTTGGTGTTGCTGCTCGTGATGATCTTCATGTTCAGGAAGTAGAAGAGAGCAGAACGAAGTCGCTTGGAGAAATGGTTGTGAAGTTATGCTGCTGGTGATAGTCCACATAGCTCCGATGATAAGAGATGGCTCGGCTGGACGTGGTGTCAGGTCCTGTGATGGTACGTTTTGAAAAGCAATAATTAATTGAATTTATTTGCTGTGAAAAAGTCGCCGTCGGAAAGTCTCGATCTCTGATCCCCCCGTACGTCCGTTGATAGACAAAGCGGGCGTTGGTTCGATCATGGGGATGTTGCCTCATGCGTTGCGTAGACCACGTTGATGCTGCCAGATGTTTGCTCCGGGTAGTGTTGATGCTGTAGTACAGGGAGAAATGTTGTAGGTACAGCTGCTGCTGTAGAAGCCGCAGAAACTGGCTGTCGTAGAAGTAGAAATCCCAGGGGCCAATGCTGCAGGTACGTATGTAGTGATGTTGAACTCGAAGTCGCTGCGAAGAACAGGACGCCGACATGCCACCTAGAGGCCGTAGATATGAAGCGGAAGTGGTCGTACGAGTAGTAGACCTATATCGCGAAGTAGTCGTGGTAGTCGCAGCAGTAGTCGAAGAAGCTGATGGAGTAGATGCAGCTGGGCGGTGTACCTCCATCGCTGTGGATGACGTGTAGTCTGCGACTTTGAATCGGCCGTTTCGTTGACCGTAGCTGAAGTGATGGCTAGTGCCATATTTGCTCCCCAGCTGTTGAACGATGTACGCTCTACCAGGTATTGACGTGTGGATTCGTCAGGTGCAGGTTACACAAAGAGTGCGTGTGTGCAAAGAAAAGTAATTTCCTCATCTAGTTCATGCGTGCAGAGCAATTTTGAACTCGATGACCTGGTTTTGTGCAGTGTGAGCAGATCACTACTGCTACTCGTACACGCATGCGTAGACGCCCTTTCGCTATGATGAGCGAAAACCCGTTACGCAGGAGTATTGTTCGAGTATTATTTCCGAGTCTAAATTCGTGCCCCCCGCTTGGAGCGTGAAAGCCGTTGCTGGAAATGGATGCCCTGTATAGGCGTGAAAGCCCCGTATAGGCAGGAGGTGGTTCTCCCGATACTACGCTGAGTAGCTGATTCGTCAAAGACCTGGCTGCGTGTATTACAGCGCGTGTAGGTCTTGAACAATGCACTTGAAGAAGTGGCTTTACCGTACTTCGCGCTCGATGGCGTGAAAACTGGCTTGAAACTAACTTTGCTTGTGATGGCGTAGAAACAGTCTTGTAACGTTCTTCGTACTTTACAGCGTGGAAGCAGTGTGAAAACTAGCTTCGCGTGTGATGAGCAGAAATAGTTGTGTGACGTGTTCCACGCTTACACCTCCAAAGCAGCATTGAAAACAAAGTTTTGTGTGTGATGGCACAAAAATGGTCGCGTGACTTATTTTGCGCTTACAGCGTAAAAACAATGTTGTACGTACGAATACGAGTTTCGCGCGAGAAAGCCTGAAACCGGACTCCTTACTCGTACGTGCTGCGCGCGTGAATGCGCACCAGTAGTCCCCTTACCTGCTTCGCGCATGGGAGCGTGAAAGCAGTCCTCCTTGAGGTAACCCTGTAGAACACACTTGACGAAATTCGATGTAGATGTCGCCAGGTCGGTGCTGGTCCTGTGGTTGTTGGAGAACAAAAAAATAGCTTTTCCTCCGCACTTGAAAACCGAAAAAACGTTCTTCGTAGTTCCTGTAGAACTTGACGAACCGATGGAGACGTCGTTCCGTTCCTTGGTGCCGGTCGATGTGTCGACTAGAGGTCGAGGCTCATAACCTGAAGGAAGGCTCATAACCTCGAGGGTCATGACCTGAAGGAATAATTCATGTTGAGGCTCTGTCTTCTATGAGAAGAGATGCAGAGGCGGCACCGAAGTGTCTGTGAAGATCACTTGTGATGAAGAAAGAAGATGGTTTTAAATTGGCGCTTAATTGGCCATTATAGAAGGAATCTTGATCTCAGAGATCAAGAGGAGAAGAGGAAAGGAGAAGAAGAGAGGAAAGGTAAGGAAGAAGAGGAGCAAGGTGGGGCATGCCATCACCTGATCACGAGACAATGCCCATGCTACGGGCAGGTTTATTCTACAGCAGCCCGTCAAGGTTTCGTGAACCGTTCCTAGCAATGTCCCTGCAACGTTCTATGTAGCGTACTCGTAACGTTCTATGGAACGTTACCTGCTACCTATTGTGGTAGACTAGCTACCCTGCGTTACGATCAGTATGATAGAGATAAGTTGAATACAGTGCATCGGCAAGAAAGAACAAACTCAAGTCTCGCCGCATATCGTATTTCTCCGCATCTATCCTAAGATACTCTTAGTAAGCTCGTGTGAAGTGACTGCACATCACAATAGATATGGATGTCAACGTCCATATGCTGACAGAACGTGCCGTTCACCGTCACCGCAGTCGGTCAAGTGCACTAACAAACGACCGAGGTTGTGGATTTGGGCGGGGCTATCAGCGCAGATTGGACGGGCAGAAGTGTCGAGGTAACGCGTCGACTCCAGAGGGCATGGGCGTGCTTCGGGTGGTATAAGATGGAAATCTATGACCTCCCGGGTGTGCGCCTACGCCTGAAGGTGCAAGTGCTGAGAGCCGCGGCGATCAAAACGTTGCTCTACGGTTGCGTTACTTGGAGCCCGAGCAAGACTGATTACGGTAGGCTACGGGAGGTCCACCACAAGATGCTCCTCCGATGCATCGGCTGGCGAAAACGAAAGAGCGAAGACCACATTCTATCCTATGCTAGCGCGCTTCTCAGGACAAAATCTGAAAGCATTGAGACGACGGTACGCAGACGTAGGCTCTTGTTTGCGAGCTTTGTGACACGCATGGGAGAGGAGCGTCTGCCGAAGAGGGTGATGTTTGGGGAGATGGTTGGGGGTAAGGGTTACTCCGGAGGACAGGAGTGGGACTGGATGAGGTACCTTGAGGAGGACCTCAAGGAGTTCGGCATCAAGCTCGAAGGGTGGCGCGAGGCAGCCCAGAAAGCCGGCAGATGGTTCCGACGGGTCGAGGAAGGGGCGGAGGCCTTCATGCGGAAATGGCATGCAGATGAGAAGGAGGCATCGGCAGAACGGCAAAGGATAGCTGGAACCACGACCACAACCGTTGACGCCAACGCGCGTGCGCAGAATGGCAGGGAAGAGGGGGGGGCGAAAGGGGGACGAGGGGGAATGGAGGGGGAGGAGGGGGGAGGTGGTCTGCCCAACGGACTGAAAGCTGGGTATGGCCATGATTGTCATGATGCACTCCTTTCTTTGGGACCCAAGTAACTAGAATAGTGCCACCTGGACAACTTTGCGTGTCTGTTTGCTCCAGTGCCTGCCTTTCGCATTTTCTTTCCCTCCCGCCCGTGTTTGTCCCTTTTTGTTCCTTCTTTCCATCTTCTTTCTTTCCCGTTTGTACCTATTTGTGTCTCTGCTCGCATCTTCGGTTTTGCGTTTTTTGCTTTTTGCTATCTGCCTTTGTTTTCTGGCGTCGCTTCATCTACTTTTTTAGGTTTAGGTCTGCTAGTCTCTTTTTTTTTTGCTTCCGTGGTGTCCTTAGTGGCGGAGTGCGTATGCTTGTTGTTGTTTTTTGTCTCTGTTCTACACCCCTCGCGAAGCGTGCGAGCCTGAAATCTTCAAACATTTGCTCATTCTCTTGTGTGAACGTTTTGTTTCGATTTTTGAATTCGAGTTTTCAACGTCGAGTTGTTATTTTCATCCTGTCTATTTTTTCTGGGTAGTATGTGGTCTACTCGGTTTCTGTGGCGACTTGTACAGTGTACCGCATGCATCAGATACGTACGCGCGCGGACATTCTTTTTTCATGTTTTGTCGGAGGTGTAGATGTGCTTCAGTTTTCGTGTGTACTACTCTTTGCTCGTTTTACTTTTACCGAGGTATTTCTTCCACCCCAGAGTTCTTAGAGCCTGCCCTGCGACCATGGACTGCATTGTATTGCGGCGATGAGTTAATGTGAGAACAACAACCATATCGCAAAGACAAATCTGAGTAAACATTATTTTTAGAACAATATAAATGGACATGTACGTGAATGCTTACGTCCCTGATGTGTGAGGCCGCGATTTCGCAAATTATTGTAGCGATTCGGTACTTCACGCTTAATTAAGATGTTTTTTTGGTATCTACGCTGCGTGCTGCAGTGTACCATATTTCCGCACACTCCTGTGCATCACACGCTTTGCTCGCTTTTGCTATTTTTTCATTTCTCACTCGGTAAATCTGCCACCAAATCTCATTTGAAATGCCCCAAAAACGATGTATTGTTTAGCTCTGGTGAAGCCAAAACGCGTAAAAAGGTGCCTCCGGCGTGGCGCCTCCAGCGACGCCCTCCGGGAGCGCCTCCGGCGGGGCACTCTCACCAGCCGGGGCGGGGCGGGGGTCGCCGCTTCGACGAGACCACCAGTGAACTGGTCGGGTCCAGTGTACTGCTATATGACGCAGGCAGTACACACTGTGCCTGGTACAGGCTAGAGCTGTCAGGGCCCAACCCTAGCGTACAAGGTTCACGGTAGTAGTATTCTCACTTCATTCAATAGGATCCTTCTGGGAATTTTATCGTAGTTTGACAGCCACTATGGATCTGAGCGGGAAAATTATGGTCCTTACGTTCGGATTACAAGAAAAACAAATACCGAAGCGGCGCAGCCGCGTTTCTCGCCCGTTCCGGGGTCGTTTTGTCAGGGTTCGGGCTCGGGTTCGTGTTCGGGTTCAGGTTGTTAGCGGTAGGGCTAAGTCTACGCTCGTACCTTGATCCCACCAGCAGGTGCTTCATAGCCCGCAAATAACGAACACCCTGACTCCTGGCAGATCCTACCGGACACAACGCGTCAATGTCCTCCGCAGCGCTGGGCTGACGCCCGGCCCGAATCCGCGACATCTTGTAATAATGGTGTAATATTACTGAAGACAATATAATAACTGGGACCTACGGTACACGGAAAAATGTGTGTGGGTATTTTGTAATAACAACATTTGTTCCTATTTACTATGTATGGTCCCCCATAATAGTACGTATGTATTCATATGTTAGGGTTGGGGTTAAAGTTCGAGTAGCGCAGAAGGCCGGCAGACGGTTTCGGGGGGTCGAGGATGGGGCCGAGGCTTACGTGCGGAGATGGCATGCTGCGGAGGAGAGTGATGAAGATAGAAGAGCGACAGGCGACGGCTGCAACTGCCACACGAAACGTGGACATTAATGCACCCAGGAGGGGGTGGGGACCCGGAAGGGGGTCGGGGTAGTGGCTGGCGGGGAAGAGGGTGGCGAGTAGGGGGGGGGGAGGGGGGGGGGGCGCGTGGGGGATGGGTGCACTCTGCCCAAACGCTTGCTGAGTGGGCATGGCCTTCATCTTCATGATGCGTGTGTTCCCACCAAAACTAGCTAACGAAGGGTCAACCGGATTCCCTCGCCTGACTCCAAGGCCTGCTTTTTGCTTCCCCCTTCAAATATATATATATTTGATATTTTTTGTGTCCTCTGCCTCGCTTATTCATCTTTCCGGACTCATCTATCGCTCTCTCTTTCTCCTGGACTCGGTTTTACAATCTGTGCGCTTGGATCTTTATGTGTGTATTTGTCTTGAAAATTGCGTAGCGCGGGCTGCACTTTGGAATCGTCGTCCGCATTTTGTTCTTGAGAAAGTTCCTGGTTCGATGCAAAGGCGGCGCAGCCGCGTTTTGGCCCGTTTTAGCCCGTTTTGGCTGCGGTTTGGGGTCAGGGTCAGGGTTAGGCTTAGGCGTAGGGTTCGAGTCTTGGGTTGGGTTCGGCCTTATACCCCTTACTGAAGGTCCGAGCCCACAGATTGTAATGGGACCTCTTCTCCGGCATGGCTCTTTCGCTCGGCTTTCATTCCTTTTGCCTACGATTGTTTTCTACGCGTGCATCCGCAGTTCATTCACTTTCTATTTGATTATTAGATTTTACCTCATCATATGCTTCGACGTGATGTTGTGTGTTTCATTTCATTCCGTTCCATCTTGTCTTTCGTTTCTCTTTGGTTTTCATGCGGTCCCCATGGATTGCTGTATGGCGCGACTTGTGCAAGAGAACAACTTTTTCCTTTTCGCCCAAGATCTGCACGTTGTCCGGTGTTGTAAATCGCCCTCTCCGACTACGATATACTCACGACATATACCTATCGAGATCGCGAGAAAATCTCCTGCCATCACGATATAATTCAAATGCAAGAACGCCTGCGAAACCCTCTGCAAAAAACTACAGGAACAACAACGTTATCTACGTTTTACTTCCTGTTACGTCTCCTGGCTACAACATGGAGCCCATCTTCAATCCAATGGTCACCAAACACACGCATCGCTGTACATTCTTGCTTCAGACCGTGGTTTCCACTTTTTCAGGGTCATTTGTTTTCCTTGGAGGTTCTCTCGTTAGAGGACTACCTTTTTTCCGTATACCGCGATCAATCTCGCGATATGCGATTAGATGTTTCGCTTGCGATCAATCGCGATCACAAAATAAATAGAGAATACTGGTATGATTTTATATGGCATTAATCGTATCCCACCGTTCTTGCCGCGAATTCCAACACTATTGCTGTCTTTAAAAGGTTCGTTTTACCCAACCACACCACTACACCCAGTGTCCTCCCTGATTCGTTATCCTAGAGAGATTCGCTAATCATGTGATACAGAGAAAAAATGAAGCAACCGCAATCACGAAAAATATTTGGTAGAGCTAGTGGAATGCCAACGTACTGAGAACGAAAACACAGCAACACAAGCCCGACAAGAGCAGAAGAACAAAATAACGATAGATAAGGAGCAAAACAATTTTGAAACTACACATAATTCGAGTGAAGCAAAGTTATCAGAAGTGCTGCTATTAATAATATCAGAAACGCCTACTCGCTAAAATAAAGGGGAAAGGCCGAATTCCTCCACGGACGAGGTAACGAGAGGAAGTGAATGCTACACGGACGAGGCAAAGCAAAACAGAGGGAGATACAATCGAAACGACGGCGGCGGGGGAAAGGAAACAACGAGAGAGAATCGAGGCAACGAAGATAGAAAGGAGAGAGGAGAGAGGAGAGATCAAATCGTATTGAAGGTGGTGAGAATGACATGGGTTTCCGTCTCGGCAACAAAAACCGATTCGGGTTTTTTTGTCAAACTCTCTGCCGTCTGCTTCCTACCCTTGCCAATAGTTCTGCCGCTGTCGCTTCCCCCCCCGCATTGAATTTGCTCAACAAGAAGTTAACAAACACTGTAAGAGTTCGAGGACTAGCCGAACCGATATTTTGCCACCCGATCTATCCTTCCGCTTTTGAATTCGCCGACATCTGTAGCAAGAAGGCTGCACCCCCCCCCCTCCCCCGTCCATTATCATCCCTGTTGGCGTGCGTGGAGACCTTGCCTCTGTACCATGTTGTCGATAAACAGGCCACGGTTTCGACGACTCCTTCGTGCCACTTCTCACGGTTCATGGCCGCCCTCGGCCACTACTTCGACTCTACTGTGAATAGCACGGGATAGCGTTCCGTGGACCCCTCAGCGGCTTGAATAACCCTGAGGTCGTCTGCTAGACATTAGGCCCGTTCGTTTCCGGACGGCCTGGTCTCGGATTTGCCTCTCCTGCCATCGTCCCAAACATCACACGACGGGTCAACTGATCATTGGTCGTCCACTGTACCACCCCCGCAGAGAGGAGGAGGTGATCGCGGAGGGTCTCGAATTGTGCCGTCTCATGGGCCCTGGAGTACCACCTGAGATGGCCGGTGCGTTGTCGGCGCTGAAACCAAACGCTCCGTAGCAGGAGTTCGTGGTGTGCCGTTCGGAGGTCAGCGAAGTGCTCCTGACCGACAGTCCACGTCACCTACCCATACAGGAGGGTCTCCACCACCTCGAGCTTCGGCATGCGGATTTTCAGACTAAGCGGGACGGTCGTCACATCGTTTGAGTTTAGCTCATGTCCTCCTGAGACGGTTCCGTCGTTCGATTTGGAGGGAGAGGTCCAGCACTTTGGAGAATCCAGTCCAACGGCATAATATACACCAGGTACAAGGGAGTCGATGCGATTGTAGGAGATTGGACACAACAACTCATCACCAGACAATGCTGAATTATTAATTTATATTCCGACCACACTTGGTGCTGTATCGGTATAGTTCTAGCTTAACTATTGCGGGAAATAGCACCGAGGGTTACAGCGCAGCTATTGAAAAAGGGAAGGAAGAAGAGCATGATGTCGGGGCGTTCATAAAAAAAATGGGCAGCGGTGCGTCGCTGATATTTCTCGTGGTGGTTCGTGGAGGAGAGGAGGGGGGGGGGGGTATTATTTGATGGGGGCGGCGACGGAGTGTTCTTCAGGCGGGCTAGAGAAGTTGTTGACTGTGCTAAAAGATACGACGGAGATGATCCATTTTGTAGTAGGGAGTTCCATATATCGATGAGGCGTTGTGTGTGAGGGGAACATCTACGTGGAATTAGTGGCTATATTGCGGGAGAAAGGGACGTTTCATGTCTGGCAGCTTGCTGGATAATGTCCTTCGATGTTTCGTCATGGGCTGTCACTCGACAGCTCGATAATAATACAAGAGAGAGTTTCTGTGTTACTGCCGTCTTGAGTCATCAACGACGTGTTCCTGTGCCAACTTCGTATACCTTTAGAGATCAATCAACACACTAGTGTGAGCCGGTGATCTTCTACTGGTACGAACGTAGTCGAGGCCAGCCTAGAGAGGCTGGAACCAGCTCCCAGCGATGCCCGATTCAGATGGGCAAAGCGTGGACGCGAACGTCGAAGCAGAGGAGAAGATGCGAGACATGAGAGAGGAGATAGAGGTCCTGCAGAGGACAGTGGAGGAGCAGAGGCTGCGCGCCCGGAGGGACGCGCTTCTCGCAGAGGCGGGAAGGGGGGCCGGTGGGGGGAGGAGAGAAGATGCAGCATCGACGACTACTGCTGCGACTACTGCGGCGACTGCTGCTGTGCCAACACCCGGGCAAGGAGCCCACTCAGGCACGTCGCACTTTTCCCTTTCGTCCCGCCCTACTCATAGTTTAAGTCAGTCGAGACCCCCCAAGTTTGATAATATAGAGGCCCACTTTGGTATGTGGCGCAGCAAGTTCCAGGCTTACATGTCATCACTTGGTTGCCTGCACGTACTCAAGTTGACAGCCAACCCAGTGATGGTAGGAGACATGAACGTGTCTCAGGAGGAGTTGGAGCAGAGGCACACGCCACAAGAGATTAGAGATGCGCGGTTTGTGTATGGTTTGATGATGGAGTCGATGACAGGATACGCTATCGCCGAATTTCGTATGCAGCAGGCAATGTCACCGAGTGGTGCGTGGCAGGAACTAGAGAAGTACTACATGCCTAAAACTATCGCCGCAACCCATAGACTCAAGAGGGACTTTGAGACCATCCGGATGGTAGAGGGAGAGGAACCCCTGTTGTTTCTCGGCAGGGTAGACCAGGCAGCTGATCAGTTGGCCATGCTAGGTTGTGGGAAGAGCGTAGAAGAAGTCAACAGACACATCGTCAACAACCTTTCCTCGCTGTACAACATACAGAGCAAATCCATCCTCTCTCGCCCGTCCATCCCTCGTTCCGAGATCGATGAGATCATCCGTGATGCGTACGCGAATGACAGGGTTGAGAAGGAGATGATATCCAAGGCATTGGGGGTTAAGGGGGTAGGAGATCCGCATGCCTTGTACGCCGGCGCTGCGCAATCTGCCGGTGGTGGAGGTGCGGGTTCAGGCGGAGGAGGGAGGAACAACAGGAGAGGCGGGAGGTTCAAGGGTGGTCAGCAGCAGCAGCAGCAGCAACAGCAGCAGCAGCAACCTCAGCAGCAGCTGCAACAGCAGCAGCAGCAGCAGCAGCAGCAGCAACCTCAGCAGCAGCAGCAGCAGCAGCAGCAACCTCAGCAGCAGCAGCAGCAGCAAGATCGTCGCCCGAAGCAAAACGGTGGCGGTAGGGGTGGAGCTGCACCGCAGGGCATAACTGGCCCCCAGTGGCGTTGGGATGCCGCGGCCTGCAGGTACCGTTGGGATGACTCTGGTTCAAATCCGTTCGGTACCGGTGGGCAGGTCCCGCCGATGGGCTGGGTACCTACTGCGCCACCGCCTGGGGCCATGCCTCCGATGCCCCCGCCGCCAGTCAACGCTCCGACGGGCTGGGGTCCCCCACCGGGTGGTGCGCCGAGGAGGGGCAAGGGACTTTGCTTTCGCTGTAACCGACCGGGTCACTATATCGCAGAGTGCCCGGTTGTCCCCGCGCATATGAATGTCGCGATCCCGTCTGCTGCCCCTCAACACCCCTCGATGTACTACGGTGGTGGCTGGCTGCAGGAGACACCGACACCCTACGGCAGTGGTGGGTATACCTCAGCCGGAGCTTCCCCGCCTCAACCATCCTCGAGCCCTTCTCCTGACCAGGCGAACAACGGCAGCTTCGCGCCTTCGTTCGACCCGCATCTCCTCACCGCGCAGTTTGCGCAGCAAGGCAAGGCTGGTAGTCATGATTTTGTTCGGGGGGATAAGAGGGAAGAGTGGGTAGCGGATTCTGGTGCTACTTTTCATGTGACGGGTAACCCCTTGGGTATGGTAGAGTGTTTCCCCCCTTCCCCGGACAGGAGCAGTTTGGTCGTCGGTGACATGAGGTCACTGAAGGTTGAATGTTTTGGTAGTATACCGATGGTGATGCACAGTCAGCAGGGTGACGTAGAGGTCAAGCTGTTGGACGTAGCGTATGTACCCGGTATTCGCTTCAACCTGTTCTCGCTCCACGCGGTCATGCCGAAATGCCCTGTCACGCTCAATGCCAATGGAGCTCACCTGTTGGGTGGAGGTTTGTCTTTCATGCGTAGAGATGCAGGATCATACATTCAGGCTACACGGACTGTCGAGACCCCCATCGCTGCCGCAGTGTTGGCCCCTGGTAAGATGAGGAGGATCGATATTAACGATCTTCATGTTTCCCTTGCCCACTCCCATGCCGATACGCTTCGTGAGACGGCCCGCCAAATGGGCATTAAGGTTTTTGGAGAGTTGGTTTCGTGTGCCGGATGCTCAGAGGCGAAGGGGAGGAGGATGGCGGTGCCGTGGACGACCGAGTGCCGCTCCACCAGGCCTCTGGAGCGTCTTTTCGTGGACCTGTCGGGCAAGCAGCCTACGTCTGCAGGCGGTGCCGAGTACTTGATGATGATCGTCGACGACTACTCGCGGCTGGGATGGCCGTATTTCTTGCGCCGGAAGTCCGACGTCCCGGAGGTCTTCGCTGCTTTCCTCGCCGACATCAACGCCAAAGGTCGCCCGTCCATCGTGGAGTGCCTTCGCTCCGACAACGGCACCGAGTTCCTTAAGGCGCAGTTCGTGGCGATGCTCAACCACTACGGCATTCGGCGCGAGCACACGCCTGTCGGCTCTCCTAAGCATGATGGCGTGGTCGAGCGCCGGATAGCTATGACGCTGGAGCTTGCGATGGCGTCACGCCTGGAGGCCCCCCGCCTGTTCGGGGACGCGAAGATGCCATCGACGCAACCCCTCTGGGCCGAGGCCTGCAAGTACGCGAGTGACGTCATCAACATGACGGCGAGGGTGAGAGACAAGCCGGACATGCACTCTCCGTACCGGCGTTTCTACGGGAGGTCACCGTTTGCGCGGCTGCTCCCGTTCTTGAAGCCGGGCTACCACCACGTGAGGAGAGCCCTGAAGACGGGACCCAAGGCGGAGCCCTGCTTTTACCTCAACAGCGGAAATCATCACTCGGCTGACTGCTGCAAGATCCTGCTGCTGTCTGGCCAGAAGTCGTACTCCCGCGACGTTACTTGGGAGCACCCGAGGAAAACGTTCGTGGGATTACTGCCTTCGGAGGAGGAGTGCTCTCCGCCGCCGCCGCCGTCGCCGTCCCCGGGCACGCCGGAGCCTCTGGGAGGCCCCGGCGTAGGATCCGACCAACCGTCGCCTTCCCCACTGCTGCCGCCGCAACCGCCGTCATCACCGCCGCCGCCGCAACCGCCGCTACCGCCGTCGCCGTCACCATCGCCGTCGCTGCCGCCGTCTTCATCACCGCCGCCGCCACCGCCATCGTCACCGCCGCCGCCGTCGCCGCCGTCGCCGCCGCCGCCGTCATCGCCGCCGTTGCCGCCGCAGCAGTCGCCGCAGCCACAGCTTTCTCAGCGTGCTGCCCGGGAGTTGGGTAGTTACAACCCAGGCCCGGAGGATGGCGATGTACAGAGAGGCCGGACTAGGGGGGAGACTGTGAGGCACCAGGAGCTGGGTGGCCTCACCCCGAGTCCGGAGGAAGGTGACGTGCAGAGGGGCAGGACCAGGGGGGAAACTGCGCGTCACCGGGAGGCTGTGGGACATGGGCTGCTGTCGCTGATGGCAGCGAGGGAGGGTATAGGTCATATACTTTTCCACCAAGCCCCGCCGTACGAGAATCCCCCCCTTCCCGCACGACCGGTGAGCGAGCTTTCAACGCCGAACTCGTATGCTGAAGCGTGTACGGACGAGTATTCGGCCATCTGGAGGCAGGCGATGGAGAAGGAGTATCGTGGACTGGCGGACGCGGGGACGTTTGGAGCGACGTAGCAGCCAAGCGGGCTGAACGTCATCTCGGCGAAGTGGGTCTTCGCCTGGAAGTCCAACGAGCATGGTGAAGTGGTCCGGGCGAAGGCGAGGCTGGTGGCGCGAGGTTTTAAGCAGCGTGAGGGTATTGATTTCTTTGAGACTTTTGCCCCCACCCCCGCGGCGTCTTGTTTTCGTTTGTTGGGTGCTATTGCGTGCGAGTTGGGTTTGGATTTGTGTCATTTTGATGCTGAGCAAGCGTTCGTTCAGTCGAGTTTGGAAGAGGATGTCTTTATGCGACTGCCCCCCGGTTGCGGCGAAATGTCTGGTAAGGTAGTCAGGTTGAACCGCAGTCTCTACGGCTTGAAGCAAGCGTCGAGGTCGTGGCACAACCACCTACTTACTCACATGAAGAGTCTTGGATTTGAGCAGAGCCCAGCTGATGCTTGTGTCATGCGATTGGTCGAGTCGGGCTCTGTCTCCATTGTAACAGTGGTTCATGTGGATGATATTTTTGCTGTAGGACTCAAGACCAGGTGCGATCAGTTCTGTGAAGATCTGAACCATCTCGTCCCGATTAACAACCTGGGCGAGTTGCGGTGGTATGCTGGTTGTCGTTTTTTGAGGGATTGGGATGCTGGTACTTTGACGATTTCGCAGCAGGCTTTCGCTGAAAATACCGCGGCGAGGTTTAACGTTAGTTCTGGGAGGAGTAACCCACTTTCGACTGGTGTGAAACTCGAGGAGTTCGACGAAAGTGAACCCGTGAGTGACTGGCCTTTTCGCGAGTTGGTAGGATGCTTGATGTGGCTTGCGAACCAAACACGACCGGATATTGCGAACGCGGTGCGAGCGGTAGCAAGGTATTCGAATAAGCCGAGGGAGGTACATTGGAAGATAGCGATTGGTATTTTAGAGTACGTGCTTTCTACGAGTGATTTCGGCATTACGTTCCAGAAGGGAAAGGGGCTTGACCTGGTAGCGTTTGCAGATGCAGACTATGCTAGCAAGGCCACTGACAGGAGGTCAGTTTCCGGTGGGGCTATAATGTGTGCGGGGGCGTGTGTGTGCTGGTTTTCGAGGACGCAGAAATGCGTTACGCTCTCGACCACTGAGGCCGAGTATGTAGCACTGGCAGAAACCATTAAGGAGGCGATGTTCATGCGGTATGTCTGGAGTTTTATTTTTCCGGGTTTTGGGGAGACATGCATGACGGTTTTTGAGGATAACGAGGGAGCAAGGCACCTGGCACAAAACCCAGTGTGTACGTCGAATTCGAAACACATCGACGTGCGACACCACTTTTTGCGGGAGCTTATTTTTAAGGGGGAGTTTGGTATTATCCATGTAGAGTCGGAGGAACAGCATGCAGACTTCTTGACAAAGCCACTCAACAACGCGGCTTTTCGTTACCACAGAGGTTTTCTGATGAATATTGATGCGTCTTCGAGATAGGAGGTTTTTATGTTGGTTTTCATTTCGGGTATTGTGGTTTGAACGCCGGATTAATTATTTGGGAAGGAGTATGTATGCTATCTCGCGTTACCGTCGCGATCTGTGTATCTATGGCGGTAGTAGGGGATGGAAGGAGGCTTTCATTCGAGGGGACGGAGTCCCTTGCGATCTCTGGCATTCTATACTTTTCCTAGTTTTTATTTTTATTTTTTTGGTGTAACCACGTACAATAGTGTCCTATTTTTCATGGCTACGACGTAAAATGATTTTCGTCTGAAATTGTGTGAGAGGCTTTTGAGAGGTTTTTGCTTGTCGTAAGGATGAGTTTTTCCTTTTGATATTAAGATGTTTTGGGTTTGAAGGTTCGGATACCTGATGTGAGGTTTTGAAGGTTTGATTTGAGGAATTTGATTTTTTTGATTTGGAGATTTGATGAGCTTTCAGTTTTCAATTTCATTTTTGGTTTTCGATTTTGTGCTTCAAGGGTATGAGAGTTCATTATGATTGCGATGTGTCCACCCTGCGTTGTCGTGCCTTGTCATGCACAGAGCAGGGGGGAGGGAATTTGTATGGTCGTATGTATTGAGCAGGGGGGATGTTGACTGTGCTAAAAGATACGACGGAGATGATCCATTTTGTAGTAGGGAGTTCCATATATCGATGAGGCGTTGTGTGTGAGGGGAACATCTACGTGGAATTAGTGGCTATATTGCGGGAGAAAGGGACGTTTCATGTCTGGCAGCTTGCTGGATAATGTCCTTCGATGTTTCGTCATGGGCTGTCACTCGACAGCTCGATAATAATACAAGAGAGAGTTTCTGTGTTACTGCCGTCTTGAGTCATCAACGACGTGTTCCTGTGCCAACTTCGTATACCTTTAGAGATCAATCAACAGAAGTTGACTATCTAGATTGCCCTCCATTATTGGTTTACTTACAGACAACCCGATCCCTAACAACGCGTTTTTGTTACCGTCTCATCTTCGGGCTGTATTGTTCTTCGACTTATGTCTTTGTTTTGAGTATGGACAGTCGAAGACAAGTACTGGTGTAGTGGATGGTAGGCCAGTGTTTACCCAGGCAGCGATGGCCCGCCCTGGGATACTTTCATCGCACCGAAAACGAGACATATTTTACAGTACTCGTAGCCATCGTCGTTACGCGTCCTACAAGATCTGTGTATACCGGCTTACTAGGTAGCCCGGTCTTGTGATCCGCGGCCTGGGGAACAGCCAGTTGGTGAGGCCATGCTGTCAAGCGGATGTGAGTGCAGTTGTCTCCATCCAGCCTTCATGAACCCTAGTCGTTTGCGACTCAAAAAAAGGCTAAACTGGAGGCAGGTCGTCCCCGGGAATGAGTGAAAATCAGTACTGCGACAGAGGAAGGTGTCCGTGCTGCATGAAGAATGCGGCCGAACCCCAAAAAGAAGTAAACTCCGTTGTCCTATCCCCCTGTTGTCTTGACTTCGGGCTTGTTGCACTGTACCGATTCAATATGCTTCGTCGTGTGCCATAGCAACAGGCCGACTATTCTGTAAACGACGCTTATGGTGGCTGAACTACTCAAGAGTGCATAATGCAATTCATTCAGACATTTAATGCACAACAAATTGGGGCGTTGATCCAAGCAATATAGGGCGTGCATTCATTCATACACCTATTTGCTTCTACATGATAAAGACGTAGGCTCCGATCAGCTGCTTTACGATTTTGTGTAGTTCCTAAAATCACGCAGACGATTGTTGTTGTGAACAGTTTTGGAACTTAAACTTGTGGCGTATCTATCGATGGTTTTATGGGCGCACTACGTACTTCTGACGACGGTTAACTGCCTTTGGGTGCTGGTGGACGTTTGTGTAGGTGCTATTAGGTCAGTAACATCGTTGGTTGGTCTGCTGCTCTACGAGGACATGCATATATATTTTTCCAGCCGCGTAAATATGTCAACAAAAAATGTGAAGCAATGCGTATACGTTCTCTGGACATACTAAGGTGCTAGAGTCTTCTGTGAGAAATTGGCAGTTTGAGTGTATACGACGCTGCCGACACTTTCTCTTTGACTGTATGCATACCAGGGTATTCATTCGAACAAAATTAAACGACGAGGTCTAGAAAATAGGAGCGTTTGTCGAGGACAAAAGAGCCACAGTATGTAGGCTGTTCACGGCGGGCACCTTGGCACGTACGTACGAACCCAATTTACTTCACAATCCGCATGGTCATCGAAACCACGCAGTCCTGCAGTGAAATAGACCACTCGGGCATGGGAACGGAGAGCGGCTTTCGGCCGTGCGCCTTGTACGAATGCCATGGATTTCGATGTACCTCTGGTACACCAAGTGGGGTGCCATCTAGAGCAACCTTCAACGAATCTGGAGGCCTGCAGACAAATAATGGAGGGCCTGGCAGGCAAGTCATTGTTTGTTGCTCTGTTTGATTTACTAGCAATATGACACCCATCAATAATAGGCGTATTAAGATTTAGTAAAATGGTGTCTGGGATTACACGACTGCAATTCTTGCCAAGCCACTCCCCGATGAAGGAGGACCCTAACATGCTGGCGGCGTTGCCACCACTGCTCTACCGTGTACCCTTACCGAGACGGCTCTAGATACTAAGTGAAATACATCTTTTTATAAGAAAACATCTGCGAGAAGGCCACCAGCAACGTATTTGCTCGATAATCTACAACTACAATATTAGTGGCCCAACACGCCCACACTGGTACACATACCTAACCATCACTCTCACCGTACACCAGGTCGGGCAGCAAGGATACATCCGAACCTGGCCACACACAAACGCTCTTGCCTGCATCGGCAATGAAAAGGCGTATGTTGTTTGCTCTGCTTTACTGTTACACCCACGAATATACAAATTCAAAAGTGATGCCGATTTTTCCAGATCGCGATTCCTACAAAGACACCTTTCGATGAACAGGGAAAGGGCTCTCACCCGTTATCGTCAGCTTACGAAACTGCCGTCGTGACTGCACCGTACACGGTCTCCCCGTCATACACAACTATGTGCCTTGTCCCGAAGACAACCTCTCCCACAAACCGAAACTCGTATTACACATACTTCGGACATCGCCAACTAACATTCTCGAGAAACCCTAAAATGCCGATGCAATACGTGAAAAGGTATTGGTATATCGCAGACGATACTACTTACGGTTCGAGCGTACCGGGTCCGACCGGCATCCTAAACGTCAACAGCCCCGACGCCCCATGATCATCGTTCGGGATACCGCATAAAACCAGAACGGAAGCCCGCGCTGAGCACCCTTCCCTTTCTTCCAAACAAATCGCTAACCAACCTCCACCCAAGATTTCTTGGGGTTCACCCGGTAAAGTACAGGCACGTGCGGAGAATTGTGGGCAACCCGGAATGCTGGAGTTGTTTCCGATCTTTAGGGCTATAACTTGAGCAAGAATTCACTCTAAAGGCTCCGTTACTCCACCATGAATTTCACCTGAGGTCGGCGGAAAGGAGCGTGAGGGCACGAAAGGCAACGAGCTGGGTTAGGTCACACAGGCAACAGCAGAACGTTCGAGTTGATACGTACTTGTATCGTTGTCATGGGATGGGACCATCGCTACAAATTAGTGATCCAACCCCCTCCCTTGGTGATAAACATTGGCTGGGCATGTAAACAGGGGCCCATTAGTGGAACTCTGTTGTGGCGATCAATTAAAACTAGATTCCACACGAAAGTGCTGACCAAACCTACAGCAACAGACAACTTGCCAGCAAGGTGGCTGCAGTAGCACCCAGACACCTAAGCACTAAGGCAGTCAGTTCTCATTGATACAGGCAGAGCGCACGACAAGCGAGTAGTAGATCGGCAGCTGTTAGGCCGCTGAATCGTGAGCAAATTACCACAGTGAGTTTTTCCGCTCGCCCTTGCGCACGCTGCATGATATGTTAGAGCAGACCGAAAGCAAGGGTTGTGCCCTGTGCTCTTGCAGTAAATGCGTTTGCTTCTTGTATGGTATATATATATCTGCCATTCGGTCCATCAACACTCGTAGTGCATGGATGTATCTTGTCAGCATGGAGATGGCGCCACAGCCAGGAGGCAGGTAACGGGACGTGATTTATCGCAGAAACATTTCGAAAAAAACACGAATAAATGTATACGGTTTCGCCGCAGGCACACCAAAAGCCAACCTCACGAATACGGAGCACCGGAGTGTTTTTCGCAGTTGGCACGGGTGCAAGGCGCCGTACCTCGGACAGCCCAGGACTTACTGTAGACCATGTAGCTTCTTTAACCTACCGCCATGAGATGTCGTACAATATCTGAGTACGCACAGCAGTAGTGCATCATATCCACAAGAAAACACGTGCTACATCGAGCGGATTGCACGACTACCTCTGGGCAACACGAGCAAGTGCCCTCTATATCGGGAATATATCTGCCCTGAACGGTATAGATCATCACATACATCAAGATTATATCCACCCTGACATATCTGCTATAAGCTACTCAAAAAGGAATCCATGGTTGGTGAAAAAGTGCCCAATTTCAACCACTGGAAGTCTGGATGCAAATGGGTTCAACCGACACCTGCAATTGAAACGCTACGCTGCTATACCGTTGAGAAAAATATATGTCAGCGTAGATATTCGGGAGCTTCCCGCGGACGCACCTCGATGAGGCTCAGCCACACGTCGCTGTTGGATTCATAGTCGGCGAGGCGAAGCCTGATCTTGGAAGTTTCGTCCGTGTTGATAAGGAAGTTCTGGTATCCGGTCGTGTAGCCGTTGGACACGATGGTGCTGTGGTAGTCATCGTCCTCGTACACGTCCAGCGTCCTGACGTTCTCGCACCCCTTGTGAAAGGCGATCCGCATTCTCACGATGTCCTGGGGGTCGTCGAAGTAGTAGTCGATCCAGCATCCCTCTTCGCCATCAGAGCTCTGAAGGTCATCCCCCTGGCACGACCAGCGGGAGTTGGGCTCGCGGACGTTGTCGCGAGTGTTCTCAGGTATGCAGCCGCTAGGGCTGCATCCGCTGTCGGATGTCCTCTCGTCATTCCCAGCGGAGTAAACACTGATGGTTGTTCTCTTACCAGCATCGACGAGGGCTGAGACGGGCGTGGGGTTCGACGAGGAGGCACGGGCAAGGGCGGAGGGTATTCAGCTTGGTAGGGTCTCGTTGTCCGTACATGCCTCAACTAAGCTATCGGAATCTTTATGTACCAGCGCGACTTGTTTATTTGCTATGTCGCAATCGTGTTCGCTCCCAAAGGCGTACGTCTTGCCATGAAAAACTGCTGTACAAACTGCCTAGCATGGGTATCGAGCGAAGGTTCCGGCCCTTTCGCCCCTCGTCGGAATGTACTCCGTTTATTATATGGTGGTGGATCCTTTGACGGAAGGTACCGGCCCATCTGCATGCGTCTGGTGTTGGTGCAATACTTCAAAAATATATACCCATATATATACCCTGGTACCTGGTAGTATATATCATATATATATATATTTATATTTATTTGTTGGTGTTGTCATCCCTGATTATGATAGAACAACGCGTGCAACAAAGTGGGACGCGTTCGACAGCGGCGTATTGAACCAACTTCGGATCCCCTCGTAACGGCGAAACAATGTGAATCAACAACAAGCAGCGCCAACGAAATACCAGCACCGGCGAGGTATTCAGAGTTCGCACAGCTGCTATTAATAGCAGCAGTACAGGCCCGCCAACACGAAAGTGCCCAATAATAACAAGGGGTCGAGCTAAACGGCTCCCTGGTGAGCTCTACACCGAATCCTATAGAGTAGCCTGTGCTCAATGTTGTTTGAAGACGGCGCCCCAATAAGAATCTCAGGCTTGCCCAGATGAGGTGTTTCTTGTTGGCGGGCCCATACTGCTGTATGGTAGGTAATAGACTCGTCTGCTACGGTAGATAGATGTATCTGATATCAATAGGCAAATTTCTGGTTGTATTGCTTTCTGAACGACGGGGTTCCTTGACTCAAAGTGACTATTATTTGTGTACTTAATTACGGTAATGGAACCACTCGTCATACGTTTATTTTCCATTAAAAAAATCCGTTTTTCGGTTGATTTACTATCTTAACTTGTTTTTAAGCGAGGAGACCCGAGGAAAAAAAATTGGTAACCAATACTGCTTTGGCATCAGGCCTCATTATACTACTGCTGTACCTGTGTAATATTTGGAATGACTGTGAATACATTACCTGGTAACCTGGTAGCTGATTTCACTTCGTTTCTTGTTTCAGGATCTGCTTTAAAAGTTTTACTTCGTCTGGGCAATCAAAATAGTATTTCGTACCGCCGTATGAGCTCCTCGTTTCAGGTGTACGATGTACTTCATATATGACATTGTTATATACCAGGTATCTACTACGGTACTGTACAACCCTACGCATATCTTATATCGTGCTTGGGGTATTGTTCACTCGAAATTGTTTTCGTCCCGGAGATATCCTTCTACTCTCCAAAGCTTTCCGAGCCTGTCCTATTATAGGGCCACAGACTAGACTTTTGGAGATCGATAAGCAAATGTGAGGTGGCCGCTGTTTATCCTACGAGTAGCCGAGATAAATGATACGATACGCAGCATACAACATCGTGGTGGAACAATAATCGCGAAAATAACTCAAAGCAGCCCGCTTCTCAGCTTGAGCCAAAAATACCGAGTGCAGAATAAACAAGCCAGTTACGTTTCCCTCGTAAACGATTGATAATTATTATTTCTCACAATTATTATTAATATTAATTCTGAAACCAAGAATAAAGGGAGCTGCAGGACGAAATTCCGACGGCTGTTGGCCGATGTGGGCATCGCTTTGGTGATACTGTACGACAAACTATACTGCTTGCGACAAAAAAGCCCAGTTACGTGTGAACAGAGCGATTTGCAAGGTTACGAGCCAAAGAGGCTGAAAAACTGTTTTTCGGAGCCGGAGCATGTGTTTTTGGTGTCTGCCATTTTTGGTGCAAGCCATTTTTTTTTCGGAGCCGAAAATCCAAAAAGCCGTTGTGCTTCAAATAAAAACGCCGGCCGAAGCTCAATCTACCCTTTCTTCGCACAATCAAGGCACAAACAAACGAAACAGAGGAGATGTCAACAAGGTATGATATCGCAAGACGCAACGATTTGCAAAAATGCCAGACCGGGGGCCCACTCTATAAAAAGAGAAAGGCGTTCAACAATCCTTTTCCCACAGCCAGAATGAGGAACACAAGGGAGTTCATGGCTCTTATTTAGTTCCGTCGAGTGTATTCGCAGGCCCCTGCCCGGTAACATCCACTTGGAAGAGTTCCGTCGAGTGTATTCGCAGGCCCCTGCCCGGTAACATCCACTTGGAAGGTCTGAAGTGATGAATTCTGGATCTCCTCTCACGTAGCACGACGAGGTGATTGCAACAAACGCGACCCGTCTGTGGTATGTATTGCCAAATAAGATTTTTTTTTTTTCCGAAAAACAAGCCAAAAAGAGTGGAAAGATTTCTGGAAAAACTGACGAACAACAATTTTTTCCCCATTTATTTCATATATACATAATAAGTTTTAGAATACATACGGCACATTCTGTCGGGGTAAGAGAAGCATAGTTAGTGTTGGCGTGCCCTATTTTTTTCCTTAATTTCCAACCATGGCAAGGGCGCCCGAAAAAAAAGTAAGAAATCGACACCACCGAATTTCCCTAGACATGGGGGACCAGGTGTCTACAACCAACAAAACGTGAAGACCCCAAAACACATTCTAGGTTCGTATTTCGTCTTATCTCGTGATGATGACGAATAACCACGATCCGTCTGGCTTTTTAGCATCCTGACATTTTTGTTTTCTTGTTTTTTTTGCTCATCCCATTTATTATCTTCGCACATCTTCCTCTCTCTCTCCTTCCAACTCGTAACTCAGATCCGGGGTCACACAGGAGGCTCTTCTCCCCCCTTCCCGCTACGGTACGCGCCTTCATTTTTATCGCGAGAAGATTTCAGCCTTTTCTTCCCTCGTCGACTCGCATCGAATTGTGCCTACCCACGCTGCAAGGCGTTTTCAACAATTGAATCCTTTTTATTTTTGCAAATAAAGTCAAAGTCCGACCCACCTGGGGCTCGAACCCAGGACTCAAACTAGTAGAATTCGAGGTTAACCACTTGAACCACCGGGGCGACCGGCAATATATAAGCATCCTGACCTCTACGAGGTTGTGGTATTGTTGTGAAATATTTTTAAGGGACACTGCAGACCGGATATATATATATATTTGGCGTGTCAATACCTATCACTATAAACCCAGTCCGGTGTAGCCTATCAACATAACTTCAACAGCAGCACTACTTGCAGTAAATACAGAACTGCTGTCCGAAGTAGTACCTGGTGCAGGGTTGTCTGGGAGGCAATATGAGCGTGGATACCTGGACTGCTGTAACTCTGTACATCAACAATGATATATTAATGCTATGAAACAAGATGTAACGATCGTCAGAGGTAAAAACAGATATCGTGCGGGTATAAGGCACAGCCACTGCCGCGACGTCCGCATCCAGTAGCACCTTCAAAAGTCAAGGAAGAAACCAATTAGCAGATACTCGTACTACTACGTACGAGTAGGACACAGCAGTAGGAACTTGCACCACTCTGAATCTATGTACGTATATGGACCAGTTCGAGATTAATGTACCAGGTAATACGTATAAAATGTCTTCTCTACGTTTAGGGACAGCGTGTCATTTGTTGGTGCCACAAATCTGGGGACTCCAGAGAGGGGTAAATACTGACCTACAAGGTATACAAACCGGCGACTACTGCCACACGGCCACTGCCGTGCGATAGGCGGGTGGCGCAGAGTTGTGCACGAGATACGATGGAAGGAATCACAATGTACGGGCGCAACCTACAGCAGTATTTCCTGGCCGTCCTGTGCTGGGCGCTGACGCTACACGTAGGCGGCAGGCCACACCCCAAAAAATGCAACTGTGTTGGTGTCGATATGTACCGGGGTTCACAAGGGTTGACGAAATATTCCGTACTTACTTGACACTTACTTATCTGTACTCGGTGGTTGGTCAAAGAAGGCATTTCTTATTACCTGAGGTGGTTCCGATGGCGGCCGCGAAGATGGTGGCCAAGAACGCAAAAGAGCGCATGGTCAGGGAGTCTTGGGTGGGAGTAGGTAGTGCGAGCTAGACCGGGAGATGGTTTGTGGAAGAGGAAGATGTGCGCGACGTGATATGGAAACGGAGGAGAGAGCAGAGAGAGGAATGGCCAGGTGGGGGGGGGGCGACAAGAAACAGCAGTGTTGTTTGTTGTCGACGCGGGGTAAATCATGTTGGAGGTACCACGGAAGAACCGGAGTTTGGTTCTTGCTTTCTGGCGACCCTCTGCACACACACCTGGAATTTTGGATTTGTGTTCCTACGGGCTATCACAAACAATCCACGTACCTGGTACCTGGTATACGAACGGAAGTGATAGATGGCTCGAGGTTCGAGGTGTTTGTCTTTTTTTTTCTCTTTTTTCTCATCTCATTCATTATCTTCGCACAACTTCTTCTCCCTCTCCTTCCAACTCGTAACTCAGATCCGGGGTCACATAGCAGGCTCTTCTCCCCCCTTCCCGCTACGGTACGTGCCTTCATTTTTTTATCGCGAGAAGATTTCAGCCTTTTCTTCCCTCGTCGACTCGCATCGAATTGTGCCTACCCTACGTGTCGGCGGCCCACCCATTTTTTACCACACTACAGCTGGACTTACGTATCACCTGGCCTACGCAGCAGCGAGTAGTCTAATATAAGAATATTGATATTAATAGTGGCATAAGAAGAGTTGATAAGTAACAAACAACAGTTACGTCAAGCCGTCGCCTAGTCCACAAATCGTCCAACTGCTTTTCGGTCCAGAAATCCATCGCAAATGCATTCAGATATATACCGTTGTTGAGTATGTGCGCGCGTCGATAGTGGTCTCTCGCAGGACGACCTAGGATAGTCACGATAACGCCATCACTGCCTGCCTGCCAGCCTTCAAGCATTTGTATACGTTGCTTGGAGCTCGAGCGCACTCTACATACGCATCGAGTTATGAATTCCACACAAAGCCGGAAGGCAGGAACCGGGGTAGCTTTAGAGACCAGGGCCTTCGATACCCCGGTTTAGGACCCAGATAGAGCATGCCCTGAATCGAATATGAAAAAAAAAAACATTACGACACCTGCCCACCAGTGAAGCCGTATTCGATTTTTTTTTTTTTTTTTTCTCATCCCATTCATTATCTTCGCACATCTTCTTCTCTCTCCTTCCAACTCGTAACTCAGATCCGGGGTCACACATAGCAGGCTCTTCTCCCCCCTTCCCGCTACGGTACGTGCCTTCATTTTTATCGCGAGAAGATTTCAGCTTTTTCTTCCCTCGTCGACTCGCATCGAATTGTGCCTACCCACGCTGCAAGGCGTTCTCAACAATTGAATCCTTTTTTTTTTATTTTTTTATTTCTGCAAATAAAGTCAAAGTCCGACCCACCTGGGGCTCGAACCCAGGACTCAAACACAAGTAGAATTCGAGGTTAACCACTGGAACCACCGGGGCGACCGGTACGATAAGACCGGGACAAGTGATGTTGTACTCGTACCTATTCTTTTTGTCTGGATGGAGAGAAAGGGTAAACCATACTCGTAGTGCGTGGTAGAGCATAATAACCGAATGAACACAATCTCATTTTTCCATTTTTTTCTCAATATGAACACATACCCGATACCTCTGAGACGTCGTACGTATCGTAAATATAGTATTCTGACCACCATTTCGATAATAATAGAATCAATCGCAGATAGATGCACTTTCCCCGGCGATTTGTACACGTCGAGCCCACATCAAATATTTCACAAGCAATCGCGTGCGAGTACATAACACACTGCCCTGCCCACTATTGATATTATCAGTGTGTTGCAAAGGTACTCGCATTCGCACGTAATGCATTTTTAGGTTTTGATGTCAAGTCGTCTATCGAACTGCAGTGGGCGGTTCCGCACGAATGTGCAAAAAAAAAAGTTTTCCGAATTCCTGTTCGACGGGTTTTTTGTGTTATTTTAGTATAAGAGTATTCGTATATATCTGGTACCAGGTATCTGGTATGGTATACAATAAATAGCGGTGTTATCATCTGCGTGCGTTTGGGTGCTATTATTTGAAACCCTGCCCGCTACGAAACTATGGATTTAATGTCATGTGTTCGTGATGCAACACGATCTCACACGAGATATACACGTACTGCCTCGACTGACACCACCCCTGATAAGTTTCAAATACGTACGTAGACATGTTTTTTTTTTTTTTTTTTTTTTTTTTTTCTTATCCCATTCATTATCTTCGCACATCTTCTTCTCTCTCTCCTTCCGACTCGTAACTTAGATCCGGGGACACGTAGCAGGCTCTTCTCCCCCCTTCCCGCTACGGTACGTGCCTTCATTTTTATCGCGAGAAGATTTCAGCCTTTTCTTCCCTCGTCGACTCGCATCGAATTGTGCCTACCCACGCTGCAAGGCGCTCTCAACAATTGAATCCCTTTTTTTATTTTTGCAAATAAAGTCAAAGTCCGACCCTCCTGGGGCTCGAACCCAGGACTCAAACAAGTAGAATTCGAGGTTAACCACTTGAACCACCGGGGCGACCGGCTTACGTACACCCCGATAAATAAATATCGTTTTCCCACTCACCACATTTCGGGGTATATGATCACTGACTGTTTTTCCTGGCTTTTCTACCATTTTTGATTATTGATAAAACAAGGTCTAAAAAAGTTGGAGACAGCAAAGCTGCAGTTACTGTTTCGAGATGAACCCCTTTATCGATCAGTTCGAAGAGCTCTGAGATGGTTGCGGCCTCTGGTCTAGCTATGAACTCAGATCTCAGAGATCACCTTTTCACTTTTTGAATATGAGTCAGCTCCGGAGATGATCCCTGGAATCGATCGCGATACATTCGAGGTTCTTCAGGATCCTGGATCATATCTGAAGAAAAGGCACATGATCTCGATACTACTGTGGGCGTTTGAAGAATATGTGGCGATATCAAATATTAATAGCATAATAACATGATTGATCTTGATTCTCGAAGTTATTTGACCTTGTTTACGTATGTATGTGTGCTTAGAGCGTTATTATCCAAAAGCAGCGGGGAAAATAAAAACAAGAAAAAAACGCAAATAAATCAATAATGTTTCGATTTTCAATCCTGGCCCAGATTGCGGGAATGGACGAAAAATGAGCGCAATCTCGATATTTCGATCTCCAAACGATCGGGAAAACGACGATTGACTGGGATCGGCCATCCGATCTCCAGCTCCAACTACACATAAGGCCTCCCCGATAGGAAGGGCTATCCGTTGGCTGGACTTCCCGACCACTTATTTGCCCGCCATTTTATTCACGTAGTATTATATTTACTAACCGGCGTCCCCGGTGGCTTGGTAGGTGGTCCGCGTGTCTATCAAGATCAATTTCGTAGGTTCAAGTCTCACCGAGTGCATGCTCGTAGGGTTTTTTTCTTGCATAAAAAAAATAATCAACGGAAAACGCGAGAGCGTGAGTTAGCTACATTCGATGGTAGTCGACGAGCAGTGGGAAAGCTGAACCCTATGCGACAAAAAACAAAGGCACGTGCCGGGGGAGAAGAAGGGTAGGCACCTGTGACCACGGCTTGTCCAGAAGATGGTTTTGGGTAAAACCTCGTACAAGCTCGGCTGGAAAGTGAAAGTGATGATGAAAAAAAAACAAAAAACCGTAAGAAGATGCGGCACGTAGTGGTTGACTTAATCGGACATGAAAAGATATACCTGGTACACCATCAACCTCCAGAATACAATAAATCATTGGCCAGCAGCCTTCGGTACTCGGTACTACAGCAGAGCCATCATCATTGTATTCGCCACCCAGCACCACCACCGTCGACAGGGATGGGTCTTGACGTGCGCCATGATGAATTCTCCTCGTGAGACCCCACTCTGATCGATCGAGTGATTTCGAGGGGACATGTGCACGCCGTATCAAGGAGGAAGTCTTCCATACACAATGAAATCCAATTCGATGTGTTGGACCTGGTAATTGGCACTGCTGCTGCTTCTGTGCAATTACCAGTAAGAATACCGTCGTGGTATATTCCATCGCATCGTAGTACCTAGCCCTGGCGACATTGAGCCATCCAACCGACCGCCCTTCCAAAATGTCGGGGGGGGGGTATTATTCCAGTACAAATATACCAGGTCCTATTTTAAAATACTCTTGCTTGAGATAATATTTGCTCAGATTTTGTATTGATAGCATTCCGAAACAAACTTCGTCATTTTGCCGAGAAATCACACCATCCATTCTGGTTTGTTCTTTCCCCCCCAATCTTGTGGGAGAAGTACACTGGTATTACGTACTCGTACGAGTAGGTCGTTGTTTCTTTTCGTGCGCCCCTGGTTATTGTCCCTTAACTCTAACTCTAACCCTAACCCAAACCCAAACGCTGACCCCAAACCGCAGCCGAAACGGGCCAAAACTCGCCATAAACGCGGCTACGCCGAGTTTGCATCGAACCAGGAAATTTCTCAGATGCGGACGACGATTCCGAAGTGCAGACCACGCTACACATTTTTCAAGTAAAAAACTTCCCTAAAGATCCCTTCTCCCAGACTGCTAAACCTACTCTAACTTTCATGTGTTTTATACCCCTGCGATACCCCGAATGAAACAACATTCCGACAAGTAAGTTTCGAAATTTTGATAGCCCGAAGAGAAACCGAATTCCAGACCTATTGAGGGGGTGTCCTCAGAAAGCAATACCGGTAACTAGTAGTTGTCAATGCATGTTCGGTAACGGGTATACCAGGTAGAAGTTAGCTCGACTGCAATAACTATCTGCTGCCCGTAGCTTCCCCACGTAGTCACTCCTGTCCCTATCTCCTGCACTCTCAAAGCCATATCACCTGAGCCACTTCACACTGCACATATATCTTCCAAGGTTTTGAAACAATGCGCTCCTTCGCTTTCCTGGCCACCATCTTCGCTGCCACCGTAGGCATCTCTTCCGGTAAGCTGTGCGTTCGGGTTGCCTCGAGCGTGAAATAGGGGACGCAAACGCCTTCATAATCAGTAGATTGCCACGTACCAGGTAGAGTGTTACCGCGCCATTGCACTATTCTGTTTTTTCTAATAATACCGTCTTTGTTGGATGGCAAAACGGATCGCATTCCTTTGAAGCCATTGACGTTCTACCTTCCCCATAGTAGTAGTTGTTACAAGTCGTGTTATCAGTGTTGTAGCCGGATTGGGCTCACAAGGTGTACCTTCTCGTGGTCAACTCTCGTTCTATTGTGTTGCCCCAAACGATAGCTTGTTGTCTGTTCGCTATCACGCACCATTAATAGTATGTGGTGCACTAGACAGGCAGGCAAAGACACGGGGACGTCCACGCACAGTTTGTTGGAACAGGAAATATATCCCAGTGAACTTGCTCCTGTGTCGTGGAGAGTCCACAAGGTCTGCCGGAGCCGATCTTGTTCGCTCCCGAACATTTCCTTGACGTTAGCGTGTGCGGTAGCAGCAATAATTGTTACCGACAACAGCAGATCACTCCAAGACACTTCTTAACCGAACAATAATAAATAAGTTGTCATATACGCGTACCTGGTAGTACACACATACAGCCAAACGACCAGTTTACACCTTTTCGCATCTATTTGAAGACCCTGGTGGCGAGTTGCCTACACTTTTAACTTCGAGGGCATTCGCTGTGCTGCTGGCAATTGCTTGAGGTATACCAGGTACCTAGTAGTGCGAGGCTTGTGTACAGCCACCACAAGTCGGTGGAGGTCGTACAATGAATGGCAAATCACCATAACGTATAGATACCTCATTCAACATGATCAGCGTGCACACACGGAATATACGTACGTAGACGCAGGGAGTGTTAGCGAAGCGACATCTACGACCCAATACCACAACGAGCTCATGGCTTTCAACACTTAACCCTTTTAGGACCCCAGTCCCGTTTTGGGGACAAACTACTTATAATTTGACTCTTTTGTCCCCCCATATTATGGGAGTGCGGTTCTAAAAATGTTAAATGGTGGATACCTCTCACGTATTGGAGGCAGGGAACCTTCCGAAAACGATTGGTGTTTATGATTCGTGAAACGAGTATAGACCTACAAGGCGCTTCGCTCCGCGGGCGACCTACGCCGCCCGCTGTGCTCGCTCAGGAAGGAAAACAGTAAATCAAATTATGCGAAGCGAACAGAGGTCCACGATTGAATTTAGTTTTTTAAGTATCGTAATTGCAAACCAGCAACTTGATAACGCCAAGAGTCCCGCCGCCATGCTTCGGGATCAAACAGCTCCGACGTCAGCGTGGACGCCACGTACGCTTCGCGTCGCGGATGTCGTACGTACGTACATACCCCAGGTAGGGTATTACTGCTGTGCTTATTTTCTTCTTTTGATATTCTTTGCTCTATCTATGTCTTTATTCGAATGTACGAAGAAAGCGAAAGCACAGCACGGCACAGCGGCGAAAACAATGAAAATGAAACCGAAAATTCGCAAGGAAAAAAACATCCCCATCCCCTCTCGTGCAATAATGTTCTGCCTGATTGGAACACCTTACACCCGATCGAAAAGAAGAAAAGAAAAAAATCGCACAGAAGAGCTTCTCTCTCAGCCTCGTACGCCGCCCGCCCGTCTCGCGACCACCTCGCCACCGATTCGGTCCGGGCAAAGCTTTTATCACTCTCTGCCACAATCAGCCCCGTCGCCCGCCTCGCGTGAAGTCCTGTGCTCACCGTGGCCGCCGGCGGCGTTGCTCGATAACGTTGGTAATCAAACTGCACACCTCCCTCTTTCAACTTCAGCGTGGTCGCAAAAATAAGCACCTCTTGAACATTTTCTTGCCATCCCGAACGACCTCTATAACTCGTACATGGTACATACTCTATCAAAAATCATAAATTGCAGCCAGACAAAGTCCGTTCATGCATCCCTCGTGTCTCGAGGCACACGCGACGCCTAGGCACGAAAGCGGAGACCGCGCTCCTTGCGACCCCGCGACGGTGCCGGGCTTTCCCGCGGTGCCGTACTCGGAGTACACGCACGCACACGAAACGAAAGAAGAAAAAAAGGAGAAAGGACCGAGAGTGCCAAGAGAAATGGAGAAAACAACGACGAAATAAGGCAGAAATAAAAAAGGACCGAGAAAAGAAAGAACCGCTAGAAAGGTCCGGCAAGTAATGAAAGGAGGCGGTTTGGAAGTAAGTGGGAGCTCTGAGAGGCCAGGGATGTACCAACCGAGCACGCTCAGGGATTGTGATCTAAGTATGTAGTTCTATAATCCAGAGCCTAACAACAGGCAGCGAGGTATATCTGCATACCACGTGGGTGACAATGAGAGGGTGCCTAAATCGTCAGGGATGGTAACGCTACTGCAATCGGTAAGATAACATACATAGACGCTATGCACTGGACTCATTTTTTGGTGATGTTGGCCATTTCGGCTGCGGCAGGTGCTAGAGTTGGCCATGTCGAGTGCAGCAGTGGATGAGTCTCAATCGCTCCCACCTCTCTTAGCTGTGCTTGCACCGACGACTGAATCAGATGAAGAAATCGTATTTATTTAAGCACTGTACTTGTGATGGGGAATGTAGGGGCCTATTCAATTTATGTTGTGAAGGCAAACACTCTTAAACAGCGACGACCGCGAGTACGTAGTGATTGCGAAACAACGAAGAAATTACTCTGACATAAAAGGGACAACGAAACTATATCTAGATGCTTCACGGTTCCGACCCTCGCCCCTTGCCCGTGCTTCCTCGTCGAACGCCGCGCCCATCCCAGCCCTGGTCGATGCTGGCAAGAGGACAACCGTCAGTGTTTATGCCGCTGGGTATGACGAAAGGACCTCTGACAATGGATGCAGCCCGAACGGCTGCATACCCGAGAACACTCGGGACAACGATCGCAGCTGGGACTCTCGCTGGTCGTGCCAGGGAGACAGCCTCCAGAGCTCTGACGGCGAAGAGGGGTGCTGGATCGACTACTACTTCGATGATCCTCAGGACATCGCCCGGATGCGGATCGACTTTCACAAGGGGTGCGAGAACGTCAGGAGGCTGGACGTGTACGTGAACGATAACTACCACAGCACCATCGAGTCCGACGGCGTGTCGACCGGATACCAGAACTTCCTCCTCAACACGGATGAAACCTCTAAGATCAGGCTTCGCCTCGAAGACTATGATTCCAACAGTGACTTGTGGCTGAGCCTCACCGAGGTGCGTCCGCGGGAAGCTCCCGAATACCTACGTTGATCGTTTTTTTGTCAGCGTTTTTTACGACGTCGCGTTAAACCGTTTGCACCCAGAGTTCCAGAGATTGAAACTGCGCACTGCGGGCAGAAAATAAATTTCCACCCACTTGATATTTGAGGGGTTTCAAGCAGATACAGCAGTGGATCGGCGGTATTTACAGTAGAATACTTGCTCGTTTTACAGGGTGGTAGACGTGTACGGTTGATAATCTGTCTAGCACATGGTGGTTGTGGATTGGATCAGTACTACTGCAGAGATATTGCGCAACACATCGTAAGCGGCAGGCTATAGGATCTATTGACAGGTGATACATCTGTAGATGATCTATCCTTCCGAGGTGTGGAACGTTGCAGCAGCGGTATCACTAAGGAAATCACTCCGGCTCTCCGTGTGAACGATACCTGGCATGCGGTACTAGTGGTGTGCCTGAAGCGAAACCTTGTTCTTATAACCGTGATTCGTGCTCTGCCTTTGGCAAAACCATACCTGGTATACATAACATGTGTACCAGGTACAGTTTTTGTAAGTTCGTGTTCTCGCTCTGGCTTTCCGTGATAACAAGAGCTCGTCATTATACCCCCATGTATGTATGTGGCGTCTACACGGATTGCAGATGCATGTATGATTAATATTGATGGACGGATTGGTTGGGAGATGCATGCGCGAGAAACGAGTATTGTTCTTGAGCGGGACACGTACAACCCAAGGTTTTTGGACTACTACTCAACCTTTATCCTGTGTGGTGCCTAACGCCTTGCCGGCAAGTTCCTTCTGTACGTACGTAATCAACGGTTCCACGACCTACTGACAGCTGCCGCTCTCCGACTATATTCCTTTGTCGAACGTGTACGTATGCCAATGAAAGCTGGCTGAGTTTACTGCAGTGTTTTCAAGCACTGCTGCAAGCCACCCTGCAGAGCATTTTCATGTATGTGGTTGTCTTGTGTTTGGCACTATGTTGGTTAAATTTACGAGTACCAGGTATAGAGTGCCATCGAGTTCAATTTTAAGCACGGGTTTTTCCATGATAAAACTTTCCTTGCCTTCATGAGATGGAGCTCCGTCATTATTTCTCTCCCACAGTAGGCAGCCGGTCGAATTCAGGATGTGGGTACGCTGAGAGGCCGCACAAGGCTAGCCTCCAGGAAGGATGTATGTCTCAGCACGCAGACACACACCCATCCTGCTGTACTCTGAGCGCCGAACAAAAGAAGGCGTGTTTCCGGCGCATATATATATATTTGTTTGTCGCACACGACCCGTGCTGTGATCGTAGAGGCAGCTCGCTTTGGCAACCGAAACCTTATGCCTAACTACACTAACACACTCCTCGGTCGAGAAAGGAGCCCAATTTTTTGTTATTCATGCCCCTTATTTTATAACTTTATATAGTATGAAAACCTAGGGTCATTCTGTTTTGCTTGTTATGACCGCTTTGCAGTCATCCCACGATAGAGTTGCCACTCCTTAGCCTAATAGATAGTGAGCAGTTGAGTGCCTCAAGTGAGGTTTTTTACCGGCTGTACTGTACTCGTTCAAAAATGTCTGGTGTGAGGACCATCACATAGAAATGGCGGCCGGACTTGCACAAACAAACTTCGTCGAAGACATGTTTCGGTTGAGATATATTGCTCATTGAGCGCTCCTCCGGAGTGGGTCATGTGATGACTTCAGAAAATAATTCACCACCCCAGAAAGGCATTTCTCACCAAATATGACAACCGCCCCAGAAGGACATTGCTGAGAGATTAAGACGCCGCCCCCAAACGCCATTGCTTTTTTTTGGGTGAAGAGTTTGAAATTCATACTACCCCCACCATAGCGCTCGTTGCCTTTTGTTTCACTAAACCCAACCTGTTGCCTTTGGCGCCCGCACCTCCCCCCCCTCCCACCGCGTCGCACAACCTCAGGTCAAATTCATGGTGGACTAACGGTGCCTTCAACCTTCAACATCGCTCCAGCGTGGAGGTCCTCAAGCTGGACAACAGCTAGCTGCAGCATGCCCTGTTGATGGCCACTTGTAGTCCCTGCGCATGGGTACGCTGTATTCAGAGTCGACCTCGAGAAAGCTTGGCCGGGGGCTGGTTGGCGATTTCGGGTTGATGAAGTGTGTACCGTCTACGTTTTGGTTCTGCTTTTGTTCGGTGCCTCAGACGTTTATCACGGTCAAACGCTTAACGTTGAGGTTGTTGACCGGACCTGGTATCCATGAAACGCCGAACCAATGTCAATTGTCGGACATATATATATACTATATATGGTGTTACAGATTCATGGCCTGATAAATGTTATCGGAGTATGAATTATTGAAAATCAACGTTGCCGATGAATGTAGCGATCGTAACAAGTAGAATGGTGCCCGGTAGAGAGTCGGCGCTTTTTCATGTCTTGTATGGTCAGTCGTTGAGAGCCACTCCGCCAAGGGACCATCTGATTTATTGTAATTCTTGGGTCTTCCTCAAAGATTATTTATTTCGCGATGTTCACCGACAGGGGGTTGCTTTTCACTCTGCGAAAACAACATGTACTTGCTAGCATACAGCAGCATCAGTTAGTAACTGATTTTTCAATTTTCTGTCGTAGACTCGTGATATATATATATGATGCCGGTCTGACCGTATACGGTCGAGCCCGTGGGGGCGGCGGCTTAGGTCAGCTTTGGCGGAAAAGGGGCAGCCTCTCCTCCTTCGCCGTGGTGTGACTCTGTAGGAACTGCGACCGGGTGCAAATCAGATGCGAGTCGGTCCTGCGTGTGTGCAAGGGTGCTATTAATAAAAATATTTACTGTCGGACCTGAATTACGGACTGGGTTAGGGCGAAAAGGACGGTGACAATAATGCGAAGGTGGTTTTGACCATCTGCCAAGTTGTACCCTCCGTGTGGACTTGTGATTTTTCAGGAGCTGTCTCTGGTCGGCACTCCACGCTGGCGTTTCTAGGTGACAGCAGTATACCCCACTCGTGTTGGTTCAAACTCTTGCGAAGCGAACCGGTGACGCACGTTTCCAGAGCAACCCTTGCGCCCTGCAGCGTTTGTCTAGCTCGCCTAGTTAGAGGCTTGGTTTACGTTGCCGGTACCAACCTGTCACTACTACTAGTAGAAACAAAGTTTTAGGCAAGATAGTAGGTATATTCCGTAAGGAGAGATCGGCATGCAGGGTGCGTTGTAGGGATGTCAAGTGAGAGGAGACCCTTTTCCTTGGGACTACGTCCCAAATACCGGCTTGGCCGCCGCTGGGCACCGATACGTAGCGCATTGAAACTACCGATTCTGCAAAAGTAGTACATGTAACCGTGCACACTCTGCTCCGGGTGCCATTGTAAGTCGCTACAGGCAGTACCAAGAACTTGATTTCTTACAATCACGGCAAAGCGGTACAGAACCCCAAACGATTCGAGTACCATCAGAGTTCCGCAGTGCGGGTACTTGTTACTAGTGAAACAAACACATATATATGGTACGAAGGACACGATAAATAAAAAAACGACGGACAGCTCTGAAGATAAACATTCCTGCGAAGTGTGCATGACGCATCTTCTGGTAGTACGTTCGGCGCAAATACCGCATATATATGCAGGCGTTTTCCCTCTGAGGCCAAGCTAAGGCTGGCAGCGTAGACGCTGACCAGGAGAGAGAAGGCGCGCATGGTGTGAGAAGTTGTAGTGGTGAACGAAATTCGAGATTTAATTTTTCTCAGCTCAGGTGGCACTTTGGAATCCTGTTTTTGAGGGGACGGGGTCAGAGTAGTTGCTCCGACTGCCTGCGTGACTGCTCGAGCGCAGTGCCACAAAGTGAAAGAGCTGATGTGCTCGTCACAGCTGGTGTTAAGTGTGTGGTACCGGATATATCCTGTAGTCATTGCATCACAGCAGTTGAGACAGCATGCCCATGGTAGAAGTGATCATTTCCCCCCCCCGCCCCCCCTGTTGCTCAAGAGATGGGGGGAATCAGGTTGGACAAGTCAGTATTATTGTAGGGGCTGGGAGAGTTAGATTGCCCCGCGGAAAAACAAGCTGTGCTCTCAGAGTTCGGGTTAGTCTCATTCATTAAACGTTTGACAGGCTTGCAAGTATAACGGGGGGTATGTGGGGAGGTATAACGGGGCGCCTGGTGGCGGTGTCAGATGTTGGCTGTTCGCCACATACATACTCGCGATTTTTGCACGGTATGCGATCTAGAGAGGGTGTATTTCTCCGACAAAATAATCCTCAAAACTTGAACCATTGATAACAACAGTATCGTGCAGAAGTATTTACTTTCCCTACCATCGGTGTTAAAGTGCGTGCGTAGTGTATGGTGGGTTCTGCGATCAATAATGAGGGAGTTTGTGCCTGATAGCTTTTCGTGTCTTGTTGATACTGTGCATACGTCTCTCGAACGACATTGGACTATTTATTGAAGCAGATTCCTGGTATATTGCATGTTTGGAGGCGTTCTACGGTAGAGGTTCACCCTGATTGTTCCGAGGATCCTCACCTGAGGAGCTCCTTCTCTCATCCGAAAGTGACCTACACAAAACTCATATTGCTTCCCGATGAAAACTCCCATGGCCCCAAGTATACCAAACGTCATTTTTCGAAACAAGATTGACGTTCCGACGATTTTGGATTAAGGAGGCCCGTCATTCAGAAAAAAAAAGCAGAAACGTACTACCTCTATCGTAGAAAGCGTCTTTGTCGGTATGAAATTAAGGATGCAAACCACTACAGTACACTGGCACAACAATGACTTTCAGAATAAGAAAGAGTGAAGACAAGAAGGAAGAAAAAACCGCGCAAATACGTAGGCAAACGAAAGAAGAGTGGAACAACTACCCGAATAGAAGCCATCCGCGACTGCGTTTTGGGATTTTGTGGGGTGGGAATGAAAAATCTTCGGTTAAGATGGGATTTGTATATGTCATGCTGATAGGCCTCTCTCTCTGAAGGCTGCGCTGGCACTCAAGCTTCTCCTGGTCCCGGGTTTCCGGTCACTCCATTATCTAGATGTTTAATCGGAACAAACCAAACGTAGCTATTTCAACACGCGCTGCGGTTAGAACTCCGACCTGGTTCGAGTGCTTACCGGAGGAGAGCGAAGGTGACATGAAAGAGGTTCATCACAGCAGCTTGTGTTTCTCTCGAGATGGATCTCCCGCATGGTCTCAACGGAGGCCTACACCTAGACTCAAAGGTGCTGCAGTACTGTGGTCGAAAATAGTCGGAACTTTGGGGTCCACAAAAGGAGTCGAAAAAAACAACACACCCCTACTGAACGCTTGCATCTAACTTACACTTACTTGGGGAAAGCTACAGCCCGCGACTTTGAGGGATGCTTCTGACGGGGTGCGCGGCCGCGTCGGGTGCACCAGACGTCAGTCGCAGGCAGCGATAAACGACTCATCATGAGATGTTTTCGTACATACATTCGAAGTTGCGAGCGAGAGGCACGAAACGTTCGCAAATAAATACGCTATAATAAAATGCACAATGGCTACATCGCCGACAAAGAAAAAATGGCCTTCACGAGAATATGACTTTTTCCCGGGCGGATGACATATATATATCTTAGGAAGCCGTCGTCGAAGAAGATGCTGCGGGAGGGAAAATTTGGGGTTCCCATGATGGGTAGTAAGACATTAGACCCAAAACAGTGAAAAAAAAGAGTTTGAAATATCAGGATTCGTGTACTTTTGTATCACAACTATTCTACACCTACGAAAAAAATGCGAATCTTGGAGGCAAATCCCTTCTTCAAAAATACCAAGTCGTACGTACATGTTGCTGAATGGCCTACGCCCGGGTACTTGACGACGCATTTCCGAGGAATACAAGCGTCTCCTTAGCATACCTCAGAGTTTGTGGAACAAACATCGTTTCTTGAGTGCCCGGGTTCCATCAGGTTTCACCGGCTCCCTAGTGTATAGTAGAACGCGCAAGAAAGCGGCGACGGTCCAAAAAGTTCCACTCCCTCTGAAAGAGCTTCGACTTGTTGTGGGTATTTTTTTCAGGGCATTCTTGGAGATCCAGTGATCCCTTCAAGTATGTGAAACCCCGCTCCAGCACAAACGAGAGCCACCGCGCACAAACCGTTGTATCCCGTTCCCGCGCCCGAGGGAACATGCGAATCCCCTTCCCCCACGAGCGAACCCCGTGAAAATACATAAATCCCGTTCCCGCACAAATACATTCCGCAAGATTCCGGATATATCTCTCGAACCCCGTAGAATTGAGAAACGCAAAATCCCGCTGACGCGTATATATATGCTAATCACCCTCCCGCCGGTAGTGTGATGACGACAAGGTGCGTACAAGCCTCGGGTTTCGTTGCCTTGTCTTTTTCGTTCCCTAGTTTTGTATTCTATTAAACAAACCGTGTTAGTTACTGTTTTGTGGTATGCGGTAGCTTGATGCAAGTCTGCGGATATTGGGGGTTTAATAAATTGTGGGGTTTCGTATTGTATCGAGGCATTATTTAGTATGCCTCGTGGCTGGAGGGGTGGAGCTGCTCCTCCGGGAGCAGTCGCTGAAGTTTATAATTCGACCCTGGCTCTGATGGTGACGATACTGCCTGTCTTTATGCGAGTGGTGCAGCCGGTGAAAATCTTGGTTCGGCTTACCTCCTGCGTGTGGTTTATGTGGTGTTGTCTCTGACAGGACGGTATTGACCCAACCTGGTGTTGTGTTGTGTTTGTTTTATTGTTTGCGTATTTAATTGTCTCTTCCTCGACGATCATGGTGTAGATCACGCGTGCAACACACGTGCACGCGTCCGACAGCTCCTGTAATCAAACCGTTACCACTTAAGACCTGGTCTAGTAATTGAATTTCCCGGTAGCGTAGAGAATATCTACAAGGTTCCCCTCGGTATTTTTATACAGGCTTAGTCCCGTCGTTGTTGAATCCCGTCTCGGCGAGTACCACGGTGGCCGCATCCCGCACAATAAATCCCGTGGAACCCCGTTGAGGCTAGATCCTGTGAAAACCATCCCGTTCAATCCCGTGGTTTTTAGATCCCTTCCCGGAGAGTCCTGGGGTTGCCATGTCCCATCCAAATAACACAGTGACTTCCTGGGGTACGGTACCTGATACCCGTCGGATAATGTCCCGGAGTCAAAACGACTTTCCGAGGACTGTTCTGGTAAGTTAGGAGTGGGTATTACGAATCCGTAGCCAGAATGTTCGAGTGTGTTGATGCTGTCGTGGGGCTGCCTCCCCCGTAGAACCTAACAGGCCGGAAATGGCAGAGAAATATCCCCTCCCTCTTTCTTGCAAAAACCCAACGTCGCAAAACGGGCCCGAGAGATAGGAACAAAGGGGTAGCGATCGCGAATCTACCATCATAATGCCTCAGTTCAATGTTGCCATTGAGTAACGGCTCTGTATGAAAGGCTCTACTATACCGATTTCTGTTTCTACAAAGAAGTATTTTCATCTGCGCTCTCCTCGGCTCAGTTTTTCTCCCACCAGTCGTTTCGTGAAAAAAGCTATACCCTCTCTGAAATGGCCAGGCCCGGTCGGTTTTGCGAGGAGTTAAGACGGAACAAAATCAGGAAGAAGGCGGCGGGTTGTTGTTTGGAAGCATTCTGATACGCTTTTCTTTCGTCAAAAACCGGACGGGAAAATATGGTCCGGGCGGGAACGGGACGGGGACGGGACACCGTGTGGTATTCGTTTACGACCGCAATTTCCCGATCCGCACCGTAGTCAGGGCGTATTCCTGAATTATTGTGTTATCCGAGGAAAGGTGTCGTGTTCCCAATATCTTCCGAGTCCCAACTACCTCGTCAGCACTGTCGGACCAATCCCGACCATTTCGGCCCCTTCTGTCTGAGCCCAGTTCCGGTTATACCCATCCCACTGTCTGCCCTGTGAGTCACACGTCCCATCCAAACCCAGGCACACACTTTCTCTCGTCTATGCATCTGACGCCTACTACTTATGTCCATTCCATCGGCGGGTATTCTTATTCTCCCATCATCGTATGAGCATGGATGCAACTGGGTTGTGCAACTTTTTGGATGCAACAGAAAATAATAAAATATACACCAGGTAAGTAAAACAAAAACCAATCGAGTAGTAGACTGGAGACAGTTTTGCGGACGAGTACAATTAGTCCATATACATATATTTTCCTTTCTTTTACTCTCATTTTATACTCTCTACGAAATCGCAAAAATACATCCAAAACACATTTAAGTTTGTGTCAAAATGCCCAATCGGTCGTACATCGGACCATTTGAAATCAGAAGTCTATTGATAGTAAAATTCGGAGAAGAATGAAACACACACCACACCCCTGGCGCAAATAGGGACATGGCAAGAAGAGTGAAAGTTGTGGAGGTGGATCGTGACGGCGTGGAGTTGGATCGTGACGGCGGCTCTGCTTCGTTCCGGCTCTTCTTACGCAGAAAGAACCGAACCAAGCAACCGCAGTTTCGGCGCGCCCTTCGGATACTACTGGTGTTTTAGTTGTATGGCAGGCGATGCGGAAATCTACCCTCCGTATTCTAGCCTATGGTCTCGAACTGTTCCCCAATATCCCCCAACTGTTTCCCGTGTTGTCCTGTCCGAACAAAAAATCGCGTAGCCCTTTCCCATCCTTACCACAGAGTATGTTCCCCATTGCTCTCCCCTTTCACGACTCTCCCAGTACCGCCAAGAAGCCGCCAAGAAGAGCAGCATCCCGTTCTGTCAGTAAATCGTTCCCGTTCCCTTCCCGCACAGTCAACAAGTCGTGTTGTAATTCTTATTGCCGTTCAGTCCCGTAATCAACGCGGCTTCTCACCTTCCGGTCCCATTCCCGTCCTGCCGTAAACAAAAACGCGAACGTTTTCCAATGCCGTCCTTCCGGAAGAAGACCCAAAAAGCTCCGCCCGCGGCGGGCTAAACGTTTCAATCCCGTTCCGTACGGTGCTTTTGTCAATGAATGGTGGATCACACCCCTTCACCCCATACCAGCACTCGCACAAACCAAAGAGTGTCGAATTCCGCCGCACGATGGTGGCCGAGACCCAGAACTGTGGAGTTCCGAGGTCATGGAGTGTGTGGGTTTCTAGTTGTGGTGGGTTTGGTGCTGTCTGACGTCGTGATTTATAGTGAAAACAACAGATTTCGAGGTATCAACCTTAAACACTCACTCGTGGTAGACCATCACATAGACGTCGTGCTGTTTGCGAACGGAACCAAACGCGCACTTACTTGTGAGCACACCACAAGGTGTTGCTTGTGATAAGTTGTACTCGATACTGGTCGGGTATATCCGACGGTTCCATATATATTCTGGCTCTCGCTATCTATCTGCTGGAGTTTCCTGGACTAAACTTTGTGGAGAACGTTGGTCCTCAATTTCAACCTCGCACGTCGGCTCGGACTACCCAACCCAGGCCTGACCCTAACCCTTATCGGAGCCTGAACTCCACTCCTTTGGGGGGCTCGTGGTCGGTAGTGGCAGTCACGCGGCTCCACTGCGTGATCTTGTGGTGTTTATCCGAAAAAGCGCTAGGCGGCCGAAAACCTCGCCAGCACAAATAAATGAGGTCCGCATCCCGCAACAAATTTGGTTCGGGACGCTCCTGCATCTAGATAGGGCGATTCATGTACTCCGAGATTTCGTATTATTTTGTGTTTAGGCATCGGTTTGGTATACCTGCGTCTTTCTGGAGTGTGATTATGGTTTGCCTTTCGAGGCACTCGCTGATGTCAACGATACGACCCGCGGTCTGGTACCGAGATACCCCCCGTAGATATATATGTGAGGGTAGAGCGTGATGAAAATGTACGGATTGCCCCTGTCTGTGTGGTTCATGTGGCGGGACCTATGACACACAACAAGTATCGGCCTGCCTGGTGTGTGCTCGGAGCTGCCGTGCGTCTCTGCGTGTTGTCTTCCTCATGTATGTATCCCACAACGAACAGTAGACCGCAGGGCTACGCGTGCGCGTCCGATAGCAGTGTATTCAAACAGGTCGCACTCAATGGAAACCCAATATATATATGGTGTGCAACGTTGTGGATGTTTCACTACTTTGGACCAGTTTAATCTGTACTCGGTTAAAGACCGTTTTGAAGGACACTGTAAAAACTTGCCCTAATAATAGCAACCGGTTAAAATCAGCGAGGTAAAACCGATTCAACCGGTTTTGCAGTAGTTAGTTAAGAATGCCGCCTCATCTATCCGGTTTTCTTTTTTTCGAGAATGCCATCCGGGACCCATCTTTCCTTCCTTATCTATTTGCTTTGCTGAATTGTTGCAGTTTGAGCAGACAGCAGCATGCATGCATATTATACGTGTCGTGTAATACAGGAGCCACGGGTACACAATCTGAGTCGCTCGAAGTTTGGCGAGACGAAGATTGAGATTGGAGCCGCGACTTGAGCTTGCTTCTTTCAGTCACGATTGCCGTGAATATCTAGATTGCCTTTTGAATCGGGAACTTCGTTTCAAAAACTGTTCAGCACTGTTTCTGGAGGCAATCTCCGCCACTGCTAACTAACTGCTATGTACCCCCCGAGCACAGCAGTTTTCTTTATTTCCCCAAGATACGCACGCCTGTAACCCCGATTCCCGGGGACGAACGCATTTGGCTCATCATGTATGTGGAACCCAGCTTATGTTGCGATGGTACGATGTACAGTACCAAAGGTGATGCTCGTGTGCACATCTATCTGGACTGGAGCTGACCAACAGGCAGAATATTTTTATTTTTGATCTCGCCGGTGATTGGAGAGAAGTTGTTATTTATGGATTTTTTCGTGGTACGAAAATATTCAGCCCAACCAAGCTGCTGCTTCTACTTTTACTCCTTCCTGCTTGTTGGGGACGTGGCAAAATTTTTTTTGCCCCGACGTCACTGGAAATCAACACCTGCATTTCAAGCACATACCACGCACTGACTCCGTGAACAAATGAAAACTTTAGACAACAGACTGGGAGAGGATGGAGATGGTATAGAGGGGGCTCCATAATCGTCGGTCGTGTCGAAATCGGTTGTATTTTTGTCGAGCACGGTCAGAAAATAACCCGAAGAGTCAACATACGCCACGCGCCGATGAAGTCGCGCGCTGAAGAACTTACCCCACTACTATTCGATTGTGCTGAAATCAACAACGAACGGTTCTCGTAAATGCGCACGACCGTTAAGAGGAGGATACTTGGGGCTACATTCAGAAAGCGTAGCGCTTCGCGCTCCTTGGATGGTTTATTTCTGACTATTTATTACGCGTAATAATGCGGTAACCGACTTCGTAGATCGAAAATATACCAGGTACGAATGATAGTTTGGAATTAAAGACACCTACTACCTGGTTCGGCATGCCTATTATCCCGACGAACTACGAACGAACCTGAATGGGATAATCGTGGAATTCAACACTTCTTACTTGCGAACCTGAAACTTCCTGCTCGTGATGGAGAAACCGCTGCTCGACTTAATTGTAATCAGACTTGATATATGTTCTCAGCATCACAAAAAAAAGCAAATTAAGCGTCGGTCCGATTGACAGAAGAATTATTTCGAAAGACGAGCTTAACCCCTGAAAAATCGCAGTAGTTCCGTTTTTTTGGGGGCAAACTACTTGAAATCTGAGTGATTCGTCCCGAAAATGAAACTGCGGTTGGAAAGGGGCTAATTCATATCAACATAATAAACATAGTAATTTATCGTGCGTAATAATTATCAAATCCCCCTTCAATATCATATTAATTATCACATTCGCTCTCCAAAACCAAGAAAAAAAGCGAAACAAGAAATACGTCTTAGGCGGGAAACACACAAGATTTCGAGATCGAGCCTCACACTACAGAAGAAGAAAACACATTTTTATTTACGTACCTGGCATGTTTGTAATATGTACCTTGTAGCCGGCCGCCCCGGTGGTTCAAGCGGTTAACCTCGAATTCTACTTGTTTGAGTCCTGGGTTCGAGCCCCAGGTGGGTCGGACATTTGACTTTGTTTATTCGCAAAAATATAATAAAAAGGATTCAATTGTTGAGAGCGCCTTGCAGCGCGGGTAGGCACAATTCGATGCGAGTCGAAGAGGGAAGAAAGGGCTGAAATCTTCTCGCGATGAAAAGGAAGGCACGTACCGTAGCGGGAAGGGGCTAGAATAGCCTGCTATGTGACCCCGGATCTCAGTTACGAGTTGGAAGGAGAGAGAGAAGAAGATGTGCGATGATAATAAATGTGATGAGAAAAAAAATAACAAAAAAAAAAAATGTAGAACATTGTTACAGCAGCTGTGAGATCGAGAATTGCGTCGAAAATGCAATACGTATTGGTTTGAATGTCTTGGGGAAAAAGTTTTTTGACAGGTACGTATCATATGTATGTTTTTGGGACGCTTGTCCTTGGCTCTGAAAGATAAACATCGACCAGTGATGAACCGAATCTTCGAGCACCACTATTACTGTGGTACGAGTACGTGGTATCTGGTGAAAGTTACCTGGTATACGAGTCGGGTCTTTTCTCGTGCCGAAAGGAGACAGGCACAAACTCACACATCTCGGCCAAAAATAGGAATTATAATAAACTAAAAAACAAAGAGGGTGTTGAGGGGGGGTGCAAGCTGCAAAGCAACCCAGCATCACCAAGCAACCAAAACATCCTCGGGCCGGAAGCGGAATTTCCCCTATCTAAACCCTTTTAGAACCGCAGTCCCGTTTTGGGGACAAACCCCCAAAATTTCAAGTAGTTCGTCCCCAAAACAGTCACTGCGGTTCTAAAGGGGTTAACGTCAAGACAAGAAGGAAGGGTGGGTATTTTCTGTTTACCGCAATTAATTTAGTTGACTTAATAAAAAATTTGCCCCAGCTGCGGGGTCGAGAAACTACTACTACGGAGGGTCATAGTTAACAAGACCTATGGTACACATAAAAATCAGTACATTTGATTTTTTTTACTGACAATATTTGGTCCTATTAACTATGGTCCCCCGTAATGGTATGTATCAATCTGTAAAACAATATACCTTGACTGCTGCTGCTGTAAATACCTCGGCCGACATACACCCCTGACAAAAACATTTTCAAAATCGAAAATCCTCGACTAGCACACCTGAAACATTTGAAATTTCTGCTTCGACCTTCAAATTTCGGAGTATTTGTGTTGTTCATTGCATGGACACTACATCTAACACTGCTGTAAAACGGAAATTTCTAAATGATCGTATTCCAGGTATACAAGTAAGTGGGAAATAAAACGGATGAAAACTACAATTTATTTGTTGAGAGGTACTGAATCGTTCGCTTGCCGGAACAGAGGGGATGGGTAACAAGGTGACAGAGTTGAGGATCGGTGCAGTTGAGCCGCGGTAGCGCGCTGATAGTGATCAGTTCCGGGGTTTTCGGCGGTGGTGCCTAAGGTCGACCACCCGACTCGAATCCTAACCCTATCCCGAACCCGAACGCTATGGGGTGACCAGTGCTTGGATGCTGTGGCTTGTGAAATATCCAACGTTTATTCGGCCGGCTGGGATGCCGTGCTTTTTTCGGAAGGAAGGGTCGAGGCTGATATGGCCGGGCCCGGATACTGTGGCTTGGAAAAAATCCAGGTTGGTTGGGCCGCTTTTTACGAAACACCCCTTAGCCAATCAGACTGCGTAAATAGCCTACCTTAGTAAGATCCACTATCTGGGGGCATCCACTACTCGTGCATTTGGTTGAACTGGAGCTGGGAAGGGTTGAAGCAGTGAGCAACCAGACCATCTAGTAGTTAGTATATATATGGTATTAATAGTTTTTTTTTGTGTGGATATGGTTCAGCACATACATACATATTAATAATAGTTCCAGGTGCACGAGCAAACCAGACAAGAGCAGTAGCATGAAGAGCGAGCTCGGGAGAGCTTTACATTGGTATCCCTCTCCGTGAATGTATATCATGTTGGGAGACAATCGCTGGAAATTATGCGGGAATCGATTGTTCGAGCATGTCTACACGAAGAAAATGACCGGGGGTGGCCTTTCGACAAAGAAAGGGATTATCTCCGAATATCACTCCCTCGGCTCTCGATTATCCTTGGCCCACCGTGTTTCCGTACGTACGGTTTATCTGGTTTGTGGTAGAGGGTAGGGGGTCTACTCGATAGCATGCATGGCCGTCGACGTTGTCGTATGACGAGCTGGGGGAGACGGGAATCGGTACGATCGTGATGTTCAATATTTTCATCTCTCGTCTATTAAGGGCCGTTGTTAACGACACTGTGAAATCTTGCCAAAATAGCAAGAAACAGGCTCAGAAATCGATTATTTATGCGCAGATTTTCTCTTTCTTTCGGGAATGTCATGATTGATCAACGTCAAAGGTCATGCTGCACATTGCAGGAGGGCAAGCCTAATAATAATCACAGAAAATATATCGCGATCTCAATCTCCAACACTGACTGAAAATGCACAGGAGGAGGGTGGAATATTATTTCAGGATGATCCTACGATAATTCGAGACCGTTGCTCAGATTCGGGGTGTCCAAGAAGGGCTGGGCTCGAAGCCCCCCGTTCCTGCCTTCTGTCTATAATAATAGGTGCCGCATTTTGTAACGGCGGTTGCCTGCGCATGGAATCCAACAACGGCGATGCTTCTCGCTTTTAGACAGGTCGCCGCGCAGTTACTATGATGTCGTTGGTATATAGTCAATAATCAATACCTGGTAAAGACCTATGCCAATGGAAACGCGAAGGTCAAAAGTTTTTTTTCAAATATACCTGGTATGGCTTTAGAAAAACAGCCGAAAATTTTCTCGTACCGCCGCTCGCTGTGGGAAAAAAAGAGAAAAATGTTTGATTTTTTCTTTTTTTTTTTCCCCAACGGCTGCAGGCGGCGCAATTTGTGTGTTTCTGGTCGCAAATTGTCAACACGGTGATCGAAACCAGCTCGTGCGACGATCGACGCTCGATTTCGATATAGACTCAGCCTACGGCCAACCCACTCGGTATCTGGCAAGCCCAACGAGTATAGATGACGGCCTCGAAGATATCAGGCAGATCCATGGTCTAGGGGGCGAGAGCTTGCCGGCAGCGTCCTACGGTATCCTCCCAAACCTGAAAGAGAGTCTATTTTTTGCCATTCGAGACGGATGGAGAAGTTTTGTCTTCTGTTTTGTGCAAACCAGCATCCAAATGTTTTTTGATCACACGCCTGGTCAGCTCCCGCCACATGACACCGGCCATGGTGTGAAGACGGTGACCCTAGGGTGGGTCGGAGCCCCTAACGAGCGCACTCCGTTCATAATAATTCATGACGCAATCGTTGGTTTTGTAGATCGATGTCTGTCGACGACTCCGAATCTCGCCGCTTCGAACCAGAGATCGGCCTGAGTTTTTCTCAAGCCGATGTTGGCCCAACATCGGCCCCAGATTTGCCTTTTTCGGGCTTTTCCAAAAGTTAGTTTTTTTTTTTTTTTTTCGGTGGCCCATAGGAAGCGTGTTGTTCCGATTTTTTTTGGCGGGTATCTTTGAAATTCAAACTTTTTATTGCAACTTCGCTGTACCATTGGCATAGGTCTAACAGTAAGAGTATGTTCCGGGGGGGATAGGGGGATTGCGAGACAGGTGTACGCACTCTCAACAATTTGTTCACGAAAAATCGACCGCAGGAAGGGCCAAATAGCCTCACAGATCAGCCAGAAAGTGCATTGATAGATCACGTAACGGCTGTCACTCGCCAACAAGTACTATAGAATAAACGACCATCGCGCGGGTCGCCAATGCGTAGCGGTAGTAGTAGGCAACATGAGGAGCCGTCGATTCTGTCCCGTCGATTCTTAGAATATCTGACGGAGTGTGAGTACACCGAAAGAACGCTGGAAATGACCTACTATTTATTTTACTACGTACATGCCTTCCTAAGGTTAGAGTAAGAAACAGACCAAAACAATGGTGTGATTTCGGGACGCAATTTTTTAAAATACTTTGGAATATATGTATATTCCCCTGCATATATATTCCCCCCCCTTTGCCTCAGACTCGAAACTTTTACGTAGTAGTAGCGGGTCGTGTCGGGTTGTGTCGCTAAATAATGGTTGGAATACCCCGGAGATACCCCTAACATTCCACCAATTTTCGATCTTTTTGATAGCCCGAAAAGTAAAAGGGATCCAGACCTGTCGACAGGGCCTCACGAAGAAAGACATCAACAGCAACAATGCAAGTTCGACACAACAAGTAAAAAGTTTTAGCCCTGCTGCAACATCTGCATCTAGATTCTTCTGCTGCTGCTGGTGTCGCGTCCCCACCTAGTCACTCCTCTCCTTCTCTCCTACTCTCCAAACCTCTCCTTGAGACACCTCACACTGCAGCATTCATTTTTTCCACGTCTCTGACACGATGCGCTCTTTCGCTTTCCTGGCCACCGTCTTCGCTGCCACTGTAGGCATCTCTTCCGGTGAGCTAAGCGTTTGGGTTCGCTCTATTACGGGGGACCATAGTTAATAGGACCTATGGTTTACATAAAAACCTATATATTTAACCATTTTTACTAACAATATTTGGTCCTATTAACTATGGTCCTCCGTAATTGCATGAAGCAGGAGACGTAAACGCCTTCCGTAGGTTTATATTTGTAGTATTTTACCGCGATACATCACGATTTCATTGAAGATTCCGATTTTGTCGGATTGCAAAAGGAATCGCAATAGTTTGGTGCTGCACACGTTGTGTCCCGCTATTAATAGCAGTTATTAGCAGTAGTGCTGTTGTGTTCGACGAGCTCTACAAGGCGAATCTTGGTGCAGTTTCGACGTGTTCTGTGATGTTGCCACGATTAATTATGTGTATGCATACGTATGCGAGTTTGTGTATCCTGTAATCTAGGTTTGTCATGAATACACCTACGGTTCGCTTCCCCCTGGAGTGGTGCGTAGTCTGGTCTGAGCCGTCCGAGCTGCAAAGCTTGGGTGCTTCACCGCTCCACCCAGCTGACTGTACCACTATATGCTTAGCGCTTTACCGGGTGTTGTCAGTCCGCCATCAAGCATGCCTAAGGTCGTCTTGTAAATAGTTCGCAAGCGAGGACACACAGCCGCCCACGCACGATTGGTACATGATGAGCACCTTCACAATAAACTCGTTTGTGTCTCTCGGAGACTCCTGAAGGTCTGCCGTGAGAGGGTCTCATTCGCGCCCGAGCTTTAATTTTTTTTATAACACTGCAGTCCGGCTCTGGGGGCAACTCATTCAAATTCTGAGTACTTTGTCCCCAAAACGGGGGCTGCAGTCCAAAAAAGATCAAGTAAGATAAGAATAGCAGACGTCACCAACAACAGCACAGCACCCCAGGATACATTCCAACCGTTTTCGTAGCGCCTGGTATCGTATCTTTCATATGGCCAGACGAAGAAGCATCCGATTTCCCGCCTGTTCGTGTCCAATTGAAGGGCCTGACCCGCGATGTGCCTAAATTTGAAACTTCGACGGCATTATTTGACGCTGCTAGCGATTGCTTGTTGTACACCTGGTGTATACTACACTGCTTGGTACGCACTACTGTGGGCGATACTTGTCTGCAGCGACCACAAGTCGTTGGCGATCGTACATTGTGAAGTTACACCATCATGCATAGATATCTGATTCAACACGATCGGCATACATATCCGGAACAAATGTTCATATATTAGCTCATTCTTATCGGAGAGCGTTTTCTCCATAATTTCCAAGGTTTGGAAATTATTGGAGATATGTATCAATATACGGGGGCGTCCTGTCACTATTTATTCTTGAAATTCTCCAGAAACAAAAAAATCACCATGGGTAAATTTCACGTATGGGCAAACACAACCAGGAAAATATGGACGACTGCAAAAATTGCGCGAAAAAATGTCGAAGTTATTGAAATAAACCTCTCCGATAATGAGCCCGGAGTTCCAAATTAGGGGCACCGCCAACCCGATGCCACAACGACTTCATGATTTTCATCACGAGAATGGAGATAACTAGGTACGAAAGACAGCGAACCTTCCGAGGTTAGTTCGACAAGTGTTGTACGAGGCAATGAGGCGTGTTGGCATATTGTTTAAGACAAGCTAGTGTGTAGAATGTGTGTGCCTTCGTCGGCAGACCTTGTTTGCCTGTGAGTATTATAATTGATAAACCTGGTATGTGATAAATGCGCAACATACCGAAGAGACAGACGCGATCTAAGACTTCCGATACCGCGTTTGTCGGGCCCGTTATATGTCGCATGCACCTATGTTTCGCGGCCACGGCCCTATCCCTTTTGATATCGGTTCGGATATGACTATAGTACCCGACCACAGGCATCTGATATCGATAGTATATATGATCTACTGGTATTAAAGAAGTATCGACCTGTCATTCAAACCCCAGGAACCTGACCGGCAGCGAAGTATGCCCGTGTACTATTAATACGTAGGTGACCCAGGTACCTGGTACTTATGGTCTAGAGTGTGTTTTGATAAAGAGGGGTAGGAGAGCTACTCCAGCGGGTAAAATGCACGTTTTGCACTGGATCAATTTTTGGTGGTGTTCGCCATGTCGGCTTCAGCGTTGACCATGTGGGGTGTAGCAGTAGATGAAGCTCACGCCACTTCCACCCCTCGTAGATATGAGTGCTTCGACGACTGACGAAAATCTTGTATGTATGTACTTTATGATGTAGGATGTATGGGCTCCGGAAATGTATTCGTCTGAAGGTAAGCAACTCAGAAGAGCAGCGACAATCGCAAGCACGTAGTTATTGCGCGATACACCGCAGGAAGAACTCCCCGCCCAAGCATGCAGTACATACGACGGTGTGGCTGACCCAAATATACAACTACACGTTCGGCTGTTAATCCTATCTCCCGATCCTCCGCCCTTGCCCGTGCCTCCTCTTCGAACGCCGCGCCCGTCTCAGCCCTTGTCGATGCTGGCAAGAGAACAACTGTCAGTGTTTATTCCGCAGGATATGACGAGAGGACAACTGGCAGTGGATGCACCCCAGACGGCTGCATACCCGAGAACACTCGGGACAACGTTCGCGAGCCCAACTCTCGCTGGTCGTGCCAGGGGGATGACCTCCAGAGCTCTGATGGCGAAGAGGGATGCTGGATCGACTACTACTTCGACGACCCCCAGGACATCGTGAGAATGCGGATCGCCTTTCATAAGGGGTGCGAGAACGTCAGGACGCTGGACGTGTACGAGGACGATGACTACCACAGCACCATCGTGTCCAACGGCTACACGACCGGATACCAGAACTTCCTTATCAACACCGACGAAACCTCGAAAATCAGGCTTCGCCTCGCCGACTATGAATCCAACAGCGACGTGTGGCTGAGTCTCATCGAGGTGCGTCAGCGTGAAACACCCTACGCTGGCATATATTCTTCTCAACGGTATAACAGCGTAGAGTTTCAATGGCGGGTGTCGGTTGAACCCGTTTGCATGCAGAGTTCCACTGGTTGAAATTGTGCACTTTTGACGAACCATCGATTCCTTTTTGAGTAGCCACAGCAGATATATATGTTAGGGTGGGTAGAATCTCTTGATTTGATGATCTATACAGGTCAGGGCAGATTTATTCCTGATATGTACCAGTTAGGATACTCGCTCGTGTTGCCATGAGGGAGGCGTGCAATCCGCTTGATGGAGCACATCTTTTTTCGTGGATCTGATATATATGCACTACTGCTGTGCGTACTCAGATATTGTACGACATCTCATGGCGGTAGGTTGGAGAATCTAGATGGCCTACAGTAGGTCCTGGTCCATCCGAGGTGTACAACCTTGCACCAGTACCAACTAAAACAAACACTCCGGTGGTCCGTATTCGCGACGTTGGCTTTTGGTTTTCCTGCGTCGAAGCCGCATCCATTCATTCGTGTTATATTCTCAAACGTTTCCGCGACAGTAGAATCCCCTTGCTCGCCCCATGGCTGTGGCGCCATCCCCATGGCGACGAGACACATGCATGCACTACGACTGTTGATGGGTCGAATGCTATACGTATATATTTCATAGGACAAACGAACCCATTTATTGCAAGAGCACAGGTCACAACCTTGGCTTTCGGATCGCTCAAGCAGTATCATGCATGGTGCGTAATGACGTGCAGGCAAACCCCACGTGGTTCTACACGATTCAACGACCAAACAGCGGTCGATCTACAACTCGCTTGTGGCGCGTTATGCCTGTATCAACGAGGGCTGGTTATTTCATTTTATGGTGTTTAGGTGTTGCTGCAGTCACCTTGCTGGCATGTTGTCTGTTATTGTTTTTTCCTCAGCCCTTTACGCTGGTAACGAGGTTGTTGCTTGCAACAGGCTTAAATTATGGGCACCTGCTTACACGCCCAGCCATTATTGTGAACTGCCAAACATACGGGTTTCATCACAAATACGTTGCGATGGTCCCATCCCATGACAACGATATGAACAAGCATCAACCTGAGCGCTCTGCTGTTGCCGGCGTGACTTAACGCAGCTTGTTGCCGTGCGTGCCCTCACGCTCCTTTCCGCCGACCTCAGGTGAAATTCATGGTGGAGTAACGAAGCCTTCAAGATGAATTCTTGCTCAAGTTAACGCCCTAAGGATCGGAAACAACTCCAGCATTCCGGGTTGCCTACATTTCTCCCCACGTCCCTGTACTTCACCAGGTCAACCCCGAGAATGCTTGGGTGGGGGATGGTTCACGATTTGTTTGGAAGAAACGGTAGGGTTCACACCGCGGACTTAGGTTCTGGTTTTATGCGGTACATCGAATGATTATGACGGGAACGCCGGGCCTGTTGACGTTTAGGTTGCGGGTCGGAACCAGTATGCTGGAAACGTAAGAAGCATCATCTGACATATATATTCCCATACCCTAACATATTGCACCGGCATTTTATGGTTTCTCGAGAACGTTGGCTGGCGATGTCCGAAGTATGTGTAATACGAGTTTCGGTTGTGTATGCCAGTGGGACCGTGCATAGTGGAGTCACGACGGCAGTTTCGTAAGCTAGCTACAATGGGCCAGTAGTTTCCTCTTTCAACAACATATTCGCCTTATTGAGAGCGTAGTATCTGATTGAGAGCGAGATTGCGCGATACGCTGTAGCCGGACTATCGCTGAGAGGTGGAGCTTGCTGGGTAGCTTGAATTGAAGGGCTAGCCCGTAGCTTCAAGCCGCTACCCTGGTCATCGTGTGGGAGTCTCTCGTTGTGGAGCTACAGCCGGGAGCAGAAGCTACAGTAGAGCCCACCGCCCGAGGCGACACCGCCCTGAAACAGTTTGAGGCAGGAATAGCCAATCTGGGGAAATCTAGCAACTTGTCTAGCTCCTAGCTGCAGCATCCGATGACGATGACGCGCATATGCTCGCGACGCTGCTGACGAGACCTTCAATTTGCGCCGCTTCTTGGAATAGCCCGTCCCCTACTTACCAAGAAATGGCAAGAGGCGTCTGGACCCGAAATTTCAATTTATTTGGCTCTCGCTCTCAATCAAATACTTCGCTCTCAATCAGGCGAATATATATGTTGGTTTTCGTCGAAAGGTTGCTTTCTAGGAATCACGATCAAACTCTCTGTTGATGTTGAATATTCATGGGTGTAACAGCAAAGAAGGCCAGACAACATACACTTTCAATGCTGACTCAGGCGGAGCGCTTGTGTTTGCACAGGTTATGATGCACGGGTCCGATCAGGCGCACGGTCGGTTTGATTGTTAGGTGTGTGTACGGTGTGTGTACCAGTGTGGGCAAGAGTTGGGCTGCCAATATTGTAGTGTAGAATATCGAGCAAATACGTTGCTGGTATGCTTCTCGCAGATGTTTGTTCAAGTAAATAAATGTACTTCGTGTTGTATTTAATATCTTGAGTGGTCTCAATATCGGCACATGGTTGAGCAGTGGCGGTAACTCCGCCAGCGAGCGCGAGCAAGTTAAAGCATTTCATTTTCTTCGTGGTGTAGGTTGGCAGGAATAATTAGTTGCGGTCGTGAAATCCCAGACACCATTTAACCGCATCTCATGTGTATTATTGGTGGATGGGATATTGCTAGTAAATCAAAGAGAGTAACAAACCACGACTTGCATTCTGTGCACCACAGCTTCCCTGCAGACAGACGTCGAAGTCAAGTACGGAAAATTGTTAATTAAAATACATTGCTAGGCAATTGTTTACCTGCAAAGCACCTAACCCTGGACCAAGGGCTTGGATCCGTCTAAGTTTGCTCTAGATGACACTCCACTTGGTGTGGCAGCGGTACATCAAACATCACGTAATTAATACAAGTCACAAGGCGCAAGGCGTGAGATGACAAAATAGAATACATTTGATCGTCAGCAGTGACGCTACGAAACCGCTCTCTCTTCCCATGGCCGAGTGGTCTACCTCAGTGCGCGACTTGCGTATTTCGATGAGTATGCGTATTATGAAATAAATGTTGGATTCGCACTCCCATGCCAAGGTGTCCACCGTGAACGGGCAAAAAACGCGATGATTTGTTAGGCCTCGGCAGACGATCTTCGTTTCTGAATTCGAAACGGACTCATGGTTTCAATTCGTTACAGTGGATTCGCAAACAATCAAAGAAAGCTCCGTACACATTATTCATGTGGTTTAAAAATTGAAACGTCCCGTTTTGCACGAAGACCTCATGACTTCATTGTGTCAAGAGAACATTTACGCACTGTTGACTTTCCATTTTCAACCAATATGCGCAACAGGACACCTCTACGCACCCACATGCCATCGTAGAGCAGCAGACCAACCTATGGCGCTCTTCCCCTCACAGCCCCCACACAAACGTCCACCAGCTCTCAAGACAATAAGCCGCCGTCAGAGGTACTTCGTGCGCCGAGAACACAATCGATCGATACGTAACACGTCTTATTACCAATTTATCACCACCAACAACAATCGATTGCATGATTTTGTGAACTACTGAAAATCTTAAAAAACAGCTGGTCGGAGCACGCCTCTTCACGCGAAAGTAAATCGGTGCATGATTGCACGCTCTGTCATACATGCTTTCATCGTTGCATGGCTTTGCCGTGTAGTAGTGCCTGAATGGACTGCGTGCACTACTATATATAGTTCAGCCACGATGAGCGTCTCCCACAGGGTTGGTTCGTTGTGGTGGCTGGTGACGAAGCATATGAAACCGATACAATGCAACAAGCACGAAGCCGAGACAACCAGGAGGAGAGGACAGCCCCGGTAACTTATTTTAGGGCTTGGCCACATTCTTCTTCTAGCACGGGCACTTTCGACTTTCTCTGTCACCGTACCTTTTTGACCTAGTTTCTGGAGACCTGGCTTTGGTTTTGTCTTCATTTGGATCACAAACGATCGGCCCCAAAAGCTGGAGGAAGCCAACTCCATATAGTTCCCCTTCACTACCTCGGGTTACCACCTGACTGCCCCCCAAACGGCAGATCACAGGACCGAGCTCCCTAGCCAACCGGTTTGCACATATATATATTAGCGTATCGACAAGGGCTACAGAAAATATATTTTGCTTCGGGCGAGATGAAAACATACCAGGGTGGACCGCCACTGCCTGGCCGGGTAGAATCTGGAGTACCATCCAGTATACCAGACCTTGCCTTCGAATGCCGATGTCCCAATTATTCAAACTGTTGCAACAATTTTTACAACGCCAAGACGCACGGGCCACAAAAAAGTTGTTTAGAGATCGGGATGTCAGAAACAGTCAAACTAGAGTAGGTAGATTCAAAGAGGTCAATCTGGCTCGACAACATTTCTAGCCCGCCTGAAGAACACTCCGTCGGCGCCCCCGTCGGATACAAATATCTCCCTTCCCCTCCTCTCCGATCCACTACAACCAAGATCGGCGACGCACCTCTGAACATTTTCATGCCAAGACACTGACATCATGCGCTCTTTAGCTCTCCATGCCATCAGCTACGTCGTCACCCTCGGGACTTCGTCTCGCAATAATTGAGCTAGAACCATCCTGGTACAGCATCACAGTTCGTCAGAGTATAGTTCAATCATGTTGCGTGTGTGTGGTGGCTGCTTGTCGTGTTCTATATACCGACAACCGCATAGACCCCCAGGTACTTAGAGCAATTTTTGCCGTTGGACTCGATTCACTAAAGTGCTGGACCTCTACCTCGAAATTAGACCACGAACGAACCCGTCTCATGCGGGCATATGCTTGGAAGGGTTCGGTCCAAACGTCGAGAGATATGACGATCGTCCCGCTTAGTCTGAAAATCCGCACGATAAAGGCCGAGGTGGTCGCGCCCCTACTCTACGGGGTGTGTGTGACATAGCCTCGCGGCCAGGAGCACTTGGCTGACCTCCGAACGGCACACAAAACAAATTCCTCCGACGGACCATTGGCTCCCAGTGCCGACAATGCACGGACCACCCCATGTCGTGTGCCAAGGTATATCATGAAGGCACAATGCGTGAGTGTTGAGACAACCCTCCCCTCTGCGGGGGTGTTTCATCGGACGACCGACGATCGATCGCCCCGTCGGGTAATGGTTTTGGACGATGGTTGGTGGGGAGAAGCCGAGACCAGGACGACCAGAAACGAACGGGCTCGATGTATAACGGACGACGTTAGGGTTACTTAGGTCACTGAGGGGTCCACGGATAGCTGCCCTTTCTTTGCTGTTCGGAGTAGAGCCGGTGTAATTGTGGAAGGTGTCTAAGAACAGTGGGAAGTGGGATCGAGGGGTCGTAGAAACGGCGGAGTGTGTTGCGGCGAGGTGGCACGGGGGCGAGTTAAGGAGGAGTTGGCTTCGCCGCGCAGCTCAAGACCATATCAGCGGAGACACGGGAAGAGGGGGGGGGGGGGGCGGGGCGGCCGCACTGTCACAGCTGTCGACGAACGCGAAAACAAAAGGTTTGGGTCGGGTCGCAAGGTATCGGTTCGACTAGCACTTCAATTCGAGCACTTTTCGTTTGTTTCTTGTTGAGCGCTGTTCAATGGCGGGGGCCCGCGACAGCGGCAGTACGGATACTTGTCACCGCCATTGACGAGAGTGTGACAACGCCCCCCGAATCGACGGTGGGGCCGAGACGGGAACTCACGTCTCTATCACCACCTTGAAAACGGTTTATTCTTTTCTCTCTTCGCTCTATTTTTTCCTTGTTTTTTGCAATTGTTTCCCTCCTTGTTTCCATCCCCCCTCCGCCTTCCTTGTGGCGGTCTCTTCCTCTCCTTCGTATCGCCTCGTGCGTGCAGCGGTTACCTGATCCTCGTGAGCCAGTATGCTTCTCATATATTTCGGGGGGCCATAGTTAGTAAGACCTTTGGTATACGTAAAAACCTACCTTATTTCACCATTTCTGCCAATAATATTGGGTCCTATTAACTATGGTCCCCGTAATAATAGCAGCTTATCTGAAGTTTTTGCGTCACGCGAAGTCTGTTCAATTTCATACATTGCTTTTTGTTCGTTGTATTATTTTCCTTTAGTTCTCATCTTCTTGTCGGGCTTGTCTTGTTGGGTTCTCTCGTACCCGGTACGTTGGCGTTTCACTCGCTCTACACATTAATTAGTGATTAGCCTTGCTTTGGTTTTCCTCTGTCTCACAGTCTGTAACCACATAATTATGTGAATCGGGACGGCTACGGGGTGTACTGGTGTTATTGGGCTGAACGAAGGGTGAGAAGGCAACACCACACCAGTGTTGGAAATCACGCCAAGAACGGTGGGATACGGTTCATGCTCTATCATTATCTTCTTTCGATTATTAGCGCGGTTGATCGCACGCGCAAAAAATGAAATAGTGCCCCCACATGACACGCGCCCATCCCCCCCCACCCTAGCCCTCTTGCCCCGCCAGCCACTACCCCGACCCTCGTTCGCGTCCCCGCCTCCTCCTGGGTGCATGGGTGTCGACGGTCCGTGCCGCAGTTGCAGCCGTCCCCTGTCTCTCTTCTATCTTCATCACTCTCCTCCGCAGCATGCCATCTCCGCACGTAAGCCTCGGCCCCGTCCTCGACCCCTCGAAACCGTCTGATCTGCCGGCCTTCTGTCCTGCCCTACATAACTCTAAATATCCGGGCTCACAGATGGTAATAGGACCTCGGAGAATGTGTGTGCCTCCATCGGCAGACCTTCTTTGCCTGTAAGGACGTATAGTGCTCGATACCCGTGAAGAAATCGCAACATACAGTAGATTCTCGGAAACAGGCGCGATTTGAGTCTTCCGACTGACTATAGCGAGAACACCACGATCGTAACGGGCCCGCTATGTGGTGGGGGCAGCGGTGCAGGACCGCGGTCTCGGCCCCATCCTTATGGTACGGATATGGGTATAGTACTCTACCACAGGAATCACGCATCGATGATATATTGTGATGCATGAAATAATGATCGAACTCCATTCAAGGGTCCTGGGCAGTTGTCTGAGTGGCAGGGACGTATTTCTACTACGCGTGTACGAGTGTATACCTAGGTGCTAGGTATCTGGTATTGTTAAAGTGTACCAGGTATCTGGATATTCAGGCATTGAAATGCTACTCCGGGAGGTAAAAAACACGCTTTGCACCGGATCCATTTCTGGTGGTGTTGGCCATGCCGGCTGTAGTAGGCAAATCGTAATCACTCCCACCTTTCGTAGACAGGCTTGCGTCGACGACTGATGAAAATATCGTGTATATATATGTACTTGTTAATGGATTGGGTAAGGTTTAAACTTTCTCTTCTCGAAACAAACATTTTTGAAGAGCAGCGACAATGGCGAGTACGTAGCAACTACGGCACCCCCAAGAAGTAACTCCCCGCCCATACATAGAGTACACACGACAGTTCGGTCGACACAAAGAGACAATCTATTATGGGCTGAGCAACGTTAGCCTGATACTACTCGACCCTGAACCTAGCCTCTTGTCCGTGCCTCCTCGTCAAATACCGCACCCGCCGCAGCCCTCGTCGATGCTGGCAAGAGGACAACCTTCAGTGTTTTTTCTGCTGGATATATATGGAAAGAGGACATCTGGCAGTGGATGCAGCCCAGATAGATGGTTGCATACCCGAGAACACTCGGGACAACGTTCGCGAGCCCAACTCTCGCTGGTCGTGCCGGGGGGATGACCTCCAGAGCTCTGATGGCGAAGATGGGTGCTGGATCGACTGCCGATTCGACGACCTCCAAGACATCGGGAGGATGCCCATCGCCTTTCACGAAGACGTCAAGACACTGGGCGTATACAAGGACAAGAGTTACCACGGCACCATCGAGTCCAACGGCTGCGCGACCGGATACCAGAACTTCTTTATCTACACCGACGAAACCTCCAAGATCAGTCTGTGCCTCGCCGACTATGACTCCAACAGCGACGTGTGGCTGAGCCTTATCGAGGTGCGTCCGCGGGAAGCTCCCGAATATTGACATTGAGGCCCTTTCCTATGCGGTTCGATGTCGTGCTTCAGATTTGTGTGATTTTCGATCTCAAAAGCAAATGACCCTGCTTGTGCAGTCCAAATTTGCAAAATCCGACCGGATTTTTTTCGATTTGAGAATCCGATCACCCAATCGTCGGACCTGGGGCATCAGCTTTGAAAATCGAAAAATGGCATGCCCTCTAAACTCAAGATGTTATCCATAACAGCAAACAGCAGCAGGACGATCGATGATTTGGATGGTGACAAAGCGGTATAACGACGGTGCTTCGCGCCCGACGCTCGGGCAGCGGGCAGCCCGTCCCTCCGTGGCCAGACTACTGCCGCCTGGAGCGGGCTCGGGCCCAGAGACCAAGAGAAGAGCACTCAAGGCGCACCTCTTCGTGAATACGTACGAGTACTCGTAGACTACACTGCTGTACAGCAGCAGCAGTCAATCACTAAAAGGAACACTATATACCAAGACAGGTTGGCTCTAGCGCACTCGCCACGTCTCATTGCCGCCAGACCAGAGGTAGTCAGCCTTGGCTCGCACGCTTGGGTCCTACGCCCAGGGCAGCGCACCCAGCGCGTCGCTTCGCGGCACCAAATCACAAAAACAGCAGCGCAGCCTTGGCTCGCACGCTTGGGTCCTAAGCCCAGGGCAGCGCACCCAGCGCGTCGCTTCGCGGCACCAAATCACAAAAACAGCAGCGGTCTCGGCGTTTGCTCGAATTTCTACACACACAATAAATCAGATTATTCCGCATAGATAGGAGGACTGTTTCGATTTGCCAAGTCAACATCTGAAAATACGATCGGGTCAAAATCTGAAGCTCAAAAGTCGAATCGCATAAGAAACGGCCTGGCATACGTATATTGCTTGACTGTTTGACAGCGTAGTATTTCGACGCCAGATGAACCCGTTTACACCCAGAGTTGAAGAGCGTAACCATAGAACACAACTCGAACTTATCGTCGACTCTAAATGTATGATCTAAATGGTCCAGGCCAAATAATCTATTCCGATAAGTAGGATATCCGCTCATGTTATCCGGTAGGTAGCCGTGTAATCTGGATGGTGTAGCACATGTTTAATGTGGATTGAACCCGTACTGTACTACTGTACACACGCCTAACTCAATATATCATAGCGGCAGGTTGGAGGAGGTAGATTATCTCGATCGCGATATGTCGGAGGTATCAACTTTGAAGTAAGGAGACCACTCCGGCGCTCAGTGCGCGCGACATTGATCATCAGAGGCGTTCCCCGATAGAGGTTCACCCTACATTCGTCGAGGCTCCTCACGTATGGAGCTCCACACCTCACCCGCGAACCGACTTCAGAAGAAAGGAAAATTGCATCACGATGAGTAATCCCATGACCCAGTATACAAAAACCATCCTTTTTCGAAACAAGATTGGCATTCCGACGATCTTGCGTTAAGCGACCCCATCATTCAGCACACCGATTGGCGGAACCGTGCTACCTCTATCGTAGAACGCGTCATTAGTGGGGTGCCTGCTGCGAAACCTCGTATGTTCGTGGTCTTCCCGCGATAGTTACAACTCGTTGACACCCTCTGCCCGTGCCGTCAGCTTCATACTGGCAGGTACATGCGTTGTTGATGGGTTGGTTGCCGGATATTTAGGTGTACTCCGACGGGAAATACATGCGCAGTTTTACCACCGCAGGACACGAGCCTTACCTTCAGGTGCACTGAACTTATATCCTGTATCGTGCGTAGCAGCGTGCGAAACGCAAACCCCTCGTGTCCATACACGGTTCAGCGACCGAACTATTAATAGTCACCGTCGTACGATTCCCTTGTCAAACGTATGTCATACGGATGCCAGTAACAGCTGGCTGCGTCAGTTGTTTCGCTTGCAAGATGCTGCTGCCGCGACCTTGCCGCCCTTTTGCGTGTTGCCTGCTTGCTCGGCAGTTTTTGGTTGTTTCGTGCTGTCGATGGCCACCTTCTTCAATCGCAGGCACCAATGTTCCATTTGAACCCATTCGATACCTCCACGGGATGGCTTTCATCGTCAAGAGCGACGTTCCTACGCGTTCTACGACAGATATAGCACGAATCGGCTCGAACGATTTCTGAAAATCGGGGTTCCTTAACCCAAAATCGTCGGAATGCCAATCTTGTCTCGCAAAATGACGTAATTGTATATTTGGGCCATGGGATTATCCATCGGGACGCAACTTTTTTTTTACGGAAGTCGGTTTTCGGGTAATCTATGGAGTTCCTCAAGTTCGGAGCCTCAGAAGAATGATAGCTCACTTATACCGTGGAATACCTCTTCCCCCTCCATGCTGACGCTCGGAGCAAGCGATCGATCCTTGTTTTGTCGCCGGCGTGACTGAATCCAAATTGTTTTATTTTTGTTCCCCCACGCCCCCTCTGTTGCACACCCGACAAGTGAAATCCATGGTGGGGTAAACAAGCCTTCAATATCGGTTGAGGCCCTCGAGCCGGGGGCAACTACACCACATCTTCTTTATTAGCTGCATCTAATCCTTGCCACGTGAAAGCTGAGACAGGGGTTGGTTATTTGGCCTTTTAGTTCGAACGAAGGGAAGGGTTAGCCGTCTGGTTGTGATCGAGTGCTACATCGCAGGTGACTCGTACGACAGAAACGACGGGCTGTTTCACGTTGAGGTCGTCGGTCGAACTCGATACGTCGGAACCGTACCTATTATTGTCTTATTATAAAGATATATATATCAATAAATAAATGGAGTATTTGGTCTCTACAAGTCATGGCGTACTACCTAGTAGATCCCTGGCCGATGCACGAAGTATGTATTATACGGGTTTCGCTTCTCAGAAGAGGGGTGCATCGGTATGACCGTGCACGGTGAATCCATGGCGGGAGTTCCGTCAGCCGGCAGAGACTTGCCAACCCTTTCCTCATGTCGCAAAAAGGCTAGCTTAGAGTTGCGACAGGTTGGAATCACTCGCCCGGTTGTTTTTGTTTTCATATTGATGGGTGGAACTGTGAAGCAGGCAGGCCAATAGGCGTTTCATTGGGTTTTTTTGGCCTGGCCCTCATATGCGTACAGAGGTTAGGGCATTATCCTTCGAAACTGAATATCGGACTGTGTGATTGGCCTACGAGAGTGCGACGGGAGCGCGAAAGCTTTGGGACACCTATATTCGCCTGGAGTAGTGTAGATTATCGAGCAAATACGTTGCCGGTATACTTAACCTACGATTTTGGATTGATTATATATATATTATCGTGCTCGGTATCTAGAGTTGCTTTAAAGGACACATGGCTGAGCACTGTCGGCAGTGTCGCCAGCGAGCGCCAGTGGGGTAAGGGCTTTCCGCTTGCCCGGGAGGTGGCCTCTCAGAAATTGCGGTCGTGTAGTCACAGACACAAGTTCACTACTCCTTGCACTATATATAGACGAAGCGTTTGTGCGGGCACAACGTATCCGTTCTTTCTTGCAGATCTCGTAACACAGGCGATTTGAGCGTCTACTTCGAATTGTCAATATGGTAACCAGGTATGTGTCCACACCTGCAAAAACACCTACGCTGAGTCCCTGCATTTGCTGTCGTTTGTCGCAGTTTTGTCTACGTTTAACTTGGTGTGTCAGCGGCATGTCGACAAGACACTAGGTTCCATTCGCCCGACACACGCCTACCATGACCCACCCTTCAAGTACTAGGTATTTTGGCCGGCGGTGGCAACCGTATAAAACAAAATCGTTTCCCTTTCTTGTGTCACACAACGAAAGGCACATGTTGTTTCTCTTCCTGACTGGATTATGTGTTTCGCCGACATATATATGCGGATGCAGAAATTGATATCGGATTCATGATTCTATGTCCAGGTTTCTCCCGAGGACAACCTCAACGCGGGGGCTTCGCCTGTCTTCTCCTAACGCCCAAATTTTCTAAACCTCGAGGCAAACCTAGGTTCGAATAAAATGTGAGTATGTACGAATATACAACAACCAAGAAAGCACTTCCCTTGAGGGGGATTCGTCCTCATTTAGAATCCCGAGACACGAGTAACTCAGTATAGCGTGTAGGCATGATAGGCGATTGGACTCTCTTCTGTTAAGGCCGTTTTTATCGTTTTCGGCACACTAACGTTTTGGAAAGTCTTGCCAAACATTTGTTTTAACCTTATACAGAGGCTGGATTTTATGGGAACCCGAAACAGTTAATCTGTACAGGATTTCCCGTCGTCGTGTAGAAGCCCCGGGGTAGTGCCGTCAGTAGATATTATCATTTTCCGATCACTGCCCAAACATCAACAGCCGTCCTTTCGACACATAACACCTGCTGCCACCGCCGATCCCTCGCCTCACGGGGCGCGAGATGGCTTCACCCAGTTCGTCTGAGGTAAAACGGCAATGTATGGGTCAGGCTCTCATGTCTCGAGCCAGAACTCCGGCCACAAAGCATCAACGACCCTCAAACTCGGTATCGAGAACTCTCAGAGCGGAGGATCGTATGCCCTCGACGGCTTCAGTTCACCTCGCGCCTTGCGAAGCGAGGGATCATCGGCGGTGGTAGGTGCTGTGCGTTGAAAGCGTAGCCATTTTTCTGTTGTACCATATCAAACTAACACTAACATATCCCATTGGCTGTGTGGGTTTCAACGTCACAAAGAGGAAACTAACATACCCCATTGTTCTGCGGATTCAGCTCGCAGAACAGTCACGCTAACGAACACTTGACATTCCAGCAAAGAAACGTCCTCAGGTTTAAACCAAACTCCGCATAGCAGATATTCGTTATCCTCTGTCGAGGGATAAGTGGCCCGGGGATGAGTGGAAGCGTAACTAGTAGACCCCAGCGGTCGACAGGTATTCCGATTAATAGAAAACAATTCCTTCCCGGGAGAGATCAGACGAATAATTCCAGACGCGTTTGAAACACGCCATGACTCCGCCGTTCAAAGCGCAGACAAGGCAGTCTAAGACTGAAAACGAAAATCTTCTACATCCTCCCGGCGCGATATTGCATGGGGTCTAGCACTTCAAGGCCTACACATTCCACAAGAATATCGGTTTCAGGATGGGATGGGAGCAATAGCCTGGAGTATATGGCCGGCAGGATATGCTCCCTCGTCTGTCGCATCCAGAACTTCTGCACCGAGCTGGCGGTATCGATGGAGCACAATCTGGGGTAACGGAAGCCCTTCTCGTGTTTGGATACCGACATTGCCGAGGACGAGTACGTCGAGGTAGCACTCGGAAGTTATACAATCGACGAAAATGGAGTCCCACTTTGGCGACTGATGAAGAGCAAATACGGCATCTTCCTCTAAAGCCCGACCAACTGATGGGACCCCATCGACATATACCTGGTGGATATCGGTTCCACTGCTTCAAACCGAACAAATGCGCCGAAATCTGCTCTCAGGGTGACTCCGTCACTCGAAGCCATTGTGATGATCTTGCAGTTTTGTCGAATATGTTCTACGCGTCGGTATTTTTGTCGAATATGTTCTACGCGTCGTACTTGTTGGTCTCGGGCTTTTCAGTTGGGTCAAGTATGCTCATCGCAAGGTACCGGGTTGGACGTATATATATCTCCTTCGTTTTGTGATGAGCCGAGCTTCTGGAGTGAACAGCCGCTGGGCAATATGATGCGTTTTCGAGTGTATTTGATAGAGGACTATGATTAGCACTTAGCAATGCTGATAGGGATTCCCGAGCAAACCGTCATGTTTCCGGTGGGACGCTGAGCTCTCAATACTAAGGCACCACGTCTTCCGTGGCATAGCTTAGTTAGTGGAAACTGATAAACTGTTTCCGAAATAGATACCGGAGACTTGTCGCTTCGAACTCTGGATGGACGTTACACTTGGCCACGAGAAATGGACGATAATGTCCATCAGACAGGAATAGCAACAACAAATTCTCGTACGGGAGCGTTAGGGTATGGCAAGCTTCAATCCACCGTACACACAGGTTTGAGTTAAACTCGAGTGGTCGCTGGATCAGAAAAATTAAACGTTGATCGAGGAAGAGTGGCATAATTTCCAGAAAATCGCGGGCAGGTACATTTGAAGGCGACTCGAGCTAGTACACAGTGTACGCCGTCAAACAACTAGCAATGATTTAGGCCGAACCGCCCTAAGAATACGAGGTTGTGACCGAGCGCCTTGTTAGCGGCCTGGCCAAGGAGACGAACATCGGCGACACACAAAGGCAAGGGGTTTTGAAGATATCCGTGTTGTCGGCTAAACACTGGCGCAAAAAATGTCGACCAATGCAAATCATGTTCTCGAACTTTCTTCTTCTGTTCGAAGGGCCCGATGAGGTTTGAGGGGGGGCGACAGCTGCTGACAACGCAGTATACCATATATATGTTGGATGCAGCGCTCGTGGTGTCGGCACTAGTGATGTGGCTGGTAGCTTTCTTCAGGGGCATGAAAAAGGGGCTGGGATTCATCGCGTACTTGGACCACGTACTCTACCATTGTTCATCAAAAAGGCCTCGGGTCTACGGGTTGTCGGATATTGGGTGCTCATATCGGGGACCAAGCACGTGGCCTCGAGATACTTTCTCGTGCAGGAACTGATCATCAGGAGCACATCAGTTATTAGTTATGTGACGGCAGATGGTTGGACATTCTGACATTCGTACACTAAGGTGCATCCCAGAACACACGCACCACTACGTTCTCGGTTAAACTGATCAGCCCAAAATCGAATTTAGAATGAGGTCTCGGTTTGCCAACAGGCATGGAAGGCAATGCGTTCGTGGCGTTATTTCGTCGATAGGTTCGCGCTCATGGATGCGATATTTGGTGTGTTTGCGAGCTGCAATTAGGGCGGTGCATTTGCCCCAAGCAATACTGTGTTGAGTGGAACACGCCCCTGAGATGAAAGCGCCTTGTCGAAAAGTAAGAACATAATGTGTCTAGGGTTGGCCTGTGTTGCTTTTCCTGAGTGGTTTTGTATATATATGTTGGCATTCGTTGCACTTGACACGTTCAAGCGTGAAGTAGGACATACGATTGGAACGACCTTGCCATTGAGCTTGAGGTTTTTCATCATCGTATCGGATACACCTTTGGCAAGGCACGCCGACGCGTTTCGTAGTCGCTCAAGATATTTGGCGCTTCTTCATTGCGACGTGTATCAAGGGACACGAGACCATTTGCTCTCTTCTTAGGCAATAATAGTAAGTACAACGAACGTGATGAGAAACCATTTCTTGCGATTCTAGCCCCTCTTACTTTTTACGCTTGGTCGTAGTGTGCGTGCTCGGAGGTCTTGGGTACATGTTGTTTGCGGTTCAAGACCATTTCACCGGATTACGAGCGGGGAGATATTCAGCAGAACAGGAGAGTAGCACGCCCAACGCCAACAGGTTATCATCAACCCTGAACATTGTTTGGGGTTTGTGAAATATCTGAGGTTTCGGCAATATCGTGCCGACCTCTGGTGAAGCTCGGCTATATACACCTGGAGCGTGGTTTTAGTTAAACCTAAGTAAATACACATACTGGTAGGCGAACGGGGGCTGGAGCGACGTACACGTATGACGTACTCACGACCTCCTGTAACCTGACGCCCATGTACGCCCTGATCGCCCGCGCCTCTTTCTTCTGGTGCAGCGTAGCTTCGCTCTTTGACACACTCCTGGGTAGGTGTGGGTGGCAGGAGAACCGAGAAACTGGTCAGACAGAAGACGCTGATGAACGCGTTGGAGACAACGAACGGTGAAGGTGTGTGCGGCGCTACGAGGCCAATCTGTTCGGGTGCGGTGAGTACTTCACTACTATAAACTTGTTTCAATTTCTCCAGACTCCCGGTCACGTCCGACAAGTATACTGGTACTCCACTACGAAAAACATGCTTCATATATCAAGTCTCCCAGTCACGTCCGACCAGTACACTGCGTGAACAGGAGCTCAAGACCCACAAGGCACGACCGAACAAACAGTCTCGCTCGCCAACATTTTTGCCTAGACACTACCAACAGGAATGCACCGTGTGAAAATTGTTTGATGACAACGATGAGTTGCGATATATATTGGTGCTTGAGGTTGACGCCCACAATGTTGTGTCATACTGAATAAAGGGAGCATGTTTATCAATTTCCGTCGACAACGACAAAAAAACCCGAAAGAATACGGAAAAAAATTGTTCGGCTGGAAGCTTTTCACCTCGAGTTTTTTTTTCCCATTCAAATGTGCAGCCGCAGTCTCGATTGAATGTTCTACGTCTACACTACTGGTGTTTACTGGAGTACCTGGAAATAAATGCTATGTTGCGCTGCAGACACCAGTGCGGTTGTACCACCCTCTCCCGAAGGGATGGCTCCACACGCAAGCAAACCATCCGGCGGTAGCATGCGTGAACCCTGACGGAACTTGAGAGGGGAAACATGGGGGAAACCAACAGCCTATTTCTGTACAACAATAACAACTACTAATATTTCGGGGGGACCTAGTTAACAGGACCTATGGTATACATAAAAACCTATATATTTAACCATTTTTACAAACAATATTTGGTCCTGTTAACTATGGCCCCCCATAATATTAATCCTGTGTGATTGGAAAATACGATGAAATCCGGTTTCGGAGTTGCGATCTCAGCCATATCATACCTCTGGACGCTCACTCTATATATGCTCTCTATATGCTCGAAGGTAGGTGGCTGACAACTGCTTGGGGGTCTATATATCTCGGAACCCAAAGGGAAAACATACGCACAATATCGGCATATTTATAGTGGGGGGTGCTTCTTCGTCACCCCTCCCCCCCCACCCCCTGACGGCTTGCAGAACGTTTGATTGCGGACGGCGACAACAGGCGACTTATGAAGGCAATAACCGGGGCAGCTTAAAGTCACTGGACGCTTTAGATACCCCGGATAGGAGCACAAATAGAACACGTTTAGCCGGAATAAAAATCTAAAAATCCACGCCCGCCCGCAGGGGTATTCGAAACAACACCAGAAACGACACGCCTTTTTGTACTAAAGTCAAGTGAGAAAAGCTCTAAACCCATCTCACTCATAATATATACATACCTGGTACGTCGTATCGTAAGGCACGGTCTCCACGCCGTTTCGATATTGTTGTTGTTGTTGTTCTCACATTAACTCTCTGACGAAGGAGTCCGTGGTCACACAAAGGTGCTGGAGCCCTAGGAAGATCCGAAAAACAAAAAAAAACGAAAATTCGGCTGCCTCAAAATACACGAGACGGAGAAAGCGCACACAAGATAAAACCAATGTGCAAAACTGAACTAACATGGCCGCGGGTATATCCTCTCAACTATAATATAGAAGAGTACCCCCGTTCCGACCACTAACCAACTCGTGGCTGCTGACTACAGCGGATGCTGTCTGCAGTGCTGCCTGCACCGTACGAAACGCACGGTAGTCGTGAAAACGAAAGAGGAACACACCTGCCTTCTATCTGGAGTGCTGTCAGAGTGAAGACTCGCGGATATGCAGTGAAAAAAGGAGCAATCGAACCTTACTACCACATGAATATCAACGATCGCCATCTCTTCCTGGACTGTCTGACACAAAAAGGTGCAGCACAGTTATGGAAACCACGTCCCTGATAATTGCGTAGGTTATTCCCCATGAAGGGTATACAACTCGTTAAACTACGAAGACCAGTGACGAGTACCGGTAGATACTATTCTGCCTCGTGAAAAACAATACCAGGAAAAAACAAACTATGACTGCTTCTCTCGTGATGATAGTGTGCGCGCAAATCATGGGTCTCCATGCACCGTCTTCCTGCCGCTCTTCATGGCCGCATCATCGCCTTGGCCCAATCCACCCGCTCCTTTGCGCGTGCACTCGGTGCCATTCCCTTCCAGTCGTTTCCCTTTCTCCGTCATCCTGAAAAACAAAATGCTCCTCGCACTTGCGGTTCTGATCTGGGAAATAAAAATTCTCGCGCAGGGGGAGGTCAATCCGTCTCTTCCCCGCACGTCGACGCTCAGTCTCCCTCCTCCCTCGTCGTCGAATCCAGCCTCCTACCGGCGCAATAGACTGTGCCGTAGTGTGGCCTGTGGTGGCGCCTGCCTCCGCGCACGGACCCCCCGATTGAGCATTGCTGCTCTGCCGCAGCTGCCTAAAAAGACGCGCGAATCGTAGGTCTCCGTGCCTGACGCACCACGTACGACCCAACTCTACTGCCGCCTGAGCCTCGCGGCCACAGGCAGCAGCAAGAAGGTATCACTCCTTGAGGGTGAGTCCGGCCTTACACCCGCCAGAAAGACCTACCCCACTCGCTATTAGCCTGATAGGGCATGCCTCGCAGCATTCCTTGCCGAGGCAGCGAGGGGAACGGAGGTATATATTAGTGTCGCACTTCAGTTTTCCGAGTGATCTGAACGCGGTGGCCACGTATTAATTTAATACCACTAAAACCAGCATCCAAATATTCAGAGTGACACTGTCTGTCGCCCACATCGAATATTCAATGCTCAACATTGAATCAAGTGCACCTTCCCGCTTTTGCTACTTTCCCTACGTTTGTTTTAGGTTTGTGACGCCACACCGTCTATCTGAGAGCGGAGGTTGTGGGTAGTTCTGCACGAGTATGTAAACAAAGTTTTGTTTCCCAATATTATCCTTGTTCGGAACTCATTTTTCTAGCATGTATACCTGGTAAGCAATAGAGAGTGGTGTTCTCATCTGCGCGTGTGTCTTTTTTGACAATTTACCAGGTGCGTGAACATGCACGTGATATACCTGGTACCTGGTATATGTTGTATTCTATCACACCGCTGCTGCAGGTAGGTATATAACCCCCTTAATAAATGCTGTGAGAGACCTCGACCGAAACCACCCCTGATATATTTCAATTACCCTCCTAATCGAATACCCCGAAATGCTTGGTCTTCCAACTCTCAAAGTTTGGAGAAATGTGACCCTTGTCCTACTACTGTAGTGAAACAGTTATCGATAGCTGGAAACACTTAGAACGAAACACGCTTATCGAACAGTTTCAATATTTCCTCGTATGGTTGTTGCCTCTGGTCACGTTTTGATTGTTCGAACATTGATCAAATTTTGGAGCTGATTCCTGAAATCAAAGGCGATCAATTCTTGGCCCTTGGATCATTCAGGAAGAATGATGCCTCTCTCGATATTTGAGGTGCTTATGCTTTCCCATAATGCGGCGATATTCAATATAATCACAATCTTGATTGTCGATTCTCTTTGATGACTTTGTTTCTGCATTGTTAAGATAGGGCGTCATCTGAGTAGCTGGGAGAAAGTGAAATCGAAAAAAACGCACACGCACACATCTATCTGCAATCGTTCGATTCCAACCTCCGTCCAGGAAAGGAGAATATATACAAATTAAACACTTTCTACAATAATTATAAATAGAGGTAGCACATTAAACTTCCCTCAAAAATGTTTCTGAATGAAGGAGCGAGTCAACGATACTCACTCGTCGGAATGCCAGTATTGTTTCCAAGAACAATGTTCATCGCGATTCAATTCGATTTTCGCTGGTGTCAGCTTTCGGTGAGGTATGGAGCTCCTTAAGTGAGTAACGCCCCAGAAAAATCAATGTATAAACCTCGATATCGTAGAACGCCCCACGATCTCAATTTCGAAAAACGTGATCGATTGGAATAGGCCATCCGACCTCGATCTCTAGCACTGAACTAAGCACCCTATAGGTAGAGATATATATGCGTCCGCTGCACTTTAGGACTAATAATTCGATAGTCGAATCTCTCAACCAGTTGACGTAAGACGCATAACAACATATATCATGGGCTTCATCATACATACGAAATGCATGATCTAGGATACCGGAAGCTCAATTCTGCTGCCTCTGGCACGAAAAAAAAAAAAGTTTGTAATTTATTTGTCATCATGGCGAAAATTCCCGCTCATCGTGCTCGTTGTGTTTGCTTCATACGTTTGTTCGTTCCGAACCTGTTTTTGTCTCAAATGAAACCGGTCAACTTGTTTCAGGCGTTTTTCCAAACATGGATACCAACGGCCTTCTTTACTACTGAAAACGATGGGTACTCTTTTTATATGGATTGGCTTTCCCGGGGATTTTAGCTCACCCCGGTGCAAAGATGATTTCCACGAACCAGCTAATATTAGTCACGTTTTTTTTTCACTGCTGCAACAAGCTATAAAACACATGTATCTACTGTATGTAGCAACAGTAGCCGACTCCTGCCTATCACAACGTAGCTGGCGATATGTAGACGTGCAGCCAACCGTTCTACCAATAATAGGGAAAGGGGGGTGGAAAATAGTTTTAGTCGAAAGGAGCACGTTCGCTCAGATCCTTCGGTGTCCAAGTGACCCAGGACTCTTAGCCATCCCTGTTTCTGCCTTTTGGCTAAAACATGTGGCGCATGTTTCATTCGCTATTATATTGCTGGCGCTCGAAGAAATAATAGGCAAACTAGATCGCGCTGTAGGAGTAAAATGTTTTGTCGTGGTTTCTATAGCTCCTGCCTTAAGTCTCAAATCGTTTGATATTACGCCGAATGTGGGATGCCTGCCGTTGCCGTTCGCCTTTTTTTTGTCCTCAGCAACATAGCGGAACATGTCTGCGCGCCCTCGGCAAATAACGTATGTACAATCGACTCCATTCAAGACAGAACAAACAGTTTGTGTGCACCCTCGGCAATGTACGTGCGAACAATCGACCTCAGGACAGGACAACCAGTTAGGTTTGTAGTTACTGTAGTAGCTGGATGCACTAGTTAGTTAGGGAGATAAAAAAATATGGTACCAAGTACGTACGTACGTACCTGATATTCGTTATGTGACGGTTATTGGCCGACAACTCATGTCACGTAATAGACCACCGCCCGGGTCATCGACACATAAAGCACATAATAAGTCATCGATCCCTTTTCTCTTCGAATGGTAGGATACCTTCGAGTACACGATACAAAAATTAAAACGCCACGCCCTCTTTTTGCTAGGGCCAGAATGATAAATACACCAGAATGGTGAGGTCTCTGGGCGGCTTGAAAGCAAACGACATCGATTTCAGAAAATGGTTTCGTTTGCCCAATTTCAATACACCCCTCCCCCATACTAGAACCCCGGAAAAACGGGGCGTGTCAGGGGTGCACGTGAAGAAACATATTGACATCTCTCTACTCGCTGGTAGCCATTTGTGAAACCCAGAGAGACGGGGCGTATGCTACCTCGTACAACAAAGTGAACCACGTGAGCAAAACAAAGTGCGTCACTCTGGCCAGAAATCTCAACATTTCTATTATGGTTTCATTGAAATATAAACTTGGGAAGGAGACTGCTCGTAAGCACTACTAGTAGGTCGTTGTTTCTATATACGCCCCTGGTAAGTGTCCCATAGGATTCACGTCTGTTCGGGATACCCCTGAGATTCCTCCGTTGAAACACTATTCCAACATGTTTGTCATTTTGATAGCCCGAAACGAAACCGAATCCCAGACCTCTTGATGATGGGGTGTCTCCAGAAAGTTAACCATGAAATTGTGCAGATTCGATCACAATACAGCAGTTAGCTCGACTGCAGCAAGATAATGAATGCCACCTTAGTTAGCTTCTCCTCACCTCGCCACTCTTCTCCCTCGTGCCTACACTTCCCGAACCACCACCCGAGCCACCCCAAACTGCCCACACACTTCTCAAGGCTCTGAAGCAATGCGCTCTTTCGCTTTCCTGGCCACCATCTTTGCTGCCACGGTCGGCAACTCTTCCGGTAAGCGATGCGTTTGGGTTGGTTCGGGCGAGAAATAGGGGACGCAACCGCTGTCCGTAGATTTAGACATGGTGTGTCGCCGCGGTATAGCGCGTGATTTGCGTGGTAATACCGATCTTGTCAAGATAGTACCAGCTATCGCAATCCTTTGCTACCGTACACGTTATTATAGGAAGGTATACCGCTAGTGCGAGTGGTTAGAGGTGGTAGTATAACAGTATTGTCGCCCTGTGGCCTGCCCGTGTTTATTGCCTCGCCACGTTCGATGCCGTCGTCTCAGGCTCGAGTACTTCAGGTCGTGCGTCCCGTAATCTAGGGTTGGCAATCACACATCGAAGGGTTAGTTTTGTTTGTCAGAGGGGTGAAATGCCCGATGTGAAACGCCTGGGCTATAATGTTCTTGTCACCGTTTTATCGAGCTGGTTGTATCACGACATACTTCATGCCCATCCAGTAGCTTGCCCGTTCAGTATCACGCACATCTAGGTTGTGCTACATAAATTGGGCAGGTGAAGACACCGAGACCCCCACGCACGATGGGTACAATATTAACATTCCTGCGGTGGACTCGTTGTGTGTCGGAGGCCTTCACAAGATCTGCTGCCGTAAGCCGGTTTCGTTCGCTCCCGAGCGTTCCGGGGACAGGGCCTGAGCTATTCATAAAAAAGATTTTACCAACAGCAGCAGATCATCTCAGGACACATACTCTCGAACAACCGTTATATCGTATCGTGCACGTACCGAGAGGAAAGGAAGCATCCAGTTTCCACCATCTCGTATCTAGTTGAAGACCCCGACCCGAGAGATGCCTACACTTTGAATATCGAGGGGACGATTGCTTGTTTTTTACCTTCTCAATCCGACAGAAGAACCTGGTACACACTATTAATAGGCGATAATTCTGTACGGCCACCACAAGTCGCTGCAGGTTGTAAAAAATACCATATCTATCTGCACGATGAAGTAACGATACCTGTTTCACCACCATCATATTATACGTAAACATCCGGAACATATATATATATATATGTAGAAAGAGGGAGATATACATAAAGAAGTTTGTTTTTGTTTTTGCCTCTGTTTTACTTGAGGTATTTCTTCCACTCCAGATTTATTGGAGCCTGTCCTGTTACCACGGACTGCAATGTATTGTGAGTTAATGTGAGAACAACAACAACCACAACATGAAGAAGAGACCACTGACACGATGAGTTTCTAATTTTCATAGACAGGACCACGTACTAAATACAGGGAACATTCCGGAAATGATCCGTACCTTGTTGTTGTAGAAAAAACTGAGGCGCATTGGTTCATTCATTATCCAGACGGCTTATTTGTGCGGAGACTGTTTGTGTGTTCCTTCGTCGCCAGATCTTGTTTGCATCCATGTATAAAGCACCGCATACAGTAGATACCTCGTTACTGCAGGAGCCAGGAGTTATCGGAGTACTCCGGTACCATCATGTTTTCTCTGTACTATGAGGAAAAATCTTAGTATATGGATACCGACTGTATCGGGCCTGTTATATGTTGCGTTTATCGGTGCAGGGCCACGGCTATGACCCTATTCCTTCTGACTACGCCACTGATATGACGGCACACGATATTTAGTACACGACCACCGGAATTATTTATGGACGGTATACTACTATTCGTGAAACAAGTTCCGGACTCTGATAGTGACACCCAAGCGTCCAACAGATAGCGAGGGGTTTATTTTACGTGGGTGACTACCACGTAGGTACCTGGTATCTGGTACCAGGTATGGTTTAGAGTGCATCTCAAAAGGCAGATTTAGGAAAGCTACTCCGGTGGGTGATATACAACCTTTGCCCGGATCCCTTTTCGGTGGTGTTGGCCATGTCGGGTGCAGCAGAACAGATGTCTATCAGTCGCTTCAGCATCTCGCAGATTTGCGTTCGTCGACAACTGATAGAACTATGGTATTGTTGGTCCTGTGATGGGTGGTTCATGGGCTCCAGACACATATTGGTCTGAAGGCAAACATCTTTGATGAGCAACGACAATAAAATAGCGAGTACGTAGCGATTGCGATAAACAGACGAAATACCCCCCCGCCCATACGTACAGTACACACGACAATTTTTGCTTGCACCAATGGACAGCTAACGTTTAGCGTGATACTCCCTTACCCCGATCCTCCGTCCTTATCCGTGCATCCTCGTCGAACGCCGCGCCCGTCTCAGCCCTCGTTGATGCTGGCAAGAGGACAACCGTCAGCGTATATGCCGCTGGGAATGACGAGAGGGCATCGGACAACGGATGCAGCCCAGACGGCTGCATACCCGAGAACAGTCGGGACAACGTTCGCGAGCCCAACTCTCGCTGGTCGTGCCAGGGCGATGACCTCCAGAGCTCTGATGGCGAAGAGGGATGCTGGATCGACTACTACTTCGACGACCCCCAGGACATCGTGAGAATGCGGATCGACTTTCACAAGGGGTGCGAGAACGTCAGGACGCTGGACGTGTACGAGGACGATGACTACCACAGCACCATCGTGTCCAACGGCTATACGACCGGATACCAGAACTTCTTTATCAACACCGACGAAACCTCCAAGATCAGGCTTCGCCTCGCCGACTATGAATCCAACAGCGACGTGTGGCTGAGCCTCATCGAGGTGCGTCCGCGGGAAGCTCCCGATAATCCGAATTGATCTAAAGATATTTGAATAGCAGTTTTCCAGCGTCCTGATTCAGGACCAGAGGCTAGGGGGACCCGGTGATAACTCCAAAATGCCGTCGACTCTTACTTTAGTATCTAAGTGTTCCAGGGCAAATACAATCCGGATACTTAGAATTTGCCCATGTTGTCCGTTAGGTAGTCGTGACGTATGCATGATGTAGCACTTGTTTTCATGGATCGAACCTGTACTACACACTTCAAACTCAAAATATCACAGCGGCAGATCGTAGGAGCTAGATTGTCTTGATCGTGATATGTCGGAGGTGTGGAACGTTGCATCCAACCTTGAAGCAAGGAAAACACTTTGGCCCTCCGTGTGGACAACATTGGTGATGTGTGGTGGGTTTGCAGCGAAACCTTGAAAAGGCGTGTTCATATTCAATGCCTCCGCAACCAACCTTTTAGTATTACCTGCCCGAGCCGGTAACTCTACCAGGACAGACACACGCAGTGTTGATGGTTCGTTTGCTAAATATTTACGCGTATAGGAAGAGTGGGGTGTATTCCGAGAGCTCACGACACAACCCCTGGTTTAGGCCAACTGAAACTCTATCATTCATCGTGTGCAGCACCGTGCAAGCAAACTCCTCGTGTTTGTACACGGTTCAGCGCCCGAACCGCAATTGCTCTACTAGTCCCTCGTTCAACGCAATGCTTACGGGTGTCAGTGACAGCTGGTTACGTCAGTTGTCTATCTTCCTCGTTACTGCTGCTACCACCTTGCTGCCCTTTCGTTTGTTGCCATGTCGCTCATCATTTATTGTTAGTTACGCAATGTTGGATGCCACCCAGTTCCGTTTAAGGTACCACAGTTCCATTTCAAGCCATCCTGTGCCCTCATGAGTTGTTGGGTTTCCATCGCCAAGAACTACATACTAACAATCGAAGCAAGTGCTCGACCCTTTCGTTGTTGCCGCCGTGACTTGACCCTCGACTTGTGCTGCGGTTTCATCAACTTGTGCTGCTGTTTCCTCAACTTGTGCTGCTGTTTCCTTGCACAACCAGGTGAAATTCATGGTTGCCTAACCAAGTCTTGACGATCGGTCTGGCCTCAGGGCCGTCGAGGCGGGGACAACCACGTAATTCTTACTTTTGGTTGCGTTCGATGATTTTCACTTGAAAGCTTGGGCGAGAGATAGATGCTTGATTGGCGGCTGGGCTCGAAGCAAGGGGATGGTTTAAGGTCTGGGTGTTCGGTTCTACTGTACTGCGGTATCGTCGATGAGCACGACGGGAGCATCGATCGGCTTCACATCGAGGTAGCCGGTCGGACTCGATAGACCGTAACCGTGACTAATTTCGAAGGTTAAAAGTACCTAGGTATTTCATTATCACGGTATGTTTCAATCCGACAAGTTGTGGATTCGCAAGCAAAGGCGTTGCCGATGTACGAAGCATGTTCGATACGACGTTCGGGTGATGGGAGAGGCGTGTGGCGGTAGCTGCAGCTTTGTCCCCAAACGGGTGTTGGCTAACCCCTCCCTTCCATGGCCAACTCCTTCCTTCTACAACCGAGAGAAATCACTCCCTCATCCGAGTCTTTTTTTCAAAGTGATATGTATCAGTAAGTAAGACAAATCAGCAGGCCCTTCACTGGAGTATTGGGAGGAGCGTTCATGTTTGCACAGGGTATATGGCCTTGGCCGTTTAGACCTGTCCTTCGAATGGCGTGACAGTGTGTGCGACCGCGGTTAAGCTTTGGGTCACCTATACTGTCTGTAGTAGCGTAGATGATTGAGTGAGCACGTTTTTGGTATACCTCACGTACAAGTTTGGGTTTTTGATATTTATTTTAGTTGGTACTGAGAGTCGCTACAAAGATCAGTAGTTGGGCAGTAGTGGCAACACCGCCAGCGAGCGCCAACGGCAGGATAACGTTCCCTTCTTTTTGCAGGGGAGACCTCCCAGGGCTTGCGGCCGTGTAGTCCCAGACACGGTTTGACTACGTACTCGTGCCAACAGCTGTATAACAAAGTTTGAAGCACACCTAGTAACCAACAACTACTTCAGCACACGTTCAGGCGGATCCTGTTTGTGAGAACGATGTGGCTATACTGCTGACCTCGTATCGCGGACGAATTGAGATTATACGAACGTTGTAGGCAGTACGTGCTCGGCTGCGAAAACGCCTACCCTGAGTCCCGAGTTGTGAGTTGTCACCGTTTTCTCCATACAACATGCTACTTGCTGTGGCGGCATGCCGACACGAAGGACTAACATGAACGCAACATTGCCTGGTAGTTTGGCCGGCAGTAGCCACCCAACTGAAGCAATGCTCTTCTTCTCGTTTCTGACAACGTAAGGCTCAAAGCTGTCTCTTCTACGGACATATAATATTGTGTTCTGTAGACAATGCGGACACCGAAACCGACGACGACGTTTTTTGTTTGTCTGTGCCAAGGTTTTTCTCGCGAGACGCCTTTTACGATAGAGGTAGCACATTTCCGATATTTTTTTTTCTGAAGTGACGGGGTATTTTAACCCCAAATAGTCGGAATGCCAATCTTGTTCGAAAAATTACCTTCTTGTATGCTTGGGCCATGGGATTATTCATCGGGGTGCAATTTGATTTTTGCTGAAGTCAGTTAGGCATGGAACTCCTCAAGTGAGGAGCCTCAGAAAACTCAGGGTGAACCTCTATCGTATAACGCCTCGTGAATCACGTAAATGCGGTGGCTCGTTCGCCCTCACCAGATTCTTAGCGTTTCGCAAGCACGGACAATCCTAGGCGTGGAGTTATGTTCGAATATATATACTGCGCTGAAGGCACTGCCGTACAGACATTATACACGTGGTGTGATGAACGGCTCGAACGCTGAGCGCGAAGACCCATCAACATCCGTGTATGGTATATGTGCGTACTGTGCTCTCCGTGACGAACCGAAACACGAACGATTCCCCTTTCCATGTCCGAAAACAGAAAGCAAGGCCGTATCTCTTACTGGCGCGAGTTTGTATTCCGCCGACAAAGTGGATACGGATATCGATTACGGATTCGTACATCTATCTATGTAGAGTTATTCCACGTGCCCGACCCAAATGCGGTGCCTCATTTGCCATCGCCAAATGCCTCTCTTCCTAAAGACAAACTTGGGGTTAATACGCTTTTCGAAAAATTGGCATGTACATCGGAAGGTGATGCCGTCCACGTATGTTATGTGTGTGTGAACAAGCGAACTGGCCGCTGCGAATAATGATGCATCGTATCCATGGATGATATACATGCATTCTCTTGCCATGAAATATACTTACCGTATGCATTTGTGCCAGACCAGAACTATATACTTGCCATCGGCGGCGAGTCAAAGTTCCGTCGCGAACGTCAACCACCACTTAGGCCAACAACCCGCCGGCCGTCCGAACGCGCTACCCTAAGAAGGGTGATTCACTCATAATCAAGAGAAACGAGTAACAACTGCACATTATGGTCATCATAGTCCATCAAACGTTTTTATTCTGGGTCCTTTTGTAGCTGTGTGGGCAGCGAAAGGTTGACAAGTTTGATAAACAAACGTCCGAACCTCCTATCGGCGAGCACTGCTGTGAAATATGATATACAGTTGAAAACATATTGCCAATGAGCTTGGAGTTCTTCCAGAAAAAGAGAGTCTTTGCAAGGCACGCCTTCAAGCTCCGTAGCAGGTAGGAATCAAGGATGTTGACGTAATCGCAATGCGGCCTGCATCAAGGTGTGGTGTCAAGGAAGATGCAGTACACAGCTGACCGAGTCAATAGGTGATACGGTAGAAGTCGTGAAAAATAAATTTGATTGTATGTCCTGCTGTATTTATGCTTGGAGCCAGTGTGCGTACTTGGAGACCTGAGGCACATCCAATGCGCGGTTCAACTGAATTACGCCACATTACGAGTAAGTAGATACCCAGGAAAGGGAGCGTGAAACATCTATCGCTGGCACCGTTTTCAGAACTATTATTCTCGAAGGCATACCTGGTGAGCGGTTATCGAAACAGTTATTAATAGCGGTTTCAGAAATATATATATATGGTGCTGCCCTCTGGTGAAGCTCGGCTGGAAATTTGTGGCCCTAATTTTTTTTTTTGACCCAAGAACACAACCACACCAATCTGCGTACGTACGGGGGCTGAAGCGACGCTCACTTTTAATGTCCTCACGACCTACTATAGTTGGCCCACAAGTGAGCCCTTCTCGCCCACGGCGCTTTTTTTCTGATTCATTTGTGTGCGGGGGTTAGACCCCGGAAACTGGTCAGACGAGGGAAGCTAAGGATCGCGAGTGACAACGGTAAATAAATAAATGTGCATGCGGTGCTCCAAGGCTCATCGCTGGATGCTGGTGACACTTCACTGCGTCAGGGTTGCTTCTTCAATATCTCCAGACTCCGGTTCAGGTCACACTGAGCGAAAAATGCATCAAGATACTCACGACACGGCCACACGGACTTTCCCCGACAAACGTTTTTGTTTTGGTAGACACCGCAAGCCGGACGGCAGCGTCTGAATGCCCGCAGTTACGACTTCACTTACTTATCGCAAAGATGAGTTAGGACAATGATGAAGGCGACGGCCTGGGTGTAGACATGTCGGCGATGTTGACTAATTTGGCGCTGCTTAGTAAGGGAATTTAGTCAGACTCCGTCGACGGCGACTGAGCATATCATCGTGAAACCTGTATCGACTGTTGTACGGTTTTCAGCTAGATCTTGAAAACAAAGACACAAAGTGTGTGGTGGTTTCAAACCTTTGCGTACCACAAGCACGATCTCCTACTACATCGTTGATTTTTTTAGAAGGTACCAGGTATACAATTACACTCTGGGGTGTTCTGTACTACTACTACTGTTGTACTCCGGTACCAGGCAATGCTATGTCGCGCTGCGGAAAGCCCTGCAAAAATGGTGTCAGCATTTTCAGATTGCGGAACGGTACTACAGTGAGTATGAACACTAAGATAACTCGAGACGGAAAACGTTGATAGATACAAGAAAAGCATGGTTTCAACAAGGGCTGCCGCTGTTTGATTGGAGGATGATAAGATCTGGCATCGGAGTTACGACGGGAGGAGTTGCGCGGAACGGGACTGATGCAATGTTACCCATATGACACTGCCTGACACTCAGGCCTGTGCTGCTGATAATACCAAATGGGCGCATTGGTTTAGCCGCTATAGTGGGGTTCCAAAAGGGAAGTATATGTGTACAAATCATCATCATAGCAGAGTTTATGGTGCTTACGAACGAAGGGCAATGCGTGCGCTCAAACCCTCCGCTGCAACCCGCATTCGAAGGGCACCGCCATACAACATCGTGTTGACGTTTCTCAAAAGTATAAAGGTTTTCGCAGTTACATATTTATTGCGTTCCGACAAATATAGTTTTCTCTTTATTTAGCCTCCGGTGGATTGGTAAAATAAAAGCTTATGCTCACCATACTTCCACGTTACCGTGTCGTGTGTCAATTTAATCTATAGCGCCCGTTGCAACATCATCATAAGCTGGTAGTTGTTTGCGATGCAGGATGCACCGGCACTCGTTAACCCTTTTAGAACCGCAGTCCCGTTTTGGGGACAAACTTCTTGAAATTTGAGCGAATTGTCCCCAAAGCGGGACTGCGGTTCTAAAAAAAAGGGTTAAGTCCTTGTACGCGGCGAGTATTGATAGTAAGTTGAAATCTACTACAATAGTATTAAATAATAGATGGGCGAATGTTCCTTGTCTTTCGTTCTCAACATACATGAAGAGTCGATTCTGGATACATTTTAGTTTTGTTTTTGTTTTTGTTTTGCTTAGCTTCATCTTCTTTTTTTAGGTTTTTTAGGTTTTTGTCTGCTCTTAATAGTCTCCTTTTTGCTTCCCCTGTGTCCGCAGTGGTGGAGTGCGTATGCTTGTTTTTTGTTTTTTTTGCCTCTGTTTTTACTTGAGGTATTTCTTCCACTCCAGAGTTATTGGAGCCTGTCCTGCGACCACGGACTGCATTGAATTGTGATTTAATGTGAGAACAACAACAAACAACAACATTTCAAGGGGGGTTCACCTCGGGGGCCTACTATAAGTGACGCCGGAAGGCAGGAACCAGGGTGGCTGAAAGTTCAGGGACGAGTTGGATAGATAGTCCGGATAGGACCATAACGAGAACACGTGACTACATCGGAACAATAAACAAAAAAGCCCCCACCCGCCTACAGGGGTATTCGACATAATAATGACGACGGCGCGCCACTTCTTTCTCGTTTTTTTTTTCAAATTCCAGAAAGAAAGGCGGGGGACTACTAAAGCCAAGTGAATATATCCGAAACCCCCCTCACTTTCGATTTAATACCCGGTACGTCGTATCGTAAAGTAGTCTCACTACGATTCTGATGAAATATTTCCTGTATCTCAAATAAAAGGAACTTACCCGGCAATATCAACGCCGGCGCGACACGTCACCACTAAAACGAGCATCGGAATATTCATTGTGCAAACACGTCGCCCATAGTAAAGGCTCAACAATGAATCGAGTACCACCTGTCTTATACGCAGTACTTTTTTTTTTTTTTTGTGTGTTTTGTTTTTGCGACATCACGGTGTCTACTGAAATAAATGGGGTGGGTGACCCTGTATGGATGTAACCAAAGTTTTTGTTTGTCAAAAAAATCCTTGTTCGACACGTTTCCCAGATTCTGGATATATTTTATAAAACAGCAGTATTAATAAATACCAGGTAGTAACATAGATATATTGCAGCTATGAAATGCAAACGCACACCAGAAAAGAGGGGGCGGGGCTTTTAACTCGTGACAAGCCACGTGGATATTATTCGTTTTCATTCTTCCCCCAAACATAGACTCATTCACTCCTTGATTCGGTCGCTTCCAATCTTCTTGTCTTTCTCATATACCCGGTACGTAAATACATTTTTTATTAATATATATATACCTGGTATAACATGTATATACTGCAGTATACTCCCATCTATCTGCGTGTGTGCGCTTTCAACACCTGGAAGGTAGGTGAATAGACATTTGATGTGTTGTACGTACCAGGGACCAGATATGCCAGTACACCAGGGGTGATACGTATAATTTGCGTATGACAGTAATATGCCTAGACTGACACCACCCCGTAAAAGTTTGAACACCTAGACAAACACCCCGATATTTTTTTCATGTTTTCGTTTTCTAACTCTGTAGTTCCGGAGTAATATGTCTCTTTTTCAACTATTACCGACATCGACAACAGCTGGAAACAGCCAGAACGGAATGCACTACTTGCCGAATAGTCTGGATAGCCCCCAGATGGTCGCAGTCTCTGATCACGTTTTGGCTCCCCGAAGGGAAACCAGGTTCGGAGGTAATACATGAAATCGATGTCGATCAATTATTGGATCTTGAATCATATCTGAAGGAATATGCGGCTCTGCACAACGGTTTTATTATCTTCTTTCGTAAAATGGGCGATATCCAATATCATCACGATCTTGATTCTCGTTCAACATCGACCGGGCTGCCGTTTGCGCAAGGTAGGGCGTTATCGGAGTAGCACGGAAGTGAACCGTCGAAAATGGGCCCCGACATCGATAATTGATACCAGGTATAAACTAAACGCGATCTCGATCTCCGAAATATCGGAATAAACAATTCGGATTTGTTTGCCATTCGATGTCGAACTTCCGTCGTATCAATTCCAATCCCCTATAGATAGAGCCGCCGTTGGTTGAACTTGTCGGCAACTTATTCGCCGGCCAACTCGCTTACAGAGTTTACTGATGATGGTCGGGTTCGGGCTGGTGCTTATTTACATCGTAATAATACATGAAAAAAAAAACTGTGATATTGGAGGCCGCAAGCTCGTCTGCGCACGCGAGAAATAGGAAACATTGGTGTTTTCTCGCGTACAAAAACGCCGCCCATTGCGTTTGCTGTTTTTTCTCTCTCTGACCTTGGGAGGGACTGTTCGTACGTAATTACATTATTCGTTCGTTTTGTTCGTGCATCCCAGGTTGTTGCCCCTTAACTTTCGTGCTTTTTTTACTAATCCCCCGTTAAAACAACATTCCAACAAGTTTCGACGCGTAAATAGCCCGACGTGAAACCAAGTTCCAGGCCTTTTGAAGGGGTGTCTCCTGACGCCTAACCATGCACGTGATGTAGGTTCCACTGCAATACAAAGGTTAACCCGACTGCAACGACGAAGTGCCGCTATACCTTCCCCACCTCGCCACTCCTCTCCCTCTCTTCGATACTCTTCAAACCATCTCCCGAGCTACCTAGCACTGCCCACATATTTCCCAAGCCTCTGACACGATGCGCTCTTTCTCTCTTCTGGCCACCGTCTTTGCTGCCACCGTAGCAGTCTCTTCCGGTAAGCAATGCGTTTGGGTCGGTTCGAGCGATAAATAAGGGACGCAACCACCGTCTGGAGATTTGAACGTAGTGTGTTGCCGCGCCATCGAGCGATTTCGTTGGTGATACCGATCGCGTTGGATAGCGAAAAGGATCGTCTTCCTTTCGTGCCCCAAAAGGTACACGAAGGTACCCCGATAGCAGTAATTACAAGTAGTGGTAGTGTTGCCGCCGGGCTGGGCTCACAGGGTGCATTTACTTGTGGCCCACTCTGTGTTATGTTGCCTTGCGACGTTCGATGCCGTACTATGCTCGAGTACGTCATTTAGTGCGCCATGTACTCTAGATTTGGTATGCATGCATCTGCGGGTGAGTTTTCTGCTCGAGGTGTGGAATATCCGACTGGAAACGCCCAGGCTATATTGTTTGTTTCGTTCTCTGTTTCATGGAGCTGGTTGTATCATCACTCACTTAAGTTCCATCCAAAACCATTTAACTTCGCTTTCGCGCACATCCATGCTGGGTGGCATATGTTTGGAGAGGCAATGGCACGGAGACGTCCACGCGATTTTTTAACCTTTGCTCATCTTCCAATTGAGTCGTTTATCTCTCGGAGTGAGGTTTTCCGAGTGCCGCTTGCCCTCGAACGTTACCTTGATGTTACTTGAAATTATAATACTGCAATCTTAAAATGGGGCACACTTCGACCGATCACTCTGTTATCACCTCAAACGGATTGTCGGCCTTTTCGTATCTCCATGAAGACACCGACCTGAGAGTTGCCTGCGTTTTGAACATTGAGGGCGTTCGGTGCTGCTGACGATCGCTCGTTTTTTACCTTGTATATACGACCGTACCTGGTACGTACCTGGCGATATTTATTTACAGCCACCACAAGTGGCTGTAGGTCGTAGAATGGCAAATCTACACAATCAGGTACTGGTACCTGTTTCGAGTATCGACAGCTACTTTGGATTCCCAAAAGCCTATTCTGTGGCGAGGGGTTTTACATTACGTGGGTGACTGCCAGGCACCTGGCACCTGGTTTCTTCATCGGCCATGTCGGCTGCAGCGGTATCGTATTTATGTACTTACGTGGGGCCGTCTAAAACATATTATGCTGGGGGCAAGCCCTTTTAACGAGCTGCGACATCCTTGAGTACATCGAAAATACGATACATCGAATATGTAACTCCCCGCCCATACATGGAGAACATGCGACAGTTTGTTTTGCACCAATGGACAAAAGACGTGTAGCCTGACACTCCCTTATCCTGACCGCACTAGTTTACTTTTGCCTGCCCCGTCGAACGCCTGCCCGTCTCAGCCCTCGTCGATGCTGGCAAGAGGACAACCGTCAGTGTTTATTCCGCTGGGTATGACGAGAGGACATCGGACAACGGATGCAGCCCAGACGGTTGTATACCGGAGAACACTCGGGACAACGTTCGCGAGCCCAACTCTCGCTGGTCGTGCCAGGGCGATGACCTCCAGAGCTCTGATGGCGAAGACGGGTGCTGGATCGACTACTACTTCGACGACCCCCAGGACATCGTGAGAATGCGGATCGCCTTTCACAAAGGGTGCGAGAACGTCAGGACGCTGGACGTGTACGTGAACGATAACTACCACAGCACCATCGAGTCCAACGGCTACACGACCGGATACCAGAACTTCCTTATCAACACCGACGAAACCTCCAAGATCAGGCTTCGCCTCGCCGACTACGAATCCAACAGTGACGTGTGGCTGAGCCTCATCGAGGTGCGTCCTCGGGAAGCTGCCGAAAATCTGCAATGATACATATTTAGGTTCAAGGCTGGACAGTCTACTCTTCTGCGAACAGAGACCAGAAGAACTTTTTTACACCTATCGTTCAGAAGCATGACAATGGAACACACCTTTACCATAAACTCGACCCAAACGTTTTTTTTTTATATCTCCCAAGGCAGACGTATTCCTGCTGTGTAGGATGTCTGCTCACGTTGCCGGGTGGGAGCCGTGTTCTGTGCATGACGTAGCACATTCGTATGCGGATTGAATGTACACTACTGTGCAAATATCTAACTCAGCATATCCGTAGCGGCATGGGTTGTATGAGGTGGAGTATCTTGAACGTGATACGAATGTCGGAGGTGTGAAACATTGTACCTGTACCAAGTAATGAACACCACCTCTGCCCTCCGTGTGAACGGTATTGGTTATTTGAGGTCTGCCTGAAGCGAAACCTCGCATACTCATGTACTTACCCAATTTCTCTGCTATAATCGCCACTAGTTATCACCCCCTCCCCGAGCCGGCAACTCCATCATGACCGAAACATGCACTGTAGATGGTTTGGTTGCCAGATATTTTCGTAGGATACGAGGAAAGCGTGTTTTGAGAGCGCAGGACACAACCCTTGCTTATACGCCCACTGAAACTCTATGTTGTATCGTGCGTAGCACCGTCAACCGATCTCCCCGGGGCCATACACTGTCCGATAACCGACCCGTAACCTCTTTGTTACCCCCTTGTCGAACGCATATCCTACGTCTGTAAGTAAGTGCCGATTGGGTCTATCCTTTGGCTCCAACGTTACTGTTCAGCCACGTTGCCGCCGCAATTGTGTATTGCATGCTTGCTCGGCAGTTTTGGCTTGTTATACTTACTTGGTGCCATTGAGTTCAACTGTATGCCCCAATGTTTCATTTATTTCTAGATATATATGTTTGCAACCCCGTGGGATGGGGCTTCGTCGTCAAGAGCGGCGATCGCCTCCCACACTAACGATCGGAGCGAGTGGTCGACTCTCCGGTTATCGCCTGCGTGACTTAACCCAACTTGTTTGTTTTTTGTTACCTTCACACCTTCCTCGTTGCTTTCCCTCAGGTGAAGTTCATGGTGGACTAACATATCCTTCAAGCTCCGTTCGCCTCGAAGGTCCTCGAGCCGGAGACACCTGCAGAATGTCTACTTTAGCTGGATGTAATGCTTGATGCTTGAATGCTTAAGCGGGGCAGGATTGGTTTACGATTTAGTTCGAAGGAAAATAAGTGTTTTCAACCTGCTGGGTGTTTGGTTTCGATTTTGTGCGGTATCTTGGATGAGTACTACGGGCACGTAGCCGGTCGGACTCAATAGACCGTAACCTTGAATAATTTCCTTGGATAAAGACATACGTATATTTTTTGTTTCGCCCGGTACTTTTCAAGACCACACGCGAATGCGTCGCAGATGTACGAACTATGTACAATACGACCTAAGGGTGTTGCGGAGAGGCGTATATCGGCGTGGCCGTGGACGGTGCAGCCATGGCAGCAGCTTCTTCAGCTAGAGAGAACTAGATGAATCTTTCCATTTGTTTTTGCGACCCCGGACCCTGTTTCAGTTGCGACCGAGAAACACACTCGCCCTGGTAAGTCGGTTTCCATACCATTAGATGTATACAGTGAATAAAAAAAAACCCGACAGGCCTAGAATTGGGGTGTTAGGGTGTGAGGCAGAGCGTCAACGTGCGCACGGGTTTGATGTAATTTACCGCCGTACCTTGCTTCGGACAGTGTGGTTGTGTGGTAATGCTTTGGCGAGCTTTGGCCCACCGATATTTGACTGCAGTACAGTAGTGTAAAGTGTTGGGCGAATACGTTGCTGGAATACCTCGTAAACACGTGTGGATATTGTATTAGGTATATCGAGTCACTTTGATGGGGAGTTATCAGCAGTGGCAGCAGCGAATGCCAGCGGTGTAAGGATTTCCTTTTTTTTGCCGGGCGGTGATCTCGTAGGGACTGCAGTTGCGGAAAGCCAGCCACCGCTAGCTGCACTCGCGTGTTGACGGGTATCTGGAAATAAAAATGAAGCACACAAAGCAACAAACTAGTGCTTCAATACTCCTGCAGTCGGATTCTTTCCGTGATGCGCCGTTACTAGCCTGTAGAGCTCGTATCACGGAGGAATCAAGAATGTATCGACATCGCAGGAATCTTTTCACGTGCTATAGCGTCTAACTTGAGCTCTTACTGTGGTTTGTTGCAGTTTTTTTTTTAAACAGAAATGTTCGTTGATTTGGCAACAGTAGCTCGACAGCATGCTTTCACCATTCGCACCACTCAGGCCTAAGATGACCCTGATAATATGTGGTAGTTTGGGCGGCAGTAGTAATGCTAAGAACACAAATGCTCCTCCTTTCCATGTCCGACAATATAATGTTCAAAGACGTCTATTGTGCGGTAGGAGTTTTTTGTGTTCCCCCGAGAATGTGGACACACAATATGCAGATGACAACGTCGTACTTCTATGCCAAGGTTTTCCCCATGAAGGACCGAAATGCGGTATATAGTTGCCATTGCACAACGCCTTCATTTTCTGAAGACAAAACGTAGGGATCATTTGTTACGCGAGTTTTTAATATATGCATGCGCACTCTTGTCGCTCACATATGGTACGTGGTGTAAACAAAGGGCCCGCGCTGCGATTGAAGGCCCATCATATTGATCCATGGTATACGCAATTTCGCTCTCCATGACATTCACTCAGCACATACAAACATTTGCCAGAAATTTGGGCACGCACGTACTCGGCAAAAGGTTGAATAGTCGCGTCCTGGGCGTCATATCCCGACAACAAACGTCTACCATCACTCAAGTCCACAACTCCCAGTCTGAAAGCACCAACGATTAGGGTGACTAATCCTAACGCACAATCGCGAGAAACGAGTAACTTTGTATAAGTAGTCACGATCGTCTATTGCGCCTTGTGCTAAGGGTCGTTTGCCGCGGTTTGGACACGCACATATCTTGATGAAAATCATCCAAGCCTTCTATCGGCGAACATTTCGAAGTAGTGAAACAACTTTAATTTCTTCAAAGGAACGCTCTCATATTAACAATCCAACCACGTACAGTGGATAGTCGTTAGAAGCCTTTTCCTCTGTCGAAGACTAAGTGGTCTGGAGAGGGGTGTGAGCACCACGAGTAGACTCCAGAGGTTGGCAGGGGCTTCCAGGCTGAGAGTAGGCACGTGTCGGTTGCCTTGCGGAAGCTGTGATGCCTGTTTGCCAGGGTCAACATGAGAACCACTAAAACGGTATTTTGGCCACACCCACAGGGCAGTGTTTAGCACTTGTTGGCGTTCGCGTGGATAGCCGTGGGCAGTCATTCATGCTATACCATAGCCTCCCCAAGGCATCGTATGGCGTGGTCTCCAAGGCATCCTATGGCGTGGCATAGGCTTCCACGGCACGCCGTGGCATGCCATGCGTATGGCAATCACCGCGGCAACCGCCACAACATACCCCACGGCACTCCATGGCAACCCCGTAACATGTCATGGCAAACCCAACGGCACCCAGCTGTCCACGGTACCTAGGGTTGGTGTTGTGGTCAGGGTTTTATGGTATGCCTCGGAGACCCGTGGAAGGTTCCGTGGAAGGTTCCGTGGAAGGGTTTGTCGTAAGTGGTGGCATGGCAATGCGACGGTATGTCGCGATGAAGGACTATAATGTATATCCCCTGCGTCATCCTCGTCGTGCATATTATCAATACGCTGTACTGTCAGGACCACCTTGCAGCCCGCGATGCTCACCTGTTTTCCAAAGGTTCGTGCCAGTCTAGCGTCGGCGTGCAGTTTAGATCACCTTTCGTTGGCTACTTTGTGCTAAAATGGCAAACAAAACTGCACGCTTTCGTTCTTCATAAACTTGTCGACGAACAGCTAGGTATTTTGTTCCAAAGCAACTTGGCAAGTCATTCGGTTTTTTAACAAGCCGCACGTTCCCGAATTTGTCTATCTAGTAAGTTGTTCCGCCAACTATGTGGGGTTCTAAACCAGCTCCAGATTAGGAGTTGCGACACTCGCCGCCGTTCGCGGAAGGAAGCAAAAGCGTGAACGCATGCTTGTACTCCCATCACCACGCTCTTTTTCATCACTTCAACTGGACACCGACGTTCCTTTACAAATGCATTTTTCTTGTGGCTGTGGAGGTCAGGGAAATTCGTTTGCGCTAAAACACTCAACCCCTACCTTGACCCCGTGGTATATATAACGCATGGGGCAGTCCGGCGCTTCAAGTACTGCCACAACGGACGGGAAAACCACTCGACTACCACAAGGTACAAACATGTGTTCTGGAGGGCGCCGTCGACTAAAGGCCTTCAGCACGGACGAATTCATTACGGCGAATCATTGTGGGAGGGAGATGTAGCGTGGGCGGTGTTTACGAGCCGCTGGAACAGTCAGTACCAAACACCTCCATGGAGACCTCGCTGAATTAGATACCACCGCTCCGACACCTGGGGTATTCGCGTTCAGGCGGGGTGCCCGTGGTGACGTGTGCTGGCACTGCACTACAACCCGTCGTGAGGCAGGAAGCCGACAGTGGTTCCTAGCTCTACTCGCCTAGGGGTGATCTGAGACGGCGGGGCCTAAGGGCTGAGGGTCGACAATATGGCGACTCTGCCGAATACCGCGCTCGAGTGGTGCCGAGTAAGAGTTTTAGTGGGGTGCGTCGACCCCGCGATAAACCAAAGAGAATCTTCCCTCGGGACAGACCGCAGATATGATTCGGAACACCTTCGAATCACGCCACCACTACACCGTTCAAAGCACAGGCAAGGAGAGGGCGAGCAAGAAGAAAAACAACACCCTTCTGGGTCGAGATTGCAAGGTGTCTACAATGGTCAAGATTGAAAATCAAACAATACCTCGATGTTAGTGTGGGATGGGGGCAATGGCCTGCGGTGATTGCCGGCAGGAGTTGGGTTCCTATCTGCCGTATCTACAACATCTACATCAAACTGGCGGTAGCGGTGGAGTACGATCTGGGGTCACCGAAGCCCCGTGATACCACCCCGTCTCGGGTTGCCGATGTCGCGGAGGGAGGGTATGTCACAATCGCTCACGGAGATATTGCAGTTATTGACATGCAGGTCCCAGTGTGGCGATGCTGCAGATCAAGAGCAAGTGCAGCATCTTGGAGCCCAACCACCTTGGAGGACCTAGTCGACATTGATATGGTTTCTATCGGGCTCACCGCCTCAAGATAAACCCACGTGTGGACATCTATTCTAAGGGCGGTGGCCATTGTGTTCATAGCCTGTTCGAATTACATTGTAGGTAGCTCGACGATTTTCTACCGGTCGCGACGTTTTGCCCCCGATTGATCGGATGGACCAAGTAAGCTCATCCCACGGCAGGGTTTGCCTTTTTCTGACCGAAACGCTTTTGATCCGCCGAGGTCCTCACGTGAGCAACAGGTATTTCATATACCAGTTATTTCGGTATCATACTGGCACATACCGTGCTTAGGTTAGAACTAGTACTGAGGTCGGGATGCGCGAAAAAAGGTATCTTCGGACTCATGCTTCGGGTGGGACACTGAGCATCTCATGTGAGCAGCTCGGAGGAATAAGGCACCACGCCCGTCGTGGTCTCGTTCAGCGGAACATGATGCGCGGTTTCTGGAATGGCAACAGCTCGTTGTACTCAGGATGAGCGTTACACGTGACCACGAGAAAGCGACGAGAAGGGCCATCGGACAGCGAAGACAACACTGAACCCTTATCCCGAAGCGATAGAGTATGGCAAGCTTCAACTCCAAGTGCGCACAGGGGTGAGCCTAACAAGCGGTCGCTGCATTTGTCCAATGACATGTTGCATAGTGAGGAATAGTAGCAGCGTTTCAAGGCAATAACGGGCGACGACATGTAACTCGCGAAGGCGACTCAAGGTAATACCCCATGTGGACCGTAAAACAACGGACAGAGCCGATGTCTGAGTACTTTTTTCGCCGCCTCGTTAGGGCAACAGGGGCCGACAGCATGCAAGTCCGCCGTACTTCCCTATACAAACTGGGACAAAAACCCATCAAGGCTACTCAAAGCTTTGGAAATTCGTCTGCCGTTTGAGCGATCCGGTTCGAGGTGCGCCAGAGGCTGAAAACGTAGGCTACATCAGCACTGGCAATGTAGGTGCCGGCTCTCCGGCCAAGGATAAAAAAAAAGCTCGGATTCTGCACCCGCGCCAAACACACACCGTTATACCTCCACTATGCCTCAGATCTACACTTTGGAGGAAAAAGGCATTGCACATTGCGAAAAAAGCATGCGAGCCTGTGATACGTTGTCAAGCAGGAAAACGGCTGGTCATCCTGAGCAGGATGATTTTGTTGTCTACGTTAAATCAGATCCTCAAAGTCGCTCGCCACTGCACTAAGTGCCCAGACACACCCACCCACTCCGTACGTTCTCGGGTTGATCTGCAGAATTAATGACCTGCAGTTAAGAATCTGATCAGCCCAAAGTAATGAACGGCAAAAGCGTTTCTGGGGTTCTTTCGTTGGTAGCTTCGCGCTCGTGGACGAGTGATTTGGTGGGTGTGCGTGCTGCAGGGCGGTACGATTGCCCCCAGCACTGCTCTGTTCAGTAGAACGTGCCCATGAGATACACGCGCCTTTTCTCGTAAGGACATACTGGGAGTAAGCTTGAGCTGTGCCGTGTGACAGGTTTTGGTATTCGTTCGTACTCGTTGCAGTCGACACGTTCCGCAGTGAAATATTACGTACGGCAGGAAATATCTTGCCGTTGAGCTTTGAATTATGGTCAGAAAATGAGCGGATAAAACGTTCGCAGATCACGGACCTAAATTTCATACTAATGAAGTGGTGGCAAGGGATTTTCATCGTTTTCTGCTTTGCGACCTTTACCGAGGAGGGCTGGTGTAAACGAAGGCACAGTACGGAGCGTACTGAGCGAATACTTCTGTAGAATAGATGCCTTGTAAACCAAAATGTGTATCTCATGCCCCGTTACACTCGTTCTTGGCGCCTGCTTGTGTGCGGGCTCGGGAACCTTGGGTACATCTAATTTGTGGTTCAAATATTTACACCACTGACTTTGGGTAAGGAGATGCCCAGAAAGCTCAGATAGATGTGAGGCGTCTGTGGCCGGCACCAGGTTATCACCGATTCTGAACACCATCGGCAATTCGCAAAACATTTTCAAGCTCAGAAATATTTTGCTGGCGTCCCGTGAGGAGCGTTTTTTCATATATGTATGGCACGATTTCTTGTTTACCCTAAGACACCACTTGTGTTAGGGGGCCGAAGCGACGTACTCATAGCACGTCGACACGACCTTCTGTAATCTAGATAGCGTATATACGAACACTGCGCCGATGTGAACCCTGCTTGACCGTGCCACCGGTTTCGGGTCCAGTGTAGCTTCGCTCTTTCCCACGTTTCTCGGTGGGCGCACGTGGCGGACGCCCCTGAAATGTGGGGAAACGCAGAAAACTGAGGATCGAGTACGTAACAACGGTGAAAGTGCGTGCTGTGCTGCAAGGCCCATCGATGTGTGCTGCTGGCACTAAGTCGGTGTTGCTTCAATATCTCAACAATCTCAGTCACGTCCGATCTGTACGCGGTGCAGGCAATGGATTAAAATCCACAAGAGTCCCCACGACATTGTTGTTCACCGGACCCCACAACAAGCAGGACAACACCGTGCAAATGCGTACAATGATAACAGTACTCACTGTAATGATGAGTAACGACAATGATGATATTCGACAGCGATAAATGCTTGTAGCTGTCGTCCGTAATGTAGTCATTTAGCCGATGCTTATTAATAGTTGTTTCACACTGCTGATAGAGGGCATCTGATCAGTTTCCGTCAACGTCGACAGGACGTAGGACGTTTAGACCTGTATCGGCAGCACGAGTTTCAGCTTTCAAGAACTGTTTTCTCACATATACGCAGTTGTTTCAAATTATCTGCGTACCGTCAGCACGACATCCAATACTGCTTCCGATTGAAGATTCCACGATCACAGTGGTGCGAAGTATACCATTGCTGTACTTCGTGACGAGACCGTCTTTACTCTTTGCTGGATTTCCAAGACCCTACCTGGTGTGCCGCACGTTACACCGTGCGAAGGCATACTCAAGTATTTGTAGACGGCTCATCCTTGCTGACAACGGTGCGCGGATGCACACATATATCGGCTCACATAACTTATCAAATAAAAGTAGCGTCTGGAACTGCTCGAACCCACTAAGGTCGGATATCACAAGATAATTCGAGTTCGGTACGATGTTGATATTCAATAAACTCGTCGATACGATTTCGACATTATTTCATACGTCAACGCTACCGATCAGTGCCGGCCTTAAAAACACGGGGGTGCCAGGGGACGGAAGGCAAAGTGCATTCCGTGCGATGTATCGAAACCGTCGATGCGATATCTCTACCTACAGGTGCGAGTTTTTGCCCCCATCCATGGAGAATTGGGATTTTTGCGTTTTACATGCTGCAGTAGATGGTGTGTTTATTGCCAATGTTTCTCGTCGAACCGAGGCCGTAGTGCAGTTGCAGACTTCGGGCAGTACTAAACTTGTTTGAGAAGCAAAGAGTGTAAAATATCAATCGATTTTTAGTGGGCTACGATATATGTCGCCCGAGCATCGCCAATTAATTACATATCACTGGATTTTTTCGGGCTTCAGGATGAAAGACAACTTCAAGATGAAACGTAAAAAAATCGAAATCGCTCGAAAGATACCAAGAAAACATTTTTTTTTCTCGTGTCTGGGGTGGGTAGAAGTCACCACAAAGCACCACCTCGCGAATTTCTGGTGTCCTACGATCTCGCATCATCTCTCCCCGCCGCAAAAACGAAAAATCGAATTCTTACCCGCACCGCGAACGGCCGTAATAGGTGAAAACCGTATGGGACATTAAACGGCGACCGAGGGTCCTAGAACCCCAAATATCAGCGAGGTTGTGCCTTCTGGTGATATCTACCCACCTACCTCCGAAACGAGAAAAAAACGTTGGCTTCCTTGGTGTCTTTTGAGCATTTTCCATTTCATCCGCATTTCATCCTGAAGTAATATTTCCTCGTAAAAAACGAAGATATCCTGTTATATACCAGGTGTACGGGGGTGGTACCTCGTACTGTATTCCATTCAACAACGATGCAAGCGAAAAACAAACGCCTTGCTTCGACGAAAGTAATTGCTCTACTCCTCCTGCGTCAACGGCGTGTCATTCCCGTTGGCCCTTGGGATTGATGAAGTGAACAGACTGACTGCCTGACGCTGTCCCTCCGTTTGTAATATCCCTTTTGTACTATACTACATTCTGGTGTTGACCTTACATCGGTGGCTCTTGGCCATGTGATATACCAACCAGAGAGAAAACCGCGGCACTTGCAGAAGACTGGTGGGAAGATTAAGTCTACAGGTACGCTGAGAATACACGGAGAAGGCGTTGTGGTACAAACACAACAAACAACTTTGGCCATCAGTCGTGGCCTCGGAACGGTGGGAGAAGTGGAAACTAGTAAATACACGCGGCTGCATTCTGACGCACGAGAGGGACGTCTTGCCCCGCCAACAAAACTTTCCGCGAAAGTACAAATGGCCAGGGGATGTTATGAATAGCCTTATTGGCAAACAGCATCGTAGGCTGTACATTTGGCGCACGGCTTTACGCATGCATGAAAAAGTTTCGTAAGGATGCGCCCAATCACAGCCTTTAAAAGCATGAAACCCAGAGCAATCAAATGAGAATTTGGCAAGGAATATAGAGGGACAGGCGATGACGAATACCACGAGATTATGCCGCTCTTCCGTGCCGATAGCTGTGGTGAGAGCAAAGGCGTGGCGCGCACGAGAGAGAGACAGGCGACTAGCACCATACGACAGCACTCATTAACCTGGTATTAATAGTAAACCATTTTAGGCTTCAAATTTGAAGATACATACGAACTTCGCCATTCTTCACTGGCTATAGAGTAGGACACACTCTGCCTTATACTACGTTCGAACCTAGCTCGAAATAAAAGAATACTACGTGAGTGTTGTGGCCTACACTACCAATAGCTACGAAGCTGTGCATGGGCGACGAGAAATTCGAAACTTGACATCCCACCGGCTGTACCACACGGTGGTGCTACAAGGCGATACATTTTGAACAACCATTCCCTTGTCTGTACCGATACAAAGTGTTATGTGTGCCTGTAGATGTATGCCACCTTAGGGTGTTGCTTGCAACCAATGCTACAACAGGGAAACATACTTGTATCTACAGTACTTAAAAACGAAACGAGAGATTATATATGTGTCGGCGAATGATCTGAAGCATGTGCGGCACACTCAACAAACGAAACATGTAGACTGATAAACACATGTGTAACACACCCACGGGTGGCGGCCACCAAGATATCACCCAGGCCCGCGGGTGGTCTATACGGGGCGAGAGCCTGCCCGCAGCGTCCTACGCTCGTTACCACACCGTGAACTCTGTCTAGGTTTTGCCATCCGGAGGGGGGTCGCGTTTTTGTTGTTGTCTGGTTTTTAAATTCTCACCAGGAGCTAAATGCTTTTTTTATGGCCGGCTCCTTCCACATACCACCGGCCCTGGCTTCTACACGGTAGAGTCGCTGGCTGTTATGGTGTATGTTTGTCGAGAACTCTGTACCTCATCGCCTTCGAACTAGGCTTTCATTGAGTTATTGGCGGTCCCATGGTAGATAGACATCCGGCCACAGGCGTATATTCGTCGGGGTAGTTTACTAGCTTAAAAGGGTAGAAGAAGATGCATGCTCATAGGGAAAAGGTACCTGCAGTAAGGTGTTTGCGGGTGCCGTGGAGTGTTCAAAGTTTTGTTCGTCGATTTGTCTTTGGAATAGCATCGGCCCAGCATGTCTTTTCAAAAATTGTAACGGAAACTCGATGCTACAGGCTTCCTGGAGATACTACATTTTGTCGCTGCAATGTGTTGCCCAACCACAACATCACGAATTTACACATTGTAGATCAAACGCTCATGATGATCAGACCTTACCAATTACCAGCAGGTCAAGTACCGACTCCAATAATCTCAGATTCGCCCTCTGGTGCAGTAGCACCTTCCAATATGCCTGGTATGTATGTATTATGTACGTTCAAATACTTGATCAGGTCTGTACATATGATTGTATAAACCTGTGTTCGAAATGCAGACGGGAACCCCGTCAATAATGGGTGTGCCCTGCGGGACAACTGTTTTGATGAGCTGCTGCCGCGCCATTCCAACCATGGGACACCCATGTCACCATTTATCCGCCAGAACGTTCCCGTCACAGTCCCATCTCTCTTGTCGAATTATCTACCACCTCGTTGTGAATCCATCCCTTCCCCGTTCTTTCCGGGGGTGATGGTTCACATTTAGTGCTACCTTCCCAGCCCGAAGTGAAGGATGGCATGCATCGTCCCGTACCGACCCGTTACTCTAAGAAATGTTTTGTTTTGCACCGTCCCAACTGGACGCAGAAGCTGATCGGTACCGTCCCGCCCCGCGAACAAACACAACGTGCGCTGCCCCGTATAGTCGCGAGATAGAAGCGTTACTTACCTGATCGTCCTGTCAGGGAGCGTGCGCCTCATAGAGTGATGGGTTAAGGCTAGGGCCGAGAAAGCAAGCCTGTGGTCCACTGGGGCGCACCATACTCCGTGGAACTTGCGATACAAGCGGATACGAACTAGCGTATCTCACCAACAACAGGGCCCCTCCGAAAAAACAAATATATCACAGGTTGACATCACCTTGGAGTCGTGCTTCAAGCACGGCCTTGAAAACACCGTACCATCTACCATCTACGGTGTATCTGAGCCCCGTACACACTTGTGCCGTTAGATATTTGCAGGTGGTTTATTCCGTTCCAACCTGAAAAAAATCTTGAAGGATGCGGTTTAATGGGAGGAAAACGAAAAGGGGGCAACGCTCAGTTGATGTTGATGTTTTTCGCACGGTTTGTTTTGAAACTATCGTTGCTAACCGGGTGCGTCTATTGAGTAGACCACCAGCCCCGCCGTCAGTCCACCAGCCTCGCCAGGGGGTAGCGAGTGACAACGGTGCAGGGCATTACGAGATGAGGACCCGGCTCTGTGCATTCGACGCAACATACATAAACTACGGAGAAACGTGACCAAGTACACCAGAGTATTGGTCGTTTACGGAGGTTACAAAAACGAACGGGGAGCAACCACACAACACACCGTTCAATTTTCGTGGTATTGTAATGTCATCTGGTTATGACACTCTACGCGGTCGCTCTGCACCACTACGACACATAGAGGTGTTTGCGCGCGCCCGAGCTCTATGCGACATACCTCGAGGCATGGCTCGAAATGTCGAGAAATACGTAACGCCAGTCAAACATGTATTGCCAACCAAGTGTACAGGACTGCGTTTGTAGTACGAGTATGAGCAACAAAATTTACAGCAACCTCATCGTTCGTGAATGTGCCTGGAGCATGTAGAGGTTGTGTTGCAGTCGACCGTGCTTTGTGCCAGAGCATGTTAAGCCTCCCGCAGCTTACAGTATTATTTTTACGACTGTCTTGCTCGAGTCGTTCGGCCTTGCTCTCGCCTGCGAAACTGACGGAGTCGAAACCTAGTTTTGAGACTCTGGGCTGGATTCTTACAGTTATTGTTTTTATGTCGCAGGAGACGGTTCGATTCGCTTGGGCTCGCTACGTGCTGGGATTCACTGACGTGTCAACTCCCATCTGACCTAATGTATCGCTATCAATCAACTGAATATGTTGTGTAGTTCAAACCCAGGTGTGCATACGTATATATGCGACTCATCTCCACTAATATAATTTGATCGAATTCCCAGGACGCGGCGCTCGCACGCTATGTACTGCAGAAGTAATGTACTCCTGGATGTCATTTTATGGATTGACCCGGCCAGAATATTCAACGATGCTCGCTACGATAGGGGTAGCACTATTTGACCTGCGAGGCAAGCACGCATGACTGATGGCGCTTCTCAACAGAGTAGCAAATGTTCCCCTGTGTTTTCGATATAAACCTAGGCTATGGGACTGCTTCTCGGGTTAACGTAAGCCTACGCAGGTTCCTTCAAGCCTTTTTCGGGTCGGAAATGGAGATCCTATAATAAGGAGACTGGGCGAACAGCTGCTGCACGTCAACCGTAGCGCTCGTCCGGAAGTGGGCTTGACGTTACCTACGCTCGAATAACACGCCATACGATGGTACGGGCACGCCTTAGCTGTCATTCCCGAGGGGATAGACGAGAGACACTCTAGACCCGTTCTTCCATTTCCTTTTCTTCCTGTTTTTGTTTTTCGTCTTACTCTTTGTTGAGTTCAGCCGGTGCCTGATGCCGGTTACATGTGTTAAAAAAAACAAACCTTTTTCTGAGATAGTGCTCAAAACGGTTCCGTTTTTTGTTCTTCTGTTGTTCCCGGTGTCATGGTTGCAATTGAGCAAAGGCTACCCTACCCCTCGCGGGATTGGGGAATAATATAACATTGAGTCTGGTGTCTGGTAGGTAAGAGCGATATACTGAGCGAAAACCAATTTAAAGAATATCGTCACGTCATCGGTTCCTTTTGCATGCTGTTTAATAGTAGTTTTTATTTGTTGATCTTTCTACGATGATGACCGCAACCACCCCCGGCCATGCAGGTTTCAGCTCCGATTCCGATGATAGACGGAGGGAAACCTTTTTTTTCGCCTTTAGGGGTTCGTTCAGCAGCGTCTCGCCCTCTGTCATGAAGCGGGGGGGTTTTCACCTCGATTCCCTTGGCGGTATTCACTCGATCAGCCAATACACCACTGCAATCCGGTATACATGCTTGGTTCGGCGATAGTATAATCCATTTTGACGCAGTCAGCCCGGACCCCGTTTATCGAATTTCGCTGTTGGGGCCTAAGGTTGGTTACTCCTCACGATCGTTGGCTGAAGTCCCCGCCCACTTCACCACCCTGTCATGTTCATCGACGTGTCTGTCCATGGTTGACCGTGTTCGCTAGTGCCCTTATAGCGAGCAAGCTGGATACGGCCGCTGAGCATTTGTTTCAGCGGACGATCACGGATGAAAGGAACCTACGCGTCAGCCATCGTATCAGGCCGGAGCGTTCAGAATTATCATCGGTCCATACGAAGTACGAAATATTTTCAAGATCAACCCAGGGGCATATAGCTTGAGTCCGTTTATCTGCATGCTCTACGACGCGCACAACATTATATTTACCAACGTCATACACGGTGCTGCACGTTCACTACGTGTTGAACGCCAACGGGGTATTCAATCGTTAACAACGGTGGGGAAACGCGCATCTCCTTTTAAGGAAACGTGATCGCCATCACCATACGATCAACGGTTCTACCGTAGGGCAAGCTGCAGTTCTGTTTTGAGCGGGGTTTGTCCTCAACACGGGACTGAAGCCAAGAAAGAACCCGCAGCGGATGGCATGACATACATAATCTAAAGGTTGGGCGTTGGGTGTAATCTCCATCATCACGGGTGGAGTACACGCGGGTGGAATAGACTACTCCTGTGCGCGCTTAGGGCCGACTGTGGTGCCCAAGGACCGGTACTGTCGCCCCAGCGTAAATAATTCAGTCGGGTACGGGATTGAAAATCTACGGGTAGACATGTGTGTACTCATAAGCGGCGCAAATAACTTCACTTTGTCAGCCGCTCAGAGGCGTACGTGTTGCTGATGATTTCATCGGACTGAATTGCTACCAACACTTTGCGTTTCGACACCGGGTACAAGAAAAACGCGCCCCGCCCCCCGGAGGGTGAGCGGACTGGCCCAGGGACCCCATAAAGGTGTGCTCCATGGTTTCGATCACCTTTTGTTTGCGAAGTACAAGGAGCACGACTTGGCCGTAATACGCGCAAGACTCTTTATTGGTCAGTGGGTACAGAGTGTATCGCAACGTACCTGATATCTCGAACGCCATGCAGCCGACCCCTGAATCGCTTTACAAATCATTCCATATATATCCTATACACATCTACGAAATTTTGAATGCGACCGGAAACCGCTGAACAATTCCGTTCTCTGTGGATGGATGAAGATTGCGATCTGATCGTTGGTGAGGAATCCTCCCTCTATCTCCTCCACGTCAAAAACCTACCAAGTTTAGTTTTCCCCTCTACTGCCGTATACGCACGGGGGTCGCGACACGTCGCACGAGATGCGAACACACAATCTAAATGTATAGGTCGAGTATCCACACCTACCTCATTGCCGAACACAAAACGCGATAATTATACGATTTTGATACCGGCACGGCAGTTTACATACTACCATTTCGTGGGCGAAAACACACGAGCAAGGCGCGGCTGTCAGTATGACACCCTGCCTGTCAGCGCAAGCTAGTGCGCACCAAACAACCTTTGCCTCAAGGGCAGCATGAAAAAATCTCAATTGTGTTATTGTTCGAATATAGACGGTGGCAGAGAGGCATGTGTCGGGGTCAGCGTTCGGTTGGAATATATCTAAAAGCCTAAATGTAGCGGCCTTGGAGAATAAAATCTATGGTATTGTCGGATTGTTCTTGGCGGGGGACCGACAATTTTTACAATGCCTGCAGAACAGCAAACAAAAACACCTTCAAAGTTGGAGAAGCTGTCATGTGTAAAGTTTCCATCAAGTTGGGTGGTAAAATATTTGAACTCCGTTGTCATCGCCGAAGTCAAAATACACTGAATCGAGACCATAAACCGTCTTATATATATACTCTCACATTCGTGCGTTTGCAAGTCGCAGAGTGCAGCTGAAATGATCCATCGTAGCCGGGCAAATACGTTTTGCCACTAGTACAGACATGCGGCTTTGGAGGCTGGTGTGCAATCTGCTATGTGGGCGCGAGCTACTATATTTGCGCGAAACGACATAATGTGAGAATACCGTCTAATCAGTTACCTCATGCTCGTGGACAGCCTTACCTCATCAAACCACTGTACCCGAAGAGGTGCCGAGAGCGGCAATGTAGATGGTATGCTATGATAGCCATATATATGCTGAATTTTGCTGTAATTCGTTTCGCACAAGGAAACACAGAAAACTCTAAAACATGGTGCACTCGTACTTGAACATACGTCACATTATCATGTGCAATGACAGCCAAATAGACCCGGGTCCCTCAGTTCCCGATGCTGTGGAAATCACTTGAATAGCCTCCCTTGCAACACGAAAATGAACATAGCGAACGGATCGTGATACAATCCCACATAACACTGCCTTGGAAGCTAAAACGGTTATACTGAACTTGCAAAGGGTGCCACAGTACAGTGGTTTGAGCGACGTTTCCGACGCTGTCCTGGATGACTGCGTGTGCTGTTTGTCGTCTTTGCACCACGCTCCAATCGTGTCTGAACAGGCTGTGGGATCTTGGAGGGTTCGAGCGGACCGTTGACGTTGCAGCTGATGGCATGAACATTTGAAACATAACTACTGGATTCAGGTCGCGATTGAGGCAGTGAAATATGTACTTTTAGTCGGCCAGGCCCTAACGTGAATAGCGTTTGTAGTGAAGTGCGAAAAATTTAGATAGTTCGTCGAGGAAGCGTGGGCTTTACAGTCGTACAGCCCGAACTTCTCGTGGCCAACACTTTATGCTGTGGTACCAAAACAATATTCTGACGCCTCAGTCTCCAAATAGTGTCATTTCCGTGAAGAAAATCCAACGATTGGTGCGTTGCTCATGAAGCTCGTTCAGCAGACCCTTCTTGCTGCCCAAACAGAGGAAGTTTGTCTCGCTGTGGGTGTTTAATCTACAGTTCCTCTACCATCATCAACCTAACGTCTACCATCAAAGTCACAACCCCGAGATATATCACACGACAAGCCCGTCTCATGATCGAATCTGTTTCGTATAAATACACCTATAGATCGACAATTTGCAAGTGATAGTGTTCTGGGGCACTCCAGGCGTGTGAGACTTGCCCTTGATGGTTACTTCTACCCCCACTACAGTATATACAATCGACTGATAACTGTCGTCCGCCAACAGCCTACCGCCCGACAGTCAACCGACTCCCAGCTCTCCTGATCGCCAAGTACCTTAGTACCTCATTCACTGCGGATATTGTCTGCACTTTCCACTGAATAGCGTGCAATCTACACGTACGTGACACCTCAAGCTGCCTCGCTTAAGGGTGATAAAAGGGTAGACCATGATAGCCGTCACTCTGCTAACAGACAAATCGGAAAAATGGGAACGAAGCCTGAGCGACAGCTCATTCGAAGGCTGCTGTACAGCCCCACAGGACTGTCAACTTTTTTTCTTGGAGTTGTACACAATTGGTTTGCTTTCTAAAAAAACCCGTCCGTTCCCATTTTTTGCTTCGTTCCCATTTTTCCGTTTTGTCTGTTTGCTCGTGGCATGAACGGCTAAACACAAGTGCTATTCTTCATGCGCCCTCTCCCTCTTCACCCGTGTGTGGTAATACGCTCATAGATCATGGCCGCTGCATCAATCCCCCCAGTTTGCACAGGCACGTTCCTACTGTTGTCCAAGCCGGTGAATGTAGACGCACACACCCGATCTGCGGAGACGATCCGTTTCAACAAACGTGTGGACGACCATTCATTCCACTACAATTATGGCAACACGCGCAGAGCTCACTGTCGTGTCGAGTTGATCAAATCAATACAGGTATATATCGAGTCTAATGCATGGCGCAAGCACCCCTCCGGCGGAAGAGATATTAATCCGCGGGAACTCGCCCCGTCTTTTCCCTCGTCCAACCTGTGCGCTGCTTCCTCTCCATGACGAAGATACTGCAGTACACCGATTACCAATCGATCAGGCATAACGATATACTGTATATAAATTCGTACGAGGAGATGGGTGTTGTCTCCAGCAGCGTGTTCGTTCGTCTCCAGACCTGGATGGACTCGAACGCAGCGCTACTCGACCAGGAACTTCGCCTGCACATTTCGTGTAGATGTTTTTCGAGGGATTACAGGAAATATATCAGATAAAACTGGCATGAACGACTGCAGATGGATTATGAACAGAGTCCGTTTCATGGGCAGTCGGTTCAACAGCGCGTAAGATGGGAACATGCAAACCGACGGGAGATGATCAGCCAAGCACGTGCTGAATATGTCGCGGAAATTATGCAAATCATATACAGCGGGTTAAGGGCGTGCTAAGTGGCTCCACAACGAAGTTTCGATACCAGCAAGCAGGAGGCGAAACAAGCAAGGGGGCGTCTATTTGATGAGATTCAACTGACGAAAAGGAAACAAATTGAGGACGAGGCACGACATTCAATATGAAGGTTTGGTAATGGGAGGCGGGGCTTACGGGGTGAATGACGGCACTTCGAAACAATGGACCATATGTGCAGTTGACAGTAGCCTGTTAGGCGGTCGGCCATCGTGAACATGCATTTTACACAACGCCCGGGGCTACGTATGGTGAGGCTCTCAATATTGAGGTAATACGATGCTTACTTGATGGGAAGGCAACACCATGTAAAAATGGTAGATAACATGACATCAACACGAACGTTCTGTGCTGCCTTGGCATTAACATAAACCGAACTCGAGCGTTACGCGAGTTGATGTTAAAGCTGCGGGCTATTGGCCAGACGTCCATGTCATCACGGATAAATGTTGTTCCCGCCGGAGTCAGAAAGCGTTTGGGCGCGAACAATACTGTAAAGATTACTTGGAAACATCGATTGTACGAGTATCAACGACCGACCAGTCTACAGCGATTGGGAGCGCGCGGTTGGTTCATGGTCCCGAGGATTTACCCGCATGAATACATACGTATCCACCGTTCAACCACTTACAATCCCGGGTGGAGATTTCAAAACATAAACGTTTGATGTCGTGGGATGATACGTGTGCGAACACAACACTTTTGTTGGGGTTACGGTGAACCTGGGCAAACCACTACCTGACGAAATCTTGTGAAACGCCTATGCGTCTATGTGTTCACGTCCCAACGTACATCGCGTGCTGGAGCCACCCCGACGTACCTCGTCGATGACGCTCGCCATGCCAGTTACTGACGCGTCGTGGTCAGCGTAAATCTTGACTTCAGAGACATTTTCTGCGTCGAGGAGGTATTCGATCGGCCCATCGGAGGTTTCGATCTCGCCGTGGACCCCACCGTCAAGGAAAAAGGTCAGGGTTTTAGTGTTCTCCGTACCCCCGAACAGGGTGATATACACTGAGTGGAGGTCTTGGGGTTCTCCAAAGGAGAACGTGATCCAGCACTTCTGGTTTATGGGGTCGTCATCAATCTGCGAAAAGCAATACCAGACGTACCCATATCGGTCTCGAAAACATCCATCGGCGCCACAGACAACGCCCGGTGTCCTTCCGTCACATTCTGGTGCCACCAGTTCCACCGTTGTCCTGTTGCAGACATCGACGAGGGCTACGAGCACGGTCACGGTGCCGAACACACCAGCAGGGAACGGAAAGAGTAGGGGAGAGAGGCTTAGGTAGGGAGGTGGTGTTCAATGCTGTCGTTGTTGATTGTCGTACCGTGTGAAACGACACCACCAGAAACATTGTCACCGGTCGGTTTCCCGTTTGAATGGTGGACTGTCTTCCCGCCTGTACTTTCAAGTAATCTCTTAGTTCATCTAACGTTCTGCAAGTACGGTAATATGTCAGCGGCTATCGATCTAAAACGTCCGCAACGATATCCGACCAACGCGTTTCAACTTATGTCGGGCAAGTGAGGTACTCTCGAGCAGACACCAGCTGCGCTCCGGGAACCTAGTCGGTGGACAAACAAATATCAGCCAACGTTTGAAATCACACTCCAATGGTACATACCCGACAAAACGTCACGCTGAAGTTTTACCATATCACACGATCGAACGTTGGAAGCAATTCGGAGCTTGCGCGACACTTCCCGAGAATGATTTGTCGACCAAGTTGATATACTGCACCGAGCTGGTCACCGCAACACATGCGGTAAAAATAATACCCCCGTCGGCGTTTGCTGGGCATCTATTTCAAGCCACCGCCCATGCCAAAAAAAACTATTCGGGCGAAGCAGAAACGTGTTGCGTTGGGTCAGGCCGAATTATCCAAACAAATTATCTGCATCGGTGTAAACTATTGAAGGCGTAGCTCCAGGCTTATAGCGTCTGACCAGCGCGGCATCAGAACAGGGTGTGGATGCACGTGCATTTATCATCGACACAAATATGTGTCGCGAGCCTCTTCCCTCAAACGTGTGTTGCCTTCTGATGCTGCCGAACTGCGTTCTGCAGGAGTGGCGTTTCGTTCGGCCAAAACACAGCTGACTTTCGAGGCTTCTTCACGCAGGAAATCCGCCCGAGTTTGTCGTCGATCATTTGTTTCTTAAAACATTGAACGTTTCGTATACCTTTTTGCTCTGTCGGGTTGCACGTTCGGTTTCGGTACGGAGTAAAACAATTGACATGTGATATGTACTGTCGGTTTCATTAAGTAAGTGAGGAGTCGGGAAAACATACAGATGCCACACCACCATGGCACCGGTCCTCCCACCTGGTACGCCTCATGAAGCTGTCGACGTGGTTTGCCTACGACGAAAAACGAGCCGCTTCAATATGGGCAAGGAACGAAAAATGAGGGTCATCGAATAACACGCCCTTACCCACCCATGGGGAAAATGCATGATTCTTTGAACATCATACTAAACAGACGTCACCTTTGACAGGGGATCTCAACCGAATGGCTGTGTAAGGGCCGCTATGATGTTGATCGCCACATTGGTTCCAGTTTTCGATATGATGCAATAACTTGTTGTTGTGAGGTATGTATTGGTGTGTGGTTCTTAGGCCCAAGGTCATGTTGAAACAAAGCGGGAAAAGTGGTGCAGCGATATATTTGTAATTTACCACGGGCCCAATCTAACCCGCTATATTTCTTTGACATCGCATGTTTGTCTCTTGTGAACGATGAACACCGTGAGTGCAAATTTTCGACACGGAAGCCAGGAAGATGAAAGCTACGTGTACACGCCGGTCATGATCTCCATCACCTGGTCTACTGCCTGCCGTTGTAAGATATCGTGCAGGACGGTCATAGGGTATTTCCAACCCAGGAAACATGCGCTAGATCGTGCGAGTCACACCGCACCCACCAGGCAACACACAAGATCGCGAATATGCCCGCCTCAAAATATCTATCTATAGTAAGAAGTATGAGTTAACATCAACACTCTTTGAGAGCACTTAGTCTACGAGGGTGCATACCATAAACGACAATGACGGCTCCAACTTCGCCGTTCAAGGTGAAAACGGATGTAAAAAATGGCACTCGAACATGAAATACATGCTACGTACATCAACCACGTGATAACGCGTGGAAGCTCTCGCATTGTACCGTTCGACAACAACACGATACGATATGTTTGGTACCGGTTATGTCTCACCTAAGGACGTCTGAAAAGTGGCGGCGATTGTGGTGGTCAGGAGAGCGAGGAGACGCATTATCCTAACGAATATGTGAAGTTTAACGAATGTCGTGAGTGCTTGGCCAGGTCGCTCAGACTAGGTATTGCTTCGAGTGTGTCGAGTCGCGAATGACGCGGTGGGGCAGGCGAAACCAGCGACTTCTTCCAAGCAAGCCAGTGAAAGTCGGGACCAAGTATAGATCGTTTGCTCAGCTCCACGAACTGACTTCGACGGAAACATATCCGTGCTTTCCTAAATACGACACTCAGGAACTGAGTTGACCTGGGGGGCGTGTCTATCGGGCTGTACTATGGATAATAAAACCATCGATATAATGGTAAGAGCTTCTCCAACAGCACAACGTATTAGGCGCACCGGCCCGCTGCAAGTTCATAGGCACACACACATATATACGCACATCGGTGGGGCACGCCAGCCTGAACTTCGCGATCCCTGGGGTCGTTTTCAGTTATAAACGATAGCAAGCCAGCGTTACTAAGCACCAGAAACGTACAGGAATCGTTGCACAATGCTGAGCCGACGTATACCCGAAAAAGTTCAGCAAGTACAAACAACAAACGTTTGACAAGCTGTGAGTCCTTTCAGACGAAACCTTGTTGGTAGTGATGTATTTGAATTTTACTACGCTTAAAGGAATTGAACGCAAAGTGAGGCCGTCTGAGCACGTGGTGAAGCACATCGCTGATCGCCATGACGCTGTTCCACATTGACGAGAGGTATGCGTGCCCCCACGTATACTTACTTACTGGCAGGGCTCCCCGACTCAGGAATTATCAAGCCGACTGGACGGTCTCGCTTGCTTTAACCCGTACAACATCCTTCCTGCTGTACGTTTATGAAGTGCACAGTTGGAACACACTCTTCAAACTCATGTCACCGACTACATCCGCTGGAACAACGGTCGGATGTCAATTGATCACATAGCTACCACGCACGATGAGTAATATTGCCATATGGCATTTTCAGTCAACCACTGAAGAAGGTTCAATTGTTTATGTGCTTGGCTGACATACCCTTCCTCGGATATTTAAAGCAGTGTTTCTACAAGGAATAAGGGGCAGCGGTGGAGCTTGGGCGGTGGTTAGTACGTAACAGAACGCATGGTAATAGAGTCGGGACTGGATCTCGTTCTACGAAAATTGACACAGGCGGTGATTCGCACGTGGACGAGCAGTAATTCGATTGAGGGTGAAACACGCTCGATTCTGAATGAACTTCAGATACAGCCTGTTCATTCAATATACGTACAGGTGATATAGCACTCGGACAACAACTACAGGTCCTACAAGTCGTCTTACACCCGTCTGGTAAAACTTTGGTTCGGCATACCAGAAAACAGGAACCTATCGACTTTTCGGGTTCGACGTTTCGGGTTTAGACTACACCGGTATACAATTTGTCTTACTGACCTGGTACTGTATACCTCAGGTGAGTGTTCGACCAATAGAGGGAGTGATGCCCCTCTCTGCAAGAGATACTGGTCCTGTGACGTCACGACGGTACGATCGAAGGGAGTGTGCACACAGTTAAATATTTCATCTCGGGGACGCATTACACCTCGACAGGCCTTAGAGAGCTTCCACATATCTTAACTACACTATGAATTGGCACGTAGTACAAACTTTACAGCGGGTACTACCTGGTAGCTATTAACAACTTTACTGTAGCCAGAGTAGAAACAGAGCGCCGTTCCGCTTTACTCGATGAGTGTACGTTTCACGGTAGACACAGGCCTGCATCAAGTGATGTTTATCCTTAATCCGCACATTCAGATGGAGTGCATCGCTTAATGTATATTTCAATTTAGCCACTGGTCTAGGGTGCTCAAAACTCCGCACATTGAGTAGGAATTCCTACGGTACATTAGAGCGGACCAATGTATGGGTCATCGTGATCCAGCAAACGGCGAGGAGGGCCACCTGTCCCAGTACGCTCGAAAATGGTTCGACTGATACGAAGCGAAAGCAATGTTGGAAAAACATGCTAACTACTACAACAGTACCGCAAAAACCTCGTGTTCAGCTTTGACGGCGGAACGAAAGTAGCGTGTCCCTTGTGCTTTGCTAAGTTCCGTAGGCATTGTGTCAGTTCGCGTGGCAGCCGGGAGAGACGTACACAGAGATACCCCGGAACCTTTAATGTAACACCGCTTGAAGGTGGAGGTCATGGGCAGTAGTCTTCTGTTGTCTTGGTACATGTTCGGTAGATATTTCAGTGCGGCAGTATTTTGTCAATTGCTCTGTGGTATGCGATCATTATTGATGCCGAAGTTTCTTGTGCCGTACTGTAGCTAGCGTTCGAGCCAAGCGTACCTGTGCCTTCGGCTGGTTTGAGTCCGGCAGAGACGCTCACGCATGCGCGGAGGTCCGTTTCAGTACGCAATTCCGGACGGTTTCAGGGCCTGTCCGCATCCAATGTGTCAGGTCAGTACGGGAGCACGGATCACTGCTGTTGGACCAGCGCAGTAGTGACAACTACACGAATGTGATACATATCCATCTAGGTTGCGTGCCTTCCGGTTTGATCCAGATATTTGACTCGATTGGGAAGTCGGTTTGTTGCGCTGAACCAACCGGTCACTAGTTGAGAGGCTGGGCTTTTTATTTAGCCTTTCCACCACGCCACCCGCAACTCGCCACACCCACACCACTTTCTTTACCGCCACCCCAACCGCCTAGCACCGATATCTTCGTAACATACCACTATCTTGCCCCATGCGTCCTTTTGGCACTCCTGACCACCATCTACGCTGATACCCTGGGCGCTTCCTCAAGTACAACGAATACAGGCATAGCTCAGGTGGTACAGTCTAGCCCATCATGGGAAATCACGCCGTAAGTGAATGTCGAAGCACTTGATGAGGCTTTGTGTCACTTTGGAGTTCTGGTGGTCATCCTGACTGTATTTTGAGAGCCAACGTATGCCTACAGAGATGTTCGCACGAATGGTATGGTTTTGATATGCCTGTGCGAATCCCAAGGGCGATCCAATAGGGCATCTTTGGCCTGAGTGCCATGTGTCATGGATAACTGGAAAACTTTTTTTCTGTACTTCGCATTGCAGGGGAAGCGAACGAACACCTTATTGTTGTAGCTACAGCAGTGCGCGCGGGCGTGAATCAATTTGGACGATCTCCGTTATCGTGAACAGCGGAACGTTGACAGACAAGTGAATGATCGGTACGACACATACGACACGACAACACCACCACCACCATCAATCCCTGAATATTTATCCTCAACGAACAGTAGCTCTTGCCCGCTGATGATCATGTCTGGAAGTCGTGATACATTGGGGCAACATGTGGACGGTATGCGATCGGATCGTCGATTGAAACGTGACCTTCTGCAACCCTTCTGCCGCGAGGAATCTTTCTATGGTTGCTTGTGTCCGAAAACAGCTTCCCGGCGTCAACGGATTCCACCAAAAGAAAGGGGTATGTATCGCTTTCGTCTATATATATGCATCATATTACCATGCCTGAAAAAGTGTATCCGCATTATTTTGACTCCCCATGTGTCTGGAGCCTCGAGCCTTGGGCTACCTGTCGTACTCCAGACAACCGCCTGCTAGTACGTAAGGGGCAACTGGTCTCCTGGTGAGACCTATTGATGTGACTCCCGAGCTCAAACCACCAGCACAAGCTTCATCCTGCTTCGGATCGTAGCGTAGTGCGCCGCTTGTGGGTGAACCACGTAGCGCTCCTGGTTCCGATGGCTCAAACACCACAGTCGCAGTTGACGCGCCAACCCGTTACCAATTTACGCTCATTAAAACTCATTACAACATTACATTAAGACGTGGTAGGCTACATATCGATAGTACGTCAAGCTGTGCAGTATACCAGTATATATATGCTGACTGCAAGGATAACCCAAACCATTTGAGAAATAATGTCCGGGATTGGTGAGGAGTTAGTACGAACTATTAATCTCTTGTCGGAGCATGGCACACAAAACAAGGCGTGATCACTACGACCGGGCGAGGTCGTAAACGCGCAACGCTACTGTAATATGTTATACCTTGTCATTGGGGTTAATAAAACACATACTCCTGGCATAGTCTAGACTAACAGTAAATAGTATAGATATAATTTGCACTTAATCTTTCTAGGCCTGCTTTCACATTGCAAAAAATCAAATTGGGCGAAAATATCAAATTTACGATTTCAGTAACGTACACGAATGTTAACTATTGTAGTTAGCGTCCACCCAGGGATCATGCGTATGCGAACTACAGCCGCCACACTCCTAGAAAGGACAAAACATATTTGAACAAATCGGAGAGTTGCGATATTTGTACGAATCTATGAAATTAATGAGTAATTGTTACAACACATTTCACTGGTTTTCATTATTATGCATTCGAACAATGATGGTGTGTGTGGCGTTGTGCTTGTTTTTTCGTGCTTCCCTGGTTAAAATGCGAGGCACACAAGGTATGGATAAAATCTGCGTTGAAAACGAAAATGAGTCCCGTTCGCAACTGGGTCGGAGTGGCCTGGCCCAACGTTTTTCTTCCTTGATTAGATGTAAATTCATGGGTCTCCAGTTCCATACACAATATATATGGTAAGGCGTTCGCGAATTATGTAGATTTGCCCCGGATAACCAGCACCTATTGTTGTAGCATTGCTGGAAGTCATGTGTGAGTACTGAGGGTATCGCCAATAAATTGTGAAACGCATTTTTTGCCAATATCGTGGTTGCCTGGGAGTCCGCTACTACTTCCATACTTCACCCCCCGGAGCGTTCCGCACGCGTTTCTCTTCTCCTCCAAGAAAACGAGGGCCGATGACGGAACCACCCGCCGGAAACATAGATATTTACCCGACCATACGGTTTTTCCAGGGCATCAAGAACTACGTACATTGGAGGTGGACAACCGTGTTTCAACCATATCCGCCAGCGTTTGTGTATCACATGCCGCCCCCGTACCAGCTCTTGTCGACGCAGGCAAGAGGACAACCGTGAAAGAGAGTGCCTCCGGGTACGAAAAGAGGACGTCCTACCCTGGCTGTACCCCGGATGGCTGCATCCCCGAAAACCCACTAGACAACAGCCTCTCGTCGAACTCTCGCCGGTCGTGCGAGGGAGAGCATCCTCGACAACGACAGGGGGTGCCGGATCAAGTATTCCTTCAAGGAACCGCAGAACCTCTCGCTTTCTACAACGGCGATGAGAACACCCGTGCTCTGAAGGTGTACTCGAACGGAAAACATCACAAGAATGTCAAGTCCAGCGGCAAAACGAACGAATTCCAGACATTCGACCTCGACACGCGTGAGACCTCTGGGCTCAAGCTCTTCCTGAACGACTACAAGTCGAACTGCGACGTGTGGTTCAGTCTGACGAAGGTATGTGGAGGGAAAGAGCTGCAGTACGCCACCCTGCGCGTTGAGTCAGTATGTCTAAATCCAAATACCGTAGAATCCCTTAAACCTGGTGCAAATCTGTAGATGTCACGTTTAATGTCACCACTGGCCTATGTCTTAAAAAGCTCAACATGCTCATTGCGGAACGTACCACAGACCGATGCACCAGATCAATGCCCACCTAATTGCAACCCACGTATATATATATATATGAGAAACGCTTCGGTTATATTGCTTGCTGTCGGGACGACTCTGGTACATTCAACAACCGAGTGTTCACTAACCCGCATTCATTTCGTAGATGTCTTACACTAGTCGTACGTGTCCTAGACGTTTGGTTTTGTAGTTGCGTACTTCACCACGATGTATGGAAAACCGTTGGAGGGTGAAAAGAGCATTTGGGTCAGTACTATGGTTTCCTGCGCCATGCTCCTTCTTCCCGGATTCCATGAAATACTCGGCGTCGTGATTACAGCACGAATCGAATTCGACGATTGCGATGATGTTGGACTCCCTACCCTGTCCTTGCTCGTAGTCTCGATAAAACGTCGCGCGTAACCACCTAATATCGTGACTAGTTGCAGCTTCTCTCGCATTTCGATATCCTAAAGCGCCTACCATTATGACAGGGCAAACCTCGACCGGGGTACTATGGTATCGACGGATGGAAACTTCAGCTGGAACCACCGTATAATCTTGGTGCATGACCCTTCGACAACAAAGGCCATAGTATTACCGACGCCAGCCACATACATGGCTTGCCTCGGTATTCACGTGGCCAAGAACCAATAGTTGTTTGTTGCGTTTCGTAGTTTCACGCGTGAGGGAGTGAATCTAACACGTGCGTCGTTGTCTGAACTCTGAGCCGAACGCTCAGATGCAGCTCATGGTTGAGTAACTCATCGTTCGAGTCCGTCGGGGCGTGGACAAGAACACGCTGCTGAAGACCGTACACACTTGCTGCTTGTTTCGTAGATTAACCTAGGAAGGAACGCTTACATCAGTGTTGTTGTCGTCGTTCTCCAGCAGCACACATGCGAGGGGCGGTCGGACGTGCCGCGCACACCCCGCCAAACGTTTCCAACTACGACTGGTGCGCCCGTGGTAGGTGACGTTGTATATTGATGTGTGATCGGCGCTACGACGATGAGTGACGGATGTTGTTCTACTCGACTGTAGAACACACGGTGGTCATGAGTATTTGTATTGTGCGGCAGTATCCCGTTCCAACCGAAAGCAAGCAATACCGTCAAGTGTGCCGGCCGGGTGATCCTTGGCATATGTCAACACCGTCGGTGTGCTTGTTTTGGATTCTCGACAACGGCAGCCGAGACCTTTCGCGGAGAAAATATGTTAGTTATCATGTGTCAGATAGTCACACGGGCAACGACATCGCAAACAACTACAATGGTTTCAACACGACGTAGATCGTTACACCTAGGGTACGCGCGGTTCCTCGGAGAGATTATTTCAAGATAGCTACATTACGCCACAGCACTTACTTGAGAATCTGGCAGTTAAACATGACAGACTGGGATTTACGGAAATGTAAGCACTTACAGGTACGCAAATGTGCCGAGTTCAAGGAGGAACTAATAAAAAGAAATTTGGAAGTGCAAGGGGGGCGGCGGGCAAGGAGCTGCCTGAATACACTGCACCCTTAAAAAAGAGGAATATGCACAAACATCCCCCGAGACCACATCAGCCCCCCGACAAACAGCCTCTCCTCCATAACCGCCCTCACAGGCGACTTTTTTTTTTAAACATGTATTTCCTTTCCTTAAACATAACCATTTCCCCTCTGCATGCAAAAAAAAACAAACTATTGCGACACCATATTTTTTCTTTCGATGTGGATCGAAGCAATGCGGTGGTGTACTGCTTGCTGGTACAGTAGAGTATCTGCAGATATGTTGAGTAGAGGATATATCTGGCCTGACCTGCCCAGCGTCGAAGGTTCGATTCGCGGTGCTGAGAGTCCACTGCGATGAATATTTCCCACGACGTATCGGGGGGTCTGACGGCTCTTGCCGAATTAAAATCTGAAGGAGGAATGCTTTTCAGGGAACACCTCATCAAGGGGCACCTTGTTGGTACTTCTAGTTTGGAGGGAATGCGCAAAGGCGCCGACTGCATCCGATCGACGCTTCTTGCTCACCAAGTGGGTCGCAAACGCCGTGGACACCGTCGGAAACCGGGCTGGCTACAGGATTCACCTGTTCGACAAGACCGGAAGCCTCATGACGGCGGACGGGACATGTGACGAGGGAATTCACATGGAGGGGCTAGCGGAGCGTTTACGTGTCATGGACGAAGCAAACGAGGAGTATGTTGTAGAGGCCGGGGGGGGGGGGGGCGGGGGGGATGAGAGCAGTGGGGACAAAATCTACGGGCAAGGGGCTGATGGAGAAAGTGACAGGGATATCGGCAGGAGGGTGTTGATGAGAACGAAGAAGAAGCGGATGGGTCACGGGGCCGGGAGCGCAAGCAAAGAGAAGGGGAGCAAGACGGGGGCAATGGGGACGGGGAAGAGGACGAAGACAGCGACGAGGGGGACAAGCACAGTGAGGACGAGGACGAGAACAATGAGGAGGAATACGAGGACAGTTCAGAAAAACGTCATTTGTATACGGGTTTCATGCTGTTGTGTCGTTTCATCTAGTCTCGCTTGGGTCAGCTCTTCAAGGCGCTTTTTTCTACTGGTAACTAGATACTTAAACCGTGTGTAGTGGGTACTTGTTTAAGACGTTTCCTGACTTGTGACTTGCAGTACGTGTTGTACTGTGTGGTCCTCTTCTCGGGAATAGTCCCAGAGTTTGACCCTTCAACCATGTGCAATACAACCCCTTTTAACTTTTGTTTGCCCCCAGAGTCTCATGACATGCAGATGTTACTGACAACTGGAAAGAACCGTTGACTTTGCTGGACGACGACGACGACGACACATCACCCGAGGATGAAGCAATCGAGATGGTTTTCCCGGATGGGTTCCATCTTCAAGAGTCTAACTCACCTGGTCTGGACAACTGTTTAGTAAAACGTAGTGTGTTGGTGAGACTGTGCATTGGTTGATTTGATGGCCTGATCACTCGCAGGGTAATGGAGCGCATGAAAGAAGCTTACGACCACCTTGTGCATCTTGAAGAAGACCAAAGCCTGCGGAGCGTGGAGCTACCAGTTGTTGCATGCAGCACCTAAACAAGCGCAGCGGTGGGTGCGTTGGTTTTACTAGAGCGTAACGACAAATAACAGACGGGGGGGACAATCGGAGCGGGCGAGATAAACAGTCATCTGGAATATTCACAAGCAGGCGGAAAAACACCGGCAGCCAGTAGAAGGGGGAGAGCTTAGACGACCAACGTCCGTGACGTAGATCATGTCGATTCAACGGCTACAACACCTGTAAGTACGACTAGGGTTAACGAATATCGGTTGGAGGTGACCAAGGTGAACGTTGATACCTGCAGTCTTGAAGAGCATTGTTTCTAATAAATATTTTGTAAGTTATGAGTGATCGAAGCCATGTGCAAAAAATAAACATTCTAGATTACTGATCGAGAAAAAAAAACGCCGCATTGAACGCTATTTCAAAATATAAATTTGAATGCCAAACATTAGGCGTTTTGCGCTCCTTCCCCCAATACTAATTTGGATTGAAGCATTTTGGCGGAAATTGGAGAGAAAATAGATGCGATACTGAGTTATAAAAGGAAATTCTTGAAGTGCTGTCGCTCACTGTATACGATTCAATCATAAATCGTGCCGTAATTTCACCCATACGCTTAGGACTACGGAGTGGAGGGGGAGGTTCGTTGGTTGGTGGACTCGTTTGCGTGATTGATACGAACGTCGGCGCCGACAAGGAATGACAACACGTGTAGAGCACTTCAAGTATCCGCGGACGATCTCCGGGCATGGTGAAGTATGTTCATCGATACTGTTTGGGGTCGGCGGGGGAAGCTCTGCATCGGTGGGCGGACTCGTTCGTGTGGCGGATGTGGGGAATCCAGTATTGAAGGGGGTCGAATTGTGTGGTGTGCGCGTCATCGATGTCGATTCGTACGTACATGCACACACGCTTCGAACTTTTCCTAAAACCTTGAGAAGGACAAAATCGAGTTGTCATGTGGATGGAAAGAGTTCGGTTCGTAGTGACCGCGGAGACAGTATCCTGCCTCTCCGTCTAAAGGGGAGCCCTATAAGAGGTATGGACGGAACATAAATACGAAACTTGATTTCTAGTCCATGGAACTCGCACTCTAGTAACATCAATCACTTCACATATTTCGTTCGACAAAATGCCGTTGTGTCAAGTAAGTGGGATAATTGATGTCTAACCACGGTACATCCGGCGTTTCGTGAAAAGCGTGTATGACAAGCTCACACGTTATTTACTACTCTCGAAACGGAGATATATGTTGGACACACAACGCAGTAGTAGCTGCCGCACCATGGCGTGATATGATGAGTCTACTAAGCTTATCCGTATACGACGTTTGTGGAGTACCCTGAAAAGGCAAACCTGCAATCAGAAATTCAACTACGCTCTGTTGGCTGTGCTGCACTATCAACTCGCGCTTAATTCAAGCGAGTCATTTCCCGGCAGTCCACCTGCGTGGCGCGACCAGAAACTAGGGGAGAAACAATGTCTGCCCAAAAAAAAACACGTTCGGCCCAACCCTTGGTATTCGGTAGCTCGTTCAGCCACCAACAGAGCCGTGGTACCCAAAAACGACAAAATAAACTATATCAAAGCTTCCAATAAGTACCGTTGATTGTCTTGTACCACCTTGATACGCTTGCTTTATCGACTGTGGCCCCTCAACGGTTCAATCGCATTGGCGCGACCGGCCAAGGTGATATCGAACATTCGCCCGGACAGGACAACTTTCAGCCCAAGCCCCCATACTACAGTGCTATAGCAACCCGCATTTGCCACGTACGTGGGGTATGGCTTCATAGCCGTTCCTCCGGCCATTCGGTCAGAGCTCTGCTTACATAAGCCCAATATCTTTCCCGAATGAAATATCACCAGTTATACGGTTGGTACCCGCGGGTGGGGATTTTCCCGATACCCTGGATCGCCGTGTTGTCGTGTATCCAAGTTTGAGAGACTGAGTTGTGACACAAATTCCGCCGATCGTCGATTTTGATAAAGCACGAACCCAGGGCATACATAAACTCATTTCGGTCGCGTGTTTGGTGCTATACTAAGGTGTCATTTCGCGCATATTATAGAAATACCTGTAGCGGTAATTCGCCTTTGGGGGTTAAATTAGCGCACGAAAAACACAGGATGGTTTCCGGAAACTACTTTTTGTTTTTCAATATTTACACTGGTGTAAAACCTCGAAGTCGCCCTGTACCCGTGTCCGATTTCCGATTCCAGCGATTTCTAGCTGCCTATATATTCCCCACCCAGAGATGGTGGCTAACCAGGTCGAGTGCCGGCGCCAGCATAGTAGATCGACGAAAAAACGAGTCTCAATAAAATGCGTCGCGTCCTCCCCCCTCCGTACAAACATATCGTAGGAAGAATCGCTACGAAGTGGCGTGTGAGGATGCTAAGAAGAAGCCCAGCTTACTCTGTGCCCCGCGCGGGAGGTACGCGGACGAAGACATGAACCTATCTTGGAATGCAGCAGCGACCGATCCACCTCCGAACCATCCCGTACAGTAGGGGTGTACCAGAAGTTCCTGAACCCCTCAAATTAGGAGCTACATATCTTACCCGATACGAAACTTGGAAGAAATTCGTTCGTGCCACCTGACCGGCACGTGTATGCGCTAGTCCTGAAACGAATTTACGCCTAAAGTTTTCATCCTAACTGGTAGTTCCTCACTTAAGGAACTCAATTGGTCAGAAACCTTTGACCCAAAACGTGCAACCCTTACCGTGGGGTGATTTCTCCGCGGACGAAAAGAGCTCCACATAGCCACTCCGCCGGTCCATGCCCCCCGCATTGCGGAGTAAAAACAAGAGGAAAACTACGGGAATAACGCATTTGAAGAGGCGTTGTGCAAGCATATTACGAGCACTTTACGAAAACGGTGTGACCGGAGGCGGATGGGACACACACTTAAATACATTCATCCCTTTGAGAAAGCCGCCACATCTGGCCCACCTTAGGCGACGACAGCAGTTTCTGCGAACGACGCCTCCCAGCCAGGACCGTTCCTGGTACTGATGAGCTGTATTTATCACCTAGAACTATTAATAGAAACTTGATACCCCGACGAACGACTCGTAAGCTACCTAGAACTATTAATAGAAACTTGATACCCGGACGAACGACTCGTAAGCCTACTTATAGCAGATTAGGCACATACATCAGAATACACATTGAAAATTACTAGACCATTGCTCTAGACCTAACAGTAATCCAGCTACGTATGTCTGACTGAGGAGCAAGGCCAGTCACAAAATATTTGGGCATAAAGTGCTATAGCCTACACAATAGTGGATGGACGACTGCACGAATTTGTGCTGGTGGCTTCTTGCTTGGCGTTCTCGAAGCTACAGGAGAACAATATCGTTCGCTCAGAACAGATAGGCTTTCTTCCCTGTCGAGCGGAGGAACCGGAGTAGACTGGAAGCAACATTTGCCAAATATATATATTTGCCCGTGCAATGAAAAGTTCGACGTGAAATCGACGCCAAGACAAGGTGTCGAGTGGTAGGGTGACACGGCGGTATATGACCACTAAAGTGGGCGGGCTAGACCAGGTGGTGGCGCGCGTCAGCACCAATCGTGTCGTCGGTTACGGGTAGTAAACGCTTTCAGGCGTGGATGAATCTTGCGCCCGAACGGCCTCAATATACTCGTACGTATTAAATTTAATTATTAAATACGTCAGCTGTGAGTTCGACTTCTTATATACTTGATACTGAACTTTGCAAGCTGCGTAATATGTATTTATAGCGCACACTGCGGAACTGTGGTTCGTATCCGGTACTTCGCAGTAATAGTTTACTCACACACTTTTGCTTCATCAGCGAAGCGTATGTTGTACTGAGTATCGACCAAATCTTCTCCTGTACCACAATCGGGATATTATTAGATTTGATATCCACTCTAATCTCCTGCTCTAACCTACGTTTACTGCTGAGCCTGATGATGCCGGAACGATTTAAGTGATAGATTAAGTACGAGTCACGAGTGAATTACCCGTATTGGATTATGACCGCGATCATACCCGAGCAGATTTTTTGTTTTTGAACGTAGCAAAACACAGACCCTACTTCCTTGTTTCGCCAGTGCTGACCATGCTGGGTCTTGTGAGTGGGATTTCTTAACGAAACGGTGTTGAAAGATAAAGCAGCCAAGCGGTCTTGCGGAGTGAAGGGGGTACGATGCCCCAACTGACGTCTTTATGGATGCATTGGTTGGTTGGTCGAAGACGCTGAAACATGCAATCGCACATACATTGCAAGCAGTATGTCCTTCAACATGTTTGGCGCTTATCGCACCTTGAATATTTCCGAGTGCACGGGTCGCACTTGAACGTTTCTTACCTATACTGTAATGGAAGTAGGTAACAAGCATATTATACGTCCTGACTAAACGTGCATAGAGTTTTGAACGCCCTGTACACCATGAAATGGTCCACATTTCGACTTATCCATTTCAAGTGTCACCTACCGGTACGAAACAGAACAAGAGTCACGTCCTACCAGCTTTAAGTATCAGCTATCGGTATGATTCAGAAGAAGAGCCCCATCGTCCCACCCGCGTGAGGCAACAACATACAGCGTCGTCACCAGTGATCGAACCGCCACGCTTCCTTTTCTAATACGCCACAGGTATGTTGTATGTATTGACTAGTGAGGAGGACATGCAGAACCCATCAAGTAGACGGTGTGCCGCTCGATGGTGATATTTGTTGTGGTAGCACAGAGTCGGCATCGGCGCGGCGGTCCAATAGCCTGTGGCAAGGCGGCTGATACTCTTTTGGTAGCATCCTTAAATCAGCATCAATCAATCAGCAATGCGTAAAAAAGTTACAAATAAGAACTTCTGGGACAATTACACTTCAATCAATAAATAGTGGTATCAGGCACGACGTTAGACACCGATAACCGACACATGATGTTCTCTGTCGCCGAAAAATGCGCCCTTCGACAAGGAGGATATCGTTCACAGCTATGTAAGCTTTATGGAGACCTACGGTATTTTTTCAGCAGAGACTAACATGGTACGGATGTGCAAGTAAGTGTGCTCTGTTTATTCAATTTTTGTTTCATGGTAGCCAATGACCCCGCTATTAAAGCGACATACTCAAGAGAATAGCGTAGAAGAGCAAACCTTGCCTGCGTTGACGAGGAGCAAGGTATTCGGCGACGGGGTCAAGCAAGTATGCAGAATGGGTCCGTTAGTACATTCCCCTATACATAGCAAAAGTGCTGTGTAGTGAGCATGGAAGGACACTTACTTATAACAAATCATATTTGAATTTCGCATTGTGTATCATTGTAGCATGCCGCTTTAGCTTAATGTTAAGAGAATGTAGACGACGTACGCTTGGTTTAGGCCAGAAAAACGATATACCGGTAGCTCTCTGCTGCCGCCGCCGCGAGATTGCCGTTTTTTATGTGATATGGGTTTGAATAGGTTGCAGCAGTCCACGTCAATGTCGTGGTCGATGTTCAGCAACAAGCCAAGCACCGCGGCCTCTTTACAGCTACAGCTGGGTAGCGAGAAGCGCTAGTTTAAAGATCAATGTAGTCAGGAATGACTTGTTCCACGATTGATGGAGCACATTTCCGCCATAGTGTTTATGAATGACGGAAGTCCTTAACCGATAGTCGTCGGAATGCCTATTTTGTTTCTTAAAATTGCAGATTTGAATATTTGGGCCATGGGATTACTTATTGGGATGCTATTTGATTTTTGCTGATGCCAGCTTTTGGGTGAGGCGTGGAGCTCCTCAAGCGAGGAGCCTCAGAAAAGGTTGCTGTGAACGCGTCGAATACAATATTTTGCGTTTTCTTCTTATCTACACACCAGTAGTGTAAGCTGGTTCAGGCCAAGTCTGCCTGGCTCCGAAAGTAGGTCACAGAATCGACTCGACACAATTTTTTATCAAACGTACGCCCGTTCCTCGTACAACATACTTCGATTTACGAAGCCGGTAGTGAAACGCGTACCACCGCTTAGCCAGTGCAGTGCTGATAACTAGGTAGTGCAGGTTGACAACTACGGTTGTTGCATATGGCGAACGTGGTATCCAGTTCAATCCGGCCCCTGTACACGAATCAGACACCAGGTATTCGCACTAAACAAATTGATAGGTAGATTCGGTCTCAGTCTAGCTTGGTTCCGGACCTATACCAGTGCTCGTTCCTCTTCCGATCACACCACCCACCGACGACCAGTCGCACAACATTACCACCTCAACGACCCGGCTGTTCAATCTTTCGTTTTTGCAACAATGCGTTTTCGCCTCCTCCTGGTCACCATCTACGCTACCACCGTCGGCACCTCTTTATGTAAGAGTAAACTAGAAACCGCCCGATCTGTACGATCAAACCTGCTGTGATGTACAAGGCAGTCGTATCATACGAAAGCCTATATTGTGCGTTTATGTCATGGTGCTTGTTGTGCCAATAGCCCTGGATACACATGGAGGAGCAGCGTATCTCGACGAAGGTACTAAGTAGTTAGACGTTCGTGTCACTGACTGCTGCGGTGGGTCCCGCGGGCATCCAATCACTGCGTTACTGCCGGGCCGGGCCCCGTGGTCCATGTGCCATTGGTATGTGTACCGGTGTCAATGACTCCCCGACGATATACAAATGCACGTGGTCGTTGTACCTGTGGTGCCCATGGGTGTGCATCACATAGCTACGGCGATCCTGATTGATGGTAAACGAGAAAGGGTGTACTTGAGAACGATACGCGAAATAAAATATTATCTATCGTAACGACACGATATATACCTGGGTTTGCCATGGGTTTTTTTCCGTTGCGATTCTACCGCGGGAGTTTACGATATTCGCGAGGATCACGAAATAACGTCGATTCCCGTTCCCGTTCAAACTCCTTCCGTGGGAATGTTCGCAATCACGATACCATGCCTTGCACTTCTTCCAAATACCGATCCCGTTACAAAAAACCCGTGATATTTGGGCAAACCCTATGAACTCCGTGTCCTGTGGTATGGGAACCCGTGAAAATTGGAGATTTCCCAAGCCCCGTCCAAAGAAGTCACGTGGTTTCGTGATCCCGCAGGGTCGATCCCGTGATTTCTGATATGACGGGGGTTTCGAGGGTTTTTTATTAAAACTTTGTGGGTTGACATGCTCAACACACAGCCCAGAAATCAGGCTATCGCCCCTTTGACTTTGACTTTAGTTTTTTTCGTGTACTATTTTTCGATATATTTTCCATACAAAATTCCTACGATGCAAACATGATTTCGTGTTTCGTCTCAAAACGACAAACTAAACAAAAAAAAACGAAATATGCGGGTCAATACAATAGAAAATACGGGCGCCTCTAGTGCTTGGCTCGCGCACGCACGAGCGAGAACCCCGATCCGTGCAGTCCCGCTATGTCTCAATCTCGTCCCGTGGAGTACCATGTTTTTATCCCGTGTGATCTGAATACCGTGCCGTGGAATCCCGTGCTCTTTTCGTCCCATGAAATCCCGTCCCGGAAAGGCTCTTGGTACCTAACTTCCGTCCCGTGCAGTCCGGTGAAATTCGCAATCTCGTCCAGTAACTCCGGGTGAATCCAATGATGGTACAATCCCGTCCTGTGCAGTCCCGTGCTCCAAACACCTTGCCTTATCCCGCCCCGAGGAATCCCAGCATATGTCGAACCCGCGGGGTCCCGTCCAGGAATGAAAATAAATTCCCGAGGAAAGCCCTTATGAACACCGTCCTAGTCATCGGTTGTATCCACAAGGATCAGCAGGTCTGACCAGCTGTTGGTTATTGATATATTTTAAAATAGACCATGGCATTCGGGGGGTGCAAGCGTTTGTTATCGTGATGGCATCCGCGGCGGAGTCCGCTAGCCTTCTGCAGCAAGTCAGATATATTTGTTTGGTGTCTGGGGTCTGGTGGCAGTTTGTCGGCCCCGATGCATTCCACAGCAAGATAGAGCACAATACAGTTTCCACAACAGTCTAAACAGGGTTCACCCGCAGTATTCCGATTCGTCACATGTCTGAAGCCCCCGGCCTTGGGCTACTCGTCTCGATCAGAGCAACCACCGTGTAGTACCATACGCATGTCGCTCTCTGAAGGCAATGTCTTGTATTCGCATGAGCGATGCTTGCGATCTCGGTACTTACCCCTAGCACGAGCACGATATTTACCCCGGTTTGTACAGCGTTGGGCTCTACGTAGGCGTGTAATATAACGCAGTTGGTCCTGACGGTGGCGAATACGATGTTTGAAAAGTAGCGCCAGCATATCTATACTCACGCCACGTATATTTATCGCAGAAACGGTATGTTCTGTGTCAATGGAGACTCAAGCGGTGTTTCGAATGCAGCCTACTGGACTCAGTTACGTATTATCCGCCGCTTATTCAGAACCTACTGCAGTACGCACCGCTCGAATGTCTTCTTGAAATTGTTGTTTTGCTGCCGGCAAATTGTTCAACATCTAAAACTCGTGTTCCGTCATCGTACTCGACTTGATGTGGGCTGCGGATGACATGTTCCACCCACCAGGAGTTCCTCCTAACTTCATCTCTCACTGCAAAACCGACGACCGGCAACGGAATCACCCGCGGAAAGCATACCCATTCACCGCATGATGCGTAGTTCAGAGCAGAACGCGCTACGCACATTAGGCGAGATGAATATGAACCCACCCCTTCCGTCGTGTCTCATGTACCACATGTCAACGCCCTACCAGCCCTCGTCGATGCACGCGGCAGGACAACCGTCGAAGTGGCTGCGGCGGGTTACCATCCGAGGACACCCTACCCCGGCTGTAGCCCGAAACCACTCAGGGCAAGAGCCGATTGTCGAATTCACGCTGATCGCGTCTAGGGGGGCATCCTCGACAACGGCAACGGGCGCAGGGTCAACGTCACGCTTTAGAACTCCAGGACCTCGTGAACCTTCAAGTCGCTCTTTATAAGGGCAAGGACCAACCTTATACGCTAAAGGTGTGCTCGAAGGGGAAATACCGCAGCAAGATCAAGTCCAGCGGCAAGACGACCGGATACCAGACATTCCACCCCGACACGGTTGAGACCTCTCAGATCGAGCTTTACCTCGACATCTACATTTCGAACAACGACGTGCGGCTCGCCTTCACGGGGGTATGTGGTTTTGGAGAGATGGGGTATGTCACCGTGGGCGTTGTTGCTGTTGTATGTAATCAAAGGCTTTACCTGAAGCCGGGTGTAATTTTGTTGATGCCAGGTTCGACGTTGCCACAGGCCTGACAGGCACAATATTACACATGTACACCGCACAACACACCATCGCCCGATCCACTAGATCAATGCAGAAATACTGTACTCGCGACATACGCGTAAACTCGATGAAGGTATTTGGTCATATCGCTTACGGTTGCGGAGAAAATGTTGAGTACTACGACCAAGTGCCCACGAAGCTATGCAGGGCGGAGCACAAGACGTGTCTACAATTGGAGGTCTTAGGTTACTCGTACGCAAGTGTCCGTTCTAGACGGTGTTTCATTTGGAGATACGTACTGCCCCCCGAGGAGGAGAAAGCCCCCCCCGACGAGGGGAAAGCGTTAGAGAATGAATAAACTGTTTGTGTTCATCGCCTAGTTCGGGGGGGCATTCTCGTTCTTGCAGGACTCGTTGAAATAGCCCGAGTCGGATGCGCGGCACGAATCGAGTTAAACGCTTGAACTCACGTTTACGCCCTTCCCGGTCTTTCTGTCTCACTATGGATGAAAATTTTTCGTATATCCTGTGCTGTTGTCCCGACAAGGCATAGGTTCGCCCGCAATTCGAAACCCTGACGTGCATACATTTGAAACGTGTCAATATCCACTGGGGTATTGTGCTATTGAAAGATGGGAACTACAACTGGAACTACGGCATGTTCTGGGGTTGGAACCCATCGACGATCAGACTTCAAGTATTTCTAACGCAAGCCGTACTTATCCCTGCCTCGTGATCCACGTGACCCAGGTCCAGTAGCACCTCCTTACGTTTCGTAGTATATCACGCGTGAGGGAGTGAAACTCACACGGGCTTTGTTGTTCTTACTCTGTACCGCACGCTCAGGCGAAGCTCATGATGGAGTAGCTCTCCGTTCGTCTCCGTCGGGGTGTGGACGAGAACATGATGCTGAAGCACCGCACGCACATGTTGTCTGTTTCGTACATTCTTCTACATAGCTATGTTTACAACAGCGCTTTCTTTGTGGCTACCCGGTGTGTGGGTGTCGGGTAGGACGTGCCGCGCACAACTCGCTCAACTTTCCGACTCTGATTAGTACGTTCGATATTGGGACCGTTGTATCTCTATGTGACGATGAGTTACCCATGCCGTCCAAGTCGGCTGTTAGAATGCACGGTAGTCGACGTCTGAATTAGGCGGTGGCACCCTGTTAGGACCGAGAAGAGACATCGCATTCAAGTGCGCCGGATGGGTGCTCGTTGTCATACGTTTACCACTGTTGGTTAACTTGGTTTGGGTTGTTGACAGCAGTAGTGGAGGAGGCCTTACGCGTTGATAATAACGTTGCTCGGTGGTATGTCTTAGATAATCAAAATAGTACCAACATCACAAGGTACGTAGATGAAGCGACACGATGCGAACCCGTTAGCGTCGAATACACCTGGTTCCGTGGGAAGACGAATTGCATCTCGTTGTTATAGCAATCGATCCATAATTGGGGCGTATTCGCATTCATAGGCGTACAACGTAGGTTAGATTCGTTCTGCACCGATGCTCTTCCACGACCGGTACGAACTATTGATTGTTCAGAGCGCGATTGATAGACTTGAGATGAATAGGGATACTTTGTAAACCGTCTCTGGAGAACAGAATGCCCCGGCATTGCTGAACTGGAGATCCGCGCTGCATTGGTGAAGTTGTGTGGTAGCCGCTTGGTGTAACCATGGTTTAAGAAACATGCATTTATTTTCCGAGTGGTCAACATCGTGGCTGTTGCTTTGTCTTCTCTCCGGTACTACTGAGACGGCTTCATATTTTTTTCCACGTGGGCACAGCACGACATGCTCACTTGTGTAGCCACGGAAGTTGGTCACGTGCAGAACGCATACGGGCGGAGCGAACGACTTGTGATACATCCGCACTATACTCTGACGTGAATGCTCTGCTGAAGATTATCCTGACTTTGTAAAGGGTGCAATAGTACAGTAGTATGGGCGAATCTTTCGACGTTGGTCTGTATGACCACCAATGTTGTTTGTTGTTTTTCACACCACATATATCTACAACATACGCAATGCACCCCTAACACCCAGAAACTCGCCTATCGTATCTGAACACGCTGTAGCCACCGTATATCCATGCACAGTTTGGGACACTGGGAGGATTGAGCGGGCCGTTGACGTTGCAGCTGGTGACAAGAACATTTGTAACATAACCGCTGGGTCCAGGTCGTTGTTGCTCCTGTGAAACATGCGCCCTAAGGTGTCCCTGACCCGACCAGAATATGTATGTGGTGTGGTACTAAGGTTTCGGTTAGTTCTTCGTGGAAACGTGGGTTTTGCAGTAGTTCGGCCCACACCTCTCGTGGCCAACATTATATAGGATGTATCACGTCGTAGAACCTGTTTTCTTGCTCCAGTTTTGATTTGTTTCTTTTCTCCTGAACGAGAAGCCCAATAATTACTGCTTTGCTTGCGAAGCACTTTATTGCGGACCCCTCTTCTTGCTGCCCAAACATAAGCTTGATGTCTAGCCGCGTTGTAGGAATCTTTACAGCACCGCCACCACCATTAGCCTGATGTCTGCCATCGAAATCACAACGTTGAGATAACACACTCGATGAGTCCGTCTCATGCGCGATTCGTACTCGTATACCAGGTAGAAAAACCGATCGGCAACTTCGAAGAGAGGAAAGGGCGGGTTGGAGCACTCTAGGCGTGTGTGTTGTCTTTGATTGACACTTACACGCATACCACAGCGTATACCACCGACTGTCAGCCGCCGTCGGCCATCAGCTAACCGCCCAACAGTCAACCAACTCACAGTTATCGTCACCCCTAAATACCGTAGTAGTACTCCATCCATGGCGAATACTGTCTGCCCCCCTCTTTAAGCAGTGTACAATATACACGTGACAGTTCAAGCAGCTTTCCATGGGAGAGTTTGAACGGTCAGACATGATCACTACCCTGATCGCGGCGAGCAAGACAAAAACGGATATTTCGTAGGCTGGATTTCCCCCCCCCGCCTTTTCAATTTTGGAGACAATGTTTACCTGACGACCTTGTTACCTTAATATCCTCCCAGCCGGCACACGTTGAAGCTCACATTCAATCCGAGTGAACATTATCCCAACATTGATATATACAACCACCCGTTATTCACCCATGTTCAGTAAAATGCGCAAATATCATCGATCTTGCATCAATCCCATCCATATGGAAAAATATGCTCCTATTGCTGTTCAAGCCGGTGCGTGTAGACGCACACGTCCGTTCTGACGAGACACCATGTTCCAACAAACAAATCTGCGACCATCTATTCTTCTACAATTCTGGAAACACGCGCAGAGCTCACTGTGGTGTTCAGTTAATCGAACCAACACTAGTAGATAGGAAGGGGCTTTGCCCCATCTTTTCTATCGTCCTACCTGTGGGCTGCCTCCCCTCCACAACGAAAAATACTGCCGTACACCGATTTCCAACTGATCAAGCCTAACGATATACAATATATATATATGTACGAGAGACACAGGTGCTGTCTCCATCAGCGTGTTTGTTCGTCTCCAGATCTGGACGGACTCGTAGGCAGCGCTACTTGACCATGAACTCCGCCTGCACATTTCGTGCAGAGACGTTTCATGGGATCACAGGGAAAATGTCGAGTATTATTGGCGTGAATGACGGCAGATCGATCATTACGGGGGACCATATTAAATAGGACCTACGGTACACACAAAACGTATATACATCGCTATTATTACTATATATATTTGGTCCTATTTACTATGGACCCCGTAAGAGGAACAGATATTTTGTTTTATATAGTACGTGGAGTACTGGAGACACCCGAGCTTACCTCGTGGATGATGCTCCACATGCCACTGACTGACGCGTCTTGGTCAGCGTAAATCTTGAACTCAGAGACCTCTTGTAGGTCGAGGTGGTACACGATCGAAATAGCGGAGGTTTCGATCTTGCCGTACAACCTACCGTCCACGAAAAAAGCCAGGGTTCGAGCGCTCTCCGTGCCTTCGCTCAGTGCGATACGCACTAAGCCAATGTCTTGAGGCTCCCCGAAGATGAACCTGATCCAGCACCCTTCGTCGATGTGGGGGTCGTCACTCTCCGAAAAGCAACGCCAGACGTACCCATGTTCGTCGCGGGAACAACCATCCGCGCCACAGAGAACGCGCGGTGTCCTTCCGCCACAATCTGGTGCCAACAGTTCCATCGTTGTCCTGTTGCAAACATCGACGAGGGCTACGAGCGCGACCACGAAACGAACACACAAGCACGAAACGGCGAAAAGAGTTGTGGACAGAGGACTAACCGTTTGGGTGGTGCTCATTGCAATCAGTAAGTGTGTCGTAACGTGGCAGCAACGTCACCAGGCATATTATCGACGGTCGGTTTCCCGTTTCAATGGTAAAGTGTCGCCTCGTCTAGATTTTCAATCAAATAATTACGTTTGTTTCACGCAACGTCCTTCAAGTACGGTAACATATCAGCAGGTCTCGACCTCCAGGGTCAGCAACGATAGCCGACCGAGGACGTGTTTCAAATGGCATCTGGCAAGGGAGGTTTTGGGCGACCATCAGCTGCGCTCCGGGAATCTAGTCGACGGAAACAAACAACAGCCAACTTTCGTGATTATTTTACAATGTCCCATGCCAGACACAACGTCGCGCGCCAGTTTTATCACATGGAAGTTTAGGACGCTGGAAGCAAGTCGGAGCTCGCGCGATACGTTCCGAGAATGACTTGGCGGTTAATATCGTATGATTTTTTGCACCGCGCTGGTCGCCGCAACATTAGCGGTAAAACGAATGCCCAAGTCGGCGTTTGAGGGACATGTACTTCAAGCCATCGCCCATACCAATCAAACCTACTTGGACGAAACCGAAACGTGTCTCGTTGGGTCAGGCGAAAATGTTCGAAGAAAATATTCTCCATCGGGGAAACACATTGAACACGTAGCTCTTGGCTGTCAGCGTCTGACTAACGTGGGACCAGAACGAGGTGTGGATGCACGTATATTTATCAGCAACACAAGTACGCGTCGCGAACTTGTTCCGACGAACATTTGTTGTCCTATGCTGCTGCAGAGCTGCTCGTGACGGGAGTAGCACTTCGTTTGGACAAACCACATCTGAATGCCGGGGCTTTTTGAGCGAGGACTCCGCCCGAGTTTGTCTCATCGCTAAAAATGGTTCAACATAATTATTATTGTACCAGTATACCGTTTCGCTCTATCGGGTTGCACGTTCGGCTTTATCATGGAGTTAGTGCTTCGAGAAAGATGTACTGTAGGTCTCATCAAGGGAGGAGTCCCAAAAACGTACGTACGCACCCCCATAGTAGCATCCGTCCTCGTAACTCGTACGCCTCAAGAGGCTGTCTACGTGTTTCGCCAGGCCATAAAGCTGGCTGCCCGACGATGGAGAAGGAGAAAAATAGGGGTGATCTATCACTACGCCCTTTCCCACCAGCGGAGAGTCTCAATGCGTCGGTGCACATGTAGATTCTTACAAAATAGCAGATAGTTTGTGCAGGAAAGTTATGGTTTTGATCGCGATATCGGTTCTTTTGTTTATACCAGTTTTCCGCAATAGCTTATTTTCGTGCGGTATTGGTGCCACTATGTTTATCGGAATGAACGTCATGTTGAACCAAAGCGAAATAATATAGTGGACTGGTATTATTGTAGTTGACGACGGGCCTATTTCAACCAGGTGGTTGTCTACGCCTTCAGGCTTTTGTCTGTTGTGAACGAAAAAAGAACACGTTGAGAGCAAACAATCCACATGGAAGCCGGAAATTTGCAATTTACGTACACGTGCCTCGAAAAGATCATACGATTGATCACGTGTTTTCATTCCGGCCATTCTGCGCTGTTGTGCCGGATGGCCACGGTGCATATCCAACTCAGGAATGATACGCTAAACCGTGCGAGTCATACCGGCCCTACCCGACGACATGGAGAGGCGTTCTACGATAGAGGTTTCCCCTATTTTATCAGATGTTCCTCACATGAAAGGTTACATACCTCACCCAACCACTAACTTCAGCCAAAATCAAGATGCAGCCCGATGAACAATCGCATTGCCTAAATATGCACACACGTCATATTTCGAAACGAGATTGGCATTGCAACGATTAGGGGTTAAGGAGTGCCATCACTCAGAATCCATAGTGCCAGGAATGGACCACCTCTATCGTAGAACGCGTGGAGGAGCTCAATCATACACGATTAACGAATATATTCGCCTAAAAAAATATGTCTAAACATGATATGAGTTAATACTCCGCCCAACGTGAATATCGACACTCTTTGGAAGCACTCTGTCTGCGAGGGCCGTGATGGCTCGAAGTTCGCCTTTTTTAAAGAAAAACACCACTGGAAGGAATGGCTCTCGAACGTCAAATGCATACTACTGTTTACATCAAGCGCGTGTTGATGCTTGGAAACTGCCACCTTGTACCGCGAAACGACACAAGGCGATATGTATTGTACCGGTTCTGTCTGACCTAAGGAAGTGTAGAAAGCGGCGGCGAAGATAGTGGCCAGGAGAGCAAGGCACCGCATCGTCACAATGAAGAGGTGAAGTGTATCGGGTCCCGTGAGTGCTTGGCTTGGTCGCACCGGGTGGTATGTTGCCTTGGGCTTGTCGAGATGCGAATGATTCGGTGGGTCATGCCAAGCACGCGACTTCCTCCGGCCGAGCAAAGTGCAAGTCGGGGCCAGACATATATCGTTTGTTCAGCTGAAATAACGGACTGCGAAAGAAACAGATCCTTACCTTCAAGACCACGGCCCTGAGGAACCGAGATCGACTCGGAGGCGTTTCCATCGGGCTATACTCTGAAAAAAATATAACCAATATATTGGAAAGCGCTGCTCCGGCTAAACGACCTATTAGGTGCTGCCGGAAAAGTTTGATTTTAATGTGCCTGTTTCACATATATATCTCGACTATTTAGGGCACTGTTTCTGCTAGGGATAAGGGCCAACGGTGCAGCTTCGATGGGGGCCAGAACAAAACAAAGCGCATGGATATAGAGCCAGAAATAGTCGATCATGAAGTAACTTTAGATACAGCTTGTTCATCTGAAATCGTACATACCTCACAGCGCTCGGACAACTAGTACAGGTCGTCTTGCACCCGTCGCGTGGCTTTTGATACGAACAACGTGTTCGGCATACCCGAATACGGGCACCGATCGACGGTCTCGGGTTTGGCTACTCGGAGTTAGAGGTTTACGGTAGAATGTTATCTCACGTACCCGGTACTGTGTGTCTCATATGTGTGTTTGACCGATAGAGTTGCCCATAGTCCCCTCTGCAGGTGATACAGTTGGTGTGATTTCACGACGATAGAAACGAGGGGACTATGCACACGGGTGAATGGTTGTTTTTTGTTTCTCGGGGATGCATTACCTCTTGACAGACTTTAGAGAGCTTGCACTTGTCTCTACTATACTGTGAATTGTCCCTTACTATAGAATGCGCAACAGGTACTAGCTATGGACATAATTCCTGTAACCACAGTAGAAACATACCAAAGTGCGCTGTTCTTGCTGAATTTATGTTTCACTTTCATCACTGGCCTGTTTCAAGAAAGCTCTACAGTATACCAGGTAAACGCATATATATATGAGAAAAAACTCCTACGGTACATATGCATGGACAAATATGTTGATAATTGTGGTTCAGCAAGCGGCCACGAGTGCCACCTGCTCCTGTACGTTCGCGATATTTTTGACTGATACGAAGCAGAAGCAATGTTGGAATGAAAGAACAACCCCAATAACACTACCGCAACACCTCTTCGTCAGCGCGGGTCAGCGCGGACGGCGAAACAAAAGTAGCGTTACCTTTTGGTTTTCTAAATTTCACACGAATTACGTCAGTATACGTGGCAGCCGGGAGGAACGGATATAGACATATCCCGTTACTTATCAGGTAATTTCGCTTGAACGTAGGCGTGATGGCAAACGTTACTGTAAGTTAAAGTAGCCTGATGTCGGTTCATGTTAGGAAAGTCACTTCAGTGCGGTTGAATTTCGTGAAATGCTCAGTAGTATGGGAGCACTATTGAAGCCGAAAATAATGTTCTATACTATAGCTATCTTTCCTTCTAAGCGTACATATACTTATGCCTGGTTCAACTCCGGTGCAGGCGCTAACGCATGCGCAGAGGTCAGTCCCAGCAAGCAATTCCGGACGGCATTAGGATATATCCGCATCCAATCTATCAGGACGGTACGGAGACACGGACTACTGTGGAGCCAGCGCAGTAATGACAAGTATTCGAATGTGATAGAGTTCCATCTAAGTTCGCGTGCCTTTCGGTTTGATCCAATTCCTCGACCCGATTATGACGCCAGTTCGTAGCACTGGACAAACCGACCGCTAAACAAGAGGCTGGACTTGTTGGAAGGAAGAACTATTTCAATATTCCTCCGCCTTTCCACCACGCCACTACGCACCACGCACCACCACAACCACCACCACCACCCCTTCGACTGCCTCATACCGATATTTCCACAACAAACCACTATCTTGCACAATGCGTCCTTTCATCCTCCTAGCCACCATCTACGCTGCTACCGTCGGCGCTTCCTCAGGTACGACGAATACAGGCATGTTGCAGATGGTACAGTCCAGCCCATGGGAAGTCACGACGTACGTTAACGTCAAAGTACTTGATTAGACGTTGAGTCACATTGTGGGTATGGTGGTCATCCTGAAGGTATATATGTACCAGGTATATATATTGAGGGTCAACGTATGCCTACAGAGGTGCTCGTTCGAATGGGGTGGCGTTGATCGCTCGACTGAGTCCGAAGAACGAGCAAATGGGGAATCATCAGCCCAGTGCCATGTTTCATAGATCCCAGGAAAATGTAAAGCTGTACTTGGTATTGGAGGGAAAGGGAAGACACACCTTACTGTCCTAGCTACAGTACCCTTGGGCGTGAATCGATTCGGACGGGGGCCGTTATGTTGAACAGCGAACGTCTGTCAGAAAAAAAACCGATTGGTACTATTTACATGACACCAGGCCACTAATCGCCATCATCAATCCCAGTGGCGTCATCCACAACGACCAGTAGCTCTTGTCGGTCGGTGATCATGTCTGCAGGTCGATACACACAAAGGCAACGAGTGGACTGTGTGAAATCATAAAGTTGAATAAAAAGCGACACTGGCGGAATCTTCTACCTTTTTGCCGTAAGGTACATGTGTATGGTGCTTGTGTCTGAAGACGGCTTATCGGCATCAACAGATTCTACCCAAAGAGAGACGCATGCATCGCTTTCGTATATATACAAGACATCAGTGTACTTGATTCTGTCTGGAGCCTTGAGCCTAGGGCTACCTAGTGTAACTTACACTACCGCCTGAAATGATGTAAGTGGGAATTAGCTTCCTGGCATGAGCGATTCGTGTTACTCCCGTGCTCGAACCACCAGCACAAGGTTGGTCCTGCTTCGGATTATAACGTACTGCGCTGCTTGTGGGTGAACGACAAAGCACTGCTGGTTCTGAAGGTTTCAAGGCAACAATTGCAGTAAGGAAACTACCACGTTAACTAAACTCGCTATAAATCCCTATTTATTTCCAGTAGTAAGTTGCATATCACCAGCACGCCAAGCTGTGCAGTGAATCAGTATATGCTAGCCACAACTCTACTTAAAATCTGCTGAGAAATGTCTGGGAATGAAACCTTGGTGAGGAGTTAGTGTGAACTGCTGAACATTTTCCAAAGCTTGGCACACAATACTATGGCCCAATCACCACCATTGGCCCAGGTCGTAAACACCCACTGCTACTACTGTAATGGAAGTCTTTTAGTGGTTATAATACAACACATACTGCTGTCATCGTCTACAAGAACAGGAACGAGTGTTATTTAATTGTCAATAACATTTCCAGCTCTGCCTGTGCATCTACCAAATGTCGAAGTGGGAGAAATTGTAACAAACGGGGTGTGAATGACTGTAGTCGGCGTCTACTCAGGGGAGCATCCGTATCCTAAAACCAGACGCTACGCTTGTAAAAATGTCACATATATGTAACATAACTCAGCGTTGCGATTTCTGCGCTGATCGACCAATTTACACGGTTAGTGTTTCAAATATGCTCACTGGGTTTGAGTATACCTCCCCTGTTTTGCGTTCGAAAAATGATGGCGTGACGTTTGATCTGTTTCTGTGTGTTCCCGTGGGTGAACCGAGAGTTAACGTATAGACAACCGGCGGAGATAAAACAAACGGCCCCCCTTCGCAAACCAGAGAGGATTGTCCTGCCTTAGTGCCCCTGCATACGTTTTGAAATGTAAAAACCCATCAGTCTCCAGTTCCATGCACGATGTAGTACGGTGTACGCGCTTAAGTAGGTGTACCCCGAACACTTATGTGGTACTGTGGTGCTCAATGTCGAGGGTCATGTCTGTGTGGTGGTTTTGTTGCCGATGAAATGCAAACGTATTTTCCGACATCGTAGTTGGTTTGACGTCCTCTGCTGATGCCATCCTCGCCCCACAAGCAGTCCGCACGTTGTCCTCTCTCCGAGGGAAACAACGGCCGGTGACGGTACCACCCCGCAGTTACCGTGCACATTCTCCCACATGCACCTGAACTAGGACATCAAGGGCGACGCCCACTAGGGGAGGTGAACAACTTATCCACCATATACGTGTCCTTTGTGTATCAAATGCCGCCCGCATACCAGACCTTGTCGACGCAGGCGAGAGGACAACCGTGAAAGTGAGTGCGTCTGGGTACGACAAGAGGACATACTACCCTGGCTGTACCCCGGACGGCTGCATCCCCAAAAACACCCGGGACGGGAGCCGCGCCTCGAACTCTCGCTGGTCGTGCAAGGGGGACATCCTTGACAACGACAAGGGGTGCTGGATCAAGTACACGTTTAAGGAACCCCAGGACCTCGAGAAAATCAGAATCGCCTTCTACAAGGGCAAGGAGGACACCCGTACGCTGAAGGTGTACTCGAACGGAAGCTACCACAGCAAGATCAAATCCAGTGGCAAATCGACAGGGTACCAGACGTTCGACCTCAAAACGGATGAGACGTCTGAGCTCAAGCTTTACCTCGACAACTACCATTTGAACAGTGACGTGTGGCTCAGCCTGACGGAGGTATGTGGTTAAGAGGTGGCTTACGTATATCACCCTGCGTGTTATTTTTGTATGAAAGAAACCAAACCTTCACACTACGTGAACCCAGATGCAAATATGTAGATGCCATGTTTACCGCTACCACATCCCCGACTCGCACTTTAAACAACAATAGATTGCGCAATATCCCATCGCCTGATGCATCAGACTAATGAGCACCCAGTCGCAACACAAGTCGAAATATCGGTGAAACGCTTTGGAGAGTTCGCGTGCGGTTGTGACGAGTTTGATACATGGAACGGCCTAGTGTTAACCAACGTATGCAGGTTGTAGTGCAGACGTGCATACACTTGTATGGCTTGGGTGTATCGTCCACGTTTTGTCTGGTTTGTAGTCACGTGTGGTCCCCCGACGAATGTAAGCCGTTGGAAAATGAGAAGATGCTTGGCATTACAATACGGTTTTCCTGCGGCATACTCGCTTTCCCAGGACTCTATGAAATAATCCGGGTCGCATGCACCGCACGATTCAAAATACAAAGCTTTGAAAACATGTTATACGCCCTTTCACGCCTTTTGTCTTGGTGCTGACGAACTATCCGGCGTGCCTTACCCTGCTAGCGCGACAAGTTGGAGCTTCGCCCGCAATTCGAAAATCCTGACGCTACGCGTTAATGACGTCCTGATCACTACTGCGTTACCGCATTGTGTTATTGACAAACAGGAATGTCAGCTGCAACTACCGTATGTTCGTGAGGTGGTACCCTTCGATCACCAGGGTAAAAATCTCAATAACGCCAGCCATATATATCGCTGGCCTCATTATGTACGTGACCTAGATCCAGTAGTAGTAGTCTACGTTTCCTAGGGAATCTAACGCGTGCATTGTTGTCCAAACTCTTGATCGAATGCACAGGTGCAGCTCATGGTGGAGTAGGTTCTCGCTTGAGTCCGTCGGGGCCTGGACAAGAACACGCTGCTGGGTGCCGTACGCATGTTTTGTCTGTATCGTCCGTCGATCTGTATATCCGTGTGGCCGACAGTGGGTTCGTCGTAGCTACCCCGACTCTCACACGAGGGTGGGTCGGACGTGTCACGCACACCCCGTCGAACGTTTCCAACTCTGAGAGTGGCGCCAGTCATAGGTGCCTTTGCATAATGATGCCTGATCGTTGCTACAACTATGAGTTACGATTGTTGTTCAACTCTGCTGTAGGACGCCCGATAATAGGCATGTGTATTTCGCGACCGTACCGTAGTCGAACCGAGTACAAGCAACACCCTCGCGTCTGCCCGACCGGCAATCGTTGCCATGCGTGAATATGTTCGGTTTTGCTTGGTTTGGGTTTTCGACAGCGGTCGCGGTTACTATTCGCGTAGATAATTGAGTGGATTGGTATGTTTCAGGTAGTCCCAAGGGTGACGACATAGCGAGGGACGTCAACAATGTGGCACGACGTGAACCGTTACCTCTAGGGTACGCCCGATTCAGGTAGAAGGACGAATTTCTCTATCGGAATGTGAATCAATCAGGAGTCGTGCCCTTATTTTGTGGATATGGTTATGACAACGACGAGGGAGGGGGGGGTCGTAGATACCTGGACTCGTTTGTTTTGTTGGTGTGGAAGCCGGTACCGACAAGGGGTGACGACACGTGAAGAACACACACACTATCGACAGATCGTATACAGGGCTGGTGAAGAGTGTTTGTCAATACCATCCGGGGTGAACGGGGGAGGCGCTGCATTGATAGGGGGAGTCCTTCGAGTGGCGGATGTGTGGAGTTCGATATGGACAAGGATCGGATAGTGTGGAGTGCGTGTCGTCGACGTCTCTTCGTTCGTAAAATGCGCACATGATGGAGCTTTCACTGGGCCCTTGAGCAGGTCGACCAGATGTTGTGGTGCACACAGGACGCGTTCGGGTCGTAGTGATGGTGGAAAGAGTACGCGGCCTCTTCGTCCAAAGGGGGGGTATCTGGGAGATATGGTCGGGATATAAAATACGAGTGTGCTTTCGAAAACATGGAACTCTCACCACAGCAACAAACATCATTATTTACACTATTGTTATCATTTGACCTTTGTGTGAGGTGGGATGATTAGGTGTAAGTACGGTACACCCAACACTTCGCGAAAAACGTGTTCGACAAGCTCAAGCGTCGTTTACATCTACTCGAATCGACATTTATCTGTCGAAGGTAAAGCGCAGTGGGTGCTGTACCATGGCGCGCTTTGGGTTTACTCACGTGGACTGTACAGACACCAAAAACTGTCACACCCATGAAGTTGAAAGTATGCGGCCCGACCAGACCCCCCAAGAGACGGCAAACCGTATGGCGTGAATATCTGCGTGCGATGACTACACGCACAATACTCTTACGGAAATACATGAGGATATTGACTCTACGCGCACGCACTTACGAAGACGGAGTATATACAAATGAAAACATATGGTCACCATTTCCAATACGTTCCATGGATTGTACCGTACTGTCAACATGCGCTCGGAACAAGCGTGCCGCTCCCCGACAGTTCACTTGTGTGGTGCGGCCAAGAAAGCGGAGAAACATCATCCCCCCGATGCGAACAAGGTTGAGCTCAACCCTGGGTGCTACTGTACAACGTTCAGACTATAATGCAACATTACTACCCTAACAAGACACCAACTATATCTGAGCTTCAGATATTTAACTTTGATTTATTGTATCGTATTTATGCGCTTGTTATATTGGTTGTGGTCCCCTTACAGTTTAATCGGGTAGCTAGCGCGACCGTCCTAGGCGTAAACAAATATTGGCCACAAAAAGACAACCTTCAGGCCTAGCACCGACACTAGAGTACTAGAGTAACCCGCATTCGGCATGTGGCGTTTGGCTGAAGAAATATTTTTACGGCTTGTAGGTCAACGCTATGTTCCAAACAACCCACAGACTTCCCAACACAATCGTAGTCCCGTTTGTGCCCGCACGGGCAGGGATTGTTTAGTTGCTTTGTTTCCGCGCACCAGGCGTGAAAATGAGTAGACACGGATTTAGATGACCGTCGTTCTTGATGCATTACGAACTCAGCATACGTAAAACCACACCACATCACCCGCTCGATCGCCGCTGCAAGGTGATTTGGTCCAAAATATATCAATCGTCAGATCGGCGAGACGAGGTATTGGTTGCCTCGGGGGGTTAGATCGGCGTACGATGAGCAAGGGTGTCAAATCTTGGCTTGGGATCAGAGTATCCATTGCGGAACTATTGTTGCATTGCATGCGTTGCTCCTGTAGAAAATCTCGATCTCGCCCCTGCAACCGTGCCTAATTTCAGCTCCGAGCAGGTTCAAGCTGCCTTCTTGGACCCGATCAAGTAAAACCTAGATATGGTGCCAGATCAGGTGGCGTCTCAGCACATGCTAGTTGAAAAGACAAGCAAACAGTCCTCGGAAAGTGTGTCCCGTATTTCTAATCCATGCAAACACATCGTAGCAAGTTTGTCTCAGAGGCTGCCTGTAAGGCTGCCTGTAAGGATGCCAGCTAAACGTCAAGCTTACTCCGTGCCCCCGTTCAGAAGGCACGCGCACGACCTCAGCTTCTTGTATAGGATTGGGACAAAACCTCGTCCGTCTCCGCGCACGACAAGAGCTCCAAGTAACCCCTCCGCCTACCCTTCCCCCCTTCACCGTAGTGTCGAAACAAGACCATACCCATCGTAGACGCATATGAAGAGTCGTTGTGTGTAGGATCTCACGATCACTTTACAACAAGGTGATGGCTGCAGGGGGAAGGGACGTACACCAATATATGTACCCGTTCAAATACGGTCCGAGCTCGTTCACCTCAGGCGGCGACAGCAGGTTCAGCGAACCACGCCCCGTCGCAACGCCCTCGTCTGGTATTGATGAGCTCCATGTATACCCCAGAAAGTCGGATTTCGAGACGCGAAAATGTTCAACCCGATAAAGAAATCATAGCCCTTTATATAGCACGTTAAGTGTATCACTATACAAAGTATGAACCACTACTCTACTGTAGATCTAACGGTATTCCAACAATATTGGGCTGGGAAGCGATGACCAACAACTACAAATAGGTTGGCCATAAAGTGCTACCCTAGAGCCTACACAATATTTTTGATGTACTATTACGGGGGCCCATAGTTAATAGGACCAAATATTGTTAGTAAAAATGGTGAAATATATAGGTTTTTATGTATACCATAGGTCCTATTAACTATGGTCCCCCGTAATATGATACAGGTTTGTGCTGGTACTTTCTCACCTGGCTTTGTCAAATCGCGGAAAGCGACATCGAGGCTAGAAGCTACCTTTAGCTAACTAACATACTAGCCTGTACGTAGATCTTGCCCGTCTTTGTCAGGACGAGAGGCATGAACCCTGAGGTGAGGGTTGGTCGTTGTGGTCGAATAGTCTGGCCATTATCGGGACGCGTTCTACTATTATTGACGTAGCACATTTCCGCTAGCACGGTTTCTCAATGACGGGGCCCCTTAATGCCAACCTTGTTTCGAAAAATGACGCGTTTGTCTACTTGGACCTTGGGATTATTCATCGGAAGGCAGGTTGATGTTAGCCGATATCAGCTTCCGGGTGAGGTGCGGAGCTCTATAAATCAGGTGCCTCAGAGCAGATAGGGTGAACCTCGATCGTGGAACTCTTCTCGGGTAAGTAAGTGGATACGCTAATGGGGTATATCTGGGGGGCACGTAGCCTACATCGGATAAACCCAGCGGAAAGGTGGCCTTCATCGGGTTTTGTCCGGCGTTGACCAATGAGATGGCACCCTGGGGCCGTCGCGGTTACTGCATTAAAAACGTACCCGAATTCGGCCACAAAGTCATATAGTATACCCGATTGTGGGCATTTCTCTTGATAAAAGGTAAAAAACAACCCAATGGATAATTCCTAAACCTTTCGATATCAAGTAAGTATGACACAAAGCGCATTGCAAATCACTAAAATACTCTAGACCTAATGGTATTCCAACGATGTTAGGTTCAGGAGCCCAGCCAGTCAAAACTATTTTGTCCTTAAAATGCTACACAAGAATTGACACGATATAGGACGGACGACGATACAAGTTTGTGCAGGTATTTTCGTCTTGGACTTTATCGAAACTGAAGAAAACATTATTGTTACTTCCGTGCCGATAACGTTTCTTCTCTATCCTACGCAGGAACCGCAATAGAATGAAAGCCAACGAGACCAACATATTATTATCTATTCTGAAATGAATTCGACTACACTCCACGGCAAGACAAGGTTTCGGGAGGTTGGGTTAAACTCCAGTATATTATGGCCACTACCTGACATATACGAGGCAGTAAAGTATGTCAGCGTCAATCTTGTCGTCGGTCACTCGTAATGAACGAGTTCGTGCTCATTTTAGTCAGTCATAAGCCTGAACGGGCTGAATATACTCGTACGTACGTACGTGTAGAATGTGCATACGGCTGCATCGTTCTTCGTATTTCGTGGCAATAGTTTACACACACTTCTGCTCCATCGGCATAACAAATGTTGTACCGAGCATGGGCGGAGTAGTCTAGTCCCCATATTTTTCGCCTTGGCCGCTACACCAGTCTCCTGCTCTTACATACGACAACTATGTTCCTGAGCCCGATACCCGTACGCGCTGAGTGACATAATCAATACCAGGTACGGGTCACAAGAAAAATACCCGCATGCGATCCCGACCGTGATGATACCCAAGCAAGATTTGTTTTTTCATACGGGAAAACAGAGGCCTTACCTTGCTGACCCGCCAGCTCTGGCCATGCTTGGTCTTGTAAGAAGCTATTGTTTACGAAACGCGGTCGAAAAATAAGTCAGAGACAAGTTGGTACGGGACAAAGTGGGTGTATCGCACGTACTGACTACTTTTAGGAAATATTACGTAGTCGAAGACGCTAAATAATACGAGCGCACATTGCAAGCAGTAAGTTCTGGAACATCATTTACTCTTAGTGTACCTTGAAACATACACCGAATGAACAGGTTGCGCTCGAACGATTGTTACCTGTAGTGTAATGGCAGTGGGTAAATAGCACATTAGATGTCCCGGTTGAACGTGCAGAGAGCTTTGAAAGCCCTGCACACTCTGAAAGAACAAAAATGTCGTCCATGGATGATATTTTTTAACTGTCAGCATATATATGGCATAAAACAGGATAAAGGCCATGTTGTCCAACCCGCGTGAGCTCTCATCATATGACGTCGTTTCATCAGTGATAGGAGCGCCTAAGTATCTATTTCCAGTCGATGGAGACGTATACACAAAGTTGAATAGGAAATAACAGATAGATGCAGAAAACAGTAGCTGGACGGTGTGCCGTTCGTACGTGATTTTTGGTGTTAAAACAAAGTGGTGTTATCGCCGCGGCGGTGCACAAACTTTCGGCAGGGCGGAGGCCAAATATGGTGGTAACAACCTGAAATCCGGATAAGGGATGTTTCGAAAAAGAACATAAACGAGGCACAGTGATAATGACAATTCTAACGATGCTTGTATCAGACATGACTTGAAAAACCAAGCACAAAAACCTGATATTCTCTGTGGTACACGAGTGTGCTCTTCGACAATAATATGGAGACCTTTCACAGCTATCTTCGCTTTTGGTGGGGAAGTACGGTACGTGTACAGCATGTATTAACAGTTTAAAACTGTTTTGCAAGTCTGCCCTATCCATTTCATCATTGATTCATGGTAGCCAGTGTCATGGTTATTAATATGCGACACTCCGCAGTCTGAAAGAAGACGAGTACGCCCACGGTGCGTTTACGCGGACAAATTTTAATGTATTCATCTTCGTTCTTGGCTAGGTCGCTCCGGTGAGATGCTGCTTCGGGCGTGTCGAGTCGCGAATACAGCGGTGGGTCAGGCGAAACCAGTTGCTTCCTCTAACCAAGTCGGTGCAAGTTGTGGCAAGGCCTATACCGTATATTTTTACTGCAAGAACTGACTTCGACACAAACAGACCCGTGTTTTCGAGAACACATTACTCAGGAACGGAGATGAACTGCGGAGCATGTCTATTAGGCAGTTATGATACTATTGATGCACCGGCGAATTGGTAAGCGCTGCTACGGTACAACAACCCATTAGGTGCCCGGGTCGGAATAAATTCGTAGGCATACAAAAATGTATACGTACATCGGTTGGGCTTGCCAGCCCTAGTTTTGCGATCGCTGGGATCGGTCAATGTTTTATATTAAGAGGCCGGTGTTGACGCCTTATACATCTCCAGTTCAGTTTACGATGCAGGAATAATTGTTGGATAACGTTGAACCGACGTACACCCGTGATCCTTCGGAGCGCACAAACAACAGCATGACAAGTGGTGTGTCCCTTCCGACAGAACCTTGTCGGTAGTGCTGTTTTTGGAATCGACTACACATAGAGATATTAAAGAGGAAGTTTGCCCTTCTGAAGACATGTTTCTGATGCACACCACTTTACACCATCAAGCCGTGCCACCACGACAGGAGGTAGGTATGGTTGGCTTCACGTTTCGCGCCCGACAGGGCTCCGCGACCCGAGGACTATCGATCGTACGCCACGGGTGGTCTCACGTATTTTATACGCGTGCAATATTTACCATTCTGTTCGTATATCGACATAAAACACAGAGGGAGATAAATGTCAATGGCTAAGTGCAGATGGTGGCCAGTCAGTAACTGAGCAGATGGTGATTGAGCCTGGTTTGGATCTCGTTCTACCAAGGTTGACAAGTGTAGTGCTTCAGCTGGGGGTGATATATGCCCAATTTTGAAGCAAGCCCAGATAGAGTTTGTTCATCTGAAACCAATACACGTGTAGTAGCGCTAGGGCGACGACTATAGTCCGTCTTACACCCATCGGGTGGCTTGAGATACTTATGGTACGAATGACTTGTTTGGCATACCCGTATACGGAAACAAATCGGCTTTTCATGTTCGATATTTCAGTTCAACTTATTTGGTACTATACACCTCCGGTGTGATTACGGCCGATTTAGGGGTTCATAGTCCCCTTTGCAAGCGATACTGCTGCGGTTGCTTCAAGACGGTAAGAACGAAGGGATTGTGCACAGAGTTGAAATATGGCAATTTTTCTCGTTGGTGCATTACCTGTCAGTATACGTTGTAGAGCTTCCCTACTACGCTGTTAATTGGCATACACAATGAAACATACTGCAGCTTCTACAGAGGTTCTGGACACCTTTCATGTAGTTGCTGTACGAATATAGTAAACTCCGCTTTACTCGCTTGGTGTATGCTCCACCGTAGCAACTCCCCTGGTTGACAATAACTTTCCTGGAAATACGGACGATGAGAAGGAACTCGTACAGTCCATTCGCGCGTGCCAATGTACCTTTTATCATGGTTGAGAAAGCGGTCCTATGTTTCGGTATGTTCGGGCAATTGTCAACGGGTACGAAGCGAAAGCAACGTGGTAATAAAATAACAACTATTGAACCAGCACTGCAAGAACTCGTCGTCATCGCGGATAGCGGAAGGACAGTAGAGTGCCCCTTCTAGTCTCATATTTCCGTACGAATTGTGTCCGTGCTCGTGACAGATAGCGGAAACGCATATAAAGATGTGCCAGCACCTAACTGTTCACACCAACTAAATGCAGTCGTCATGGAAAATGCGGTGATGCGTGTAAACGAAGCCTCCTGTTGCGCCGTGCTTAGCCTTCGGTAGATATTTCAGTGCTGCAGCCCATCGTCAAATGCGCATCAGTTTGGGAGCATTACTTTGGTAAAAGTACAAGGTGCCGTTCGGTTGCTTGTAGTCGTTCTACGCGTAACCGCTCTTCCCGCTGGTTCACGCCTGGCTCGGACGCTCGCGCATGCACAGCAGTCAGTCCCAGGAACGAATTATGGGCGACACTAGAACCCGTCCGCAGCCAATGGTTGATGTTGTTTTCAGCCGGCGCCGTACTGGCAAATACTGTGGTCGAACGTTATATAGATTCATCTAGCTGACGTCGATTCCGGTTTGATCCAGTTCCTCTACCCGATTATGACGCCAGTTCCTAGCGCTGGGTAGACCGATCGCTTGTTCAGAGGCCGGACTTACTTGGAGGAGGATTTACTTCAGTGAGCTCTATCTTCTCACCACGCGACGCATTACTCAGCACCCCCCCCCCATCACCACCACCATCACCACCACCACCTCAACCGCCTGACGCTGTTATTTCCGTAGCATATATATAGCTGTCTCGCACAATGCGTCCTTTTATCCTCCTAGCCGCCATCTACGCTGCTACCATCGGCGCTTCCTCAGGTAAGACGAATACAGGCATACCTCATGTGGTACAATCCGGGCCATGGGATACCACGTGGTAGGTTAGTGCCAAAACACTTGAGGAGACTTTGTGTCAAGGTTTAGTGCGGTTGGTCGTCCTGAATATATACTTCAAAGGTCAGCGTATGCCTATTGAGGGCTTCATTCGAATGGCGTGGCGTTGATCGCTTGCATGAGTTCCAAGGGCGATCACATGTGGCATCAACGACCTGAGTGTCATCTGTGGTTGGGTCGCTCGAAGCTGCATTGCGGTAGTTGGTGCTGCAGGGAAAGCAAAACCAAATCCTATCGTTGAGGATGTGGTGTCCTTGCGCCGGTTGGACCCTTACCCATATTGTGAGCAGCTGAGAGTTTCAAGAATGATGAGCGATTGATACGATACATATGACACGCGAACACCACCATCACCATCAATGCCAGTCAACTGACACACAACGAGCAGTAGTGTTTGCCCGCTGGTGACCATGTTTGGACGAAGAGATAAAGCAAGGCAAAGAGTCATGTGTGTGCCATCGCACTTTATCAGGAGATGTGAGATTGGCGGAGACTGCTACGCTTCTGTAGTAGTGAAACCTTGTATGATCGCTCGTGTCCGAAGACAATTTTCTCGACATCGACGCATTACACGAAAATCGAGCCGCGCATGCCTTCTACCACCCTTCCTTGTATCCCTAATCCGCGACAGTCCGATTTACGGCCTTCCTGGAGCCGTGAGCCTGGGGCTGCCTGCGGTAATCAAAACAACCGCCAGGTCGTACCCAAGGGGTTATTGCTTTCCTGATATGAGCGATTCGTGCTCGAACCACCGGCACCAGATGCACCCTGATTCGGATTGTAACGTGTGGCGGTGCTTGTGGGTGAACAGCACAGCACTTCTAGTTCTGACGGTTCAAACGTTATAGTCGATTTGGAGGCGCCAACGCCTTAATAGGATACCCCCAAGTCACACATTATTAAAGCAGTACTGTTAGGGTAGCTTGGTTACATGTATATACCGCATCAAGCTGTGCAGTGCACGAGCACTAGCAAATCACAATGTTATCCCAACCATCTGAGATATTTCTGGGAGCAAAACTGAGTGAGATGTTAGTGTGGACTATCAATCACTGGACGCACCTTGACACACTTCAACATGGTAGGATTACTACGGCCGCACAAGGTCGTCAATATTCAACGCTACTGTATTAGTACTATGTTTCCAGTGTTATTACAGAAAATGCTGCTATAGTTTGTACAAATAGTATCACGTGCCAATAACCTGGCATTACCCTTTCTCATCCTGCTTGTTGGACATCCACAAGTGTCGAGGTGGTCGAAATTAGTACGCGAAAGCTTCGAGCTACTGAATATGTGAACTACTGTACTTCAGATAGCGTTCACTCATGAGAGCACGTATACCCTAATTCCTGGCGACATACTCTTGGAAAGGTAAAAGTAAAACAAAATTATTCGTAGCGTTGCGATCTTAAGTAGGAATCGGTGAAAGTACTCAGTAATTGTTTCAACTAGTTTCGCTGAGTTTCGGGATTCCTTCCGTGTCTTGCGCACGACCTCGAACGAGGATATGGTGTGACGTCCAGTTCGTTATTTCGTGCTTTCCTACTCAATCTATCTGTGAGTCACACAACGTGATTTGTTTTGTGCGTAGACACAACAAACGTTTTTTATTTTCGACTGGGGAGGAGTGGCTTGCCCATTGCCTTTGTTACTCGAGTGAATGTGAATCCATGAGTGTCCAGTTCCATACACGATGTGGCACGGCGAACGCATTAGCGGTTTTCATGATAAAACCAGCAGGTACAGAGGCACGCATTGCTGAAAAGCATGTATGTCTGAGTGGTGGTTTTGTCGCCAATTACCTACGAAACGCATTTCTACTATATTCTAGCTGAGTTTAGGTCCGCTGCTGATGCCACCTCCCACGCCACAAGCGTTACGCATGTTTTTTCTCTCTCAGAAAAACAGACCTCCGACAACGGCATCACCAGACGAAAACGTACGCATTCAATCCGATTATACCCTTTTGAAGGCATTGGACGCTACGTTTATTAGAGTAGATGAACACTAATCAACTATATCCGTCGTCCTTTGTGTATATCATGCCGCCCCCATACCAGCCCTTGTCGACGCAGGCAAGAGGACAACCGTGAAGGTGAGTGCCTCTGGGTATGACACGAGGAAGTCCCCCCCCGGCTGTAGCCCGAAAGGCTGCATTCCGGGAAACACTCGGGACCACAGCCTCTCGTCGAACTCTCGCTGGTCGTGCAAGGGGGACATCCTCGACAACGACAAGGGGTGCTGGATCAAGTACTCCTTTAAGGAACCGCAGGACCTCGAGGAACTACAAATCGCCTTCTACAACGGCGATGAAGACACCCGTACTCTGAAGGTGTACTCGAACGGCAAATACCACAGCAAGATCAAGTCCAGCGGCGAAACGAACGAGTTCCAGACGTTCGACCTCGAGACGGACGAGACCTCTGAGCTCAAGATCTACCTGAACGACTACAAGTCGAACAGTGACGTGTGGCTCAGCCTGACGGAGGTATGTGCTTTAGGAGAGTTGTCGCATGTCACCCTGCATGTTGTGTTTGTATGAAATAAACCAGAGACATTGGTAAATATGAAACCGCGAGCAGATATTTAGATGCCAGACGTGTGATGTTACCACAGCCCCGACTCTTGATATAAACGACAAACGCATTGGGCAATGTAACATCCACTGACTCACGAGAAAGATGATCAGCAACGCACGCATAACACGGTTGAACTCTTTGACTCTACCGCCTACCGTCGTGAAGACTATTGCACGTTGAACGACCGAGGCTCACCAACGTAGTCAGGGCGAAGCGCGAGATGCGTTTGGATGCCTACCACCCGTACGTGTCCTAGACGGTGTGTATTTTGCAGTTACGCACTGACCCACCACTCAGGGGAAACCTTCGAACAGCGACAAAATGTGTTGACGTAATAATTTGTTTTCCTGCGCAATGCTCGTTCCTCAAGGATTCTTGGAGATAGTCCGGGTTGTACGTACGGCACTAACAGAATTGGAGCCTTAGAAATGTGGTGTATGCCGTTTCCGGTCGCATGTTTTTACTCTCGATAATATGTCGCGCAGAACCTGTCCAGCCATCGCGACAAGTTGCAGTTTCGTCCCCAATTGGTTATCCTCGCGCGCATACATTAATGGCGTCGTAGCAAGCAACTACTAGAGTATTGTGACATACACATGTGATAACTACAACTGGAACTATTCTATATTTTTGGGTGCAACCGTTCCACGACAAGGGTCATGGTCACACTAACCCCAGTCATTCATATCCCTGGCCGCGTTCGTCACATCACCCAGATCCAGTAGTTATAAGCTATGTTCCGTAGTGTGATGGGTAAGGCAGTGAATCTAACACATTCATGGTTTCCCAAACTCCAAACCGAACACCCAGGTGAAGCTCATGGTTGAGTAACTCTTCGTTCAAGTCCATCAGGGCGAGGCGAAGAAGACGCTGCTGGAGACCTCATGCATATGTTGTCTGTTTCATACCGTAAGCTACACAGCTCAATGTACAACATTGCTGTCGTCGAGGCTATCAGGCAGCACAAATGAGAGGGGATAGAACGTGCCACGCAAACCGCGCGCAACGTGTCGACGTAGGAGTGGTGCGCCTGTCATAGGCCCTGTTGCATATTGATTTGAGGTCATTGACTCAACGATGAGTTATGCATGCCGGTTAGCTTCAAGGGAGAACGGGCAATCGTATATATTTGGATTCGTCGACCGTATCTCGTTCCGACCGAATACAAGCATCACCGTTAAGTAAGCCGGCCGGGCGATCCCTGCCATTTGGTAACACCAGTGGTAAACTTCGTTTGGTTTCTTGACAGCAGTATCGGTTACATATCGCGTAGATCAATTACCTGATCATGGTATGAGCCAGGTTGTGACAAGCGTAAAGACACCGCAAGGGAGGCCGCCATGGAGGCTATACGACTTCAATCGCTACCTCTAGCGCACACCCGGATCATAGAAAAGGACAAATTTCATTGTCGGTCTACCAATCAATCAGCAGCAGTGCTGTTGGTTCATATATATGTTTTCATTACCGGGAGGGGGGGTGGGGAGTGGTTTGGTGGATTCATTCGGTGGTTGGTGTGTAGGTCAGTGTCGACCATGATGGACAACACGTGTAGAGAACCCCAAACCTCAACGGGCGGTATCCGATAATGGTGAAGTACGTTCGTCTATACTGTTCGGGTGTGCGGGGAAACGACTGCCCTGGTGGGTAGACTGTTTTGTGTGTCGGGTGTGTGGAGATCGGTGTCGACATGAATCGAATGGTGTGAAGGGTGGGTCATCGATGTTGATTTGTGCGTAGATGCGTACTCGTCTGCAACGTCGAATAATGATTTAAGCTGGTCGAAAAGGAGTAGTGATGTGGTTGGAAAGAGCTCGGCTCGTGAGGATTGGGAACGGTAACCCTCTTCTCCGTCTAAAGTTGACCCTTCTGAGTATTATGGACGAAATATTATTGCGAGCAATCTAACCCATGGGACTCGTACTCCAGTGAAGTAAAGCATCCCCACATGTCACGGCTCCACCCGAGGCATAAATTTTTCTTTAGCCTCCGCATGGCAAAAGCTGTGACTGCATAAACCACCAACTCTAGGCCACATATCCTCTCAAAGAAATGCCGTAGCTACTTGTCGCTATTCAGATACTGCGAAATCCTTCTGGAAGGTAGCCAGTGCTTGCGTTTGAGGGGAGGCATGTAAGTCCTGACCGCCCTCAAGACATCCGAGATTTTCAGGACTAGCCTGGTGAAAGCGCCCAAGCAAACAACTGGCTACCAGGTCACGATGCGGTCAGTCACCAGTGGTGTCCTTCTCGTCAAAACACCTCGACAAAAGGATGAGGCTAAAGTGGGGTGTTCCTACAAGCCGTGGCGACAAACTGCTTGACCGTTTCCTCCGCTGACACTAAACGGTATCAAAGGTACTGCTTACTCCTCCTGTTTGGGCCCTGCGAGACGACCGGGCCTCTAGCCTCTATCCAAAACACCATTGCAGTTGTTTGTAGCAACCTATGACAATATGTGTCAAGTGTTTATGAGGGCTTACCAGACCCAACTAGGAAGGTGCCTGGTTGACCTTGTGGCTCCGGTAGGTGCATTCCACCTCCGGGCCCCTGTTGTAGTCTCTTTATCCTAGTCCGGTCATCCTCTCTTCTCACCAGCCGGTACGACGTCTCAGCAATATCTCGGTCCGGGTGAATGTTGTCATTGTCGCGACCTGCCGTTCCGCTCTCCGATGATGCCTCGGATGTTCTGCCGGTTTCTGCTCCCCTCTTTGGCGGGACAGTTACGCACTCTCAGATGGAACTGGGTTTGATGCTCATTCGATAGTAGACATTTTGGTGGTCTTTGTTACGGCAATGATGACTGCCTCTGCTCTGTCTGTGATCACCACTTTTGTAGCTGCAATGCTTCTATCTACCTTGCTGTCGGCAGTGCCTCTGGTCGGCTGAGGTTCTGCTTGGCCGTGCCTCCGAAACACCCAAAAGGTATCGCTGGTACTCGCGCGGGGAGCTACTCTACCAGTGTAGCTCCAACCAGCACGTGCATCCATTGGGAACAGACGCTGGCGTATTCAATACACTCACTGATATGATGGGCCAAGCCTGACCCCGTTTATAAAGACCCTCAGGCTATGTGTTTTATCCCCGTTGAATACATAAGGCAAGGAAGAATAGGAAAAGTGGCGGCAAGCACGTGTCCCAACCCGTTGAATGCACCACAGATCAACATGCATGTCTGCGTGTGTGGAACTCCCATATACCAGTTCAAATGAAATCCTGCACCGAGTACTTGAACAGTCGGAACACCGATTGTCGGCGCAAGCCAAGTAATTTGACAAGCAAACAGTCATAAGAAGTGTGTGAGGCTTTCGACGATAAAGGTTCACCCTCAATTTGCTGAGGAATTCCATACCTCACCACAAAACTGACATCAGCAAAACTCATATTGCATTCCGATGAATAATCCCATCGCCCAAGCATACGCAAACGTCATCTTCGAAACAACGTTGGCGTTCCGACGATTTTGTGTTCAAAAGGCCCCGTCATTCGGAAACCTTTAAGCGGAAACGTGCTACCTCTATCTTAGAAAGCGTCATGTCCCGTCCTTTCCCGTCCACGCAAATGTGTTGGAGTACGTTTCGCTAAGAGGTGGCGCGTAAGGATGCCAACAAAGGTAAAGCTTACTCCATGCCCCACGCAGAAGACACGCGCACTAACACTGTTCAATTGCCCAGTATTTCAACAACAACTCGTCCACCTCTGCGCACGACAAGGGATCCTATTACCCCGTCCGCCTCCCTTAACCCCTCGCGCCGTACTCGTAGCAAAATCAAGGGCATAAGCACTCTAGACGCATATGAAGGAACGCTGTGCAAGAAGCTCACGATTACTTCACAAAAAAGGTGGTAACCGCAGGCGGAAGGGTTATATTCACGAGTCTTTGTACCCGTTCGATAGTACGGTCGGAACTAGTTCGTCTCAGGCGGCTACGGCAGCTTCCAACGAACCACGCACCTTCGCCAGTCGCTCTCCTGGTCTCGATGAGCTCTAAGTATCACCTAGAAGTCGAATATTGAGATGAGAAAATAATGCAACCCGATGGAGAAATCACAACCCTTCACATAGTACACTAGCTGTATCACGAAAAACATTATGTGCCACTGATCTGCTGTAGACCCGTCGGTATTCCAACGATATGGGGATGAGGAGCATGGCCAGACACAAACCGCTTGGCCATAGAGTTTTACCCTAGAGCCTACACAGTACTGGACGGACGGTGATCCGGGTTTATGAAGGCCGTTTCTTCCTTGGGCTTCTGAAAACCTGCGGGAAAGGACATCATTCGCTCAGAACCGATAAACTTCCTTCCCTGTCGAACGCAGGAACCGGGATAGACTTGAAGCCACATTTATGATAAATATTCATAAATTATTGCGCTCAGACAGTGTCAGAGCCAAATCGCAGGCAAGACAACGTGTCGAGTGGTGGGGCAAGACTACAGTATTGCGTAAAATAAACCAGTTGGGAGCTCACGTCAGCGTCAATCGTGAGGTGTCTTACGGTAGAGGTTGCGAAAAATCAAAGTGCGCCCCGCTGAAACATCCCCTGGCCAGTGTACACCAAAATATTATTGTTCAAAACAAGACTGACACTCTGACGAAATCGAGTCAAGGAACCCCGTCATTCAATTTTTGTTTTTTCGCAGAAATGTGCTACCTCTATCGTACAACGCGTCTCGTGTGGACGGTCACTAGTACTGGATGGGTTCGGGCGCGTTCGAGTCTGTATTATGCCCGAACCGGCTGAATGTATATTCGTGCGTGAAATGAGCGCACCTTAGGGTACCGTACTCCAAAATGCTTAGTAATAGTTTACACGCACGTCTGCCCCATAATAAGCGTAAGGTATGTTGTACCGGGCAGCCACGAGACCGCCTGCTGAGCGATAGTCTCTGTACTCGTTTACTTGATCAAGACACCAGTCACCTGCTCTAACCTTCCACTATTACTGCTACTACTGACGAACTATAAGCCGGTATGGGTCATGTTATAGAGGCAGCACGAGTCACAAGAAATTTTCCCGTACGGGGTTCTGACCGAGATGGTTCCCAAATGCGATTTTGTATCTTCATTTGTCGAAACGGAGGCCTTACATTTTGTTCCGTCAGCGTTGACCATGCTGGGTCTTTGTGGACGGCCTTTCTTTATCCAACGTTGTTGACAAATAGAGCCGACAGAAGTTCGTACGGAAAACAGCGGGCAAGATACCCCCACTGGCTACTTTATAGAAGGAGATGGATTCCATGGTCGAAGACGCGAAAGCACATGAACGCACATTGCACGCAGTATGCACGTTAACACGCTACTCTATATTGCAGTTTGAACCATACACCCGAGTGAACGGGTTGCTCTCGAACGAATCTTACCTCACCTGTAATGATACCGGGTAAACAGCACACCATATGTCCGGGATAAACATATACCCGGTAGGGAACTCTGAAAGCCCTGTACAGCATCAAAGAACCCATATCTCGACTCACGCTTTTGACGTATCACTTGCCGGTATGAAACAGCACAACAGCAACGTCCTACTACCCTCCGAGATCACCATCTACGGCACCTACTTTTCTATACGGAAACTGTATGGTATATATCTAGCATATTCCCGAGCACAATAGGAAAACAGTCGGTAGACTGTGTGCCCTTCGAATCAGGCATGCCGTGATGCAGTCCTGTGGTTGTCAGGAAGCTACCTTGAAGCAAGAGGGCGGATAATCGTGACGGACCTGCTAGCCAACACATATATGACAAAACGCCCAGTGTGACACCTACGGTTGTTTCATCCAGCGAACGACGCCCCCAGGTTACTCCAGTCCTTGTACTTGAATCATATGACAGGTGCTGGCGCTGATCGCTGTGGTAAGTGGTTCTGGTCTTAGGTTCGCTTGGTGTCAAAACCATACCAGTACTCGGCCTCCTTCTCCTGACACCACCCGCCACACGACAGTACTACAATATCACAAGCTCAATGGTTGGATTGTTCAATCTGCACGGTTTTGGACAATGCGAGTTTTCCTCGTCCTACCCACCATCTAAGCTGCCACCGTCGGCACCTTCTCTGAAGAAAAGACAAGAAGAATACTATGACCGCTACGACCTAGGTCGTGCTCCACCACGCAGTGGAATTAGACGACACATTTCGTGTTCTGTTGCATTGATTCTTGTGGTGTTGAATTTGCTGGATAAATGCTGAGGAGCAAAGTATCTCGATAGAGACAACAAAGTGGTCATAATCGTCTGTCGCTGATTGCTTCCGTGGGTCCCATGGCAAACACATCACTGTATTTGTAGCGGTCCGGGCCCCATGGTTCATGTACCATCGGCACGTGCACTGCTGTCAATAGCACTCAAAGGAACGCACTTTGCCATTGTTTTAGTGGGGCCCTCGCCCGTGCATTCCAATGCCACGGTGATGCTCATTGATAAGGTCAAGCGTTGGGTCTGAGAACGATACGGGAATGTCCTATTCATGGAATATGAGGACACCAACAATTTCAGGTCGACGGGGAAAGCGCTGCACTGGTGCGTCTACTCGTTCTCGTGGCGGGTGTGTGGAGGTCGGTGTCGATATGTACCGAATGAAGTGGAGAGTGGGTCATCATGGTCGATTAGTACGTAGATGTGCACTCGGTTCGAACCTCTACGAGCTCGACTGGTTGGATATGAAGACGGATTGAGTCCTTCTCAGAGTGATGAGAGAGACAGTATGCCGCCTCTCCGTCGAAAGGGGCGCCGTTTAGGAGATATTCACTGAAAAACAAGTACGATCGTTCTTTTTAAATAACTCGAATTCGCATTCCTGTGACATAAACCATTGTACTCTTCTTGACGTTTGTGAAAATACCGCTCTGTGACGTGGGAGGAATGGGCTTCACCGCGGTGCACTCGACGTTTCACGAAACACGTGTTCGACAACCTCGCACGCCCATTGGAATGTAGTCAAAATGATATCGGCCGGAGATAAACACCATTGGCCGCCGTCCCACGAGGTGATTTGGGTCGACAAACTCGAATTCTTGAGCTAGCGAAAAATGTAAGAGCCATGGCATTAAGGGCCTACACCCCGACAAGACCCCCGAGGGGCGATACCACCGTGTGATGCAAGTATGTGAGGTACTATGACGAGAAACAGCGTACCCTTAGACGATGACTTGAGGATATTGACCTTATACTAATCTGCATCGAAAGTTGTCGGGTGGCCGACAAGGGTACCCATGCGGTCAGAGTTGTGCGTCACGCGCCGTGCGTGTCGCTGCACTGCCAATAGGCGCTCAATACAAAGGCTTCGTTCACCGAACGTCTAGCTCCGTGGTCCGCTCAGCAAAATGGGAGAAATGTGTTTGCTCTGGGAGGACAACGTTCAGCTCACCCCTGCCCACTACTGTACCCCGCTCTGACTTTTTGGAAGGAGGAGGAGGAGTACGCTAAAATCACTAATTATATCATAGCTTCCAATCACTCACTACGTAATATTGTCCTGTATAATACTATGATGTGCTTGGTATATAAGTTGTGCGCCCTCGATACACGTAGGTGAATAGCAGTAGCGCGACCGTCCAAGATGAAACATAAACAATCGCCCGACAAAATCGACTTTACGCTCAAGTATCTATACCACAGTGCTATTGTAGCCCGCATCTTGAACGGGGGACACCGCTATCCATATTTTCCGACGGTCATGAGGTCAAGGGTGTTCCCACCAGAATCCATAAACGTCGCGAAACAATTGTATACGGTTGGTGACCGCACGGGTGGGGGTTGGTTGGAAAGCTTGAGTTGCAGTGTTTTCGTGTATCCAAGCTTTACAGGCGGACCTACACAGACCCGATCTTCGATCTCGGCATAGTACAAACTCAGCGTGTATAAAACCTTATGGCAGTCGCACGATTGCTCTTCCAAGGTGCTCTGGTCTAAATACTACCGATCGTCCGATCGGCAGTACGAGAACATGGTTGCCTAGTGTCGTTGAAGTGGAGTACGATGAGCACGGCTGTCAAATATTAACTTGAGATCCGAGTTTTAACAGCAGAACCGACATTTTATTGCTTGTGATGCACGGGTATACTTCGTCAAACTTCTTCTTGCGACAGTCTGAGATATATTTTCACATACCCGACCATGTAGCACGTTGATAGAGTGCTAATCAGGGCGAGCGGGTGTGGGCACAAGCTTAGGATATCGACGAACCAACGAGTTCTAGGAACCTGTGCCACGTCATTTCCTAATTGTGCTAGTGTGTTAAGAGTTTATTGTCGATCTAGGGTTGGCCTATATGGATGCCAATAAGATGTCAAACTAAAATCGTGCCTCGCACGGAAGGTACGCGCACGAACACCTTTGCCCGTCTGCGAATGCCGCCACATCTGATCCACTTTAGGCGACGACATCATCTCCAACAAATCACCCCTTTAGCCCTCGTATAGTCAAAAAGTGCTCTATGTATCACCCCAAATTCGGATATTGATAATTTTTAAAGCTAAACGTGCAACCTGATAAATAAGCCATACACCTTGATATAGCACAAAATATAAACCACCAAACACAATGTCAATCAAACAGAACTACTGTAGATCTGCCGCTATTCAAACATCATTAGAATCAAGAGCCCGGCCAGACAAAAATATTTCCTCCTGAAAATTCTACACAACAAGGTACTGAACATAGGATGGACGACGGTACGTGTTTGTGCAGGCAGTTTCGTTCCCCGCAGCGTACTCGAACCTGTAGGAAGCAATTCTGTCAGTTTTGTACCGATACGCTTGCTCTCCTGTCGATCGCAGGGACAGGGAAATACTGGAAGGCACGGAGAGCAAAATAGACTCATCCATGCTCAATCGTCTTTCAGAGTAGTACGCGATGGCCAGAAGAGAGAAGTTGTTGGGTGGTGAGATGAAACTGCAGTATATGCCCACTACCTGACACATACATACGCGTTCCTAGAGCACTTCAGCGAAAATGTTTTCGTCAGTCACTCGCAGTGTTCGATTTCGTGCGCATTCGAGTGAGCCACAAGCTCGAACGGGCTGACTATTCTCGTACGTGTACCAAGTGCACACGACTGTACCGTTGTCCGTACTTGGCACCAATAGGATACCCACACTTCTGCTCCATCCGCGTAAAGTATGCTGTACCGAGCATCGACGATATAGGCTGCAGTACCACTGTCTCGTATATTTTGCCTTGTTCACGGTCACGACGGAGGTCTCCTGCTCTTACCTACGACAACTGTACTGTAGAGCTTGATTCCCGTACGCGCTGAATGACATGACCAACACGAGTCACACGCAATTTAGCCGTAGTGCGCGATCCCGACCGTGTTGATACCCAAGCGGGATTTGTTTTTCCATGTCGTGAAATATAGAACCTTTTTTGTTGTCCCGTCAGCGCCGATCATGCTTGTTCGTGCGAGTGACTATTACTTAACAAACGTTGTTGACAAATTTAGCAGACACAAATTCCTCCGGAATGCGGTGGGTATATCGCCCCGATTGATTGGATGGAGGGATAACTTTGTCGGAGACGCCCAGAAAATACGAAATAACATTGCAAGCATCAAGTCCTTTGAAATCATTTACTCTTACTGTGCCGTAAAACGTACACCGAGTGAACTAGTCGAACCGGAACGAGTGTTACCTACGAGTATATTTCAAGGGCAGTGGGTAAAGAGCAGTGGATAAGTCCGGGATTAAATGTTTAGCGAAATCTGGAAGCCCTATACACTCTTAAATATCCCTAATAATGTAGACCATAAATACAATACATATATATCAAGCAGCATCTACCTGTATATATAACAACAATGACCACGTCGTCCAACCGGTGTAGGGTCACAACGTGCAAAATCGTCACCAGTGATCGACTGCCGCCCGTATCCTTTCTACTCGAGAAATATGTAAACATAAAGTTGAATAGGAAGGAACACACGCGGAAACCACTACCGTAGGTAAATGGCGTGCCTTTCGCACGGGATATTTTGTTTTGCAGCGCTGTGGTTGTATCAACGCGGCCGGTCAATACCTTGAAGGTCGGCTACCTCGGCAGCATCCTGGAATCAGGATCGGCAATGTGTCGAAAAATAAAAGCTTCAACATTTTACTAGTAGAATGAAACTTCAAGCAGCAGGTAGGTGTATCAAACATGGTGTTAACAACCAAACACGAGTAGTACGTGATGTTGTCTGTCGCAGGCAAATAAATGTGCTCTTCGCCAATTTGGAGATCTTTCCCGGCAATCTATTATTTGACTTGACACGTGCGGTAAATTTGCAGCGGGTATGAACAGTTGCATTCGATATTGCAAACCTGCTGTGTTCATTGAGTTAATGTTTTAGTAGAGGCAATGGCTTCGTACGATAATGCCACACTTTCCAGTATCGCTTACGGGGGTGAACCCAAGGCGGGTTGACGCGGACTGATGTGTTCAACCAAGGTTTTGGCTAGGTCGCTCGGGTAAGATGATGCTTCGGGTTTGTCAAGTCGCGAAGAAAGCGGTGGGACGGGCAGCACCAGCGGCGTCTTTCAACAAAGTCGGCACAGTTCGTGGCCCGACATACATCGTCACTTAAGCTGCAAGAACCGACTCTGACAGAATCAGTGCCGCGCTTTCGCGATCAAGATACTCACAAACCGAAGCGAACCGCGGGGCGTGTCTTTCCGGCAGTACTAATCATTCATTGTGAATAATGAGCCACCGATAGACTGGTAAGCGTTGCTTCCGCCAAAAAATCGTTTAGTTGACCGGGTCGGAGGTAACTCATACGTAGGCTCACACAGATATGTATGTGCGTACATCAGCTGGGCTTGCCATCCACAAGTTCGCAATCGATTGGAAAAGTCCTCGATATATTCGATACGAGGCCTGTCTTACGCGCGAAACAAGTTCCTGGTTATTTAGCACCAGGGCAGCACATGAACGTTTTGGATAATGTTGAACCGACGTACATCCGTTATGCATGGGAGCGTAGAGGCTACTAAAGTATGAGTGTTGAGTCCTGTCAGGCGAAACCTTGTCGGTAGTGCTGTTTTTGGAATCGACTACACTTAGATAAATTAAAGAGGAAGTTTGCCCTTCTGAAGACATGTTTCTGACGCACACCACTTTAGACCATCAAGCCGTGCCACCACGACAGGAGGTAGGTATGGTTGGCCTCACGTTTCCTGAAAGGCAGGACTTCGCGACTCAGAAACTACCGAGTTTACATGTTTGGTAGCATTACCTTTCTACTCGTGCAAAAATTGGCATTATGTGTACGTATATCGACATGAAAAAATATGGAGAGAGAAAAGGGCCAAGAGCGAAGCATAGATGGTGGCCTGTGAGTAACTTAGCGAATGGTGATAGAGCCTGGTTTGAATCTCGTTTCACGAAAGTTGACAACGGTAGGTAGTGTTCCGCGGTGGGCGAGTAGTGATTTCACTAAGGGTGAGCTATGTTCAATTTCGAAGCAAGCCCAGATACTTCTTGTTCTTCGAAGCCCATACGCCAGTAATAGCGCTCGGACAGCTACCATACTCCGTCTTACACCCATCGGTTGAGTTATGATCCGAAGAAAGTGTTGGGCATACCCGGATCACGGACACCCATCGACTTTTCGGGTTGGGCGTTTCAGCGTTAGACTACACTGGTATACCATGGTCCTATTTACCTGGTATAATAAACCTAAGCTGTGGATTCGGCCGTTTGAGTGGTTTATAGTCCCCTCTGCAGCCGAACCCGCTGCTGTGGTTAGACGACGGCATGAAAAAAGGGATTGTGCGCACGGTTGAAAGCATTGTGGTTTTTCGTGTTGATGCATTTCCTCTCGACAGGCTTTCGCGAGCTTCTCCACGACCTTTGAAATTGATATGTACGATAGGAATAATATATATATCACAGGTGAACCGGTAGCTATTGACATGTTTTTCTGCGCCTATACTGAAGACCTCGTTACGCCCGCTTTACGTGCTGAGTGTATGTTAAACAGTAGCCACTGCCTCCGTTAAAAATGATTTTACCGTAAGTACAGATATTCGGAAGGTACTCGTACTGTCCGATAGCTTGAACCAAGTGATTTTTCAACGTCGTTCAGCAAGCGGTCAGGAACGTCACTCATCTATGTACGACGGTAACATTGTCCACCGACGCAAAGCGAAAGCGATGTCGTAATGAAAAAGACGAACCACAAAACTAGTACCGCAGGAACTCATCCTCAGCTCGGACAGCGCAATAAAGGTAGAGTGTCCCTTCTGTTCGCAAAATTTAAAAAAAGGATTTTTTTCCGCGCGCGTGACAGCCAGTTGAAACGCAAATACAATTACCCCTGTACCTAACTGGCAACACCGCCTAAATGTAGGCGCGACGAAACCGTCGAGATGGATAAGAGAAGCTTTTTGCTGTCGTGGTTTATTGTCGGAAAACATTTCAGTTCATCAGCCTATCGTCAACATTTCTGTAGTATTGAAGCACTATTGAAGCAGTAGTATCACGTGCCGTACTGTAGCTAGCGTTCGCTCTATCTATGCGTACACGTACGTTCAGCTGGTTTACGCCTGACTCAGACCCTAGATGATGCGAAGAGGTCCGAGTTCTAGGAAACACTGCCGGAACATATTAGGAGACAAGGACCACTCTCCAGCCAGCGCAGTACCGACAAGCAATCATACATGTTGCAGATCCATCTACAGTAGGTAGTGTATAGTCCGGTTTGAGCCAGTTCCTTGACACGTTTCGAACGCCAGTTCGTAGCGCTGGATAAACCGATTGCTAGTCCAGAAGCTGCACTTGTTTCGATGAGGATTTGTTTATTGTTCGTCCGCCTGCTTATCACTCCACGCCCTACTCGTCACAATCAAACCACCACCATCACCACCACCACCCCAACCGCTTGGCACTGGTATTTCCGTAACCTACCAATAACTTGCACTACTATGCGTCCTTTCATCCTCCTGGCCACCATCTACGCTGCTACCGTCAGCGCTTCTTCAGGTACGACGAATACAGACAAGGCTCAAGTGGTACAGTCCAGGCCACGAGAAATCACCTGGTAGATTAATGATGAAACACTTGGTGAGGTTTGGCGTCATGGTTTGGTGCGATTGATCCTCCTGAATCTATTTGGCAGGCCAACCTAACCCCACAGAGGTGCTCGTTCGAACGTTTTGAATCTCATTGCTTGTTATGAGTCCAAAGGGCGATCAAATGGGGCCCCACCGGCCCGGGCGCCATTTTGCATGGATCACTGGATATTGCATTGTCGTAGTTGGTATTGCAGGCAAACCCAACGACCGCCATGTCGTCGTAGATGCAATGTCCCTCGGTGCGTTGGACAAGGATGCGTGTCGTCAACGGCGGAAGAGTATAGGGAAAATGAGACATTGGCAAGATACATATGACACGAAGAAACCACCAGCCCTATGGATGCCAGTAGGTTAATCTACATCGCGTAGTGGTTCTTGCCCACTGGTGATAATGTCTAGACGTCGAGATACCTCAAGGCAATAAGTGATTGGTGTGCGATCGTGTGTCAATACGAACCGTGACATTGGCGGAGTCTTCTACCCTTCTATTGTACTGTGACATTATATGGTTGCTTGTGTCTGAGGACAGATTTCTGCATCGACGCATTCCCCGAAAACAGAGGTCCATATATATATGGCTTCTATCACCATACCTGTTTATGTCTTTCCGCATCACTCCGATTTATCATTTGTTTGGAGCCGTGAGACTGGAGCTGCCTGTCATAAAAAGTCAAAGAACCGCCTGAAAGTATATAAGCGGAATTGGTTTCCTCATATGAGTGATTGGAGCCCCCAGCACAAACTTTAACCTGGTTCGGATAGTCACATATTGTGCTCGTGGGTGAACAACACAGCGCTTACAGTTCTGGAGGTTCTGAAGCTATGCTTGCCAATGGAGGCGGTAAACCGTCAACACTTTACCAACAAGAAATCATTCTTCTGGCAGTACAGTAGCAGGTTAGTCACTTGTCGATAACCCGTCAAGCTCGGCGGTGTACTAGTGTGTTGCCAACCGCAACCCTAACCCGACCCATCTGAGATATCTTTGGGAATAAAATACAATTGAGGAGAAATTGTTCACTACTAACCATGTGCCGAACCCTGGCACACAATATCAGGGTGAAATCAGTACGGCCGGGCCTGGTCGTCAACAATCACCGCTACCGTATGAGTACTCTGCTATTGGTCTCAATACGACGCATCTTACAGGAATATTATATACAAACAGTAACTAGTGAGTTTAAACTGCCACTACCATTTCTAGCCCTGCTTTTTGTCCGTCCACACAGTGTCCAGGTGAACCAATTTTTCACATTATTAGGGCTTCGAGCAACTGGAGATAGGTGTGAACTATTGCTGTTATCGTCCACTCAGAGGAGCACGCGTATCCTAATCCCAGACGCCTTACTCCTCTACATGAAACTTAAACAATTATATCAACCGGAGCGTGCCAACCTCCGTACGAGTCGGTGAAACTACTATTAATAAGTAATTGTTTCAACTTGTTTCACTGGGTTTCATTACAACATCCCTGACATGTGCTATTCATATAAATCTAACGAGGATGGTGTGACGTTCGATTTGTTTTTTCGTGCTTCCATGGTTAACCTATGAGTCAAACATCGTATTGAGTATTTGCGTAGACAAACCAATTGTGTCTCCTTTACAACTGTGGCGGAGTGGCCAATCCACATGGCTTATGTTATCGAGTTAATCTAAACTTTTGAGACTCCAGTTCCATGCACAATGTAGCACGGCGTACGCGCATGGTCGGTTTGGCACTAAACCTCAGAACCTACAGTGGTACGCAATGCTGGAAGGCATGTCAGAGTGGCTATTTTGCTGCCGATGTACTACGGAAAATATTTTCTCCGACTTCGTTTGTGTCTTCAGATCCGCTGATGAAGCCACACAAGCGTTCCGTGCGCTTTCCTCGCTTCCCGGAAGACGACCTCTGACAACGGCCTGAACAGCAGATAACGTACACACTCAACCCGGTCATACATTATCCAAGGCGTCAAGCCTTACGTGCTTTAGAGTAGGTGAACACTAATCAACTATATCCGTCGTCCTCTGTGTATATCATGCCGCCCCCATACCAGCCCTTGTCGACGCAGGCAAGAGGACAACCGTGAAGGTGAGTGCCTCTGGGTATGACACGAGGAAGTCCCCCCCCGGCTGTAGCCCGAAAGGCTGCATTCCGGGAAACACTCGGGACCACAGCCTCTCGTCGAACTCTCGCTGGTCGTGCAAGGGGGACATCCTCGACAACGACAAGGGGTGCTGGATCAAGTACTCCTTTAAGGAACCGCAGGACCTCGAGAAACTACAAATCGCCTTCTACAACGGCGATGAAGACACCCGTACTCTGAAGGTGTACTCGAACGGCAAATACCACAGCAAGATCAAGTCCAGCGGCGAAACGAACGAGTTCCAGACGTTTGACCTCGAGACGGACGAGACCTCTGAGCTCAAGATCTACCTGAACGACTACAAGTCGAACAGTGACGTGTGGCTCAGCCTGACGGAGGTATGTGCTTTAGGAGAGTTGTCGCATGTCACCCTGCATGTCGTGTTTGTATGAAATAAACCAGAGACATTGGTAAATATGAAACCGCGAGCAGATATTTAGATGCCAGACGTGTGATGTTACCACAGCCCCGACTCTTGATATAAACGACAAACGTTTTGGGCAATGTAACATCCACTGACTCACGAGAAAGATGATCAGCAACGCACGCATAACACGGTTGAACTCTTTGACTCTACCGCCTACCGTCGTGAAGACTATTGCACGTTGAACGACCGAGGCTCACCAACGTAGTCAGGGCGAAGCGCGAGATGCGTTTGGATGCCTACCACCCGTACGTGTCCTAGACGGTGTGTATTTTGTAGTTACGCACTGCCCCACAAACCTTCAAACAGCGACAAAATGTGTTGCCGTAATAATTTGTTTTCCTGCGCAATGCTCGTTCCTCAAGGATTCTTGGAGATAGTCCGGGTTGTACGTACGGCACTAACATAATTGGAGCCTTAGAAATGTGGTGTTTGCCGTTTCCGGTCGCATGTTTTTACTCTTGATAATGTGTCGCCCAGAACCTTTCCAGCCATCGCGACAAGTTGCAGTTTCGTCCCCAATTGTTTATCCTGGCGCGCATACATGAATGGCGTCGCATCAAGCGCCTACTAGAGTGTTGTGATATACACATGTGAGAGCTACAACTGGAACTATTCTATATTTTTGGGTGCAACCGTTCCACGACGAGGGACATGGTCACACTAACGCCAGTCAAATATATCCCTGGCCGCGTTCGTCACATCACCCAGATCCAGTAGTTATAAGCTAGGTTCCGTAGTGTCATGGGTAAGGCAGTGAATCCAACACATTCATGGTTTCCCAAACTCCAAACCGAACACCCAGGTGAAGCTCATGGTTGAGTAACTCTTCGTTCGAGTCCATCAGGGCGAGGCGAAGAAAACCCTGCTGGAGACCTCACGCATATGTTGTCTTTTTCATACATGAAGCTACACAGCTTAATGTACAACATTGCTGTCGTCGCGGCTATCAGGCAGCTCAAATGAGAGGGGATAGAACGGGCCACGCACACCACGCGAAACGTCTCTATCTAAGAGTGCTGCGCCTGTCATAGGCCCTGTTGCATATTGATTTGAGGTCATTGACTCAACGATGAGTTATGCGTGCCGGTGAGCTTCAAGGGAGAACGGGCAATCGTATATATTTGGATTCGTTGACCGTATCTCGTTCCGACCGAATACAAGCATCACCTTCAAGTGTGCCGGTCAGGCGCTCTTTGCCATTTGTTAACACCAGTGGTAAACTTCGTTTGGATTCGTGACAGCAGTATCGGTTACATATCGCGTAGATCAATGAACTGATCATGGTATGTGGCAGGTTGTGCCAAGGGTAAAGACACCACAAGGGAGGCCGCCATGGAGGCTATACGACGCAAATCGCTACCTCTAGTGCCCACCCGGATCATAGAAAAGGACATACTACTATTTCGGTATACGAATCAATGAGGAGCTGTGCTGTTTGTGCATATATATCTTTTCACTACCGGGAGGGGGCGGGGGTGGGGGGTGGTTTGGTAGACTCATTTCGTGGGTGGTTGGTGTGTAGGTCAATGTCGACCATGATGGACACCACGTGTAGAGAACCCCAAACCTTAACAGGCGGTATCCGATAATGGTGAAGTACGTTCGTCTATACTATTCGGGGTGTGCGGGGAAACGACTGCCCTGGTGGGTAGACTGCTTTGTGTGTCGGGTGTGTGGAGGTCGGTGTGACATGAATCGAATGATGTGAAGTCTGGGTCATCGATGTTGTTTTGTGCGTAGATGCGTACTCGTCTGCAAGGTCGAAGAATGATTTGAGCTGGTCGAAAAGGGGTAGTGATGTGGTTGGAAAGAGTTCGGCTCGTGAGGATGGTGGAACAGTAACCCTCTTCTCCGTCTAAAGTTGACCCTTCTGAGTATTATGGACGAAACATTATTGCGATTGTGCAATCTAACCCATGGGACACGTACTCCAGAGAAGTAAAGCATCGCCACATGTCACGGCTCCACCTGAGGCAGAATTCCTTCTGTAGCGTCCGCATGGCAAAAGCTGTGACTGCATAAATCACCAGCTCTAGGCCACATCTCCTCTCGAAGAAATGCCGTAGCTACTGTCGCTGTTCAGATACTGCAAAATCTCTCTGGACGTTAACCAGTGCTTGCGTTTGAGGGGAGGCATGTAAGTCCTGACAGCCCTCAAGACATCCGAGATTTTCAGGACTCGCCTGGTGAAAGCGCCCCAGCAAACAACTGGCTACCAAGTCACGATGCGGTCAGTCACCAGTGGTGTCCTTCTCGTCAAATTACCTCGACGAAAGGATGAGGCTAAAGTGGGGTGTTTCTACAAGCGGTGGCGACAAACGGCTTGACCGTTTCCCTCCGCAGACACAAAACGGTATCAAAGGTACTGCTTACTCCTCCTGTTTGGGCCCTGCAAGACGACCGAGTCTCTAGCCTCTATCGAAAACACCATCGCAGTTGTTTGTAGCAACCTATGACAATCTGTGTCAAGTGTTTATGAGGGCTTACCAGACCCAACTAGGAAGGTGCCTGGTTGACCTTGTGGCTCCGGTAGGTGCATTCCACCTCCGGGCCCCTGTTGTAGTCTCTTTATCCTAGTCCGGTCATCCTCTCTTCTCACCAGCCGGTACGACGTCTCAGCAATATCTCGGTCCGGGTGAATGTTGTCATTGTTGCGACCTGCTGTTCCGCTCTCCGATGATGCCTCGGATTTTCTGCCGGTTTCTGCTCTCCTCTTTGGCGGGACAGTTACGCACTCTCAAATGGAACTGGGTTTGATGCTCCTTCGATAGTAGACATTTTGGTGGTCTTTGTTACGGCAATGTTGACTGCCTCTGCTCTGTCCGTGATCGCCACTTTTGTACCTGCAATGCTTCTATCCACCTTGCTGTCGGCAGTGCCTCTGGTCGGCTGAGGTTCTGCTTGGCCGTGCCTCCGAAACACCGAAAAGGTATCGCTGGTACTCGCGCGGGGAGTTACTCTACCGGTGTAGTTCCAACCAGCACGTGCATCCATTGAGAACAGAAGCTGGCGTATGGAATACACTCACTGATATGATGGGCCCAGCCTGACCCCGTTTATAAAGACCCTCAGGCTATGTATTTTATCCACATCGAATGCATAAAGCAAGGAAGAATAGGAAACGAAATCGGCAAGCACGTGTCCCAACCCGTTGAATGCACCACAGATCAACATGCATGTCTGCGTGTGTGGAACTCCGACATACCAGTTCAAATGAATTCCTGCACCGAGTACTTGAGGACTCGGAACACCGACTGTCGGCGCAAGCCAAGTAATTTGACAAGCAAACAGTCATAAGAAGTGTGTGAGGCTTTCGACGATAAAGGTTCACCCTCAATTTGCTGAGGAACTCCATACCTCACCACAAAACGGACATCAGCAAAACTCATATTGCATTCCGATGAATAATCCCATCGCCCAAGCATACGCAAACGTCATCTTCGAAACAACATTGGCGTTCCGACGATTTCGGGTTCAAAACGCCCCGTCATTCGGAAATATTTAAGCGGAAACGTGCTACCTTTATCGTAGAAAGCGTCGTGTCCCGTCCTTTCCCGTCCACGCAAATGTGTTGGAGTACGTTTCGCTATGAGGTGGTGCGTAAGGATGCCAACAAAGGTAAAGCTTACTCCATGCCCCACGCAGAAGACACGCGCACTAACACTGTTCAATTGCGCAGTATTTCAACAACAACTCGTCCACCTCTGCGCACGACAAGGGATCATATTACCCCGTCCGCCTCCCCATACCCCCCGCGCCGTACTCGTAGTAAAATCAAGGTCATAACCACTCTAGACGCATATGAAGAAACGCTGTGCAAGAATCCCACGATTACTTCACAAAAAAGGTGGTAACCACTGGCGGAAGGGTTATATTCACGAGTATTTGTACCCGTTCGATAGTACGGTCGGAACTAGTTCGTCTCAGGCGGCTACGGCAGCTCCCAACGAACCACGCCCCTTCGCCAGTCCTTCTTCTGGTCTTGAAGAGCTCTAAGTATCACCTAGAAGTTGAATATTGAGAAGAGAAAAACGTGCAACCCGATGGAGAAATCACAACCCTTCACATAGTACACTAGCTGTATCACGAAAAACATTATGTACCACTGATCTGCTGTAGACCCGTCGGTATTCCAACGATATGGGGATGAGGAGCATGGCCAGACACAAACCGTGAGGCCATAGAGTTCTACCCTAGAGCCTACACAGTACTGGACGGACGGTGATCCGGGTTTATGAAGGCCGTTTCTTCCTTGGGCTTCTGAAACCTGCGGGAAAGGACATCATTCGCTCAGAACCGATAAACTTCCTTCCCTGTCGAACGCAGGAACCGGGATAAACTTGAAGCCACATTTATGATAAATATTCATAAATTATTGCGCTCAGACAGTGTCAGAGCCAAATCGCAGGCAAGACAACGGGTCGAGTGGTGGGGCAAGACTACAGTATTGCGTAAAATATACCAGTTGGGAGCTCACGTCAGCGTCAATCGTGAGGTGTCTTACGGTAGAGGTTGCGAAAAATCAAAGTGCGCCCCGCTGAAACATCCCCTGGCCAGTGTACACCAAAATATTATTGTTCAAAACAAGACTGACACTCTGACGAAATCGAGTCAAGGAACCCCGTCATTCAATTTTTGTTTTTTCGCAGAAATGTGCTACCTCTATCGTACAACGCGTCTCGTGTGGAGGGTCACTAGTACTGCATGGGTTCGGGCGAGTTCGAGTCTGTATTATGCCCGAACCGGCTGAGTGTATATTCGTGCGCGAAATGAGCGCACTCTACGGTACCGTACTCCATAATGCTTAGTAATAGTTTACACGCACGTCTGCCCCATAATAAGCGTAAGGTATGTTGTACCGGGCAGCGACGAGACCGCCTGCTGAGCGATAGTCTCTGTTCTCGTTTACTTGATCAAGACACCAGTCACCTGCTCTAACCTTCCACTATTACTGCTACTACTGACGAACTATAAGCCGGTATGGGTCATGTTATAAAGGCAGCACGAGTCACAAGAAATTTTCCTGTACGGGGTTCTGACCGAGATGGTTCCCAAGCGCGATTTGGTATCTTCATTTGGCGAAACGGAGGCCTTACATTTTGTTCCGGCAGCGTTGACCATGCTGGGTCTTTGTGGGCGGCCTTTCTTTACCCAACATTGTTGACAAATATAGCCGACAGAAGTTCGTACGGAACACAGCGGGCAAGAATTCCCCTACAGACTACTTTATAGATGGATTCCATGGTCGAAGACGCGAAAGCACATGAACGCACATTGCACGCAGTATGCACGTTAACACGCTACTCTATATTGCAGTTTGAACCATACACCCGAGTGAACGGGTTGCTCTCGAACGAATCTTACCTCACCTGTAGTGATACTGGGTAAACAGCACACCATATGTCCGGGATAAACATATACCCGGTAGGGAACTCTGAAAGCCCTGTACAGCATCAAAGAACCCATATCTCGACTCACGCTTTTGACGTATCACTTGCCGGTATGAAACAGCACAACAGCAACGTCCTACTACCCTCCGAGATCACCATCTACGGCACCTACCTTTTCTATACGGAAACTGTATGGAATATATCTGGCATATTCCCGAGCACATTAGGAAAACAGTCGGTAGACTGTGTGCCCTTCGAATCAGGCATGCCGTGATGCAGTCCTGTGGTTGTCAGGAAGCTACCTTGAAGCAAGAGGGCGGATAATCGTGGCGGACCTGCTAGCCAACACAGATATGACAAAACGCCCAGTGTGATACCTACGGTTGTTCCATCCAGCGAACGACGCCCCCAGGTTACTCCAGTCCTTGTACTTGATTCCTATGCCAGGTGCTGGCGCTGATCGCTGTGGTAAGTGGTTCTGGTCTTAGGTTCGCTTGGTGTCAAAACCATACCAGTACTCGGCCTCCTTCTCCTGACACCACCCGCCACACGACAGTACTACAATATCACGACCTCAATGGTTTGATTGTTCAATCTCCACGGTTTTGGACAATGCGTGCTTTCCTCGTCCTGGCCACCATCTAAGCTGCCACCGTCGGCACCTCCTCTGACGAAAATACAAGAAGAATACTATGACCGCTGCGATCTAGGTCGTGCTAAACAACGCAGTGGAGTTAGACGACACATATATTTCGTGTTGTGTTGCATTGATTCTTATGGTGTTGAATTTGCTGGATAAATGCTGAGGAGCAAAGTATCTCGATAGAGACAACAAAGTGGTCATAATCATCTGTCGCTGATTGCTTCCGTGGGTCCCATGGCAAACACATCACTGTATTTGTTCCGGTCCGGGCCCCATGGTTCATGTACCATCGGCACGTGCACTGCCTTCAATGGCACTCAAAGGAACGCACTTCGCCATTGTTTTAGTGGGGCCCTCGCCCGTGCATTCCAATGCCACGGTGATGTTCATTGAAAATGTCAAGTGCTGGGTCTGAGAACGATACGGAAATGTCCTATTCATGGAATATGAGGACACCAACGATTTGAGGTCGACGGGGAAAGCGCTGCACTGGTGCGTCTACTCGTTCTTGTGGCGGGTGTGTGGAGGTCGGTGTCGATATGTACCGAATGAAGTGGAGAGTGGGTCATCAAGGTCGATTAGTACGTAGATGTGCACTCGGTTCGAACCTCTACGAGCTCGACTGGTTGGATATGAAGACGGATTGAGTCCAGCTCAGAGTGATGAGAGAGACAGTATGCCGCCTCTCCGTCGAAAGGGGCGCCGTTTAGGAGACATTCACTGAAAAACAAATACGATCGTTCTTTTAAATAAATCGAATTCGCATTCCTGTAACATAAACCATTACTATCTTCTTGACGTTTGCGAAAATACCGCTCTGTGACGTGGGAGGAATGGGCTTCACCACGGTGCACTCGACGTTTCACGAAACACGTGCTCGACAACCTCGCACGCCCATTTGAATGTAGTCAAAATGATATCGGCCGGAGATAAACACCATTGGCCGCCGTCCCACGGCGAGGTGATTTGGGTCGACAAACTCGAATTCTTGAGCCAGCGAAAAATGTAAGAGCCATGGCATTGAGGGCCTACACCCCGACAAGACCCCCGAGGGTCCATACCACCGTGTGATGCAAGTATGTGAGGTACTATGACGAGAAATAGCGTACACTTTGACGATTACTTGAAGATATTGACCTTATACTAATCTGCATTCGAAAGTTGTCGGGTGGCCGACAAGCGTACCCATGCGGTCAGAGGTTTGCGACACGCGCCGTGCGTGTCGCTGCACTGCCAATAGGCGCTCAATACAAACGTTTCGTTCACCGAACGTCTAGCTCTGTGGTCCGCTCAGGAAAATGGGAGAAATGTGTTTGCTCTGGGAGGACAACGTTCAGCTCACCCCTGCCCGCTACTGTACCCCGCTCTGACTATTTGGAAGGAGTAGTAGTACGCTAAAATCACTAATTATATCATAGCTTCCAATCACTACGTAATATTGTCCTGTATACTACTTTGATGTGCTTGGTATATGAGTTATGAGCCCTCAATACACGTAGGTGAATAGCAGTAGCGCGACCGTCCAAGATGAAACATAAACAATCGCCCGACAAAATCGACTTTACGCTCAAGTATCTATACCACAGTGCTATTGTAGCCCGCATCTTGAACGGGGGACACCGCTATCCATATTTTCCGACGGTCATGAGGTCAAGGGTGTTCCCACCAGAATCCATAAACGTCGCGAAACAATTGTATACGGTTGGTGACCGCACGGGTGGGGGTTGGTTGGATAGCTTGAGTTGCAGTGTTTTCGTGTATCCAAGCTTTACAGGCGGACCTACACAGACCCGATGTTCGATCTCGGTATAGTACAAACTCAGCGTGTATAAAACCTTATGGCAGTCGCACGATTGCTCTTCTAAGGTGCTCTGGTCGAAATACTACCGATCGTCCGATCGGCAGTACGAGAACATGGTTGCCTAGTGTCGTTGAAGTGGAGTACGATGAGCACGGCTGCCAAATATTAACTTGAGATCCGAGTTTTAACAGTAGAAGCGACATTTTATTGCTTGTGATGCACGGGTATACTTCGTCAAACTTCTTCTTGCGACAGTCTAAGATGTCCAGTCCAAGCGGTATCTACTTGGCTTTTTTCATATACCCGACCATGTAGCACGTTGATAGAGTGCTAATCAGGGCGAGCGGGTGTGGGCACAAGCTTAGGATATCGACGAACCAACGAGTTCTAGGAACCTGTTCCACGTCATTTCCCAATTAAATTGTGCTAGTGTGTTAAGATTTTATTGTCGATCTAGGGTTGGCCTATATGGATGCCAATAAGATGTCAAACTAAAATCGGGCCTCGCACGGAAGGTACGCGCACGAACACCTTTGCCCGTCTGCGAATGCCGCCACATCTGATCCACTTTAGGCGACGACATCATCTCCAACAAATCACGCCCCTTTAGCCCTCGTCTAGTCAAAAAGTGCTCTAGGTATCACCCCAAATTCGGATACTGGTAAAAGCTAAACGTGCAATCAGATTAATAAGCCATACACCTTGATATAACACAAAATATACACCACATAACACAATGTCAATCAAACAGAACTACTGTAGATCTGCCGCTATTCAAACAATATTAGAATCAAGAGCCCGGCCAGCCAAAAATATTTCCTCCTGAAAATTCTACACAATAATGTACTGAACATAGGATGGACGACGATACGTGTTTGCGCAGGCAGTTTCGTCCCCCGCAGCGTTCTAGAACCTGTAAGAAGCAATTCTGCCAATTTTGTACCGATACGCTTGCTCTCCGGTCGATCGCAGGGGCAGGGAAATACTGGAAGGCACGGAGAGCAAAATAGACTCATCCATGCTCAATCGTCTTTCAGAGTAGTACGCGATGGCCAGAAGAGAGAAGTTGTTGGGTGGTGAGATGAAACTGCAGTATATGCCCACTACCTGACACATACATACGCGTTCCTAGAGCACTTCAGCGAAAATGTTTTCGTCAGTCACTCGCAGTGTTCGATTTCGTGCGCATTCGAGTGAGCCACAAGCTCGAACGGGCTGACTATTCTCGTACGTGTACCAAGTGCACACGACCGTACCGTTGTCCGTACTTGGCACCAATAGGACACCCACACTTCTGCTCCATCCGCGTAAAGTATGCTGTACCGAGCATCGACGATATAGGCTGCAGTACCACTGTCTCGTATATTTTGCCTTGTTCACGGTCACGACGGAGGTCTCCTGCTCTTACCTACGACAACTGTACTGTAGAGCTTGATTCCCGTACGCGCTGAATGACATGACCAACACGAGTCACACGCAATTTAGCCGTAGTGCGCGATCCCGACCGTGTTGATACCCAAGCGGGATTTGTTTTTCCATGTCGTGAAATATAGAACCTTTTTTGTTGTCCCGTCAGCGCCGATCATGCTTGTTCGTGCGAGTGACTATTACTTAACAAACGTTGTTGACAAATTTAGCAGACACTAATTCCTCCGGAATGCGGTGGGTATATCGCCCCGATTGATTGGATGGAGGGATAACTTTGTCGGAGACGCCCAGAAAATACGAAATAACATTGCAAGCATCAAGTCCTTTAAAATCATTTACTCTTACTGTGCCGTAAAACGTACACCGAGTGAACTAGTCGAACCGGAACGAGTGTTACCTACGAGTATATTTCAATGGCAGTGGGTAAAGAGCATTGTATAAGCCCGGGATTAAATGTTTAGCGAGATCTGGAAGCCCTATACACTCTTAAATATCCCTAATAATGTAGACCATGAATACAATATATATATCAAGTAGCATCTACCTGTATATATAACAACAATGGCCACGTCGTCCAACCGGTGTAGGGTCACAACGTGCAAAGTCGTCACCACCAGTGATCGACTGCCGCCCCTATTCTTTCTACTCGAGAAATATGTAAACATAAAGTTGAATAGAAAGGAACACACGCGGAAAACACTACCGTAGGTAAATGGCGCGCCTTTCGCACGGGATATTTTGTTTTGCAGCGCTGTGGTTGTATCAACGCGGCCGGTCAATACCTTGAAGGTCGGCTACCTCGGCAGCATCCTGGAATCAGGATCGGGTATGTGTCGAAAAATCAAAGCTTCAACATTTTACTAGTAGAATGAAACTTCAAGCAGCAGGTGTATCAAACATGGTTCTAACAACCAAACACAAGTACGTGATGTTGTCTGTCGCAAGCAAGTAATGTGCTCTTCGACAATTTGGAGATCTTTCACGGCAATCTATTCTTTGACTTGACACGGGCGGTAAATTTGCAGCGGGTATGAACAGTTGCATTCGATATCGCAAACCTGCTGTGTTCATTGAGTTAATGTTTTAGTAGAGCCAATGGCCTCGTACGATAATGCCACACTTTCCAGTATCGCTTACGGGGGTGAACCCAAGGCGGGTTGACGCGGACTGATGTGTTCAACCAAGGTTTTGGCTAGGTCGCTCAAGTAAGATGATGCTTCGGGTTTGTCAAGTCGCGAAGAAAGCGGCGGGACGGGCAGCACCAGCGGCGTCTTTCAACAAAGTCGGCACATTTCGTGGCCCGCCATACATCGTCACTTAAGCTGCAAGAACCGACTCCGACAGAATCAGTGCCGTGCTTTCAAGATCAAGATACTCACACACCGAAGCGGACCGCGGGGCGTGTCTTTCCGGCAGTATTAATAATTCAATGTGAATAATGAGCCACCGATATACTGGTAAGCGTTGCTTCCGCCAAAAAATCGTTTAGGTGACCGGGTCGGAGGTAACGCATACGTAGGCTCACACAAATATGTTTGTGCGTACATCAGCTGGGCTTGCCATCCACAACTTCGCAATCGCTTGGAGAAGTCCTCGTTATATTCGATACGAGGCCTGTGTTAGGCGCGAAACAACTTCCAGGTTATTTAGCACCAGGGCAGCACATGAATGTTTTGGATAATGTTGAACCGACGTACATCCGTTATGCATGGGAGCGTAGAGGCTACTAAAGTATGTATGAGTGGTGAGTCCTGTCAGGCGAAACCTTGTCGGTAGTGCTGTTTTTGGAATCGACTACACTTAGATAAATTAAAGAGGAAGTTTGCCCTTCTGAAGACATGTTTCTGACGCACACCACTTTTCACCATCAAGCCGTGCCACCACGACAGGAGGTAGGTATGGTTGGCCTCACGTTTCCCGAAAGGCAGGACTTCGCGACTCAGGAACTACCGAGTTTACAGGTTTGGTAGCATTACCTTTCTACTCGTGCAAAAATTGGCATTATGTGTACGTATATTGACATGAAAAAATAAGGAGAGAGAAAAGGGCCAAGAGCGAAGCATAGATGGTGGCCTGTGAGTAACTTAGCGAATGGTGATAGAGCCTGGTTTGAATCTCGTTTCACGAAAGTTGACAACGGTAGGTAGTGTTCCGCGGTGGGCGAGTAGTGATTTCACTAAGTAAGGGTGAGCTATGGTCAATTTCGAAGCAAGCCCAGATACTTCTTGTTCTTCGAAGCCCATACGCAAGTAATAGCGCTCGGACAGCTACCATACTCCGTCTTACACCCATCGGTTGAGTTATGATCCGAAGAAAGTGTTGGGCATACCCGGATACGGAAACCCATCGACTTTTCGGGTTGGGCGTTTCAGCGTTAGACTACACTGGTATACCATGGTCCTATTTACCTGGTATAATAAACCTAAGGTGTGGATTCGGCCGTTTGAGTGGTTTATAGTCCCCTCTGCAGCCGAACCCGCTGCTGTGGTTAGACGACGGCAGGAACGAAGGGATTGTGCGCACGGTTGAAAGCATTGTGGTTTTTCGTGTTGATGCATTTCCTCTCGACAGGCTTTCGCGAGCTTCTCCACGACCTTTCAAATTGATATGTACGATAGGAATATATCACAGGTGAACCGGTAGCTATTGACATGTTTTTTTGCGCCTACACTGAAGACCTCGTTACGCCCGCTTTACGTGCTGAGTGTATGTTAAACAGTAGCCACTGCCTCCGTGAAAAATGATTTTACCGTAAGTACAGATATTCGGAAGGAACTCGTACTGTCCGATAGCTTGAACCAAGTGATTTTTCAGCGTCGTTCAGCAAGCGGTAGGGAACGTCACTCATTTATGTACGACGGTAACATTGTCCACCGACACAAAGCGAAAGCGAAGTCGTAATGAAAAAGAAGAACCACAAAACTAGTACCGCAGGAACTCATCCTCAGCTCGGACCTTCTGTTCGCAAAATTTGAAACAACATTTTTTTTCCGCGCGCGTGACAGCCAGTTGAAACGCAAATACAATTACCCCTGTACCTAACTGGCAACGCCGCCTAAATGTAGGCGCGACGAAACCGTCGAGATAGATAAGAAAAGCCTTTTGCTGTCGTGGTTTATGGTCGGAAAACATTTCATCAAAACATTTCAGTTCATCAGCCTATCGTCAACGTTTCTGTAGTATTGAAGCACTATTGAAGCAGAAGTATCACGCGCCGTACTGTAGCTAGCGTTCGCTCTATCTATGCGTACCCGTACGTTCAGCTGGTTTACGCCTGACTCAGACCTAAGAGGTCCGACGTTTAGGAAACACTGCCGGAACATATTAGGAGACAAGGACCACTCTCCAGCCAGCGCAGTACCGACAAGCAATCATAAATGTTGCAGATCCATCTACAGTAGTAGGTAGTGTATAGTCCGGTTTGAGCCAGTTCCTTGACACGTTTCGAACGCCAGTTCGTAGCGCTGGATAAACCGATTGCTAGCTCAGAAGCTGCACTTGTTTCGATGAGGATTTGTTAATTGTTCGTCCGCCTTCTTATCACGCCACGCCCTACTAGCCACAATCAAACCACCACCATCACCACCACCACCTCAACCGCTTGGCACTGGTATTTCCGTAACCTACCAATAACTTGCACTATGCGTCCTTTCATCCTCCTGGCTACCATCTACGCTGCTACCGTCAGCGCTTCTTCAGGTACGACGAATACAGACAAGGCTCAAGTGGTACATTCCAGGCCACGAGAAATCACCTGGTAGATTAATGATGAAACACTTGGTGAGGTTTGACGTCATGGTTTGGTGCGATTGGTCGTCCTGAATCTATTTGACAGGCCAACCTAACCCGACAGAGGTGCTCGTTCGAATGTTTTGAATCTCATTGCTTGTTATGAGTCCAAAGGGCGATCAAATGGAGCCCCACTGGCCCGGGCGCCATTTTGCATGGATCACTGGATATTGCATTGTCGTAGTTGGTATTGCAGGCAAACCCAACGACCGCCATGTCGTCGTAGATGCAATGCCCCTCGGTGCGTTGGACAAGGATGCGTGTCGTCAACGGCGGAAGAATACAGGAAAAATGAGACATTGGCAAGATACATATGACACGAGGAAACCACCAGCCCTATGGATGCCAGTAGGTTAATCTACATAACGTAGTGGTTGGATGCCAGTAGGTTAATCTACATAACGTAGTGGTTCATGCCCACTGGTAATCATGTCTGGACGTCGAGATACCTCAAGGCAATAAGTGACTGGTGTGCGATCGTGTTTGAATACGAACCGTGACATTGGCGGAGTCTTCTACCCTTCTATTGTACTGTGATATTGTATGGTTGCTTGTGTCTGAGGATAGATTTCTGCATCGACGCATTACCCGAAAACAGAGGTCCATATATACATGGCTTCTATCACCGTACCTGTTTATGTCTTTCCGCATCACTCCAATTCCTCATCTGTTTGGAGCCGTGAGACTGGACCTGCCTGTCATAAGTCAAAGAACCGCCTGAACGTATGTAAGCGGAATTATTTTCCTCATATATATGAGTAATTGGAGCCCCCAAGACAAGGTTTAACCTGGTTCGGATAGTCACATATTGTGCTCGTGGGTGAACAACACAGCGCTTACAGTTCTGGAGGTTCTGAAGCTATGCTTGCCAATGGAGGCGGTAAACCGTCGACACTTTACCAACAAGAACTCATTATTCTGGTAGTACAGTAGAAGGTTAGTCACTTGTCGATAACCCGTCAAGCTCGGCGGTGTACGAGTGTGTTGACAACCGCAACCCTAACCCGACCCATCTGAGATATCTCTGGGAAAAAAATACAATTGATGAGAAATTGTTCACTACTAACCATGTGCCGAACCCCGGCACACAATATCAGGGTGAAATCAGTACGGCCGATCCTGGTCGTCAAGAATCAACGCTACCGTATGAGTACTCTGCTATTGGTCTCAATACGACGCATCTTACAGGAGTATTATATACAAACATTAACTAGTGAGTTTAAACAACCACTACCATTTCTAGCCCTGCCTTTTGTCCGTCCACACAGTGTCCAGGTGGACCAATTTTTCACATTAAGGCTTGGAGCAACTGGAGATAGGTGTGAACTATTGCTGTTATCGTCCACTCAGAGCAGCAAACGTATCCTATTCCCAGACGCCTTACTCCTCTAAATTAAACTAAAACAAATATATCAACCGGAGCATTCCAACTTCCGTACGAGTCGGTGAAACTACTAGGTAATTGTTTCAACTCGTTTCACCGTGGTTCATTACAACCTCCCTGGCTTGCGCTATTAATAGAACACAAACGAGGATGGTGTGACGATCGATTTGTTTTTTCGTGCTTCCATGGTTAACCTATGAGTCAAACATCGTATTGAGTATTTGCGTAGACAAACCAATTGTGTCTCCTTCAATACTGTGGCGGAGTGGCCTGTCCAAATGGCTTATGTTATCGGGTTAATCTAAACTTTTGAGACTCCAGTTCCATGCACAATGTAGCACGGCGTACGCGCATGGTCGGTTTGGCACTAAACCTCAGAACCTACAGTGGTACGCAATGCTGGAAGGCATGTCAGAGTGGCTATTTTGCTGCCGATGTACTACGGAAAATATTTTCTCCGACTTCGTTTGTGTCTTCAGATCCGCTGATGAAGCCACACAAGCGTTCCGTGCGCTTTCCTCGCTTCCCGGAAGACGACCTCTGACAACGGCCTGAACAGCAGATAACGTACACACTCAACCCGGTCATACATTATCCAAGGCGTCAAGCCTTACGTGCTTTAGAGTAGATGAACACTAATCAACTATATCCGTCGTCCTCTGTGTATATCATGCCGCCCCCATACCAGCCCTTGTCGACGCAGGCAAGAGGACAACCGTGAAGGTGAGTGCCTCTGGGTATGACACGAGGAAGTCCCCCCCCGGCTGTAGCCCGAAAGGCTGCATTCCGGGAAACACTCGGGACCACAGCCTCTCGTCGAACTCTCGCTGGTCGTGCAAGGGGGACATCCTCGACAACGACAAGGGGTGCTGGATCAAGTACTCCTTTAAGGAACCGCAGGACCTCGAGAAACTACAAATCGCCTTCTACAACGGCGATGAAGACACCCGTACTCTGAAGGTGTACTCGAACGGCAAATACCACAGCAAGATCAAGTCCAGCGGAGAAACGAACGAGTTCCAGACGTTCGACCTCGAGACGGACGAGACCTCTGAGCTCAAGATCTACCTGAACGACTACAAGTCGAACAGTGACGTGTGGCTCAGCCTGACGGAGGTATGTGCTTTAGGAGAGTTGTCGCATGTCACCCTGCATGTTGTGTTTGTATGAAATAAACCAGAGACATTGGTAAACGTTAAACCGCGAGCAGATATTTAGAGGCCAGACGTGTGATGTTACCACAGCCCCGACTCTCGCTATAAACGACAAACGTATTGGGCAATGTAACGTCGACTGATTCACGAGATCGATGATCAGCAACGCACGCATGAAACCGGTGAACTCTTTTGACTCTACCGCCTACTGTCGTGAAGACTATTGCACGTTGAACGACCGAGGCTCACCAACGTAGTCAGGGCGAAGCGCGAGATGCGCTTGGATGCCTACCACCCGTACGTGTCCTAGACGGTGTGTATTTTGCAGTTACGCACTGCCCCACAAACCTTCGAACAGCGACAAAATGTGTTGCCGTAATAATTTGTTTTCCTGCGCAATGCTCGTTCCTCGAGAATTCTTGGAGATAGTCCGGGTTATCGTTACGGCACTAACAGAATTGGAGCCTTGGAAATGTGGTGTATGCCGTTTCCGGTCGCATGTTTTTACTCTCGATAATATGTCGCGCAGAACCTGTCCAGCCATCGCGACAAGTTGCAGTTTCGTCCCCAATTGGTTATCCTGGCGCGCGTACATGAATGGCGTCGTAGCAAGCAACTACTAAAGTATTGTGACATACACATGTGATAACTACAACTGGAACGTTTTTATATTTTTGGGTGCAACCGTTCCACGACAAGGGACATGGTCACACTAACGCCAGTCATATATATCCCTGGCCGCGTTCGTCACATCACCCAGATCCAGTAGTTATAAGCTAGGTTCCGTAGTGTCATGGGTAATGCAGTGAACCTAACACATTCATGGTTTCCCAAACTCTAAACCGAACACCCAGGTGAAGCTCATGGTTGAGTAACTCTTCTTTCGAGTCCATCAGGGCGAGGCAAAGAAGACGCTGCTGGAGACCTCATGCCTATGTTGTCTTTTTCATACATTAAGCTACACAGCTTAATGTACAACATTGCTGTCGTCGCGGCTATCAGGCAGCTCAAATGAGAGGGGATAGAACGGGCCACGCACACCGCGCGAAACGTCTCTATCTAAGAGTGGTGCGCCTGTCATAGGCCCTGTTGAATATTGATTTGAGGTCATTGACTCAACGATGAGTTATGCATGCCGGTTAGCTTCAAGGGAGAACGCGCAATCGTATATATTTGGATTCGTTGACCGTATCTCGTTCCGACGGAATAGAAGCATCACCTTCAAGTGTGCCGGTCAGGCGATCTTTGCCATTTGTTAACACCAGTGGTAAACTTCGTTTGGATTCGTGACAGCAATATCGGTTACATATCGCGTAGATCAATGAACTGATCATGGTATGTGGCAGGTTGTGACAAGGGGAAAGACACCACAAGGGAGGCCGCCATGGAGGCTATACGACGCAAATCGCTACCTCTAGCGCACACCCGGATCATAGAAAAGGACATACTACTATTTCGGTATACGAATCGATGAGGAGCTGTGCTGTTTGTGCATATATATGTTTTCATTACCGGGAGGGGGGGTGGGGAGTGGTTTGGTAGACTCATTCGGTGGTTGGTGTGGAGGTCAGTGTCGACCATGATGGACAACACGTGTAGAGAACCCCAAACCGTAACGGGCGGTATCCAATAATGGTGAAGTACGTTCGTCTATACTGGTTGGGTGTGCGGGGAAACGACTGCACTGGTGGGTAGACTGCTTTGTGTGTCGGGTGTGTGGAGGTCGGTGTCGACATGATGAATCGAATGGTGTGAAGTGTGGGTCATCGATGTTGATTTGTGCGTCGATGCGTACTCGTCTGCAACTTCGAAGAATGATTTGAGCTGGTCGAAAAGGGGTAGTGATGTGGTTGGAAAGAGTTCGGCTCGTGCGGATGGTGGAACAGTAACCCTCTTCTCCGTCTAAAATTGACCCTTCTGAGTATTATGGACGAAACATCATTGCGATTGTGCAATCTAACCCATGGGACACGTACTCCAGAGAAGTAAAGCATTCCCACGCGTCACGGCTCCACCCGAGGCAGAATCCTCCTTTAGCCTGCACATGGCAAAAGCTGTGACTGCATAAACCACCAGCTCTAAGCCACATCTCCTCTCAAAGAAATGCCGTAGCTACTTGTCGCTGTTCAGATACTGCAAAATCTCTCTGGACGTTAATCAGTGCTTGCGTTTGAGGGGAGGCATGTAAGTTCTGACCGCCCTCAAGACATCCGAGATTTTCAGGACTCGCCTGGTTCAAGCGCCCCAGAAAACAACTGGCTACCAGGTCACGATGCGGTCAGTTACCAGTGGTGTCCTTCTCGTCAAAACACCTCGACAAAAGGATGAGGCTAAAGTGGGGTGTTTCTACAAGCGGAGGCGACAAACGGCTTGACCGTTTCCCTCCGCAGACACAAAACGGTATCAAAGGTACTGCTTACTCCTCCTGTTTGGGCCCTGCAAGACGACCGGGTCTCTAGCCTCTATCCAAAACACCATCGCAGTTGTTTGTAGCAACCTATGACAATCTGTGTCAAGTGTTTATGAGGGCTTACCAGACCCAACTAGGAAGGTGCCTGGTTGACCTTGTGGCTCCGGTAGGTGCATTCCACCTCCGGGCCCCTGTTGTAGTCTCTTTATCCTAGTCCGTTCCTCCTCTCTTCTCACCAGCCGGTACGACGTCTCAGCAATATCTCGGTCCGGGTGAATGTTGTCATTGTCGCGACCTGCCGTTCCGCTCTCCGATGATGCCTCGGATGTTCTGCCGGTTTCTGCTCCCCTCTTTGGCGGGACAGTTACGCACTCTCAGGTGGAACTGGGTTTGATGCTCATTCGATAGTAGACATTTTGGTGGTCTTTGTTACGGCAATGATGACTGCCTCTGCTCTCTCTGTGATCGCCACATTTGTAGCTGTAATGGTTCTATCCACCTTGCTGTCGGCAGTGCCTCTGGTCGGCTGACGTTCTGCTTGGCCGTGCCTCCGAAACACCAAAAAGGTATCGCTGGTACTCGCGCGGGGAGTTACTCCACCAGTGCAGCTCCAACCAGCACGTGCATCCATTGAGAACAGATGCTGGCGTATTGAATACGCTCACTGATATGATGGGCCAAGCCTGACCCCGTTTATAAAGACCCTCAGGCTATGTATTTTATCCACATCGAATGCATAAAGCAAGGGAGAATAGGAAACGAAATTGGCAAGCACGTGTCCCAACCCGTTGAATGCACCACAGATCAACATGCATGTCTGCGTGTGTGGAACTCCCATATACCAGTTCAAATGAATGCCTGCACCGAGTATTTGAGGACTCGGAACACCGACTGTCGGCGCAAGCCATGTAATTTGACAAGCAAACAGTCAAAAGAAGTGTGTGAGGCTTTCGACGATAAAGATTCACCCTCAATTTGCTGAGGAACTCCATACCTCATCACAAAACGGACATCAGCAAAACTCAAATTGCATTCCGATGAATAATCCCATCGCCCAAGCATACGCAAACGTCATCTTCGAAACAACATTGGCGTTCCGACGATTTCGGGTTCAAAACGCCCCGTCATTCGGACACCTTTCAGCGGAAACGTGCTACCTCTATCTTAGAAAGCGTCATGTCCCGTCCTTTCCCGTCCACGCAAATGTGTTGGAGTACGTTTCTCTAAGAGGTGGCGCGTAAGGATGCCAACAAAGGTAAAGCTTACTCCATGCCCCACGCAGAAGACACGCGCACTAACACTGTTCAATTACCCAGTATTTCAACAACAACTCGTCCACCTCTGCGCACGACAAGGGATCCTATTACCCCGTCCGCCTCCCCATACCCCCCGCGCCGTACTCGTAGTAAAATCAAGGGCATAAGCACTCTAGACGCATATGAAGGAACGCTGTGCAAGAATCCCACGATTACTTCACAAAAAAGGTGGTAACCGCTGGCGGAAGGGTTATATTCACGAGTCTTTGTACCCGTTCGATAGTACGGTCGGAACTAGTTCGTCTCAGGCGGCTACGGCAGCTCCCAACGAACCACGCCCCCTGGCCAGTCGCTCTCCTGGTCTCGATGAGCTCTAACTATCACCTAGAAGTCGAATAGTGAGAAGAGAAAATTGTACAACCCGATGTAGAAATCACAACCCTTCACATAGTACACTAGATGTATCACGAAAAACATTATGTACCACCGATCTGCTGTAGACCCGTCGGTATTCCAAAGATATGGGGATGAGGAGCATGGCCAGTCACAAACCGCTTGGCCATAGAGGTTTACCCTGGAAGACAAAAATCTGCGAAAAGCTGTGAAGATTGCCACTAAACAGCTCAAACGTGCGAGGACGGACGGAGTGCAGAAGTTCTTCGAGGAATACGTCCGTCAACTCGAAAGGCGTATCCAAGAAGGTGATCAGTTTGGGTTCTACAAGCACCTTAGGGGGATGAATGTGGAAGGAAAGAGGACTTTCCATTCGCAGTACATCAGGGACGAGGAAGGTAGATTACTACGAGACATAGGCCTCATCCGGGAACGATGGGTAAGGTGGTTCCATAAGCTGCTAAACACAAGGTCATCGACCCTCGATCCTACTATCGTCGATGAGCTTAAGGTCTGGCCCTCGTGCAGTCCGCTGGACGACGTCCCGTCTAGATACGAGGTGGAAGACGCAATCACGGCGATGGCGAACCTCAAGGCGGTTGGGCCTGATGGTCTCCCAGCTGAACTTCTGAAGGTCCTGGCCGACGAGGGAGACTCGGACACCTTGGGAAGCTTCTACGAGATTATCGTCGCTGTGTGGAGGGGAGGGGTCGTGCCGCAGCAATGGAAGGATGCAACGATTAAGGTGCTGCACAAGAAGAAAGACAGGACGGAGTGTATTAACTATCGTGGCATTTCCCTAGTCGCGCATGCCGGCAAAGTGCTCCTCAAAGTCATCGCGCGCCGACTCAGCGACTATTGCGAACGGGAAGGCATCCTGTCGGAGGAGCAGTGTGGCTTTAGGCCCGAACGATCGACGGTCGACATGATGTTCGTGGTGCGACGCTTGCAGGAATTGGCAAGGAAGAAGGACACTCCGCTCTTCATGTGCTTTGTCGACCTCACCAAAGCCTACGACTCCGTCGACCGAACCCTCCTATGGGCTGTCTTGGCTCGCTTTGGGGTGCCACCTAGAATGCTCACCGTTATCCGCCAATTCCACGACGGCATGCGAGCATGCGTGCGGCTGGATGACGGCGAGTGCTCAGATATGTTCGACGTGAAACAGGGCCTACGGCAAGGGTGTGTGCTCGCGCCATTGTTGTTCAACATGTGTTTTACAGCGGTGCTGCGTGTGGCGGAGAAACGTTTCGCTGCTGATAAAGCCATCACGGACAGCTTGGTGCAACTCCGCCAAAAGCAGGAGAAGAAGAAAAAGAAGAGGGGGAAGGCACGGGTCGGGCACGCCGACGGACAGGGGAATGATAAAGAGGCTCAGACACTGTGGGCTATGCTCTATGCCGACGATGCGGGCATAGTATCGAGACCACCCAACGGCCTGGAGAGGATGATGACGGTGATCGTGTCTGCATGTGCCGCTTTCGGCCTGACGGTCTCGGAGGCCAAGACGGAGATAATGTGTCTGCAAACGAAAGATGGGGGGAACGTGCCGTTCACCGTCACCGCCGCCGGCCAAGTGTACAAATACACGACCGAGTTTGTGTATCTGGGCGGGGCTATCAGCCCAGATTGGACGGGCAGAAGTGTCGAGGTAACGCGTCGACTCCAGAGGGCATGGGCATGCTTCGGACGGTATAAGATGGAAATTTATGACCGCCCGGGTGTGCGCCTACGCCTGAAGGTGCGAATGCTGAGAGCCGAGGTGATCGAAACGTTGCTCTACGGTTGCGTTACTTGGAGCCCGAGCAAGACTGATTAAGGTAGGCTACGGAAGGTCCACCACAAGATGCTCCTCCGATGCATCGGGTGGCGAAAACGAAAGCGCGAAGACCACATTCTATCCTATGCTAGCGCGCTTCTCAGGACAACATCTGAAAGCGTTGAGACGACGGTACGCAGACGTAGGCTCTTGTTTGCGGGCTTTGTGACACGAATGGGAGAGGAGCGTCTGCCGAGGAGGGTGATGTTTGGGGAGATGGTTGGGGGTAAGGGTTACTCCGGAGGACAGGAGTGGGACTGGATGAGGTACCTTGAGGAGGACCTCAAGGAGTTCGGCATGAAGCTCGAAGGGTGGCGCGAGGCAGCACAGAAAGCCGGCAGATGGTTCCAACGCGTCGAGGAAGGGGCGGAGGCCTTCATGCGAAAATGGCATACAGATGAGAAGGAGGCATCGGCAGAACGGCATATAATAGCTGCAACCACGACCACAGCCGTTGACGCCAACGCGAGTGTGCAGAATGGCAGGGAAGAGGGGGGGGGCGAAAGGGGGACGAGGGGGAATGGCGGGGGGGGGGAGGGGAGGCGGTCTGCCCAACAGACTGAAGCCTGGTTATGGCCATCATCGTCATGATGCACTCCTTTCTTTGGAACCCAAGTAATTAGCATGGTGCCATCTGGGCAACTTTGCGTGTCTGTATGCTCCAGTCCCTGCCTTTGGTATTTTCTTTCCCCCCCGCCCGTGATTATCGCTTATTTGTCCCTTTTTTTTTTTTTTTTTTTCTTTCATTCCCGTTGTACCTCTTTGTGTCTTTGTTAGTATGGTCTGTTTTGCCTTTTGTTTGCGTTTTGCTATCTGCGTCTGTTTTAGTTTTGTTTTTGTTTTTGTTTTGCTTAGCTTCATCTTCTTTTTTTAGGTTTTTGTCTGCTATTAATAGTCTTCTTTTTGCTTCCCTGGTGTCCGCAGTGGTGGAGTGCGAATGCTTGTTTTTTGTTTTTTTTATCCTCTGTTTTCACTTGAGGTATTTCTTCCACTCCAGAGTTATTGGAGCCTGTCCTGCGACCACGGACTGCATTGAATTGTGAGTTAATGTGAGAACAACAACAACAACAACAACAACAACCCTAGAACCTACACAATACTGGATGGACGGTGGTACGGGTTTATGGAAGCAGTTTTTTGTTTGGGCTTCTGAAAACCTGCGGGAAAGGACATCATTCACTCAGAACCGATAAACTTCCTCCCCTGTCGAACGCAGGCACCGGGATAGACTTGTTTATGCTAAATATTCATAAATTACTGCGCTCAGACAGTGTTAGAGCCAAATCGCAGGCAAGACAACGTGTCGAGTGGTGGGGCAAGACTACAGTATTGCGTAAAATATATCCGTTGGGAGCTCACGTCAGCGTCAATCATGAGGTGTCTTACGGTAGACGTTGAGAAAAATCAAAGTGCGCCCCGCTGAAACATCCCCTGGCCAGTGTACACCAAAATATTATTGTTCAAAACAAGACTGACACTCTGACGAAATCGAGGTAAGGAAACCCGTCATTCAATTTTTGTTTTTTTCACAAATGTGCTACCTCTATCGTACAACGCGTCTCGTGTGGACGGTCACTAGTACTGGATGGGTTCGGGCGCGTTCGAGTCTGTATTATGCCCGAACCGGCTCAATGTATATTCGTGCGTGAAATGAGCGCACACTGCGGTACCGTACTCCATAATGCTTAGTAATAGTTGACACACACGTCTGCCCCATAAGCGTAAGGTATGCTGTACCGGGCAGCGACGAGACCGCCTGCTGAGCGATAGTCTCTGTACTTGTTTACTTGATCAAGACACCAGTCACCTGCTCTAACCTTCCACTATTACTGCTACTAATAGCCGGTATGGGTCATGTTATAAAGGCAGCACGAGTCACAAGAAATTTTCCTGTACGGGGTTCTGACCGAGATGGTTCCCAAGCGCGATTTGGTATCTTCATTTGGCGAAACGGAGGCCTTACATTTTGTTCCGGCAGCGTTGACCATGCTGGGTCTTTGTGGGCGGCCTTTCTTTACCCAACATTGTTGACAAATATAGCCGACAGAAGTTCGTACGGAACACAGCGGGCAAGAATTCCCCTACAGACTACTTTATAGATGGATTCCCTGGTCGAAGACGCGAAAACACATGAACGCACATTGCACGCAGTATGCACCTTAACACGCTACTCTATATTGCAGTTTGAACCATACACCCGAGTGAACGGGTTGCTCTCGAACGAATCTTACCTCACCTGTAATGATACTGGGTAAACAGCACACCATATGTCCGGGATGAACATATACCCGGTAGGGAACTCTGAAAGCCCTGTACACCATCAAAGAACCCATATCTCGACTCATGCCTTTGACGTATCACTTGCCGGTATGAAACAGCACAACAGCAACGTCCTACTACCCTCCGAGATCACCATCTACGGCACCTACCTTTTCTATACGGAAACTGTATGGAATATATCTGGCATATTCCCGAGCACAATAGGAAAACAATCGGTAGACTGTGTGCCCTTCGAATCAGGCATACCGTGATGCAGTCCTGTGGTTGTCAGGAAGCTACCTTGAAGAAAGACGGCGGATAATCGTGAAGGACCTGCTAGCCAACACAGATTTGACAAATCGCCCAGTGTGATACCTACGGTTGTTCCATCCAGCGAACGACGCCCCCAGGTCACTCCATTCCTTGTACTTGATTCATATGCCAGGTGCTGGCGCTGATCGTTGTGGTAAGTGGTTCTGGTCTTAGGTTCGCTTGGTGTCAAAACCATACCAGTACTCGGCCTCCTTCTCCTGACACCACCCGCCACACGACAGTACTACAATATCACAAGCTCAATGGTTGGATTGTTCAATCTCCACGGTTGTGGGCAATGCGTGCTTTCCTCGTCCTGGCCACCATCTAAGCTGCCATCGTCGGCACCTCCTCTGACGAAAATACAAGAAGAATACTATGACCGCTACGATCTAGGTCGTGCTAAACCACGCAGTGGAGTTAGATGAAACATTTATTTCTTTTTCTGTTGCATTGGCTCTTGTGGTGTTGAATCTACTGGATAAATGCTGAGGAGCAAAGTATCTCGATAGAGACAACAAAGTGGTCATAATCGTCTGTCGCTGATTGCTTCCGTGGGTCCCATGGCAAACACATCACTGTATTTGTTGCGGTCCAGGCCCCATGGTTCATGTACCATCGGCACGTGCACTGCTGCCAATAGCACTCAAAGGAACGCACTTTGCCATTTTTTTAGTGGGGCCCTCGCCCGTGCATTCCAATGCCACGGTGATGCTCATTGAAAATGTCAAGTGTTGGGTCTGAGAACGATACGGGGATGTCCTCTTCATGGAATATTATGAGGACACCAACGATTTGAGGTCGACGGGGAAAGCGCTGCACTGGTGCGTCTACTCGTTCTTGTGGCGGGTGTGTGGAGGTCGGTGTCGATATTTACCGAATGAGGTGGAGAGTGGGTCATCAAGGTCGATTAGTACGTAGATGTGCACTCGGGTCAAACCTCTACGAGCTCGACTGGTTGGATATGAAGACGGATTGGGTCCAGCTCAGAGTGATGAGAGAGACAGTATGCCGCCTCTCCGTCGAAAGGGGCGCCGTTTCGGAGATATTCACTGAAAAACAAATACGATCGTTCTTTTTAAATAGCTCGAATTCGCATTCCTGTGACATAAACCATTGTACTCTTCTTGACGTTTGCGAAAATACCGCTCTGTGACGTGGGAGGAATGGGCTTCACCACGGTGCACTCGACGTTTCACGAAACACGTGTTCGACAACCTCGCACGCCCATTGGAATGTAGTCAAATTGATATTGGCCGCCGTCCCACGAGGTGATTTGGGTCGACAAACTCGAATTCTTCAGCCAGCAAACAATTACATGTAAGAGCCATGGCATTAAGGGCCTACACCCCGACAAGACCCGCGAGGGGCGATACCACCGTGTGATGCAAGTATGTGAGGTACTATGACGAGAAACAGCGTACCCTTAGACGATGACTTGAGGATATTGACTTTATACTAATCTGCATTCGAAAGTTGTCGGGTGGCCGACAAGGGTACCCATGCGGTCAGAGTTTTGCGACACGCGCCGTGCGTGTCGCTGCACTGCCAATAGGCGCTCAATACAAAGGCCTTGTTCACCGAACGTCTAGCTCCGTGGTCCGAACAGGAAAATGGGAGAAATTTGTTTGCTCTGGGAGGACAACGTTCAGCTCACCCCTGCCCGCTACTGTACCCCGCTCTGACTATTTGGAAGGAGTAGTAGTACGCTAAAATCACTAATTATATCATAGCTTCCAATCACTACGTAATATTGTCCTGTATACTACTTTGATGTGCTTGGTATATGAGTTATGAGCCCTCAATACACGTAGGTGAATAGCAGTAGCGCGACCGTCCAAGATGAAACATAAACAATCGCCCGACAAAATTTAATTTACCCTCAAGCAACGATACCACAGTGCTATTGTAGCCCGCATCTTGAACGGGGGACACCGCTATCCATATTTTCCTACGGTCATGAGGTCAAGGGTCTTCCCACCAGAATCCATAAACGTCGCGAACCAATTGTATACGGTTGGTGACCGCACGGGTGGGGGTTTGTTGGATAGCTTGAGTTGCAGTGTTTTCGTGTATCCAAGCTTTACAGGCGGACCTACACAGACCCGATCTTCGATCTCGGTATAGTACAAACTCAGCGTGTACAAAACCTTATGGCCGTCGCACGATTGCTCTTCCAAGGTGCTCTGGTCGAAATACTACCGATGGTCCGATCGGCAGTACGAGAACATGGTTGCCTAGTGGCGTTGAAGTGGAGTACGATGAGCACGGCTGTCAAATATCGGATTGAGATCAGAGTTTTAACAGGAGAACCGACATTTTATTGTTTGTGATGCACGGGTATACTTCGTCAAACTTCTTCTTGCGACAGTCTGAGATGTCCAGTCCAAGCGGTATATGGCTATTTTCACATACCCGACCATGTAGCACGTTGATAATAGAGTGCTAATCAGGGCGAGCGGGTGTGGGCACAAGCTTAGGATATCGACGAACCAACGAGTTCTAGGAACCTGTTCCACGTCATTTCCCAATTGTGCTAGTGTGTTAAGAGTTTATTGTCGATCTAGGGTTGGCCTATATGGATGCCAATAAGATGTCAAACTAAAATCGTGCCTCGCACGGAAGGTACGCGCACGAACACCTTTGCCCGTCTGCGAATGCCGCCACATATTATCCACTTTATATTTCAATTAGGCGACGACATCATCTCCAACAAATCACGCCCCTTTAGCCCTCGTCTAGTCAAAAAGTGCTCTAGGTATCACCCCAAATTCGGATACTGGTAAAAGCTAAACGTGCAATCAGATTAATAAGCCATACACCTTGATATAACACAAAATATACACCACATAACACAATGTCAATCAAACAGAACTACTGTAGATCTGCCGCTATTCAAACAATATTAGAATCAAGAGCCCGGCCAGCCAAAAATATTTCCTCCTGAAAATTCTACACAATAATGTACTGAACATAGGATGGACGACGATACGTGTTTGCGCAGGCAGTTTCGTCCCCCGCAGCGTTCTAGAACCTGTAAGAAGCAATTCTGCCAATTTTGTACCGATACGCTTGCTCTCCGGTCGATCGCAGGGGCAGGGAAATACTGGAAGGCACGGAGAGCAAAATAGACTCATCCATGCTCAATCGTCTTTCAGAGTACGCGATGGCAAGAAGAGAGAAGTTGTTGGGAGGTGAGGTGAAACTGCAGTATATGCCCACTACCTGACACATACATACGCGTTCCTAGAGCACTTCAGCGAAAATGTTTTCGTCAGTCACTCGCAGTGTTCGATTTCGTGCGCATTCGAGTGAGCCACAAGCTCGAACGGGCTGACTATTCTCGTACGTGTACCAAGTGCACACGACTGTACCGTTGTCCGTACTTGGCACCAATAGGATACCCACACTTCTGCTCCATCCGCGTAAAGTATGCTGTACCGAGCATCGACGATATAGGCTGCAGTACCACTGTCTCGTATATTTTGCCTTGTTCACGGTCACGACGGAGGTCTCCTGCTCTTACCTACGACAACTGTACTGCTGAGCTTGAGTCCCGTACGCGCTGAATGACATGACCAACACGAGTCACACGAAAGTTAGTCGTACGCGGTCCCGACCGTGTTGATACCCTTTGCAGGAATTGTTTTTCCATGTCGTGAAATATATAACTTTTTTTGTTGTCCCGTCAACGCCGATCATGCTTGGTCGTGTGAGTGGCTATTACTTAACAAACGTTGTTGACAAATTTAGCAGACACTAATTCCTCCGGAATGCGGTGGGTATATCGCCCCGATTGATTGGATGGAGGGATAACTTTGTCGGAGACGCCCAGAAAATACGAAATAACATTGCAAGCATCAAGTCCTTTAAAATCATTTACTCTTACTGTGCCGTAAAACGTACACCGAGTGAACTAGTCGAACCGGAACGAGTGTTACCTACGAGTGTATTTCAATGGCAGTGGGTAAAGAGCATTGTATAAGTCCGGGATTAAAAGTTTAGCGAGAACTGGAAGCCCTATACACCCTTAAATATCCCTAATAATGTAGACCATGAATACGATATATATATCAAGTAGCATCTACCTGTATATATAACAACAATGGCCACGTCGTCCAACCGGTGTAGGGTCACAACGTGCAAAGTCGTCACCACCAGTGATCGACTGCCGCCCCTATTCTTTCTACTCGAGAAATATGTGAACATAAAGTTGAATAGAAAGGAACACACGCGGAAAACACTACCGTAGGTAAATGGCGCGCCTTTCGCACGGGATATTTTGTTTTGCAGCGCTGTGGTTGTATCAACGCGGCCGGTCAATACCTTGAAGGTCGGCTACCTCGGCAGCATCCTGGAATCAGGATCGGGTATGTGTCGAAAAATAAAAGCTTCAACATTTTACTAGTAGAATGAAACTTCAAGCAGCAGGTGTATCAAACATGGTTCTAACAACCAAACACAAGTACGTGATGTTGTCTGTCGCAAGCAAATAATGTGCTCTTCGACAATTTGGAGATCTTTCACGGCAATCTATTCTTTGACTTGACACGGGCGGTAAATTTGCAGCGGGTATGAACAGTTGCATTCGATATTGCAAACCTGCTGTGTTCATTGAGTTAATGTTTTAGTAGAGCCAATGGCCTCGTACGATAATGCCACACTTTCCAGTATCGCTTACGGGGGTGAACCCAAGGCGGGTTGACGCGGACTGATGTGTTCAACCAAGGTTTTGGCTAGGTCGCTCAAGTAAGATGATGCTTCGGGTTTGTCAAGTCGCGAAGAAAGCGGCGGGACGGGCAGCACCAGCGGCGTCTTTCAACAAAGTCGGCACATTTCGTGGCCCGCCATACATCGTTACTTAAGCTGCAAGAACCGACTCCGACAGAATCAGTGCCGCGCTTTCAAGATCAAGATACTCACACACCGAAGCGGACCGCGGGGCGTGTCTTTCCGGCAGTATTAATAATTCAATGTGAATAATGAGCCACCGATATACTGGTAAGCGTTGCTTCCGCCAAAAAATCGTTTAGGTGACCGGGTCGGAGGTAACGCATACGTAGGCTCACACAAATATGTTTGTGCGTACATCAGCTGGGCTTGCATCCACAAGTTCGCAATCGCTTGGAGAAGTCCTCGTTATATTCGATACGAGGCCTGTGTTAGGCGCGAAACAACTTCCAGGTTATTTAGCACCAGGGCAGCACATGAATGTTTTGGATAATGTTGAACCGACGTACATCCGTTATGCATGGGAGCGTAGAGGCTACTAAAGTATGTATGAGTGGTGAGTCCTGTCAGGCGAAACCTTGTCGGTAGTGCTGTTTTTGGAATCGACTACACTTAGATAAATTAAAGAGGAAGTTTGCCCTTCTGAAGACATGTTTCTGACGCACACCACTTTTCACCATCAAGCCGTGCCACCACGACAGGAGGTAGGTATGGTTGGCCTCACGTTTCCCGAAAGGCAGGACTTCGCGACTCAGGAACTACCGAGTTTACAGGTTTGGTAGCATTGCCTTTCTACTCGTGCAAAAATTGGCATTATGTGTACGTATATTGACATGAAATAATACGGAGAGAGAAAAGGGCCAAGAGCGAAGCATAGATGGTGGCCTGTGAGTAACTTAGCGAATGGTGATAGAGCCCGGTTTGAATCTCGTTTCACGAAAGTTGACAACGGTAGGTAGTGTTCCGCGGTGGGCGAGTAGTGATATCACTAAGGGTGAGCTATGGTCAATTTCGAAGCAAGCCCAGATACTTCTTGTTCTTCGAAGCCCATACGCAAGTAATAGCGCTCGGACAGCTACCATACTCCGTCTTACACCCATCGGTTGAGTTATGATCCGAAGAAAGTGTTGGGCATACCCGGATACGGAAACTCATCGACTTTTCGGGTTGGGCGTTTCAGCGTTAGACTACACTGGTATACCATGGTCCTATTTACCTGGTATAATAAACCTAAGGTGTGGATTCGGCCGTTTGAGTCGTTTATAGTCCCCTCTGCAGCCGAACCCGCTGCTGTGGTTAGACGACGGCAGGAACGAAGGGATTGTGCGCACGGTTGAAAGCATTGTGGTTTTTCGTGTTGATGCATTTCCTCTCGACAGGCTTTCGCGAGCTTCTCCACGGCCTTTCAAATTGATATGTACGATAGGAATATATCACAGGTGAACCGGTAGCTATTGACATGTTTTTCTGCGCCTACACTGAAGACCTCGTTACGCCCGCTTTACGTGCTGAGTGTATGTTAAACAGTAGCCACTGCCTCCGTTAAAAATGATTTTACCGTAAGTACAGATATTCGGAAGGAAGTCGTACTGTCCGATAGCTTGAACCAAGTGATTTTTCAGCGTCGTTCAGCAAGCGGTAGGGAACGTCACTCATTTATGTACGACGGTAACATTGTCCACCGACACAAAGGGAAAGCGAAGTCGTAATGAAAAAGAAGAACCACAAAACTAGAACCGCAGGAACTCATCCTCAGCTCGGACCTTCTGTTCGCAAAATTTGAAAAAACATTTTTTTTCCGCGCGCGTGACAGCCAGTTGAAACGCAAATACAATTACCCCTGTACCTAACTGGCAACGCCGCCTAAATGTAGGCGCGACGAAACCGTCGAGATAGATAAGAAAAGCCTTTTGCTGTCGTGGTTTATGGTCGGAAAACATTTCATCAAAACATTTCAGTTCATCAGCCTATCGTCAACGTTTCTGTAGTATTGAAGCACTATTGAAGCAGAAGTATCACGCGCCGTACTGTAGCTAGCGTTCGCTCTATCTATGCGTACCCGTACGTTCAGCTGGTTTACGCCTGACTCAGACCTAAGAGGTCCGACATTTAGGAAACACTGCCGGAACATATTAGGAGACAAGGACCACTCTCCAGCCAGCGCAGTACCGACAAGCAATCATGAATGTTGCAGATCCATCTACAGTAGTAGGTAGTGTATAGTCCGGTTTGAGCCAGTTCCTTGACACGTTTCGAACGCCAGTTCGTCGCGCTGGATAAACCGATTGCTAGCTCAGAAGCTGCACTTGTTTCGATGAGGATTTGTTAATTGTTCGTCCGCCTTCTTATCACGCCACGCCCTACTAGCCACAATCAAACCACCACCATCACCACCACCACCTCAACCGCTTGGCACTGGTATTTCCGTAACCTACCAATAACTTGCACGATGCGTCCTTTCATCCTCCTGGCCACCATCTACGCTGCTACCGTCAGCGCTTCCTCAGGTACGACAAATACAGACAAGGCTCAAGTGGTACATTCCAGGCCACGAGAAATCACCTGGTAGATTAATGATGAAACACTTGGTGAGGTTTGGCGTCATGGTTTGGTGCGATTGGCCGTCCTGAATCTATTTGGCAGGCCAACCTAACCCGACAGAGGTGCTCGTTCGAATGTTTTGAATCTCTTTGCTTGTTATGAGTCCAAAGGGCGATCAAATGGAGCCCCACTGGCCCGGGCGCCATTTTGCATGGATCACTGGATATTGCATTGTCGTAGTTGGTATTGCAGGCAAACCCAACGACCGCCATGTCGTCGTAGATGCAATGCCCCTCGGTGCGTTGGACAAGGATGCGTGTCGTCAACGGCGGAAGAATACAGGAAAAATGAGACATTGGCAAGATACATATGACACGAGGAAACCACCAGCCCTATGGATGCCAGTAGGTTAATCTACATAACGTAGTGGTTGGATGCCAGCAGGTTAATCTACATAACGTAGTGGTTCATGCCCACTGGTGATCATGTCTGGACGTCGAGATACCTCAAGGCAATAAGTGACTGGTGTGCGATCGTGTTTGAATACGAACCGTGACATTGGCGGAGTCTTCTACCCTTCTATTGTACTGTGACATTGTATGGTTGCTTGTGTCTGAGGACAGATTTCTGCATCGACGCATTCCCCGAAAACAGAGGTCCATATATACATGGCTTCTATCACCGTACCTGTTTATGTCTTTCCGCATCACTCCAATTCCTCATCTGTTTGGAGCCGTGAGACTGGACCTGCCTGTCATAAGTCAAAGAACCGCCTGAACGTATGTAAGAGGAATTGTTTTCCTCATATATATGAGTAATTGGAGCCCCCAAGACAAGGTTTAACCTGGTTCGGATAGTCACATATTGTGCTCGTGGGTGAACAACACAGCGCTTACAGTTCTGCAGGTTCTGAAGCTATGCTTGCCAATGGAGGCGGTAAACCGTCAACACTTTACCAACAAGAAATCATTATTCTGGTAGTACAGTAGAAGGTTAGTCACTTGTCGATAACCCGTCAAGCTCGGCGGTGTACTAGTGTGTTGACAACCGCAACCCTAACCCGACCCATCTGAGATATCTCTGGGAAAAAAATACAATTGAGGAGAAATTGTTCACTACTAACCATGTGCCGAACCCTGGCACACAATATCAGGGTGAAATCAGTACGGCCGATCCTGGTCGTCACGAATCAAAGCTACCGTATGAGTACTCTGCTATTGGTCTCAATACGACGCATCTTACTGGAATATTATATACAAACATTAACTAGTGAGTTTAAACAACCACTACCATTTCTAGCCCTGCTTTTTGTCCGTCCACACAGTGTCCAGGTGGACCAATTTTTCACATTAAGGCTTGGAGCAACTGGAGATAGGTGTGAACTATTGCTGTTATCGTCCACTCAGAGCAGCACGCGTATCCTATTCCCAGACGCCTTACTCCTCTAAATGAAACTAAAACAAATATATCAACCGGAGCATTCCAACTTCCGTACGAGTCGGTGAAACTACTAGGTAATTGTTTCAACTCGTTTCACCGTGGTTCATTACAACCTCCCTGGCTTGCGCTATTCATATAAGTCTAACGAGGATGGTGTGACGATCGATTTGTTTTTTCGTGCTTCCATGGTTAACCTATGAGTCAAACATCGTATTGAGTATTTGCGTAGACAAACCAATTGTGTCTCCTTCAATACTGTGGCGGAGTGGCCTGTCCAAATGGCTTATGTTATCGAGTTAATCAAAAAATTTGAGACTCCAGTTCCATGCACAATGTAGCACGGCGTAACGTCCTGGTCGGTTTGGCATTAAACCTCAGAACCTACAGTGGTGCGCAATGCTGGAAGGCTTGTCAGAGTGGGGTTTTTGCTGCCGATCTACTATGGAAAATATTTTCTCTGACTTCGTATATGTCTTCAGATCCGCTGATGAAGCCACACAAGCGTTCCGTGCGCTTTCCTCGCTTCCCGGAAGACGACCTCTGACAACGGCCTGAACAGCAGATAACGTACACACTCAACCCGGTCATACATCATCCAAGGCGTCAAGCCTTACGTGCTTTAGAGTAGTAGGTGAAAACTCATCAACTTTATCTGTCGTCCTTTGTGTATATCATGCCGCCCCCATACCAGACCTTGTCGACGCAGGCAAGAGGACAACCGTGAAAGTGAGTGCCTCTGGGTACGACACGAGGAAGTCCCCCCCCGGCTGTAGCCCGAAAGGCTGCATTCCGAGAAACACTCGGGACCACAGCCTCTCGTCGAACTCTCGCTGGTCGTGCAAGGGGGACATCCTCGACAACGACAAGGGGTGCTGGATCAAGTACTCCTTTGAGGAACCGCAGGACCTCGAGGAACTACAAATCGCCTTCTACAACGGCGATGAAGACACCCGTACTCTGAAGGTGTACTCGAACGGCAAATACCACAGCAAGATCAAGTCCAGTGGCAAAACGAACGAGTTCCAGACGTTCGACCTCGAGACGGATGAGACCTCTGAGCTCAAGATCTACCTGAACGACTACAAGTCGAACAGTGACGTGTGGCTCAGCCTGACGGAGGTATGTGGTTTCGGAGAGTTGTCGCATGTCACCCTGCATGTTGTGTTTGTATGAAATAAACCAGAGGCATTGGTAAACATTAAACCGCGAGCAGATATTGAGATATCAGACGTGTGATGTTACCACAGCCCCGACTCTCACTATAAACGACGAACGTTTTGGGCAATGTCACATCGACTGATTCACGAGATCGATGCTCACTGAATTGCAACGCACGCATAACACGGTTGAACTCTGTGACTCTATCGCCGACTGTCGTGAAGACTATTGCACGTTGAACGACCGAGGCTCACCAACGTAGTCAGGGCGAAGCGCGAGATAAGTTTGGATGCCTACCACCCGTACGTGTCCTAGACGGTGTGTATTTTGTAGTTACGCACTGCCCCACACACCTTCGAACAGCGACAAAATGTGTTGCCGTAATAATTTGTTTTCCTGCGCAATGCTCGTTCCTCAACGATTCTTGGAGATAATCCGGATTGTACGTACGGCACTAACCGAATTGGAGCCTTGAAAGTGTGGTGTATGCCGTTTCCGGTCGCATTTTTTTACTCTCGATAATATGTCGCGCAGAACCTTTCCAGCCATCGCGACAAGTTGCCGTTTCGTCCCCATTTGGTTATCCTGGCGCGCGTACATCAATGGCGTCGTAGCAAGCATCTACTAAAGTATTGTGACACACACATGTGATAACGACAACTGGAAGTATTCTATATTTTAGGGTGCAACCGTTCCACGACAAGGGTCATGGTCACACTAACGCCAGTCATATATATCCCTGGCCGCGTTCGTCACATCACCCAGATCCAGTAGTTATAAGCTAGGTTCCGTAGTGTCATGGGTAAGGCAGTGAATCCAACACATTCATGGTTTCCCAAACTCCAAACCGAACACCCAGGTGAAGCTCATGGTTGAGTAACTCTTCGTTCGAGTCCATCAGGGCGAGGCGAAGAAGACGCTGCTGGAGACCTCATGCATATGTTGTCTGTTTCATAACTTAAGCTACACAGCTTAATGTACAACATTGCTGTCGTCGAGGCTATCAGAAAGCACAAATAAGAGGGGATAGAACGTGCCACGCAAACCGCGCGCAACGTGTCGAAGTAGGAGTGCTGCGCCTGTCATAGGCCCTGTTGCATATTGATTTGAGGTCATTGACTCAACGATGAGTTATGCATGCCGGTTAGCTTCAAGGTAGAACGGGCAATCGTATATATTTGGATTCGTCGACAGTATCTCGTTCCAACCAAATAGAAGCATCACCGTTAAGTGAGCCGGCCGGGCGATCCCTGCCATTTGTTAACACCATTGGTGAACATGGTTTGGATTGTCGACAGCAGTATCGGTTACATATCGCGAATATAAATTAACTGATCATGGTATGAGCGAGGTTGTGACAAGGGTAAAGACACCACAAGGGAGGCCGCCATGGAGGCTATACTACGCAAATCGCTACCTCTAGTGCACACCCGGATCAAAGAAAAAGAAATACTACTATTTCGGTATACGAATCTATGAGTAGCTGTGCTGTTTGTGCATATATATCTTTTCATTGCCGGGAGGGGGCGGGGGTGGGGGGTGGTTTGGTAGACTCATTTTGTGGGTGGTTGGTGCGGAGGTCAGTGTCGACCATGATGGACAACACGTGTAGAGAACCCCAAACCTCAACGGGCGGTATCCGATAATGGTGAAGTACGTTCGTCTGTACTATTCGGGGTGTGCGGGGAAACGACTGCACTGGTGGGTAGACTGCTTTGTGTGTCGGGTGTGTGGAGGTCGGTGTCGACATGAATCGAATGATGTGAAGTCTGGGTCATCGATGTTGATTTGTGCGTAGATGCGTACTCGTCTGCAACGTCGAAGAATGAGTTTAGCTGGTCGAAAAGGGGTAGTGATGTGGTTGAGAAGAGTTCGGCTCGTGAGGATGGTGGAACCGTAACCCTCTTCTCCGTCGAAAGTTGACCCTTCTGAGTATTATGGACGAAACATTATTGCGATTGTGCAATCTAACCCATGGGACACGTACTCCAGAGAAGTAAAGCATTCCCACGCGTCACGGCTCCACCTGAGGCAGAATTCCTCCTTTAGCGTCCGCATGGCAAAAGCTGTGACTGCATAAACCACCAGCTCTAGGCCACATCTCCTCTCAAAGAAATGCCGTAGCTACTTGTCGCTGTTCAGATACTGCAAAATCTCTCTGGAAGTTAACCAGTGCTTGCGTTTGAGGGGAGGCATGTAAGTCCTGACAGCCCTCAAGACATCCGAGATTTTCAGGACTCGCCTGGCTCAAGCGCCCCAGAAAACAACTGCCTACCAGGTCACGATGCGGTCAGTTACCAGTGGTGTCCTTCTTGTCAAAACACCTCGACAAAAGGGTGAGGCGAAAGTGCGGTGTTCCTACAAGCCGTGGCGACAAACTGCTTGACCGTTTCCCTCCGCAGACACAAAACGATATCAAAGGTACTGCTTACTCCTCCTGTTTGGGCCCTGCAAGACGACCGGGTCTCTAGCCTCTATCCAAACCACCATCGCAGTTGTTTGTAGCAACCAATGACAATATGTGTCAAGTGTTTATGAGGGCTTACCAGACCCAACTAGGAAGGTGCCTGGTTGACCTTGTGGCTCCGGTAGGTGCATTTCACCTCCGGGCCCCTGTTGTAGTCTCTTTATCCTAGTCCGTTCTTCCTCTCTTCTCACCAGCCGGTACGACGTCTCAGCAATATCTCGGTCCGGGTGAATGTTGTCATTGTCGCGACCTGCTGCTCCGCTCTCCGATGATGCCTCGGATTTTCTGCCGGTTTCTGCTCCCCTCTTTGGCGGGACAGTTACGCACTCTCATATGGAACTGGGTTTGACGCTCCTTCGATAGTAGACATTTTGGTGGTCTTTGTTACGGCAATGATGACTGCCTCTGCTCTGTCTGTGATCACCACTTTTGTAGCTGCAATGGTTCTATCCACCTTGCTGTCGGCAGTGCCTCTGGCCGGCTGAGGTTCTGCTTGGCCGTGCCTCCGAAACACCAAAAAGGTATCGCTGGTACTCGCGCGGGGAGTTACTCTACCAGTGCAGCTCCAACCAGCACGTGCATCCATTGAGAACAGACGCTGGCGTATTGAATACGCTCACTGATATGATGGGCCAAGCCTGACCCCGTTTATAAAGACCCTCAGGCTATGTATTTTATCCACATTGAATGCATAAAGCAAGGAAGGAAAGGAAAAGTGGCGGCAAGCACGTGTCCCAACCCGTTGCATGCACCACAGATCAACATGCATGTCTGCGTGTGTGGAACTCCCATATACCAGTTCAAATGAATTCCTGCACCATGTACTTGAGCAGTCGGAACACCGACTGTCGGCGCAAGCCAAGTAATTTGACAAGCAAACAGTCATTAGAAGTGTGTGAGGCTTTCGACGATAAAGGTTCACCCTCAATTTGCTGAGGAATTCCATACCTCACCACAAAACTGACATCAACAAAACTCAAATTGCATTCCGATGAATAATCCCATCGCCCAAGCATACGCAAACGTCATCTTCGAACCAACTTTGGCGTTGCGACGATTTCGTGTTCAAAAGGCCCCGTCATTCGAAACCTTTCAGCGGAAACGTGCTACCTCTATCTTAGAAAGCGTCATATCCCGTCCTTTCCCGTCCACGCAAATGTGTTGGAGTACGTTTCGCTAAGAGGTGGCGCGTAAGGATGCCAACAAAGGTAAAGCTTACTCCATGCCCCACGCAGAAGACACGCGCACTAACACTGTTCAATTGCCCAGTATTTCAACAACAACTCGTCCACCTCTGCGCACGACAAGGGATCCTATTTCCCCGTCCGCCTCCCCATACATCTCGCGCCGTACTCGTAGTCAAATCAAGAGCATAACCACTCTAGACGCATAATATGAAGAAACGCTGTGCAAGAGACTCACGATTACTTCACAAAAAAGGTGGTAACCGCAGGCGGAAGGGTTATATTCACGAGTCTTTGTACCCGTTCGATAGTACGGTCGGAACTAGTTCGTCTCAGGCTGCTACGGCAGCTCCCAACGAACGACGCCCCTTCGCCAGTCGCTCTCCTGGTCTTGATGAGCTCTAAGTATCACCTAGAAGTCGAATATTGAGAAGAGAAAAACGTGCAACCCAATGGGGAAATCACAACCTTTCACATAGTACACTAGGTGTATCACGAAAACCATTGTGTACCACCGATCTGCGGTAGACCCGTCGGTATTCCAACGATATGGGGATGAGGAGCATGGCCAGTCACAAACCGCTTGGCCATAGAGTTTTACCCTAGAACCTACACAATAATGGTGGATGGACGGTGGTACGGGTTTATGGAAGCAGTTTTTTCCTTGGGCTTCTGAAACCTGCGGGAAAGGACATCATTCGCTCAGAACCGATAAACTTCCTTCCCTGTCGAACGCAGGCACCGGGAGAGACTTGAAGCCACATTTATGATACATATTCATAAATTACTGCGCTCAGACAGTGTTAGAGCCAAATCGCAGGCAAGACAACGTGTCGAGTGGTGGGGCAAGACTACAGTATTGCGTAAAATATATCCGTTGGGAGCTCACGTCAGCGTCAATCATGAGGTGTCTTACGGTAGAGGTTGAGAAAAATCAAAGTGCGCCCCGCTGAAACATCCCCTGGCCAGCGCAAACCTAACTTATATTGTTCAAAACAAGACTGACACTCTGACGAAATCGAGTTAAGAAACCCCGTCATTCAATTTTTGTTTTTCGCAGAAATGTGCTACCTCTATCGTACAACGCGTCTCGTGTGGACGGTCACTAGTACTGGATGGGTTCGGGCGCGTTCGAGTCTGTATTATGCCCGAACCGGCTGAATGTATATTCGTGCGTGAAATGAGCGCACACTGCGGTACCGTACTCCATAATGCTTAGTAATAGTTGACACACACGTCTTCCCAATAAGCGTAAGGTATGTTGTACCGGGCAGCGACGAGACCGTCTGCTGAGCGATAGTCTCTGTACTTGTTTACTTGATTAAGACACCAGTCACCTGCTCTAACCTTCTACTATTACCGCTACTATAAGACGGTATGGGTCATGTTATAGAGGCAGCACGAGTCACAAGAAATTTTCCTGTACGGGGTTCTGACCGAGATGGTTCCCAAGCTCGATTTTGTATTTTCATTTAACGAAACGGAGGCCTTACATTTTGTTCCGGCAGCGTTGACCATGCTGGGTCTTTGTGGGCGGGCTTTCTTTACCCAACGTTGTTGACAAATATAGCCGACAGAAGTTCGTACGGAAAACAGCGGGCAAGATACCCCTACAGACTACTTTATAGATGGATTCCATGGTCGAAGACGCGAAAACACATGAACGCACATTGCACGCAGTATGCACGTTAACACGCTACTCTATATTGCAGTTTGAACCATACACCCGAGTGAACAGGTTGCTCTCGGACGAATCTTACCTCACCTGTAATGATACCGGGTAAACAGCACACCATATGTCGGGGATAAACATATACCCGGTAGGGAACTCTGAAAGCCCTGTACACCATCAAAGAACCCATATCTCGACTCACGCTTTTGACGTATCACTTGCCGGTATGAAACAGCACAACAGCAACGTCCCGAGCACAATAGGAAAACAATCGGTAGACTGTGTGCCCTTCGAATCAGGCATACCGTGATGCAGTCCTGTGGTTGTCAGGAAGCTACCTTGAAGAAAGACGGCGGATAATCGTGAAGGACCTGCTAGCCAACACAGACTTGACAAATCGCCCAGTGTGATACCTACGGTTGTTTCATCCAGCGAACGACGCCCCCAGGTCACTCCAGTCCTTGTACTTGATTCATATGCCAGGTGCTGGCGCTGATCGCTGTGGTAAGTGGTTCTGGTCTTAGGTTCGCTTGGTGTCAAAACCATACCAGTACTCGGCCTCCTTCTCCTGACACCACCCGCCACACGACAGTACTACAATATCACAACCTCAATGGTTTATTGTTCAATCTCCACGGTTGTGGGCAATGCGTGCTTTCCTCGTCCTGGCCACCATCTAAGCTGCCATCGTCGGCACCTCCTCTGACGAAAATACAAGAAGAATACTATGACCGCTACGATCTAGGTCGTGCTAAACCACGCAGTGGAGTTAGATGAAACATTTATTTCTTTTTCTGTTGCATTGGCTCTTGTGGTGTTGAATTTGCTGGATAAATGCTGAGGAGCAAAGTATCTCGATAGAGACAACAAAGTGGTCATAATCGTCTGTCGCTGATTGCTTCCGTGGGTCCCATGGCAAACACATCACTGTATTTGTTGCGGTCCGGGCCCCATGGTTCATGTACCATCGGCACGTGCACTGCTGTCAATAGCACTCAAAGGAACGCACTTCGCCATTGTTTCAGTGGGGCCCTCGCCCGTGCATTCCAATGCGACGGTGATGCTCAATAATGTCAAGTGTTGGGTCTGAGAACGATACGGGAGTGTCCTATTCATGGAATATGAGGACACCAACGATTTGAGGTCCACGGGGAAAGCGCTGCACTGGTGCGTCTACTCGTTCGTGTGGCGGGTGTGTGGAGGTCGGTGTCGATATTTACCGAATGAGGTGGAGAATGGGTCATCAAGGCCGATTAGTACGTAGACGTGCACTCGGTTCGAACCTCTACGAGCTCGACTGGTTGGATATGAAGACGGATTGAGTCCAGCTCAGAGTGATGAGAGAGACAGTATGCCGCCTCTCCGTCGAAAGGGGCGCCGTTTAGGAGATATTCACTGAAAAACAAATACGATCGTTCTTTTAAATAAATCGAATTCGCATTCCTGTAACATAAACCATTGTACTCTTCTTGACGTTTGCGAAAATACCGCTCTGTGACGTGGGAGGAATGGGCTTCACCACGGTGCACTCGACGTTTCACGAAACACGTGCTCGACAACCTCGCACGCCCATTTGAATGTAGTCAAAATGATATCGGCCGGAGATAAGCACCATTGGCCGCCGTCCCACGAGGTGATTTGGGTCGACAACCTCGAATTCTTGAGCCGGCGAAAAATGTAAGAGCCATGGCATTAAGGGCCTACACCCCGACAAGACCCCCGAGGGGCGATACCACCGAGTGATGCAAGTATGTGAGGTACTATGACGAGAAACAGCGTACCCTTAGACGATGACTTGAGGATATTGACCTTATACTAATCTGCATTCGAAAGTTGTCGGGTGGCCGACAAGGGTACCCATGCGGTCAGAGTTTTGCGACACGCGCCGTGCGTGTCGCTGCACTGCCAATAGGCGCTCAATACAAAGGCCTCGTTCACCGAACGTCTAGCTCCGTGGTCCGAACAGGAAAATGGGAGAAATTTGTTTGCTCTGGGAGGACAACGTTCAGCTCACCCCTGCCCGCTACTGTACCCCGCTCTGACTATTTGGAAGGAGTAGTATTACGCTAAAATCACTAATTATATCATAGCTTCCAATCACTACGTAATATTGTCCTGTATACTACTTTGATGTGCTTGGTATATAAGTTGTGCGCCCTCGATACACGTAGGTGAATAGCAGTAGCGCGACCGTCCAAGATGAAACATAAACAATCGCCCGACAAAATCGACTTTATGCTCAAGTATCTATACCACAGTGCTATTGTAGCCCGCATTATGAACGGGGGACACCGCTATCCATATTTTCCGACGGTCATGAGGTCAAGGGTGTTGTCACCAGAATCCATAAACGTCGCGAAACAATTGTATACGGTTGGTGACAGCACGGGTGGGGGTTGGTTGGAAAGCTTGAGTTGCAGTGTTTTCGTGTATCCAAGCTTTACAGGCGGACCTACACAGACCCGATGTTCGATCTCGGTATAGTACAAACTCAGCGTGTATAAAACCTTATGGCAGTCGCACGATTGCTCTTCCAAGGTGCTCTGGTCTAAATACTACCGATCGTCCGATCGGCAGTACGAGAACATGGTTGCCTAGTGTCGTTAAAGTGGAGTACGATGAGCACGGCTGCCAAATATTAACTTGAGATCCGAGTTTTAACAGTAGAACCGACATTTTATTGTTTGTGATGCACGGGTATACTTCGTCAAACTTCTTCTTGCGACAGTCTAAGATGTCCAGTCCAAGCGGTATCTACTTGGCTTTTTTCACATACCCGACCATGTAGCACGTTGATAGAGTGCTAATCAGGGCGAGCGGGTGTGGGCACAAGCTTAGGATATCGACGAACCAACGAGTTCTAGGAACCTGTTCCACGTCATTTCCCAATTGTGCTAGTGTGTTAAGAGTTTATTGTCGATCTAGGGTTGGCCTATATGGATGCCAATAATATGTCAAACTAAAATCGGGCCTCGCACGGAAGGTACGCGCACGAACACCTTTGCCCGTCTGCGAATGCCGCCACATCTGATCCACTTTAGGCGACGACATCATCTCCAACAAATCACGCCCCTTTAGCCCTCGTATAGTCAAAAAGTGCTCTATGTATCACCCCAAATTCGGATATTGGTAAAAGCTAAACGTGCAACCAGATAAATAAGCCATACACCTTGATATAACACAAAATATACACCACATAACACAATGTCAATCAAACAGAACTACTGTAGATCTGCCGCTATTCAAACAATATTAGAATCAAGAGCCCGGCCAGCCAAAAATATTTCCTCCTGAAAATTCTACACAATAATGTACTGAACATAGGATGGACGACGATACGTCTTTGTGCAGGCAGTTTCGTTCCCCGCAGCGTTCTCGAAACTGTAGGAAGCAATTCTGCCAATTTTGTACCGATACGCTTGCTCTCCTGTCGATGGCAGGGACAGGGAAATACTGGAAGGCACGGAGAGCAAAATAGACTCATCCATGCTCAATCGTCTTTCAGAGTAGTGCGCGATGGCCAGAAGAGAGAAGTTGTTGGGTGGTGAGGTGAAACTGCAGTGGATGCCCACTACCTGACACATACGCGTTCCTAGAGCACTTCAGCAAAAATGTTGTCGTCAGTCACTCGTAGTGTTCGATTTCGTGCGCATTCGAGTGAGCCACAAGCTCGAACGGGCTGACTATTCTCGTACGTGTACCAAGTGCACACGACCGTACCGTTGTCCGTACTTGGCACCAATAGGATACCCACACTTCTGCTCCATCCGCGTGAAGTATGATGTACCGAGCATCGACGATATAGGCTGCAGTACCACTGTCTTGTATATTTTGCCTTGGTCACGGTCACGACGGAGGTCTCCTGCTCTTACCTACGACAACTGTACTGGTGAGCTTGATTCCCGTCCGCGCTGAATGACATGACCAACACGAGTCACACGAAAGTTAGCCGTACGCGGTCCCGACCGTGTTGATACCCTTTGCAGGAATTGTTTTTCCATGTCGTGAAATATATAACTTTTTTTGTTGTCCCGTCAACGCCGATCATGCTTGGTCGTGTGAGTGACTATTACTTAACAAACGTTGTTGACAAATTTAGCAGACACAAATTCCTCCGGAATGCGGTGGGTATATCGCCCCGATTGATTGGATGGAGGGTTAACTTTGTCGGAGACGCCAAAAAATACGAGCATTGTATAAGTCCGGGATTAAATGTTTAGCGAGATCTGGAAGCCCTATACACTCTTAAATATCCCTAATAATGTAGACCATGAATACAATATATCAAGTAGCATCTACCTGTATATATAACAACAATGGCCACGTCGTCCAACCGGTGTAGGGTCACAACGTGCAAATTCGTCACCAGTGATCGACTGCCGCCCCTATTCTTTCTACTCGAAAAATATGTAAACATAAAGTTGAATAGAAAGGAACACACGCGGAAAACACTACCGTAGGTAAATGGCGTGCCTTTCGCACGGGATATTTTGTTTTGCATCGCGGTGGTGGTATCAACGCGGCCGGTCAATACCTTGAAGGTCGTTTACTTCGGCAGCATCCTGGAATCAGGATCGGCGATGCGTCGGAGAAAAAAAGCTTCAACATTTTACTAGTAGAATAACACTTCAAGCAGCAGTTGTATCAAACACGGTTTCAACAACCAAACACGAGTACGTGATGTTGTCTGTCACAGGCAAATGTGCTCCTCGACAATTTGGAGATCTTTCACGGAAATCTATTATTTGACTTAACACGGGCGGTGAATTTGCAGCTGGTATGAACAGTTGCATTCGATATTGCAAACCTGCTGTGTTCATTGAGTTAATGTTTTAGTAGAGCCAATGGCCTCGTACGATAATGCCACACTTTCCAGTATCGCTTACGGGGGTGAACCCAAGGCGGGTTGACGCGGACTGATGTGTTCAACCAAGGGTTTGGCTAGGTCGCTCGGGTAAGATGATGCTTCGGGTTTGTCAAGTCGCGAAGAAAGCGGTGGGGCGGGCAGCACCAGCGGCGTCTTTCAACAAAGTCGGCACAATTCGTGGCCCGCCATACATCGTCACTTGAGCTGCAAGAACCGACTCCGACGGAATCAGTGCCGCGCTTTCAAGATCAAGATACTCACAAACCGAAGCGGACCGCGGGGCGTGTCTTTCCGGCAGTATTAATAATTCATTGTGAATAATGAGCCACCGATATACTGGTAAGCGTTGCTTCCGCCAAAAACTCGTTTAGGTGACCGGGTCGGAGGTAGCTCATAATTAGGCTCACACAAATATGTATGTGCGTACATCAGCTGGGCTTGCATCCACAAGTTCGCAATCGCTTGGACAAGTCCTCGATATATTCGATACGAGGCCTGTCTTACGCACGAAATAACTTCCAGGTTATTTAGCACCAGGGCAGCACATGAATGTTTTGGATAATGTTGAACCGACGTACATCCGTTATGCATGGGAGCGTAGAGGCTACTAAAGTATGAGTGTTGAGTCCTGTCAGGCGAAACCTTGTCGGTAGTGCTGTTTTTGTAATCGACTACACTTAGATAAATTAAAGAGGAAGTATGCCCTTCTGAAGACATGTTTCTGATGCACACCACTTTACACCATCAAGCCGTGCCACCACGACAGGAGGTAGGTATGGTTGGCCTCACGTTTCCCGAAAGGCAGGACTTCGCGACTCAGGAACTACCGAGTTTACAGGTTTGGTAGCATGGCCTTTCTACTCGTGCAAAAATTGGCATTTTGTGTACGTATATCGACATGAAATACCAAGAGACAAAAGGGCCAAGAGCGAAGCATAGATGGTGGCCTGTGAGTAACTTAGCGAATGGTGATAGAGCCCGGTTTGGATCTCGTTTCACGGAAGTTGACAACGGTAGGTAGTGTTCCGCGGTGGGCGAGTAGTGATTTCACTAAGGGTGAGCTATGGTCAATTTCGAAGCAAGCCCAGATACTTCTTGTTCTTCGAAGCCCATACGTAAGTAATAGCGCTCGGACAGCTACCATACTCCGTCTTACACCCATCGGTTGAGTTATGATCCGAAGAAAGTGTTGGGCATACCCGGATACGGAAACCCATCGACGTTTCGGGTTGGGCGTTTCAGCGTTAGACTACACTGGTATACCATGGTCCTATTTACCTGGTATAATAACTTCAGATGTGGATTCGGCCGTTTGAGTCGTTTATAGTCCCCTCTGCAGCCGAACCCGCTGCTGTGGTTAGACGACGGCAGGAACGAAGGGATTGTGCGCACGGTTGAAAGCATTGTGGCTTTTCGTGTTGATGCATTTCCTCTCGACAGGCTTTCGCGAGCTTCTCCACGACCTTTGAAATTGATATGTACGATAGGAATCTATCACAGGTGAACCGGTAGCTATGGACATGTGTTTCTGCGCCTACACTGAAGACCTGGTTACGCCCGCTTTACGTGCTGAGTGTATGTTAAACGGTAGCACTGCCCCTGTCGAAAATATTTTTACCGTAAGTACAGATATTCGGAAGGAACTCGTACTGTCCGATAGCTTGAACCAAGTGATTTTCCAGCGTCGTTCAGCAAGCGGTCAGGAACGTCACTCATTTATGTACGACGGTAACATTGTCCACCGACACAAAGCGAAAGCGATGTCGTAATGAAAAAGAAGAACCACAAAACTAGTACCGCAGGAACTCATCCTCAGCTCGGACAGCGCAATAAAGGTAGAGTGTCCCTTCAGTTCGCAAAATTTAAAAAAAATGGTTTTTTTCCGCGCGCGTGACAGCCAGTCGAAACGCAAATACAATTACCCCTGTACCTAACTGGCAACGCCGCCTAAATGTAGGCGGGACGAAACCGTCGAGATGGATAAGAGAAGCCTTTTGCTGTCGTGGTTTATGGTCGGAAAACATTTCAGTTCATCAGCCTATCGTCAACATTTCTGTAGTAATGAAGCACTATTGAAGCAGTAGTATCACGTGCCGTACTGTAGCTAGCGTTCGCTCTATCTATGCGTACACGTACGTTCAGCTGGTTTACGCCTGACTCAGACCCTAGATGATGCGAAGAGGTCCGAGTTCTAGGAAACACTGCCGGAACATATTAGGAGACAAGGACCACTCTCCAGCCAGCGCAGTACCGACAAGCAATCATAAATGTTGCAGATCCATCCACAGTAGGTAGTGTATAGTCCGGTTTGAGCCAGTTCCTTGACACGTTTCGAACGCCAGTTCGTAGCGCTGGATAAACCGATTGCTAGTCCAGAAGCTGCACTTGTTTCGATGAGGATTTGTTGATTGTTCGTCCGCCTGCTTATCACGCGACGCCCTACTCGTCACAATCAAACCACCACCATCACCACCACCACCCCAACCGCTTGGCACTGGAATTTCCGTAACCTACCAATAACTTGCACTACTATGCGTCCTTTCATCCTCCTGGCCACCATCTACGCTGCTACCGTCAGCGCTTCTTCAGGTACGACGAATACAGACAAGGCTCAAGTGGTACATTCCAGGCCACGAGAAATCACCTGGTAGATTAATGATGAAACACTTGGTGAGGTTTGGCGTCATGGTTTGGTGCGATTGGTCGTCCTGAATCTATTTGGCAGGCCAACCTAACCCCACAGAGGTGCTCGTTCGAGCGTTTTGAATCTCATTGCTTGTTATGAGTCCAAAGGGCGATCAAATGGGGCCCCACCGGCCCGGGCGCCATTTTGCATGGATCACTGGATATTGCATTGTCGTAGTTGGTATTGCAGGCAAACCCAACGACCGCCATGTCGTCGTAGATGCAATGTCCCTCGGTGCGTTGGACAAGGACGCGTGTCGTCAACGGCGGAAGAATATAGAGAAAATGAGACATTGGCAAGATACATATGACACGAGGAAACCACCAGCCCTATGGATGCCAGTAGGTTAATCTACATAACGTAGTGGTTCATGCCCACTGGTGATCATGTCTGGACGTCGAGATACCTCAAGGCAATAAGTGATTGGTGTGCGATCGTGTTTCAATACGAACCGTGACATTGGCGGAGTCTTCTACGCTTCTATTGTACTGTGACATTGTATGGTTGCTTGTGTCTGAGGACAGATTTCTGCATCGACGCATTCCCCGAAAACAGAGGTCCATATATGGCTTCTATCACCGTACCTGTTTATGTCTTTCCGCATCACTCCGATTTATCATCTGTTTGGAGCCGTGAGACTGGAGCTGCCTGTCAAAAAACGTCAAAGAACCGCCTGAAAGTATATAAGCGGAATTGGTTTCCTCATATGAGTGAGTGGAGCCCCCAGCACAAAGTTTAACCTGGTTCGGATAGTCACATATTGTGCTCGTTGGTGAACAACACAGCGCTTACAGTTCTGGAGGTTCTGAAGCTATGCTTGCCAATGGAGGCGGTAAACCGTCGACACTTTACCAACAAGAAATCATTATTCTGGCAGTACAGTAGCAGGTTAGTCACTGGTCGAAAACCCGTCAAGCTCGGCGGTGTACTAGTGTGTTGCCAACCGCAACCCTAACCCGACCCATCTGAGATATCTTTGGGAATAAAATACAATTGAGGAGAAATTGTTCACTACTAACCATGTGCCGAACCCTGGCACACAATATCAGGGTGAAATCAGTACGGCCGGGCCTGGTCGTCAAGAATCACCGCTACCGTATGAGTACTCTGCTATTGGTCTCAATACGACGCATCTTACAGGAATATTATATACAAACAGTAACTAGTGGGTTTAAACTGCCACTACCATTTCTAGCCCTGCTTTTTGTCCGTCCACACAGTGTCCAGGTGAACCAATTTTTCACATTAGGGCTTCGAGCAACTGGAGATAGGTGTGAACTATTGCTGTTATCGTCCACTCAGAGGAGCACGCGTATCCTAATCCCAGACGCCTTACTCCTCTAAATGAAACTTAAACAATTATATCAACCGGAGCATGCCAACCTCCGTTCGAGTCGGTGAAACTACTATTAATAAGTAATTGTTTCAACTCGTTTCACTGGGTTTCATTACGACATCCCTGACTTGCGCTATTCATATAAATCTAACAAGGATGATGTGACGTTCGATTTGTTTTTTCGTGCTTCCATGGTTAACCTATGAGTCAAACATCGTATTGAGTATTTGCGTAGACAAACCAATTGTGTCTCCTTTACAACTGTGGCGGAGTGGCCTGTCCAAATGGCTTATGTTATCGAGTTAATCTAAACTTTTGAGACTCCAGTTCCATGCACAATGTAGAACGGCGTAACGTCCTGGTCGGTTTGGCACTAAACCTCAGAACCTACAGTGGTACGCAATGCTGGAAGGCATGTCTGAGTGGTGATTTTACTGCCGATCTACTACGGAAAATATTTTCTCCGACTTCGTATATGTCTTCAGATCCGCTGATGAAGCCACACAAGCGCTTCCCGGAAAACGACCTCCGACAACGGCCTGAACAGCAGAAAACGTACACACTCAACCCGGTCATACATTATTCAACGCGTCAAGACTGACGTGATTTAGAGTAGTAGGTGAAAACTCATCAACTTTATCTGTCGTTCTTTGTGTATATCATGCCGCCCCCATACCAGCCCTTGTCGACGCAGGCAAGAGGACAACCGTGAAGGTGAGTGCCTCTGGGTACGACACGAGGAAGTCCCCCCCCGGCTGTAGCCCGAAAGGCTGCAATCCGGAAAACACTCGGGACCACAGCCTCTCGTCGAACTCTCGCTGGTCGTGCAAGGGGGACATCCTCGACAACGACAAGGGGTGCTGGATCAAGTACTCCTTTAAGGAACCGCAGGACCTCGAGGAACTACAAATCGCCTTCTACAACGGCGATGAAGACACCCGTACTCTGAAGGTGTACTCGAACGGCAAATACCACAGCAAGATCAAGTCCAGTGGCAAAACGAACAAGTTCCAGACGTTCGACCTAGAAACGGATGAGACCTCTGAGCTCAAGCTCTACCTGAACGACTACAAGTCGAACAGTGACGTGTGGCTCAGCCTGACGGAGGTATGTGGTTTCGGAGAGTTGTCGCATGTCACCCTGCATGTTGTGTTTGTATGAAATAAACCAGAGGCATTGGTAAACATGAAACCGCGAGCAGATATTGAGATGTCAGACGTGTGATGTTACCACAGCCCCGACTCTCGCAATAAACGACGAACGTATTGGGCAATGTAGCATCGACTGATTCACGAGATCGATGCTCACTGAATTGCAACGCACGCATAACACGGTTGAACTCTGTGACTCTATCGCCGACTGTCGTGAAGACTATTGCACATTGAACGACCGAGGCTCACCAACGTAGTCAGGGCGAAGCGCGAGATGCATTTGGATGCCTACCACTCGTACGTGTCCTAGACGGTGTGTATTTTGTAGTTACGCACTGCCCCACACACCTTCGAACAGCGACAAAATGTGTTGCCCTAATAATTTGTTTTCCTGCGCAATGCTCGTTCCTCAAGAATTCTTGGAGATAATCCGGATTGTACGTACGGCACTAACATAATTGGAGCCTTGGAAATGTGGTGTATGCCGTTTCCGGTCGCAGTTTCTTACTCTCGATAATATGTCGCGCAGAACCTTTCCAGCCATCGCGACAAGTTGCCGTTTCGTCCCCATTTGGTTATCCTGGCGCGCGTACATCAATGGCGTCGTAGCAAGCAACTACTAAAGTATTGTGACATACACATGTGATAACTACAACTGGAACTTTTATATATTTTTGGGTGCAACCGTTCCACGACAAGGGTCATGGTCACACTAACGCCAGTCATATATATCCCTGGCCGCGTTCGTCACATCACCCAGATCTAGTAGTTATAAGCTAGGTTCCGTAGTGTCATGGGTAAGGCAGTGAATCCAACACATTCATGGTTTCCCAAACTCTAAACCGAACACCCAGGTGCAGCTCATGGTTGAGTAACTCTTCGTTCGAGTCCATCAGGGCGAGGCAAAGAAGACGCTGCTGGAGACCTCATGCATGTGTTGTCTGTTTCATACCGTAAGCTACACAGCTTAATGTACAACATTGCTGTCGTCGCGGCTATCAGGCAGCACAAATGAGAGGGGATAGAACGTGCCACGCAAACCGCGCGCAACGTGTCGAAGTAGGAGTGGTGCGCCTGTCATAGGCCCTGTTGCATATTGATTTGAGGTCATTGACTCAACGATGAGTTATGCATGCCGGTTATCTTCAATGTAGAACGGACAATCGTATACATTTGGATTCGTCGACCGTATCTCGTTCCAACCGAATAGAAGCATCACCGTTAAGTGAGCCGGCCAGGCGATCCCTGCCATTTGTTAACACCATTGGTGAACATGGTTTGGATTGTCGACAGCAGTATCGGTTACATATCGCGAATATAAATTAACTGATCATGGTATGAGCGAGGTTGTTACAAGGGGAAAGACACCACAAGGGAGGCCGCCATGGAGGCTATACGACGCAATTCGCTACCTCTAGTGCACACTCGGATCAAAGAAAAAGAAATACTACTATTTCGGTATACGAATCACTGACTAGCTGTGCTGTTTGTGCATATATATCTTTTCATCACCGGGAGGGGGCGGGGGTGGGGGGTGGTTTGGTAGACTCATTTTGTGGGTGGTTGGTGTGGAGGTCAGTGTCGACCATGATGGACAACACGTGTAGAGAACCCCAAACCTTAACGGGCGGTATCCGATAATGGTGAAGTACGTTCGTCTATACTATTCGGGGTGTGCGGGGAAACGACTGCACTGGTGGGTAGACTTCTTTGTGTGTCGGGTGTGTGGAATTCGGTGTCGACATGAATCGAATGATGTGAAGTCTGGGTCATCGATGTTGATTTGTGCGTAGATGCGTACTCGTCTGCAACGTCGAAGAATGAGTTTAGCTGGTCGAAAAGGGGTAGTGATGTGGTTGAGAAGAGTTCGGCTCGTGAGGATGGTGGAACCGTAACCCTCTTCTCCGTCGAAAGTTGACCCTTCTGAGTATTATGGACGAAACATTATTGCGATTGTGCAATCTAACCCATGGGACACGTACTCCAGAGAAGTAAAGCATTCCCACGCGTCACGGCTCCACCTGAGGCAGAATTCCTCCTTTAGCGTCCGCATGGCAAAAGCTGTGACTGCATAAACCACCAGCTCTAGGCCACATCTCCTCTCAAAGAAATGCCGTAGCTACTTGTCGCTGTTCAGATACTGCAAAATCTCTCTGGAAGTTAACCAGTGCTTGCGTTTGAGGGGAGGCATGTAAGTCCTGACAGCCCTCAAGACATCCGAGATTTTCAGGACTCGCCTGGCTCAAGCGCCCCAGAAAACAACTGGCTACCAGTTCACGATGCGGTCAGTCACCAGTGGTGTCCTTCTCGTCAAAACACCTCGACGAAAGGATGAGGCGAAAGTGCGGTGTTTCTACAAGCGGTGGCGACAAACGGCTTGACCGTTTCCCTCCGCAGACACAAAACGATATCAAAGGTACTGCTTACTCCTCCTGTTTGGGCCCTGCAAGTCGACCGAGTCTCTAGCCTCTATCCAAAACCCCATCGCAGTTGTTTGTAGCAACCTATGACAATCTGTGTCAAGTGTTTATGAGGGCTTACCAGACCCAACTAGGAAGGTGCCTGGTTGACCTTGTGGCTCCGGTAGGTGCATTCCACCTCCGGGCCCCTGTTGTAGTCTCTTTATTCTAGTCTGTTCCTCCTCTCTTCTCACCAGCCGGTACGACGTCTCAGCAATATCTCGGTCCGAGTGAATGTTGTCATTGTCGCGACCTGCTGCTCCGCTCTCCGATGATGCCTCGGATTTTCTGCCGGTTTCTGCTCCCCTCTTTGGCGGGACAGTTACGCACTCTCATATGGAACTGGGTTTGACGCTCATTCGATAGTAGACATTTTGGTGGTCTTTGTTACGGCAATGATGACTGCCTCTGCTCTGTCCGTGATCACCACTTTTGTAGCTGCAATGGTTCTATCGACCTTGCGGTCGGCAGTGCCTCTGGTCGGCTGAGGTTCTGCTTGGCCGTGCCTCCGAAAAACCAAACAGGTATCGCTGGTACTCGCCCGGGGAGTTACTCTACCAGTGCAGCTCCAACCAGCACGTGCATCCATTGGGAACAGACGCTGGCGTATTCAATACACTCACTGATATGATGGGCCAAGCCTGACCCCGTTTATATAGACCCTCAGGCTATGTATTTTATCCACATTGAATGCATAAGGCAAGGGAGAATAGGAAACGTGGCGGCAAGCACGTGTCCCAACCCGTTGAATGCACCACAGATCAACATGCATGTCTGCGTGTGTGGAACTCCCATATACCAGTTCAAATGAATTCCTGCACCGAGTACTTGAGGACTCGGAACACCGACTGTCGGCGCAAGCCATGTAATTTGACAAGCAAACAGTCAAAAGAAGTGTGTGAGGCTTTCGACGATAAAGGTTCACCCACAATTTGCTGAGGAACTCCATACCTCACCACAAAACGGACATCAGCAAAACTCAAATTGCATTCCGATGAATAATCCCATCGCCCAAGCATACGCAAACGTCATCTTCGAAACAACATTGGCGTTCCGACGATTTCGGGTTCAAAACGCCCCGTCATTCGGAAACCTTTCAGCGGAAACGTGCTACCTCTATCTTAGAAAGCGTCATGTCCCGTCCTTTCCCGTCTACGCAAATGTGTTGGAGTACGTTTCGCTAAGAGGTGGCGCGTAAGGATGCCAACAAAGGTAGAGCTTACTCCATGCCCCACGCAGAAGACACGCGCACTAACACTGTTTAATTGCCCAGTATTACAACAACAACTCGTCCACCTCTGCGCACGACAAGGGATCCTATTACCCCGTCCGCCTCCCCATACCCCCCGCGCCGTACTCGTAGTAAAATCAAGGTCATAACCACTCTAGACGCATATGAAGAAACGCTGTGCAAGAATCCCACGATTACCTTACAAAAAAGGTGGTAACCGCTGGCGGAAGGGTTATATTCACGAGTCTTTGTACCCGTTCGATAGTACGGTCTGAACTAGTTCGTCTCAGGCGGCTACGGCAGCTCCCAACGAACCACGTCCCTTGGCCAGTCGCTCTCCTGGTCTCGATGAGCTCTAACTATCACCTAGAAGTCGAATATTGAGATGAGAAAATAATGCAACCCAATGGGGAAATCACAACCTTTCACATAGTACACTAGGTGTATCACGAAAACCATTGTGTACCACCGATCTGCGGTAGACCCGTCGGTATTCCAACGATATGGGGATGAGGAGCATGGCCAGTCACAAACCGCTTGGCCATAGAGTTTTACCCTAGAGCCTACACAGTACTGGACGGACGGTGATCCGGGTTTATGAAGGCCGTTTCTTCCTTGGGCTTCTGAAACCTGCGGGAAAGGACATCATTCACTCAGAACCGATAAACTTCCTTCCCTGTCGAACGCAGGCACCGGGATAGACTTGAAGCCACATTTATGATAAATATTCATAAATTATTGCGCTCAGACAGTGTCAGAGCCAAATCGCAGGCAAGACAACGTGTCGAGTGGTGGGGCAAGACTACAGTATTGCGTAAAATATACCCGTTGTGAGCTGACGTCAGCGTCAATCATGAGGTGCCTTACGGCAGAGGTTGAGAAAAATCAAAGTGCGCCCCGCTGAAACATCCCCTGGCCAGCGCAAACCAAAATATTATTGTTCAAAACAAGACTGACACTCTGACGAAATCGTGTTGAGGAACCCCGTCATTCAATTTTTATTTTTCGCAGAAATGTGCTACCTCTATCGTACAACGCGTCTCGTGTGGACGGCCACTAGTACTGAATGGGTTCGGGCGCGTTCGAGTCTGTATTATGCCCGAACCGGCTGAATGTATATTCGTGCGTGAAATGAGCGCACACTGCGATACCGTACTCCATAATGCTTAGTAATAGTTGACACACACGTATGCCCCATAATAAGCGTAGGGTATGTTGTACCGGGCAGCGACGAGACCGCCTGCTGAGCGATAGTCTCTGTACTTGTTTATTCGATCAAGACACCAGTCACCTGCTCTAACCTTCCACTATTACTGCTATCATAAGCCGGTATGGGTCATGTAAATAGAGGCAGCACGAGTCACAAGAAATTTTCCCGTACGGGGTTCTGACCGAGATGGTTCCCAAGTGCGATTTTGTATCTTCATTTGTTGAAACGGAGGCCTTACATTTTGTTCCGGCAGCGTTGACCATGCTGGGTATTTGTGGGCGGCCATTCTTTACCCAACGTTGTTGACAAATATAGCCGACAGAAGTTCGTACGACAAACAGTGGGCAAGATACCCTTACTGACTACTTTATAGATGAATTCCATGGTCGAAGACGCGAAAACACATGAACGCACATTGCACGCAGTATGCACCTTAACATGCTACTCTATATCGCAGCTCGAACCATACACCCGAGTGAACGGGTTGCTCTCGAACGAATCTTACCTCACCTGTAATGATACCGGGTAAACAGCACACCATATGTCCGGGATGAACATATACCCGGTAGGGAACTCTGAAAGCCCTGTACACCATCAAAGAACCCATATCTCGACTCACGCTTTTGACGTATCACTTGCCGGTATGAAACAGCACAACAGCAACGTCCTACTACCCTCCGAGATCACCATCTACGGCACCTACCTTTTCTATACGGAAACTGTATGGAATATATTTGGCATATTCCCGAGCACAATAGGAAAACAGTCGGTAGACTGTGTTCCCTTCGATTCAGGCATACCGTGATGCAGTCCTGTGGTTGTCAGGAAGCTACCTTGAAGCAAGAGGGAGATTAATCGTGACGGACCTGCTAGCCAACACAGATATGACAAAACGCCCAGTGTGATACCTACGGTTGTTCCATCCAGCGAACGACGCCCCCAGGTCACTCCAGTCCTTGTACTTGATTCCTATGCCAGGTGCTGGCGCTGATCGCTGTGGTAAGTGGTTCTGGTCTTAGGTTCGCTTGGTGTCAAAACCATACCAGTACTCGGCCTCCTTCTCCTGACACCACCCGCCACACGACAGTACTACAATATCACAACCTCAATGGTTTGATTGTTCAATCTCCACGGTTTTGGGCAATGCGTGCTTTCCTCGTCCTGGCCACCATCTAACCTGCCACCGTCGGCACCTCCTCTGACGAAAAGACAAGAAGAATACTCCGATTGCTACGATCTAGGTCGTGCTAAACCACGCAGAGGAGTTAGACGACACATTTCGTGTTATGTTGCATTGATTCTTGTGGTGTTGAATTTACTGGATAAATGCTGAGGAGCAAAGTATCTCGATAGAGACAACAAAGTGGTCATGATCGTCTGTCGCTGATTGCTTCCGTGGGTCCCATGGCAAACACATCACTGTATTTGTTGCGGTCCGGGCCCCATGGTTCATGTACCATCGGCACGTGCACTGCTGTCAATAGCACTCAAAGGAACGCACTTTGCCATTGTTTTAGTGCGGCCCTCGCCCGTGCATTCCAATGCCACGGTGATGCTCATTGAAAACGTCAAGTGTTGGGTCTAAGAACGATCTGGGGATGTCATCTTCATGGAATATTTTGAGGACACCAACGATTTGAGGTCGACGGGGAAAGCGCTGCACTGGTGCGTCTACTCGTTCTTGTGGCGGGTGTGTGGAGGTCGGTGTCGATATGTACCGAATGAAGTGGAGACTGGGTCATCATGGTCGATTAGTACGTAGATGTGCACTCGGTTCGAACCTCTACGAGCTTGACCGGTTGGATATGAAGTCGGATTGAGTCCAGCTCAGAATGATGAGAGAGACAGTATGCCGCCTCTCCGTCGAAAGGGGCGCCGTTTAGGAGATATTCACTCAAAAACAAATACAATCGTTATTTTAAAATAAATCGAATTCGCATTCCTGTAACATAAACCATTGTACTCTTCTTGACGTTTGCGAAAATACCGCTCTGTGACGTGGGAGGAATGGGCTTCACCACGGTGCACTCGACGTTTTACGAAACACGTGCTCGACAACCTCGCACGCCCATTGGAATGTAGTCAAAATGATATCGGCCGGAGATAAACACCATTGGCCGCCGTCCCACGAGGTGATTTGGGTCGACAAACTTGAATTCTTGAGCCAGCGAAAAAATTAAATGTAAGAGCCATGGCATTAAGGGCCTATACCCCGACAAGACCCCCGAGGGTCCATACCACCGTGTGATGCAAGTATGTGAGGTACTATGACGAGAAACAGCGTACCCTTAGACGATGACTTGAGGATATTGACCTTATACTAATGTGCATTCGAAAGTTGTCGGGTGGCCGACAAGGGTACCCATGCGGTCAGAGGTTTGCGACACGCGCCGTGCGTGTCGCTGCACTGCCAATAGGCGCTCAATACAAAGGCTTCGTTCACCGAACGTCTAGCTCCGTGGTCCGATCAGGAAAATAGGAGAAATATATTTGCTCTATTATAGGAGGACAACGTTCAGCTCACCCCTGCCCACTACTGTACCCCGCTCTGACTTTTTGGAAGGAGGAGTAGTACGCTAAAATCACTAATTATATTTTAGCTTCCAATCACTCAATACGTAATATTGTCCTGTATAATACCTTGATGTGCTTGGTATATAAGTTGTGCGCCCTCGATACACGTAGGTGAATAGCAGTAGCGTGACCGTCCAAGATGAAACATAAATAATCGCCCGACCAAATTTAATTTACCCTCAAGTATCTATACCACAGTGCTATTGTAGCCCGCATCTTGAACGGGGGACACCGCTATCCATATTTTCCGACGGTCATGAGGTCAAGGGTGTTCTGACCAGAATCCATAAACGTCGCGAAACAATTGTATACGGTTGGTGACCGCACGGGTGGGGGTTGGTTGGATAGCTTGAGTTGCAGTGTTTTCGTGTATCCAAGCTTTACAGGCGGACCTACACAGACCTGATGTTCGATCTCGGTATTATAGTACAAACTCAGCGTGTAAAAAACCTTATGGCAGTCGCACGATTGCTCTTCCAAGGTGCTCTGGTCTAAATACTACCGATCGTCCGATCGGCAGTACGAGAACATGGTTGCCTAGTGGCGTTGAAGTGGAGTACGATGAGCACGGCTGTCAAATATCGGATTGGGATCAGAGTTTTAACAACAGAACCGACATTTTATTGCTTGTGATGCACGGGTATACTTCGTCAAACTTCTTCTTGAGACAGTCTGAGATGTCCAGTCCAAGCGGTATCTACTTGGCTTTTTTCACATACCCGACCATGTAGCACGTTGATAGAGTGCTAATCAGGGCGAGCGGGTGTGGGCACAAGCTTAGGATATCGACGAACCAACGAGTTCTAGGAACCTGTTCCACGTCATTTCCCAATTGTGCTAGTGTGTTAAGATCTTATTGTCGATCTAGGGTTGGTCTATATGGATGCCAATAATATGTCAAACTAAAATCGTGCCTCGCACGGAAGGTACGCGCACGAACACCTTTGCCCGTCTCCGAATGCCGCCACATCTGATCCACTTTAGGCGACGACATCATCTCCAACAAACCACGCCCCTTTAGCCCTCGTCTAGTCAGGAGGTGCTCTATGTATCACCCCAAATTCGGATATTGGTAAAAGCTAAACGTGCAACCAGATATATAAGCCATACACCTTGATACAACACAAAATATACACCACAAAACACAATGTCAATCAAACAGAACTACTGTAGATCTGCCGCTATTCAAACAATAATAGTAGAATCAAGAGCCCGGCCAGCCAAAAATATTTCCTCCTGAAAATTCTACACAAGAATGTACTGAACATAGGATGGACGACGGTACGTGTTTGTGCAGGCAGTTTCGTCCCCCGCAGCGTTCTCGAACCTGTAAGAAGCAATTCTTCCAGTTTTGTACCGATACGCTTGCTCTCCTGTCGATCGCAGGGACAGGGAAATAGTGGAAGGCACGGAGAGCGAAATAGACTCATCCATGCTCAATCGTCTTTCAGAGTCTACGATGGCAAGAAGAGAGAAGTTGTTGGGTGGTGAGGTGAAACTGCAGTGGATGCCCACTACCTGACACATACGCGTTCCTAGAGCACTTCAGCGAAAATGTTGTCGTCAGTCACTCGTAGTGTTCAATTTCGTGCGCTTTTGAGTGAGCCATAAGCTCGAACGGGCTGACTATTCTCGTACGTGTACCAAGTGCACACGATCGTACCGTTGTCCGTACTTGGCACCAATAGGATACCCACACTTCTGCTCCATCCGCGTAAAGTATGCTGTACCGAGCATCGACGATAAAGGCTGCAGTACCACTGTCTCGTATATTTTGCCTTGGTCACGGTCACGACGGAGGTCTCCTGCTCTTACCTACGACAACTGTACTGCTGAGCTTGATTCCCGTACGCGCTGAATGACATGACCAACACGAGTCACACGAAAGTTAGTCGTACGCGGTCCCGACCGTGTTGATATCCTTTGCAGGAATTGTTTTTCCACGTCGTGAAATATAAAACATTGTTTTTGTTGTCCCGTCAACGCCGATCATGCTTGGTCGTGTGAGTGACTATTACTTAACAAACGTTGTTGACAAATTCAGCAGACACAAATTCCTCCGGAATGCGGTGGGTATATCGCCCCGATTGATTGGATGGAGGGTTAACTTTGTCGGAGACGCCAAAAAATACGAGCATTGTATAAGTCCGGGATTAAATGTTTAGCAAGATCTGGAAGCCCTATACACTCTTAAATATCCCTAATAATGTAGACCATGAATACAATATATATATCAAGTAGCAGCTACCTTTATATATAACAGCAATGGCCACGTCGTCCAACCGGTGTAGGGTCACAACGTGCAAAGTCGTCACCAGTAATCGACTGCCGCCCCTATTATTTCTACTCGAGAAATATGTAAACATAAAGTTGAATAGAAAGGAACACACGCGGAAAACACTACCGTAGGTAAATGGCGCGCCTTTCGCACGGGATATTTTGTTTTGCAGTGCGGTGGTGGTATCGACGCGGCCGGTCAATACCTTGAAGGTCGGCTACCTCGGCAGCATCCTGGAATCAGGATCGGCGATGTGTCGGAAAAAATAAACATAAACAATTTACTAGTAGAATGAAACTTCAAGCAGCAGGTGTATCAAACATGGTTTCAACTACCAAACACAGGTACGTGATGTTGTCTGTCGCAGGCAAATAAATGTGCTCTTCGACAATTTGGAGATCTTTCACGGCAATCTATTCTTTGACTTGACACGAGCGGTGAATTTGCAGCGGGTATGAACAGTTGCATTCGATATCGAAAACCTGCTGTGTTCACTGAGTTAATGTTTTAGTAGAGGCAATGGCCTCGTACGAAAATGCCACACTTTACAGTATCGCTTACGGGGGTGAACCCAAGGCGGGTTGACGCGGACTGATGTGTTCAACCAAGGTTTTGGCTAGGTCGCTCGGGTAAGATGATGCTTCGGGTTTGTCAAGTCGCGAAGAAAGCGGTCGGACGGGCAGCACCAGCGGCGTCTTTCAACAAAGTCGGCACATTTCGTGGCCCGCCATACATCGTCACTTAAGCTGCAAGAACCGACTCCGACAGAATCAGTGCCGCGCTTTCAAGATCAAGATACTCACAAACCGAAGCGGACCGCGGGGAGTGTCTTTCCGGCAGTACTAATTATTGTGAATAATGAGCCACCGATATACCGGTAAGCGTTGCTTCCGCCAAAAAATCGTTTAGTTGACCGGGTCGGAGGTAACGCATACGTAGGCTCACACAAATATGTATGTGCGTACATCAGCTGGGCTTGCCATCTACAAGTAGTTCGCAATCGATTGGAGAAGTCCTCGATATATTCGATACGAGGCCTGTGTTACGCGCGAAACAACTTCCAGGTTATTTAGCACCAGGGCAGCACATGAATGTTTTGGATAATGTTGAACCGACGTACATCCGCTATGCATGGGAGCGTAGAGGCTACTAAAGTATGTATGAGTGGTGAGTCCTGTCAGGCGAAACCTTGTCGGTAGTGCTGTTTTTGAAATCGACTACACTTACTTAGAGATATTAAAGAGGAAGTTTGCCCTTCTGAAGACATATTTCTGATGCACAACACTTTACACCATCAAGCCGTGCCACCACGACAGGAGGTAGGTATGGTTGGCACCACGTTTCCCGAAAGGCAGGACTTCGCGACTCAGGAACTACCGAGTTTACAGGTTTGGTAGCATTACCTTTCTCCTCGTGCAAAAATTGGCATTATGCGTACGTATATTGACATGAAAAAATATGGAGAGAGAAAAGGGCTAAGAGCGAAGCATAGATAGTGGCCTGTGAGTAACTTAGCGAATGGTGATAGAGCCTGGTTTGGATCTCGTTTCACGAAAGTTGACAACGGTAGTGTTCTGCGGTGGGCGAGTAGTGATTTCACTAAGGGTGAGCTATGGTCAATTTCGAAGCAAGCCCAGATACTTCTTGTTCTTCGAAGCCCATACGCAAGTAATAGCGCTCGGACAGCTACCATACTCCGTCTTACACCCATCGGTTGAGTTATGATCCGAAGAAAGTGTTGGGCATACCCGGATACGGAAACTCATCGACTTTTCGGGTTGGGCGTTTCAGCGTTAGACTACACTGGTATACCATGGTCCTATTTACCTGGTATAATAAACCTAAGGTGTGGATTCGGCCGTTTGAGTGGTTTATAGTCCCCTCTGCAGCCGAACCCGCTGCTGTGGTTAGACGACGGCAGGAACGAAGGGATTGTGCGCACGGTTGAAAGCATTGTGGCTTTTCGTGTTGATGCATTTCCTCTCGACAGGCTTTCGCGAGCTTCTCCACGACCTTTGAAATTGATATGTACGATAGGAATATATCACAGGTGAACCGGTAGCTATTGACATGTTTCTGCGCCTAGACTCAATACCTGGTTACGCCCGCTTTACGTGCTGAGTGTATGTTAAACGGTAGCACTGCCCCTGTCGAAAATATTTTTACCGTTAGTACAGATATTCGTAAGGAACTCGTACTGTCCGATAGCTTGAACCAAGTGATTTTTCAGCGTCGTTCAGCAAGCGGTAGGGAACGTCACTCATTTATGTACGACGGTAACATTGTCCACCGACACAAAGCGAAAGCGAAGTCGTAATGAAAAAGAAGAACCACAAAACTAATACCGCAGGAACTCATCCTCAGCTCGGACCTTCTGTTCGCAAAATTTAAAACAAATGTTTTTTTTCCGCGCGCGTGACAGCCAGTTGAAACGCAAATACAATTACCCCTGTACCTAACTGGCAACGCCGCCTAAATGTAGGCGCGACGAAACCGTCGAGATAGATAAGAAAAGCCTTTTGCTGTCGTGGTTTATGGTCGGGAAACATTTCATCTAAACATTTCAGTTCATCAGCCTATCGTCAACGTTTCTGTAGTATTGAAGCACTATTGAAGCAGAAGTATCACGCGCCGTACTGTAGCTAGCGTTCGCTCTATCTATGCGTACCCGTACGTTCAGCTGGTTTACGCCTGACTCAGACCTAAGAGGTCCGACTTTTAGGAAACACTGCCGGAACATATTAGGAGACAAGGACCACTCTCCAGCCAGCGCAGTACCGACAAGCAATCATGAATGTTGCAGATCCATCTACAGTAGTAGGTAGTGTATAGTCCGGTTTGAGCCAGTTCCTTGACACGTTTCGAACGCCAGTTCGTAGCGCTGGATAAACCGATTGCTAGCTCAGAAGCTGCACTTGTTTCGATGAGGATTTGTTAATTGTTCGTCCGCCTTCTTATCACGCCACGCCCTACTAGCCACAATCAAACCACCACCATCACCACCACCACCTCAACCGCTTGGCACTGGTATTTCCGTAACCTACCAATAACTTGCACTATGCGTCCTTTCATCCTCCTGGCCACCATCTACGCTGCTACCGTCAGCGCTTCTTCAGGTACGACGAATACAGACAAGGCTCAAGTGGTACATTCCAGGCCACGAGAAATCACCTGGTAGATTAATGATGAAACACTTGGTGAGGTTTGGCGTCATGGTTTGGTGCGATTGGTCGTCCTGAATCTATTTGGCAGGCCAACCTAACCCGACAGAGGTGCTCGTTTGAATGTTTTGAATCTCATTGCTTGTTAGGAGTCCATAGGGCGATGAAATGGAGCCCCGCTGGCCCGGGCGCCATTTTGCATGGATCACTGGATATTGCATTGTCGTAGTTGGTATTGCAGGCAAACCCAACGACCGCCATGTCGTCGTGGATGCAATGCCCCTCGGTGCGTTGGACAAGGATGCGTGTCGTCATCGGCGGAAGAATATAGGAAACATGAGACATTGGCGAGATACATATGACACGAGGAAACCACCAGCCCTATGGATGCCAGTAGGTTAATCTACATAACGTAGTGGTTGGATGCCAGTAGGTTAATCTACATCGCGTAGTGGTTCATGCCCACTGGTGATCATGTCTGGACGTCGAGATACCTCAAGGCAATTAGTGACTGGTGTGCGATCGTGTTTGAATACGAACCGTGACATTGGCGGAGTCTTCTACCCTTCTATTGTACTGTGACATTGTATGGTTGCTTGTGTCTGAGGACAGATTTCTGCATCGACGCATTCCCCGAAAACAGAGGTCCAAATATACATGGCTTCTATCACCGTACCTGTTTATGTCTTTCCGCATCACTCCAATTCCTCATCTGTTTGGAGCCGTGAGACTGGACCTGCCTGTCATAAGTCAAAGAACCGCCTGAACGTATGCAAGTGGAATTATTTTCCTCATATATATGAGTAATTGGAGCCCCCGAGACAAGGTTTAACCTGGTTCGGATAGTCACATATTGTGCTCGTGGGTGAACAACACAGCGCTTACAGTTCTGGAGGTTCTGAAGCTATGCTTGCCAATGGAGGCGGTAAACCGTCAACACTTTACCAACAAGAAATCATTATTCTGGCAGTACAGTAGAAGGTTAGTCACTTGTCGACAACCCGTCAAGCTCGGCGGTGTACTAGTGTGTTGACAACCGCAACCCTAACCCGACCCATCTGAGATATCTCTGGGAAAAAAATACAATTGAGGAGAAATTGTTTACTACTAACCATGTGCCGAACCCTGGCACACAATATCAGGGTGAAATCAGTACGGCCGATCCTGGTCGTCAAGAATCAACGCTACCGTATGAGTACTCTGCTATTGGTCTCAATACGACGCACTTTACTGGAATATTATATACAAACATTAACTAGTGAGTTTAAACAACCACTACCATTTCTAGCCCTGCTTTTTGTCCGTCCACACAGTGTCCAGGTGGACCAATTTTTCACATTAAGGCTTCGAGCAACTGGAGATAGGTGTGAACTATTGCTGTTATCGTCCACTCAGAGCAGCACGCGTATCCTATTCCCAGACGCCTTACTCCTCTAAATTAAACTAAAACAAATATATCAACCGGAGCATTCCAACTTCCGTACGAGTCGGTGAAACTACTAAGTAATTGTTTCAACTCGTTTCACCGTGGTTCATTACAACCTCCCTGGCTTGCGCTATTCATATAAATCTAACGAGGATGATGTGACGTTCGATTTGTTTTTTCGTGCTTCCATGGTTAACCTATGAGTCAAACATCGTATTGAGTATTTGCGTAGACAAACCAATTGTGTCTCCTTCAATACTGTGGCGGAGTGGCCTGTCCAAATGGCTTATGTTGTCGAGTTAATCTAAACTTTTGAGACTCCAGTTCCATGCACAATGTAGCACGGCGTAACGTCCTGGTCGGTTTGGCACTAAACCTCAGAACCTACAGTGGTACGCAATGCTGGAAGGCATGTCAGAGTGGCTATTTTGTTGCCGATGTACTATGGAAAATATTTTCTCCGACTTCGTTTGTGTCTTCAGATCCGCTGATGAAGCCACACAAGCGTTCCGTGCGCTTTCCTCGCTTCCCGGAAGAGGACCTCTGACAACGGCCTCAACAGCAGAAAACGTACACTCTCAACCCGGTCATACATTATCCAAGGCGTCAAGCCTTACGTGCTTTAGAGTAGATGAACACTAATCAACCATATCCGTCGTCCTTTGTGTATATCATGCCGCCCCCATACCAGACCTCGTCGACGCAGGCAAGAGGACAACCGTGAAGGTGAGTGCCTCTGGGTATGACACGAGGAAGTCCCCCCCCGGCTGTAGCCCGAAAGGCTGCATTCCGGGAAACACTCGGGACCACAGCCTCTCGTCGAACTCTCGCTGGTCGTGCAAGGGGGACATCCTCGACAACGACAAGGGGTGCTGGATCAAGTACTCCTTTAAGGAACCGCAGGACCTCGAGGAACTACAAATCGCCTTCTACAACGGCGATGAAGACACCCGTACTCTGAAGGTGTACTCGAACGGCAAATACCACAGCAAGATCAAGTCCAGCGGCAAAACGAACGAGTTCCAGACGTTCGACCTCGAGACGGACGAGACCTCTGAGCTCAAGATCTACCTGAACGACTACAAGTCGAACAGTGACGTGTGGCTCAGCCTGACGGAGGTATGTGCTTTAGGAGAGTTGTCGCATGTCACCCTGCATGTTGTGTTTGTATGAAATAAACCAGAGACATTGGTAAACATGAAACCGCGTGCAGATATTTAGATGCCAGACGTGTGATGTTACGACAGCCCCGACTCTCGCTATAAAAGACAAACGCATTGGGCAATGTAACATCCACTGATTCACGAGATCGATGATCAGCAACGCACGCATGAAACCGTTGAACTCTTTTGACTCTATCGCCTACTGTCGTGAAGACTATTGCACGTTGAACGATCGAGGCTCACCAACGTAGTCAGGGCGAAGCGCGAGATGCGTTTGGATGCCTACCACCCGTACGTGTCCTAGACGGTGTGTATTTTGCAGTTACGCACTGACCCACCACTCAGGGGAAACCTTCGAACAGCGACAAAATGTGTTGCCGTAATAATTTGTTTTCCTGCGCAATGCTCGTTCCTCAAAGATTGTTGGAGATAGTCCGGGTTGTACGTACGGCACTAACAGAATTGGAGCCTTAGAAAAGTGGTGCATGCCGTTTCCGGTCGCATGTTTTTACTCTCGATAATATGTCGCGCAGAACCTGTCCAGCCATCGCGACAAGTTGCAGTTTCGTCTCCAATTGGTTATCCTCGCGCGCATACATTGATGGCGTCGTAGCAAGCAACTACTAGAGTATTGTGACATACACATGTGAGAACTACAACTGGAACTATTCTTTATTTTTGGGTGCAACCGTTCCACGACAAGGGTCATGGTCACACTAACGCCAGTCATACATATCCCTGGCCGCGTTCGTCACATCACCCAGATCCAGTAGTTATAAGCTATGTTCCGTAGTGTCATGGGTAAGGCAGTGAATCCAACACATTAATGTTTTCCCAAACTCCAAACCGAACACCCAGGTGAAGCTCATGGTTGAGTAACTCTTCGTTCGAGTCCATCAGGGCGAGGCGAAGAAGACGCTGCTGGAGACCTCATGCATATGTTGTCTGTTTCATACCGTAAGCTACACAGCTTAATGTACAACATTGCTGTCGTCGCGGCTATTAGGCAGCACAAATGAGAGGGGATATAACGTGCCACGCAAACCGCGCGCCACGTGTCGACGTAGGAGTGGTGCGCCTGTCATAGGCCCTGCTGCATACTGATTTGAGGTCATTGACTCAACGATGAGTTATGCATGCCGGTTAGCTTCAAGGGAGAACGGGCAATCGTATATATTTGGATTCGTCGACCGTATCTCGTTCCGACCGAATAGAAGCATCACCGTTAAGTGTGCCGGCCAGGCGATCTTTGCCATTTGTGAACACCATTGGTAAACTTCGTTCGGATTCTTGACAGCAATATCGGTTACATATCGCGTAGATCAATTAACTGATCATGGTATGAGCCAGGTCGTGACAAGCGTAAAGACACCGCAAGGAAGACCATGGAGGCTATACGACTTCAATCGCTACCTCTAGCGCACACCCGGATCATAGAAAAATACAAATTTCATTGTCGGTCTACGAATCAATCTGGAGCTGTGCTGTTGGTTCCGCCATATGTTTTCGTTACCGGGGAAGGGGGGGGGGGAGGGGGGTGGTTTGGTAAACTCACTCCGTGGGTGGTTGGTGTGGAAGTCGGTGTCGACCATGATGGGCAACACGTGTGGAGAACCATAAACCTCAACGGGCGGTATCCGATAATGGTGAAGTAGGTTCGTCTATACTACACGGGGTGTACGGGGAATCGACTGCCCTGGTGGGGAGACTCTCTTGTGTGTCGGGTGTGTGGAGGTCGGTCACTACCGGGAGGGGGGGGGGGGGGGGCGTGGTGGTTTGGTGGACTCATTTCGATGGTTGGTGTGGGAGTCGGTGTCGACAATGATGGGCAACAGAACCCAAAACGTCAACCAACGGTATCCGAAGATGGTGAAGTAGGTTCATCGATACTCCTCGGGGTGAACGGGGAGGCGACGGCCCCGGTGGGGAGACTCTGTTGTGCGTCGGGCGTCGTGAGGTCGGTATGTGGAGTGTTTGTGTCATCGATATCGATTTGTGCGTAGATGCGCACTCGTCTGCAACATCGACGAATGATTTGAGCTGGTCTGAAAAGGTGTTGTGATGTGGTGGAGAAGAGATCGTTTCGTAACCATGGTGGAACAATACCCCTTTTCTTCGTCTTAGGGGGGGGATTCTATGTTTTTTGGACGAAACCTCAATGCGATTGTTCTTTCCAACCCATGAAAGTCGTACTCCAGTGAAGTATACCATTGTGAGTCGTGGTTTCGAACATATCGTTTTGTGAGGTGAAAGGGTTGGGCATATCCGCGGTACACCCGACGTTTTGCGTTAAAGGTGTTCGGCAAACTCACACCCCATTTCCATCAACGCTAATTGATACCTGCCGGAAAAACAACAGTATCTGCTCTACACGGGCGCGATTCGGGTCGACTCTTGTGCACACTAAAGTCAGGGAAAAATGTCAGACCTCTTAAGTTGGAAGACTACCGCCCGGCCAGACACTCCAGGGGTCAGCAAACCATGCTGTTATAAATATATATATATGCTGTGCGATGATACGAAACACTCTACGCTTACAGAACGACTCGGACGTATTAGCTATACGCTCACACTCATGCGAAATGAGTTATTTACCAACAACGACAATCCTGCGCTCCGAGTTTGCAATTGGTTTAGTATGTCGTACCGTACTGTCAACAGGCGCTGAACAAACGCGAGTCGTCCCCCGACAGTCCAGCTGTGTGGCGCGATCAGCAAAGGGGAAGAACATTAACAACAAAAAATACAACGTTCGCCCCAACCCTTTTGTACTTCGGCACACCATTTAGCTTATACAAGAAGCGCAGTACCCCTAAATAATAAAATATTCCAGTATATCAGGGAAATTGAACAGGTACCTTTGATTGTCATGCACCACTTTGACGCGCTCCCTGTACCCGTTGTGACCCCCCAACAGTTCAAACGCAGCGGCGCAACCGTCCCAGGTGGAAAGAGCCCTTTGCCCGAAGAGGGCAACTTTCAGGCCGAGCACCGATACTACAGTGCCAGAATGTCCTGGGTTCGGAACGTGGCGTACGGCGATAGAGACGCCCCCACGGCTGTCTAGTCAATACTGTGTTTCTCAGAACCCATGCACTCCCAGGAAATGTACAATACGGTTGGTGCCCGCACGAGGGGGGATTGTTCCCAAATATTCAATCACCGTGTTCTCGTGCATCCAAGCGTTGAAACCCAAATATATCAGATTCGGTAGATCGTCGTTGATAGGGTACCAACTCAGCGTACATAAAAACGGGTGGCAGTCGCACGATTGCTGCTGCAAGGTGAATGTTTGCGTGATGGGGTTAGATTTGCGCCCACTCAGCACGGATCTGAAGATATTACTTCGATATCAGGGTTGACGTTCCGGAATATGTATTTTTTTTCGTGAGTTTAACCGGTATAGTACCTCGACCTCGACCTCTAAACGTGTCCAGTCTTTGCTCCGAGAAGGTATAAGCTGCCTCCACCAACTCGATCAGGTAGCATCTAGATATGTTGGCTGATCATCTCGAGTGTTTCATATACTCGCTCATATGATGGGCCAAGCCTGAGTCACTTCATAGAAGCCCCTTAAGATATATATATATATATATATATATATATATATATATATTTATATATATATATATATGCATATATATATTATCCACGTGCAACACACAAGACATCGAAGAAAGAGAAAAGTGGCGGACAAAACGCGTCGAAATCAGTTGAATGCTCCTCACACAAACACAAATATCGTTGAAAATGATTCCCTGCACCCAGTACGTTAGCACTCCGAACAGCCCCTCCGCCCTCTACCTGGTGAATGGGATAACAAAACATCGCTCATGATAAACTATCAGGTCCATAATCCAAGAAAAAAACAAAACAAAAAACAAGATATTATATACAAAAGAACAGGTAACAACCACAAACGTCTCAAAAGCTAAGTGGTTAAGCTTCAAAGAAGAAGAATAAAAGCATATCAAAACTCAACTTTGACATTCGAACAATGACTTGACACGGAAACAGCATTCTCGACGGAAATACCCACGAAGCTCAATCTCGAGGTATACCTCCCCACGTTATGCTGATACGTGGTGACATGTCGGATTTACACCGAATCACTATAATTCACTAATCATAGGACAGGATGAGGTCAGATTTTCATCCATCTTCAAAAGTTGAAGAGTAGCGACCAGACACACAAATACACTAACATGGACTCATCCAATCTGAAGAAAATGTACCAATTGATCACACCGCTCATCAACCAAAAAACGTACTTAATCTCATATTACTGAAGAGATACCTTGTGGAAGTGGAAGACGTCGTTCGGAAGAGATTTCGTCAAGACGTCGGCCTCATGGTATTCCGCACAACGCGTGACTTTAAACTCTCTCTGCAGAACGAGTTATCGCAGGATGACGGACATGAACGTGCTTCGAGATAGACCTCGTGAGGTCATTGGCCGCTATCTCGATCGCACCCGTGTTTTCCTCAAAAACCTGGATTCGCGTACCGTCAAGATAAGGCAACATATAACACCACACTGATCATAAACAAAGGTCCTCCTCCAAATGCTCTGCCATTGCAACGCACTCTGGTTCACTCGTGGAGAGTGTAGAAGTCTTCTGCGACCTAGATATTCATTGAATGGCCGCACCCCCACACGTCACGGCTTCACCCTAGACAGAATTCCTCCCAGGGTCTAGAGAAGCAAAGTCTGCGTCCTCATTAACCACCAACTCTAAGCCACTGCTACTCTCAAAGCAATGCCGTAGCTACTTGGCGCCGTTCATATATTCTGAAGTCCCTCTGACAGCTAGCTAGTGCTTGAGTTTGGGCTCATGCATAAAACTCCCGACCGCCCTCTCGGCACCCGATGATATCAGGTCTTGTCTCGTAAGAAGGCCACAGCAATCTGCCTAACAGTTCACGATACCACGATACGGTCAGTCATCAGTGGTCTCCTTCCCGTCAAACACGTCGATAAAATGTTCCGGCTAAAGGGGAGGATCCCTACCGGCGGTCACGACAAATAAATGGCTTCACCGTTTTCTTCACGAACGACTTGTGCGAGATTGAAAAACCAACCCCAACTTGTCTCCGGAAACGTGGCAACCGGCATATCATCGCAGCTGGTCAAAGTGATTGATGGGGACTAGGCGGTTCAGGTTCACTCGTAACCGATCACATCTCTCCTTACGGTCTACCCCAATAATGCTGATGACGTGAACCACAGCAATATTGGAAAGAAACAACACCTCGATTATTCCCAAGATCCACGTATCTTTAGGCGGGTGACCAGGTGTCTACATCAGAATCTCGACGCCTGTTTGATGCCGTAGAGGCTGCGATTCAAACCCAATACTTTGCTGCTCAGATCTCCACAGCCCGGTAGCATTCGCATCAGTAGGTGTTCTTTGAGATCGGCCTGGACAAACGCTTGGAGCAGATCGAAATGGTATAAACAAAATTGAAAGTCGCACGCTATATCAGCCATCATACGGATACACGACACGGCTTATTGATATCAACTCCGGGGCGTTGGCAAAATCCCCTCGCCACATGTTTTGCATTCACCCTCCCTACCTTGCCATACTCATCTGCCTTCGATGTGACCACCGAATTGGTCGAGACTACGTGCCTTCTCGTTTGCTGCTAAGCGTCCCCGAAAGCCTCATCTTCCTCGACTGCGGAAATCTCCGTTTTCATTGCATGGAACACGTTGGCAAATTATGGCGAGACCATCGCCTCCTGGTGAGTCGCGGGCCCGAGAGTTGGCCTTCGTCACATGTTAGCTGAGCAGGGGCGGGTTCGTTGGACGAATGCTAGTAGAAATGTGCGTGGTAAGTTTGCCGTGATGTAGTGGACGCCTTGTGGTACGCCTTCGTCCCTGCGTGCGTCCGCCTCTTTTGAAGGGAAGTCGTCGTCCGGGGTTCCTGGGCGTTCTCGACCTGAGGGTTTTCATCCCCCGGTAAGGGTGACTGTGGCATCACCCCAGGCGGCACCTTCGGTATCGCCGGCACCATCACCGGCAATCCCCGCTTGTCCTCGCGGGCGTCCGCCCCACCTAGAAGAGCTCGTTGTCCGGGGGGCCCTCGTGGTGCTGGAATTGACAGGTATCGGGCCCCGGTGGGGTTGACGATGACACCACCCTTGGTAGCGGTGGCATATCGTGTGACGCGTGCCTCGTCACCGGCGTCAGGTTCCCGAGAAAAGAAATAAACCCCCCGGGTATCTAATGGCGACATCGTCACTAGCCGTGGCGCCAGTGTCATCACCGGTGGAATCCCCGGTGCCACGGTCGCCGGCTCCGGCTGATAATACGTGTCGTGCAGATCCACCTCATACGGTACCGGCACCGAGTCCCTCCTGGCTTGTGGCTCATCCTCGACGACCGGCTTGCGCTCCACCTCCCAGGTGACGTCCCGCGAGTTGCTGGGAGTGGGGAAACTCTGCTTTCCACCTGATCAACCTCCGCCTCCAGCTACCAACACCAGTGCTGAGCCTTCTATATCACGGTGAGTTTTGCGTAACCGGTCCTCCATCATTTTGCAAGTCAGATTCAGAGAGTGCTGCAGGATATTGTCTTCCAGATCGGATTTAGGTTTCCCCACTAGTTTGTTTTCGGGGATGAAGTTCATCCTCTCAAACTTAAAGGTGGGGTGCTCCCCCTGTTTTATATCTGGATTGATGTAAGTCTTCGCTCGGGACGTATGTGCCGACATACCACATCCGCCGGTTAAAGTCGTCGCTCGGGATGTAGTGCCCACGAACCGCAACCATGGCCATGCTAGGGCTGCATGTGTCATAGAAAGTTATCTGAAGAAACATTGGTCAGTGCGCCGGTAATTCCAGCGTATCCTCTGCGAACAACGGCTATCCTGGCTGTTCCGAAGCTGTATTAAAGGTCCAGCTGACTTTTCCTGTTTTGAGCCCTGCAAGCCTGTCGGGTCGCTGCTCTCCTTGAAATCTCGTCACTCGTATTCGTGGATGCCCCTTGCGAACATTGCGTCGACCATTCAAAGTAACTTCCCTCCTGGCTGCTGTCACGTTTCGGTGAAGGCTTACCAAAGCCAACAAGGAACGTGCCTGACAGACCATGCGGCTCCGGTGGGTGCATTCCTCCTCCGGGCCCCTGCTCGACGTTTTCATCCTCTTCCAATCCTCGCGTCTGATCTACAGCCGGAATTACATGTCGGCCATCTCTTGTTTCAGGCGGACAATCTCAACATCGCATCGAAACCTCGTAGCTTCTGCTTGTTTCTGCACCACCACCCTTCTGGACGATCAGGAGTTCGCGCACCTCCGAAACTAGAATTTTCCGTGGCCTCTGCCGCAGCGGTGATGACTGTCTCTGATGCTGCTTCAATCGCGACCCCTGTAGCTGTCCAAGCCCTGTCGACATCGCTGCCGGCAGTGCCTTCGCTCGGCGTAGGACCCTCCGGACGCTGCACCTGGAGAAACTGAACTGTTTATCATCCTTGAGCAAGGGTTGAACTCCCTCCGTAGCCCCAGCCGGCAACTGCGTTCACTTGGAACACCCACTAACGTGTTCGATGCATTCCCTTCCACGATGGGCCAAGTCTGAGTCCTATCATGAGGCGTTTCACGCGAGAGGGTTTTTCGTTTATGCGTTTGGCACTTCTCAATATAAAAAGCTCAGTACCTCACCCGAACAGGACTCAGCCAACGTCAGAAGGCATCCCGATGGATAATCCCATGGCTCAAGTACACAAAAACGCCATTTTGCAAAACATTATCAGCATCCCGACGCTTTCGGTTAAAATGGCCCCGGCTTTCAGAAACGGTTTCGTGGAAAGGGTCTACCTCTATCGTAGAACGCGTCTCGTAGGAGCCGCTCAGCGCAAATATATATGGTCCACGTTGGGCACATAATGCCAGTGAGAAACAGAGAAGTGGCGGACATTACGTGTCGCAACCCGTTGGGTGCTCCACGTACGAACACGCATATCCCCATGTGTGGATCTCACAAAAACAGTTTTTGGACTAAATCGCTGTACCAAGTACGTGAGCACTCCGAACAGTGAGCGATGGCGCAAGTTTACTCTATCGACAAACGAACAGTTCAAGAGTAATGTGTCTTGTCTTTTGCCATCCATGTAAATATATCGTGATGCGTGTCGTTGGGAGATTTGCATGTAAGGATGCCGACAAAACGTCAAGCTCACTCCGTGCCCGCGCAGAAGGCACGCGCACGGACGCTGTTCACTTGTTCAGGACTGCAACAACTGGCCCACTTTCCCGCACGACAAGAGCTCCAATTACCTCTCCGCCTCCCCATACCCTCAGCGCTGCGGTGTCAAACTCAGGGCATAACCACTCTAGACGCATATGAAGTGGCGCTGTGTATTGGATGAAACGAGGACTTCACGAAACCGTGGTGACTGCAGGCGGAAGGGATCAACAACAAGTACTTTTGCCCATTCGGGAATACGACCCAAACTGGTTTGCCTCAGGCGGCGATATCAGCTCCAACGAACCACGCCTCTTCACCAGGCCCTCTCCTGGTCTTGATCAGCTCTACGTATCACCCAAAAGTCGAATATTGCGAAGAACAAAAGGTGCAACCCGATTTAGAACTCGTAGGCTTTGATGTAGCACAGTAGGTATATAACGAAAACAACATATATTGTGTAGATATATCGATATTCCAACGATATTGGGCTGAGGAGCAACCAATAGTCACAAGACGTTTGGTCATAGAGTACCACCCTACAACGTACACCATATTGGACGGACGACGGCACGTGGGTGTGCCGGTAGTTTCTCCCTCGGCTTTCGCAAACATGCCGGGGGCGACATCGTTCGCTGAGTACCGATGTACGTTCTGCCCTGTCGAATGTACAGTAGGTACCGGGGTAGATTGGAAGACACGCTTAGCAAACAACACACACCATCCTGTGCTCAGATAAATTCAGAGCGATATCCAGGACAAGACGAGGTGTCGAGTGGTGGGGTGAAACTACAGCATATGACCGTCATCTGATATATAAAGGTTGGAGGAGCACATCAACGTTAATGATGAGGAGTCATACAACAGAGGTTTACCCTTATTGTTCTTTTTTAAGGAGCTTCATACCTGCCCCGAAAATTGACTCCGCCTAATAACAAATCGCATCCCGCTAGAACATACCATGCCCCAAGTTTTTACAAATGTCACTATTCGAAACACGGTTGACCTTCTGACGATTTTAAGTTAAGGACATCCGTCAATAACACGATTTGTGTTTATTATGCTGAAATGCAACACCTCTCTCGTAGAACGCGTCTGCTCTAATCGGTCACTTGTACTGAATGTTTCCACGTCGTCCGTACTTGGCTGTAAGGGTTCACACACACGTCCGCCTTATCAACGTAAAGTATGTTGTACCGAGCGGTGATACTGTCTCTGTTGCACCATAGTCTTTACAATGTTTGCCTCGGTCACGGCACCAGTCTGCTGCTCTCACCTAGTGCAGCCGATCTATGAGCTGGTTTGATTTCGGTTATACATGCAACACAAGTAACAAGAAAGTTACCCGTGTGGGATTCTAACCAGGCTTTTGTGTCGGACTGTCGTCGGCAAAATGGAGGCCCTACATCTCGTGCCTGCAGCGCTGACCATTCTGGGTCTTGTGAGCGTCCTCTATATACCAACCGTAGTTGGCAAATCAGGCCGACATAAGTTCGTACGGAATGAAGTTGGTACCTCGCCCTTACGGCCTACGTTATAGATGGATTACTTGTTCGACGACGCTGCAACGTACAAACTCACATTGCAACTAGTCTGCCCGTTAACATGCCAACATTTCACCCTATTCAGCAACATCTACCAGGTAAATAGTTCTCTCTCGGATGATTATCACCTACCCTGTATTGGCAACAACAGGTAAATACCACAAAAAACGTCTCGGCGAAATGTGTCGATAACTCTGGAAGTCCAGTACATCATGAAAAAAAAAAAACTTTACTGTACCGTATTCAACGTACCGGCTACCGGCATGGAACATAACAAGAGTCACACCCTAGCACCCGCAAGTAAACGCGACCGCCGCGCCTACCTTTTTCTATACAAAAAATATATGGAATCTTTCTTGAACAGTAACAAGAACAATAAGATGACCTTCGGTAGACTCCGTGGCGTTTGATCGCAAAGCATCGTGTTGCAGCACAGAGTGGTCTCGGCGTGGCGAGGTAATAGCTTGTGCCAAGACGGCGGGAAAATCTTGTTGGATCCTACTAAACCAGGATCGGCGTTTCGTCGTAAAGTTGAATCTAATACAATATTCTAGTCCAATCACCCTTCAAACAAGAGCTGTATGAGGGGGTTCTTTTTACATTATTAAGCATCAATACGTGATGTTTTCTATCGTAGACAACGTTCGCTCTCAGACAATTTGGAGACATCCCACAGGTGTCCGCTCTTTTAACCGGCACGTACGGTATGTTTGCAGCAGGGACCAACAGTTCCATACGGTTTTACAAGCATTCTATGTGTTCACTCGCTTCATTGCTGATGATACCCAATGGCGCGGTTGTGGAAGTGCCGTACTCCGGAGAAGAGCACAGAAGAGTACACCTAGTTTGCGTTTGCCCACAAGGTCAAGCAAGTGGGCAGACCAGGCCTTTTATGTGTTACCGTCCCCATCTAGCCAACGTGCTGCGTCATGGGCGCGGAAGAGCACTAACACAATTCGTTTTTTATGTGGATGGCGTATCAAAGTAGCAATCCTCTTTTCCGTAATAATGCCCAAATAACATATAGGAATATTGTTGCCAGAAACGAGGAACTACCAGTAACTCGCTAGAGGATCCCCTAGATGTTGTTCGCGAAGAAACATGAAACTATCAAGCAACAGCAGCCAAACGTTGGCGTAGTGGTCGGTGTTTAGTAGCGAGTTCAGCACAGCAGCCTGTGTACAGCCGAAGGCAAGTAGCATGCAGCACAGTGAAGGAGGAATTAAATACCAATATATCGCGCTTCACATGCTCTACAAAACAATATTGCCAGCTGGTTCGGGATTAAGTGGCTCGGACGGTACATCGCAGAGGCCCTTCCTCACGACACTAACACATTTCGAACTTACACCCGTTCTTCGGACCATGTACTTCCAAATACAAGGTCAGTTTCGAGCAAATGACCAGTGTTATCCAGCGCACAGCTGACGACCCGCCCGGTGTGATAACTAGGGTTTCGCCATTATTAGGCAAACGTGACCACCCGTTTACTCCGGTCATCGTACTTCATTCAGAGACGAGGTGTTGGCACTGAACGCACTGATAACTTGTTCTGGTCTCAGGCTCGCTCCGTGTCTAAACCCTTCCAGTACTTCGTCCCCTTCTCACCTCAGCACAGCACCCACCACTCGCCAGTACCACAATACCACAGCCTCGACGGTCTGGTTCTTCAATCTTCGTAGCCTCCTACATTTTGGCAGAATGCTTTATTTCCTCCTCCTGGCCACCATCTACGCTGCGACCGTCGGCACATCCTCAGGTAAAACTACAAAAAGCATGGATTGGCCGGTACGGTCAAGGCCATGCTAGACCACGGAGTTGCGTTTAGGAAAAGTGAATTTGTTGTTGTGGGGCCTTGGTTCTTGTTGTTTGTGTTGATTGTACTGGAGACTTACTTGCTGAGGAGCAACGTATCACGACACAGGCAACATATTGTCACAAGGCCTTGTCACTGATTGCTTCCATGAGCACGCAATAACTGCATTTTTTGCCGGTCCGGGCCCCAAGGTCCATGTACCATCGGCATGTGCACTGCTGTCAATGGTACTCCAAATGATCGAAATGTACTTTGGTCTCGTACCAGAGATGACCTTGTGCGTGCTTCCATCGCATTGCAGCGGTGATCCTGATTTTATTTGGCAACATGTGTGTCTGAGAAGGTAAGAGAATGACCACTTCATAGAATGTGAGGACACCATGAATGCGATCAATATCATTGACTCCATCCATGATCGCGAAAATTTTCGCCCGCTGTTGATTATTCATTTAAGCCGAGATAGACCATGGCGATCAGGGGGTAGTGTGCCATGGTTGATTATCACTGTGGGGGCCATTGCAGGGCCTGCTACGCGTCTGGCGCCCGTCAGGTATGTTTTTTTGGTGTCTGGTTGGGGACAGGTATTCGTGATCGATGCACCCCACAGAACAAGACATCGCAGTAGATATGCCACGACACGACCCTCCAATCGAGTCTATGGTTTCTACTCAACAATATACATCCATCATGCCCTTATTCGTCACCTGTGTGCAATCTTGGGGCTTGGGTTACCCGTCTTGTGCAATCTTGGTATTTAAAAGCATATCGTTCTCTCGACGAAGTGTCTTTTAATCGTCTGAGAGACAATATCTAACTCGGTGCTCCAAACACAAGTCGGAGGTATACCCAGATTGTACACTACTGTGCTGCAAGAAGACGAATATTGCGACACAGTTTCTGCCGACGGTCGCAAAATCCCGACTTTGAATAGAAGCGCAAGAAACAAACTACATACGATATATATACATATATATATATATGTATTCTCCCGGAAGCGGTAAGAAACGTTTCAATACAAACTCAAACGGTGTTTATGTATACAGCCTACGAACACGTTGAAGATTGTGTCTTGCCGAATACCTCGTACCTATGTTAGAGATTGTGTCTTGCCGAATACCCGGTACCTATTTCAGTACGCATTGCTGAAATGCCTCCCTTAAATGCTTTGTTTTGTGCCGGCGAACGGGTTAAATTATTAACCCGTTTTCAGATCTGGTGTTTGGATTGAAGTCCACTGGTGATGCAATCTTCATCTCCCTCCCGGTAAAATGATAACCGACGCCGGAATGGCCGGTTAGAAAAGGTGCATATCCATCCGATTTGACGTCATGCAGGTCATGATGCACTTCCTACGTAAAGGGAGATGAACGCCAGTCCGCCCTGCCCGTCGCCCGTTCTGTATCAAATGCCGCTCTGTACCAGCCCTTGTCGATGCACGCGAGAGAACAACCGTCGGAGTGGATGCCGCTGGGTACGACCCGAGGCCGTCCTACCCTGGTTGTAGCCCGGACGGCTGCATTCCCGAAAACACCCGGGACAAAAGCCGCGCGTCGAACTCTCGCTGGTCGTGCCAGGGGGATATTCTCGACAACAACAAAGGATGCTGGATCAAGTACACTTTTGAGGAGCCTCAGGACCTTGTGAACATGCAAATCGCCTTCTACCACGGCAAGGACAACACCCGTACGCTAAAAGTGTACTCAAACGGAAAATACCACAGCAAGATCAAATCCAACGGCAAAACGACCCAATACCAGACGTTCGACCTGGACACGAATGAGACCTCTGAGCTTAAGCTTTACCTCAACGACTACAAGTCAAACAGCGACGTATGGCTAAGCATCACGGAGGTAGGCGGTTATAAACGTTGTCTAGTATCACCCTGCATGTCGTTTTGTATGTATGAAAGGATACGCTCGACAATACTAGGACCTGGGTGCAAATCTGTAGATGCCAGTTTTGAATTTACTGGCGCCACGACTCGCATAAAAAACTACGTGTAGACTGCGCAACGCCCCATCGTCACATGCGCCAGATCAATACCCACCGACTCGCAACGCATCTATTCCTTGAAACTGTTTGATTATCTCGCTTGTGGTTGTGAAAAATATGGCACGCAGAACGGCGGGGTGATCACCGAAGTGTATTCCGTGGATGACTCGGGTCACTTATTCGTGACATAGACGATATGTTGTTTGTACATACGTTCTGCCCGACGAGAGAGGGACAACCGTATTATGACGAAGAAATTGTTCGCTTATTTCAGGCCGAATGATCGGTCTCGCAGGATTCTTTGGATTGGTGCGGGTTCTATGTTCTACATGAATCGAATTCAAAGCTTGCAAGTATGGTGTACACCCTTCCCGTCATTTTGATGTTAGTCTTCATAACATGTAACGAAACTCCTTTCCTGCCTTCGTGATGTTTCACGGGCCTACATGAATGAGGTTCTCATACATACTGGGGTATTGCATTAGCGACAAGTGTGAGCCATAGCTGGACGTATCGTATGTTCTTAGGTGGGAGCACTCGACACGAGCCAGAGTCTCACTAACGGGGGTCATATTTTTATACATATATAGATATATACCTTGCCTCCATCTCCGCTTCGCCCAGAACCAGTAGTTGTATCTTATAATTGGGAAGCGTCCCAGCTGAGGGATTGAATCTATCGCGTGCTTGATTATCTAAACGCTCGACCGAATACTCAGGTGCAGCTCATGGTGGAGTAACTCATCGTTCGAGCCCGTCGGGCCTGGACAAGAACATGGTGATGGAGACTGTACGCAATGGCTGTCTTCTCCGAACATATATTTGCATAGCTATTTGTGCAACACTGGTTCTGTCTCGGCTATCAACAGCACACATGGGGAGGGGGGGGGAGTTAGGACGTGCAGCGCACACCCCGATGAACATTTTCAATTTATGAGTGGAGCGTCCGTCATGAGTGCCGCTGCTTACTGATAGGTGAGCATTGCTACAACGATGAGTGACGCATGTTGTTCCACTGTGCCATAGAACGCACGGTCAAATACATTTGTATTGCGCGACCTTATCCTGTTGTAACCGAATACAAGCATTTCCTTCATGTCCGCTGGCTGAGGGAGCGTTGCCATATATATGCAAACACCGTAGATTAACATAATTTGGGTTTTCGACAGCAGTAGCGGTAACGTTCGCGTAGATTACGTGTTGATTGATGTCTTTCAGATAATCCCAAAGGCAACAACATCGAGTGGAACGTCAAGGATAAACCCGGACGGCAACCGTTATCCCGAGGGAAAATACGCTTCCGTGCAAAAAAGCATTTCATGAGTGGTACGCGAATAAATTAGGCATTGTGTCGTAGTGTCACCCATAAGCGTTAAACCACAGGGGTGCATGGGGTTTTTATTCGATGAACACATTTTTTATGTTGATGTGAAGGTTGATATCGGCAAGGATCGACACGTGTAGTGCACTCCGAATATCGACGGACGATTTCCACGAATGGTGGAGTATGTTTGTCGATACAATTTGCGGTCTATGGGGAAACTCTGCACTGGTGGCTGAACTCGTTCGTGTGACCGGTGCGTGGAACTTGGTGTCGGCAAGGATTACATGGTGTGGACGGTGTGTGATCAATGCCCATTGGAACGTAGATGCACGCTCGCTCCGAAATTCCACGAGATATGTTGGTCAATTAGGTTCTGAGGTTAACGGAATGAGTTCATCTCCGAGTGATAAGGGAGACAGTATGCCGCCTATCTGTTTAAACCATTTCATATTTGGTACGCGAATCAGTCAGGAGTCGTGCCATAATGTCCCCCTTGTGTGGTTGCCTGCGGTGTGGGGGGTATGGGACTCTGCGTGCTTGGACTCGTTTGTTTAGTTGGTGTGGAGGTCGGTATCGCGAAGGATCGACACTTGTAGAGCACTCCGAAGATCAACGGGTGGTCTCCAGGAATGGTGACCTATGTTCGTCGATACTATTCGGGGTCTATGGGAAAAGCCTTGCACTGGTGGGTGGACTCGTTCATGTGACGGCTTTGTGAAGGTTGGTGTCGGCAAGGAGTACATGGTGTGGACGGCGTGTCATCAATGCCCATTGGAACTAAGATGCACGCTCGCTCCGAACTTCTACGAGATATGTTGGTCAATTAGGTTCTGAGGTAAACAGAATGAGTTCCTCTCCGAGTGATGAGGGAGGCAGAATGCCGCCTATCTGTGTAAACCATTTCATATTTGGTACGCGAATCAGTCAGGAGTCGTGCCATAATGTCCCCCTTGTGTGGTTGCCTGCGGTGTGGGGGGTATGGGACTCTGCGTGCTTGGACTCGTTTGTTTAGTTGGTGTGGAGGTCGGTATCGCGAAGGATCGACACTTGTAGAGCACTCCGAAGATCAACGGATGGTCTCCAGGAATGGTGACCTATGATCGTCGATACTATTCGGGGTCTATGGGGAAAGCCTTGCACTGGTGGGTGGACTCGTTCATGTGACGGCTTTGTGAAGGTTGGTGTCGGCAAGGAGTAAATGGTGTGGACGACGTGTCATCAATGCCCATTGGAACGTAGATGCACGCTCGCTCTGAACTTCTACGAGATATGTTGGTCGACTAGATGTTGATGTGAACGGGAGGAGCTTGGCTCGGAGTGATGAGAGACAGTATGCCGCCTCTCCGTGTAGGATATATGGGCCGAAGATAAATACGACTGTGATTTCTTATCATTTGAACCCACCCTCCAGTAACATAAATCATTGTACTCGTAAGTGGTTTCAAAGATACCGTCGTGTGACGTGAGAGGAATGGGCTTGACCACGATACACCCGAAAAATCACAGAACACGTGCTTGACAACGACGCAGGCCATTTGAATCTAGTCAAATTGATACCTGCCGGAGATACCAAGCAGTGGCTGGCGTACCACAGCGTGATTTGTGTCGTACGTACATTGGAGAGCCTGCGAAAATGGCCAGACCCATCCATTTAGGAGCTAACACCGCGCCTACACCCTCCAGGCGTCAGCTAACCGCGTGACGTAAATATCTGAGGGGCGACGATTAAGAAGAGCATATCTTTACATGACGACTTGAGGATATTGGCCACACGCATATCTGCATACGAAGATTGTGGAGTACCCTCCAAGGGCCATTATGCGGTCGGAGTTTCAAATACTCTCTGTAGGTTGTGCTGTACTTTCAAAATGTGCTCAAAAGAAGTGTATCGTTCCCCGACCGTCTATCTGCGTAGCGCAACCAAGGGAAGCACTATCTCTGCCCGAAGAGAACAACATTCAGCCCAACCTTGAGCGCTGCTTTACGCCATTCAACAGAAAACGACAACAACTACACCAGAGCGTCATGGAGGTATCTTCGATTGCGCAGTACTATCTTGATGCCTTTGCTTTATCAGTTCTGGTCTTTATCAGTTTAATCAGGGTGGCGCTACTGGCCAAGGTGAAGGCAACCCCTTGCCTGAAGAAGACAACTTTCAGCCCAAGCACCAACACTACAGTGCTACAGACACCCGCGTATAGCACGTGGCGCACGGCTATAGAGGCGATCCGACGACCATGTGGTCAAGTCTATGTTCACAAGTACCCATACACGTCCCTTTGAAGCTGTATACGATTTTGCCCGGACAGATAGGGATTGTCCCTTCAATTGCCGTGTTTTCGAGTACCCAAGTGTGAGAGATTAAGAAAGGTTCGTTCTATCGTCGTTTTTTTGTACAGTACGAGCCCAACGGTAACAAAGCCACATGACGGTCGCACGATTGCAGGTGCAACTTAATGGGTTCGAAATACAAACAATTCTCGGATCAATTAAACGAGCGCATGGATGTATAATGGCGATAAATTGGCGTAGGATGAACACAGCTGTTAAAAATTGGCATGGGATCAGAGTTTGCATTCTTGAATTTATTTTTCTTCACGAGTTGCACTGGTAAAATACCTCGAACTCGCCCTTACAACCGTACCCGACGTTCGGTCCGAGCTGTATCCAGCTGCATTTTTTGACCGGACCCTAAAAGCACCTTGAGATAGTGCTTATCAGGTCGATTGCCGGCACAAGCCTAGCAAATCAACGAACCCACGAGTTCTAGGAATCTGTGTCCCGTCGTTTCCTATTGATGCAAGTATTTCGTAGAAATAATTCTAGAGGAGGGGCGTATAGAGATGGCATCAAGGCGTCAATCTGACTTCGTGCCTCGCACGGAAGGCACGCGCACTAACGCATTATTAGCCTTTCTGGGAATGCAGCCACATATGAACTGTTTTCGGCGACGACAGCAGCTTCAACGATTCGCGCCCGTCGACGCCTCTTCTAGTCTCGAGAAGGTGTATGTACCCCCTCACAATCATATACCTGGTACTGATAAAAAAGGGGCCAGAATCGGGCATACCCGATGAGGTTGTTACCCAAAATTGGGTACCTTCTTATTTCAGTGACCGCGACGGCCCCAGGACGCCATCTCATTGCTCAACGCCGGCCATCACTCGATCCTGGCCACTTTAACGCCGGGTAACCAGTGTTTTGCTACTTACTCCCAGGAGTTACCCAAATAAATATGGTACCCGCCTAGACGAAAATGGCCAGACGAATCGACCACAACGACGGACCGCCACTTCGGGGTTCATGCCTCTCGTCCCGTCGAAGAATGGTTAGAACCATTGCGTGATGCCCATGATTAGGTTCATTCTAGACAAGTTCGCTACCTCTTTCTCTGCTGTAGTGCGAAACCAACCACACACAAACCAAGGCTCTCCTTTCCTCTTCCCGACCAAATTTAGCGCCGCTGTCTCTCTCCCCTTCTCAGGAACCAAAAGCAACCTAGACACAGCAGTAGGCGTGACGGATCAGGAGGGACGCTGCCAACTAACTTTGTGGCAAATAATGTGTTACGAAGAAACAAAGAGAGGACATTGCTATGAAACATGAAAATTATTTATGGCCACGCTGGAGTACTTATGTAAAAAGGCAGGGTGTGTTACATTTTATTATCAGTACTAAAACTTCCCCCTTCCTTGTCGTTTTCGCTCAACCCTCGAGCCTTAAAATCTCGGCTGCCATATTCGCGTGGGTAATTACTGCTGTCCACTGTAGACATCCTGAATCTTGGAGCCCTAGTTGGATGTTTTTGTATCTGACAGTACCAGAGGTAGTCTGGTACTGTGTATGTAGTGGAACTCGCACGGCCTCTGGAGTTGTGCCTGTAGGAGCCGACCTCGTTTTCACCGCAAATTTCCTGTGTAAACTTCCTAATATATTAACTCTCCTCTAAGAACGAGTAGTTCGTACGTCATAGTCCAACATTTCGAGGACCTTCAACAATCTGGGAGAAGGGATATTTAGGTTGGTAGGCTGTTCGGATGTTTTGGTTCCTGTTAGGATGAAGGCACGGGCGAAGACCCAACCCAACCCCTGACTCTAACCCTAGCCCTAGCCCTAACCCAAACCCTGACCCCAAACCGCATCCGAACCGGGCCAAAACTGGCCATAAACGCGGCTACGCCGAGTTTGCATCGAACCAAGAAATTTCTCAGATGCGAACGACGATTCCGAAGTGCAGACCACGCTACATATTTTTCGAGTAAAAAACTTCCCTAAAGATCCCTTCTGCCAGACTGCTAAACCTACTCAACATTTCTGTACCTGTTGCCTCGCGGGAAACATTGTTCATATAATTTTCGGAGTAATCATCCCATGATGCCTGTATCGTGTCGCCCCGATTATTTACTCGATGATTACGTACGATCCGAATACGACACATTCTACTGGTACAACTGTTAATATTCCATATACGTACCTGGCGCGATCGTGTCAAGGAAATGGATGATGGCTACAACAGTATGCGACAGCAATTGCCCGGACGAGTTTGACTGCTGAAACGTCTGAGACCCGAGGGTCACACGAGCATTGAATATGACGTTTTTGGTACAGATAATGGGATGGGACACACCCTGCCCTTAGACATAATAAGTAGTGCAGCGTGGCCATAAATATGAAGACTGTTGCATATCAACGCCCTGTCTTTGTGTCCGGATAACACTCGATTTGTCACGAACTTGGTAGCGTCGCTCGTGATCCATCATTTCCACTGTTGTTGTGCTCAGATACCTCTTGGTTCGGGAGAAAGGGAGAGATACAGCTGTTCTCCATTTATTTGCTCTGGGAGAGGTCAGGAGAGGAGAGGGAGAGCCGTGGTTCGTGTGTGGCTGGCTCAACACTACAGCAGACAGAGTGCGAATGAGCTGGTCTGGAATTAAAAATATCATGGACATCACGGAAGTGGTTCTCGTATGTCTTCGTCGGGACGAGAAGCACGAACCACGAGGTGATGGTTGGTCGTCGTCGTCGAATAATCTCGACATTTTCGGGTCGGAGGCTACAATGATCGGGTACCATTTGGGGAGTGAGGAGCCATAATGGGTTAAACCCGGCATAAATGTGGCAAGCATCGCTGGTGGCCGGCGGTGACCAATGAGATGACGTCAGGGGACCGTCGCGGTCACTCAAAAAGAGACGTACCCGATTTTGGCTACAAACGCATCGGTTATACCCGATTCTGGCCATTTGTATTGATAAAGGCTAAGAGTACAACCCGGTGAAGACTTTTTAAACGTCCCTATAGCACAGTAGGTATATCACGAAACACACTGTAAACCACTAAACTCCTGTAGACCTAACGGTATTCTAACGATCCTAGGCCAAGGAGCCCTGCCAGTCAAGTTGATTATGTCCGTAAGAATGCCACCCAAGAACGTACAGAAACCCTGGTATACTCTAGGATGGACGACGGCACGGGTTTGTGCAGGTACGGCAGTTTCTTCCTCGACGTTCTCGAACGGAACGATACCCTCAGTTATGCGCCGATGAGCTTACTCCCAAGTCAAACGCAGGAACTGCAGTAGAGTGGAAGTCACATAGAGCAACATATACCCATCCATGCTCAAACCAATTCCTGTGCTCTATACGCAAGACAAGGTCTCGGGTGGTGGGGTTAAACTCCAGTACATGGCCACGACCTGTTATACGCGGCAGTGAAGCATGTTAGCGCCATTCTTGTCGTCGGCCAATTTTTGTGAACAATTCCGTGAGCACTTAACCCCTTTAGAACCGCAGTCCCGTTTTAGGGACAAACTACTTGAAATTTAAGTGGTTTGTCCCCACATATGGGAGTGCGGTTCTAAAAGGGTTAAGTCAGTCATCAGCCCGAACGAGCTGAATAAACTATTACGGGGGACCATCAAAAATGGAACCTATCTATGGTACACACAAAAACCTATGTATCTGACCATTTTTACTTGCAGTATTCGGTCCTATTAACTATGGTCCCCCGTAATAATACGTGTATGAAGTGCCTACTCGACTGTACCGTTGTTCGTACTCTGTAGCAATTGTTTACACACACTTCTGCTCCATCGGCATATTATATAACGTATGTTGTACCGTGTTTCGACGAAGTAGTCTGCTGTAACAGTGTCTCCCTACTTTTTGCCTTCGACACGGCAGCAGCCTCGTGCTCTAACCTACGACTACTTACTGTAGAACTGAGCCTGATATATGTACGCGCTGAGTTATATGCCCAATACGAGTAACAACAAAAGCTGTATGAGATCCTGACGGTGATGATATCCGAGCAGCATGTGTTTTTCCATGTGGGAAAACAAAGACCCTACTTTGTTGTCCCGCAAGCTCTGACCATGCTTGGACTTGTAAGTGGCTATACATTACGAACCATTGTTGACAATTTTGTAAGACACAAGGTCGTACGGTATGAAGCGGGTATATCGCTCGAACTGGCTACAAAATGTGGATGTTACTTGGTCGGACATTAAAATAAGCGAACGCAGCAAGTTCCTTGGATTCCTGTCTTTTTGCCGCACCTTGAAACATACACCAAGTGAACAAGCCGCAGTCGAACGGTTGTTACCTACTGGTATTTTGTAATGATAGTTGTTGGTAACGATAAATAAATCATTGTACGTGGTAAAAGTGTAAACAGCCCTGCAAGCTCTGTACACTCTGAAAGAACCCAAATGTAGACAATGAATACCGTAAGTCAAGTATCAGCTACCAGTCTAAAACAAACCAAAGACCACGTCGTCCCACCCACCACGTGAGGCCACATTATATGACGTCATCACCAGTGATCAAACTGCCTCACCTATCCTTTCCATTGGAGGAAGGTGTGACACGAAGTCGAATAGGGAATAGCCCATGCAAAAAGCACAAAGCGGACGGTGTGCCGTTCGAACTTGGTATTTCGTGTTGCAGCCTAGGGGATGCATCGACACGGCGGAGCAAAAGCTTGCGGCAAGACGGAGGTGACATATTTTGGTGTCCTCTTGAAATCAGCATCGGAGCTTCGTCGAACGAACTAAAGCATAAACAAACGAGATACTGGCGCAATAGCACTTTTAAACAGTATCTGTATCAGATATGAATGTAAATACCAAGCACTTATACTTGACGCTCTTTGTTGCAGACGAAGGTGCTTTCCGAAAAAGAGAAATATTTCACTGCTATCTACGTTTCGACTTGAGACGTATGGTAAATTTACAACAGGTGACAACAATTGCATACGATTCTGAAAGTCTGCTCTATTCGTTGAATTAATTTTTCATCGTAGGCAGAGACCTGTTTTTTACCATGCCACACTTCGCAGGATAGCCAAGACGAGCACACCCATGGTATGTTGACGCGGACCAATGTATTCAACCACGTGCTTGGCTAGGTCGCTCGAGTGAGATCATGCTTCGGGTGTGTTGGCCCTCGTGTATAGCGGTGGGTCAGGCAAAACCAGCGGCTTCCTCCAGTTATATCAGTGTAAGTTCTTGCCAGACATATAATAGTCATTCAGCTGCAAGCACTGAGTTCGACACAAACCGATCCGTGCTTTAGATAACACGACAAAGGAACCGAGATGGACCGCGGGACGTGTCTATCCGGTAATTCCATGAATATATAAAAAAAAAAACTGATTTATTGGTAAGTACTTCTCGGATGAAACTATTTGTCAGGTGCCCTGTCGGAGCAAATTCATAGGCACAGACAAGTGTATTCGTAGATCGGTAGGGCTTGCCTGCCACAAATTCGCGATCGCTGTTGGCGGCCAATGTTTTATATTGTAGGAGGCCTGTGTTGAGCCTGGTACAACTTTCAGGTTAGGGTGCAGGAATTATGTCGACAATGTTGAATCGACGTACACCCGTTATACTTCGGAGCGTACAGACAACTCAATTTCAAAAAGTGGTGAGTCTTTTTAGACGAAGCCTTGACGGTATTGCTGTGTTTGTATTCGACTACGCTTTTAAGAGTTGAACGGGACGTGAGCGCCTACGAACACATGTTTCTGATACACACCACCGAACCCTTGAAGCCGTGCCGCAGGAACGGGCAGTGTGCTAGCCTTCACGTTTCCCGACTGACAGGTCTCCGCGACTCAGGAACCAACGAGCCTACGGGTGGTCTCGTACTTGTTTTAGTGATACAATACATACAGATATAATGGCCAACGGTGAAGCGTCGATGTTGACGAGTAGGTAACTGAGCGGATGGTAATTGAGCCTGGTTTGGATCTCGTCCTACGAAAGTTGACAAGGGTGATGCTTCGCAGAGGACGAGTAGTGATTTAGCTGAGGGTAGGCTTTGGCCGATGTTGAAGTAAGCCCAGACACAGCCTGTTCACCGACACCCATACGCGTATGATAGAGCTCGGACAACTACTATAACCAGTCTTAGACCTATCCTGTGACTAATGATGCTAATAATGTCTTTGACATCCCCGTATACTGAAACCGATCGGCTTCTCGAGAAGAAATTTTCGGGTTTGGACTACTCTGGTATGAACCTATCGTACTTACCTGGTATTGTGTGTCAGGTGCGGGTTCGACCCATTGAGTGTTTGATAGTCCCTTCTGCAAGCGAGACAGCTGTTTGTTGTGGTTTCACGGCGGTGTTGGTGAAGGGATTGTGCACACGGCTGAAAATGGGTGTATTTTCTCGAAGATGCATTCCCTCTCGACAGACGTTGGAGAGCTTCTCTACTCCGCTTTAAATTAACACGCACGATAGAATAGACAGCAAGTACTCCAGTAGATATTGACATGTTTACTGTAGCTGGAGTAAAACAATTTTCATGTCCTCATTACTCGCTGGGTGGGTGTAGTTTCATGGTGGCCACTGTCCTGGTGGGAAACAAATTTGCTTTAAGTACGGGCATTGAGAAGGAGCTCGTACTGTTCATTCCCGCGGGCCAAAGTACCTTTTCTCGTGGTTCAACAAGCGGTCAGGAGTGCCATATGCTATGGTGTGTCCGTGCAATTGTCGACGGATGCGACGCGAAAGCAATGTGATAAAAAAATAATAGCTTCAAAACAAGTACCGCAAGAACTTGTCGTCAGCGCGGACGGCGGAACAAAGTATCCTGTCCCTTTTTTTCTACATTGCGTAGAAATTGTGGGTACGTGCGCGTGACAGTCAGCAGAAAGGCACATGGAGACAGCCCGGTACCTATCTGGTAACATCGATAACATCGACTGATTGTAAGCGTGATGGAAAAAGCTGCCATGGGTAAACTAAGCCTCCTCCTGCGGTCGTCGGCAGCCCAGCAGAAACGCGTATCAAGATACACCGATACTTCACTGGTGACACCGCTTGAATGTAGGCTCGATGGAACATCTTACAAACAAACGGTAAATTTAGCCTTGTGCGTTCGTGGTTAATGTTCGGTAGATACTTCAGTGCAGCAGCCTATCGTCAAGTACTCAGTAGTATATGGAAACGCTTGAAGCAGTAATATACTGAGCCGTACTGTAGCTCGCGTTCGATCTACGCGTACACGTACGTCCGACTGGTGTACGCCTGTTTCAGACGCACGCGCATGCGCAGACGTCAGTTCCAGGAACAATTTCCATGCGACGTTAAGACCTATAGGCGGCCCAAGATATGCGGTCGGTACGGTGACGAGGGCCGTTGTTCGGCTAACGAAGTGGTGACAAATAGTCAAATTTGATGTACATCCATCTTTCCAGCGTGCTTCCGGTTTGATCCAGTCCCTTCACCCGATTAGGACGGCAGTTCGTAGCGCTGGAAAAACTGATCGCAGGTTAAAAGGCTGGCTCTGGATGAGTGGCTATTCGATTGTTTACCCGACTTGGCACCAAGCCACGTACGACTCACCACAATCACATCACAACCACCATCACCACCACCTCCTCAACCGCCTGACACTCGTCTTTCCGTAACATACCAATAACTTGCACTATGCGTCCTTTCATCCTCCTGGCCACCATCTACGCGGCTACCGTTGGCTCTTCCTCAGGTATGACGAATAGAGGCAAGGATCACGTGGCACAGTCCAGTCCATGACAAATCACGAGGTAGATTAATGCTCAAGCACCTGATTAGGTATCAAGGTTTACTGCTGTTGGTCCTCGTCAACATGTATGGAGGGTTTGTTCGAATGCTGATACTTTAATTGGTTGCGTAAGTCCTATGGGCGATCAAGTGGGGCATCACCGTCCCCGGTGCCATTTATCACGTATCACTGTAAATAGTATTTCTGTTGCTGGTACTGCAAGGAAAGCGAACACACGCCTTATCGTCGTTTATGCAGTGTCCATGCGTCCGTCGGACGATACACGAAATCGGTAACAAGAGAGGGTGCTAAGAATATTGAGTGATTCATACCATACATATTGCACGAGTACAACACCACCACCATCAATGCCAGTAGCTTCATTTCGAACGAGCAGCTGTTGTTTCCCGCTGACAACCATGCCTGCACGTCCAGGCACAACAAGGCAGTGAGTGCAATCGTATATTGTCACGAAACGTGACATTGTCGGAGTCTACAACGCTTGTGTTGTATTGTAACTTAGCAAGGTTGCTGGTGTCTGACTATAGTTATCTCGGCATCGATGCATTCCACGAACACGAACGCGCATGTATGACGTCTGCATATATACACACATTACCGTACATGTTTATGTCTATCCGCATTGCTCCGATTCCCCACCCGTCTGGAGCCATGACCCTGGGGCTTCCTGTATTAATTAAAAAAACCACCTGGCAGTATGTCAGGGGAAACTGGTATCCTGGTAAAAGCGCGTCGTGCTACTCTTGGGCTCGAACCACCGGCACAAGATACACCCTGGTTCTAACGAGTTGTGTTGCTTGTTGGTGAACTACACTGCACTTATGTCTCTGACTGTTCAAAAACTACAATTCCAGTAGAGGCGCCAACAAGTTAACAACCTACGCTCAAAAACCATATTTACAGCAGTAGAGTAGTAGTAGCAGGTCCGTTAAATAAATGTCGAAAGCGCGTCAAGATGTGCAAGATAAAAGTACATGAAGACCACATCTCTAACCCAACCATCTGAGACATTTGTGGGAACAAAACTTCAGTGAGGAGTTAGTGTGAACGATCAATCCCTTGGCGCGCCTCGGCGCACAAAAACATGGCGAAGCCAGGTCGTTTACACTCAAAGCTCGCACTGTAGTAGTATTGTATTACCAGCGTTAATTCAACTCATGCTGCTGTCATATTCTTCTTTTTTCGAATCGTTAGTAGTAGTAGTAGTAGTAGTAGTAGTAGCAGTGTAAAAGACGTGTAATTACCACTACTAGTAGCCCTGTTTGGGCGTTCACGAAGTGTCGAGATGGACGAAGATATCGTATGAAAGCTTCTACCAACGTAGAGTGGTGTGAAGTAATGCAGGTAGAGCGCCCACTGAGAAGAACACGCCCATCCTCTTCTCAGACGCGATATTCTTGGATAGCTACCGTCAAAAACAAATCTGAGCCTTGATATTTCTGTACGAATCGGTGGAATTTCCCTGTCATTGTTTCAACTTGTTGTACCGGGTTCCAGAATACGTTCGCTGTGTTGCTCTCCAAAACGGATGGTGCGACGTTCGGGTTGTTCTTATTCTTGCTTCTATTATCAACCTGTAAGCCAGACAGCGTAATGATGATCTGCGTCGATAAACCAAATTCGTCAACTTCGCAACTGGGATGGAGTCACCTGCCCAAAGGCCTTTCATCCTTGAATGACTCCGAACTTACGAGTCTACAGTTAGTTCCGTACACCAGGCGGTACGGAGTAGGCTTGCTTGTAGTGACTTCACGGTGGCAACCCCGCACTTACTGGGGTACGCAATGCAGGAAGGCATGTCTGAGCGGTGGTTCTATCGCGGATGAAATACGAAACGTGTGTTTTCCGACATCGTAGGTGGCTTGAGGTCTGCTGCGGATGTCATCATGAACGCCCCCGGAGTGTTCCGCACGTTTTTCTCTCTTCCAAAAACACGACGGCCCATGACGGAATCACCCGCCGGAAAATGTTTGTATATTTTGTCGAGCATACTCTACTCAGGGAATCAACCGCTACGTACGTTAGATCAGACAAAAGCTGATACCACCATACATATTCGTCGTCCTTTGCGTATCGCATTCCGCTCCTATACCATACCAGCCCTTGTCGACGCAGGCAAGAAGACAACCGTGAAAGTAAGTGCCTCTGGGTACGACACGAGGCCGTACTACCCTGGGTGTACCCCGGACGGCTGTATCCCCGAAAACACCCGGGACAACAGTCTTTCGTCGAACTCTCGCTGGTCGTGCCAGGGGGACATCCTCGACAAAAACCAAGGGTGCTGGATCAAGTACACTTTTCAAGAACCTCAGGATATCAAGCAAATCAGCATCGCCTTCTACAGGGGCAAGGAGAACACTCACAAACTAAAGGTGTACTCCAACGGGAAATACCACAGCAAGATCAAGGCCAACAGTCAAACGAACCGATACCAGACATTCGACCTCGAAACGGATGAAACCTTCGAGCTCAAAATTTACCTCGACGACTACAACTCAAACAGTGACGTGTGGCTCAGCATCACGGAGGTATGTGGTCGAGCAGTGCTGCACCCGTTTTGTAATATACCAAGGGTTTCGAAATACCTGAAACCGGGTGCCAATATGTAGATGCTAAGTTTGAATATACCACAGGCGTGACTCGTACAAAGCCCATCATGCCCCTTGTGCAATGTAACATAGACCGATGCACCTGATCAATGTCCACTGGAATGCAACTTCTGCCCAAATCGTTAAAAAAAGCTTGGTTTTACCGCTTGCTGGCGTGACGACTATGGTACTTTCAAGAACCGAGTGTGCACCGGCGTACAAAGGACGGAGTGCAAGACGAGTGCTTTCTGTTTTTAGATGTATGATTGTACCCGAACGCTAGACGGTGTGATGTTTGCAGATACGTACTAACCCACGGCGCATGGTAAACCGTTGGAGAGTGAAAATAGACAGTGTTTGCGTTAGTATCTCGTTTTTTTGTGTGCGTTAGTACTCCCCGACCTATTTCGGGTCGTGGTGTTTCAGCTCGAATCGAATTCGCGACTTGCAAGTGTGTCCTACGCCCTTGCCGGTAAGTTGCCCTCCTCTCGATCAAACGTTGCGCATACCCTACCTTGCTTTCACGACAAGTTGCAACTTCGCCCTCGTTTCAAAAACCCGACGAGCCTGCCTGATCACTACTGGGGTACTACCGTATTGTATTATTGATCGATGGGAACTTTGGGTAAAACAACCGCTTGTTCCTGCGCTGGGACCCCTCGACGGCAAAGGTCAAAGTCTCACCAACGCCAGCCATAAATATCCGTCGCATCGTTATTTTTACGTCACCCAATACCAGTAGGTGTGGGTTACGTTTCGTATTTTCACACGATAGGGAGTAAATGTGACCCGTGCATTCTTGCCCGAACTCTGAACCCGAACACTCAGGTGCAGCTCATGGTGGAGTAACTTCTCGCTCGAGTCCGTCGGGGCCTGGACAAGAACATGCTGATGGATACCGTACGCATGTGTTGCATGTGTTGTATGCATTGTATGCCAATCTATACGGCTATGTATAAGTCGTGGCTACCCAGCAGGGCACATGGGGGGGGGGGGAGGCGTCGGACATGCCACGTAGACCCCGCCCAATGTTTCCCATTTATGCGTGCAGCGCCCGTCGTAGGTGCTTTCCTACACGGATGTGTGATCCTTGCTTCAAAGATGAGTTACGCTTGCTTTTCAACTGTGCTGTACAGCACTGAGAAGGATTGGTGGCACGTGTATACCTCGCCAACTATTATTAACGGACGGTATGCAGGAGTGGTGAAGTATGTTTGTCAATACCAACCTGGGTGTACGAGGTGGGCTCTGCATTGTGGGGTGGACTACTTTGGTCGGAGGATGTGTGCAGGTCGACGTTGACAAGGATCGATTAGTTTAGAGTGCGTTGCTTTAACGTCGCTTCCTCCCCAGATGCACGCATCCTTCGACGTTCTACCCGATAATTGAGCAGGTCGAGCAGATGTTGTGATGTAGACGGAAAGCGGTCGGTTCGTAGTGGTGGTGGATACTGTACGCCGTCTCTACGTCTAGAGGGGGGCGTTCTAGCGGATATAGACGGAACAAAAAATACGAAAATGAGTTATGATCCATCGAACTCGCACGCCAGTAAACTTAATCGTTGCACTCCTATAACTTCACCAAAAGACCGTTGTTTGAATTGGAGTGATTGGGCGTAGCCACGATAGACCAACTGTTGCACAAAAAGAGCGTTCGACAAGCTCAAACGCTCTTTCCATGTACTTGAATTGATATATGTCGGAGATAGAACACAGTAGGAGCTGCCGTACCATCACGTGATTCGGGTCGGTCCGCGTTGATTTTAGAGTCAGCAAAACTTATCAGACCCATCAAGTTAGAAGCGTACAGCTTGACTAGACCCTTCAGGGGTCAGAAACCCGTGTGGTGTAGATATATTTGGTGCGGGGAGGAGAAACAGCATACTCTCGGGGACCGACTTAAGGACCTTGGCTATACGCGCATCCCCTTACGAAAATTGTGCAGTACACTAGAAATGGAATCATGCGGTCAAATGTTCGAATGTTCCCCTTGCGTTGTGCTGTACTGTCAACATGCTCTCATCGTTCCCCGACCGTCCAGCTGTGTTGCGCGGCCAGCAAAGCGGAGGAACATTATCTGCCCAATACGGACAAGGTTCCGTTCAACCGTAGGTGATAATGTACAACGTTCAGCTTTTGAAAGCACTCTAGAACCCTGTCAAGACAAAAATTATATTAGAGCTGCCAATAAGTAACTTTGATTGTCTCGTACATCCCTATGCGCTTGCTATACACGAGGAAGCCAACCTTTTGTCCTGGCACCAAAACTAGAGTGCTGCATTAACCCGCATTTTGCACGTGGTGTATAGCGTTAGAGGCGCTCTCACGCCTTAGATGTGAACGCTACGTTTACGTGAGCCCACAGAATTCCCGACAAAAAGTATAGTCGGTTGGTGTCTGCACGGGTGGGGGTTGCTACGAAATTTTGAGGCGCTTTGATTTCGTGTATCCAGGCGTGAGAGACAAATTGACACATATTTAGGTGTTTGTCGTCCATGGTACAGTACGGCCTCAGCGTATATCAAACATCATGGCACTTGTACGATCACTGCGCCCAGGCGATTCGGGCAAAATACCACCAATTCTTGGATCGGAGAGACCAGCTGATGGTGGCCTAGGAGGGTTACATTGGGGGACGATGAGCTCGGCTGTCAGATTTTGGCGTGAGTTCAGAGTTTATTTTGCGGGGTCTATATAATATTTGGTGCATTGCACCGGTATAAGGACTGGACCTGGCCCCGGTAACCGCGCCCAGTGTCAGCTCCGAGCAGGTTCGGGCTGGGGTTGAAGACACGATTCGGTGACACCTAAGTATGGTGCCCGATCAAGTCGAGTGTCAGCGCATTCTTAGTCCACAAACAAGGGAAACAGTCCTAAACACAGTGTCCCGTCCTTACGCATCGTTGCAAATATATACTAGAAAGGTTAGCTGACAGGCTGGCTGTAAGGACGCCAACTAAACGTCAAGCTTACTCCGTGGCCCGCGCGGAAGTCACGCGCACGAACACGTTTACTCGTCCGGGATTGCAACAACAACTGATTCACCTCATCGCAAGACAAGAGTTCCGATTTACCCCCCCCGCCCCCCATTCTCCCGCCGTAGTGTCGCACCAAGAGCGTATCCACTGTAGACGATAGAGTAGTACCTACCGTGACAATATATTACAGTCATACGTTCAAATACGGTCCGTGGATTGTGCCGTACTGTCAACATGCGTTCGATACAACCGTTCCCCGACAATCCACCTGCGTGACGCGACTATTCAAGAAGAGAAGCATTGTACACCAGAAGAGGACAACGTTCAGTCCAACCCTTGGTATTTCGGCAATACCTCGTTCAGCCTTGGACACAACAGCAGTAAGCTAAAAAAGGCGAAACCTTCGCCAGACCTTTTAAAATATACCGTTGATTTCCCGCACCACCGTGATGCACTAACTACATCCGTTGGGGTTTCCTTAACTCTGTAATGACGGTGGTATTTATACAACCAGCCAAGGTGATATCTAACGTTCGCGCGAAACTGGCAACGTCAAAGCAAAATCCCGATACTTCAGTGCAACAGTAACTCGGATTTGATACGCGACGCACAGAAATAGGGGCGTTCCCACGGCTATTAAGCCAAGGCTATGTTGAACAAATATCTATATTGACTTGCCGACAATTTTGTATACAGTGCGTGCCCGTACGGGCAGGGATCGCTAAAAAATCTCCCACATTGTCAACCCTGTTTTCGTGTACCTAATGGTTTTGAGGCATATCCGCACATGTTTGGTCGATCGTTGTTTCTGGTACAGTAGGAACTCGGCGTACATATCACGGCACGACAGTCAAACAATAGGGGCTGCAAGATGATTTGGTTCAGATACTGCCGACTCTCGAATGCGCAAGACGAACCAATGGTTACTTAGGGGGTTTCGATAGCACTACGAGGAACATGGTGATAAAATATAGGCTTGAGATCATGGCTATCATTCCGGAATCTTTATTCACTACATCAGTTGCCCTGGTATATTACCTCGACTTTCCCCATACGACCATACCCAACGTTAGGCCCGGGCAGTCTCAAGCTTACTTCAAAGACCTGATCAAGTAACACCTTGATATGGCGGCTGATCAGGTCAAGTGTCCGCTCAAGCTTAGTAATTTGACAATCAGACAGCCCTAAAACAATTATTCTCGTTCTTTCCCATCGAATCAATTATTTCGTAGAAACCGTCGCAGAGAAGAGGCGTGTGAGAATGCCGACGAAACATCTAGCTTACTCGGTGTCCTTCGCGAAAAGCACGCGCACAAAAACGTTTACTTGTCCAGGATTGCATCCACAGCTAATACACCTCTGCGCACGACTAGAGCTTTGATTAGCCCCTTCGCGTCCCCATACCCCCCAGGTTGTAGTCTCGAAAAAAGGCATCGTCGCTGTATAGGATATCACGGATGATTCCCAAAAGCAAGGCCACCGTGGGTGGAATAAACGCCCAGAAGTCCCACCCGTGGGGGGATATGACCGCAACTAGACCAGCTCGGGCGACGACAGGAACCCCACTGCGTCAGCGGGCCTCCTCCTAGTTCGGAGGATCCTCCCACGAAACCGAGTTTTCGGGGAAGATAAAACTGCTACCCGATGAAGAACTCCCAAGCCTACATATAGCACAAGAGTAGGTATATTATACGAAAACAGGCCGGCTATTACTTCACTACGGCTGTAGGTCTACCGATATTCCAGCGACAATGAGCTGAGGAGAAGGGGCTAATTTGGCCACAAGGTGCTAACCTATAGCCTACACAATATTGGAGGGACGACGGTACGGGTTTGTTCCATTGGTTTCTTGCTTGGCGTTCTCGAAACTACACTACAGAAAAACGATATCGTTCGCTCAGTACCGATATGCCCTCTTTCCTTTCGGACGGAGGAACCGGAGTAGTAGACTCGGAGCCACATATAGCCCCGTAGACTAATTGGTGCTCATATAATTCGGTAGTGCGATCGATCGCAAGACCATGTGTCGAGTTGTTGCGTGAAACAACTGTATATATATGACAACTAACTAAAAATACATGATACGTACTAGTTGGCGGAGCTCGTCAGCTCTAATCGTGTCGTCGGTCGCTGGTAGTGACCGTTTTCGTGCGCGTTTGAGTCAATGATACGCCCGAACGGGTTCAATTTACTAAAATTTACAACACCCGCACACTGCTGTACCGTACTTCGTGCTTGGTACTTCGTTGGTGTAGTTTACACTCAATTTCGCTCCATCAGCGCAACGAATGTTGTACCAACCATCGACGAAATCGTCTGCTGTACCATAGTCAGGCTTTTCGTGGCTTCATTATTTACACTAATCTCCTACTCTTACCTACTACTACTGTACTGCCGAGCCTGATATCGGTGCGAATCAATACGAGTCACAAGAGAAGTTCCTGTATGGGATTTTGACCCCGACCATAGCCGACCTCGATTTGTGTTTTCCGAGGTAGCAAAACACATACCCTACTTTGTTGTTCCGCCAGCGCCGACTATAATGACTGTTGTTGTGAGAAGCCATTCTTCACCTAACTGTTCTAGAGAGGAAGGCAGCCATACGTACGTACGGAATGAAGTGGGTACATTGCCCTTACTGACTATTTTATGGATTGGTTACTTGGTGGAGAAGACGCCGAGACGCACGATCGAATATTGATAAAGTATTCCCTATACTCCGATGGGGGTGAGTAAAGATAACGATATACCTTACGTCATGGTTAAACGTGTAAAGAGTTGTTGTTCTGGAAGTCCTGTACACTCTGAAATATCCCACAGTACGGCAACCATATTTCCGGTATCAACTACCGGTACGATACAGAACGAGAGTCACGTCCTACCAGCCGCAAATATCTGAGGCCGGTATGGCAAAGAATACGAGCCATGTCGTCCAGCCCGCGTGAGGTCACAACATAGAACGTCGTCACCAACCAGCGATCGAACCGCTCCGCCTATTTTTGTTTTGACGGAAACGGTATGAAATCAATCTGAAATAGTGTCGAAAACATAACAAAAAAAACATTGCGTAGACGGTGTGCCTTTCGATGTTAATACTTCTTGTTGCAGCACAGAGGTGATATCGGCGCCGCGGGGCGATAGGCTGTGGTACGAATGAAGATATTTTGTGCAATCTTGAAACCAACCACGGCGACGCGTCGGGAGAATAAAAACATTCACTTGTGTATGCAAAGCACCACAGTAGCACAATCACGCTCTGAACAGAAAATGTACCAGGCGTGAATTGAAAAACCAAGCACCAATACATGATGTTCACCGCCGTGGACAAATTTGATCTTCGACACGTTAGAGATGTTTCACAGCTATCTATATCGTCATCTGAGACGCACGAAAACGTCCAGCAGGGACTAACAGTTGGATGAGTTTTCACAAGCCTGCTCGTCTCACTTAAAAAAATGTTTGTGGTACCCACCGCCCCAGTTCTTAAAATGCCACACTTTGTAGTATGGCCATAGAGGAGTATACTTAGTCTGCGTTGGCGCGGGTTAAGGTATGTAACAACATTATCATGCAAGGGGGAACAATACGTTTCTTACTGCGGTACTGACACCATCGCAAACTTTCTGTGTGGTAGGTATGGAAGGACATACCTTTTTTGTTTTCGTCGAGCGTGGCATATCAAAGTAGAATATCCCTTTTGTATATTGTCGAGATATCATATATGAAAGAGTGCGGCCCGAACCGAGGGACTATCGGTAGCTCGCTGGTGCATCCGTTTGACATTGTCTGTGAACAAACACGATACAAACGGCCCCATGTCGGTGTCGTGGTCGATGCTCAGTATTAGTGAGTTCAGCACAGCAGCCTACGTTTAGACGAAAACTGTTTGCATGCATCACTAGTGAAGAGGAATCACACAAAGGTATTCCCCGCTTTACATGATCTGCATACAGCTATTGGCCGACTTGGTTCTGGCCTGAGTGACTAGCATCAGAAGAATTACGCCCGTTTCATGACAAAATGTACTTGAATCGTATGGTTGGTAGTGAGACACGGACCACTTCAAGACAGCACACATATGACAAAACGTCCAGTGCGATAGCTACGGTTGTTTCATCTATCTAGTGAGGGTGGCTTCCTGTCTACTCCGGTCCTTGTACCTGATTCAAACTCCGGGGTGTTGGCCCTGACACACTCATAGATAGGTGGTTTCGGTCTCGGGCTCGCTTGGTTGCGAAACCCCACCGGTGCTCGTTCCCCTTCTCCTCACACCACTCACAACCTGCCAGTACAGCAGTACCAAGACCTCAAAGTCCTGACACCTCAATCTTCGTAACACCCTACCTTTATGCACGATGTCTTCCTTCATCTTTCTGGCCACTACCTACGCTGCCGCCGTCGGCACCTCCACAGCTGAGAAGACAACGACAATGGCATAGTCGATACGATCAATTACATGAGAAACCACGCCGCGGGGTTAGAATACTTAATATTTGTGTTTTAATGTCTTCATTTTTATTGGGTTGGCTGCAGTGGATATATTTTGAGGAACAACGTACGTCAGAAGTAGTATACTGCAAGAATGTTATGTCGCTGATCCATCAGATGCTGCGGTGGGCCCCATTGGCATTCAATTACTCCATGTTTGCCGGACCGGGCCTAAGGGTCCACGTATCACTAGCAGGTGCCCTGCCGTCAATGGCACCCCAGAGAAAGGGAAATTTACTTTGTCGTTATACATATGGTGTCATTGTGAAGTACATATGGTGTCATTGTGCGCGAATCTCATTGCGACGGTGACTCGGTTGTGATTGGAAACGGGTGAATTTGGGAATGATAAGCGAATGATAAATTCAAAGAATACGAGGACATAAGTGCGATCAATATCATTGACTGCATCCACAACGATCCGCAGCAGTTGCGCGGCTGTTCAATACTCCTATATATATGCCGAAACAAAGAAAGGCAATCAGGAGGTAGTGCGCAAGAACCGATTATCTTTGTGGGTTCCGTGTCGGAGTGTGCTACCCTCTTGGTGTACGTAAGCTATATTGGTTTGTGTCTGGTGTCTGGGAAGAGGTGTTCGAGATCGATGTATCCCACAGCAATATATACCGCAGTAGACGAGCCACCCATCTATAATTGGGTTTATGGTTTCTGTCGAACAAGGTAGATCCATAGTGCTCCGTCTCGTCCCCTGTCCAAAGCCTTGGGGCTTGAGCTACTCGCGGTATTAACAACAATAACCTGACCACGGTACACACGAATGTTCGGCGAAACCGTGCTCGACAACCTCGCACGCCAATTTAATCTTGTCAAATTGACATTAAAATTTACCGGAGATACCAAGCAGTGGCTGCCGTACCACGGGGTGGTTTGGGTCGACGCACGAGGATTCTAGATCCAGTGAAAACAGTCAGACCCAATAGATTCGAAGCCTACGGCCCTACGAGACTCTTCAGGGGTCAGCAAACCCTGTGGTTTCATGAGACTGTGGGGCCATTATGCTCAACAGCATTCTCCTAACAATCAACACGAAGACATTGGCCATACGCGTATCTACATCCGAAAAGTGTGGAGTACCGTATAAGGGTAGTCGTGCGTATATGAGGCTCCGATTGTTCAATTGGTTGTGCTCTACTGTCGAATAACGCTTATCAAGAGCGTGTCGTTTCCCGCCAGTCGATCTGTGTGGCGCGACCAGCAAAGAGCATAATAGAATATACGCGGAGACGACGACGTTCAGCCCAACCCTGGGTACAACTGTGCCCTGTTCAGCTATTACCAAGACAGGAGTACCCTCAAAAGACTACGATTATATCAGAGATTGGGATAGGTAACCGTAATTGTCCTGTACTACCCTGATGCTCTTCCTTTTTCCGTTGTGGTCCTCAAAAAGCTTAATCGCGGTGGCGCGACCGTCCAAAGTGAAAACAAACAATCGCCCAACGAAGCCAACTTTCAGGCCGAGCACCGATACTACAGTGATACAGCAGCACGCATTAGCACGGAGTGAACGGCTATAAATATGATCCGACGGGTATGTGGTCAAGGCATATGTTCATAAGAGCTCAAACATGTCCGGACAAATTGCATACGGTAGTGCCTGCACGGGTGGACTTTGTTTAGAAACACTTAGCTGCCGGTTTTGAGGGAATCCAAGCTATAGAGACTGGTTAACACCAGAATCACTCGATCGTCCTTCTCGATAAAGTACGAACCCAGCGTATACAAAACCGATTGTCAGTCGCAGGATTGCTTCCGCAAGGTGTTCTGGACGAAGTACTACAAGTGCTCGGATCAGCTGTACGAGCGCAGGTTGCGTAGTGGCGTCAAATAACGGTACGACGAGCATGGCTGTCGAATATCGGCTTGGGGGTAGAGCTTACCTACATTCCTCCATATTTCGTATTTTGCGAGATGCACTAATAATAGTATGACCGCTTGACCTCGCCCCTGTAACCGTGCCCGATGTTCCGTCCGAGCCGTATTCGGCTGCCTTTACTGACCGGAACAAATAGTATCTTGTTACTCGAAGTATAGTGCTGCTCAGGTCGAGTTATGGCACAAGCCTAGTGTATCGACGAACCAACGAGTTCTGGGAACCTCTGTCCCGTCGTTTCCCATTTCCGCAAGTAGTTCGTAGTAATTGTCTCTTGGAGGTGGCGTGCAAGGATGCAGACAACATTCCAAGCTAACTCCGTGCCTCGCAAGGAAGCCACGCTCCCGAACACATCAGCCTGTCTGGGAATGTAACCACGTTTGATCCCTCTCAGACGACGACAGCAGCTCCAACGAGCCATACGCCTTAAACCCTCATATTATGTTGAGGAGCTCTATGTATCACGCGGCAATCGGATATTGACGAACGAAAATTGTTTAACCCGATGAAGAAGTCCTAATGTGAACTTCCAAAACCGTGGATAACGAAACACTAAATTGTGTATGTTCATGATAGGCCTCAGCGAAAACAAACAAGTAACCTTACATTTCTTCGTGGACTACCTTTTGGGTTTTGAGACAATATTTTGGTAAGAGTGTTATGATATTGTCGGCCGATCGCGTCACATTATGTTGGAGTGGTTCCTTGATCCCGTACTGACGGAAGTAGATGTCTGACGATGTTAGGGTACGCAGCCTACCTCGAGAACCACTAGGTTAGCGTGTAGGCGGAATTCCTGGTTGCTATTGTCACACACGTTGAAGGGATAACGCGTATGGCCGATCAAACGTTACCATATTGTTACCGTCTTAGCAACATCTGCCCGTAGCGAGTAACGGTATGGTAGGTGTGTCAGCGGGATTCACACTTCCTACCGTAACACCGTTTTAACGGATATCGGACGCGGCCGAAAAAGCACGTGCATCACACTATGGGAGTGTGATAGTGTGTCGGTGAAATCCTACTTGTAGTGGCTGTCGTAACACGCGTGCGAGGGAGATGAAGTCTAAGTTCAACACAACAAGGCTAATATTAGCTTGTCAGCCGTAGCAGCCGTCCGTATCGAACGACGTCATGGGCGGGTGTCCCCGCAAGTCTTGCTACTAAAACCTACGCTAAACGGATAACGTATATGACAGATTAAGCACTATTATAGCGTCATGTTAATGTGACAGTACGTAATGAATGTCGTGACACAAAAGAGCGAATAACGTAAACCCCCAATCTACCATCAACAACATGTTACTGACGTGTTAGCTCGTACGTGCGAGTGTACAGACTACGTTCCAGATGGATAACGTATTATGTTATAGGTAGACAATGTGCTGGGGGGGTTTCAAGAAAATTACCGTGGCGTTGTTTTGCGGGCAGTCTTCCTACGTATCGCCTGTTTAGGCGTTTGAAAAATGGATACACTTTTTAGCCGGGGATACCATACTGTTCACCACCCCCCCCACGGCGATATGTTTGGAGGTACCCTCTACTGGGATGTCGGCGAAGTTGGTAAACACGCCTACGTTATGCCTGCCCCGCACGCCGCTTTATCACTAACACAGTAACTTATCGACTGTTGCGTTATCCGAAGTGTGAAACATTCCTATGGCACAGGATACCAGGGTATATATTATATATACAAGGCGCTTCGCTCCGCGGGCGGCCTACGCCGCCCGCTACGCTCGCTCAGGAGGGAAAAAAGTACATCAAACTATGCGAAGCGAACAGAGGTCCACGATTGAGTTTAGTTTTTCAAGGATCGTAATTGCAAACCGGCGACTTGAGAATGCCAAGAGTCCCGCCGCCATGCTTCAGGAAAAAACAGCTACGACGTCAGCTTGGATGCCACATATACGCTTCGCGTCGCGGATGTCGTACGCACGTACATACACCCCAGGTAGGGTACTACTGTCTGTACTTGTTTTTTTCTTTCGATCTGCTCTATGTCTGTACTGTACGTACGAGTACGAAGAAAGCGAAAGCACAGCACGGCACAGCAGCAAACACAATAAAAATGAAACCGAAAACTCGGAAAGGAAAAATATCCCTGTCCCCTCTCGTGTAATATTTTTCTGCCTGATTGAAACACCTTACACCCGGTCAAAAAGAAGAAAAGAGTAAAAGAAACAAATCGCACAGAAAAGCTTCTCTCTCAGCCTCGTACGCCGCCTGCCCCTCTCGCGACCACCTCGCTACCGATTCGGTCCGGGTAAATATTTTATCATTCTCTGCTACAATCAGCCCCGTCGCCCGCCTCGCGTGAAGCCCGGTGCTCACCGTGGCCGTCGTTCGCCAGCTCGATAAAGTTGGTGTTCAAACTGCACACCTCCCTCTTTCAACTTTAGCGTGGTCGTAAAAATAAGCACCGCTTGAATATTATCTTGCCCTCTCGAACGACCTTTATAAACTCGTACATACTCTATCAACAATCATTAATCGAAGCCAGACAAAGCCCGTTCATGCATCTGTCGTGTCTCGAGGCACACGCGACGCCTAGGCACGAAAGCGGCGACCGGGCTCCTTGCAACCCCCCCTATACCCGCCAGCACCCGCTGACATCCGCGCCGGTGCCGGGTCCTCCCGCGATGCCGTGCTAGGAGAACACGCACGCACACGCAACGAAAGAAGGAAAAAAGAAGGAAGGACCTAGAAAACAAAGAACTGCTGGAAAGGTCCGGCAAGGAATGAAAGGAGGCGGTTTGGAAGTGGGAGCTCTGAGAGGCCAGGGATGCACCAACCGAGCACGCTCAGGGGTTGTGATCTAAGTATGTAGTTCTATATATATTATATATATATATTTTATATACCAGAAATATATATATATAGTTATAAAAATATGTCACGAGACACATTTCACAATCTCTAAACTAATGTAGACCTATCGGTATTCGAACGATATCACGCAGAGGAGTCCAGCCGACGAGAATGATGTTGTCTGTCAGATGCTACCCAAGAACATCCATGTTATTGAAATGGATGACGTTACTCTAATGTGCAGGTAGTTTCTTCCTCGGCGTTCCCGAAACCGGGAAAAACAATATCGTTAGTTCTGTTCCGATAAGCCTTCTCGTCTGCCGAACGCAGGAAGTCGAGTAACGTGGAAGTCATATAAAGCACCACAGACTCATCCATGATTAAATAAATTTTCGATACACTCGACGGCAAGACAAGGGTGTCGAGTGGTGCGGTTAAACTAGAGTACATGGCCGCCACTTGATATGTACCAGGCAGCAAAGCATGCCAGCGCTAATCTTGTCGTCAGCCACTACTTGGAGTGAACGATTTCGTGAGTATTTGAGACAGCCATAAGCTCGAACGTGCTGAATACACTCGTAGTTACGTGTATAACGCGCACACGGCTGCACCGTAGTTCGTACTTGGTGCCGATAGTCTACACACACTTCCGACCCATCGGCGTAACGTATGTCGTACCGAGCATCGACGGAACAGTCGGCTGTCCCATAATCTCTTTTTCATTATTAGCCTTTGTCACGACACCAGCCTTCTGCTCCTACCCACGGTCATGGTACGGCGGAGTCTGATACCCGCGCGCGCTGAGTGGTATACGTGGTATTCAACAGGAGTCACAAGAAAGGTACCCATACGGGATTATGACCACGGTGATACCCAAACAGGAATTGTTGTTCCATGCGGAAAAACAGAGACTCTACTTTGTTGTCCCGCCGGCGCTGACCATGCTGCGTCTCGTAAAAGGCGGCTATTTTTGACGAAAGATTGTTGACAAATTTGTCCGACACATGTTCGTACGGAATGCACTGGGTATATCGCCCCTACTGACTGCTTCATGCCTGGATTACATGGTCGAAGACGATAAGCGCAAGCAGTACGTTCGTTACCATCTTATCATTTTGGTTCACCTTGAACCATACACCGAGTTAGCTGGTCGCACTCGAACGATTGTTATCTATTATTGAGTAATGGCAGTTGGTAAATAACACAATTATATATGTCCCAGTTAAACGTGTGGGAAGCTCTAAAAGCCCGGTGTACTCTGAATAACCAAAATGTAGACCATGAATGCCATATTGATTTCAAGTATCAGCCCCCCGTAAAAAAAACAAACATGGCCGCGTCGTCTATCCTGCGTTGGGTCACATGAGATGACGTCGTCACCGGTGATCGAGCGTCCGTACCTACCGTTCTCATTCGATGAAGATGTGGGCACAAGGTTTAGACTGAAATATTAGATGAAGCAAACACTCTTAATAGGTGGACGGTGTGCCGTTCCAACATGAGATTTTGTGTTACAGCACAGTTGTGATATCGACGCGACTGGGCAAATAACTGGCGGCAAGACGGAGGTCCAATATTTCGACACCACTCTTGCGGTAAGACGGACGTGAAATCATTTGGTATTATCCGTGAATCATGATCGGTGATCTGTCGAAAGGAATAGAACACAACCGATAGACTGGTGAGTACAATGACACTTCAAACAACACTTGTGACGGGTTCTTCTACGACAGAGGTAGGACATTACCGCTACAATGTTTTCTGAATGACGCGGCACCTCAACCCGAAATCGTCGTAGTGCCAATCTTGTTTTGAAACAAAACCTTTACTGTGTACTTGGGCCCTGGGATTTTTCATCTTGAGGCTATTCTGTTCTTTTTGCTGAAGTTAGGTTTTGGGTCGGGTATGTAGCTCCTTAAACGAGGAGCCTCAGAAACGTTAGGGTGGATCTCTATCGTAGAACGCTTCTTGTATCAAGACATGACTTACAAAACCAAGCACCAATACATGATGTTCTCTCTCATAGCAAAATGTGCTCTACTATTGAATGAAGATCTCCGACAGCTGTCTAGACTTCGCATTAAAACGTACGGTAGGTTTCAGGGCAGGTATTCACGGCTGCATGAAGTCTTGTAAGTCTGCGCCATCTTTTGAATTATTGATTAACGGTAGGCAGTGGCCTGGCTATAAAATTTCCACATATCGCAGTATAGCAGAGACGAGTACGCCCGCTGTACGTTGACGCGGACCAATGAATTCAACCTCGCGCGAGGCTAAGATGCTCGGGTGAGATGATGCTTCGGGTGTATCAAGTCGGAAAGATGGCGGAGGGTCAAACCATCCGCTTCCTCCAACGAAGTGAGTGCAAGTAGTGGGCAGACATGTATTGTTTCTTCAGGTAGGTGCCCGAACTAACTTGGGCAGAAAAAGAGTTGTGTTTTTGAAAACACGACAGTCGGGAACCGAAATGGACTGCGGGGCGTGTCTATCCGGCAGTTCTTCAAAAATGTAATCACCGAGTGTTGTGGTAAGCGCTTCTCCGGTAAAACAACGTTTCAGGTGCCCGGGTCGGGGCAAATTTAATAGGCACACAAAAATATATAGGTACATCGGGTTGGCTTGCCAGCCCCAGTCTCGCTATCGCTGGGGAAGGATCTATGTTACGTCTGGGTTACGCCTACAAACACTTCCAGGATAAAGTGCAGGCATGTTCTGGGCAACGTTTGACCGACGTACACCCATTTTTCGTTGGAGCAAACAGACAACTAAAGCATGAAAAGTGGAGATCCTTTCAGGCGAAACCGTTTCGGTAGAGCCGTGTATATGCATTCGACTACGCTTCAAGGAATTGAAGACGAAGTGAGCCCGTCCGAACACGCATTTCTGATGCGTACCACTTGTCTCTATAAAACCGTGTCACAAAGACGGGAAGTATGCTTGGCCCCACTTTGCTCGACTAAGTGGGCTCCGCGAGGTATGCTTTTTTTTTAAGCAATCCCAGGTCCAGCTTGTTCATGTTGAAACCGATACTCATGTGATAGCGCTCTGACAACTTCTATTATAGTCCATTTGTTTTACACCCATCGAGTGACTGATTCTACGAAGAATGTGTTTGGCATACCCGAATACGGAAACAGATCGACGACAGTAAGGGTTCGCGTTTCGGGGAGAGACTACACTTGCACAACATCATCCTACTCAGCTGGCAATGTTTACCTCAGGTGGGGGTAGTCCCCTCTGCAAGCGATACTGCTGCAGTGCTGTGGTTCTTCGACGATAAGAAGAAAGGGTTTGTGCGCACGGTCGAAAACTTGCGACAGTTAGTTCTCGTTCATGCACAAATTTCGACAGACTTCGCCGTTACTTCCACAGATCTCTACAACACTCTACGTTGGCACACGATAGAGTACAGTAGGTACTAGAGTGGCTATTCACAAGTTGACTCTAGCTCTGGTAGGAGAATACCAAAGTCCGCTGTGCTCGCTGGGTGTGTGTATCCTGGCTTTTCACTGGCCTTACTTCAAAATAACAGTATTTAATTTGTAAATAATGCGGATATTCAGAAGGAACTCCTACTGTACATTAGCACGGACCAGTGTATTTTTCATTTTGGTTCAGTGAGGGGGCATAGGGACGGCCTGTTGCAGTATATCCGTCTGATTATCGACGGAAATGAAGCGAAAATATAAGAAAACGACGATACGAGTACAACAGCAAGGCTTCGTCGCAGCGTGAACGGCGTAACAAAGGTAACGTGATCCTGTTGATCGCTGAATTGCGTACGAATGGTGTCCAGGAGCGTGGCAGCCAGCTTGAACCTAACCAATGAGACACTCCAATACCTATGTGGTAACACCGCTTGAAGATAGGCGTGATGGAACTTGACATGATTGGTGGCAGTGGCTATGTGCTGTCGTGGTCAATGTTCGTTGGAAGACGAATTTGCGGCAGCCTATCCTCCAATGATCAGTAGTCTGGGGGCACTATTGAAAGATAAATATATTGCGCGGTACTGTAGCCAGCGTCCACTATCTTACTAGTTCTTGGTACGGCTGGTGCAAGCCTGGCTCAGACGCTCGGGCATGCGCAGAGGTCATCCCAGTAAACAATACCCGGCGAAATCCAGACCTATCTGCGCGGCGGAATGTGCGTCGGTGCGGAGAAAGGGATCACTGTTCAGGCAACGCAGTAGCGACAAAGACCACACTCGAATGTAATACAGCAATATCCATCTAGCGTGGTTTCCGGTTAACATTGGTTGTTTTTACCGGTTTCGGACGCCAGTTCGTGGCCTTAGACCGGCCAAAAGCTGGTTCAGAGTTTAGGCTCGATTGGATGAGGAACTGCTTCAATGTTAATTCGCGTTTTCGCCACGCCACGCACACCTCGCCACAACTACACCATCACCACCACCAACACTACCTCAACCTCCTGACGCTGTAATTTCGCATCAAACCGCCTACGTGCACTATGCGTCCTTTTACCCTCCTGGCCACCATCTACGCTGCTACCGTCGGCACTTCCTCAGGTAAGACGATACGGGCATGGTTCAGGTTATACAGTCCAGGCGATCGGAGATCACGATGTAGATAAATAACGAGGCACCTCTTACGTTTTTTCGTCGTGTGTTCATGATGTTGGTCGACCTGAACATTGTTTGAGAGGTAATAGTTGACGACATGAGGGCCCCTTTGGATGGGGTGGCGTTTATTGTTTGCGTTAGTTCGCGGAGGGGGAAAATCATGCATAACTGGTCCCAATCCCATGGTGTATAGGTGACTGGAACGTTTCCTACTGTCCTAGGTACTGCAGGGAAAGCGAACAATCGCCGTATCGCTGTAGATCGATGTAATGCCCATGGGCGCCAGTCGATTTGGACGGCAATCCATCTCGTGAACAGCGGGGGTTGTGAGGAATGAAAACCGGATTCCTTGCCCGATTTCGGAAGCCAGTTCATAGCCTTGGACAGACCAACAACTGATTCTGGGGTTAGGCTCCAATGGATTAGGAGCTCCTGCAATGTGAATTCGCGTTTTCACCACGCCACGCACAACTGGCCACAACCACACCATCACAACTACAAACACCTCAAACCCCTGACGCTGTAATTTCGCATGATACTGCCTTCCTGCACTATGCGTCCGGTTACCCTCCTGGTCACCATCTACGCTGCTACCGTTGGCACTTACTCAGGTAAGACGAATACGGGTATGGCTCAGGTTGTACAGTCCATGCAACCAGAGATGACGCCGTAGACTGATACGGAGGCACCTCTTCCGTTTTGTTACCATACCTGGTATGTGCATGATGTTGGTCGACCTGAACCATTGTTTTGAAAGCTAACGTGTGACGACATAAGGGTCCGTTTGAATAGTGTGGCGTTGATAGGATGCGTTCGTTCCTCGAGGCAGCAAATGATGCACCACTGGTCCCAATCCCATGTTGTGCAGGTGACTGGAATTTTTACTACTGTACTAGGTACTGCAAGGAAAGCGAACAAACGTCGTATCGCAGTAGATGCAATGCCCACGGCCGCCAATCGATTTGGACGACAATGCATGCCGTGGCCAGCGGATAGTTGTGAGTATTCCGAGCGGTGGATACCATACGTATCCCGCGAGGGAACCAAACTTCACCGTCTTCGCGAGTAGCTTCATCCACAACGAGCAGTACTTATTGAAAGTTGACGATCACGTCCTCACGACGTCCATATTCATGAATGCGGCGAGTAGGTCGTGCGCACTCATTTCTTCTCTTCAAGTGAGACCTTGGCGGGGTCCGCTATCTTTCTGGCGTAAGGTACATTTGGATGGTGGCTTGTTTCTGAACCAATCTTCTCGGCATCGAGGCAGTCCACTAGAACAAAGGCGCATAATAATCCAGCCGGGGCGGTCCAATATTGGAGGTACGGCTTCTGCATATATTGTTCAATAAATACTTTTATTTTCCAGCCTAACTTGGAGATGTTTATGTCAACGAGCTTCTTTGACAAGCCGTGGGCACAGGTGTCTACACTCTCCCTCCCGGGTACGTGCCTTGATATTATGTCGCGCATAATGTTCAGCAATCCCACTGCTCGTCGAGGTTCATCGAATGCAGCTAACTCACGCCCTTGCGCTTTCCGCTGATCGTTTTGTATTACGAAAGATATAGCCCCAACGAGCATGCACTCGGTGAGAGTTGAACTCACGAGATTGCCCTTGAAAATTACGCGGACCACCCACGATGCCACCTTGTCTCATACGGCTTCATCCGCATTTGTCTGGTCCCGCTATTTTCCTGGAGCTTCGAGCCTGGGACTAACTGTCGCAATTTGAGACAAGATCGATTCGTGCGATACCTGTGCTCGATACACCCGCACCGCATTCACCCAGCTTCAGATTGAAACGTATCGCGCTGCTTGAGGTGCCGCTTTTGACGGTTCAAAAGCTATAATGGAAGCAGAGGCGCCAACACGCTTGCAACACACGCCCACGAATAATCGTCTCAGCTGTTGTACAGCAGAAGGTGCCACATCGATAGTGCGTCAAGTGATGCGGTGTAGCAACATTTGCCAACCACAACCCTAACCCAAGCCATCTAAAAAAATCTCTGGGAATGAAAACAGTAGTAAGCAGAGTGTGTGAACTATTCATCACATGTCGAATCTTGGCACACAAAAACATGGCTGAGTCCCTACGTCCGGACCAGGTCGTCAACACTTACCCATACCGTAATAATACTATGTTGTTTTGTTGTTGTTGTTCTAACATTAACTCACAATACAATGCAGTCCGTGGTCACACGGAAGGCTCCAATAACTCTGGAGTGGAAGAAATACCTCAAGTAAAACAGAGGCAAAAACTAAAAACAAGCGTACGCACTCCACCACTGCGGACACCAGGGAAGCAAAAAGGATAATAGCAGACAAAAAAACAAAAAAAGAAGATGAAGCGAAGCAAAAAAACAAAAAAAAATAAAAACAGAAGCAGATAGCCAAACGCAAAAAAGGAAAACAGACCATACTAACAAAGACACGAAGAGGTACAAACGGGAAGGGACAAAAAAGCGATAATCACGGGCGGGGGGGAAAGAAAAGACGAAAGGCAGGCACTGGAGTATGCAGACACGCAACGTTGCCCAGATGGCACCATGCTAGTTACTTGGGTCCCAAAGAAGGGAGTGCATCATGACGATGATGGCCATAACCAGGCTTCAGTCTGTTGGGCAGACCGCCTCCCCCCCCTTCCCCGCCCATCCCCCCTCGTCCCCCTTTCGCCCCCCTCCTCTTCCCTGCCATTCTGCGCACTCGCGTTGACGTCAACGGCTGTGGTCGTTGTTGCAGCTATTCTATGCCGTTCCGCCGATGCCTCCTTCTCATCTGTATGCCATTTCTGCATGAAGGTCTCAGCCCCTTCGTCGACCCGTCGGAACCATCTGCCGGCTTTCTGTGCTGCCTCGCGCCACCCTTCGAGCTTGATGCCGAACTCCTTGAGGTCCTCCTCAAGATACCTCATCCAGTCCCACTCCTGTCCTCCGGAGTAACCCTTACTCCCAACCATCTCCCCAAACATCACCCTCTTCGGCAGACGCTCCTCTTCCATGCGTGTCACAAAGCTCGCAAACAAGAGCCTACGTCTGCGTACCGTCGTCTCAACGCTTTCAGATTTTGTCCTGAGAAGCGCGCTAGCATAGGATAGAATGTGGTCTTCGCTCTTTCGTTTTCGCCAGCCGATGCATCGGAGGAGCATCTTGTGGTGGACCTCCCGTAGCCTACCGTAATCAGTCTTGCTCGGGCTCCAAGTAACGCAACCGTAAAGCAACGTTTCGATCACCTCGGCTCTCAGCATTCGCACCTTCAGGCGTAGGCTCACACCCGGGGGGTCGTAGATTTCCATTTTTTACCGTCCGAAGCATGCCCATGCCCTCTGGAGTCGACGCGGTACCTCGACACGTCTGCCCGTCCAATCTGCGCTGATAGCCCCGCCCAGATACACAAACTCGGTCGTGTATTTGTACACTTGACCGGCGTCGGTGACGGTGAACGGCACGTTCCCCCCATCTTTCGTTTGCAGACACATTATCTCCGTCTCGGCCTCCGAGACCGTCAGGCCGAAAGCGGCACACGCAGACACGATCACCGTCATCATTCTCCCCAGGCCGTTGGGTGATCTCGATACTATGCCTGCATCGTCAGCATAGAGCATAGCCCACAGTGTCTGGGTCTCTTTATCATTCCCCTGTCCGTCGGCGTGCCCGACCCGTGCGTTCCCCCTCTTCTTTTTCTTCTTCTCCTGCTTTTGTTGGAGTTGCACCAAGCTGTCCGTGATGGCTTTATCAGCAGCGAAACGTTTCTCCGCCACACGCAGCACCGCTGTAAAACACATGTTGAACAACAATGGCGCGAGCACACACCCTTGCCGTAGGCCCTGTTTCACGTCGAACATATCTGAGCACTCGCCGTCATCCAGCCGCACGCATGCTCGCATGCCGTCGTGGAATTGGGGGATAACGGTGAGCATTCTAGGTGGCACCCCAAAGCGAGCCAAGACAGCCCAGAGGAGGGTTCGGTCGACGGAGTCACAGGCTTTGGTGAGGTCGACAAAGCACATGAAGAGCGGAGTGTCCTTCTTCCTTGCCAACTCCTGCAAGCGTCGCACCACGAACATCATGTCGGCTGTCGATCGTTCGGGCCTAAAGCAAAATGCTCCTCTGGCAGTGTGCCTTCCCGTTCGCAATAATAGTCAATGAGGCGGCGCGCGATGACTTTGAGGAGTACTGGTATTTTGCCGGCATGCGCGACAAGGGAAAGGCCACGATAGTCACCACACTCCGTCCTGTCTTTCTTCTTGTGCAGCACCGTAATCGTTGCATCCTTCCATTGCTGCGGCACGACCCCTCCCCTCCACACAGCGACGATAATCCCGTAGAAGCTTCCCAAGGTGTCCGAGTCTCCTTCGTCGGCCAGGACCTTCAGACGTTCAGCTGGGAGACCATCAGGCCCAACCGCCTTGCGGTTCGCCATCGCCCTGATCGCGTCTTCCACCTCGTATCTAGACGGGACGTCGCCCAGCGGACTGCACGAGGGCCAGACCTTGAGCTCATCGACGATAGTCGGGTCGAGGGTCAACGACTTGGTGTTTAGCAGCTTATGGAACCACCTTACCCATCGTTACCGGATGAGGCCTATGTCTCGTAGTAATCTACCTTCCTCGTCCCTGATGTACTGCGAATGGAAAGTCCTCTTTCATTCCACATTCATCCCCTCAAGGTGCTTGTAGAACCCAAACTGATCGCCTTCTTGGATACGTCTTTCGAGTTGACGAACGTATTCCTCGAAGAACTTCTGCACTCCGCCCGTCCTCGCACGTTTGAGCTGTTTAGTGGCAATCTTCACAGCTTTTCGCAGATGTTTGTCTTCCGGGTTAGCACGTAGTTGCGTCCTCGCATTTTCCTTCTCCTGCCATCGTGAGTGCACCTATGCGTTTAGCCCTTGTTTTCGACTGGTATGAGGTGCTAGTTTAGCAGCAGTCGACAGCACGGTCTCCACTAGAGCAGTTGCCTTATCATCGACACTCCCAATTGTACCAGGCGGTGGGAGGGTGAGTTTGGTTATCTCCCTGTTGAGGTCCGCTCGGAGACCGGGGTCTACCATCAACCGTTGTAGATCAATAGCTCGTTTTCCGCTGCCTGTATTTACCCTCCGATTCGGCGAGAACCGACCCAAGAGGCGAATATTGCAGACCACGAGGTTGTGGTCAGATTCATGCCGATCCTCTGGTGGTTTCCGTACTGTCATGTTGCGGACCAGACGTCGATCAACTTGCCGAGTAAGGATGTTGTCTAGCCTACACTGACCCTTCCCGGAGTTTGGAGATTGGAAAGTGTACGACACTCCGTTAGTAGGTGTGGCAAATAACGTGTTGAGGAGCGCAAGCCTGTTGTCAGCTGCGTGCAGGAGTAGTCGCTCTCCGTTGTCGTTCAATTAATCGCGCCCGTATTTACCCATCACCTTACTGCCGGCACATCTGCTCTCTCGCTTGCCGGTGCGAGCATTTGCATCCAAGAGCACAAGTAGGTGATCCCCACTTGGGACCCCCGAGACGACCTTGTTCAACTCGTTCCAGAAGTGATCTTTCTCGCGAACGGGTGCATCCAGTATCGGCGCATAGCCGACCACAAAAGAAACAGCATTTGATTTGCCCTCAAGTTGAATGCGAACTTTCATCAGTCTGGCACTAACGCATCCCACCTCGAGACCATCCTTGCCCATACGGTCGCCCCGGTGGTTCAAGTGGTTAACCTCGAATTCTACTTGTTTGAGTCCTGGGTTCGAGCCCTAGGAGGGTCGGACTTTGACTTTATTTGCAAAAATAAAAAAAGGGATTCAATTGTTGAGAGCGCCTTGCAGCGTGGGTAGGCACAATTCGATGCGAGTCGACGAGGGAAGAAAAGGCTAAAATCTTCTCGCGATAAAAATGAAGGCACGTACCGTAGCGGGAACGGGGGAGAAGAGCCTGCTATGTGACCCCGGATCTGAGTTACGAGTTGGAAGGAGAGAGAGAAGAAGATGTGCGAAGATAATGAATGGGATGGAAAGAGAAGAGATACCTGCCACAATAGACTCCCTGACAGCTAGTCCTACTCCATGGGTGCCCTTCCTCTCGTATTTGCTGCCGTCTGCTCCAGAGCAAAAAATCGTGTATCCAGCTGCTGTGAACGTGCTTTGCCCGTCTCGCCTAGTCTCTTGGTGACCTACGACATCGCATCCTAGTTCCTGGCATACCTTCAGGATAAACTCGCTGTGGCCGATGCCATTTTTGCCGTTGATGGCGAGTGTGCGAACATTGAACGTACCCACGACGAGTTCCCCAGCTCTGTACCTAACCCTAGCATCTGAGCGTAACCTTCCAGTTTCTCTGCGACCTTTCCGACCTTGCCTCCTCTTCTTCCGTGCTGCGTGTTTTTTTCTCCTCTACCCTCCGCTTTTCCCAGGCGGTGGGTTTCTTCCGTTCCGTGTTTATGTGAAATTGTACGAGTACAAAACACACTACTGTTGTAGTATATACTAACAATAACTACTGTAATAAAACTGTCATCCCCATCTCTAACCCTGCTGGTACCTATCTAAAGTGTCGAGGTGGGCAAAACGATTACATGAACGCTTTGAGAAACAGGGAAATGCGTCAACTAGTGTAGTTAGCGTCCGCCCAGGGGAGCACGCATATCCTAACCTCGGACGTCACGCGCGTAGATAGATCCGATATAAAACATAGAGAAACAGGGTTGGGAGTTCTTTGCGAGTAGATGGATTACCGTAGCGGGAAGGGGGAGAAGAGCCTGCTATGTAACCCCGGATCTGAGTTACGATTTGGAAGGAGAGAGAGAAGATGGGCGAAGATAATAAACGGGATGAGCACAAAAAAAAAAACGGAAGTACTCAGTCTCTGTTTCAACACATTTCACTGGGTTTCAATGTCATGCGCTCCAACAACGACGGAGTGTCGTTCGATTTTCAATTTTATGGCTTCCCCCGTAAAACTGGGAGTTAACACAGCGTTTATATTCTGCGTGAATATAAAGCATGCGTCCCCTTCGCCCTTGACCCTTTCTTCGTTCAGTTTATATGACTTCACGAGTCGCGAGGTCCTTACACGATAGGGTACGGCGTACGCGATTGGATAATCGTACGCCGAATATAAAAACCTGCGCTGGTCCGCATCACTGGAAGGCATGCTGAAGCGCGGTGTGGGCTTGTCCCCGATGAAGTTTGACATTTGTTTTGTCCGGCATCGTATTGATAGTAGGCTTCAGGCCCGTTGCTGACGCCATCCTCCACCCCACAAGCGGTCGCACGTTTTGTCTATGCAAGAAAAACAGCGATCGATGACGGAATCACCGGCAAGAAACAAAAACGTTCGGTCAATTGTAATTCATTCGGGGCATTCTGCTCCACGAACATGAACGGAGACGAGCACTAATCCTCTCTATTCGTTGTCCTCCGTGTGTAACATTCCGCCCCCATACCAGCTGCCGACGCAGGCGATAGAACAACCGTGAAAGTGAGTGCGTCTGGGTACGACACGAGGCCATACTACCCTGGTTGTAGCCCGCACGGCTGCATCCCCGAAAACACCCGGGACGGCAGCCGCGCCTCGAACTCTCGCTGGTCGTGCAAGGGGGACATCCTTGACAACGACAAGGGGTGCTGGATCAAGTACTCTTTTCACGAACCTCAAGACCTAGAGAACATTCGAATCGCTTTCTACGAGGGTGACGAGAACACCCGTAAGCTGAAGGTGTACACGAACGGGAAATACTACGGCAAGATCAAGTCCAGCGGCAAAACGAACGGATTCCAGACATTCGACCTCGACACGGATGAGACGTCTGAGCTCAAGCTTTACCTCGACAACTACAAGTCGAACAGCGACGTGTGGCTCAGCATCACTGAGGTATGAGGGTTACGAGACTTGTAGTATGCCAGCCACTTCGTTGACTCGGCGTGAAGAAAACAAGAAGGTTTCGAAACATCTGAAATCGGGAGGAAATGCATAATAAAGTCGTTTTTGATGCTACCACAGGCCCGACCCGCGAAAAATATGTCATGCTCAATGCGCAACATACAATCGATCGATCCAACAGATAAATGCCCATTAGAATGCAGTTTACGCATAAATCTGTGCAACTCCTTAGTTACACCGCCTACGTTTGTAGTCTCTGGTAAGTTCAGCGATCGAGTGTTCACCAACGTACACCGGGGGAAGCGTGAGACGCGTGAATAATAGAATCTCTTAGATTACTCGTACGTGTTCTAGACGATGTGAATGTTGTGATTACGTACTGCCCCCCGACGTAGGGGAAAACGTTAGAACGAGAAGAATATATGGGTTATTTGTTTGTGCTCCGATGGCATGCTCGTTCATGATGGGCACCTTTAAATTGTCCGGGCCGTATGCACAACGCAAACCGAGCTCAAGGCTTGCAATAAAGTTGCAAGCCCTTCCCGGTATTTCTCTCGTCCTCTCGATGCAACGTCGGGCGTATCCTGTCCTGAAATCACGAAAAGCTGCAGATTCGCCGGCATTGGCAAATCCTGCAACTCCTACAGTTATGATAGGCTAACCATTACGGGGGTATTGTCTTGACGCCCGAATGCAATTACAGCTGGGGCTACAGCATGTTCTTGTGTGGGACCCATAGACGAAAGGAGTCGTGTTTACAATCACCCCAATTATCCCTTTCGCTGTCCTCGTTGTACACGTGATCCAGAACCAGTAGTTGTGTGTTATGTTTCGTTATGTCACGCGTGAGGGAGTGAATCTAACACGTGCACTGATGTCCGAACTGTCAACCGAACACTCAGGTGCAGCTCATAGTTGAGTAACTCGTCGTTCCAGTCCGTCGGGGCGTGAACAAGAACATACTGCTGGAGACCGTACGCGAATGCTGTCTATCTCGTTCAATGATCTAGAGAGCTGTGTGTACGACAGTGGGTTTCCAGCAGTGTACGTTTGGGGCGGGGGGGGGGTAGGGCGTGCCACGCACACCCCGCCCAACATTTCAAACCATGGGTGGTGCGCCCGTAATGTGCGCCTTTGTGTTTTCATGCTTAATCATGCTTCCAAAGATGAGTGACTCATATTGTTAGCTCGGCTGTAGAACACACGTTCATAAATAGTTGGTATTGCGCTACCGTATCCCATTCCAACCCAACAGAAAAATCTCCTTCAAGTGTGCCGGCCGGGAGATATATACCATAAGTCAGCACCGTCGATGTGCCTGGGTCGGGTGCTCGACAGCAGTAGCGGTGGCAGTTCGCGTACATAGCATTTGTGGTTGATATGGATCATAGAGCACCAACGGTAATGACATCGCGAGGAACGCCCGGGATGTGACATGACGTTAATCGCTATCTCAAGGGTAATTCGATGACGTGGGAAGGACGAATTCCATGATCGGTATACAAAACAATCCGGAATTGTGATGTCATATCGCGGATACGTATCTGACTACGAGGGTGGGGGGGGGGGGGGGTCGTGGATACGCGAACTCGTTGGTTTCGTCGGTGTGGAAGTTGGTGTCGACAGGGAAAGACACGTTTACACCACCCTAGGATCAACCGACTGTTTCCGGAGTCGTCAAGTATGTTCGTTGACACTATTCGGGATGAAGGGGGCAAGCTCTGCATTGGGGGGTGGACACGTTCCAGCGGCGGGTGTGTTGATGTCAACGTCGACAAAGATCGAATGGTGTGGAGTCTGTGCGATTGACGTACATTCTTACAAAGATGAACACACGCATTGAATTCCTAGGATTATATATGTTGGTCGAGCTGGTGGTATGATGGAGGTCGGCTCGTAAAGATGAGGGAGACAGTATGCCGCCTGCCTGCCGAAAGGGGAGCCGTGGTTATTCGTCCATTGGATTCGCACGCCAGTGACATAAAGCATTGAACTTTTGTCGTTTGCGAAAATACCGTTGTGTGAAGTGGAATGATTGGGCTTAACCACGGTACAAAAGACGTTTCGCGCGAAAGGTTTTCCACAAGCTCGCACGGTATTTCAAATCTACTCGAATTGACATCAGATCTGCCGGAGATACAACGCAGTAGCTGTTGTACCGTGGCGGGATTTGTGTTGTAACTTGGCAGATCCACTCATTCAGACGCGTGCGGCCCGGCCTGACCCCTCAGGGGTCAGCAAACGTGTGGTTCCATGTCAGTGTTGCTATGATGAGAAACAGCCTACTCTCAAAAACGACATTACATCGTATATACAAAAGAAATATATATGTGGAGTACCCTACAAAGACCATCATGCGATCATAGTATACAATACTCTCCGTGCTCATGTTGTACTTTCAACAAGGGTCTCGTTACAAGCGTGTCGTTCCCTGCCAGACCACGTATGCGGGGCGACCAGCGAATTGGGGCTAATATGTCTGATCTCAGAAGACAAAGGTACCCCTCGCCGCTATGAATTTATGGAAAAAGTTGTAGGCTACAAGCGCTACAAATAAACATATCATATTATTCTTAAAGTAGGTACGTTAAAGAGTCCTGTACTACCGCGATCTGCTAGTGACATACGTTGTGCTCCCCCAACATTCAACCCAAAAACCGGATGATGCAGTGCCACAGAAACCTTGGCACGTAGAGTGAGAAAAATCTCGCCGTCATGAAGTCAAAGGTATGTTCACAAGAGCCCGCATGGGTATGGGCATTTCGGAAATATTTAGTTGCCGTTTATTCGTGTATCCAACCGTAAACACGCACCAATGCATGATGTTGTTTGTCGTAGACTACATGCGCTCTTCGACGATGTGAACGTCTTTCACGGCGGTCTACTCTTTGAAATGAGACGCGCGCTAGGTTTACAGCAGGGACTACTGGAGCAGCTGCATGCGGTCTACACGTCTGCCCTATTCACTGAATTTTTGTTTTATGGTACCGAATGTCCCTGTTTTTTGTAATTAAGTAATTTAGAGTGTAGCTTTAAAGAGGGCACTTGCTGTGCCATGGCGCGCATTAAGGTTTGTAATATCTGAACTTTGAAACCTGCAGACCAAGCTGTGAGCACACTCCGCGCCCGACCGAAAAGGCATGCCTTTATCCAGATTTTCCTCTGTAGGGGTATTTTCTTGGGCGCGACTTGCGGTTCTCAAGTGGCTATTCCATGGTTGGCGCCGATTTTATTGAACAGTAGATGGACCGACTCATTCCAACATGTTATTCTGGACCCGATCAAACATTCTCACTGTGACATCTCTTGTTAACCTGATGGAATTCGTTCGACTCCGTTCGGTCTAAGCGGGGGCCTGAACTCACTGGAATCTGCAATATACCCATACTTCTGCTTCCTGTTCAACATCGTAGCTACTGCTTCAAACGACATATATATGCCCACCGATGCACCCACACCCGTCGTAATATCACTGTCCATGCGAAATTCTTGATGAACTAACCCTAACAATTTTCGGTGAGGGCTTGGACTTTGTCAACCTGGCAACAGCTACGTGTTGTCCGTTCTCCCTTTCCATCTCGGTTTGTCATTGGGAGCGTGGTATACGCCATATCCGTCCATACGTCGTTCAAACGACGGCTGGAGGCTCTGCCGCGCAACTGCATCCCACAAATAGTTTTGTACTGACACCTTATAGGCCGGTTCGTTCTTGCTGGTGAATGGGCCGCGAAAACTCATTTGCTCGAACACATTGCACGTACGGGGCATCGTCCTTGCGAGTAGGAATGTGAAGCAAATTAAAAGCAATTCGCGTCTGAATATGTGCTCGTTAGAGACGTTAGCGCTTATCCATCCCAGGTGCTTCTGGACCAGTTCCAAAGTAGTGGCGCTCAGCTTGATATATCCTGGTTAGCGCGAAGATTGTTAAAAAACGACAACACGTACCGCAATCTCCCATCGCCTAACCATTATTCTGTCGTCGAATACGTGATCGATACTGTAGCGGTTTGTTGTATACGGAATATTGTGGAGGGCGATCGGTGGTGGGAGCCAGTTAACGCTCGTCATGCGTCCCGCGCCTGGTCGTAGCTTCGTTCTTCGGAGCAGAGGGTTTATCGACCCGTTTGTCAAACGTCGAAGCCATTCGGGCTTGAGATGGCAAATCCGTTTGGTTAAGGAAACAGCTGACCTAACCTACATATACTACCACGGCGTACCGGGTATACCGGGTTGAGCGTTACCACGATGCTCTTCGTGTGGAAGTTGCCCTGGTACAGAAACGTATACCCGAACGCCGAACGCCCAACGTGTACACGTTTACTCGTGGTTCATGGTTCTCGTGCCGGTTGTGGAAGGCAAAAGGCCCCCGTTTCCCGTCACTTAGTTGGTTGATAGGAACTGGGCACGTCACCTCAGCCACGTAAGTTTTGTTGTAGCCTAGTTGGACGACCAATATCCGTAGCTAGCCAGTATCAATCGCTACGCCCCACACAGAATGTGAAGGCCTGTCTTCGATGACGTTGAACGTAGAGTCCATCGGCAAGACGGAAAAACCTTGTAGAGCATCCTGGATCTACAGCTCGAACGCTTCGATTAGCGTATACTGGTTGAGGTATTTCGATCATTGATATTGATACGTTTTATATATTTTCCGCCTTTTACAATCTTTCAGGGCTTTGCTATTCTGGATTGTTGCGAGTCTTAGTGATTTTTAGAGCCCTGGATGGCGACTACCGTCATCATCGACAAAGCAGTTAGTGCCGTAGATATAGACTCTACTTCGCTTGGAACCTTGCACGTAGGTTCAGGCTGCGCGTACCATGATAGTACGGATCGGTCTGAGCCGGAAGCCCCAACGTATGCAGCGCACGCATTATGATCGTTTACTGTGTTTGTCGGACGTCATCTAGACATACTAGCAAAACCAACACGTCTACAGGACGACTGCTTCCTACGACGTGAATAATATGCTACCTGGTACTTTATACTTCCAGTCCTCGGGTGTAGAGTTCCATTTGAACGACGGCATACGAATAGGTTGAAATCCATTACGGTAACTGATTATTTTGGGGCTCTGAGCAAGTTCATATTTTGTTCGTGTTGAACATCTGTGGAAGGTTGCTGCATTTATTTCGGTAAGGCAGCCTTACCGTCGTTTATACTGCCGTTGTCTCTTGCTCCTTTGGCGTAAAACAAATCCTAGCGGGAGGGGTGTGGAGCCTGACATCAAGCCGACGACGACTATTGCATTCTTAGTTTATCTTAGTATCCCATTAATCACTAAAACCGTTCACCCCGATCGCGCAAATACCGCTTTGCCTTGACAAATCCACGACGTCAGACAATCCTAGAGGTGAACCACGAAGTCTGATATGATTTCTCCTGTCTGTTGAGGAGTGAAAACCTACATGAGTCTTTACATCCATGTCCCAGATGTCATGTTTCATGTCGTATGGGGGGCTAGGTGGACGGACTTTGAAAACAACACATACATGGCTTGTTTATGGCCCTAACGAAGTGAGGTGGTAATTCTCACATATAAAAGCAGCTGAGGTATCATCGCTGGTTTGAGCTATCAAATGTTTGAAGGGGAAATCGCGGTCTTGCCTGCATTCGAGGACAAAGACACTACTACTACAAATTTTCCACTTTTATACACACTGGTATAGTTCGTGCTGGCTTCAGAACGCCACCGCCTGCCAATGTTGAAGTTAAGCATGCGTTCCGTAGGCAAGTTCTGAAATAATAACGCAAACGTGTGCATGCCCATGTCGTCTTTGGACACATATTGAAGATTTACGGATTCACTTGGTTGCCCCGCCCAGAGCGTCACATACATGCCGAGTCGGGCCTAAGAGGCCACGGTCACCTCAACAAAGGAAACCACACCCAGTCATAGAATTAACCTAACAAACCAAAACCTTTTCATCACTGGCGTTCGTTGCCTGTCACCTCCCTGAGTTAGCAGGTTTGCCAGGCAACATCGGAAAGGGTTGTGGTATCACCCGGTGCTCACACGAAAACAGCACAAAGGTACGTGACGACATCACACATATACAGCAGTATTGAGAGCGAATACAACCTTGGCTACGGGCGGTCCATGACAGATCTTTGTTCAGAAGCGAGTGCTGGTTTCCGGCAAAACATGCCGCCCGGATATTGCTTTCTGAGCGCCCTCAATCCGCAAGGGGAACCACCATCGTAACTCTATCGCCTGACCTTGAACCAAAACAAAAATTGTAGCGGGCTCAACTTTTCAAAAGCAGAGCGTGGATAGCCAGCCACAACGCCACCGCTAATCGTCGCCGTACTGTTCACGATCAACGGCATTACAGGCAACCAATACGGGTATGTCCCACCGCTTCTTTCATCCCCCTTTGCACCTGCTTGGAAGATAAAAAAAAAACAAGTCCTCAATCTTGTGTTTCGCTCCCGTTGCGGTAGCCCAGCCTGTTGCATGGGCAGGGGTGCTGCATGCGCCACAACACCTCATGATCCCTATGGCGAACATACATAATATTCGGGATCGTGGGACTAAATCAATTCCCATTGTTACTCACCATAATCCCTATATGTGGGAAAAATATCAAACTTGCTGTTCTCCTCATCGACGGCAATCAATAGAGATCACCCCACTCCAAGAGACTATGTCGGGTGATAACAAAATGAATTGCCGGGTTCATATTGTACCGGGGGGAAGTTATGTCGTTTGACCACGGGTGTCACTTTCTCAACCCGGATCGCATTGAGGTTGTCCATTCGGGTAGTACGCATGCTCAATGTCGACGGGCCCAAAACGCCTCTGCGCGAACGGTTTCCGCATATGCATATTCCAGGGGCAATGTTCCTGCTTTCATTTCGTGCCTGTTGCATCATTTACAACAATAACAACTATGTGCTGGATGTGCGACGGCGATACCTGCTTTTTTTACTTCCTATGAATTAGACGCAAATTGTGTGATTTCGTTTCTGCCGGCTCCAACTGTAGTCTAACTCACCATGGTCACCTATAGAACGTGGGACGTAATGATGCCCGAACGAAGTGAAAGAGAGACACTCCAGCTGCATGCAGTGGTTGAACGAACCTCGGCCTAGGCAGCTAACGATCATATTTCAATCAACACGAACAACAAGTCGTTAGCTATGCAAATATGTTTTTGCTGAGGGTCTATCGTGTGCATCAATCTAACGGACTGGATACACTGCGAGATACGCACGTCAGCGTCACGGCTCACGACCACCGATTGACGAACCATACAGTGAAGGTGGGCGCTACACATGATTGTTATGGCTTCTCGGTGTCCACCGGCCCCTCATAGAAGCGACATATCCTTCACTCCACCAAGAACTCCACCTAGACGTTGTGGCGGGGAGCGAGAGAGCAGAATAGCGAAAAACTATTTTTAAATGCATTGGTAGCCGATCGTGGCCGGGTTGCCATGTTGACAAGTCGAGATTAGATGCAGAAACCAGGGAAACATAGGTGCAGCCGGTCTTACGGCCCAAATGAGGACGCACTATTCCCGGGGTAAGTGGTGTCAGATAATGGACAATTGAATCAACACCGCTAGTGGGTGAACGCGTCGACACCCTCTTGCTGGATAGTTTGACTCGTGTTATACAGCAGCCAGTCGCAGTACAGCAAGAACGACATTTTTGAAGTTGTGTATAGTGTATTCGGAATGCTTGCCAACTTAGGATTGTGTCGTAAAGACTCATAATAAGCGCAGTGATGAACCTGTACCCGTGTGTTAGATCTCTGGGTTTCGTTTTGTTTTGTTTTTTCGACGAAACGTATCGACCAGATTGGAGGACATCGAAAGGCCGGCCTCATCCACTCCCTGATATACACCCCAACGAAACAGTACATCATTGGGTCAATATACTTGATCCTCCTTAACCTCGAACACCCACCGCCTTTAGAAAATGAAGAGGGGAACGCGCAGTCGCACGGGAGCGAGCGCTCCGTGCTGAAACTAGGTTATGCACAATATTTGAAGAGCTTGCTTTTCCTTTCCCCCCCGAAGAGTTCAGTTGGAGTTGCTTTGAGAGCGATCTCACGGCCCTCCGTACCGAACGACGGGTAGCTTGTATATGTCCCGCGTCGTGAAAATGCCTGCTCGCGGACGCTTATCTGGATGAAGGGAAGTGAACCCGACCCATCACGGCCGAAGTGGTGGTCACGCCGGATGGCCTCAACAATAAAACAATAGGCAGAAGAACATTTCCAGCGCAGTCTACCGCACTTTCAGCACGGTTGGGTTGGCATTGTATACCGAACAGTGGAGAGGGGTGAAGAAAAATGCATATATATCGTCTAGGCTGTCCTTCGAATATATTATTATCAACCCAAGATGTATATATGTATCCATGCGAAGTACACAAAGCACTTGTTTGTTTTTCTAAAGTGACTAAGGGCCCCTTGACTTGGTGTCCTTTGTCTTGTGGATACGCGTTCGCGGCAGGTTAGGTAGTAGCGTCACCGATAACTTTTCTTCGTTGCCCGAACTCACCTCCACGATGCTCAGCCATACGTCACTGGTCGACGCAGGGTCGTCGAGGCAAAGCTTGAGCTCTTTGGTGCCGTACGTGTAGATACTGAAGTTCTGGTGTGAAAGCGTCGTGCCTCTGGACGTGACGGTGCTGTGATAGTCCCCGTTGTTGAACAAATTAAGCGTTCTGGTGTTCTCGTCCCCCTTGTGGAAGGCGATACGCAGCCAAAAAATGTCTTGAGCGTCCTCGAAGTAGTACGAGATGCAGCATCCATCGTCGTCATTAGAGCTGTCAAGAATGTCTCCCTGGCAGGACCAGCGCGACGCTGGCAATCTACTGCCGTCGCGAGTATTCGCAGGAAGGCAGCCGGTCGGGCTGCAGCCATAACCGGACGTCCTCTTGTCGTACCCTGTGGCGCCCACGTCGACCCAGGTCCTCTCGCGGGCATCGACAAGTAGTCCTGGAAAGGGGATTGTGTAAAACGGGTGTCACGTTCTGGGGACGTAAAGTGTGTATCGCACTCTATGGGGTGCCATAACTTATCCTCGTCTCTCTGGTCATGAGGGCGTAAGGAAATAATAGCACTGTATGGGCACGATGATGCTCGTAAATTTGGTTTGCGTTTCACAAACACTCGATGGTTTGTTTCGGCGCAGATTGCCCAGGGAAGATGTATGCTTGACACAATAGTCAGGTTCAGACGCACGTTCGTGCACTACACCAGTAGTGGTTCTAAGCATCCACTAGCTATCACGGGGGGGCATGGTGATTAGGACCTACGGCACACACAAACAACGATATATTTACCTATTTTTACTCTTTGATCCAATTTACTCTGGTCCCACGACATATATATAGAATACTCTTTTGTATTTGCTGGAAAAGGTATCATCATTTCGAAAGAGGTGGTCTGTGTAGTGTAAACCGAGAGCGTAAAGCCGCTTCCAAATCTGGAAGGAAATCTCTTTGGCGTTTCATCCACGCATCTTACAAAAAATGAAAACGGACGTAGTTCCAAAAAATATATGGACGAGGAGCTTCCAGCGTGCAATCTTGCATTCTCTCTCTGAGGAAACTCTCAAATTCTCCTCCAAAATATTACTCGAAAACAATCCAATTATTTTTTATTCTGTATAAGTTAACATGAACGAAGAACACATTGATTGGCACATGCATTAATATTCGTTTTTTGGATATCGACTTGCTCGGTGTACAATACTGTAGATGTATGGTGTTGTGCAGGAAACCCACATCGGAAATTCGTTGTTAAGGGCCGCTCGTGCTCGTCAATCTTTAGAAGGGTAGCGATTTTTTGGGCATCTGTTGTCTGCGGCTAGAAGTGACGAGCTTCACGATCTACACGCGCTGCGAGCTAGCTGTCATGAAGAGCATAACAAAATAGAGGGGAAAACCTGAAATATCTGGGCGAACCACGGAACAACTATGTTTGCCTTGTGGCTATAAGATCGTACTACCAAGACAGTAGCAGCCAATGCCATCGCAAAGGGTGGGTTCATCTGATGCCTTTTCCCGAAACAGTGGAGGTCATGTGGAGTGCGCATGGGCCGTATCAAGGTTTCGCGGCGGTGGGCTAACATCCACCGACGGATCGGCCCCTATCCTTACTAGTCGGGGATTTCACAGGAAAACAGGGATAGTGACAACGACATTAGTGAAAAGCGGCGTATTTGAAGAAGCCACTATCCGACCGCAGAAACACTACAGCGGAGAGCCGGTAGTTTGAATATCCAATTTAGTGTCCAGGCTCGACGTCTTACATTTTGAGTTTTTATCAATGAGTTTCGTATGCTATGAGTTCTAATTAACTTGGTCAAAGCAATGTTTTTTTTGGTTTTACACATTTATTTCTATGTTTTTGCGTGTACCACAAAAAAAGCCTCGTCTCGTGTAGAGGTGAATACCTCAGAGCACGTCACTCATTAATCAGGAAAAATCGCGCTCACGGGGTGTGCTTTTTTTGTGTGTTTTGGTCTCAAGGGGGACAAAACCGAGGTAATCCAGCTATCTATGCTGTCAGCAAACTCATACAGGACATCCGTGTCCAATTATTGGGTTTTCGTTGGGTGTCCTATTCATGGCCCAGCTCACGATCGGCCGCGTTTGGTATTATACTGGATACGTAGCGGTCAGCGATGTATCTCTCGACTACCTGGTACCAAGTATGTGTTTAGCATATGCCGCTGCTCTTTTGTTTTTTTGGCGAGTTTCATAGGCTCCACGTTGTTTACTTGATTGATGTCAACATTTTTACTTGTACCTCCCCAAAAAACATTATAAAAAGGTTTTTTGCATATTCCATGACATACATGTCTGTACCATGGTGTCGAAACTGTGCTAGACGATCAACTACGCGTCGTGATGGCGGCAGCAGCATAAAAAAGCACAAAACACTCGCCGAATGTCTCACGCGCGTGAATGCCACGACAACAGCAGTAGTAGTAGGAGCAGTAAACTGTATCCGATACATTTTACGAGCAAGTGTGAATCAAAAGATCAGCAGACAGTCAACACCCCGAAAGGCAATGCAAACAATGTAAACAAAAACAGTTTGGAAAGTGGGCGTTTCCGTTTATTAAGAGACCTGGGGTTCCTGTCAGAACAGAACACGCGAACCTCGTTGTATGGACCTAAACTTGCGACAAGACGACAGAGACATTGGAACAAATAAAACGCCTAAAAACAAGTGTAACACGCTCAGTTGTTTTAGGTCCCCACGCGGGCAATGCCGCCACTGGCGGGGTCGGAAGGGGCGAGCAAGGTGGCCCTTTTTTTGCCACCGTGTATGTATCGCAGCCTTCGTTTATTTTTCCGCCTTAAAAAACGTGTATATCCTCCCCTTCTCCTCCAACACACCTCGTACTCCTTGAATTTTCCACAGCAAGAATGAATAAAGTCGAGTCGTACTAGTTGTTTTATCTGGTATTCGAAGCTGTTTGGCCACAAAGGCACATCCATCGGGGCTTACTCTTCCGCCCGACTACCGGTCTACCCATTTCATGAGGCTATTATGGGGGGCCATAGTATATATGTCAAAGCATTATTGATAGAAATAGCGAATTGGATTGTGTTTTTTGTGTGTACCGTACGTCCTATCCCAAAGTGTCCCCCGTACTGCAAATAAATAGCAGGTCTACGCGCCCTACATGAAAAACGTATTTAGCGTTTTCGTGTGGTCTGTTGGGCCGTGAAAATATGTCGGCTCAAGGCGTTGTCTCCTTTCCACTTGGTCGAGTTCGTAAGGCAACTTTTATCAATAAATCCCGGCTAAGCTAAGTCTCGGCATATATATCTCAAACCTCTCCATAGGGAACATGCCTTGTTGGTTTCTATCCTCCCCCCCCCCAAATCTGTACACTGCGTTATCCATATTGTTCTGCAGCTCGCAATGTTTTGTTCTATTCTCCCACGCCACGATACTCGCGATGGCTGGCAACACCATTTTTGGCATGCTCGTTTTTTCATCCCCAAGCACTGTAGTTGGCTTTCCCACGTCAGTTCATGTTCTTTAAGGAGAGATTACCAGCTCTGCGTTGATACACTTTTACTTGTTGTATTTTCGCATACCACAGCTGTAGTGCTTCTAAAACGCTCTCGTTTGTACCCTAGCAATCGTTTCTGAGGACTTTGCGTTCACTTTCCATGCTACTCCATGCTCGGCCGATAGTCTCCGTTCAGTCTCGTGTTTCAGGATAAACTTTAAGTCTTCGAATTTACCCGCGTGCCTGCTACGATAGAGACCACTTTGCCCGCGTGTGTGTGTAATACATCCTTCCTTCGCTCCGTTTGCGATGTGCACATCCCAAGAGCAATGGTTTGACACCCGCTTTCCCTTGGTTCGTGCGTAAGTTTACTTCCAATCGTCGATCCCGGCGCAGTGGAGGTGGTCCATGCTACTCTGCGAGGGGTGTCAACGTCCATGGTTTTTTTGGGCTCTTCGTATAGGGCTCTAGAATTCACCCACAAAGGTAAATTCTATAAAAATTTTACGCACGCCCCAACGAACAGTCTCATCGGCTGGGCATATGTCCAGAAACACTATATATATATGAACTACGTTTCTTAGAAATTTCTTTGTGCAGTTGATCACTCGAGGAGCCCGTCAATCAGGAGCATGTCGGCGCAAAAAAGCCACCAGCAAGGTAGCATGGGTAGGGCTACCTACCGTAGCACGACTCAGGTGGCACGTACGAGTACCCCAACCTTGTGGTTGAGTACGAAGAGAGCACTCTTACGAGACTACCCCCCTCTAGATTGCCCCCAAAAGCAAAGGCAGAGTACCGAACGACCCGCGGTTACGCTTATCGCCTCGGCACGTGACTCTTGCGCCTACGACCACATCCCAAATGTTCGCCAAGTTTCACTAAATATGTTGCCTACATCCGTTTGTTGGCTAGTTTGAGTATATATATATACCTGGTATATATCAACGTATAATTTATGTACAGTCTAGCTGTATGTGTGCAATATTCGACGCGAGTGCACGAGGGAAGGCCGTGCTCTACATTTCAACACTTTCACAATGTATGCAATGCCTGCAGGTTGTTGGTGAGATAGAGACATGTGAACACGGATCCTAGTAACAACGAGTGACGGAAAGAGGCAAGAGTCCAGGGAACGTAGCATGTTCAAAACGAAACACATTAGTGCAGTATTCGCTGGCACGCATAATTGAGACAGCTCTGGTACTGGTACTCAGTACGTTACACATATATATGGCGAGAAGTGGCATCTTGAAGTCGGCGACAACGCAGACAGAGGTGAACCATTCGGACTGGGGTAATGGCCTTTTCGGCGCATAAACAAAAATCTGGATGGGTCAACTTTTTCTACTTCAGGAAGACGTGATATGGTTATTGATGTCTGCTGGCGGCCACCTTCGTGTGCCATCCTCAGCTGATCGCGTAATGAAATACATAGACGAAAGGACCACCCTTTTCGAATGTCCTGCAATATATATGAAGGAAATCATCATAGTAGACCTCGTGTGTAGACCTTCGGCTGATAAATTCCTGGACTATGCGAACGCGACCACCTGTCATTCACTTAACCGAAACGCAGAGCGTGAGCCCAAGCTCCATATACGTGTTACGTGTTGGCAGATAAATGTTGTGCTTGTTTCGGTAGTGTATATAAAGGCTTCCTGAAATTGAGATTGAACTATAATATAGTACGGGTATTATTGCTGTTTTACGTTGATCCTCACTTTGGATGAAATTCTATTTTCCCCGCTGTACCTGCGCCCTTGATGGTGCTTGTTGTTCGGTGCCCTGACGTTGCGGTGCTTGTTACCGGCCCACCCAAATCTGGAGTTTACATTGATGTGAACTTTATGTTTCGTTCCGGTCTGTCCCTGGGTCCGTTCTTAGCAGCTTAGCTGAATGATTCGGCTATGGTCACGTGGTCAGCCGACGACGGAAAATTTTAGAAGACTCAAGATTGACTAGCAGGAAGACATGACTCAGGTCTACAAAACAACGATACGAAACATACATACGAGTGTGAAGGGTGAAACATAATAAATCGGTTCGCGCTCCTCTTTCCCTCCCAACTAGCAAGGCGCAGGCCTATTTCTTCTGTGGTCGAAAAGGGGCATACCACGCAAGAGCTATAGCAAATATTTGAGTGATAATAACTTGGACGTTGTTTATCATCTCACGCACCGGCACAACTGTTGCAATCAAACGTTAATCTCCTTTTTATACCTGTGGTAGTGCCAACGGTAGCGGCGTAGAGGGTGGCCAGGAAGGCGAAAGCGCGCATGATTCTAGAGCCTTGATTGAAGAGGAGTATGAAGGACGACGTTTCTCGAGTGGTGGCTTGCAGAGGCAGCAGGAGAGTGAGACGGTGGGTACCCCAAATTCGTTTTAGGATGTGGGCCAACAATTTTTGCGTTTTTGGCAGGTGCCATTATTCGTTGCTTATTGGATAGATTTTGACAACCAGGTCCAGAAGAGCTCTGGCACAGAATACGGTTTGTATCGGGGTATTGGATTGCGGGCGTTTTTCAAATGTTGGTGGAATTGGTTCGTTTTGTCACCCTCAAACTGAACTTAGTTGTCAAACTTCGGCATATAATTCGTGTGTTGGTCCCCCTGATCGAGTCGACGGGTCCCTAACCGCGGTACATAGAAGCATAGAGTTTCAAGCAAGCGATTGACTGCGTTTTAAAGTCATGCTCGAGTTGGTTCGGAGAGTTCGGTGTGTTGTAGGGAGAGAATATTGCCGGGATGCTGGCAACGTTCTTAAAACGCCTATCTATACCCCTTCACTCTAGTGATAAAAGTATGTCTCCGACGTAACTTCGTATCGCAGGGGATGTTCGAAATAAGAGCCATCATACTATAATATCACGAATTACGTGTAGAAACACAAAATTGAGTTTCAAGGCTGTAATCGTAAACTACTGTAGCATGTGTCTGAGTGGCGTGGCGAAACGTTGACCACAGGTTCTTTTCAGGACTCTGCCCTTGAAAAGTCCCCTATCGGTATAGTTAGTATAGTTATGATATACCGGTTGCTCTGCAGTTCAGTTGCCGACATAAACATCCATATTACGAACCAAATGCTTGATGTCCAAGGATGAAATAAGATAAGGATTGCCAGCTAGACCACAGCACAGTTCATACTTCTTGACATATTAGGCACACACTGTTTTTTTTTTTCTTGACATATTAGGCACACACTGTACTACGGAGTGAATAAGGATCAACGACGCCGTCGTTTTTCGAGCATATTAACAATGCCTAAAAATGCCACAAAAATACTGGCAAGATATGTACGCACGATTTGTTTCTGTATGCTCTAATTGTTCTGACAACACCTGGATGGGGGTGCCATGTGATTTTTTTCAACCAGGAACTCTAGAAATATCTCCAATGATTAGGAAGTACCTCACAACATGCTCGAGAAGGTGATGATGGTCATGGTATTGTTGTGGAATACATATATACATCGGTTGGGGTCACTTCGAATGCTGTGTCGAAAAGGATTGGCATCCCATTACGTATGGTGCGTGTATCATACCGTGGATATCTGCCTAGCTTCACTCTATATACCTTTCTTTGTACCAGGTACAGTATTTACCAGATAAAGTACTTGATATCAAAGGATGCAAAGTGTACGTAATGCAAAATTGTTGGGTTCCTGCCTTGGTTTGTTTGTTTGTTTGTTTGTTTTGTTTTGTTTTGTTTTGCTCATCCAATTTTTTTTCTTCGCACATCTTCTTCTCTTTCTCCTTCCAACTCGGAACTCAGATCTGGCGTCACATAGCTTGCTGTGTTCGGTAAATGCGATACGACAAGGACAGCCGTAAGACCATAACTGTTCGTATTCATGGCATGCGTACGCCAAGAGATATGGTTGCAGTATATTTATGGTGGAGCCGGATCATGTTTTCATACAAAGAATTTGTGGACGGTCATTGATTCACTTCAGAGAAAAGAATTTTCCACGGCAGCGGCAACTGCGTGGACATCTCCCATGAGTTTACGCACGCATACACCTACACATATCTGGTATTTTAAAAATTAAGAGTTACGTTGTTAGTGAAACAATATTTTTTTTAATGTATCCCTTCGCACTATTACGGGGGGCGATAGTTAATAGGCCACACAAAGTTTGTTAGTAAAATTATAAAATAGATACCGGTAGTTTTTTCGTATAACATAGGTCCTACCAGGTACCTTGACTATGGTCCCCGGTAATATAAAAAATATATTTTGGACAAATGCCAAGTACCCGGCGCGGAAAACCCGCCGGGGCATATTGGTTGATGTCTCGGTGCCATCCGTGCATTCTGGAACGCGTGACAGGCGCTCTATCACGATTTCCCTGATTTCAGCACGAACGAGAGGCCTCATTTTATACGTACGTACGTATCCTGATGTACCGGCAATAAGACCTCTTCAATGTATTGCCCTTCCCCGAGCACATAGCCCACAGGCATGTTCCAGATAGACAACAAAAAACAGGGAGAGAGCGGACCGCTACAACGCTGCTGCGCATAATATGCACCAGCAGGCAACACCGTACGTTTGTAGCACAGCCATCTGCGCTGTACGGATGCGGCAAGCTGTGTTAATCGTAGGCTGCGGTCCGTAATCCTCCGTCCACCTTTCTATGCTGCTGTTGTGTGTGACTGACCCGCGCACGCACTAAAGTCAATGTCAGGACCGTTTGGATAAAATATCAGTACATTAGAATATCAACTGCCCTTTTCACATTCTTCTGACGTTTAGTGTTTTTGGCCAAAGTACATGACAGAAAATCGATATCAGACCACATGCATGCGCAGAACACAGAACTGACGGTGCAACCCCGCCTAGCAGCACGGGCAGCAGCAGGCGACACCACGCACGTGTGGCAGGCCCAAGGTGTACTGGTGTGGTAGTCAGCTCTCTCGGAGGCTACTCTCCGTCGTCTGTAATCATAACCTTGTCTTTCTCGTGTTGTGCTGGTCTTCATGTGTGTGCAAAAAGGTGTCAACAACGCTGCTGCTGCAGTGTGATTTCCGTGAGCAGCCAAGTGTGGTCGGCAGTTCTATCCCCTTTTCTTTCTGGACTTGCTTTCCCACTCCTGCACTCACTGCTGTGCTCGAGTGTCAGAGGTGTGTGTGTGCGCTGTGTGCCTTGTGGTCCGTGTGGATTGCTTCGCAAAAATGTAATTGTGTCGGCAGTCCCCCATATAATGCGGGAAGGGCCTTCTTCGCCGTGAGGGCCACAACATACCTACCGGGTACCTTGTTCGGCGGGAACATCAAGGGCATCTACAAGGCGAGCTAGGCAACAGCATTTTCACACAATAATTTCCATGTATGTTTTGCCCCCGAGCATGAAGGTGCAGTTCAAAATATTTCTTCTGCAGTGAAAGTCTACATATTCAGCAATACTAACATGCAGATATCCCATAACGCCGTAACATTTTGACACTACTACTATGGGTATGGTACAGTATCGCGAGCTGTGTCCTTTTTTTAGCTTGTTTTCGGGTCAACCCCAACGCCCGTCTCGCTGAGTCCTATATGTGTATGCGCGTTGGCAGGCACGTCGAGGGAAAGCGTACGTAGTTCCAGCGCCGGAAGCGTTGCTGTACCGCGTTTTGTGCACCGGATGTGAGACGTCATAGACATCTATCTCGGGATAGGGCTTTGAATGTGTTGATGTGTGCTCGTATTTGTTCGTGCTGGATATTGTGCAGTTGTGTCTAAATATACATGGCATACCTGGCATGGTTTACTTGGCGTATTTCACACTTGATATGTAGCCTGTGAGTACTGGGATATCGGCCCGACCGAATTAAAGGTTTGGGATGCCACCATCGCCGCTCCGCCCTTTGGCTGTAGATCCGCGCATGCCCAGGGCCTTCCTTCTCGTTTTCGACCTGTTTTTCTGACGCGCCTGTTGATCACAGTCCCGAGGCCGTGGCTGTCTCATCTAGTATCGACCCCTCCCTCGGGCTGTCGGAGCACGCTCCATGCCCCGTCGGGGGCACCATGATCCTTGACGATGCCTCTTTTGTAACCAAAATCGCGATTTACAGCGGAGCTGACGTCTTAGGTAATTTTATATTGTGTGGCGCCTGTAGGCACTGGCTACCCACATGTTATCACTCGATGAGATGGTTTACACCACATACATCTCTCGCGTGCGACCAGATATATATGTGCCCCTCCTTCTAGGGAGGGGGTTGGAGATTCGGCCCCTGTAAAAACTTCGAACCGTGTTCGCCTGAGGGTCCAACTACTCGTGGAGATGGAATTACGTGCTCCCTGTGAGCTCGTCGTTCGTGATCAGGCCGTAAGACCCACCGGTTGTTGCGTGCCCGACGCAAGGGGCGTGGTCGGCGGTACGATAAGTAGGGTGATGTCCCTGTGGGAGGTTAGTATTGGTCCGAAATTAGCCAGCTCCTAACCCTTCCAAAACCGAAGGAGCTGGTGGGATGGGACACACGGCGAAACGTTGGCGGACAGAGCTTCCGGCGGGCCAAGGCCTATGAAGCGCATGGCGGCGTTGCACGCGGCCTCGGCCTGTTGTTCTGGCGCCCAGGCAGCGTGCGAAGTGAGCGCTGCGGAATCAACAAACTTGAATTCGCCGGCTGCGCCGACGAAGGTAGCCTGAAGGACACGCCAAGTTTGGTGAAAGACTGGTACAGGCGATCCCAAGAAACGACGATCAGCGACGATGGAGAGGAGTGTGTGTGTGTGAGGCACTGTTCTAAAATTTATATCTGCAGTGGTTTCTTGTCACGGGACAATGTCACTGCTGACGGCATCTCTGCTGATGATAACGGATAGTGCAGGAATTTAGGTTACCAGGGTCGTGCAATCTGATATACGGATATCCACGACCTCGCTGAATGGTGGGGCCCCCGCGAGACAAACCCCGTGGGACGGTCTGGTCGAGCACCTGAAACTCACAAATGTCGTGTTTCATAAACAAGAATCTTACTTTGATTTATGTAGAAATTGAGGGCAGATAACTATGGCGGTACCCAGGTTCCATAGTTGTCACAGCTGTCAAGACTCAGGTGTCCGGGATGACGGACCGCGGGCAAATCGTGGCATTGCCGACAAAGAAATGCGGGCTAGGCATGCGACGTACGTCACTTCAGCTACTGCCGCCTTAAGCCCGCCTGCTACAGGATGGTGGTGCTGCGCGTCGTCACCTTTCATTTATTTGCTGGCACTAAACGCCAGCCTGCTTGGGCGTAACTCACCGAACGCATGATACACATTCAATAGCAACTAAAAACAAAACCCTCTTTAATCCTAGAACCTACAGAGTAGTTGTATCTGGAAACGACGAAATTAATGATCATCCGGTCCCGCGTGCGATCACACCCCCGCCAGTCGAACGGCCGCGACCGCCCACATTCGTCGTTTTACCCTCATCTCCTCTCGCCTCGCCCGTCTCGTCGGTCGCTAGCCCGTCCGACCGTGACCGCGACAAGCCCGTAGGAACTCCTCTTTTACGGCTTCAACCGCCGAGTGACATACTACCAGTCACCACGACCGACTTGGACTTCTCAAGAATGCGAAAGTGCCACATGTGTCAAGCCGAACCGGAGGCCCTCCGCTGACATGCGATTTGATCAAAACAACGTACTTATACGATATGTATGTTTCAAAGCGAAAGTACGGTAAAACGGTTGATTTTTTCTTGTGTTTAATGCTTCGTCCGCATATCTCCACCACCTTACGTTTGGCTTGACATTTATGACAGCAAAAGCAACAACATGGTGCCTGGTGTGGTTACGAATTATTTGTTCTTACCAATGTTTGGCCGTTCTTATCAATTGTTTTTCGTCTTCTTCGTCTTGTTATTCCTTTTCCTTTTCTTCACCTTCGTGCAGCTGTTTAAATTTAATGCTACATATATGTTTCGTTTGGGTCACATCCATCAATAGTATATATATATATATGGGTTTGAGCAGTACGTATTCAATCGTACGTCACTACTTGGTTTAAGCATTGCGGGTGGGTCGGTTCTTTGGGTTTGTCGATGATTCGCCGCTGGGTGTGTAGGTCGGTGGGTGAGTGCATTATTTGTGCATTTCGCTACGTGATGATCATCTGTGTTCTCTTAGAATTGGTGGTTGTCTGCTTTTTAACCGGCTCAGCCCTGGCGTACTTCCGCGTACCACTCTTGATAGATATAAAATATATTAATTACTTTGGTCGCCATCCGACAAGGTGGAGTGTTGTTCCAAAGATGACCAAGGAGCAGAAAATGACGAACTCTCTAGATCACAATCGCATCACTATCAAACGAAAGAAAAAACCGACGTGATGCGCAGGAAAGCTACCCCACCCAACACCCCTCCACATCACCCACCACAAACGACCACTACCCTCCTTAAGCACCTCCTTAAATTCATCCTCCAAAAACCCGCTGTCCATACAATTGGCTGGATTAAAAATGCTAGGCGAACGTTTCGACGGGCGGAGAGCCGAGCGGTGTTCCTGGTCTACACTGCTATCGGCACTACCTAGAAGGAAGTTTCGGCCGTCTTCTTTCCTTGTAGCTCTTCTACATTTTCCCACCATTCCCCCTACACACCACTACATACTACTACTACTACTACTACTACTGCTACTACTACTACTACTACTACTACTACTACTACTACTATTACTACTACTACTACTACTACTACTACTTCTACTACTACTACTTCTACTACTACTTTTTCGACTACTACTCCTACTACTACTACTTCTACTACTTCTTCGACTACTAGTAACTACTACTACTACTACTACTACCACTAGGACTAATACTACTACTACTACTACTACTACTACTACTACTACTACTAGGACTAATACCACTAATACTACTTCTACTTTATCTACTTCTACTCCTACTACTGTTCCTACTATTAATACTACTACTCCTACTACTACTACTGCTCCTGCTACTACTACTACTCCTACTACTACTACTACTACTACGACTACTACTGGGACAAATACTACTAAGACTACTACTACTACTACTACTACTACTTCTACTACTACTGTTCCTGCTATTAATACTACTACTCCTACTACTACTACTACTACTTCTCCTACTACTACTACTACTAATATTATTAAAACTACTGCTGCTGCTACTACCACTACTACTACTACTACTACTACTACTACTACTACTACTACTACTACTACTACTACTAAGACTACTACTACTAAGACTACTACTACTACTACTACTACTACTACTACTACTACTGCTACTACTCCTACTACTACTTCTATTACTACCTCTACTACTACTACTACTACTACTACTACTACTGCTACTACTACTACTACTACTACTACTACTACTACTACTACTGCTACTACTACTACTACTATTACTACTACTACTACTACTACTACTACTACTACCCGTACCGCTGACCCGGCCACCTCCGACCGCAAGGGCCCAGTCCTCCCTCCCAAGGACGCCCAAGGAAGCATCCACCATAAGCCCGCCATCCAATGAATTGCCTGGTTTAAAACTCCTGCGCGCATGGTTTAGCACGCAGAAGGCCGCGGGGTGTTGCGGGCCTACACTGGTTTCGGCAGTACATACGAGATGATCCCTGTCTTCGTGTCATCTGTAGCTCTTCTACCTTCTCCAATCCCTCCTGGCACATACTACTATCACCACCACTACTGCTATATCCCGTACCCCTGACCCTGCCATTTCAAGCCGCGAAGCGCCACTCCTCCCTCCAAGTCACTCCCCGAGACGCATCTGCAAGGACCCCGCTGTCCATCAAGATGGCTGGTTGACAACGGCTTCGTGCATGCTTCGACGCGCAGAAGACAGTGCGGTCTTTCTGGTGTACACTGCTATCGGCAGTACTTCCGAGAGAGTCGCGGCCGTCTTCCTCTCTCTGTAGCTCTTTTACCTTCCCCAACCCCTCCCGGCACATACTACTACTAACACTGCAACCACTGCTACCCCCCGTACTACTGACCCCGACACCTCCGATAGAGTATCTACCAAATTCCCCTGTGCGTCAAAATGGCTCGTTCGTGACTGCTGCGCGCATGCTTCTATGCGCACAAGGTCGTGCGGTGTTGCCTGTCTAGACGTTTAGAGTACCAGGTCAAGGTATTCAGTATCCCCACAGGACTGCACACCGACGGGGGTGGAGCTCCGGCCTCATGCTTTCCCAACACGTGCTAGAGCTCCCACTGGAGCGCGGCCTTGACCTTGCTTGTACGTTTAACTAGCGTCCGGGCATGTTCGAGCCTGCGGTGATGGCTAGCGACATGACGGAAACATTCCTCGCGGAATGTATCATGCGGCAGTAATGCCTGCGGTAGCCTGGTCGCATCACCATCGCGGAAAGCGTGGAACTCGTAGAGTACAGATAAAAAACGCTAGGACGCACGTGAGTAAGCTCCCCATTCATGGTGATATAGGAGATGATGGACGTCGGGGCGCGTTGGGATTGTCGCCCATGGCGCGTCGGAACCTCGGCACAAACCGGAACGGGCATAAAAGCACAAAACGGAAAAAGCCCATTGCCTTGGAAAGTCGGAGGGCAGAGGAGAAACAATACACGGAACCGAAGAAGAGAAGGAGAGGTCGGAAAGGTCGCAGAGGGGCTCGGAAGGTACGCTCGGATGCTAGGGCTAAGTTTAGAGCTGGTGAAATCGTCGAGGCTACGTTCAATTTTCGAACGCTCGCCTTCAACGGCAAGAACGGCATCGGCCACAGCGAGGTAATCGTGGAGACATTCCAGGAACTAGGAGGCGATGTCATAGGACTCCAAGATACTAAGCGAGGCGGGCATAGCACGTTATCAGCAGCTGGGTACACGGTTATTTGCTTTGGAGCAGACGGCAGCAAATACCAGAGGAAGGCCACCCATGGTGTAGGACTAGTTGTCAGAGAGCCTATTGTGGCAGGGGTGGGCAAGGATGGTCTGATGGTGGAGTGTCTCAGTGCCAGACTGATGAAAGTTCGCATTGAACGTGAGTGAAATCAAAAGCTGTTTGTTTTGTTGTCTGCTATGTGACTCTACTGGATGTACCCGCCTGCGAGAAAGACCAATTTAGGAACAAACTCAAAAACGTAGTCTCGGGGGTCCGCAGAGGGGATCACCTTCTTGTGCTTATGGGTGTGAATGCTCGCAATTGCGTGCGAGAGAGCCGATGTGACAGCAGCAAGGTGATGGCCATATTCGGGCGTGACGAATTGAACAACAACGGAGAGAGACAGGCTGGCAACTTACTTGCGCTCGTCATGCGGCTTTTGCCACACGTACTCGCGGGATGCCGGAAATGTTTCAGTCTCCAAACACTTGAGACGGTCGATATAGTCTAGCTTACATCCTTACTCGACAACTTGATTGACGCCTAGACGCAATATTACAGTACGGAAACGACCAGAGGATTGACAGGAATTTGATCACAACCTCGCGGTCTTCAATATTACCCTTTTAGACCGGTTTTCGCCGGTTCGTATGTTGAAAGCAGGCTGGGGAAAGCGAGCGTTTGATCTGCAATTATTGTTGACGGCAAATCCCGGTCTCCGAGCGGACCCCAAAAGGGAAAAACTAAAATCCCCCCCCACCGCCTGGTACAACTGGGAGTGTCGATGAAATGGCGAGTGCTCTAGTGGAGACCGTGCTGTCCACTGCTGCTAAACTAGCGCCTCATCAGTCCAAAGCAAAGACCGCTGGGTTGGTGTACACCCGAAACGGTAAAAGCGGAGGTGTACTCGCGATGGAAGGAGAAGGAAGATGCGAGGCCGCAACTACGTTGTAACTCGAACGACGTAAACCTTCGGGAAGCTTTGATGATTTGCACAAAACAGCTCAAACGTGCGAGGACGGATGGAGGGTAGAGGTTCTTCGAATTATACGTCAGTCAACTCGAAAGGCGTATCCAAGAAGGCGATCAGTTTGGGTTCTACCAACATCTAAGGGGATGGATATGGAAGGGAAGAGGGCGTTCAACACGCAGTACATCAGGGACGAGGAGCGTAGATTTTAGTTTTTTCTTTAGGCGTATGTTTAAATGATACCACGTACCGCATAGCCCAGCTCTCAGACTTGCAAAACCGAGACGGTAAAACATTCATAGCATTTATGAACCTTTCACCTTGACGCCACTCGCTGTCACATCTACCACTTTACCTCTACGTAGGTACATGAAAACACAAATACGCCGATTTCACATTTTCTTCTTCGTTGTGGGCGATGCGCTTCAGTTACTATGAGGAGCGTTACGTATTTATGTTGTGCAACATCGTTGACACGCAGGCGGCAGTCGATCTGTCTTTCTCACCCCGCGTCGAGGTAGCGTCAGCTTCCGCGAGTATCTTCGAGTGGCATCGGCGGTGAGACCCCGAAATAGTTTCAACTCTCGGCGTGCCCGAGATGATAAAAGCCTGACGATCCCCTCCCACTAAAGAGCCCTTCGCACCTACCAGTTATACCGTAAATAAAACAGGACAACTCAGATTTGGGAAGCCACACACGCTCAATCGGCAGGGGCGAAAAAAATAATTATGGTATTTATCATGACCAGCAACAAAAAGGAGTGAGTGTGTGTTTGGTTGGTTTTAATATGTAACGATTCTTTCGTTCAGATGGGACAGCCGTTCCTACGTTCAAAAACGCCCCCCCAAAATGAATTCAATATTTGAGTTTGTGTGAATGCATTAGAGTAGCTCCTACAGTCTTACTCTGTTCATATTTGGTGGTAATTGTTATTTATCGTTGGGGACGGTCTACCACACCCCCTAGGGGGGGGGGGCACGACAACTTTGAAGATTGCCTCTATACCTCATTTATTATTTTTACGTTACTTTTTGTTTTACTTCGTCGTCTCTGTTATAGAACGTGCATGTCGTGTGTCTCATATCGTGGGCAGTGACATGGAATTGAAATGTAGACATAACACACACCACACAGAGGATTGGGAATTCAAAGTGAATTACTTTTCCTCTGGAAGTTGATGTGAATTATGATTTTTAGTTCTGCTATTAATAGTATTATATATAGTAAGTAGTGATGATGCACCAGACTCCTTCACAGCCTCATATCCAGGGCAGTGACATGGAATTAAACTGCTGTATATCTTTGTTACCCCTTAACTATGTGGTATTTCTGCTGTGGTGCATTTTTGTTTTCACGGAGTTTGTGACTCTCTAGGGTTTAAACATCAGCGTAGACACTGGCTGCGCTAGATGTCGACGGCTGGAAAGAAAGGTTCAAGCGCAGAACACACACATATATATCCGAGATAAAAGCGATTTACTCCATACTTAGCCACTAAGTCCGAATGCCGAGGTGACTGAGACCCTGCTGTACGGGTGTGTGACGTGGACCCTCAGAGCGGTGTACTTTGCCAAGCTTCGAGCGGCTCACCACCAAGTCCTGTCGCGAGTCATTGGCTTCCAGCGCCGACTTCGTACGGACTATGCCACCCTCTCGTACGCGAAGGCCCTTAAGATGACACGTTGCGAAAGCATAGAAACAACACTTTTATTCGTAAACGGCAACTCCTATTTGCGGGGGGCGTGGCACGGCAAAGCAAGGAGCGATTACCCAGTCGGGTAATGTTCGGGACGATAGCTGGTGTGGAGAACCCGAGACCAGGCGGACAGTGTCAGACTTAGCATAGATGCATAGTCGAAGACCGTAGGTAGTTCCGAGCCACCGAAGGGTCAACGGAAGTTGATCCCTTGGTGTTTGGAGTTGAGACCGCGTTGTGGTCCACTGCAGCCAAAAAGGCGGGGAAGTGGTACCGGGGGATCTTTGATGCAGCCGAACGGTTCATGGCGAGGTGGCACGAGGCTGAGGCTGAGATGAGTAGGCAGCGCCGCGCATCCGCCGTGGATGGTGTCCAAGGGAACGAGGGTGGAGGGGGCAACAGGAAAAGTGGCAGAAACCCCGACTAAGGGAATGCGGAGAGGGGGGGAAACAGGAGGGGTAGAAGGGAAACGGCGGTAGACGAAAGTATGAAGGAGATGGCATACAGGGTAGCAAGGCACCAAGCCGACTACGAAGTAGAACATGACCATACTACTAGTGCTACCAACTGGTGCAGCTGGTTCGAACGTGGTCTTCCCTTGTCTTCTCTTTTTGTTTTGTTGTTTTCTTTCTTGCGCTGACTCTCCGTGATTTTCATTTTTCTTTTTTTCTCTTCCTTTTTTGTTTTATAAGCCGTACTGAAGGACTCGTGTGGCGTGGTTGGATGACGAACCTGCCCTGCTCGTTTCGTATTGTCTGACGCCAAGGGGCTGGGCATAGTTGACGAACGCAGGGCGGAGACGGCAGTCTGGGTAGCAAGGTACCAGGCGGATTCGCCGGGAGAATCTGGCTATACTACTCGTACCACAAACTGCTGCCGCCACCGGGAAGGTGCTTTGGGCTTTGGTCTGCCTGTTATTTCCCCTTTGTTACTTTTCCTTTGTTATTTTTCTTTCCTTGGTTCTTTGTCTTACTCTGTTTACAAGCAGTGGAGTTTTTTTTTTTTTTTTTTTCCTTTTTTTCCAGCTCGTTCTTTTTCAAGTGTTGGCCGCCTCGCCTGCGGGGGGGGGGGCACGACAGATTGTTTCTCCTAGTTTTTTATTTTCTTTTTTATTTATTTTCCTCTTTTGATTTGTCTACTTTGTTTTTGTTTTCTCTTTGATTGTTTCTTTTCGTTTGACTATTTTATAGATTGTGTATGTCGTGCCTGTCGAGGCGTATCTAGTATTATGACATGGCTTTGCATTGCCCACTGCAGTGCGTACTGCACACGTGGCAACGGAGTATCTATGTGGCGTAGCTTTGTGGCCACAGAACTTGTATCTCTCCTAGGATTGGAGAATCGGCACGGACACTGGTTGTGCTAGACATCGACGGGTAGAAAGAACGGTATAATGTGAAGAACACACACACATACCAGGTACGGGAGTAAGGAGCCTCTTCTGGGTGAAAATATTTCGATCGGTTAAATTATATCATTACTGGTCAGTTTGTTACTTGAGGTCGTATTATTAGAGTTATATTATGAATGGATCGAGGCACGCGAAGTCATGTCATGTGACAACGATGTGTCGTGTTTTCGTTACAGTCGCTCGACCACAGTCGAGTAAAGTATTTGACGCGTATATGCCTGGTATTGAAATCTGCGTTTCCAGCGTACTTTTTCAGGCAGCTTCACATTTTATGCTGCTGTAGCTGGAATTTGGGTGATTTGATCAGTTTTCATCTGCGACGTAAACTATTCACTGCTGCTGCTAGAGAGTGAGGACCACTTTGTCGTGAGTACTAAAATATACATTTTCTCGCTTGGGTCTTTATTAATCTCCGAAATTACTGCTGAAGTGACTCTATTGAATTCAACATCCCAGGCACACACATTTTGTTTCGAGGGACGCATGGCCGCGTCGTCTACCGAATACCCGAATATGCTTGTGCTACGCTTCTCGAGCACTCTCTACCTTTCCGCTCGTACACACCTGTTTCAAAACGCAGGTCTTGGTGATGTTCTGGGAGCGGCAATATTTCATTAGTATCTGGGCTTCGTTTTCTGTGAATGCACACGGCCTACGGCATGTGACAGACAAACTTGCTTCCTTTTTCTATCTATCTACTGGTATTGGCCGACGATACGAGTACCTACAGCATTTATTTGAGTATGTTCACACTTGTGCACAACACAGATGCCGTGTACGTTTGCCATGATGTTCTCTATCTAGGTACACTTTATTTCTTCTCACTTTTCCTCTTGATGGTTTCAATAGGTCAGACGATGTGCTTCTGCAGCGACCGGTTCAGTTTGCCTGTGATAATGCCACGAGCGCTTGCCGTGAGTAAGCAGCTAGCCCGACCGGGTGAGGTCAATAATTAATTGTTAACTACGTGCAGGGGGAAGAACGTGCACGTGGGAAATCACCACCGCGTTCGTAGATGTGCGCATCGCATCTCCTTTTGCACCTTGTACGTAACTATTGAAAACATTCAGTAGTTTCGCAAACAAAACGTATTTTCATTTACCCTTGTGAATCCTCTTTGGGGGCAACGCGCAGAAGCAATCTTCGTCGTCCACTGCTCCTACAGTCCCCCGAGACATATACACCCACTAAATTACTCACATATAGCTCAAACACAATACGCTCTCAAAAGCTGTGCACTGCCCGTAGTGTCGAATGTAGTTTGCGGAGACAGAATGCTATATTTCTTGCGTATCAATCAAAACGCATGAACCAAACGTTGACTGACAGAATGCCCAATACAAAAATCCAACCATTCTCGTAATAACAACAGAGTAAATACGTCGCCTACACGTCGTGGCAGAATGTATCCCTGAAGCATATTGAGACAATGCATATGCTGCACGCATCGTACGCCATAAGGTCTTTTCTGAAGAGTATTCTTCGGATTGCCCGCACTCAGCATGCGCCATCATTGTGACCAGGATTGCAGCCCACCTGATACCTCTCGTCTTAGCTAATAGGCGCATACAACTCGCACTCCCTACTGAATGCCCAAGTTGCGTTCGCCTCCTTCGGATGCTTAAAGTCCCGAGAAAGCTCATCGAGCGCACAGCAGTTAAACCACCTTCCACCTTCGTGCTGCTGCCAAAGGTGATTATGGTGGGGTTTGTATGCCTCCACTGCCATCTCATGCCCCGTGGCAAACGCGCGAACATTTCCGGGGCATAGACCCCCGCAAAGCCACCCTCAGCCGCCCCGTGATCTCGAGCAGCTCCATGTTCTGCATACTATCTGCGTAAACTCAAGGTCATCGGCGATTCAACAAGCAAAGCCTTTGCCCCGAGTGGCACTTGCGGGGCCTCGACTGCCGACGAAAGCGCGGCGGTTGGTCTTGATAGGTGCACCTTTCGCGCAAACAGCCCTTAGCGGTTCCCTAGTGTTGTTGTGGCCGTGGTGCCTGTGTCACCATCCGTGAGACATCGAATGTAGGAAGGGCATGCCAGTTAGCCCAAATACAGCAAGACAATTACCGAGCTGTACAGGAGCTCATTTGCGCACCCGAAACAAAAAAATACGAAAACGGTCTGGGTTTCACTTTGTTATATATATATATATTGTCTTGGCGCCCGCCCTACTGGCGGAGGGGCGATTCCACCGCCGCGAAGGTTTATGGCAGAGGGTTGTCCCCACCACCTCGACGTTTTCTGCACGGAATTTTAAAAACTGAATATTCACTATTCCTAAAACATGCAAACTACTGGAGGCGCCATGGCAAAGAAGGATGCTGCATTGCATGGAAACCTCTGGACGCATGCATACTCCGACCGACGGCCGTGGCACGGGAAACAAGAGTAATGGCACATTCAACACGGCACTCAGTATGGTAGAACCTACACCCATATCGCCGGTACTGCTGCAGCATAAACGGCGCGACCTGTCGTACCCTACCTACTGCTTTGACACTGCACGAGAGGGCACAACGGTAGGCTTAAGGCCTACAGAGGTGGTGTCTAGCGTGAGTTGCACCGATTAAGTAGGTAGAGGTCGGGTACGACCAAACTGCTAGTTCAACCTTAAAGCTTTATACAACGTGCGCAAAAAGAGCGACAAAAGAAGTGCCGGTGGCTACTTAGTGCCAGTCTTGCTCACCTGAATCGGTATTTCCTCCCTATCTTTTTCAAGAAAAACGCCGGCGTTTGCGTTCACACCAATGGGCCCTTGCTCTCCGTTGCCGTTCGGGAGTCACCCATTGTGCACGCCTGCCCCCCCCCCCCCCCCCTCGCCCCACCTCAACACCTGCGAACACTGACGTGGCTTCAGCGCTGAGAGCTACGGCACCGTGGAGAGTTTCACCCAGGACGTTCATCCGTCGGCGAGGCGAGTTCCCTCTGCCCCATCTCCGTCGCACATAGCTCACTCGCCGCACGGGGCAGGTGTGGTGACCTTTCCTGCCCGCCATCACCAGCACGTTTGCCGTCGGCGTGCTCACCAGGGCGTCTGGTCTTGGCATGGGGTTGGGCGTACAACTCTCATCACCCTCAGCCGGCGGGTCTGCTTCTAGCGCCGATTCCCATGCACGACTATTGTATACTACTGCGAGGTTTGTAGTCTTCCGTCAGAAAAATTACTCCCTCAGCAAGTAACGACTAAGTTCGTCCTCCCGCCCCCTCTCCGCCGTCGCCGCCGCTCCAAAGGCATCGCTTAAGGCTGCAGGAAACACAATCGCACTACAAATACCACGTGTTTCATATCAGTATGCGACACCATTTTAGCAAATATTAGTTTCATTTTTGAGCTCGGCTCTATTTCGTTTCATGTGAGGCAGGGTGTGTCCTACTCAACTTCCACTATAAATATAGTCACATTCTTATCTTTGTCCAAATGTCGAGCCTGAAACTATCAACTCCTGTCACATACTGCACGAAGTTGCTTTCTCTGGTCTCAGCTAGAGTTGCACCCGGGCCTCAAAACTTGGAACCGGATACCCACCGGTTTTGAGGGGTGGTTGAGGCGGAACCGGCACCGGGTACCTGGGTCCCGGCAGAGACGGGTACCTGGGTTACCATACACTAGTTGGCCCCCTTTAGCGTTTGAGCGGCGGAGGATGAAGCGGACACAGGTATCTGGGTACCTGTGTTACCATACAGCACTTTGCTCTCCTTTTAACGTTTGAACGACGGCGTGGTGAGGCGGACACGGGTACTCGGGTTACCATACACTATTTGCTCCACGTGTAGCTTTGGATCGGCGGCGTGGTAGACAAGGCAGGTAATATTAGGGGTATTCACTTTTTTCGGCCTGTAGTCTGCACGGGCGAGAGGCGACTGTTGCGCAAGTCAATGCCGGTACACAGCCGGGTGCGTATAGCGTTGAGGCCAAGAAGTGCGTGGCAGGCAGTTAGATACAGCTATTGCAAGGCTGCAGCTGTACATGCCACTCAGAATAGAAATATATGGATTTTTTCGTATCCATGGTAATGTTGACACGCTACCTATATTTCAGTTCAGAAGGGCAACGGGTAATATATTCGAGCTGTACAGTAGTAGTTCCAGGTATAGCTAAACCAATACCTGGTAAATAGCTGCTGCTGCTGCTGCTGCTCTGGGGAAGGTACGAGGACAGAGAAATAAGGGAAGCCTATGAGGTGGACGCCATACCGGTCCACCCTGCCCAAGCAGTAGCGCACCAAGGAAGAGGTAGAGTCCGCACAGCAGTACACATTTTCTACCAGGTTCGCACTACGATTGCTGCTGGATGTACCTCTGGTAGGTCGGAGGAAAACTTTACAGCAGCAGTGCTCGGCCTCTATACTCTTTATCCATCGCCACTCTTGTACAACAACACGACACTACAGTAACCGGCACCTGGTGTATAGACGTCTCCTCCGTTGCATCCGTCCTGGAGGCAAGTTGATGGCGCTCCAGTCTCCAACCCGACGAAGTTCCGCCTGCCGTAGGCTCTCATACTGCGACGGCCAAGGGCCATCTCCATCGTCATCTCAGCTGATTGCCCACGCTGCGTGGATAGAGCAACTCGGTCACCAGTAGCTTACCCAGCCCTACTTTTGTGCTGCTGCAAGCTTACACTTCGGTTCCTACATCCCTCAGGCCGCGCCACGGCGCTACAGCTGAGACGATAGTCCTCTTGGGTAGACCTCAATTCATGTGAATGCGGTGCAAACATTAGCGTGGACGGAGGACGGGATGATGGGTTCCACCGCCCCATACTCCCCGCAATGCTTTTGATTGGTGACATCCCTCCGCTACTATTGGGGGTTACTATGGGAACACCCTCCAAAGTTTTTTTTGTATTACTGACATTGGTTAAGAAAAAAAAAGTGAGACAATGATTGGTCTGTACTACGGGGCCTTAGTTAAGACGATGGGGGTGCGGCCGACAGTTGTAGCATTCTTTTTATTTTCGCTTTCAAAAGCTATCAGTTCAGATATATTCATATATATATATATACAAGTTCTCCCTTCGGAGTGGCATGAGCGAAGCGTATTAGAAGACTCTTGTTGAATACGTATTGGGTGGTAGGTTTGAACTATTTCACCAATGGCAGTTATATGCTGAAATTGGGGCAAGAGATCAAAATGTACCTGTTAACAACCGAAAAATGCTGAAAATAGTAGTTGAACACGCAGATAAGGGTGACGCAAGAGGACAGTTCTAATGACCGGAAAAGCAGGTAGAAATTATGTATTACAGCTGTAATGAGACATGAAGGCGACATGAGCGTGATATGCAACTACGACAGTAAGCACTTCTTCAACTAACAGGAGCGCCAGTAGACACAAGTCATGCGACACCTAACGGTTCAACAACGAACGAAACATTTGGCGGACGCCGGAACCAACTATGACAAAAAAAATCCTCAAAGAAAAACGTCTGCAACGAAGCGTCGCAGTGGGCCCGGGGCCAGCGTGAAACGCAAAAAACTCGAGGCGACAGGAGGAGTATCACAAATTCCCTCGCAAATAATGCGAATGGCACCACTAACAACGGAGGCAGCACACTGGGGAACACCCAAGGTAGATCGAAAAACAGGATCCTTCGCTGTCAACATAACCCAAAGAAGACGCAGAAAAGTCTGCTAGATTTTGGCCATCACCAGGGCACTAGCTTGATGAAGGCGATCCAAACCTGACACTCTTCTTACGTGAAGAAATCCTCACCGGAAAAACATGAACTAGTCCCCTCCCCACGATTGAACCCAAAGCACCCGCTGGCAGACGTGCAAGTACACGCACAACAGATGTTTGCTTAAAGTATTACTGTATTATAGACGGAGGCGCACGCTGCAGCGAAAAGTCCGTGAACACCTCTAAATTCAGACCCTAGGGGCAGACCAAAGGCAGATCAACTGTGTATGGTGTTCTACCGGAAGATTATGATCGACACGAGAAGGGACTCATAAAGTACGAATATCTATTCCGAGTCCGAACCGAGGAGATCGACCGACACAGCCTTCCCGCTTGGCGGCGCTCTTCTCCAGTTTCCACTCGAGTCGTTTCGCAGAACTTCGATCCGTGAACTTCCTCGACGTTGGCGATGAAGATCTTCCCGGAGCGTTTGGAGCACAAGAATTGCAGCGGGGCCTTGCACAGGCCGATCAAGATGTCGTTGTCCTTGGTAGTACCTTTGCCGTAGACACAACCCTTCCTGATCCGCAAACATAGATCGTAGACAACAAACCGGTAGCACAAAAGAGACATGTAAGACGTGTTGAATACAAAGATTTCAGTTGCTATTATTTTAGTTGTCGAAGACTTTTAAAAAATTTAAGAAAATACGCGTTGGTGTGCGCTGTAGAGGCAGGAAGCACGAAACGTCAATAGGAATGGGATGCGATGAATGATGTTGGCAAACCCTTACGTATTTTTCGCGGCAGAGACGGCGACGGTAGAGTCGGAGGGGCATCCCGAGACGACGTCCTTAAGACAGTTCCAAAAATCGGCGTTGGCGCGCGCTGTACAGGAAGAAACCATGCAAGGTAAACGGGAAGTAGATGGAAGGAACACCAACAACGGCATGGCGGCGGCAAACGTAAGTAGTAGTAGTTGTAGAAGTAGTACTGGAATAATTAACAAATAGTTGCAGAAGACCTCCATGAGAAAAATACCCAAAGCATACGCAAAGAGCAGCAGCAGCAGCTTCATTCATGGGAACGTGTTCTTAATAGTGTACCCAACACCTGTCTGTTAGTATGTGTGAACAACATCAGCAGCGGCGGTAGAAAAATGCCTCGGTGTGGAAAGAAACGCAGGCTGTAAACAACAACGGCAACGGTTCGAAACAAAACACCTTGGTTAGAGTATTCAAAAAAATAACAACGGCAGCAGCGGCGCACATACAAATGGCAGTACGCGTACTATACCCCTGTCTCGGTGTGAGCTGGTATCAACAAAAATGGCCAATTTGCTTTCGTTACGTGTAGTATAATCTCGAAATTAGTACCTGGTATGTATTTGTGTCTTGGATTTGGTGCTCAAGTTCGACAACTTGCGGGAACAGCAACAACATCCATAACGACAACATAGACAACCGCTGCAGCAGCGGGGGCAGACATTGACTCAAAACTGCCTTCAACAGCAACAACACGAACGATCACTGTGTATACAAACCAAATCAGCACCAAGGACGATCGGCGCGCGTGGTTACAGCAGCAGGAAAAAGAGCAGCAGCAGCAGCAGGAGCAATGGGCTGCGCCACCAAGTCGTGTTCTCGCGTGCGGGAACAGCAACAGCGCCAACAACAACAGCAGCAACGGCGGTAGACGCCTACTACATCAACACGGCGACTACAAAAACAACAAATGCAGCATCAGGGGCGGCAGACCCACGGGGTGACAATAGCAGGGCAAAGAGCAGCGGCAGCAGTAGGGACAGGAGTGGGCTGCGCCATCAAGTCGTGTCTCGTATCACAAGTAAGAATGGCAAGTGTGAAAAAAACTCAACAACAGCAGCCGCGGGAACCACAACAACGCCAACAACAGCCGCAGTAGCAGAAACAATAACAGCAGCAGCGGCGGTAGACACTGTTGCGGAAACGAACGCAGGCTGTAAACAACATTGGCAGTAGCAACGGCAGCAGCAGCACAAACCTAAAGGCAGTAGGCGCAGGAGCGCATAAACAAACCGCAATACGTAAACTAGTACGTATTTTGTCTTGGATTTAGTTCTTAAAGTCGACTACGTGCGGGAACAGCAACAAAACCAACAACAACAGCATACCAGGTTAACCCCAACAGCAACAGTGAAGATAGACACCTGTCTCGGTGTCGAAAGGATAGCAGGCTGTACAGAATATCGGCAGTAGCAGCCCACACGCGTATATTACCTATATCTTGGTGAGAGCTCCTATCAAAAAAACAATGGCAAAATCATCTTGGTTGTAGATTCAATTCTGGAGGTCGACAGCGTGCGGGAACAGCAACAAGGTCAACAACAACAGCATACACAACAGTAGCAGCGGCGGTAAACACTGACTCAAAGGTGCTTACAACTGTAACAACGCGGACGACGACTACATAAAATCAACCTGAAGGGGGGAAAGCAGCATCAGGGACGGTAGGCGCGCGGCGTTACAACAACAGAAAAAGGAGCAGCAGCCGCAGCTGCAGCAGCATCAGCATCAGCCGCAGCCGCAGCAGCAGCAGCAGCAGCAGCGGCAAAGGGCTGCGCCACCACGTCGTGTTCTCGTATTAATACATACAAAAATAGCAAGTAGCGTGGACAAAAATCTACAACAGCAGCCGCAGCGGTAAACATAGGGAGACCACAACAACAACAACAACACAACAACACAACAACAACAACAGCAACAGAGAAGATGAAAATACAACTCACCGACACTTCCTCTCTCGAGCCGGAACGACATGGTGCAGACGTCGATAGGTTTATTCGAAACGGGCTTCTAAGATCCGCCAGAAGCAAAAGAGCCAGAAGATTGTTGGGATTCGTCGATGTATTGAAGGCAGCATCAAATAGTAGCGGCAGCAGGAAAAAGTGATGTCCACTCTGTAGATTCAGCACCACCAGTAGCAAGCGATGCCGTCTACCAGGCGGTCGCAGCACTAGCGGGAGGAGCACCCGGTAGCAGCGGAAGCAGCGAAATCAACTTAAAAGCAGCACCAGCAGGAGCGGCACCAATAGGAGCGGCACGAGCAGGAGGACCACGAGCAGGAGCGGCACGAGCAAGAGCAACGCGAGCAGAAGGCCCAGGGATATACGAAAAGGAATCACCAGCGTGACGCGCGTCGTATGCTGTCTGCATGTGTCTACAAACGCAAACAATCCAATGACCCGCGTCGTATGCCGTCTCATAGCCGGTCTTTTCACGCCAAAGCAACTGAGATCAACGTTCAATTGGCCACAAAACTGACAGTCCTGTTGAAACCATTCCTGAAAAGATATAAAAAATAACGTCTACTCGCGAAAAATCCAACGCTCTCGCTAATCATGGTTGGCAATCTTGCGAAAGGCTACCGAAACACCGTCACAGCGACCGTCCAGGGCAAACGAGCTTATACTTGTATTTATATATATATATATATTACGTTGTACTAAATGGCCGTTTTTCCGGAATAGTTCACTTCTCTCGTTTGGCCGCGGGTCTTTACTCGTGGTTCCGGTTGCGACGCCCGCAGGGGGGTGGCGTGGGCAGTACGGTGCAAGCATTGACTCGGGCCGGGCTCCGTGGCCCATGCTCTACGTGGTCGAAGGCACGTGACCCAGCAAGCAACTCAGGGGATGGGGTCCCATTTTCGAAAAGCCATCCGGGGGCTTGAAAACCTACCCGGATCTTCGTAGTTTTTGCTACAAACGTCTTGTGTTCTTGCTTCTTGCTGCAACTGCAACAAGAGAACACTGTGCTGCTCGAGTTCGTGCTGCTCGAGCTCATGCTCGAGCAGTACGCAGCAGTAAACAGCAGCAACAGGCATACGAGCGTTGTGTTGGTCGAGTGCCGCTGGGTGCTCCTGCTGCTGCTGAGTGCTCGTGTGCCCGTGACTGGTTCGCCACGCCGTGCTCCCATTTGTCTCGTGCTTGTTGCGCTTGAGCAATCGGGTTATTGTGGGACTACTGCTGTGCCCTTTTTCTTTTGCGGTGCAATCGTACGCCATGCGTGGAAACTAACTCATCATGCTCGTACGCTCGAGTGCTGCTCGAGCAGAACGCAGCAGTACAAGAATGGCTGCAACAGGCGTACGAGAGCTACTCGAATCGAGTGTCGCTCGAGTGCCGCTGAGTGCTGCTGCTACTGTTGCTGCTGCTGTTGGGTGCTCGTGTACCCGTGACTGCTTGGCCACGCCGTGCTCGTGTTTTACTCGTGCTCCTTGCGCTTGAGCAATCTAGTGATAGTACGATCGTAGTCCCGTGTCCATTCTTTTGTTGTGCAATAGGCCATGTTTGGAAACCTACTCAACATGCTCGTGCGCTCGAGTGCTGCCCGAGCAGTCCGCAGGAGTACAAGAACAGCAAAAACGGGCGTACGAGTGCTGCTCGAATCGAGTTTTGCTCGAGTGCTGCTGGCTGTTGCTGCTGCTCCTGCTGCTGCTGCTACCTGCTGCGGCTGCTGAGTGCTGGTGTGCTCGTGTCTGACAGGCGAAAATACACATCAAAACACTCCGCATCCACCACGTTCATACCTGGTAGATATTTTTCAGATATTCGTCTTACAACGTAGTGCGTTGGGTGTAATACTGCGGTTGTAGCCGAGTGTTCACTGCCCTTTGCACAATGTGACCGTGCTACGCGGTTTGTTTATCATTCTCTTACTCCCCCTGTTGTTGCTGCCGCTACTGCTTCTACACACAATCGCAGTAAACTTGCTACTACTACTGCTGTTGCCGGCACACGTTGCCTTTCTTGCGGCTGCCCTTAATTCACTTTTGCCCATGCCACGCGGCTTCTTTTTCTTGCTGACGAAATGAGTAGGTTTAGCCGGTTGGGAGAAGGGGTTTTTAGGGATGTTTTTTACTCGAAAAATGTGTAGCGTGGTCTGCACTTCGGAATCGTCGTCCGCGACTGTGAAATTTCCTGGGTCGATGCAAACTCGGCGCAGCCGCGTTTATGGCGAGGTTTGGCCCGTTTTGGCTGCGGTTTGGGGTTAGGGTTAGGGTTAGGGTTAGGGTTAGAGTCAGGGGTGGGGCCGGGTCTTCGCCCGTATCCTGATCCCAACAGGAACCAAACACCCGAACAGCCTACCAACCTAAAGATCCCTTCTCCCAGATTGTTAAAGGTCCTCGACGAAATATGCGTAAAGTATCCGGCTTTTACAGATCCTCCAGATCATACAGAAAGTTTGCAGATGTACAGATCCTGCAAATCGTACAGACCGCATCCCGGTTCAGATGTGGAGGTATTTAGTGCTCACATATTCGACTAACGTAGATATAGGAACAGATCCTGCAGATCATTCAGATCCTGCAGATCATGCAGATCCAACCCGGCTAAATTAAATGTGTACAGATCACACAGATCCCACTCAGGTACACACCTCTCAAATATCCGCTTAATACAGACCCATCCCCTCTAAACTTGATGCAAACAATTAAGTGTGGAGTATCCAGATTTTACAGATCCTCCCGACCATACAAAAGTCCCGCAGATCATACTGATCCTGCAGATCATGCAGACACACCGATAGAAATGTGCACATCATGCAGGTCGCACATACCCCCATTCCGGTGTACAGATCATACAGGTCACACAGATTCCACTCAGGCAGATCCTACAGATCCAGCAGGTTATACAGATCCTGCAGATCTATGACGCCCACACCGATACACATGTGCATATCGTGCAAATTGTACAGACCCTATCTCGCTATAGATGTACGGCTCGGCAGATCGGACAGATCCCATCTAGGTCAAACTGTAAAGATTGTACAGATAACACCGATTCTACTCATGTACACATCTATGAAAATTGTAACCAGAAAAATCTCCTTCCGGCTAAACTTTTGAAGTGTCTTTGAGATCAACCAGGTCCCATCTGGCACACAACAAGTAGGCATACCTGTCTCTCCAGGCAAACTATTAATCGTTGGAGTGTGTAGAAAACCGATCCTTAGGACCATTCATGCAGATCCTCCACATCATGGACACATGGCGTTCAGATCATCCCACCCGGCACGCAAGTGCACTCTATAAAGATCAAGCAGATCTCACCTCAAACAAAGGTGGTGGATATGCATTATACAGACCCTGCAGATCGTGCAGATCCTTCAGATCATTCGGGCCCACCCACGCAAAGTTATTCATCAGTTTAACACGGCACATGTACGTTCGATTAACATGTGTGTGCAGTTCAGGCAGATCGTGCAGGCCCCAACCAGATTTTATCGCCGATACAGATCACACACAGTCGATACACACCTGGATGGTACAAACCCCGTCAATCTCTTTCTGTCTCCTCCGCTTTTTTTTTAGCAATACAGTAGTCCATGGTTCCCACCAGGTATACGTCAAGACATGCGAGAGCATCGAAGATTAAACCACTACTCTTCCTTTTTAGCAATAAATCGGTGGGCCCTGACTCAGTTTACTCCGAGATCATTTTTACTCAAAAAAGAAGTGCAAGGGTTTTACATGCGTCTCCCTTTTCAACTTGAGACACCCCTCAGATTTTATGCCACCCACATCCCGAAGGGGAACCTTGTATATATATATACCGGTTCTGACTGCAGCCCCATTTCGAGGACAAATGACTTGTAATTGAAACGATTTGCCCCCCAAACGGGACTGCAAACATGAAACTTTAAGGGTGAATAGTCGCACAGGCAGGCATCGGGCCCATGAGGACACTTCCATACCACCAAAGGAACTACGAATAATGACAGAGTATCATAATTACAAGAGTATTATTAGTTCGAGGGGATGGGTGTTCCATATGTGCGCATTGATAGCGTCTGATTGCGACACTATGGAGCCAGCACTTAAGTGTGTTTTACTGTGTAGGTATTCCTCAGGGTGCACTTGCCGACCTGTACTTTCTGACAATCGGTTCATCGCACCTAGACGAGGTCGAACTGCTCAAGACCTCCTCTGTGATATTCAATCTCGTTTATGATCAATCTACAGGTCTACGTACAACTTTTTGAAATACTATATCCCACCCTGTGTTTTGTGCGTACCGGATATATATATAAATTATATATATATATAATTATATATATATGTATATGTATGTATTATGTCCGCGCCAATTTGTAGGCTGGTGATTCCGTTCAACAATAGAGTGCAGAAACCAAACCTTATACCATGTTTATTTATAAACACAAGATATTTTTCTTTTGTAGTTGTAGTCAATTATGGCGCCCTACCAAAACCGACAGTTCTCGAATCCTACCAAGACCAATGTCGTTCCGTCAGGGTACTTTCTGAGAGCGTAGCTCATACCTGGTAGGCAATAAGATATATATGGTGTCACCCATTTCAAGCCTTCATAATCACGAGAAAGGGCCACTATACTCAAACCCAACTCATATATCGGCTACCCTTGGTTGAATTAGAATATAATAAGGGGATTCTGACGCTTCTGGTACGGTTTCAACAATGGTTTGAACGTAAAAACTAGAAATGTGACTTACAGGGGGATAATTTACCTGGATATCTAATTATAGCGTACTACGCTGTCGAACAGCAGTGCCAACATACATGTCGAATGTAATCTATAGAATGTTCAGCTTTCAGTCAAGGGAGGAGTCTCGTTTACGAACGCACTATCAGCAATGAATGCATGACCTTTGATACTTACCCAGTAGCACCAACACCCGCTAGAGACCATCGTGAACAACGTACGGGTACGTTGCTCGGTTGGCAAGCATAGTGATGTCGGGGCTTGAATTGACATTGCCGCCGTAAGAAAAATTGAAGAATCGTACTGTTTTCAAGACAGCATTATTACGTATTTTACTATTATTCTTCGAAAAAGGGGCCCTTTTCGGTTGACATTACATGAGTGCTCCTCCTGTCGTTGGGAGAGCGAAAAGTCCAAACGTTTGCTGTGCAGTATTTTGTGTCTGCCAGCCGAACCCACTGTAAGTTTTGTTTACACACCTCGACTATCGTCCCAACAACGTCTAAAATCGAAGTTATTCAAAGGGGCGCTGGCACCCGAGCGTGCCCTGGTCCCCGGGTTTCCGGTGACTATAATAGTGTCAAATTGTTTTATCTGAACATAAATAAAAACATCGTTCTCAGAAAAACGCATGCCGTCATTTATTTGTGGATATTTGAGGTGCGCAAAGTATGACAAGAAACTACCCCAAATAATTGAACGTTTGCAATTCACTTGCGGACAGCTACAAACAGTACTTCTCAGGAAATGGAGGTGTCCTTCTGGCAGGGCCTGTGAGGGCATCGAGTGCATCAGACGGCACAGTCGTAGGCAGAAAGAAACGACTCACGAGGAGGTTTGGCGTATTCGAAGTTGAGAGCGAGTTAGTTGCTGTAAAAGCTCGAAAAAACACCAAATGAATTGATTCATAACACGCATGGCCCACAATGGAAGAATAGCACCATGGCTTCACCGATGAAGAAGTGGTTTTAACTAAGTTATGGCTGTTCTGTAGACGAAGGGTAGACATTTTCTGGTGTCGTTGTCCAAGGTGCTGCCGTGCGAAATCTACGTTCCTATGATGGGTAGTGAGTTATTGGACCGAGGAAAGTGCAAACAAGGTCGAACAAGCTCAGGGTTTTCGAAACAATTCCGTCAACCATCCTACAACCACGAAATAAATACCGATCTTGGACGCAACAAACACCTCACTCCAATTCCAAGTCGTATGTATGTGCTGCTAAAATGCCTGCGCGCGGGTACGTGACGATGCATTCCGGAGCCTGGCACCCCTCAACATCTCTAGGGTAGAATGTGTACGTGTTTTCGGATAGGCAAGGAAGGTCACCCATTCCGGTAATTTGATCATCAAACATGATTTCGAAGCAGGCTGGAATTTGATAGATTCGGATATAGACCCTGTTTGGTATTTACACTCGTCGGTGTCCGCGTAAAATGCCGAGAAAGGATCGCATTCTGCTGCTCACTTTTTCAACGATTTGTGGGTTGAAACAGGAACTATAGCCTTCACCACATCCTTTTCCAATTATAATTGGTCATAGCGTGACAGACACATTTGGATAACGTTTTTCCGCAAGAAGAGGCAATTTATTCGCGAATAAAGGCATTATATCGATCCGGCCACCATCCCGAAGGAATTCTCTCCAATGCCCTACTTTTTCATCAACTGTCATTAGGGCGATGAGTACAGGTGCCTTTCGGTCGCGAATCGAATATCCCAGCTGTATCAGTCGTAGTTTAACTGTTGTTGGAAACCACAATCAATCGAAGACAAGTCTTGATTTGACCTTGTCTTTTTCTCGCGGAGGGATGCCTTCCGTTTTTTGTGCCATTGGCGAGACGGTTCTGAAGATTTAAAAACTCAGCAAATAAATGAAAATGTTATGCGAACCGACAAAACCACGGTGGCTTCAACACCTCGGCGTTCTGCCCCGAATCAGTAATATCAGAAGTAAGGCAGCGGGATACACTATGTTTCTTTATCTCCTCGTCCCTTGCACCGTGTTTCTTTTTGAAGTAGAGCAAAACAGCTTCAATCCTCGCGACTTGTTTGTATCGCGGTTAGATTAAAAAGGCAGTGATACCCCTGGTCGTAACAAGGTGTTGCTGTAATCGATTAAGCAAGTCCCCTTCACTGTTTTGTCAAGATGTTCACGACGGAGCCCTGCACTCCCTGGGACGTCCGGAGCTTTTCCCCTCTCAGTTAGTGAACCGCTGCTGTGTGGCTCGATGTCGGAGTTTTTTGGGCAGTATCTGAAAGACGTGTCCGCAGCGAGCTTGAGCCACCGTTGACTTGCCCGCAACGGCGTACAGCGACCGGATGCGATGAGGTCGGGGACAGCCTTAGGTGTGATAGAGCCGTGACAGGCTTACGTCGTTGGACTTCGGCAGATGGAAAGGGTCGATTCACAGGCTATTGTGTTGTTGCCTTGTATGTTGTTGTGAAAGCATATATGTTAACGTACGACGCACGTACATGCATACTTCGTAAATACGCCGTACGGTTGTTTATAGGGTGTATGAGGCAATGCAATTTTTATGATTTCCTGTTTGTATTACACTATTATTGTGAACTACTCGCACGTGTTTTCTTATCGATTTAGCTTTCGTGTTTGGTTGGTTGGTTAATATGAGATGTGTCGAGTAGTCTTTGGACATAGCGGATTGTGAATTTTCGGTTGATTACGCCTACCAAACTTACAGCAGTTCATATCACGCGCTATCTCCAGAAATGGCGCTGTTCGGAGCTGATACTGCCACGTCCATGCATCCCTCTCGTTGGGCTCAAGCGGACACTTTCCTGTAGACCAACGTGTTCCCCCCGTTTACATTGTACGTTCTAATGTTCTTAATTCATGTATCGTCCCTGTCCTACCCACACCAGACGTACACTATCGCTATAATACTTGCCGCACATAATTGCAAGACACGGGTGGCTGGTTTTGTCGCAGCAATTCGCATTAAGCGTTGACGTTGAGAATCAACAAAATAATGCATGACTGATCATTCTTTTGTACACTAATGATTTTAAGGGTAGTTCCATCAGCAGAAGCGCCTTGATTCTATGAACATTTCAGCTGGATGGCGTCCCACAAATTGAGAGATTGGGTGTCGAGATGCCCATAGGATAGTCAAAATATACCTGGTATATAAATATTTATATTTATATATATACGTACAACTAAATGCGTCGTATTGATATCACTACGACAATCTAAAAGGCCGATAATTTTTTGAAGTCAGTATTATTATGTACAGTACATCTACTCACGTCACGGGTACCCTTCATGGAGAAGGTATCTTGCATTTATCGAGGACATATTGTCATATTACGGGGGGCCATAGTTAACAGGACCAAATATTGATAGTAAAAATGGTTAAACATATAGGTTTTTATGTGTACCATAGGTCCTACCTGTTATTAACTATGGCCCCCCGTAATATAATAGCTGCTATACACCTTTCGTCAAATAGGCCGGGAAGATATTATGGCGATCGTTCGTATTTGTATGGTGGCTTTATAGTCCAACTTCTCATTTTTCAATATATGCCCAAGAAGAGTCATCACTCTGAGAACACCCTAGACAGCAAGATATGTCGTTACGTATTAGCCACGACTTCAGTAGTTACAGTTGTGGGGACGAGGGGGAGTATCTACACAAATTGAGTGGATCTCCGCGGCCATGTGAGTCCAGATAGCTCAATACTCATATTTAAAGTGTACGAGTTCTACGTCCAGAGTATGGTTTGTGTGGGAAGCGTTGTGTGCTTCTCAATCATTTGGTTTTTGCAACTGGTTTTGCTGATGATCTTCCTAGAACTCCTGGACCTCTGTGTCACCACGTCACGACGGACGTCTTGGTGTAAACGATGACGTGCGAAAACAACAAGAACGGCTACAATCCCTTATCAATATGCACAACTAATTTAGTAGGGGCGGTTTCCGCGAAACTCTTAATTAATTGCTCCTGCGACGACGAAAAAAAACAATACGAAAAATTGAGTTTGTGGTTCGCTTTGAAATTTCAAGCACAACGTATAAAAACTCGTCAAACAAGAAAAGTTGCTAATCATGGAGATTGGTGTTTTCGCCGTATTCTCGAAAATTTGTTTCTCTGACGAGTTAGGGAATCGTTTCCGCTTGGCCATTTCAGGGTGGGCTCAACCACGCCGTAGCTTATTTTGGAACCAAACCTACTTTGGGAAAGGTTTTCATCAGCAGCTCTCAGGCTGACCTGAGCCCAGCGGTCACCTCAACGGGGTTGTGCCAAGGTACTATGCGTGTTGGCCCAATCAAGCATGTTGCAAGGCAGACATGGGTGAGGCCTTCAGCTCACAATGACCCTTATCAACCCCAACAAGAAAGCCAAGTAAAAACAACTTTAGTTATTTGTTTTCGTGTGTCTTGCATAAGCCACGGCAGTACTACTTGTACGCGTGTGCATCGCTTTAAATAGGCATCATCAAAAAATACTCGAGGAAATGCCGCAGCCGGGTTCTAAAAATCCACCTCACAATTATTCCACCTGGTACCACTTTTTATTCTAGTTGATCAGAGCCTTTCTAAAACCCGGGGAGTTTTCGGTACCATTCCCTCTTTTTTTGGCGTTTGCGCGAATTCGCCGTCGGTCTGGGGACAGGAAAATGAGAACCGGGAATCACGTTTTTTTCACAGTCACGGACCTTCTCAACTATAACATAAGATCGTGTAATGGAAACAATTAGCGGTTTGGGGGGGGGGACGGGGACGGAACCGCCCCCCCTCACAAACAGATATCTGCGTAATCCGCTTGCGGTATAAATATATGCCCTGCCATCTAAAGAATCGAACAACCACCCCAAACGAAAACAAATATCCCAGAAATATTGCGTAGGATTAGCAATTTGGGAGAAGGAATCTTCAGGGATGATTTTGACATGAGAAACGCGTTGCGTGGTCTGGACTTCAGAATCGTCGTCTGCAACTGAGGAATTTCCTGGTTCGATGCAAACGCGGCGCAGTCGCGTTTATGGTGAGTTTTGGCCCGTTTTGGCTGCGGTTTGGGGTCAGGGTTAGGGTCAGGGTTAGGATTAGGGTTTCAGTTAGGGTTAGAGTTAGGGGTTGGGTTGGGTCTTCGCCCGTACATCGATCCCAACAGTAATCAAAACACCTGAACAGCCTACCAACCTAAATATCCCTTCTCCCAGATTATTAAAGGTCCTCGAAATATTACCAGGTAAATATTTCAATCAAGTAAGAGTCGTAGTCGACGCCACCGGTGGGTTGTGATCCCACGTCGTAATGCTGAACTACGACGGCGCGAATGTGTGTGGCACCCCAGACTGAGTCATCAGTGCGTTGACAAAACAAAGACAGGGGGAGATGATATACGTAAGAGCGGAAGGGCGAGCAATCGTTGTTCTCTCGGCGCTCCGGCCAAAGAACGATAGAGCGGGATCGTCGCAATTGTCGCCGCGGAGAATCCGCTAGGAAGACAAGCCGCCCCCGAGGTTCCGTCAGCGGAATGTGGAGGAGAAGTCTGTATGACAAGACCCAGGCATGACAACCCGCCGAGTTCCTCGAATAAAGCTTCTGGAATAGCTTTCTTAATGGATGCGGGGGTTTCATCAATACGGGTAGGATTATTGGTTGCGGGGACATGGTTTCGAGACACACGAATATTTTGTTGATTAACGCCTCTGTAACGTATGGTGTGATGTGAGACCGCTGCCACATCCTGTATAGAACGACCCAAAATAACGGGGCATCGTCTGTTCAATACTAGACGGCGACACAAAAATGCTCACCCGGCGTGGGGATGGATATCTGTATTTATCATAGGCCCAGGTTGATGGCCATGCCTCTTTAGATAGAGAACTTCGTAGACCTACTGCGCATAACTTTCCTCCACAGAGAGTATATTTATCGAAAAAGAGTCCACCCACCAGTCATGAGTGCAATCTCCAAGTTTCAATCCAATCTCCTCGTCTCTGATTTCCGTGGAGAGGATACATATGTATACAGCAAATCGTTTCAGCCTAAAAAACGTCTTATGTGTCTGATGATGTCATGGACGATCGAACCGGAGTATAATCATCAGTCACAAGCCCAACCCCCGAGTTTAGTCCAATGTCCTCGCCTCTGATTTCCGTGGAGAGGATGCCGATGTACGCACCAACCGCGACATACTAAAAAACCGCTGTGTTTCTTTGATGTGATCAAGTTCTACACCCATCAATCCGCGCCACACTGACGACGTGGGTAGGTGAGTAGCTTCTCCCCTATATCTGAAGACACATTTGGTTTATCCGATGTTCGCCTAGGCATCCCCGTTTTTCGCACACACAAGGGTCTGAACTGCCTGCCAAGCGTGACTGACTAAGGGCAAACTGTGAACTAGGGTACCATCTAGCAGTGCAAATACGACAAAACGCATTACTGAGCAGTTCTTGCGCTCACATGTCCCAGGCTAAGGCATAAAACACTTTTTCGAACTGGAAACTAGCATCTTACTACGAGTTGCCGGTTGGCACCAGAGACATAGTTCGGGAAGATGTCCGTAGGACATCCCGTACCGAGAACACGGTTACTACTGTAGCCAACCCTACTCGTGCTGACCAATAGGTTCGTGCGTGAATGCCCCCCTGTGGCCACTTGCTGGACATCTCTGGCTGCCAGGTCTGTTACGGCGTCTTCAGTACAGTTTAAAACCGGCAATTGTGACTGGCTCACTCTTCCTCCGACACACGAATATGCAGTTTCCACACCAATCTGCCTCATTCGCCCATGTTCCTTTCATATGGCCTAGCTTACACAAAACGTACTCGTAAACGCATAGAACATTCCGGAGAAGTATGTGTACCATCCGGCCGTTTGCGTTTGCCGTAGTTTTCAATAACAATAGGATGGCAGTGCTTCACACAACTAACCCAATACTGTGGCATCCAACTCATTGAGATAAATCCCCATCGAAAAGCAAGCAGTCAACCGCTTGGATATTGTTTGCGTCGCAGGCATCCTATCTGATTAAAATCGACATTGAATATATGTGCGTGTATATATGTGTGTGTGAATTTGCATGCTGATGCTGGATTCATCGGGTACGGTTAAACTACGGCCTGCGCTACAAGTTCCTTGACATAAAACGCTTGACGCGAAGAGAAAATCGCCCTTTCCTAGAACGCCGTGGAGGAAACAACGGAAACCACCATGGATCGTAGCGGTGAATTACTTGGTTGATATCGGGCTGTACGTCACACCCAAGCGTATGACGAGATGCTTATAATTCATTCACCATCAATGATTCAGCTGGGGCGGAAAGTGGGGAGGCCAACCCGGGTTGAGTAGAAGAGAGTCTTTCTTCAGCACGTGCAGACCGAAAACTATAATAAGCTGGTCAGCGTCGACGGCTGTCTGCCCGAGACACAAAATAGTGTAGGACAACGACCACACCGGACGCCTTAAGTCCAGTACATCTTGTCAAACAATTTCCGCCAAGGATATTAAGGCCACGCTGCCTCGACGCGGATATCGTGTCGGCGACACGCCCACCGCTTTAGGGTCACGGCAATTGCTACAATGAGGAACATCTCGACTTTTAGACAACTCCCGCGCGATCATTGATCGAAACTGGGACCAGGTACAAATTGGGGTGTTTTTTGCCCCTTGCATAGTAGTTCGTGGTTTAGTTCTCTTTCGTCTATGATATAGCGGGCTCATGTTATGTCCACGTAGAATGCACCATGCCCTTCACTTTATCATCGCAACTTCATAACTCCAATACCGCAGGTGACATTTCATCGACCTGGGGAATAAACCATATTTTCCCCCCAAGGCCGCAAAGGCGTGGCAATATGCACAACACCAGTGGAGCGAACAGGGCACCTTCGACGTATGCTGTCTTCATGAAGCGTTTACTCGGTACCGACGCAGTGTTTGGGCCTTCTCGCAACTTGTTTGAGGCAATCTGGTGTTGCTGGTCACCGATTTAATAAAAATGATTTAACGACGAGGAAAAACCCGCCAACATATGTGTGTATGTATGCATGTATGTTCGTATGTGTATGTGCGAGTATGTGTCTGCCTACGAACGACGTTGCCGGCACTACCGGCCTTCCCACGGAATATGGGAGGAGGTTATGGAGGAAGGCATTCCTCCGTAGAATGGTCCAAAGGGCAGCCGATCATCCGTAGTGTACCACGCGATCGATAGATATGTTAGAGTGTTTTTCAGAATACGCCGGTGGGTACCAGACAAACATCGAATGTCAAAATATGTTCCATTACAGCAACCCCTAAAGGCCAAATAGGGTAGATTACGGATGCCCAGGCAGAAGGGGGAAGATTGTGGCTCTATGTTTGAGTCTCCGATGACACCGACAACGTGACGAAACTAAACTTGTCAGTCACCTGATTATCTACTCGAATGGTGCGTATCAAGATCATTTGTTTCCCTCGCGTTCTGTCGGCCATAATATTCGTTGGTAACAGAGACAAAGGTAAGGAGTACCTTCAAAGCCTTGGTTTGGAGTGTTGTGCCTAACACAAAGTTGGTGAAGGTGGTAATGGCCATTACAAATTTTGTACAAACGATCTTCGAACTTCTCCAGACCAGTTGTCGCACAACGTCGGGGAAGGTAAATCTACAAACTCGGTACCAGGTACGCTGTTTCTCTCATGCACTGGCAACACCCACAATACTGTGATGCGTATGACGCGCATTCTGTCGCCGGCGATGCCAAGCCGTAATCAAACCCATTCAACACCATCTCGAGATGGTATTCACACATCATCGTGAAATCGATCGTAGGTCCTTCCTTGAGGTGTAACCGATTATATATGTTGCTGTCTCGCTAGGGTAACCATTACCACGGGGTACTCTTCCTAGCTGGACGAGCCTTGTTGCGGGTACAAATTATCACTACGGTCTCGTCTACTAGGATCTTTTCGTGTTGAAGCGGTGAAAGCGAACACTACTAGACGTGGGCAATCCTTCGGTCCCACCACTTCGTCATACGACGTCGAGGCGCCCCAACGATACATATAACGGCCTGTGTGGTGTAACAAACAACCTCTGAACGACGTTGGGCACAGCGGTATAAGGTCCCAAGGGTTGCTTCAGTATAGCAATCAAGTCCTCATGGTAAAGCCGTAAAATATTTCAATCTACCCATTGACCTGCCATTGCTCTCGCCATAGCGGAGGTACCGAAACACGAAAAATCACAGCTACGACAATACGCCGGGTGTTTATTATTAGGAATGGGGACGTTTACCCGTGACTTCGTTCTGACGTTACACCGACATGACCCAGTTTAGATGCTCAAAAAGCGAAAAAACGGATGGCACTGAGGCACATTCACTGTAGTAGCCGAAACGAGACCTAGTGGCAGTGCAGCGATTACTGGGGGCATCAGAGGGCAACGCATCGGTCGTACCGTATGGAAGTGACACAGACACCGCTTGTCAATGACGGAACGAAGATAAAACGTAAGAACAGACCCGCCCGATGTGGCGAAGACTTGCAGGCACGAAGTTATTGGGTTTTTGATTTGAATCCGATATATGTATATGAAACGGTTCATATAGCCTTCTTTCTCTGGCCGAGATTTCAGCCGACCCTCCCTTGCGCCAAGGGAGAGAAAAGCGACAAGACGCGCGCCCTAGGGTGACGTATCCCCCTCTGCACGACAGCTTACCTCTCGACATACACACGGCCAGCATGAAATTGCACCATTCACGGTATTCCGCCCTCCGCTCGGTGTCGGTAACATACAGCGACATCGAAGGATATGTTCGCTTTCATCGAGCATACGCTGGACTATTAGCACTGAATCAAAAACCTTGAAGGCAATCGTTTAGACCCCTTGGCCATGGCCCTCTTAAACCCATAAAACTCGTAGGATCGACGCGCAAAACTGTGGAACACCGTCTGTGCATACCCAACCTCTCATGCTACGACCACCCCATGAAATGCTTCACCTCCCGCAAACACACGTAAACAGCGCCTTCGGTTGTCGCTAACGCTTTGGGACAATATGGTACGCCTGTTGTGTGCACCAAGTCGATGGAATAGATCGACGAACATACTAATATCTCAGATCACCTGTTTTGGTATGGTACACGCGGACGGTGATAGTGTGCTAAAAGCAGGATACCAAGAGTCGTGGCACAAGGTGAACACGGAAAGCGCACGGTGGTTAGTCGACGCGCAAACCGTCGCGCTCCTTTTTGTCCATACACAACCTGACAGGCTACGACCGACGTATGAAAATATTCACCACCCCAAACACAAGTAAACAGCGCTTTCAGCTGTGTTAAAACGCTCTCGGACAATACCGTGCGCCCGGTGTGTGCACCACATCTCGAAGCACCCGCTATAGTATGGTACACGCCCACCGGTGCAGCGCGTAGAATGCAGGATTCAATGCGTCATGACACGAGGTAAACACAGAAAACACATGGTTGTTTCCCAACATCGCCGTGTCCAGATCCTGTCGGAGTCATTGGCGGTATTATTTCACCCAGAACTGCACCTGCAACAAATGTGGCGAGGTTTGCGCGATCACAGATGGAAAGCGTGTGTTGTCAATTTTCCGGCGATCAAACTGTGCCAGACAGCTAGACGACAAGGGTGGCCATGGGGAAAAACGGTAACAAGACCGGTGTGAATCCAAGCCCTCACGAAGACCGGCTGCATTCGAAGAGAAGGCTCCCGCGAAGTAAAAAGCACATCAATTACCTGAGAGCTTGTGTCTTTTCGAGATGGAATGCTGAAAGATGATTTTGTTCAAAAACAGTTGCAGTGGCACATGAACGGTATCTGCTTGTGTCGTTAGCGGTTTGATCGGTGACTACTTTTCTTTCGCACTACCCAAGCGGTCATGCCTACCCGAGGCGAACGACATTAAATCACGAAATGCGAACGCCCCAACAATCTCGCCCCTTTGCTGAGTTTGTCGAGTCATTGATAAAAACATATCTCCAAGTTTTTGAGTTGGGGGCGACTTGGGTGTTTAGGGACGATACGTTTGCTTGAGACTGAGTATATTTATGGCACGCGTAGAGCACCTCACGAACTAACACACGGATTACACGACACTGTCTACCCCCCTACGGTAGCGTATGCACGTTTGATGATCGATATCAACCAATACATTCACCGCTTTTCAATGAAACTGCTCCAGTCATGTTCGGCTGAGATATCTAGACGGGCCGCATTCCATCGACACCGTGCAAATATGCAGAAATAGTTTTGAAGGTCAGCCTACGGGAAACTGAAGCCCATCCTAAGATGAACACGGCCGACGTAGTGCATGACCGGATTGAGGTGTGTTGATTGTTAAGACCGGCCTGATGGTCGTTAGGGTATGGATTTGTGCCCCGCCTGTATATATCCAATATCAAGTACCAAAACTGACCCCCCGAGCATCTCTATGTATCATTTACCCTGTGGATACGAGTGTCTGGCCCTCTAGGCAATTGCAAGCCAAATACGCGTTTAAGCCCCCCCTCCTCGTACCTCGGTAATGCTCAGCCACACGTCCGTGTACCACTGGGGGTCATAGAGGCAAAGCTTGAGGTCGTTCGTTTCGTCGGTGTAGAGGTCGAAGTACTGGTAGTCAAGCGTCTTGCCGCTGGACGTGATCGCGCTGTGGTAGTTCCCGTTGTCGAAAACGTTAAGGGTCCGGGTGTTTTCGTCCCCCTTGTGGAAGGCGATACTCATGCTGACAAGGTCTTGGGCTACCTCGAAGGAATAAGTGATGCAGCACCCGTCGTTCGTATAAGAGCTGCCGAGGATGTCCCCCTTGCAAGACCAACGAGAGTTTGCCCAGATATCGTTGTCGCGGGTGTTGTAGGGTACGCAGCCGCTCGGGCTGCAGCCACTCCCGGATGTACGAGTGTCGTAACCATTGGCATCTACGCTAACCCAGGTCCTGTCACCCGCCTCGACCAGCGCTGCAATGGGGGCGGTTGTGTGCCATGGGAAAGTTTGCAAAGGTGCATCAGAATATTGTAGCGTGGTAGATTGTGTCGAGTGACTGAGTCCCGTCAATTAGACGTCGTTAGTTGATCCGGAAATATTGTTTTTTTCAGTGACAATTCTCTTTGACGTGGCATTATGGTCGGGCGCTAAAAGGTTAAAATCCCTATCAGGTATACTACACCGCCCAAGGCCAGTTTCTTGAACCCATTTTTGTGTTCGGTGCTAACTACTGTACACACGTTCAATCACGTATTATTCAGAAATATAATATTGTTCTAAACGTGACATCCACAAACGACTACAATGTCTCGTTCGAGCCGGAATATAGGCTCCCTGTGTGTTCACATATCATAGCGTTTGTACTTCTGTAATCAGCGCACATAGTCATTGTATTGATTGATTTCCTGCTCTGCGTGTTTGTATATCGTCGTCATGATGAGGCATTTTACAACTGCCATCGGTGATAACCCGTGCGTTTAACGATAAAGGTTCACCGTGAATGTTCTGAGCCTCCTATGTCACCCCAGGGTATACCGTGGAATTCAACGGGGATCACAAACTCAATCCAAGTGATGCTACGTGCACCTCGTACTTGTACTTAGGTATAATGTCCAGCGACGTAGAGCACAAGTTTCATACCCATCCAGTTTTCACCGGCGCGCGGTAATGATGCCGTGGCGGCCCAGAAAGGTGTTCGTTGCTTTCAAGGTGATACCTACCGTAGATCGTAGGACGCCTTAATTGCAACCGGGCACCCTCAATCAACGTCATTGTTGCCTCATCTGCGCATGTCTAGGCCGTCATATATGAGAACGCAGTCCTCCTGTTATCTTGCGTGCAGGAACATGCGGAATGCCTGGAAGCATGGTACCTAATCTGCCGAAATGTGGGTGAGGACGTGTCGCACATAGGAGTACTCTATGCCCACAACGTCTAACGTTTCTTCCTCGAGTTTTCCGAAGGGTTCTGGGATAAAAGTAAAAAACGAGCCTCTACGCCGTCACCGATGGGCGGGTGTGTCCAATACGTAGGGAGTGTGCACCTATACAGTAAAGATACACGCCTGTTCGCAAGACTTCCAAAGAACGAAGTGGAGACAAGGCGCCCGATTCCTTCGTCGTGCGCGCTCGGATTGTAGTTTTCGGCTCGGCAGTACCACCACAAGTGTGAAGCCGTCCTGAGCTGCGCCCACACGAGGATCCTCAACTATCACCTCAAACACGACTTCGGAGAATTTTGTTCGTGCTACCCAATCAACGTTTGTATGTGCTCATTGTGAACCATAATGTGCTGGTGGAAGTATCGTACAAGCCGGTAGTTGCTTACCTTATGAACTCCACCGTTCGCAAGAGTATTGAGCCATGAAACACAACCCTTTCAGCGACATGGGTCTGACACCCTTGACGCTAAGGCTCTTCGACATGAGACCGTAATCAAAGCGACAGAAACTCGCCGCTAAAGTGGTAAGGCCCTTTTAGCATCTCAAACAGACCAGGCTTCAGTTGTTCATATATTCTTCCTTTCGTCTACACTTCTATGGCCACGCACACAGAAAGCGCGTTATGTGTGGTATGACCTGCTAGGGTCGGTAAACAAGTGGGGTAGAATTGTATTAAACCGTATACCCGTACAAACGCCAACATTTAAACTCCGCGGTTTAGACCGTACTGCAAAACCAACAGACACGGATATATTGTCAAAACAATAAACTGCGACCAGCAGCATCAGAGCCATATTGTATCTGGTCGGTTCATGTTGCAGAAGCCAAGCATGAAAACAGTACTTCGATATGATTTTTTTTATCGTGTACTCACCTGTACCCGCGTTACATGTGAGACATGCCTACATTTTTCTCACCTGAGGTAGTAGTGCCAACGATAGCAGCGTAGATGGTGGCGAAAAGGGCGAAAGAGCGCATGATGAGAAGGCCTTGGGGACGAGAACGTAGGAGGGCAGGGTAGCTGGTGGTTTGGGTTGGGTAGTAGAAGTGAGGAGTGAGATTGTGGGCGAGCTAGTCTCGTTGCTACCGGTGGGGAAACGTTGAAGAAATATTCAGCGGCCTCTATTATGTGTTTATTCCGGTTTTACAGCCAGATCATAAGATGCTCTCGGAGGGAACTTACTATTTTCCGGGGTATTTTCGTGGCAGATTTGTTTCCGATGTTTCGGAGCATTAGTTGGTAAAGTATTTTGCGGAAACCGCAGGCAATTGCCGGGGGTCCTTGACCTTTGTAGTCCTGCAGTCCCGTTTTGAAGACTAACGATTTTGGAATTAAGTGAGTTGTCCCTTAAACCAGACTGCAGTTTAAACAACGGGTGGATGAGCCACACCTGCCGCGAGCATGGCCTGTCGTCGTTTTAGCGAAGTTACACGCATTGATTTTCAGGTGCAATTTCATTTCGCAGAGTTTGGTTTTTCGCTGTGGAGCCATCATCGGACAAAAGGAAACTCGCCGAGGCACCTGCATGGCGTGACAAACAAGATTGTTTACTAGTACGTGGTACCTCATACTGAGAGTACGCTTCACGCAGCAAGGGGTGTCCATCCGTATACAAAGTTTTACCTGGTTCATGGTGTTGTCGGAGATAAATATTTTTGATGCTTTTGTAGTGGCCCTGTGTGTCATTGACAAGCACCAGGTGTGTTCAGTTCACTCGACAAAAGTGCACGGGGTTCCTGTTACATGAACTATATTGATATACATTTTGTTGTACAGTATAGAGAGCTTTGAGATATATAATTCGACTAGAAAAATACAACATATAGGTACTGGCATCGATCGTCTCATATTCGTTCACAAAACCAACTACTATTACGGGGGACCATAGTTAAGAGGACCTATGGTGTGCACAAAAACCCATATATTTACCTGTTTTTACAAACCTATATATTTGTTCCTATTTACTATGGTCCCCCGTAATACTAACAACAGGAATCAGATAAACAAAACCTACCAGGTATTGGTTCAACATACCCTTTTACCGGGTATCTCCTAAACGAAAATATTCAGTGTACTTCGCACCGCACCCACAAAGGAGTTTGGCATTGCCCTTAAACTGCCGTCAACGCCGTGTGTGACGCCAAAACCAGCCTGTGTGGTACCTCATCCTTCAACATTTGATAAACGCCGAACTTCGATGAAGCGGTGATATTTGTGGTGCTCATGTTGCAGGTATGTGGAGATTCGACTCGTTCGACTGCTGTTGTGGACTATGTGTCAACGCCCGCAAATACTTTCATGTAGATATCGGCATTACTTCATTGAAACGTATATCATGTTGTCCTGTACATTTCGTGTATGTATGCTGCTGTGGAGCCCTGGTTTCTGAATTCCCATAATGAAATACTCCACCCTAGGTTTCGAATAATTTTACCAAATTTAAAATGAATGAAGAACACCCAACATGCGGTCGGGAATTCATTTTGATATTAACCTACGCATACGTCGCCCCGGTGGTTCAAGTGGTTAACCTCGAATTCTACTTGTTTGAGTCCTGGGTTCGAGCCCTAGGAGGGTCGGACTTTGACTTTATTTGCAAAAATAATAAAAGGGATTCAATTGTTGAGAGCGCCTTGCAGCGTGGGTAGGCACAATTCGATGCGAGTCGACGAGGGAAGAAAAGGCTGAAATCTTCTCGCGATAAAAAATGAATGCACGTACCGTAGCGGGAAGGGGGGAGAAGAGCCTGCTATGTGACCCCGGATCTGAGTTACGAGTTGGAAGGAGAGAAAGAAGAAGATGTGCGAAGATAATCAATGGGATGGAAAAAATATAAATATATATATATATATATATATATCTCACCAGATAGACGACACAGCTACAGGTGCATGATTTGTCATAACAACTGCGGTTTGGGGGAGTAACCCTTTTGTCCTTCGCGGGTGTGGGCGCACAAGCACCTGTGTCTACAAACCTGCCCAATCTGTTCATCATGGACGTCAGAGCGATCCAATATATAAATGCGTTCGACACCTTCTCGACCCTATTTCGAGCCTAAGACGGGGGTCATGCCCAAATCAAGTGTACAGAACGCGTCCTCCTGCGTACAAAAGTTTGGAGTTGACAGTCGGAAGCTGAGAATAATCAAGCACGCCCTAAAGAATTTACAGAAGTGCATCCGTGCTAGACGCGAAGCGACACTCTGAATAAACAATATATATATGCGTATTGAATCATCTGTGCTCAACATTTATGCACCAATAACCGTGAGATTTTGCGATTAGAATATATTCTAAACTGCTACCGCGTACCGCATATATATATATTATGGCGAAGTAATACCAAGACATATTCACTTGTATGGCCAACGATAGATTCGCTGAAAAATCTCAACCTACACCAGTGGTGCTGTGATAGTTTAGCAACTTGTTCGAGCCTACCGCACCAATCTCCTTTCGAGTACTAATGCCCTTGCCGTTTTGTAGAGTTAATGAGCATAAGTTTATGACACACATGTAGTATGACCCCCTGGCTATATAGGATTGCCGTGGGTAATCGATCGATGTTTCACCCCTATCGCTCGGTCGGAGACGCCTTCACGCCCTGCCAAGCCGGATGTGTTGGATTATGTTTTGTGTACCTGTTCGGTTACTAAGATTTCAAGACGCCCAAACGTTCCGCCCCCAGTGTAAAAAAGATGAAGTGCCTTCGTCAATGTTTGCAAGAGGCTGGGTTGAAAACGTTCAAAAATATTCAGGGTCTATTGTACTTGAGTGGGGGAAAAATTCAAATGATAAACAAACGTATCCTTCTCGTCACCCCTTCGTTTCAGCATGGGATCAAGTTAAAGCGCATCTAGTGTATTGTTGTTTCCTTGCTTTCACGTCTTCCGGTATTTGCAAAGATCATTTTATAGACGTACCTGCCAGTACCTGGAACCTGTTCGTTAGGCGAAAAACACGGAAAAAAAACCAACTTTGTTTTCCTTAGGAAATACCCGACGAAAGACAGTTTTTATGGCGCATGGTAGTCGGGATGTAGTCTCTCCGCTAGCGCCAGCTCGTCCGTGCGGTCAACTAAACGACGAGGTATGTCGCCCTCGTCCTCTGATCGTTACGGCGAGCATGGCATTCATTCAGTTTGCAACATTCAAGGAACTATCACATGAATGAGGCATTCGTGACCGACGAAACATTAGGGTTTATTCTTGCATGAGCCTAAACGTAGAACAGTTCGTTCATGTGTTTCTGACCGGCGTTGGTCGGTATGGGCGGAACCTGTTTTATCTTAGGCGGACGAAGGGTAATCGCCTTCTAACCCCGGCCATTGGGTTTGATTATACGTTTGAAGGCCTACACTGTTGATTCTAATTGCACCCATTCTGGTTGGGACAGAGTACTCGACAGAACAGAGCCCTTACAATATCGGACATAGCCGTATTGTTCACGCGCAGGATTTAGGCTCCCTTTAGCCGATGGGTTCGAGCCAGTTACGGGCAGCGCATGGAGCTTCTCAAGCATTGTGCCTCAGAAAATGTACGTCCTACGTAGCGATCTTGTCTCACGCGATGTCTTTGTTAGTTTTGTTCACAACCTATTTTAGGTCCGTGGTATCGCTGTGTCGACGTGTCGTGCATGCCTTGGGAAACCTTTGTGTCGCGCGTATACGCGCTCTCGACCAAGGCCGTCACACACTGATTCAGATATCTACGCATGTGTTTTGTGATGTTTGTTAAAATACGGTTCATGTGCGTTACCATATAAAACACGAATGATAGCAGACTCTCCTTGAATAGGAACGCTCCCGGGTGTATGTTATTTTCATCGTTTTTCAAGCACCTCTTTATCATCTGGGATGTTTAAATCAAGAACCCGTTCGGTCGTACGCCTAAAAACATATCAAACTCCCAAAGCTCACGTCTAGTGGACACCACTCACCCACAACGTGCTCACACCTATATTTGTACCGGTGCGAGCCTAAATCAGAGTTTGTTGTGGTTTACATTCTTCGTTCAATTTCGGCAACCGCAACCGGAAAGTTAGTTTTGTAGCGAATCACGGAATTTGTCATTTCAGACACCAAACGCGCACCGGCACGATACCGCGACAGAACAGCGTCCTTGTGTGTACTTCGTTCTGACTGGAACGCAAATGCCCGAATCACTTAGTCATTTGTCTGTTGGTTAGTGGGACAAAGATTCAACTGCAACCCTTGGTACGAAATCAAAGGTGTTACCCGTACCTTTCTCAACCATCGTAGATAGGCGGGGATTCTTGCAGTTATCCCCGGGTTACCGGTACAAGCATGGTTTACAGTTAACCTATCATTGGAGGGCAAGAAAACTTAAATTTTCCATCAGACTAAAACCCCTTACGCATGACGTATCACACGCCCTAGACTGCTTTGATGCCACATTTCTCCAGGACTCTGCAGTCTGCAGAGGTCTATTCACACCTGATGCTACCCAAAGATACCTCTACCACAACCCCTGTTTATCGCACCCTGCTGTCTTCTGGCCGAGCCTGTTGGCAATCATTTTGCAAACGACGTCTGTAGTAACACACCCTTGTTATCACACCCTACCATCATCACTCACCCGTTTTGGAGCTCACGCGCGTGGTGCATATCGCTGATGTATACAAAATAACACACACCCCTAGAAAACGCTCTTCTTCCCGCTGAGATTGTTTTCAAACGTTGTAAATAACTACCGAGGTGACCTTTCATCCGCGCTTTACGGTGGGTTGGGAATGGGTGTCGCAGGTGAAGTATATGGGTATGTGTATGTTGTCGACGCGGATATCAGATCTGGTACACCGCATATATAACCTACCACGATCAACGTCAGTCAAGCTACGTTGGCTGTAAATCGTCCCTAACACTGCTACTTGAAACCGTTGCGTCGGTTATAGCCTATCGTAGTGTCTGTTGGGAAAACCTCGCGAACAACGTCTTTTTTCTGCATCAATAAGGGTGATTTTGTGTTTCAAATGCTTAGTGATACAGTTGTTTCGGAGCACAGGTCGTGTTGAAAGCATTCAAACTGGTTGCGTTCTCTGCCGATCCTCGTTAGTCCTCTTGCATATTTCGCTTCAACAGTAGTAGTAGAGTGCTGAATGAGTCAACACCTATAAATGTTGCAGATATATGTATGTTAATAGTGATTAATATCAATCAAGTAAATTCGGTAAACGCGGCGCACACAGATGATATTGAAGGTTTATAATATTTTTAATTGTATCAGCCACCACGGATGCCAGACGCAGGTTTGCACAAAGACATGTCAACAGTAACCACAATAAGACTGGCTAACGGTTGGGTTTCGTATCGTCGTTCAGCATACAGAGGCATATAGAGTGCAAAGTATCAATTCTAACTTGAATCAGATTCCATGTTCTTTTCGTTAGTGATGCCCACCCGCAATCTAACGCTACATGTGGACACGATCATACGATAAAGACGCAACTTGAGATTTGTGGTTTGATCGAATGGCAACACAACTATTCCCACCAGGGAGTACTTTTGGCTATCTGAACTTAGGAACCACCAGTTTTATGTGCTTTTTAGTCAGCACGAAACTTCTCGTACACGCTTGGTGCGTCTGCCGTGCTTGATGTCTGTCGTCGTTTTCGGTGTTTGCTGGTCGTACTCTCAAACAGCTCTCCCAACATTTTATGTCCGCGCAAAATGTTGGCCTGATGAACCAGCACGGTGCTCCTATATTATGCTGAGGGTTCTGGCTGGCTGTGATACAGTATATAATATGAAAATACAACATGTCGACAGCGTTATGTAGCTATTTGGTCCACGGCGTGCTTCCTTCGTGCTCCCCGTACGCCGCATAAGCACGTACAAATATTGCTGCTTCATATAGTCCACAGAATCTACAACATGTCTCGTGTTTTAGAAACCAAACGCCGACGAAACATACCATGGTGGATCTACATATTATATATATACATGCCCTTGCACAAAGAATAATTTCAACCTGTTGAAAAGTTGCAGCCGGGGGCTGATTTAGATGGGTGATCTTGTCATGGTGGTGTCCCAGGGATCTTAGGGATTTCCGGAATAGAACATGGCCTAAGGTCCTCGGGCCAGTGCGGACTATACCCCAAGTCGCACGTTTTCTTCAGTAGGAACCGAGTACGTCGTAACAGCAAGTTCCGTTACACATTGGTCGCGGAGGGCAGCGATTGAGACAAAAAGACAGGTTTGAGATGGTTCGCCTATGCGTATGTCAAGCTGCGTTGGACAATGGTATCGACACGTGTCAGTTCCTCCCTGCCTACTTTATCAGGGCTTCGGCGTGCTTTGATAGCCAGGGCCTCGGAATGCGTGGTTTTGCCCTGTGTGCGAATCATAATACATGTTATTTTTTTATATGGACTACATCTCGTTAAGTCAGAAGCGACAAGTTGATAGTCCAGTACATACATTAAGCTTGCGGTGTACCCAGCCAGGATTTACTACTTCATTTCGGTTGACACGCGGGGCCGCACTTCGCTGTATCATGGAACCCAATCAGGTTGCCAAGATTGTTCATTTCGGCGAGATGGCTTGGCCCGGTAAGGGGGTAGGCCGTCCGCGGCCTGATATCAAGAACTCGTTCGATGCGACGTGCTACCATCATAGATGTTCACCCTGACGTTTCTGAGGGTCCTTACCGAAGGAGCTGCATACCTTACCCGAACTCTGACTTAGGCTAAACTCACATTGCATCCCGGTGAATAACACCATGGCGGCCAAGTATACGACTACGTCGATAATCCAAAAACGATTGGCCTTCCGACGATTTAGCGCTACGGAATCACGTCATTCAGCAAACAGTGTTTCGGAAATGTGTTATTTCTATTTTTTTGTAGAACACGTCGAATATCAGGTAAACATATCTTGAAAATTACCTGGTAATGGTAGCGTTTTGCAAGGCAGAGAGGCAGTGACCGACCATATTGAAGACTTTAGGCTTTGTATTCAACTCCACTCTTCGCGGTTTCTGCATCGTGGCCGACCCAGCCCCTGCCTGGCCTGTTGTGAAAAGGGGTCAGTGCTCTGCCATGCTGGTGATATGCAGTACACATGGGACCGGACTTCCAGGAAGTGTTTACGTACGTCTTGAAATAAATTGATACGTTTACATACATGTGAATGCCATCCACAATGATACTATACGTTACGGTGATGAATAATTCCAGTAGTTGAAGGGATCTGGTACATACATAGAAAATCGTAGGTAGTTGTAGGTAGTTGCAAGTGGAACAACATGATACGTGCGGCGCGATATCAACGGCAGCATGAGATTCTTCGGACACACTCATTATGTGTGGATACATGTCAAACAATAACTCCCGGTTGTGTACTATTAATGGGCCTAATCTTGCCGCAGAAACGTGTTCACCAACATCTGCTGTGGAGGGTGCACGTCAGTACCTGCTCTTTAGTTATAGCGTTTCCCCTATACTCGAAGGAAAATGATAATATGGAACTGGACTGCAGCTTGATGACTTTGTAACGACATATTGGATATTTGTATGTTGGTGGTACCAGCATGATAAGCAGATGGCCACTGCTGTGAGAATATTGCACTCTAAGCTCTACTGCCAACATTTGTTTTTGTTCAAACACTTAGATATGATACGCGTGGCGAGTACACCGCAGCATCGGAACAACGTTCCGTGCTCCGGTATATTTTTTAGTTGACCATTTAAAATCGGCAGAAACCATCATGCGTCGATGGTAAAGGCTAAGAAGACATTCCCATAAACTCAATGGGGTGCCAATGATATTAATGATCATGGCGGTTAAACCTAAGGTGGCGAATAATAGACCACGCATGGCGATACAAACAGGCCCCGTGTCCTCAACGGGCGTGATAACGATTCACAGAGTAATTGTTCTCAGGCATGTACGTAGTAAAAAAAAACAGCTAGCGGCATTGATTGTTGGCATGAGTATCGCGTTAACACGTTAATACGTGAGCAAACGGCAAGTACAGCCAGCTCAAGACGCCTATGCAGCCGGATAATAATATGGTAACAATAGCAGAGGGTCGGCGCTAGACGTGGAATATCCTCAAGCTCTCGGTAAAAATGGTTTGAACGTATGCGAAACCATACGCACAGACAAGTCCGGTCCGTTTGTTAGTCGCGCATAGATAGGGTTCCGCATTCTGACTGCTCGTCGGTTTTCATGAAATAAATGTAGCTAACTGACGTTCTCACACTTTCCACATTTATTTTAACAATAGAGCCCTCAGTACAATTGTCCTGACCGGAACGCCCTCCTACATGTTGTATGCCCTCAAATACGTGATAGGTACAGCGTTGTACTCTCAACGCCATGCTCCAGCTTCGTGCCGCTCGAGTTGTTCGAGCTGTAGACTGACGCACGTACTGCCCAATATATGCAGCAGACGTAGTCATCCGTACTTGTTTGGTGAGGACCTTTAACAATCTGTGAGAAGGGATATTTAGGTTGGTAGGCTGTTCAGGTGCTTTGGTTCCTGTTGGGATCAAGGTACCGGAAATGACCCAACCCAACCCATGACTTTAACTCTAACCCTAACCCAGACCCTGGCCCCAAACCACAGCAAAACCGGGACAAAACTCGCCATAAACGCGGCTGCGCCGCGTTTGCATCGAACCAGGAACTTTCTCAGTTTCGGACGACGATTCCCAAGTGCAGATCACGCTACGCATTTTCAAGTTAAAAACATCCCTAAAGATCTCTTCTCCCAGATTGCTAAACCTACTCGGTTTGGCAACAGACGTGATAAGCTGTTGTGGTATGCATCAACCCATATTTCTGGCGGTCTTACACGGGCCTGCGTATTATGGTATATATTTTTTGTTTATGAGTTTCCTTAGTTTCGGTTCGTTTGCCCAACTCTGAAGATATTCGCATCTTCATCGAATATCGTGAAATCGAGCATCCGTACTGTCGACAAATGTTGCATCACGGGGACGTATAGGAATATTGAGGTAGATAGGAATGTGCACGTTGTTATATATACCAGGTAGGCAGTTCGTACCATAAGACGTACAATAGGACCTGTTCTGAAGACGGAAATAAGTACACTTCGCGGCGAGCTATGACTTCGTTCCTTCTGGTTGGTGTTCTTTACATTGCGTAGATCATTGCCCCTCTCGATGCCGGGAACGTTGTCAAGACAGGATGCCGAGATCGATCCTGTAGAATGGATTGTTTACCATTACTGTCGCACAACAGCCGGGATACTCATGGCGGCCTCGCCTACTTCGATCAGTCCTTCATATACCGACTGCCTTAGGCTTCGTTTTAGCATCACTTAATATTATTTTTTGTCATTGTCTTCTACAGTGAGCACCTGAGCGTTTATGTTTCAAAGTTGATTGTCTCCGTCGTGGGCGCTCCCCACAGTAGTTTAGACCAAATTTGAATATGTTTTGTCGAAAGACAAGGATTCGACGTGCACCCTTCTTCCAAACACACCGGTCAGAAGGCCACTGAAACGTTGCTCCCTAAGCTATAGCGTACGACACAAGAGCAAGAATACCTAGCACCTCGCAATGAAGCCAAGGTGAGCCGGCCTGTGCACACAGCAGACGACGCCGAGAGTGGAGTCTTACACAGAGCCAGGGGTCTCTAATATGTTTTGTCGCCACCTATCACCGAAGAGATCTGTAGCCTCTGTAGTCGCCAGTTTGTTTCTGTTCGTGGTATATTTGTTTGTTTCCGTTACCCCTGCTAGACAGCCTATTACCTGCACCCATTACTCTGGCCTGGCCGACTCGTCTACCCGAAGATCCGTTACAAACGGCTTGAGCCCAATGTTTTCGTGCTAAAAATACGAGCTGTACGCCAGACAGTGACGATGGTGAGGGATCACTTCTCTCATCACCACCAAGGGATACACTTCAGGACGGAGTATTCACTGTGGCCAGCCACCTTCGAAATATTGTGAGCCCAACAATACACCAAGTAATATGGTTACAGGACAGAAGCTAGCCGCGCATTCCTTGCGGCTGGCCATGATATCAGGTCGAAGCCCTTTAAATATTATCCAGTTCGCAAACATATTCAGACAGAATCAGTTCCGTCGTCCTCCAACAATCGAGGTACATACCACCGAGCCATCGCCTATAGCTACCCCTGTCGTGGAGTGTAGAGTACGACTGAGCCATCCGCTTAACACCCACCGTATGCCTGCAAAGGAAGACGTGAGTCTCGGGGAATAGGTTACATTGTTCCATGCAGCCTTACTCTATGTCCATTTATTTCAAGAAAATTCTCGGATTCATGGGAAGCCACAGTATATTTGACGACTATACGTCCAAGTGTTCGATATGCGATGAAATTCACGGGAAATATTAGCACGATATAATTATGGGTGTGTCCAGGTATCTTTGACGAAGTCTATGTCCGACACACCCTGAGCCTGATTCTGCATCGCTCGTGACCAGCCCCCTATCGTTCGCATCATATTTACAGTATATACGCGACCGACACCAATCACAAACGAAATGCACTAACCTGCCGTAGGCTAAAAAATAAGCACTTGTCTCTATCACCACTGGGCAGAGATCTCACGAATATCGGCGTAAACCGAACACCTCGGAACGCTTCTAACACTACCTGTACTCAATTGTGCCTGTTGAACTAACCGACGAAAAGCCGAAACCATATTCGAAACAAAGCCATTTACCGAAACAAATCCAAGAACTTCGAATAAATACCAAGAGATGAAACCGTTTCAACAACAAACAGTGGAACTACTTCATCATGCTTTACTGGGACAAGCCTGACTACAGTAGCTTCCACCGCAGTAGCTGCTTATGCAAACATGGCATACCCACCGGAACCGCATACCGCTAGCGTATTACGCATACTATACCCTAACATACCCATCAATAACATATAAAAAAGGGTTTTTGCCAAGCTTGGGTATACCTGACGACGTTTCGGCAAAAAAGAGTTACACCTCGAAACAAGTCAAGTACGAAACACATCCCAAGAGCGCAGCCATTGGCCAGGCTGACTTCGTCACAGATTTTGGCTCGAACACGCAAAGGTATACATGTATGTATTTTCATTTTCTACGTATGTATGACGGGGGACCACAGTTAATAGGACAAATTATGCTCAATAAAAAGCGCTGAATATATATAGGTTTTTATGTGTAAGATAGGCCCTCTTAACTATGGTCCCCCGTAATAGCTTTCGACTGATTGTGGGCAACTTTCAACCAATGATAGAGAGAGGCCATACGATCCCTGATTTTTCTCTCTGTATGCGTCGGCCCTCCCTGAGTTGAAATTCTTCTGTAGTAACGAATAAACTCTGTACTCATACGTCGTACGTGAAAGTACGTGCGTACGCATTATTAGTACCTACATACATGCGGACGGTGGTTTCACTTTTTCTTCTTTGGGGTGTGCGACGTACTTCTGTTATTATGTACCTCGTAGTTGTTGTGGTGTGTACTCCGTTGCTTTATTATGGTCACATCAGTCGATACAGCTAGTACCACCATGGCACCACCCCGCGTCGAGGTGGTCTCATTTTTCGTACAACATATTTTTTTGTGCCGTGCAGGCGGTTCCGCGAGGACGCTGCACAAGATTTGAAGCTGTCGACGGGGGAAGCGCCAGTATAAATACACTCGGCGCCCACGCCGTGGCCAAACAAACGAAGCCTATTAATAGTTACTCTCTCTTCGTCCAAGTGGAGCCCGAGTGGCATCTACACCTTAAAGAAGCCAAAACGGTTCAGATTTTGGAGGCCATGTGGCACGCTTAACCCTTTCAGGACCGCAGTCTCATTTCTTGGACAATTGGGGACAAATTACTTGGAATTTTAGTAGTATGTCCCCAAACCGGGACTGGGGTTATAAAAGGGTTAACTCTTTCAGGACGCCAGCCCCGTTTTTTTGGGGAAACGTTGCTTATAACTTGAGTGTTTTCCCCAAATTGTGGGCGAGCGCTGCTAAAAGGATTAATGATTTAGGGGGATTTTTTTTTAGTGGACAGAACACCGCTCGTGGCGCGCGTTTTTCACTTGTTTTAGTGTAACTTCATTTTGTCTTGATTGAGCGCGTTTCTAGTTGGTCGTAGTGTGTACATCGTTTTGGCTCCAGCCGATCAGGTATACCTGAAATTGGCATTAGCCCTTTCAAAATTGCACGTAATATACAACCTGACAAACCCTTCAATGAATAATAATAACAAATAACAAAAAACAAATTGCCAATTCCAAAGATCGAGCACTTGTGGTGTCTGTATCGGAATAAGAACAATTAATTGCCCGTGTGTCTATTCGATCAGGGTCGCTCATTGATCACCGACGGACATATTGTTTTCGAAACGACCACGCTCGTGGTACACGGTTCAAATCGAAGCCCTCGCGGAGGCTATTGTCATGGTACAAACCACGTTTCTTCGCGTGTCCTGTCTGTGGAGGTATCAGAGTTTGCTTCTAGCACCCCGAACAGGGTGACGGAACGTAAGCTCGTCCGAGGCCAGCGAAAACCAATGCATGTCGAGTCGTTTTTTTAATTGATATATTACAAAATTCTGGAACTAACTGCTGATAAGTAAGTGCTGTTCTACTGGCCATAATCCGAAACCGAAGCTGCGAAGGTTCTCCTTGGCTCTTCCCTCTTCCCCGCTTCGTTCCGTCACTTCCGCCCTTCCTCCCTTTCTCTCTGCCTACCTCTCTGCATTGCTCTCTTCTTGCTCCCTTCCTCCCTCTCTCCAGCACCCACTACTGTCTCCCCTCCCCCATTTCCTCCCTCCCTCTCCCCTCCTTCTTTTCTGTCTTGCCCTCCTAGGTACCTCGTACCTGGGAGGTAGTCTGTTCGACGACTTTTGAATTTTTACCTTTTGGTGGAATTGGGATCCTTGTGTGCAATTAATTGAGAACATGAGTAAAAGTGAAAAAAGGCAAAAATTAACGTGGTAATTTAACGTCGTCTTTTCTACAAGGGATTATTAGTATGTGCCTGATAATTACGTTACACGAGAGGCTCATCATGCCGCTTTTTCAAGTTCATTTTCACTACCAGTTACCTGTTAAGATATATTTTCGAATGAAGCGTATAGATTGCGAGCCCCTAGCAGGACTTTCTTCGCTTACCCAACGTTTGCGACGAGCTAGGCCCCGCCGCAGGAGCACAGGGCAAAATAATACCCGTAGGAATGTAAAAAGGAAGATCAACTGTGATCGATCCCGTTTGACTATGACGAACGTCTCACCTGTAATTACCGCTCCCGTACATAGCTTGCTTCTTTACTGTTTAGCGCGGCGGCCGCGTACATATTTAATTACCTGACTGACGGCTAGACTGCGAAGTACTCCTACTACTACTATACTGCTGTAACAATGTTACAGAATAAACCGTTCTAAACAAAACTACTTATGCACCAGGTACTCTCAATACATATATTACCACTGTTACTACTACTACTACTACTACTACTACTACTACTACTATTACTACTCGTACTACTCGTACTACTTCTACTCCTACTACCACTACTACAACTACTACTACTACTACTACTACTACTACTACTACTCCTACTACTACTACTACTACTACTACTACTACTACTACTACTACCTTAACAAAATCTTCTACTATTTAACAACGATTTTTTTTGTCGCCAGCAACAGCAAGCAGCACCGACAGCAGAGTAACAACAGTTTCTCAGCCTCAGTCTACTACGCACATGGCGCCGTCAACGATGTTGAAGCTGCACCCTGCAAGCAGTCCGCCGCATATATATGTCCGCATGACATTGCCGCCCTTCGCGGAGTCCTCACGTTGGCCCGCCCCCGCCAAAATGGCAGTGCACATGATTCTGGATAGCTTTGGGTGTGGTGTAAGGCTACCCATGTGTGCATCATGTCGCCCTCCTTCTGCTACGTGGCGGACACAATTACGGTATCTCATCAAATAAATACGTATCAGAACTTTAATCCGAGGACCGAGGACAGATCTGCTGATTTCTCCCGGGTGGACCCTCACACGAAAGATAGAATCCCCCGCCTGCGTGTATTTCTGTATCCGTATCCACCTTCGGTTATCAAGGATACGCTTCAAATATATATATCGTACCTGATGTATATGATTGAATGAGAACAACAACAATGAACACATATTGTTCAGTAAATATACCTGACGTGAGGGTCGCAGTTCACCCCCTTAGGAATGCAGTCCCGTCTTGGGGACGCATTACTATGAGTTTGAATGGTCTGTACCCTGAACGAGACTGCAGTCCTAACCTTGTAGTTCGATTGCGTGCGTGGCCCAACGTAGTTTTCTGTTTTTATATCTCATCACTTTTTCTTTCCAGCCTAACTCGTAAGATATACCCTCAACGAGCCTCTGGACGAGCCGTGGTCACAGGTAGGTGTCTACCCTCCTCCCCGCCGGTACGTGCCTTTCTTTTTGGTCGCGCATAGTATTCAGCATTCCCACGGCTCGTCGATTTTGCATCGAAAGTAGCCAACTCAAGCTCTCGCGCTTTCCGCTAATCAATTATTTATGCAAGAAAAAGTCCCTACGAGCATGCACTCGGTGAGACTTGAACCCACGTAGTTGATCTTGATAGTCACGCGGGCCAACCATCAAGCCACCGGGGACGCCGATGTGCGGTGAAAATTTCCTGACTCGACTTCATCCCACTTAGGTGCGGCTGCCCCACTCATGCAATGCCTGATGTAAATATAAACTTAATACAAGGTTCCCCTTCGGGATGTATGTACGGAACGTGAAGTCCCGGGGGCGTCGCAGGGCGAAAAGGTAGTCACAGGTAACACACAATATAATCTACTAACTACTTCAGAATGATATTGCTGCGGGTCGAAAACAGCGCCAGTAACACAAAAATGCCAAATAAATAACGAAACACATCACCATTATAAATAGTTGGAAGCAGACACGACACTGTACGTATTTGTTGATATGCAGACATACCTATTAATGTTGGGACACGCACCTAGGGTTGGGGCACCATGAAAAAGTTATCTGCATTTATTTGTCATCCGAAAAACATACCGATTGTTAAGTAAGTGAGTACTCACGGCAACAACAGCACAACGGACTCGTGGCGAAAGCAGTAGAGCTCTACAGCAGTAACATATCTATTGAATAAAAACGGCGGCTACACCAGGTCTACACGCGATTGACGGCACCATGAAGAAAAAATCTGCACTACTTGTCTCGAACCGTTTATCTCAACGTAGAGATCATTATTATTAATAGTAGTGCAAAAAACACGGGAGACCCTAGTTAACAGGACCAATGGGTTACATAAAAACCTATATATTAAATCATTTTTACTGGCAATATTTGGTCCTATTAACTATGGTCCCCCGTAATACAGTGAATACTACCGCTGATACCATTCATACTGCAACAACTACATTATTAGTACTACCCTCCTTCCTTCTACCATTAATACTACTCTTATTAGCACAATCAAATACTACTCTTTAATACTTCACTACTCTAACTACTACTCGTACTCCTATCTATGTCAGATGCACACGGAGACGGAGGTGATACACGGACACGGGCAGCAGAATGCAGCTGGCTCTGTGGCTCTTGTCCGGCTCAACTCCCTGCTGCTAGCTGCTGAGAACGTGCGACTAGACAACTCATCATTATTAGTAAGTGTGATACCTAAATAATTCGTGCTCATACATTAAATCCCTGCTACCGATATACTCCAGGTAGACGGACCGAGGAAGCAAGTTTTGTCCTCACGTACTTGCTCGGTGTGAGGTGTTTGGTGTAAGTCAAAGGGCTAGGTGAACATACGTGACGCTCAACATATGTTTAGTGCTGCTGAATGCTTCGATAAAAACCAATACCAGTACCTGGTACCTGGTGGTGGACAAGGGAGCAACTTCAAGATTTATTTCTCCATTATTTCTATTTTCAACAAAAAAATATAAAGTTCAGCGGAGAAAAACATTTTTTTTGTTGAAAGTGCTCGCCGTATCATACGGACATTTTTTTAATAAATAGTACGAATACAATATCCATGCCCGGTGCCGGCGGTACAGCGAGACGGGAGGTGGTTTGGGCCTGGCTCTGTGGCTCTAGCCCGTTGCGATTACTTGCCGCCGAAAGCGTGCGAATGGGCAACTCTAGTAGTAGATAGGTATAACACCAATAATGCCTGCTATCAAAATTTCCCCCAGGTAGACGGACCCCGTTGTGGTCATGAAGGTGCTTGGTGTGCAGTTGGGTGTGCACCACCCGTCAAAGATCTTGATGAAACAAATACGACCGCCGACAGACAGGTGTGCAGTGCTGTGGTTGCTGCTGCTGTATGTCTTTTGCTGCTACTTCGTCTGCTGAGGTTGGAAATCCATGTACGGCAGACGGAGTGAGAGGAATGGGCTATTTACGAAACCACAACAAAAATGTGGGGTTCTTCATGCCACCTACCCGGCTCGGCGAGGCAAAAAGCAATCCCTCGTTTTGCGGAGCCAACTCAGCAAAAAAAATGCACCGAGCACGGACACGGTGATCGGCCGGGATCCAGACATACATGCGTCGAAATGTACCCCCGACCCCCTTGCTTGCCCCGCAGCCGAAAGCGCGAGAAAGTACCCTCGGCCGCCGGAGAGCAGCATGTATGTCTAAAAAATCAATATGCACACTATACAGATACATATGACAGGCACGACATAAGCGTTGTATGGAAAAGAAAAAACAAGAATCCGGGAAAACACACACACACAAGACAAGAGAATACGCAGATTTTCACAGATTTCACCACGAGGTGGTGTTGAACAGAGACCAAAGGATAGGTCTGCGCTGTTCAAACTCATCATACAACAAACCAGACCCACACAAATTAATGGTTACGATTACACACACTTACTTAGTCTTGTGGAATAAAGACGCCCCCCTTTTCGTTCGCCGTGCAAAAACAAAATAGTATACAAAACGAACAGAACACATTCATTCCCGCATCTATCTATCTGATAATCCACTACTGTTACTACTAGTGGAACGCCTTGTTGTGGTCTCTGGAACTGATTCAGAAAATGAATGTGTATCTCTCCACAAAACTTGTCTGTCTGTTCGATCAGGGTCTCTCAAAGGTCACCGACGAACAAATTGATATCGAATCGGCGACGCCCATGACGCACGCATCTCTTCGAAGCCCTCGCGGAGGCGATCATCATCGTCCAAACCACACCTCTTCGCGTGTTTTGTGTGTGGAGTTATCGGAGTTGACTCCCGGCATCCTGAACGGGGTGACGAGACGTGAGCTCGCCCAAGGCCAGCGGAAAAATTGTTTGTCGACTCAATTTTCAAGCGGAATTACATGAAATCCTGGAACTAACTGCTGTGCTACGAACCATCAGCGGCACAGCACTCGCGAAGGCTTTCCTTCCTTCTTCCCTTCTTCCCGCCTTGTTCCGTCTGTTTCACGCTTCCTCCCTCACTTCCTCTCTGCATCCTTCACTCCCCCCCTCCCTCCCCCGCTGGCTGTCTCGCCTCCCTCCCTCTCTTCTCCTTTCTTGCTGTCTTGCCCTCCCTCGTACCTGGGAGGTACTCTGTGCCCGCCGAGGTTTTACTTCTATATTAAAGTAAACCTTTTTAGAGCCACAGCCCCGTTTTGGGGGCAAACTACTTGAAATTCGTGTGGTTTGTCCAAATATATATCGGGACTGCTGGGTTACTACTGATAGCTAGGGATACTAATTTTCACTCACCTCGATTTTAATTATATTTAATCGTTTGATGCGTACGGACCGCTACGTGCCCGTCTTGTTGAGTTCATAATGAGGCGCGCGAGCGAAGAGGTATTTTTTTTACTTGGTTTTTAACCGTGGAAAAAAAAGCCTCTTCACAGCGGCTCGAATACCAGGGTAGGGTGCCTTTTTATAGTTTTTCTGTATGATGTGTGTGTGTGAGGTGGTGTGTGTGATTCCACTTTTTTGGTCCACCTTTCACCACCGCGCTCGACGCACACGCCACCAAATAAATCCAGTTCCCGCTGCCTCTGTGCATGCACACACACACACAAGACACTTTCTCGTCCTGGTGGGGTGGAAAACCGTTCACAGTTCGTCGAGCTAGGTGCGGCAACGTGTGTAGGCGCATGTCTGCTTGGTCGTGTTCAAAATACAAAATCATAACGTTTCTTTCATGCCTGCCAACAACAGGCAGACTGTGCCTGTCCACAGCAGGCAGCCTAGGCCTGTCCACAGCAGGCAGACGGCTATGTTTTTTTAGCTCTTTCTTCTACCTACGTACCAGGTAATAACTAACGAAACCCAACAATGCGACTAGTCATCGGCAGATTTCCGCCTGTCTGTCCACATCAACGTTCAGGCCATGTGCTGCAGGTGATATTGTCAGGCCTACCCTCCTACTGACGAGGGGACGGAGAAACAGGAGAAGATCTGCTGTATATGTTGTACAGCAGTCAGTAGTAGTGGTGGCACCTGCTCAATAACCTCTTGTCGGATACATGTACGTCTGTCATGTCAAGTTATATTTTTCGCCTTCAAATAATTATGAGTGTGGAATCAGGAACTACACACACTACATCGAGTACGGTGTACAAAGGGCTCAAAGCTTGTAAACCGACACAAGCCGAGCGTACTGCGACGCTGACCTTGGCCTCGTGGATCCTACTGCTACTGCTGCTGCTGCTGTTTTACTGCTGGAGAAGCTCTGATGTAGATGTTGCACCGCAGGAGTAGTTGTGGCACCTACCTGCTACGAGAAGCTCTTGTTGGGCCTGCCATGTTCGTGGTGTCGTCTCGAAAATATTATGCCGACTCTCGAGGTGGGAACCAGGAAACATATAAAACAAACGAGTGCAGGGTACGTACTACGTATTTGTATATGTACACGTACAACGGGTGCAAGGGTTAAACCGACAAGCCGAGCGTACGGCGACGCTGACCCTGGCCTCGTGTGTCCCACTGCTACTTTCGCTGCAGCAATAGCAGCTGCTGCTGTTATGGTGCGGGAGGCGCACTGTCACTGTAGATGTCGTACATCGGTCCAAGTAAAGTTGTGGTGGCACCTGTTACGAAAAGGAAGCTCTTTCTGTCGGACAAAATATATATGCGAGATTAGATGCAGATTTTTCGTCCATTAATTAATTATTGTTGTCCTGAATTTCAACCAGAAAACACTGCTGGACAAAACATGTCAAGTGTGGTGTGTTCTATTCTTGACTATTTTCTACCCGTCGACATCCAGCACCACAGCAGTGTCTGTGCCGATTCCTCAACCCTTGGGAGATACAAGTTCTGTGGTCACAGCAGTGCAGATTTCGTCTTCACATTATTATAGAATATGCCGGATTTCGAGGTGGAAACCAGGATACACACGACCAAGTCCAGTGCTTTTTCGGATATATATGAAGAGCAGGAGAGGCCAAAAACATTTATTAATACGAAAATTATTAAGATGCACCCACGACGGCGTACAGCAGTAGTACAGAGCAGGAGTACGTACGTGGTAGATGTTCCTTCGTGTCCGTTCGTTTGCGCGAGAAACTCAGGCTTCTTGAATTGGTGCGTAAGCACAAGCGGAGGTGAATGCTCATGCTGCTGTAGCCGGTTTGCTAGCGGACGTGGGCGCACGCTGGGTGAATACGATACCCAATCCGCAAGCTGCGGTATACAAGGTGGGATACAGACTAGGTTTGACTTCAGGGTGTCCGATGAGAGCAAGTCGTCAGAGGCCGAGGTTAACGCGGCTACTGCTGCGCGAGAGGCCCATGCTTCTTTGATTCTTGCTCTAGCCCAAGCGCAGGTAAATGCTCATGCTGCTGTATCGGCTGTGCCAGCGGGGGTCGGCGCCCCATCCTGATACCTCGTATCTATCTGTAGATACACTGACTTCTAAAGTGCCATTCTGAGCAGAAGCGACGGGAATTCGACGTTTAAGAAGTGGTTTTCTTTATCAACAAAACACAAGAGGATTTATTTCACTCAACAGTGGGCAGAAATGCACCCCGAGAAATACAAAGAAGGGGCAGGGGAGATGTGGTCAACAGGATGAAGACAATTCGACGTCGAAAATTCGAAGTTGAAGAATAGAGTGTTTGCGATAGAGGTTAAAAAAAAAAAACTTTACTTGCGCTAAAAAAAGTGAATTTCCTCCCCTTCCTGATTTCGGTGTGTTTGCGAGTGAGGTAAATCAAATCCTGCAGGCGACGCCTCCGAAAATAAGAAGGGAAGGGGGGAGGTGAGGCAAACGCGCCAAAAAAAAAGAACGAAAAACTAAAAAACAGCTTGGGATTAGCAACAGCGGCCCAGCAACGTTTCGGCGGCAGAGTTGACAGCGGTGCCACCACTGCCAGCCCACGACTGCAAGCAGCAGCACAGCAAGCGGCAGCTAGCAAGCGCTAGCCGCAGCTAGAGGCAGCTTGAGCAACAAAAATAAACAGCGTCATCACCAGCACCAGCAAGCACCAGCACCAGCACCAGCCAGCTTCCCTTTTTCGATTGCCTGCTGCTGTTGCTGCTGCTGCTGCTGCTGCTGCTGCTGCGCTCAGCCTACGCACGCCACAGCGCCGGCGGGCTCCGCTCCGCCGCCACTGTCGCGGCCACTGCTGCCGCCGCCGCTGCTGCTGCTGCTGCTGCAGTGTGGTGGAATCGAAATGATACACGAGCTGTCGCGCTCTGTGCGAGCACGAGTAAGAGTACGAGTGTGATGCGAGTCCTTTTTTGGAACGAAGCATCCTCCACGTCGTCACCAAGTAGGCGAAAGCGAGTACCCTACGTAGAAGCGGCGGCGGCCCGCTGGCACAATCCAACGCCGCTCGTGCGCGCGGTACTCAAGCTACACCTCTCGAGCCTCTGTGCTCCCAGCGGTTGTCGTGATGCGTACAGCAAGCAACATGGTGGCATGGAAGATGCTCGGTGTTTTGATCCTTCGAGATTTGAGATGATGCGTTTTGCGTCGGGATGATGCTCGGTGCGTGTAGGCCAATGAGACAGAGAGCCAAAAGTTACCGTAGCTTTTGATGAAATCCTGACTTCGCTGAAGTACTTTTTCGCGTTTTTTTCAGAAATTTACCTCAAAAAAATACCTCGGGAGAATTTTTGGAGAAGCAAACGTAAAAAAAAATAAAATCGCAAACACTCAAATATAAATAGAAACAAAAAACAGCCAAAAATACAAGAGATAAGAGGGAAATAAGAAGATTAACTTTTTCCTCCCGTTTAACGACGACGGAAGTGTCACCTATAAATTGCTCGCCCCGTACATAGCTTGTTTCTTCGTTGTTGGACGCGGCGGCCGCGTACGTATTGTACCTGGCAGAGGGCCAGACTACGAACTACTACTGTTGCACAAACCGATCACAACATAGTACGTATGTACCAGGTGCTGATAATACATACCAGGTATACTACTACAACTACTACTACTACTACTACTACTACTACTACAACTACTACGACTACTGCTCCTACTATTACTACTACTACTACTACTACTACTACTGCTACTCCTACTACTACTACTACTACTACTACTACTACTACTACTGCTACTACTACTACTACTACTACTACTACTACTACTACTACTACTACTCTTGCTACTACTATTACTACTACTACTGCTACTACTACTACTACTACTACTACTACTACTACTACGTCTACTACTACTACTACTACTACTACTACTACTACGACTACTATTTCTACAACAACAACTTTACTATTGTTTTTGCTTTTTTCGGTCGCTCGCGGTCGCAGCAAGAACAAGCAGCAGCGACAGCAGATCACCAACAGTTCCAAAGTAGCAGTCTACAACCCACACGGCGGCGTCAACGATGTTGAAGCTCACCCTTCCGCCGCATATGGCAGGACTACTTGGCCGGCCTTGGCGGAGTCCCCACGTTGGCACACCCCCGCCTAATCGGCCGTGCGCTTGGTTAAGATAGCTTCCCGTGTGATGTAAGGCAACCCATGTATCACGTCGCGCTCCTGCTGCAACGTGACGTAGACAACCACGGTTTCTCGACTGATATATATCAGAACTTCTGTGCCGAGGACGGAGGACAGATTAGCAGATTTCGGCCCGGCGGACCCCCACACGAGGGATAGCATCCCCCGCCTGCGTATATCGTCTGTATACATATAAATCTTAGGTTTTCAAGCGTACGCTTCAAATATACCACCTCGTACCTTGTATAAATTTGAACGAGAACAACAACAACAATAAACAAATATTTTTCAGTACGTACGTGCGGTGAGGGTCGCACGTCACCCTCTTAGAACTGCAGACCCGTCTAGGGGACAACGTATTTGGAATTTATGTTATTCGCCCTCAAAAAATGGGGCTGCAGTCATCAAATTGTGGTTCCCTTGAGTGCGTGGCCCCACGTAATATATGCCGTGAAAATACCTAGACTCGAAATCATCCCACGGAAGTGCCACTGCCGCTCTCTTGCGATGCCTTCTATAATTCTACAATAATATGTGACAGGAACGACATACACATTCTATAAACCATAACCAGCTAGAATCAGGAAACAAATAATACACACAATATTACACGGATTTTCACAGATTTCAGCGCGAGGGGTTGTTGAACAGAGACGATAAGATAGGTACACAATGTGCCTACTCAACATACAACAAACCGGACCAACTACAAAAAAAGGTTACGAGTACACACCCTTGTGGAATAAACACGCCAACTCCTTTCTTTGGCCGGGCAATAGAGCCATCCCACAGTAGGGGAGCACAAGAAGTTCCTGAGCCCGGAACATTAGGAGCTCAATGTCTCACCCGATACCAAGGCCTGGAAGACTTTCGTTCGTGCCATTTGAGCGGCACGTGTATGCGCTAGTCCTAAAAGGAATAGACGCGTAAAATTTTCCTCCAAACCTGTAGTTTCTTACATACTTAAGGAACTCAGTTGGTCAGAAACAGTAGCCCCAAAACGTGGTACCCCTACCATGGGGCGACTCAACAACAATATTTTATGACATTTGCGATCAAGGGCACATAACGGCAGGAGATATATCATCTCCGCATGTGCGCACTGGAAAATGTTACGACGACGACACCACCCCCATCAAAACGCCCAAAAAAAGAATCAATACAACCAAATTAATAGCAAAAAAGGATACTATTAATAATATGAATATATACGCACACCACTGACCTCCGAAACTCGTGCGTGAGTACATGAATGACATCAGGACAAAAGTGATATCTATGACATCAGAATCGCGCAAATCGTACAGTAAATGCAGCGGCGCCGCCATTGAGGTAGGCGAACAATCCCAGACGTGACTTGAAACCTATGGCTACTGCACACAAACTATACCGTATACTCATACATAAAAAAAACGTTGTGATAAAGAACGCCGGTGTAGTGGCAAGGGGGTTATGAAACATTTTAGGCCTTGGGACCGATGGACAAGTAAGTGCCATTCCGTAGTCAGTTTGTGCCGAAAAGCATTGGGCAACACAATAACGGGACCGTTTGCGTCCGTTGAAGGGTTCAGTTCGTCAGACGAAATACGGACAAAACAATGCTACTACTTCTTTCTTGGCGCGCTTCCGGTGGTTGAAGTGTGTGAAGTTGAATCTATGAACGATCATCGAAATATCCATCTCGTTTTACAGTATCCCACTCCTATGATATAGAATATATTGCCTTCATCTTGAACAGTTTGAGTGGGAGGTATATTTTTGGTCTTTACGTAGATAGATGCCGTCGACCTTCATCCACCACAATACCATGTTGTGTGTACGTGCAAACAAAAGAGTATGCATGCGCTCGCAAGGGTCACAAGCCCCCTTTGCTCGAAGTTCCCCCTACATCGAGCATGAAAACAATAGGGCTCAAGATGAAGGCTAGACGAGTACGCTGTTTCCTCCCGCCGCTGTAGCACAATCCGCACCAGGATTAAATAAACGGGCGTCCACACTGCGTGAGCTATAAATGATATTTTCCCCACGTATTACACACGAAGTCCAGTACCGCATGTAATGTGTTCGTTCGGATCCAGCAAAAACCGGAATTTTGAGGAGTCTGGTGGCATAAGTGTATGAAATTTGATGCACATTTATTTAAGCATACTACAAAGAATATGTATCCTGCTGCATGTATGCAACCCCTCCCAAGTAATAACGCCGACGACAATGCACATGACGTAAAAAACTGTGGTCGTGACATACTATTCCACAGCATTTGTAGTACCTGGATCGCAACCTACGTGCATGGTGAGGAGGACAGCCATCACCTCGTCATGCACAATACTCATCACGGTATGGAAGGCGTGATCAAAATGTCCGTTCGTGCACCACGTATGGAGTGGATCCTAACTCAAACCTTTACTGCCGTGTGTGGAAACCACTGCGAGGAGGTCTTCTAAAAAAAAATATAGGGTGTAAGTGTAAACAGAAGCTCTGAGATCGAGGATTTGTTCGAAACTTGCGTTTACATGCTGTGTTTCATACCTCGATCGCGTGTCCCGGGGGTGTTTCATGTCTTCACGAACAGCTCACAGTCTGTCTATGAGGAAGATAAGTTCCGAAGCTCCATAAATCAAGTAATGGGTGTTTCAATATTTGGGAAAACATGAGCAATTAAATATTGCGACGTTGTGCACGTAGCTTGCCACGAGCAAGGACCTTGCTTCCTGTACATATTCCATATCCAACGTTATTTCAAAGATACATATATCTATATTTATATTCACCATCATCCTCACTACCCTCGAGCACCATTGAGAAATATGCCTATATTTCAATATATATATATATATATATATATATATATATATATATATATATATATATACCAGTCACCCACAGAGAGGGCATGGATGAATGCTAAACGTTTTCTGCCAACAACGTCGGTGAGGAGGGACGCCAGTAGGTACCAAGTTATGCACAGATTTTCATTAATAAATTGAAATAAGAGAGTATGTGCATAAAATCACATTTGTGTCTTACACCAAAAAGAGAACATGCGCTATAAGCTCCACAAACGTCAAGGAAATGATGCATACACTGAGAATGACACTGAAACAACCATTCATTGTGTTCAGGGCACCGAGAGTGTTGTGACATGGCCGCAAGAAGGGCGATGGAACTGCCCTATACATTTCGTGAAAAAGTATGAAAGCGGATGAATGAGCGAACCTTGAATCTTTTTAGGTCTGAAGGCCTGCAATTCAATTTCGGGGACAAAAAAAATGAATTTAGAGGCACCAAAGCAGTGCTTGCGGCGGGTCTGCCTCGCCACGCCTTAGACCACCAACATGGCGGGTGAACAAACCTCGTACGATACTTTCGTCTGCTGCACTGGTTGGTCCGAAAATGTAACAAGCCCTACTTACTCAGTAACCCGAAAATTCAGACAACGGCCACAATCTATTAGCCCGAAGAATGAAAACATCGTACCCGAGGCCTCGTTGAGGCAGTGTTGCCACACTATAATGAAAAGGGAATTGTGGCAGCGGAAACGTCGAACGAAAGTTCACCCACCGGCAGCAACGAGGTGAGGGCGCGCATCATCCCACTCCTCATTTCTCATCTCTAAACCATCACTTCTTCTACCTCGTTCTACATTCTTCTACTCAAGGCTCTGTCATCATGCGTGCTTTCGCTATCGTGGCCTCAATCATCTACGCTGCCACAGTCGGCGCCGCCGCAGGTACTAGTTCAGATATTATTGTTAAGTCAGGTAAAATGTATGTAAAGCCGAGAGAAACTAATCCATCAATCTATAGTCATAATCTTGTTTGTCAATACGTACTGAGGTGTCGGCTAGGCTATCGCCGAGCGTGGTGTAATGGCGCATATCACATATATATCGGTAAAGTGGTACGGTGAACGAGTAACATCCCAAGTGTGTGTCCTGGTATTGCAATGGCGAGGTAGCCTGTTGACGGATACCCTACACTTTAATGTTATATATTCACCAGTAGTAGTGCAAAGTGTATAAAATTGTAGACAGTGTCTGTGTTCTTACGGGGAACAAGATAGTAAATACAACTCTATGTTGTCAGACCAATACGGAAATACACAAGGATTTTGTGCGTACCCTAGGTCTTATAGAGGGTCCCCCGTAAGAGTAGAGCCGATAGAACCGAGCCACTCCGACCTATATTTATTTGAAGCTGCTGCGTGTAACGATGGCATCCAGTACGCGTATGTGTTGTACATTCCTTTACGTTTCGAGTCTGGAGAATACTCACCAATGCAACATCTCGGTTTTACATCGACCTACTCGAACGTGTTTTCTAGAACGAACGCGGATCGTGTTCAACCATCTACGAAGTCCCACAGTTGGCCGGTTTCGGGTAACCATGCGTTGGTGGAGGGCGCGCCATTAGAAATAGTCTCGAGTGGCGTCGGCGAAGGGCATTTATATCCCTCCGTGAAAGTCATCCGGCAATCGGAAGGTAAAGTGAACACACATTGTGCCGGGGATACGGAACAGCACACGTGTGTATAAAGCGGGGGTTATCAATTCCCGCATGGGGGAAAATTTCGACCAGCGCGTGGATATATATGCCGAGCAGGAAGTGCGGTACTTGCTGAGCAGATGAGAATCGGCTCATTCAAGTCTGATGAGTTGGTGAGTGCTGAACGATTATAATAGGTTGGAGTGGATTGCTTTGTGAGCCATGTTAACTGTATACATATGACTGGTCAATTCGCGGACCAACGAGAAGCACGACAAGGGATTGGTAGGAATCGAACCTACGACAGGTTTTGCCCTCGAGAAACCGACAAGCACAGATAGGTGTCACACGTTCGATACAACACGCGCGAAGGACGTAGTAACTTGATGCCCTCATGCCCACCAACCCGTACGTCGCACACTACCGCCCCCATTGCAGCGCTGGTCGAGGCGGGTGACAGGACCTGGGTTAGCGTAAATGCTAATGGTTACGACACTCGTACATCCGGGAGTGGCTGCAGCCCGAGCGGCTGCGTACCCTACAACACCCGCGACAACGATATCTGGGCAAACTCTCGTTGGTCTTGCAAGGGGGACATCCTCGACAGCTCTGTTAAGAACGACGGGTGCTGCATTACTTATTCCTTTGAGGTAGCCCAAGACCTTGTCAGCATGAGTATCGCCTTCCACAAAGGGAACGAGAACACCCGGTCCCTAGATGTGTTCGACAACGACAAACACCACAGCACCATCACGTCCAGCGGCAATACGCTTGACTACCAGTACTTCAACCTCTACACCGACGAAACGAAAGACCTCAAGCTCTGCCTGGACGACCCCAACTGGTACACCGACGTGTGGCTGAGCATCACCGAGGTGCGTCGCGGTGCGGGGTAAGGGTATAGTAGGCAGTCTATTTCCTACATGTTTGTACAATCATTTCTCGAACGGGACTAACGTACCGTCACGGTTAGGAATATGTTCCAAGTAATCCTTGCTAGGCCACGCACAAAGCTAATTATTATACTGGTTGCACGGTGAACGCCACTCGGGCGTAACCATTTACACTACACAAAAACAATTTTTAACAGGTCGTGTACATTACGGCAACAACAGTATTCCTGGACAGAAACACACGCGAAGAAATCACCAGGTCTCGTTTGCTGTTGGGAACTACCACTTCGTTCATGTTTTGCATTTGGTAACCTTGTCTAAGTGCAAGCATGGGCAGATCACTAAAATGATACAAACGACCCACCGTTTAGATAGAGAAGCTACTTCTCCATCCTAAGCAGGACTTCATTGGAAAGAGTACGACCGGTAAAATGATAAAATGGATATTTCATTTAAATAATGTTCAGCTCCCACACCGGGGATAAAAACGGAAATTAATACATATATATGTTCACGTATGGTCCTGATGCGATCCATCCTGACGATTTTCTCGACTGTGGGCTGGACTAGTGGAGTCTTTTATTGACGCAGGATTCACATTGCGGCGACTCGCAAAACGTGGCGTCCATGTCCCAGTCATCAGGCAATATATGTATTATACCCTGGTAATCGATAACGTAGATTGTGGGGGGCCCAACGCCTCCCAGGTGTACAGCTCCGTCTAAGGGAAGAGTGTACTGCATCATACCCCGTTGGTTCCCACGGATGAAATGCCGCTTCTATTTGGAGTGTTCCAAAGTGCAGCAGAACCCCAGGCTGTTCATGTCGTTTGATTCGGCATGAGTACCGACGATTATGTGTGTTGAATACCAACGTGTGCGCTGGAGATAATGTTGTTTGATAGGATGGCGAGTCCCTGAATTCTACTGTGTTACAAGGTGATGGGATCGACGAGGTCAGTATCGTCCTGACGTCAGCAAAATATATTGATCTTCAGGCCAGTATTGCTTGTGTCGGGTATTCAATAGCGTGCTTTGGTGACACCGAGATATTACAATATAGTTACGAAACAAAACCAACACCCGGGCCTCCATCAAATAAGCGATAGTTTAATTGTTTTCTTACTGATCAATCAGCACGGGGCCGTGAACTCCATGGGTTTATTATCTGATCTGGGCAAATGGTTAGGAAAGAAGTGTAGACTGAACACGAACCGACTCTCGTCATACCCTTGTAATCGAGGATACATGCATTCTTCCTTAGGCAATATAGCAGCCGTGTACCTGTGGTGATACGACGTGGCAGATGTATATCCACAGCAACGGTTTGTTCACCGAATGTTGCCGAAGTGGATGGGTCGCATGTCTACCAAATGCTTGCCTCCCGGTTCGAATCTCTCCTGGGTACCTTTCGGCTGGTGTGCAAGAGAACACAACGGCCTTTAGACCGTGCACACCGGAATGCAATTATACGCGCCTGAACGCCACGGTGACCACCTAATAATGGCCGCAGTATCTGTCATATTCTCAACTAAAGTTGAGTAGTGCTGACAAACGGGATGTTGTCATCCTTTGAGACAACTCTAGGTTCAGGCTTAATAGCGAAGGGGGCATACGGTTGTGATTTTGGTCGGCATACACTATGCCCGCCGAGGTGGCAATGAGCTAAATAGGTGTTGTGTGTGAATCAAGCGCACAATACTCGCAACTTGTCATTAATAATTTCATATACGGTGTAACATTGCCGACGTTCATACGTATCTTGCGGCACTGCGACCTAGGTCAGGAACAACTATTCGATTTTTCTCGTTTTTTCACGTTCGCGCACACAAGGGCATTATTGTTGGTTTGCCTATCACCTTAGCTATTTATTACGGTTGTGTCCAGTTCGGCCTGACTGGCGGGGGGTGGGATGGGGTGGCCGGACTACGAGAACGCCACTCATTTTATTTCCTGTGCACCATGTCAGCTAGTGGTCGACCGCTCTTTGGCCCCCGATGCATTTCCCGACATATCACCCCTCTCTATGCTCTTACAAACCTTCCGTTTTTCAGGTGCAATTCTGGGTGGAGTAACACTTCCAACGATATATGCAAATCCTGGACACTGTGAAGCTGGGACGCCACTACGTGTTTCCAGTTCTTGAATTGAAGGTCGTTGTTTCGTGTTTTGCAGGAGCTTTTAGTTTTTTAGTACTCTATGGGTGCAGTGTATTATAGCCTTGGGTAAAACATGCGTTCATGATTGACGATGCATTTCATCAACGGTGTGCACTCAACGGTCTACCTGGTTGTGTGAGGGCGATTGTGCCGGCCGTACTCGACATCTGTCTGGGTGTTTGGAGTTGGGCAACAGTGAAATAAATGGAGATGTCACCAGCTGCACGACGTGTCGCAGGACAAACAATTACGCGTCGATTGGCCGTTTGATAGAGAGAATCACCATGGGGGGTCCGGACTAGTACTCTCGAAGTTGTCAGTCAGCGCTGAAATAAATATTCCACATTGTCAGCTCTAGCAAATGAGTACGAAGCGCATTGCTGTGGGATAATAAGGAGCAACGGTGTGGGTCGGGCAATAGTGAACGAGGCGAAGAAGTGTACAAAAACACCGCGGTTGTGTCGCAATGTGTTGAGAGGATTTGGGTCGCACAACGGGGGGGAAACCGCCGCCGAGCGAGTATTTGCATCGTGCCACCACCTTTCGCAGTAAAGGAGGACCCCGCCAGGCAAGTGGATGGATATAATCGACAACATCGGGATTTTAATGCTCATGCATATAATATGGGGCTTAATTTGAAACAAACCGATACTCGTATCTACACACGTTCTGGTCGGCGGCTTTGTCTGTGAGCAAGGCTTCGGTTAATTTGAAATGATGGCTAACACAGCCTTGGCGACTTATATTGGCTCCACCCCTTCAAGCCTGCAGTCCGGTTGTGATGGGCAAACTAGTTAGAATTTGAATCATTTCCCCACGTACGTACGGGACAGCAGTCTTATTCGGTGTCGGGCTGGAGCTCAGACAACTGGTATCATGCTCGTCTGCTCTTGACTTCGCTCCGGTGAGCTCAAACCGTATCCTTTCTCTACGATCCTCGTGTTTACTACTTGGAGAGCTGCAGTCATACTCTTAGCTCATTCCGGAGGACCAGGTTTCGTTGGATCTGTCCCCCCCCACTCCGACTGGCCCCGGGAACTAGACTCTACCGTTTGTCTATTATTATTCTCCGCTATTCCCGTCATTATGATACGGAAGGCACCTCGTAAGATTTAAGGACATGTCGCCTTGGATCATACCATCGACCCCGTGGTGGCCTCTGTAGGTAGGAGAATAAAACACTTGGTAGTTGGAATGAAGCACATGTCATATCTTCAACTTGGTTGCGTCTTCTGGACAATGTCGAGATCCACGTCGAGACAACTTTGACGATTTTTAGTAAGATATTTTAGAGTACCAATATTGTGATACAATCGCAGTGCCTAAACTACATATTTTGAAGTGCCTATTAAAGAGCAACCTGGCGTTTTACTGGCAACACGCAACTAACTATCAGAATACTTTCATTTCTGGCTTTCTCGACTTAACATTGAAACGCTCCAAAGAGATTATCACGTACTGCTGTCTCTCGAAATCGTGTCTACCACGCTAAATGCTTAACTACTGTAGTGCACAAAAACATTCATACTTTTCATTAGTTTGAAAGTCGCCCGAGATTGCTTCTTTGATGCACCCACGTTGCATGTAATCATCATTACGATGATAACGATTCACGAAGGACGGCAGTCAACCTACCTTGCTACCCGTCAGCGTTAAGTTCGTGCCTGCGTTTGTTTTTTTTATTCAGGTTATTCCACGGCGCATCTGTATTGGTATTATCTGTTCTGTGTACATAATTTTGTTTACGGGGTGCATGTATGTAACGACCATCGGCGAAATTACTCATCTTATTATGCCTTTAGTCATCTTCGATATTTCCACTGCGCCTTATCACTGAAGTTGTGGGTGTGTACACGGCATGTCGAAGCCATCGCAATCTGCGCGCTCTGACTGTCTTCCATTGATTTGGTTTAGAATTTTGAGTTTACGTATCCATGAGACCCGTGAGGACTCTGCCCATTCAGTACTTTGACGTACTCTTGGACTCGGTAATTAAAAAAGGACTGGAATTCACCTGCCGACGATTGAGTCCCGATGGCTAGGCACTGGCCCTTTGCCGGATGGTTTGTTTGCGCTATGTAGTTCTCGTGTCGCTGATTCAAATCTTCATTTCTACCCAAAATGAACCTGACCTCAGCAGTATAGGGTTGTGGTATCGCTGCTGCAATTTTCCGCTTCTTCTACCATAAATTCACATACATACTGAACATGCTTCTGGCCGACGTCCTCGCGGACGTATTGTTCCTGCATTAATTATCCTATTTTTAAAGCACGATCAGTTCCTGACATATTTCATACCTCGGTACAACCTGTATGAAACGGCGAGACCTAGGTAACAGCAGGTCAGCGCCTGCTCTTCTTCTCCACAATGTACAGATTTCAAAGGAAACGTGAAAACATTCTTGAAAAAAAACCTCAACTTGCGAGCATCGAACTTGCGCCTTCAAGTGTTTAATTTGAGCATCGTCACTATCTTACTTCTTGCAAGTTATAAAAAATCTGCTACGTTTTTGTCGCGGCCCGCACGGAATTCCGCATGCACATGTGATGCAGCACGACCTAAGTGAGCGAGATAGTGATGGCAGATGACGGACCTCAGCCTCCGAGAACGCAGGTATTGACGGCCACAACTGTACACCCCAGACCCGCGACACGCGCGTTGTGTGGCCCGTCGCTCCGTTTGCTACCAGTCGGTGTTATAGTATCGTTCGTGTTCTTTGCATGTCGTAGGATGACAACGTTTATGGGAGTAGCCTAGGGCGATAAACACAATAACGCCGAACAATCAATAATAACTGAGGTACTCACATTTATTTGTACAAGGCCCTTGCATTTGCGTTCAGCGTGTGCGTAGATCAGCGTGTGCGTAGGTCTATCGAACATAGAGCCGTGGAAAATCAATAAGTAGATGAGGGGTTACGGCCTTCAGTCTCCTATCAACACAGTCAGAGACTGCCCTACATCGCATATAGGTGTGTCGCACACTCGTGGCTTATGACGCGGCAACGTTGACACGTTGTGCTCTGCGCAAGTTGTTTGTTGTCTCTCTCGTGTATATCTGGACTGTGTTCTCATGAAATTCAAGGCCAAACAAACAGCGTACCCTTTTTAACTGAGGGTACGTATCTGGTACAAAATCAGACCTCTCGTACTGAAACCAGGGGAATCGCCATATTATCCCTCCTCCCACCAAAATTGTTTTTTGAGCGTTTGCCCACAGTGCACGTATCGCGCCTGGGCCTCGAGCAATGTGTCCGTCCGGCCTTCTCGCGTTGACTCCTTAGCGTTCAGTTGTGTGCTTGTACGAAGAGACAATATCGCAAAAGTATGAACCATTCCCAAACTTTAACACTGCAATGTTTTTCTTCGGAGGGTGGGGTGATTACCGTTAAACGCCGCACACTAGCATGCGACTGGGAATTTTTTCAATCGCCAAGAGCGCTAATCGTGGTTGAGGGATCGTTTCAGAACAAAAACAAGGCAAGTGTACATTTCAAAATTAGAGATTGGGCCAACGGTTTTTTTCTGGCGCCAATGCGATTTTTGACGACGCCGAAAACGTAGGGTTCCTCGAGAAGAGCCCGAAGCCCCCGTCTTGAATGAGGGTGAACATGATTTGGTGAGATTGTGTTTGAAGAACCACCTGGAATTCAATGACCCCTGCTTTGAAAGACCGTAACAAAAAACCCAAGAGGAAGCGCGGGGCCGCTATCGATCACACGACTGGTAGCTGGATCGTGCCGCGGCGCGCTGCTCGCCAAGGACCGCGAATGGGAACCACTGGTTCTGCGTTTTTGTGCTCCGTCGTTTTGGCGCGCATTTCAAGGTACGATCGCTACCCTTTATCGAGATAGTTGCATATCCCCAACCTCAACGCAAACACTGCGTCGACAACACCCTTCCAGCTGCAGCAAGAGCAGATTCCCGCTGCTCCTGCGTTTTGTTTGTACCCTTCAAATAAATACCAGTGCTATAGGCACGAATTGTATTTATGATACAATGATGGAGCAGTGACGCTGTTGTTGCTGTGTGGTACTACCGTATTTCGCATACTACTCGCAGGCGACCCAGCCTTGACGCATCTGAGCCAGAGCCATGATTCGGTAGTTTTCTCTCTTCTTGTGTGCGACACGACAGCATATTGTTAAGAGTACGGTAGTGCGCAGCAGCGGGCTGGAGCCTAATCCAAAGTCGTCTTAGGAGAGACTTATGATCAACCCACAACCACAACTGCATTCACGACATCAAAATATTTTTGGAGTACATACAACCGCGACTTGTGATACGATGCCACCGTCTACCGTCGTAGAACGCACAGAAGTTGACGGCAGTAACAAATATCCTGCTGCACGAGATTTTCGGGACAGCTGTTAGCGCATGCTTGATTTCTGCTAGTATGTCGTCCGATGCCCCCCTCGTGCCGTGCGTGCGTGCTCCTTCTTCATGCATAACCCTTCCTATCTGGGCGTAATGACCAGTGCGCATGCCCGCCGAAAGCAGAGTAATTGCTCGTTATTGATCGGGATAAATACTAGGGCAGAGACCAGCGTAGACGGCACGTCCTTTTTATTTATTTTGAAGTGCCTTTGGCTCACAGCCTTGTACTTGCCTTGCTTGGAGTGGCCGTGTGTGACGGGGCACCCCATGAATCTGACAAAGCTTTTTTCGATTTCGTGACAGCGACACGCGCGCCACGGGGCTGGGGCAGGACCGCGGCAGTAAGCGCCCCGGACGATTCCCGGTCGACCGAGCCCTGCGGCGACGATACCGACCTGGCCGTGGCGAAGCTGACACGCGCCGCCCAGGAAATTTACGATAATCCTACTTTGTAGTCCCCTTTGCGTGCTAACGCATATCTCGGAAAAGGGCTACGATGTGATGGATCGCGAGCGTACAGGTCATGAGGGCTAGGTTCAGGATGAGGCAAGCCTCTCGGGCATGTGCCATTCGAAGTATCACCGTTTACAGTCCGCATCAGATAAAGCAGGATTGCAACACATGCCTTCAATATGCAAATTATCATGAATGACAAGACCAACCTTAGGTCTGGCCACGATCCAACCGAGTCGAGACGTGCGCTCGCACATCTTCCAGAGGGGTGGAGCGTGCTTCTAATGCTAGGACCAAGAAGGCATCCCTGGCATGTAAATATTAAACAACTCGTTTTGTGCCCCAGGTCAAGAGCGATGACCAAGGCAACAAATAAATACGACCGACTAAAGGAGTTGTAATCCACCAGGTTTCAGGGAGGGGCTGTAAATGACGCGGTCCCTGCTGATACAAAAATACAAGTCATCGTATCTCCTAAAACGGTTCGAAACCGTAACGACTATACCTAAAGATACATTCAGTTTTGATTGGACTGCTGCTCTGCTGTGTTATCATTGTAGCTTTTTAGTATGGGGTGAAAACACAATTTTATTGTAGCATACCCCATGTGGGCGGCCGTCGAATAGGTTCTGGCCCGTATCTTGCTACAACAGCAGGGAAAAGCAGCATGCTGGTCCGGGCTGTGGCTAGCGTAGTACTACATCGATTCACGGTGTCCCAAAAAGAAAGACAATATTTGTCGGCTGCTTGTTAAAAAGCACCGGACCATGTAGATTGTAATCGCAATATAGAATCCACAAAATTTAATAGCCGGAAAAGTCAGAAAACTTCATAAGTCTTCGAGTTCCTCAATTCAGGCGATTTTTTGCCTCCACCTTGTTCTACCACTTACTTACTTGTATATTGGATAAGTCGGAGAGGACTAGTAACCATACCGAACGCCTGCAGTTACGTACGTACCAGTTCTCCCTTCTTAGGAGTGGCATGTCAATGAGCGTGGCGCGTAATAATACTCTTGCCGAAAGACGTCTCCGGTGGGTAGGTTTTAGCTACTCCACCAATTATTGCAGTGATGTGCTGCAATTGGGGCAATAGCTCAAATAAATGTATACGGGGACTTCTATTGATTCAGAGTGTGCTGCTGTCTGTGGAAGATATAATAAATGACAACATGTATCGTACATATATTCAGCAAGAAACATCAACCACCGTGCGCGTGCCAAAAATTAAGTTTTTGAACGTTTTTTGTCCAAAGTGATACCGACAGAGATGTTGACATGAGGAATCTTGTTGCGCACTTGTATTAAACATTATATGACATTTTACGATGATGTATTATTCTCATTTTATACTACTCTCCCAGGCCTCCATTGTCTCGAAACCTCTTTGAAACTGTACACCCACCTTTTCGTTTACAGGAGTAATAGACGTCAGCGTGGCAATTTCTATCACAGTAACAGAGGATTTCAAGTCGGTCTTTGGTTGGTATAAAAACTCCTCAACTGCGGTGGCTATCACAGTAACAACACCTACTTCGTGGCACTTGTCGGCAGCACTGTTGTCACATAAATACATGTTGTTTTTGTGTGGGCGTCTATCAGGAGGGTGTCGTTGTGTCCGTTTGCGGTGCACCCCTGCGGAGATGATATATATCCCCCCGTCAAGATTCCGCTATATATATGGCAAATGTCATAAGCTACTCCTGTAAATGTACAGGGATATGTTTTGTGCCATTTACATGCGATGGATTATGTGCGTCGTACATGTCGTCGATGGTTCTTGCAGATTCACGTATTTTTTTGCTGAAATGCTGCCTTATATATGTTTCCGATGGGTACAGCTGACTTTCTTATGCATCAGTAGCTATCACAGTAAGCGCAGGCCAGGGGTTTGTCGGTAGACCATCCTAACCGTTGGAAAATGCTTCTTCCGCTTTATTGCAGCAGTTGTTGGGCATTGTCTCATATATTGGGTGCGCTTTGTTTATTGATGTTTTCATGTTTTCGATGGTCAGTTTAACATGCGTAGTTGGACAAAGATGTTGTTGCAAGCGTGTTGAGATGTTGGACTACGCGCCGATCCCATCCTGATCTTGCGCTTTCACTCAAAGGTAGAGTCGTGCATGAGTTAGGAGTTCTACCTGCAACAGATAGACGCATAACGTTCGTGTCTGATGTTGATCGGGTATGTGTTGTAAATATGGTGCGGATATTTGGCAGGCTGGTCCTGAACGATTCTGTATCAGCCACAAAGGGATGTCAGACTCGGGCCTGCCTGAGTACCCCTAGAACCTGCCAGTACTTCAATGGGCCGACGTTGGAAGCTTGAAACACTGTATAGCGTACAAAGGGGTTATAAGTTTGAAGTCCGGAATTCGCCCTGTCCAACGTGCACAACATTCGTGTTAATGGTCTGGCCTAATGATTAAATGTGTCCATCCGAATCGCGACTCCAATGCATTCACACGATAGTACGATACGAGTTAAGTAGCTTTTCAATTACTTACACTATATGCCAACATGAATAAGGTGTAGCTAGATGGAGAAAACAATCCATCCCAATCACATTTGCATATCGTTACCGGATGTGTAACCAAACAATATCAATGCTCCAGTGGTGTATACTCTAAGTTGGTTTAAGTGCACATACTTGGCCCGTTATGGTATTGTACTCGTACCGTATTTGAATGAAAGGCGCCGAGTGGTTGGCTGTTAACTTGTGGCACTAGAAACGAGCTCTCCGAAACTGGATAGGTCACGCATGCCTACAGCAACGCATGCCTACAGCATCAAGAGTCAGCTCTGTCCTTCTAAAAGCTGAAGTGTTGTGCCCGTCGATTGATTAGATAGAGCCAGTTGCTGGACCACATATATATATATATATATATATATATATATATATATATATATATATATATGTGTATGCGTCTGCTGTCCATGGTGTGGTTCCCGTTTGCTCCACTACTTACAACATGACATTGTATGTGCGTACGTTCACGCAGCTGCTGGGTTAAATTATCGACGCAGTGCAGAATGCACGATAGTAAATGATTGATTGTTCGCTTGGACTACCTTTTCAGTACGGATAGGCATCAACCTTCCCTCACACTTACTTACAGAAGCCCAAACTATTTACCCCTGTAGGTGGTTGGATCAAGGCGGTTCCACGGGGATCCATGGGTTTCCAGCAATGGGCATGGAGAGGGTATCTAAAGGACAATGTGAACTCTACGTCGAGACCCACGTCTTCGTTTATAGGCATATGATGGGTGCTGGGGGGAAGGCGCCGGCCGGCGGGCTTCACTGTTAGCTTCACGCTGCTCTTTCTCTTACCCTTTCGGGCAAATAAATAACAGTAGCAACTGAGAGACGTAGTATATGGCCCTGCCGTGCGTACGTCGATATGCCCGGAGCAATGATATACTAAATATCAGTCTACGCCTGTGGGGATAAAAGCGTCGGAAACGTTCTACAATGGCCAGAGCCAAGATATGCGCATATCTCTCTCGTCTGCCAACATTAAGATTTGATTCAATAGTGCACGAGCGATCTCTTCAAGGCCGATGGCCACTGTCGATTTTCAATCACGACTAAGTCGCTTCGAGCGAAATGAGGCAAGTGACCCCACTCTATGTTCGTGAACGGCGTAGCGCCCGTTTCTGTTACATGGGAACCTGTGGACTAATTGGCTTGTAACAATTGTTTCCTTAACGAGCCTGCATCGTATTGACAATGGGTTCGCCCGACCGCCGCACGTAAAACAAGCAACCCCTATCCAACAAGAAGAAACAGCTAAACATGGTTCAAAACTATTCATCTGATAAGCCATCTTCGGCAGATACTCAGTAACAGGGCATACTGGAGACTGCTGGTTCTGTATAAGACCTGAATATATCGATCGTTTTCTGCTGGTTATCGAGGTCAGCTCCTCTCCGCCTGCTTACGATATGTTAGACATGTTCGCATTCACATCGTGTGCAGGTATGAAGGGGCCGATATTTCAGGTGAGTTTTGCCCGGTGTGTTCAAACGAATGAGGCTTGTTGAAACTCTGTCTCTTTGAAGACGGATGGCGGAGACAAACGCATGTATATTTCTACTACTCCTACTACTCCTACTACTACTACTACTACTACTACTACTACTACTACTACTACTACTACTACTACTTTTAATATTTCTCGCTGACTACTCCTCTACTCTATTTCTGGTGGCTCGCGCGCGCAGCAAGAGCAAGCAGCAGAGCAACAACAATTTGTCTGCAGCAGTCCACAACGCTTCCAGCGCCGTCAAGGCTGTTGAAATTTGCACTCTGCCAGTCCTCCACTACATTAGGCCGCATGACTTTGCCGGCCTCCTCGGAGTCCCCGCGTTGGCACGCCCGAGCCCAATCGGCTGTGTGTCTGGTTTAAATAGGTTTCCGTGTGGTGTGAGGCAACCCATGTATCATATCGCCTTCCTGCTTCTACGTGGCGTAGACGACTATGGGTTCTTGACAAATATCTATCCGAACTTTATGCCGAGGATCGACGACAGATCTGCAGATATCGCCCCGGCGGACCCTCAAAGGAGGCATAGAATGCCCCACCCGCGTACACCTTCTGTGTATGTACCTGGTTTTTAAGCGTACGCCGCAAATATAACACCTCCTACATGGTAGCATTTAATGAGGAGAACAACATTGAATAAATATTGCTCAGTCCATACGTGCGGTGACGGTCGCCCCTCACCTCTTTGGACTACAGCCCCGTTTTAGGGGCAATGTGCTTGGAATTTGCAGTTCCATTGAATGCATGGCCCAACGTTATATGTACGGGAAAAATATCGAGACTCGTACTCATCCCATTCAAGTGAGGCTGCCGTACTCATGCGATGCTCTATGCCATTGAACTGTATAAGACAAGAACGACATACACCTTTAATGAAATAGAAAAGGCAAGAATTAATTGGGGAATAAACCATAAAAGAGAATACCCAGGTTTTAGCAGATTTCAGCGCGAGGGGGGTTTGAACAGACACCAAAAAATAGGTATGCGCTGTTCCAGATCACCACACCACAAACCCGACCAACTACAAAAAATGTTTACGAGTACCAACACTTTTAGAAAAGGCACGCCAATTCCTTTCGTTGGCCGTGCAATAACAATAGCATATGTATGCCATTTGCGATCGAAGGCACATAACGGCAGGAGATATATCATCTCCGCAGGTGCGCACTGCGAAACCATACGACGACACCACCCTCATGAAAACGCCCAATCAATAAATCAATAGAACCAATTATATTGCGAGAAAGGCTATGACGTTACAACACCATTTATCTACCTCAGAAAAACGTGCATGAGCACATCAATGACATCAATCAGGACAAAAGCGATACCCATGACATCAGACCCTGCTAAATTATAATTGTACAGTAACGACAGCGGTGCCGCCAATGACTTAAGCCTACAAAACCCAGACGTGACTTGAATCCTATGGCTACTGCCCCCCAACCGTAACACTGATATTGAAAAAATGGTGTGCTGAGAACGCGTGTGTTGTAGTGGCTAAGGGGTTATGAAACATAATAGGCCCTTCAACCGATGCACAAATGCAATTGCGTAGCCAGCTTGCAACGAAAAGGATTGTGCAATTCAGTTGTTCTACCGAGTTCCTAAGTCGAAGAGTTCCTTTCGTTAAACGCAATAGCGACAACACAATGCTACTACCTCTTTCTTGGCACGGTGGCTAAAGTCCAGTGTTAAATTTATGAACGATCCTCGATTTTTTTTTTTGCTTTACAGTAGTATCGCACTTCGGTTTCATAGAATTCCCTGTCTTTATCGTGATCAATGTGAGTGGGAGTTTGAATTTCGGTTTCTACGTAGACGCCGACAACCTCCATGCAGCACAATGCCGTGTTGTGTGTGCGTGCATACAGTGGTACATGCATGATGAGCTCGCAAGGGTTACTCGCCTTCCTTGCTCAAAGAACAAAAGGGTACAAGACGCAGGCCAGACGAGCATGCTGTTTTTATTGCTGTTGTAGCAAAATACGCACGAGGTTTGAACAAACCGCCGTCCACAATACGTGAGCTATTAATCATATGTTCAACCACGTACTACACGCAACATCCAGTAACGCACGTAACGGTTCGTTTGGATAAAACATAAATCGGAATTTTGAGGAGTCTGATGCCACAGCAGTATTTTATTTGGTGCACATAGAAGCTACCTCGTACGAAGTATATGTATCCTGTTCCTTATACACATGCCCCTACCAATCATATCCTAATCATATAATAATGCCGACGACAGTGCACATGAAACAAAAGTCCGAAGTCGTTACATACTTCAGACCTTTTGGAGTAACAGGATCGCAACACACATGGAGGGTGAGGATGACAAGCATCACCACGTCATGCACACTACACTAAGGACTTCGTGGTCGTTGAAGGCATGATCAAAATGACTGTTCGCGCACCACGCATGGAGTGGATGGTAACGCCAACCTTCTCTTCGGTGTGTGGAAACTGTTGCCAGCAGGGCTAGCAAAATAAACATATATATAATGGTATACACAAAAAAAGCTGTGCCATCGAGGATTATTTGTTCGAAACTCACATAAAAAACCTGTGTGTAATACCCCGACCCTGCATGACATTGTGCTTCATGTCTTTCACGAACAGGTCACAGTGCGTATTTTTTTGAGGAAAAATATATACGAAGGTCCAAATTTCAAGTAGTTAATGGCTGTGTCTATATTTATTTGGGAGAACACGAGCAAATCGTTGCACGTAGCTTGCCTCGAATAAGGTTTTGGTTTCCGGTATCGATTCCAAACCTCATGTGACTCTAAATATAAAGGTACATATATTTGTATGCATAGATATCATCATCATCATTGGTACCGAGCAGAATTCGATTTTTTGTCTATCTATGTGTATTTATGTACCTGGTACCCGCAGAGAGGGCATTGGTGAATGAAAAAACGTTTTTTCTGTTAAAGTGGGTTTCCGTTGGTGAAAAGGGATGCCATTAGGTACCATGCCATACTCAGATTTTGAAAAAAAAAAACAAATTAGAGGATATATACTTTAAATCACTTTTGTGTCTTATACCAAAACGATACCGGTAGCATTTATTAGCTCAAAGCTTCTAAATTTTAATGCTTTACGGAAAGGATACATACATTATATTGAGAATCACACTTGAATAACCACGCATTGTTTTTCACGGCACTGAGCGTTTTATCTATATATACCACACACGGCCACAAGAAGAGCGATGTAAGTGGTATATATTTCGTGGGAAATGTAGGAAAGCGGATGGGGGAAGCTTGAATCCCCCTAGGCCTGAAGGCCTGCACTTCCATTTCGGGGACAACACTTTTGAATCTAGAGGTACCAAAGCAGTGCTTGCGGCGGGTCTGCCTCGCGACGCCTTAGACCACCAACATGGCGGGTGGACAAAATTCGTACAATACTTGCGTTCGCTGCACTGATTGATCCGAAAATGTAACAAGTTCCACTCGGTAACCTGAAAATTCAGACAACGGCCACAATCTATTAGCCCGAATAATGAAAACAGCGTGCCGGAGGTCTCATTGAGGCATTGTTGTCACACTGTAATGAAAAGGGAATTGTGGCAGCGGAAACGTCGAACGAAAGTTCACCCACCGGCAGCAAGGAGCTGAGGGCGCGCATCATCCCACTCCTCACTTCTGATCTCTAAACCATCTCTTCTTCTACCCCGTGCTACATTCTTCTACCCAAGGCTCTGTCATCATGCGTGCTTTCGCTATTATCCTGGCCACCATCTACGCTGCCACAGCCGGCGCCACCTCAGGTACTATTTCAAATATTTTAGCTCAAGCACCATGTTACAGTCATTTACGTTTCGTGTCTGGAGAGTACTCACCAGTGCAACATCTCGATCTTATATTGACCTACTCGTACCTCTCTCTTTCCTGGAAAGAACATGGATCGTGTTTAACTATCTACGAAATCCCATAGTTGGGCGGTTTCGGGCAACCATGCGTTGGTTGAGGGCGCGCGATTTCGAATAATCTCGAGTGGCGTCGGCAAAGGGCATTTCTAACCCTCCACAAAAGTCATTCACCATTCGCAAAGTAAAGTTAAAAAACAAAGTGCAGGGGTTGAGGAACAGCACACGTGTGTACAAAGCGGGGTTATCAATCCCATTACTAGGAGTTGGTGGTAATGAGGCGCGACCTCGGTATCACCTGCAGTTACTAGTAGTCACATCTGAGATGCATGATGCTGGGCGCATACGGGTTTTTTTGTAATGTATGTGCTGAACGAACAAACACGAAGGAACTTCGACCACGTACGTACTACTGTACTACTACTGTACGCCGTCGTGGGTGCATCCCAATAATTTTCGTGAATTTTCTTGGCCTCTCCTGCTCTTGATTCGTGTATGAAAAAGTACTGGATTTGGTCGGGTGTATCCTGGTTTCCACCTCGAAATCCGGCATATATATTAATTTAAAGACGAAATCGGCACTGCTGACTACAGAACTTGTATCTCTCAGGGATTGAAAAATCGGCACGGACACTGTGGTGCTGGATGTCGACGGGTAGAAAGAATCAAGAGCACACAACACTTGACAAGTTTTGTTCAGCAGTGTTTTCTGGTTGAAATTCATCAAAATAGTATTTCGAGGACGAAAAATCTGCATATATATCATATGTTTTGTCCAACAGAAACAGCTCATATTTCACCACAATTCTACTTGGACTGATGTACGACATCTACAGCAGCAGTGCGCCTCCAGCACCATAACAGCAGCAACAGCAGCAGAAGTAGCAGTAGGACACACGAGGCCAGGGTCAGCGTCGCCGTAGGCTCGGCTTGTCGGTCTAACCCTTGCACCCTTTGTACGCGTACACGTACACATACGTAGTACGTACCCTGCTCTCGTTTTTTAACATGTTTCCTGCTTCCCACCTCGAAAGTCGGCATAATATTTTTGAGACAACACGAGCATGGCATGCCCAAAAGAGCTTCTCGTAGCAGGTGCCACAACTACTACTGCTGCTGTGCAACATCTACATCAGAGCTTCCCCAGCAGCAAAACAGCAGCAGCAAAAGCAGTAGGATCCACGAGGCCAGGGTCAGCGTCGCAGTACGCTCGGTTTCTGCCCTTTGTACACCGTACTCGATCTTGTTTGTGTGGTCCCTGATTCCACCCTCATAATTTGAAGACGAAATATCCACAACCTCTGATACGGCATACCAGGTACATGTATCCAACAGAGGTTCTCGTAGCCGGTGCCACCACTACTACTGACTGCTGTACAACTACAGCAGATCTTCTCCTGTTTCTCCGCCCCCTCGTCAGTAGGAGGGTAGCTCTGACAATGTCACTTGGAGCACATGGCCCGAACGTTGCTGTGGACAGACAGGCGAAGTCTGCATATATATGACTACTCGTAGTGGGGTTTCGTTAGTTATTACCAGGTCAGGTACGTACGTGGGTAGAAGAAAGAGCTAAAAAAACAAAGCCGTCTGCCTGCTGTGGACAGGCCCAGTCTGCCTGCTGTTGAGTGCTGCGGACAGGCTCAATCTTCCTGCTGTGGATAGGCCCAGTCTGCCTCCTGTGGACAGGCCCAGTCTGCCTGCTGTGGACAGGACCAGTCTCCCTGCTGGGGACAAGTATAGTCTGCCTGCTGTGGGCAGGCACAGTGTGCATGCTGTGGACAGGCGCAATCTGCCTGCTGTTGGCACAGGCACAAAAACCGTCATGATTTTGTATTTGGAGCACGGCAGAGCACAGACGTGCCTACACACGTTGCCGCACCTAGCTCGACGAACTGTGAACGATTTTCCACCCCACCAGGACGAGAAAGTGTCTTGCGTGTGTGTGCATGCACAAAGACCGCCGGGACTGGATTTGGTGGCGTGTGCGTCGAGCTCGGTGGTGAAAGGTGGACCAAAAAAATGTTGAATCCACACACCAACTCACACACACACATACAGAAAAAATCAAAACAGGCACCCTACCCTCGTACCCTAGCCGTTATGAAGAGGTTTTTTTTCCTTGATTAAAAACCAAGTAAAAAAAGGCTCGCACATCATTTTGACCAGTGCGTGTGGATATGCCGAGCAGAAAGCAAGGTACTTGCTGAGCAATATGAGAATCGTCGTACATAGGTCAGATAGAGTGGTGTGTGCTGAAAGCTGATGATGGGTTTGAGTGCATGGCTTTGTGCGCACTGTAAACTTTATACGTATAGTTGGCCAATTCGCGGATATTATACGAGAGGCACGACAAGGGATTGGTAGGAATCCATACAACGAGGATTATCGCCTTTGAAAACCCGACAAGCACAGATAGGTGTCAGACGTTCGATACAACACGCGCGAAGGACGTGGGAACTTGATGCCCTCGTGCCCTCCTATCCGTACGTCGCACACTACCGCCCCCATTGCAGCGCTGGTCGAGGCAGGTGACAGGACCTGGGTTAGCGTAGATGCTAATGGTTACGACACTCGTACATCCGGGAGTGGCTGCAGCCCGAACGGCTGCGTACCCTACAACACCCGCGACAACGATATCTGGGCAAACTCTCGTTGGTCTTGCAAGGGGGACATCCTCGGCAGCTCTGTTGAGAACGACGGGTGCTGCATTACTTATTCCTTCGAGGTAGCCCAAGACCTTGTCAGCATGAGTATCGCCTTCCACAAGGGGGACGAGAACACCCGGACCCTAGACGTGTTCGACAACGACAAACACCACAGCACCATCACGTCCAGCGGCAATACGCTTGACTACCAGTACTTCAACCTCTACACCGACGAAACGAAAGACCTCAAGCTCTGCCTGGACGACCCCAACTGGTACACCGACGTGTGGCTGAGCATCACCGAGGTGCGTCGCGGTGCGGGGTAAGGGTATAGTAGGCAGCCTATTTCCTACATGTTTCAACAATTCATTTCCGGAATATGAATTAGGTCCCGTCATGGTTAGGAGCCTTCTGCAAGAAATATTTTTTAGGCTATACATAAAGCTAACACTGGCGGCACGGTGAACACCACTCCAGCGTAACCATTTAGACTACACAAAATATATTTGTACCGATCGTGTAGATGATGGTAACAGTGTTCGTGGACGGAAGCGTACGTCTATAATTTTCCCAAGGTCTTATTTGCTGTTGGGGGCTAGAACTACGTTCATGTTTAGCATGTGGAAACCTTGCCTAAGTGCAATCAGGTGCAGATCACCTATTTTTTACTAATAACACGCAGTGTAGATCGGGAAGCGACTTGTCTACCTTAAGCAGGGCTTCATTTGATAGAGTACGACCGGTGAAATGATATCATGGATATTTCATTTCAACAATGTTCAGCCCCCACAGCGATAAAAAACATTCTGAAATGAATACACACGTTCGCGTATGGTCATGATGCGATCCAGGCCGTCCATTTGTCTCGGCTGTGGGCTAGTGGAGTCGTTCATCTATGGATGATGCACGTTGTGGCGACTCGCGGAACGCGGCGTGCATGTCACAGTGGCAATATATGTATCTTTATCGATAAGGTAGGTTGTGGGGGGACCTACCCCTCCCACATGTACAGCTCCGTCTTAGGGAAGAGAGTGATGCATCACACGCCGTTCGTTAGCTCCCACGAAAAGACGTTGCCGTTTCCATTTGGAGTATTCCAAAGTGCAGCAAGACCGCGAGCTGTACATACATATCGTTAGCTTTAGCATGATTACCGACTATTCTGTTTCTTGTTTACCAACGTGTGCGCAGGAGATATTGCGATTTGGTATGATGGCGAGGCCCTGAATACTACTGTATTACATTACATGGTGATGGGATCGCCGTGTCCAGCAATATCTTGACGTCGGCAAAATATATTCATCTTCAGGCCAGTGTAGCTTGTATGGGGTGTTACATATAGTGCTTTATGACATCTAGAATATATTGTATAGCTCAGAAACCAAACCAACACCCGGACAAATACCCAACGGCAATGGACATAAATGGAAAGGTACAGATCAATCAAAACAGTCATGAACTCCATGGATGTATCATACTTGCAAACGGTTGGGAAAAAACTGTAGACTGAACACGAGTAGTCTGCTGTCACAGACGTTTAGTCGAAGTTACATGCATTTTTCCTTACGCTACATGGCAGCCGTGCTCCTGTGTTTACACTACACGGCACACGAAACGGTTTGGTCGCCGATTGTTGGCGAAGTGCACGTGTGGCATGCCCACCAATTGCTTGCGTCCCGGTTCGAATATCTGCTGGGCAATGATCGGCTTGTCTCCAACATAATACAACGTGCGTTAAAACGTGCACCCCAGGGTCCAATGGTACATGTCTGAACGTCACTGTGAACACTTACTTGCTGCCCACAATATCCGCCCAAAAACGGTTGAGCAGTGGTGATAGGCGGGATCTTGCCGCCCTTGATTAAAACTGAAGGTTCAGGCTTAACAGCGAGGGGGGCTCACGGTTGTGATTTCGGTAGACATAAACTGTGCCCGCTGAGGTGGCAATGAGTTACCATGAGCTATTATTATTGACTAGGTACTGTGTGTTAATCAGGCTCGCAATATTCGCAATACGTGACATTCATACGCGGTTAAAACATTGTCGACCCGCCTACGTATCTTGCGGCACTTCAAACCTAGGTAATGCACAACTATTATTCGAGGATTTACCTTCGAACACGTGCGCGCACCCACACAAGCATTGGTAGTTTGCCTCTCACCTAAGCTCTAGCAGTTTTTTCGAGTACGGCCCGTCTGGCGGGGGTGGACGGACTACGACAACGCCACTCATCTTCTTTCGTGTGCACCATGTCAGCTAGTGGCCGACGACTCTTCATCCGCGAATAAATTTACCCAAATACTGTCCATCGTTATGCTCTTCCAAACCACGTTCCGTTTTTCAGGTGCAATTCTGGGTAAAGTAACACTTCCAATTATGGTTTCAAGGCCTGGGCACCGTGAAACTGAGTCGGCTCTACGTGTTTCCGGTCCTTGCATTGTACGTCGTCGTTTTGTGTTTTGCACGAGTACATTATGAGTATCAATAGTACTTTAAGCTTGCAGTATACTTTGGCCCAGGGTATAGCGTGTGATTATGAGTTCCGATTTGTTTTTATTAACGGCGTGCACTCAACGGTCTACCTGGTGGTGTGAGGGCGTTTGTACTGACCGGATTCGACGCCTGTGCGTTTCGGGTTGCGCAACAAATAGCGAAATGGAGATGTCGCCAGCTGCACGACGTCGGTGTCTATATTCGCTGGGCCACTAAGTACGCGCCGATTGGACGTTCGATAGAGAGAATCGCCAAGGCGGGGTTCGAGCGAGTACTCTCGAGGTTGTCAGTCAGCGCTGACATAGTTATTCGGTATGGTCAGCTCCGGCAATCGAGTCCAAAGCGTATCGCTGTGGCATACCGAGGTCTGGCTAATTTACTAGAGGCGAAGTGTATGGAAACACCGCGGTTGTGTCGCAATATGTTGAGACGATTTCAGTCGCACAACGGGTGAACAATCGCCGCCAAGGGTGGATACAAATTGTGTCACCACTTTTCGCAGTAAATGGGGATCCCGCTAGGTGAGCGGTTGGAAATAATAGACAACAAAACGATACGCGTATCTATATACGATTTTGATGCTCACCCATATTAGGCTTGATATAACAAAACGATACGCGTATCTATAAACGTTCGTGTCTGCGACTTTGTCCGTGCGGGAGGTTTCCATTAATGTGAAATCATTGATAACTCAAGCTCGATGCGTTCAATTGGCTTCACCCCTTCAAAACTGCAGTCCGGTTTAAGTGGAAACACTACTACTAATTTGAATACGTTTTCCCCCCGGACGCGACCGAAGTACTATTCGGTCTAGGGCCGGAGCTCAGACACCTGATATCATGGTCGGCTAGTCTTGAGATGGCTCCAGTTTCATCAAATCGAATTATTTCCAGACGATCCGCGTGTTTACTACTTGGAGAGATGCAGTGATACTCTTAGTTCATGCCGGAGGACCAGGGTTCTATGGATCTTCCCCCACAAACTCCGACTGGCCCCGGGAACTAGACTCCAGTATTTATGTCTTAACTTCCGCTATTATTGCCGTCATTTTGATACCAACGGCGCCTCGAACGGCTTAAGGCCATGTCGTCTTGGGTCATACCATCGACTCTGTGGTGGCCGCTGTAGGTAGAATAAAACACTTGGGAGATGGAATGAAGCACACCATATATCTCCAAACTTGGTTGTGTATTCACAACAAAGTCAAGACCCACGTCGGGATAACATTACTGACATTTAAAGTGCATCTCAGGATACCAATGTTTGTGATAATATGTGTCTGAATCCGGTTTAATTTCGTGCCCAAAAATATTAAACCCCGACGCTGTACTGGCCACACGCAACGATCAGACTTCAATTTTCAATTTCCTCGTCGTAACATTGCAACGTTTCAAAGAGACGACCACGTACTAAGTCTTCTTGATATTGTGTCTACCACGCTAAAGGCTTCTCTAGTGTGCAAAACGATTCCGAAATTTCATACTCATTTAACGACGCCCATGATTGCCCTTTCAATGCGCCAACGCTCCATGGAATCATCATTACGATGATAACGATCCACAAAGGACGACAGTCAACGCACCCTGCCACCCGTCATCCGCTAAGGTCGTTCCTGCGTTCGCTTAACATTGCTTAGGTTATCGCACGGCACGTCGAGGCCTTCGAGTTCTGCGCAGCTGCATTGATCTAATCTTGTTTTGGGTACATCATTTTGTTTGCGGGGTGCATGTACGTAACGACCATCAACGAAATTTCTCCTCTTTTGCCTTTGGTAATCATCGACCGACCAACTGCGTCTTATTTGGTACGGGTGTGTACACGGCATGTCGAAGCCATAGCAATCTGCCTTATTTGACTGTAATATATATATAAATATTCCATGTTTCGAATCTAGGCATCCACGAGACTCGCGAGGACTCAGTTATTTCAGCCCGTCGTATCCTTTGGACCCCCGGGGACTCTGTCCTTACAATTTATTGACGGACACTTGGACTGGGTAGTTCAAAGAATGACTGGCATTGCCAGTCGACTATTGTGTCCAGATGGCTAGGCACTGGTTTTTTGGCGGCTGTTTGGTTTGAAGTTTGTAGGTTTCGTGTCGCACCTGCTATTTTTCACTTCGACCCAAAATGAACCTGACGTCTGCAGTATGGTGTTATGGAGTCGCTGCTGTATTTATTTGCTTCTACCCTTAATGCGCATGTATGTTGTAAATGTTTCTGGCCGACCTCCTCGTGAACGTGTTGTTCTAGCTTAATGGCCGCTTTTTGAGCCCAACCGACTCCTGACATATTCCATACCTCGGTCCAACCCGTATTAAACAGCGAGACCTAGGTAACAGCAGGTCAACGATTGATCTGCTCTACAATGTACAGAATAAAAAGAAGTGATAAAATTGTTGTTAAAATCGATCAACTTGCGAGCATCGAACTCGCGCCTTCAATTGTTCAATTTGAGCATCGTCGCCATCTTACTGCTTATGTGTTATCAAATATCCGCAACTTTTGTATCGCGGCGCGCACGGCGTTCCCCATGCACATGTGATGCAGCACGACAGAAGGGAGCGAGACAGTGATGGCAAATGATGGATCTCAGCCTACCAGAACCCAGGTATTGTTAGCCACAACGGTATACCACAGACCCGCGACACGCGCGTGGTGTGACCCGCCGCCACGTCTGCTACCAGGCGGGGTTGCAGTGTTGTTCGTATTGTCTGATGATAAGAGTTCTGGGGTGAGCCGTAGGCGATAAAAAAAATAACATCTAGAATACAATGACAACTACAGTACTCATATTTGGTTCTACAAGGTCCTTACATTCGCGTACAGTGTGTGCGTAGAGCAGCGTGGGGATGGCCCCATCACACATAGAGCAGTGAAACCAAGAGAGGTAGATGGGGGGATACGGACAACAGGTTCCTATCTACACAACCAGCGACTGCACTACTAGACGTGCCGCATACGCATGGCGTATGATGCGGCAACGCTGTAACGTCATGCTCTAGGCAAGTTGTCTGTTTACTACCTCGGGAATTTCTGAGCTGTGTGCTCATGAGAGGCAAGGCCAATTAACAAGAGACACGTTTCGCCTGAAATTACGTACCTGGTACACACTAAGGCCTCTCGACCGCGGTAATCGCCATATCCCCTCCTGCCGAAAAACCACCTTGAGCGCTCGCCACGCCGCACAGTACACGGATCGCGCCTGGGCGTCAAGCAACGTGTCCGGTCGGCCTTCGCGTGTTGACTAATAATATTTTTGTGGGGTGCTCGTACGAAGAGATATTATCGCGAAAATATGAACGTTTCGCAAACTGTACTCTTGCAAGGTTTTCTTTCGGAGAGTGGGGTGGTTTCCGTAGGACGCCGCACACTGGCATGTGTCTGGAAAATCGTCCAATCTAATAGCGCTATTTGTGGTTATAGGATCGTTTCGGGACATAAGAGGCATGTATACATACATGTCTAAATCAGCGATTTAGCCACTACCATGGTGTTTTTCTGGACCGCATGCGGTTTTTGACGACGCCGAAGACGTAGGGTTGTTCTAGAAGTGCCCGAAGCCCCCGCCGCGAAGGTTAATATGACTTAGTAAGACCGTTTTGGAGGAACAAACTGGCGTTCTGTGTCTCCATCGATGAACGACCAAAACACAAAAAAAATGAGAAAAGCACGGGGCCGCTACCGATCAAACGACTGGCAGCTGGATCGTGCCGCTGCCCGCTGCTCGGCAAGGACCACGAATGTGAACCATTTATATTGCGTTCCTGTTCTCCATCATCATTATGATGTGATTTTCAAGGTACGATCGTTAACCCATAGCGAGATAGTTACATATCCGCATCGTCAACCCAAACACTCCGTCGCGACCACAGTTAACACTGCAGCAACAGCACCATCCCGCTGTTCCTGGTGTTGCCTTTCCCACTGGAGTTTTACGCTAGGATCCAGGACCAGTGCGCAACACGCACGAATTGTACGTACAATACAATGATTGGGCAGTGACGCTGTTGTGTCTGTGTGGTACTGGTATATATGTCATACTGCTCGCAGACATCAGGGCAGTAACGCATCTGAGCCGAAAACATACCTGGTAGTCCGGATGTCTCATCTCTTGTACGCGTTAAGACAACATCATATCAATAGGACCGTGGTGGTGCAGTAGCGCATTGGAGCCTAATAATCCGAAATCTTCTTGGTCGAGACTGGTGATCAAACAATAACCACGGCCGCTGTCACAGCGAAACGTTTTTTTCGCATACATACAACGACGACTAGTGATACGAGACCACTGTCTACCCTCCTACAACGCACACAAGTTGACGACATTTATGAATATCTTGCTGCGGGAGATTACGAGACAGCTGTGAGCGCATGCTTGGTTTCGCTATCTGTGTCGTCCGATATCTTCCTTGAGCCGTGCGTGCGTCCTCCCTCTTCATGCATACTCTTTGCAATCTGGGCGTAATGACCAGTTGACATGGCTGGTAAAAGCAAAATAGTTGCTCGGTACCAATCAGGTTAAATACTAGGACAGAGACGGGAGGAGACGGCAAGTTCGTGCTTTATCTTATTTGGAATGACTTCGGCTCAAAGATTTGTCCTTGCCTTGCTTGGCGTGGCCGTTTGTGACGGAGCATCCAGTCAAAATGACTGCCCGTTTTCGTTTTTGTGACTGCACCGCGCACGCCACGGGGCTAGGGCTCGGTCTCGGGCGTGACCTCGGGAGTAAGCGTCCCATACGTTTCCCTGTCGACCTAGCCCTGCGGCCGCGACATCGACCTGGTAGCGGCGAAACCGAAACGCGCCGCCATGCAAACGCGCCAGCGGGCAAAACGAAGATAATCCCACATTGTAGTCCCCGATGCGTGCAAGCACGTGTCACGGAATAGACACGATGTGATGGACCGCAGGCATACAAGTCATTAGGCTTAGGGTCATGATGAAGCAAGCAGCTCGGGCATGAGTTATTCGCAGGGTCACCGTTTACAGTCAACTTCAAATAAAGCAGGACTACAACACATGTCATGCCTTCAATCTGAAAATATTTAGGAATATGAAGACCAACCTTAGGTGTGGCCACGATCCAAAGTAGTTGAGACGTTCGCTCGCACATGTCCCAGAGATATAGATCGTGCTTCTGACGCTAGGAAGGAGACGGCTTCCCAGGTATGTACAATAATAAATGTATTTTTTTGTGCCCCAGGAGGTGGAGAGCGATGACCAAGGCAACATATACGACCGCCGAAATAAGTGGTAATCCACCATTGTTTGGGTAGGTGCCGTAAATGACGCGGCCTTTGGTGATACAAAAAACGCAAGTCGTCGAAACTCCGGAAACGTCCCATGACCGTAACGACTATACTTAAGAATCGTGATATATTCAATTTGGATTGGACTGCTGCTCTGCTGTGTCATCATTGTAGCTGTTTGAAATTTGTTAATCTGAATGTATAGTATACGCGGAGAACACTAATTGTAGCAAACGCCAGATTAGATGGGCCGTCGTAGATTAGTTTCTGGTGAGTATCTTGCTACAACCGCAGGGGAAAACAGCATGCTGGTCCCGGCTGTGGCAAACGTAGTACTCAATCAATTTTCGGTGCCACAAAATATTAGATGCCTGCCAGCAGTTCGATATAAAGCGCCGGACCATTATGATCACAATACAGAATCGACAAAAAGCCGGAAAAAAACAGATAGCAATATTTCTCTTTTAATTCCTCAATTCAGGCGATTTGCAGGCTCCTCCTCGCTCTACCACTTGTACATTGGATAAGCCGGAAAGGGCACAACTAGTCATTGCGAGCACCTGCGTGTAAGTACCTACATACATAGAGCCATTTACTTAGGTCTCACTCGGTGTTCGTGCTCGGTTTGTGCATTCCTGGCCTCTCAAGGCTCCTACGTGGGGATCACCCCCCTTTAATACTTGGCGGACCTTTCCAAGAGGTTCTATGTTTCCCCATGTCTCCCGGCACTTTCGGTCGTTTCTTCTCTTTTCTCACTTTCGTTTGTTCTCTCCGAGCACGGCACCGTGCGTGAGCCAAGCGCCGTCGCGGGTGTCAGCGGGTGCTGGCGGGTAGAGGGGGGGCTTTAAGGAGCGCGGTCGCAGCTTGCGTGTCTAGGCGTCACGTGTGGCTCGAGACACGAGGGACGCATGAATGGGTTCTGCCTGGCCTCAATTTTTTTTTTTTTTCAAGGAGCACGTACCAATGTTTCAGGGTCGTTCGGGATTGCTAGATATCATTCACACGGTAGCTATTTTTACGACCACGCTGAACTTGAAGCAGAGAGCAGCGCCGTCTGAATATTAATATTGTCGAGCTGGCGAACGACGGCCACGATAGGCGCCGGGCATGACGCCAGTCGTGTGTCGGGGATGACTGTCGCAGAGAGTAAGGAAAGCCTTACCCCAACCAAATCGGTGGCGAAGTGGTCGCGAGAAGGGCCGGCGGGGCGCGTACGAGGCTGAGAAGCAAACTCTTCTGTGATACTTGTTTTTCCATTTTTTGACCGGTGTGTAGTGTCCCAATCAGTCAGGCAGAAAATGGTTGCATGATGGCACGAGGATTCAGTTATTTATTTTCCAATTTGTTCGGTTTCATTTTTTGTTGTTTTGGAGGTGCTGCTGTGCCGTGCTGGTAATTTCAATTTCGTACATACCTGGTAATATATAGCAAGGATATGAAAAGAAAGAAAATATCACTCTACCTGGGGTATGGACGTTCGTACTATGCGGTTCGTATGTATGTGGCGTTGGAGCTGTTCTTTCCCTGAAGCATGGCGGTGGGACTGTTGTTGGCAATATCAAGCCGCCAGTTTGCAATTGTAAAGACTTCACAATTTCATGAACCATAAAAACATTCAGTTCCATTACCGACCTCTGTCCGCTTCGCAAAATTTGTCGTACTTGTTTCCTTCCTGGGCGAGCGTAGCGGGCGGCGCAGGCCGCCCGCGGAGCTAAGAGCCTTCTGTGCCATACAACATCTTGCTAATGTGTTGGATGGAGGCCATGAGGGCGTTGGAATTCACTCGATAGTCAACCCCCCAACAACACCCAATTTCTAGGTCATGCCAGGGGTTTCTAGACATTCACAGTGTGATACTGTACAGGATAAAATACATGACTACAGTACATGCATCGTGGATATATTCAGCAAGAAATTTCAACCACCGTATGCGTAACACATATTAAGCTGTACGAGTAAAACGTTTTTTGTCCAAACTGAAACTGACAGAAATCTTTACATGACGACTCTTGTAGCGCATTTGTGTTCAAAATCATTTTTCATTTATGCTGTTGTACATATATAAATATACATATACCTTGTATATTATATACATGCCTGGTACACTATTACTACTGTTCCAGGCCTCCATTGTCTCTGAACCTCTTCGAAACTGTACACCCACCTTTTCGTTTACCGAGTTCTAGCAGTCAGCGTGGCAATTCTTGTCACAGTATCAGAAGGTTTGCAAGTCAATGTCGTGTTGGCATGTAACTCTACAGTCTCTACATCACAGTTTTATCGTGGCACTTGTTGTCAGTACTGTTGTCACATTTTCTTGTGTGTCTGTTTGCGGTGCATTCCTGCGGAGATGCGATATATTCCCCCGTTAAGTGTGCGCTAGTATGACGAATGCCATAAGCTACTACAGTAAAGGTACATGAATGTGGTTTGTGCCACTTCCATGCGATGGATCATATGTATCGCACATACATGTCGTCGATAAGGCTTGCAGATTCAAGGTTTGGCTGAAATGCTGCCTGATATATGTTTCTGATGGGTACAGCTGACTTTCTTGTATATCAGTACCTATCACAGTAAAGCTGGACAGTAGGGTGTCGGTAGAGCATCCTAACCGTTTTCTACAAAAAAAAATTGGAGAGTATGTCTTCTTCTTTTTTGCAGCAGTTGGACCTTTTCCAAACAATGGGTTCGCTTTGTTTCCTGATATTTTCGTTGTTTCGATGGTCTATATAACATGGGTAGTTGGGCATAGATGGTATTGCAAGCGTGTTGAGATGTTGCACTGCTTGCCGATCCCAGTCTGATCTTGCGCTTTCACTGAAGTGTAGGGTCGTGCATGAGTTTAGACTTCTACCAGCACCCGATAGATGCATAACATTCGTGTCTGGTGTATGTGTCGTAAATATGGTGGAGATAGTAGTAGGCAAGCTGGTCCCGAATGATGCAGTGTCGGCCACTAGGGATGTAGGATTCACCCTGTCAAACCCGCAGCACACTTTAGCTCATGAGGGCCTGGCCTAACGTGTTCCATCGAAATTGCGGCTCCAATGCATTACACGATAGCACGATACTAGTTAAGTAGCTCCGCATTTTCGTAACCCATATATATGGCAACATGTTGATCGTGGAACTAGACGGAGAAAACAAGAATTCCCAATCGCCTTCGGGATCGTTACCGGCCGTGTAAATAACCAAGATCCATATTGCTGTGCTGTAGGGTATGCGTCGGGGTATGTGTACACACTCTGGCCGTTATGGGATTGTACTCGTACCTTGCTGGAATGAAATGCATCGAGTGGTTGGCTATTAACTTGCGGCACTAGAAACGACCTCCTAAACACTGAATAGGACACGCATGCCTACAGCATGAAGAGTCAGCTTTGTCCTTCTGAAAGTTTTTTTCGTCGACTGATGAGGGAGTCTGCCCAACCCCGCATCTGTGCGTCCGGTGTCCATGGTGTGTGTTTCGTTTGCTCCTCGTACTTACAATGTGTGGGTACGTTCATGCAACTGCTGGATGAATTAGTCCACGCTGTGTAGCATGAGCAATAGTATATGTTTGGTAGTTCGCTTGGACTACCTTTTTCGTTCCGGATCGATATCAATCTTCCCTCAAACTTACTTGCTGATGTCTAAACACTTTAGGCCAGTAGGTGATTACATTAGGGTGGTTTCACGAAGATCCACAGGATTCCAGCAGCGGATTTATTGAGGGTATCAAAGGGGCAACGTGAACTATACGTGGAGACCCACGCCTTCGTTAATCGGAATATGATAGGTGCTTGGCGAAAGGCGCAGGCCGGCGGGCTTCACTGTTATCTTCACACCGCTCTTTCTGTTGCCCTCCCGGTGGACGGGCGATCCCACTGCCAATGCCACGCAGGATCGTCGAAAGGAGAATTCGTTACAAACTGATGAGTCTTCATGTCTCCGTGTAACACAACCGGGCGATACGCTGTAATCGACTATGAAGTGGGGTCACCTGCCTCATTTCGCCGCAAGGGACTCATTGATGATTGAAAATCGACCGCGGCCATCGGCCTTCAAGAGATCGCCCGTGCACGTTTGAACCAAATCCTACTGTAGACAGCCGAGAGCGAACTTCGCGTTTCTTGGCTCTGGCAATCGTCGAACGCTCCCAACATTTTCAAACCCATCGGCGCAGACTGACGCCTAAAAAATATCGTTTCTCCCCGGCCATATCGGGGTACGCACCGCAGGGCCACATGCTACGTGTCTCAATTGCTACTGTCTGCACGTAAACCAAGCGACAACTATCCAAAAAAAGAAGCAAGTACACATGGTTGAAAACCATTCATTTGGTAAGCCATTTTCGGCATATTATCAGTAACAGGGCAGAATGGAGACTACTGATGATGCTGTATAAGACCTGAATCGAGGTCAGCTCCACTCCGCTTTGTTACGATGTGGTAGACATGTTCGCGTTTGCGCCGTACGCAGGTATTAAAGGGCCGATATATCACGGGAGGTTTGACGTTTGTTTTTGATAGAGTGGGGCTTGTTGAAGCTCTGTCTCTTTGAAGCGTGATGGCGGAGACAAACTCATTTCTACTACTACTACTACTACTACTACTACTACTACTACTACTACTACTACTATTACTATTACTACTACTACTACTACTACTACTACTACTACTACTACCACTACTACTACTACTACTACTACTACTACTACTACTACTACTACTACTACTACTACTACTACTACTATTACTGCTACTACTACTACTACTACTACTACTACTACTACTACTACTACTACCACTGCTACTGCTACTACTACTAGTACTGCTGCTGCTGCTACTACTGCACTACGCTTCTATTGTAGGTTTGGGGGCTCGAGCCCGCAGCAAGAACAAGAAGCAATGCCAGCAGAGAACACGCAGCTTCTCAGAAGCAGTCCACCAAGCTCCCGGCGCCGTCAACGATGTTGAAGCTGCACCTGCACCCGGCCAGCCCTACGTCGCATATACCCGCCTGACTTTTGCCGCCTTTCACGGAGTCCCCACGATGGCACGCCCCCGCCTAATCGGGTGTGCCCTTGGTTTCAACAGCTTTCGATGTGGTGTAAGACAACCCATGTACAATATCGACTTCCTGCTACTGCGTGACGTAGACGATTGTGGTTTCTTGACAGATACGTACCATAACGTTTGTGCCGAGGACGGGGGACAGATCTGCAGATTTCGGGCCGGAGAACCCTCACACGAAGGATAGAATCCCACGCCTGCGTGTATCTTATGTATACGTATCTATCTTTGGTTTTCAAGCGTACGCTTCAAATATAACACCTCGTATCTGGTATGATTGAACGAGAAGAACAACAATGAATGCACATTGTTCAGTCCGTACGTGCAGTGAGGGCCGCATGTCACCCTCTTAGGACTCCAGTGCCGTGTTAGGGACAAAGCACCAGGAATTTCAGTGGTTTCCCCCCAAAAAGGGGTTACCGCCCTTGATTTGCAGTTCCCTTGAGTGCCTGGCCGAACGTAATATGTGGGTTGAACATATCTACACTCGTATTCATCCGATTTAAACGCTGCTGCCGCACTCATGCCATGCCTTACGTTCGTTTCTCCTGGATACGACAGGAACGACACACACATACTCTGAAATAGAAAAGCAAGAATCAGAAAAGAACCATACAAGAGAATAGGCAGAGGCAGGGGGTGTTGAACAGAGACCACGCGATAGGTATGCGCTTCTCCAACTAACCAAACAACAGTCCCGACCAACTACAAACAATGGCTTCGAGTACAAACACTGCTTGTGGAATAAGCACGCCAACCCCTTTCTTTGGTCGTGCAATAACAATAGTTTATGGTATTTGCGATCGAGGGCACATCACGGCAGGAGACATATCATCTCCGCAGGTCCGCACTGCGAAACTATACGACGACACCACCCTCATGAAAGCGCCCAATCAAACAATCAATACAACCAATTAAAGTGCGAGCAAGGCTAAGACGTTACTACACCAGTTACCTCCGAAAAGCGTGCATGAGCACACCAATGACATCACGACAAGAGTGATACATGTGACAATAAAACCCTGCTAATTGTAGAGTAACGACAGCGGCGCCACCATTGAGGTGAACGTACAAACGCAGACGTGACTTGAAACCTATGGCTACTGCAGACACTGATGGGAAAGCAAATTGTGCGAAAGAACACTTGTGTAGTGGCAAGGGGGTTATGAAACATAATTAATCACGCTACCGAGTTCCTCCGTCGAAGGGTTCCGTTCGTCAAACGCAATACGGGCAATGCTACTATCTCTTTCTTGGGACGCTTCCGGTGGTTGAAGTGTAATGTTTTGATATATTAACGATTATCGACAATATATACATATATACCAGGTATAATATATAGAATTATAATATATGCCGGTATGTATATATCCACAGTATCCCACTCCTTTTTATACGAAGAATTCCTTGGCTTCATCGAGAAAATTGTGAGTGCGAGGTGGAAATTCGTTATTTACGTAGACGGCGAGGACCTTCTTCCAGCACAAAAGCTTGGTGTGTGTACGTGCAAACAAAGGTGCGTGTGTGCGCTCGCAAGGGCTACTCGCCCTCCTTGATCAAAGTGCCCCCTACATTGGGCATGAAAAAAATAGAAAACATCACGCAGACTAGACGAGCAAGCTGTTCCCTCCCGCGGTTGTAGCGAAAAACGCACGAGGAATGAATATACGCCCGTCCACACTGCGTGGGCTATTAATAATATTTTCCACCACGTAATACAAACAGAAACTCCAGTACCGCATGTAAGCTGTTCGTTCGGATAAATCAAATATCGGAATTATAAGAATTCTGGTGCCACACCAGTATTATATTTAATGCACATGGAAGCTACCAAGTATATGCACCCTGTAGCATATATACATCCCCTTTTAAGCGTATCAAAAAAATGTAATGCCGACGGCAATGCACATGGACAAAAGGCCGAGGTCGAGACATTCTCAACCGCATTTGGAGTACCTAGATCGCAACGTACGTGCAAGGCGATTATGACAACCATCACCTCGTCATGCGCACTACAGTTCACACCATAGTTGAAGGCGTGATCAACTCTTCGGTTCGTGCATTACGTATGGAGCGTATGGGAACGCCAACCTTTCCTGCGGCGTGTTGAAACTACTGCGAGCAGGTCTTCCAAACATAAGCTTATACCTGGTACGCTGTAGGTAAGTAAAACAGAAGCTGTACGATCGAGCGGTTGTTCGAAATTCATATTGAAAAGCTAGGTGTAATACCTCGATCGCGTGTACTGCGGGTGTTTCATGTCTTCACGAACAGATCACAGTCCGTATAGTACAAAACAAATGCAAAGCTCTATAAAAAAAGAAATTTATGTCTCTATATTTGTGAAAACAGTAGCAAATATATACGTGCCATGTTGCACGTAGCTTGCCACGAGCAAGGATTATTTCTGATAAATATTCCAAGCCTAATCTTACTCTAATAAACATATATACATATATATAAATATGTAAAATACACCATCATCAACACTGCTACCGAGCAGGGCTGGAAAATATGTATTTGTGTCTATATATACCTGGTACCCGCACAGAGGGCATGGGTGATTGATAAATCTTAATTTCTGCCAACGTTGGTGAGGACGGACACCAGTAATAGCTACCATGTTATCCCGGAATTTTGAATGTGTTCAAATTAGATGATATGTGCTTGGCATCACCTTGGTGTCTTGTTCCAAAACGATATCCTTTGCTCAAAGCTCCAAATACTTCACGGATAGGATAGATATGTTAATAATTAATCCCAAACAACAATGCATTGTTTTTCAGGGCACTAAGAGCGTTTGTGATGTACCACACAACAAGGCGGCATCAAGGGCTATGGGACTGTACCATGTATTTCATGAAAATGTATGAAAGCGGATGGGCGAACCTTGAATCTTTTTAGACCTGAAGGCCTGCACTTCTAAATTGGGGGACAAAAACTTTGAATTCTGAAACACCACAAGGCTTGCGGCGGGTGTTCCTCGCCACGCCTTAGACCACCAACACAGCGGGTGAATAAAACTCGTACTCCCGTTGGGTTCGCTGGTTTGTTCGAAAACGTAGCAAGTCCCACTCGGTAGACAACGGCCACAATCTATTAGCCCGAAGAATAAAACCATCGTGCCCGAGGTCCCATTGACGCATTGTTGCCACACTGTAATGAAAAAGGAAGTATGGCGGCGGAAACGTCGAACGAAAGTTCACCCACCGGCAGCAAGGAGCTGAGCGCGCGCATCATCTCACTCCTCACTTATCATCCTCTAACCACCACCTGACCTCCCCCGGACTACATTCTTCCACCCAAGGTTCTTTCATCATGCGCGCTTTCGCTATCCTGGCTACCATCTACGCTGCCACAGTCGGCGCCACGTCAGGTTAGTTCATATATGTCAACTCAGGTACAATGTAGGCACAAACCGAGAGGAACAAATATATCTAGTTATAGTTGAAATATCATTGGTAAATACGCACTGGGGTGTCGGGTATGCTATCGCCGTGGTGATCCTGATGCCAATATGTTGTGATGGCGTGTATTGTATACTGGTAGAGTGGTATGGTGGGCAAGTAACTATACCAGTGTGTGTCCTCGCATTGCAGCAGCGAGGCTGCTTGTTTCCGCATGAAGTTGGATGTTTGCTATTGACCAATAATAGTGCAAACTTTATAATTTGTAGGCAACAGTATCTGTGTTAATATGGAAAATCACATAGTAGTTACGACTCTATATTGACAGTAAAAACACGAAGATTTTGTGCGCATCGTAGGTCTTATATACTAGGGTCTCCCGTATGCGTAGAACTGATAGATCCAAGCCACTCCGAACATTATACTAAGCTGTTGCGCGTAACGATGGCACACAGTACGCGTGCACATGTTGTACAGTGTTTTAACGTTTGTGTCCGGAAACCACTTATCAGTGCAACATCTTGATTCTACTTTGGCCTACCTCTTTCCTAGAAAAAAGAAGGAGCGTTTTCTACTATAATATATTTACGAAGTGCCATAGATGGGAGGTTTCGGGCACCCATTGGTTGACGGAAATAGCCTCCAATGGCGTCGGCAAAGGAAATTTCTAACCCTCCGCAAAAGTCAGTCACTATTCGCAAAGTACAGATAAAAAACAGCACACGTGTGTATAAAGCCGGGTTGTTAATTATATTCCTTCATTGTCGAAGGTATCGACAAGTGCGTGGATATGCCTAGCAGAAAGTAGGGTACTTGCTGAGCAATATGAAAATCGTCGTATTTTTGTCTGATAGAGTGGTGAGTGCTGAACGCTGGTGATTTGTTTGAGCGCTTTGTGCGCACTCTGAACTATATACATATGGCTGGCCTATTCGCCGATAAACGCGATGCACGACAAGGGATTGGCAGGAATCCAAACCAGCCCTCGAAATCCCGACCAGCACGAATAGGAGTCAGACGCTCGATACAACACGCGCGAAGAAAGTGGCAATTTTAATGCCCTCATGCCCACCAACCTGTACGTCGCACACTACCACCCCCATTGCAGCGCTGGTCGAGGCGGGTGACAGGACCTGGGTTAGCGTAGATGCTAATGGTTACGACACTCGTACATCCGGGAGTGGCTGCAGCCCGAAAGGCTGCGTACCCGACAACACCCGCGACAACGATATCTGGGCAAACTCTCGTTGGTCTTGCAAGGGGGATATCCTCGGCAGCTCTTATAAGAACGACGGGTGCTGCATCACTTATTCCTTCGAGGTAGCCCAAGACCTCGTCAGCATGAGTATCGCCTTCCATAAAGGGAACGAGAACACCCGGACCCTAGACGTGTTCGACAACGGCAAACACCACAGCACCATCACCTCCAGCGGAAAGACGCTTGACTACCAGTACTTCGACCTCTACACCGACGAAACGAAGGACCTCAAGCTCTGCCTTGACGACCCCAAGTGGTACACGGACGTGTGGCTGAGCATCACCGAGGTACGTCGGGGGTGGGGTAAGGGTGTAGTATTCAGGCACGTTCGTACATATATGTGTCCAATACGTTTCACGAACTAGAATGACGTGCCGTCATGGTTAGGAACCTTCTCTAAGAAAACCTTGCGAGGCTATGCATAAATCTAGCACTGGCTACACGGTGAACACCACTCCGGCGTAACCGGTTAGGAAACACAACAGCAACTTCTACTGATAATGTAAAATATGGTAACAGTGATCCTAGACAGCAGCACACTTATATGTTTCACAAGGTCTCCTTTGCAGTTGGGAACTACAACTACGTTCATATTTGTTTTGTGGAAACCTTGTCTAAATGCATTCATCTGCAAATCACTAAAATGATACAAACGCCATTCGTTGTTATCGGGAAACTATATATCTATCCTAAGCAGGGCTTCATTTGATAGGTTACTATCGGTGAAATAATATATTGATATTTCATTTCAACTATGTTCCCCTCCCACCGCGGGAGTACACCGTTCGTTCTCAAATGAATACACCTGTTCACGTATGATCCTGATGCGATCGAGCCTGTCGATTGGCCTCGTCTGTGGGCTAGTGCAGTCGTCCATTGACGGACGATGCACAGTGCGCCCACTCGCGAAACGCGGCGTGCTTCTCTCAGTGTCAGGCGATATACGAAACGTTGTATCGAAGACGTAGGTTTTGGGGGGGGCTACGCCTCCCAGGTGTACAGCTCTCTATCAGGGAAGCGTATTAGGCATCACACGCCGTTAGTTCCAATGAAACAAAATGCTGCTTCCATTTGTAGTATTCTGATATGCAGCAGGACCGCAAGCTGTACATGTCGTTAACTTCATCACGATTGCCGACTATCATGTTTGTTGTATACAAACGTGTGTGCTGGAGATAATCTTGTTTGGTATGATGGCGAAGCCTCGAGTTGTACTGTGTTATATGGTGATGGGAACGCCTTAGCCAGCAATGTTTCAACTTCTAAAGCAATGTATTCATCTTCAGGCCAGTGTTGCTTGTGTGGGGTGTTCAACAGAGTGTATTGTTGGCATCTAGATGATACAGTATCGTTTAGAGACAAAACCAACACCCGGGCAAACATCAGACGACCAACAATATAAATTGTATGGTACAGATCAATCAACACGGTCGTGAACTCCATTGAATCGTCTTACCCGAAAACGGTCAGGAAAGAGGTGTGAACATAACACGAACCGACTGTTGTCATACACTCGTTTTGCAATGGTACACGCCTGAACGTCACGGTGAACACTTGCTGGCGACATTATCTGCCATATTATTATTTTCAACTACAGTTGAGAAGTGCAGACAAACGGGATGTTGAAACCCTTGAAGAATACTGAAGGTTCAGGCTTAACAGCGAAGGGGGCAAACGGCTGTGATTTCGATAGACATACGCTATGCTCGCAGAGGTGGCCCTGAGCTAGGTATGTACTAACTGTGTGTTAATCAAGCTCACGTTACTCGCGATACGTGTCACTCGCGATACGGTCGAACATTGCCGAACCTTCGTAGGTATCCTGCGGCACTGCGACCTAGGTGAGGAACAACTATTCGAGGGTTGCCTTTTCACACGTGCATGCACACACAAGTATCGTTGGTTTGCCGCTCACCTCAGCTATCACTGGTTTGTCGAGAGACTACGGCCTGTCGGGCGGAGGGCTGGAGGGGGTGGACGGGCTACGACAACGCCTCTCATCTTCCTTCGTGTGAACCATGTCATCTAGTGGTCGACCGTTCTTCGGCCGCCAATGTATTTACTCGAATACCACCCCTCTACATGCTCTTACAAACCTCGTTCCGCTTTTCAGGTGCAATTCTGGGTGGAGTAACACTCCCAACGATATATTCAAGGCCTGGACACTGTGAAGCTGCGACGCACTACGTGTTTCCAGTTCTTCCGTTCTACGTCGTTGTTTGGTGTCTTGCAGGAGCCTAATATTAACAGTACCGTGAGCGTTCAGTATACTACAGTCTTGGGTATGACGTGCGATCCTGAACGACGAGGTGCACTCAACCGTCTACCTGGTTGTGAAAGGGCGTTTGTACTGACCGGATTCGCAGGGCCATCAAATAGGCGCCGATTGGCCGTTTGATAAAGAGAATCACCACGGCGAGGTCCGGGCTAGTACTCTCGATCTTGGCAACAAGCGCTGACATATTCATTTGGTGTTTTCAGCTCTAGCAAACGAGTCCGAAGTGTATTGTTGTGGCCTATCGAGCAACGGTCTGGCAATAATTTAGGAGTCGAAGTGTATGGAGACACCGCGGGTTTGTTGCAATAGGTTGAGATGACTACGGTCGAACAACGGGGGCGAAATCGCTGCCGAGTGTGTATTTGGATTGTGTCACCACGTCTCGGTGTAAAGGGGGACCCCGCCGGGTAAACGGTTGGATGTTATCGACAGCATCGGCATTGTGATGCTCATGCATATGAGGCTTAATTACAAACAAACCAATACTCGCATCCACACACGTTCGTTCCAGCGGCTTTGTCCGTGAGGAAGGCTTTGATTCATTTGGAATAGTGGCTAACACAGCCTTAAAGACATATATTGGCTTCACCCCTTCAAGAGAGCAGTCCTGGTTTTGTGGAATAACTTCTTTAAACTTGAATCATTTCCCCACACAAGGGACAGCAGTCATATTCGGGTAAGGGCCGGAGCTAAGACACCTGGTCTCATGGTCGCGTGATCTTGAGATGGCTCCGGTTTCATGAAACCGTACCCGTTCCGTACGATCCTCGTGCTCACTACTTGGAGAGCTGCAGTCATACTCTTAGCTCATTCCGGAGGACCAGGTTTCGTTGGATCTGTCCCCCCCGACTCCGACTGGCCCCGTGAACTAGACTCTACCGTTTGTTTATTATTCTCCGCTATTCCCGCCGTGATGATACCAACGGTGCCTCGGACATTATAAGGACATGCCTTCTTGGGTCAAATAATCGACACCGTCGTGGCCTCTGAAAGCAGAAGAAAAACACTTGAGAGTGAACACTTGGTAGCTGGAATATCCACTCATGACGTATCTTCAACTTTGTTGTGTCTCCACAACAATGTCGAGATCGACGTCGGGCTAAAACACTACCTATTTTTGTAAGTTCATCCTAGCGTACCAACATTGTTGTACAATCGCAGTGCCTAAATGAGATACTTTGAAGTTCCCATATATAATATATGAGAAACTTGACGGTGTACTGGTAACACGCAACGATCAAGATACATCAAGTTCTAACTTACTTCCCAGTCCCATACATTGCAACGCTCCACAGAGAACACCACGTACAACTGTCTCTTTAAATGATGCCTACCCCCCCAAAAGCTTAATTACTGTCGACGATTGAGCACCGTTCGCTAGGCACTGATACTTTTGCTGATTTTTTTTTGTCAATGTAGTTCTCGTGCCGCTGCTGTAAATTTTCAATACCTGACCTCTGCAGTATAGTGTTATCTTATCGCCGCTGTTGGTTGTCTCTCCCACCATAAATGCACATGTCTCCCATGATTGTCTCTGTGATTCCACAACGTTGCATGGAATCATCAGTGCGATGATACAACGATCTACGAACGACGAAATACATCCTACCCTGCTACCCGTCACCGTTGAGGTCTTGCCTGCGTTAGTTTAGTCTTGTTCAGATGATTGCACGGCACGTCGAGGCCTTAGAGTTCTGCGCAGCTGCAAGTATTAAATATATATATATATATATTTGGGTACATCATTTTGTTTAGGGGGTGCATGTACGTCACGATCCTTGGCTAAATATCTCGTCTTATGTGTTTAGTCATCTTCAACCTTTCAAAGGCGCCTTATCACCGTAGATATGGGTGGGTACACAGCATTTCGAAGCGATCGTCATCTGCGCGATATAACTGTAATCTACTGTTTTGGCATTTTTTTCGAATTAATGTATCCTTGAGACTCACGGGGATTCAGTTTTTTAAGCCCGTCGTACGCTTGAGACCCACGATGACTGTGTCCATTCAATGAACTTTGTCGTACTCGTGGACTCGGTAAAAAAAAAATGACTGGTGTTCGCCAGTTAGTTGACGATTGAGTCCCGATGGCTAGGCACTGGTACTTTGCCGACAGTTCTGTTGGCAGTAAGTACGTCGAATATAGTTATCGTGTCGCGCCTGCGAGTGTTCATTTCTACACAAAATTAACCTGACCTCTGTAGTATAGTGCTATGGTACCGCTGCTGCCTTTTTGCGCTTCTACCATAGATTCAAATATCGCGAATGTTTCTGGCCCACGTCCTCGAGATAGTATTTAATGCCCCTGCTTGTTAACCATTTTTTCAAGCGCGACCAATTCCTGACATATCTCATACCTCGGTCCACAACCTGTGTTAAATGCCCACACCGAGGTAACAGCACATACATCAACACTAGTCATTCTCCACAATTCATATACTACAAAAACGTGATACAATTGTTGAAACAATCACTTGACTTGCGAGAATCAAACTAACGCCTTCAAGTGCTCGATTCGAGCATCTTCCCCATCTTACTTTTCACATGTTATCAAGTATCTGCTATATTCTTGTCGTGGTGCTCACGGCATTCCGCATACACATAAGATGCAGCACAACATAGAGCGAGAAAGTGATCACAGATGACGGACGTCAGCATCCGAGAACGCAGGTTTTGTAAGACACAAAAATACACCACAGACCCGCGACACCCGCCTGGTGTGGCCCACCGCTACGTCTGCTGCCAGTCGCGGTTGTAGTCTAGTTCGTTATCCTTGCATGTGGTCTGGGATGACAATATTTCTGGGATGAGCTTTGGGCGATAAACACAATGGCGTCGAAGATACAATGACAACTGAGGTACAGATATTTAATTTCTGCGAGGTCCTTACGTGTGCATTGGCCTTGTGCGTAGATCATCGTGTGCGTAAGTCTATCGCACATGGATCAGTGGCAACGACAGAGAGGTAGATGGGGGCTTACGGACCGCAGCCTCCTATCAACACAACCAGCGACTGTACTACAATGCATAGAGGTGTGTCGCACAGGCATGACGTATAATGCGGCAACGTTGTAACGTTGGGCTCGGTGCAATTAGTTTGTTGTCTACCTCGGGTATGTCTGGGCTGTGTGTCCACGAGGGCCAAGGCCAAGAACATAACAGACACGTATTGCCTGAAGATTCGTACCTGGTACTAAAACCAGGGAAATCGCCATATCCCCTTCCGCCGAACATCTCTTTGAGCGCTTGCGATAACCCACAGTACACGGATCGCGCCTGGGCCTCGATCAATGTCATACGGCCGGCCTTCTCGTGTTGACTAGCTGGCTTGTTGTAGGGTGTTCGTACGAAACGATATTATCCCAAAGCATTACCTTTTCGCAAAACATTAGTATTGCAAGGTTTTTAATCGGAGTATGGGGGAGTTCCCAGGAGATGCCGCACACTGGGATGCGACCGGGAAATCGTCCAATTGTCAAGAGCGCTAATCGTAGTCGATGAATCGTTTCGAAAGAACAAAGACATGTATACCTGCCTTAATTAGCGATTTTACCACCATGACCATTTCCTGGAGCGAATGCGTGTTTTGAACATGACGACGCCGAAAACGTATGGGTTCATCACGAAATGCACGAAGCCACCGCCGTGAAAGATAGTACCTGGTATAATTTAGTGAGACCGGTTTGGAAAACCAACATGGAGTTTTGTGTCCCTAGCTTTAATAGACCAAAACTAAAATAGCGAGACCAAGCACGGGGCCGCTATCGACCGAAGGACAGGCAGCTTGATCGTGCCGCCGCCCGATGCTAACGAGAGACCGCGGATGGGAACCACGGGTATTGCGTTTCTATGCTGCATCATTCTGGCGTGTTTTTCAAGGAACGATCGCTACCCCATATCGAGATAGCTATATATCCGCAACGTCAACGAAGATGCTCCGAAGAGACCACAGTTCCAGCTGCCGCGACAGCAGCATCCCGCTGTTCCTGGCGTGGGCTTTCCCACTCAAGTTATTCTTTAGGCTCCAGGACCAGTGCTATATGCACAAATTGTATGTTATACAATGATGGGGCAGTGACGCTGTTGTTCCTGTGAGGTACTCTGAGAAATAGCATGCTACTCGCAGACGACACGGCAGTAACGCACTATATTATCTCTTGTGCGCTATACGACAACATAATATCAAGATGGCGGTGGTGCTGGTGTAGCGCATTGGAGCCTAATCAACCTTCTCTTTTTCAGTCGAGACTTGTGACCGAACAACAACCATAACTGCATTCAGAGCGAAACATGTATTTTTGTATACATACAACGGCGACTAGTGAAACGATACCACCGACTACTATCTTACGACGCACACAAGTTGACGACAATGCTGCGCCAGATTTAAGGGGCATCTGTGAGCGTAGGGTTGATTTTTACTGGATGTGTCGTCCGATGGCCTCCTTGTGCCGTGCGTGCGTGCTCCCATTTCATGGATACTCTTTCCAACCTGGGCGTAATGACCCATTGACTTGCCTGCCGGAGTAATATTCATTGCTTGTTATTGATCGGGCTAAGTACTGGGGCAGAGACGGGGGGAGACGGCACGGTCTTGCTTTTACGTTTTTACGTGCCTTGGGCTCACAACCTTGTACTTGCCTTGCTCAGCGTGGTCGTGTGTGACGGGGCACTCCGTGAAACTGACAACATATTTCCGATTCTGTGACCGCAGCGCGCGCGCCACGGGGCTACGGCTCGTGCTCGAGCGAGAACTCGGGCGCACGCGTCCTCGACGATTCGCGGTCGACAGATCCCTGTTGGGACGATATCGACCTGGCAGCGACGAAGCTAAAACGCGCCGCCGAGCAACACAAAGGTAATTCTACTTTGTCGTCCCCAGTGCGTGCAAGCGCGTGTCTGGGATTGGACACAATGTGGTGGATCGGGAGCATACAGGTCATGAGGTTTAGGGTCACGATGATGCAATCAGCTCAGGCATGTGCAATTCAAAGGATCGCCGTTTACAGTCCGCATCAGATAAAGTAGGATTACAACATATATATTATGCCTCCAACAAGCAAAAAATCATGGAACGCAAGACCACCCTCGAGTCTGGCCACGATACAACCGAGTCGAGACGTACGCTCGCACGTGTCCCAGAGAAGTAGAGCGTGCTTCTAATGCTGGGAGGAGGAAGGTCTCCCAAGCCTGTAGATAAAATACAAATTGTTTTGTGCCCTAGGTCAAGAGCAATGGCCACGGCAACACATCGGACCGCCGAAAGGTGTGGTAATCCACCAATGGTCGGTGAGGGGCTGTAAATGACGCGGCCCCTTCTGCTACAATACCTCAAGTCGTCGTTACTCCTGAAACGGTCCAAAACTGTAACGCCTATATATACGTAAAAACTCATGATATATTCATTTTTGGTTAGACTGCTGCTCTGCCGTGTCATCATTGTAGCTTTCTGACATTTGTTTCCTCTGAATGTATGAGGCGTCCCCGGTGGTTTGGTAGCCGGTCCGCGTGGCGATCAGGGTCAATTTCGTGGGTTGAAGTCTCACCGAGTGCATGCTCGACGGGAGTTTTTCTTGCATAAAGTAATTGGTTAGCGTATAGCGCGAGAGCGTGACTGAGCTAAATCGATGACAATCGACTAGCAGTGGGAATGCCGAACCCTATGCACGACAAACAATAAAAAACACGTACCGGGACGGAGAAGGGACGACACCTGTGACCACGGCTTGTCCAAAAGATCGCCGAGGGTAAAACCTCCTTCGAGCTAGGGTGGAAAGTAAAAGTGATGTAAAAAACAATCTAAAACTAAGTATACGGTGAAAACACAACGCGTATCAAACGCCAAGAGGGCGGCCGCCGATTTGTTTCTGGTGCGTATCTTGCTTCAACGGCCAACAGCATGCTGGTTCCAACTGTGGCTCGCGCAGTATTGTATACATTCACGTGGCCACCAAAAACAAATGCTTTGTCGGCTGCTTGTTATAAAGCGCCGGACCATATAGATCGCAATCGCAATACAGAATCGACAAAAAACCGGAAAAGTAAGATATCTTTCATTAGTCTTGGAGTTCCTCAGTTCAGGCGATTAGTTGCCCCCACCTTGTTCTACCACTCGTATATTGGATAGGTCGGATAGGGCAAGTAACAATTCCGAGCGCCCTACTTCAAGTACGAACAAGTTCTTCATTTCGTAGTGGCATGAGCGTAGCGTCCAAGAAGACTCTTGCCCAAATATGCCGTCGGTAGGTACGTTTGAGCCATTCCACCAATTTCTATTTTATGCTGCAATTGGGTCAATAGCTCAAATGTACCTGATCACAACCACATATGTAGTTGGATAAGGAAAGTAGGAGTGGAATATGCACACGAGGGTGACGCAAGAGAGCAGTTCTAATGACCGAAAACGCAGGTACAAATTATGTAATCAAGTTGGTATCAGAGGTGTAGGCGACTTGAGCGTGTTGAGCAACTACGACAGTAATCGCTTCTTCAACGAACCGAAGCAACAGGAGACGCATGTCGTGCGACACCTAACTCTTCGACCACGAACGGAAACCTTTCGCGGGCGCCCAAACTCACTACGACAGCAACTCCTCAAGAAAAAACGTGTTCAACGAAGACCAGCAGTAGGCCCGGGGCCTGCCTGAAACGCTAACACCTCGAAGCGACGGGAGTAGTAGCAGAAATTTCCTCCCAAACGCGAATGCCACAATTAATACTATCAAGGAAATCAGCCCCCTGGTAAACACCCAAAGTAGCTCGAAGAAAACAGGACCCTTCGCTGTCCGCGGCACCAAAAAAGGATGCAGGAAAATCAGTTAGATCTCGGCACACGGTAAGGCATTAGCTTGTTGAAGGCGATGCAAAACCCGACATTCTTCTTGGGTGAAGGAACCACGAAAAACAATGAACCAGTCCGTCCCCCCCGCTTGAACGCAAAGGACCCGCTGGCATACGTGCAAGTACACGCACAACGGATGTTTGCGGGAAGTAGTATATAGAACAACTTACTTATATCTCACGTGCCGGTAGGTGCACTCCTGGCCTCTCAGAGCTCCCTCTTCGGAACCGCCTCCCTACATTACTTGGCGGACGTGTCCAGCTGTTTTTATTATCTCCATCTCTTTATCTTCTTTCGTGTCGGGTACGTTCGTGTTCTCCGAGCACGGCACAGTGGGTGTGTCCAGCGCCGTCGTGGATGCCAACGGTTGCTGGCGGGTAGAGGGGGGGCTGTATGGAGCGCGGTCATCGCTTTCGTTCCTAGGCGCCGCTTGTGCCTCGAGATTCATGACGGGGTGTGTCTGGCCTCTATTTGTGAATCTTTATGGGGTATGTACGAGTATTCAAGGGTCGTTCGGGATTGCAACATAATTTTTCAAGCGGTGATTAATTTTCTGTCCACGCTGAGGTTGAAACAGAGACCCGCGCGGTCTGAGCACTAACATTGTCGAGCTGGCGAACGACGGCCACGATGGGCACAGGGCTTTACGCCAGGCGTGTGTCGGAGCTGACTGTGACAGAGAATAAGGTAAGTCTTACCTGAACCTAACCGATGACGAGGTGGTCGCGAGAAAGGCGGGCGGTGCAGGAGTCTGAGAAAGAAGCTCAGCTGTTTTTGTTTTGGTGTTTTTCGACCGGTGTATAGTGTATTTATCAGGCAGAAACCAATTGCATGAGGGGACGGGGATATCTTTGTTCCTTTTCAAGAAGTTATAATATATATTTGGTTGGTTGTTTGTGGTGCTGCCGTGCCGTGCTGTGGCTCGTCTTACGTAAGTACAGATAGCGTATAAAAACCATACAATTCGCACCCCACCTGTGGGGTATGTACGTGCATCCGGCATGTAAGCGAGCGTATGTCGAACACGAGCTGTTCGTGTGTAGCGTCCGAGCTGTTGTTTTCCTGGGGCATGGCGGCGGGACTCTTGACATTACCAAGTCGCCAGTTGGCAATTCCAATACTTCTATATTTTAATTTTAATCAACCCTGAAACTACTAATTCCAATTATCGACCTCTTTGCGATTCGCACTATTTATCGTACTCGTTTATTTTCTGGGCGAGCGTCGCGAGAGGCGTAGGCCGCACGCGGAGCAAAGTGCCTTGAATATAATTCACATCTTGCTAATGTGTTAGATTGAGGGCATGAGGGCTTTGGTATTCATCGAAGACCGACCTCGAAAATACAAGCTTTCAAGTTCATGACAGGGGCTTATATTCATTCACAGTTTGAGGTAGATCCGCGTCCCCGGTGGCTTGGTAGGCGGTCCGCGTGCCTATCGAGATAAATTTTGGTGGGTTCAAGTCCCACCGAGTGCATGCTCGCAAGGTCTTTTTCTTGCGTGAAATATATTGATTAGCTACATTATTAGGTGAAACTCTTCGACGAGTGGAAATGCTGAACCCTACACGCGACAAACAAAACAATGCACGTGCCGGGGGGGAGGGAAGGGTAGCGACCACGGCTTGTCCAGAAGGTCGTCGAGGATAAATGCTCCTACGAGTTAGGTTGTAAAGTGAAAGTAATGATAAAAACAAAACAAAAAGGTGAGATACGGTGCAATATACAACACATGACTACATGTATCGTACATAGATTCAGCAAGAAACCTGATCCACCGTATGCGTGCCAGAAAATATGTCGTAAAACGTTTTTTTGTCAAACTGATATCGACACAGAGTTTTACCTGAGGAATCTTGTAGCGCATGTGTATTTTAGAACTACATACTTAGATCACAACCCCTGAGCGTGCTCGGTTGGTGCATCCCTGGCCTCAGAGCCCCCACTTCCAAACCGCCTCCTTTCATTACTTGCCGGACGTTTCCAGCAGTTCTTTGTTTTCTCAGTCCTTTCTTCCTTTTTCCTTCTTTCGTTTCGTGAGCGTGCCTGTTCTCCTAGCACGGCATCGCGAGAGGACCCGGCACCGTTGCGGGTGTCAGCTGTTGCTGTCGGGTAGAGGGGGGGTTGCAAGTAGCGCTGTCGCCGCTATCGTGGCTAGGCGTCGCGTGTTCCTCGAGACACGACAGATGCATGAACGGGCTTTGTCTGGCTTCAATTTATGATTGTTGAGAGAGTATGTGCGAGGTATGAAGGTCGTTCGGGAGGGCAATATAATATTGAAGCGGTGATTATTTTTACGACCACGGTAAAGTTGAAAGAGGGAGGTGTGCAGTTTGAACACCAACGTTATCAAGCTGGCGAACGGCAGCCACGGTGAGCACCGGGCTTCACGCGAGGCGGGCGACGGGGCTGATTGTGGCAGAGAGTGATAAAAGCTTTACCCGGACCGAATCGGTAGCGAAGTGGTCGCGAGAGGGGCGGGCGGCGTGCGAGGCTGAGAGAGAAGCTCTTCTGCAATGCGATTGTTTTTTTTCTTGTTTTCGTTCGACCGGGTGTAAGGTGCTCCAATCAAGCAGAAAAATATTGCACGAGAGGGGACATGGATTTTTTTTTCCCTTTTTGAGTTTTCGGTCTCTTTTTCATTTGTTTTGCTGCTGTGCCGTGCTGTGGCTTCGCTTTTTTTCGTACATACAGTACAGGCATAGATCATATCGAAAGAAGAAGATAAGTACAGACAGTAGTAGTACCCTCTCTGGGGTGTATGTACGTACGTACGACATCCGCGACGCGAAGCGTATATATATGTGGCATCCAAGCTGACGTCGGAGCTGTTTTTTCCTGAAGCATGGCGGCGGGACTATTGGCATTATCAAGTCGCCGGTTTGCAATAATTACGATACTTGAAAAAACTAAACTCGATCGTGGGCCTCTGTTCGCTTCGCATAATTTGATATATATCCTTTTTTCCTTCCTGAGCGAGCGTAGCGGGCGGCGTAGGCCGCCCGCGGAGCGAAGCGCCTTGTACATCATATTTCATTCTACGATGTAGTCCTTTTTTCGTACTACGATGTAGTATTATCCACCGTATGCGTGCCACATATTAAGCTGTACGAGTAAAACGTTTTTTGTCCAAACTCAAAATGACAGAGATCTTTACATGACGAATCTTGTAGCGCATTTGTGTTCAAAATTGTTTTTTTTTATATACTCTTGTACATATATAAATATACATTTATACTGGTATATACTATATATACACATTTATACTACTGTTCCAGGCTTCGATTGTCTCGAAACCTCTTTGCAACTGTACACCCACCCTTTCGTTTACCGAGTAATAGACGTGAGAATGGCGATTATTGTCACAGTAGCAGAGGATTTCAAGTCAGTCTTGGGTTGGGATGAAACTCTTCGACTACGGTGGTTACCGCAGTAAAATATTACCTACCACGTGCTCGTTTTACCGTGGCCCTTGTCGCCAGTGCTGTTGTTACATATTCATTTATTGTGAACGTCTATAAGGAGGGTGTCGTTGTGTCTGTTGGCAGTGCACTACTGTGGAGATCATACTTTTTTTGCCGTTAATTTTGCGATGTATACAAAATGTCATAAGCTACTCCTGTAAAGGTACAGGAATGTTTTTCGTGCGATTTAAATGCGATGGATCATGTGCGTCGCACATGTGGTCGATGGGTCTTGCAGATTGAAGGTTTGGCTGAAATGCTGCCTGATATATATTTTCCGATGAGTACAGCTTCCGTTCGTATACATCAGTAGCTATCACAGTGAACGCTGGCCAGGAGTTTGCCGGTAGAGCATCCTAACTGTTTGCTACACTAACTAGTTGTATTCGTTTCCCCCCTTTTTTTTTCGCAGCAGTTCGGCCTCTTATGAAATAATGGGTTCGCTTCGTTTGTTGTTATTTTTTCGGTTGTCGATGGTTAGTTTCACACGCGTAGTTGGACATACTGTATTCAAAGATGTTTTTGCAAGCGTGTTGAGATAGTGAACTCCGCGCCTTTCCCATTCTGATCTTACTCTTTCAATCCAGAGTGGCGTCGTGCATGTGTTAGGGTTTTCACCTGCAACAACAGGTAGAAGCATAACTTTCGTGCCTGATAGCGGTCAGGTATGTGTTATAAATATGGTGCGGATAGTTCGCAGGCTGGTCTCGAAAAAGTTGTATCAGCCACAAAGGATGGCTGACGCAGGCCTGCTCAAGTACCCCTAGAGCTACCCATTAACTCAATGGGCAAACGTTGTAAGCAGGTACCATCGTGTAGCCTACAAAGGCGTTTTAAGTTGTATGTCCTGAATACACCCTGTACAACCTGCACAACATGTTAGCTGATGAGAGTCGGGCCTAAAGTGTTCGTCCGAATCGCGACTCAAAGGCATCCAGACCATAGTACGATACAAGTAAAGTAGCTCGGCATTTGTTTACACAATACGCCAACATGAAGATGCTGTAGCTAGACTGAGACAACAATCATTTCCAATCGGCTTTGGAGATTGTTCCCGGCCTTTTAAATAAACAATAGCCGTGTTTCTGTGCTGTAGATTATGAGTCGGATTAAGAAAGTGCAGTATTGTATTATTTGTACGGTACTGTAGTGAAATGAATCCAGTGTATGGCTGTCAACTTGTGGCACTAGAAACGAGGTCCTAGAAACTGGATGCTTTACGCATGCCTACAGCATGAAGAGTCGGCTCTGTCCTCCTAAACGCTGAAGTGTTGTGTCCGTCGATTGGTGCGAGGGTTTGCGAGACCACTAACCTGTGCGTCTGGTGTCCATGGTGTGCTCCCCGTTCGCTCCTCGTGAATACACTATGTACGTACGTTCATAAAACTGCTGGATAAAATTTTCCACGCAGTGGAGCATGCACAAATCTCAATATTTGTTAGTTCGCTTGGACTGCCTTTTCTGTACGGATCAAAATCAATCTGCCCTCACACTTACTTGCTGATGTCCAATATGATTTTACCAGTAAGTAATTCGACCAAGCTGGTTTTACGGGGATCCATGCGTTTCCAGGAACGGACATGGCGAGGGTATCAAGGGGGCAATGTGGTCTATACGTCGAGACCCACCTCTTTAATATAGGCATAGGGTAGGTGGTTGGCGTAGGGGGCAGGCCGACGGGCTTCACTGTGAGCTTCACGCCGTTCTTTCTGTTACCCTTTCGGGAAAAGGACAGTAGGATTTTTGAGGCACGTAGCATATGGCCCTGCCGTTCGTACCTCGGTATTCACGGAGCAACGATATTCTAGTTGTCAGTCTACGCCTGTGGGTTGGACAATGTCGGCAACGTTGCACAATGGCCGGAGCCAAGACATGCCCAGTAGTTCGCTCTCGTCTGTCAACATTAGGATTTGTTTCAAGAGTGCACGAGCGATCGCTTCAAGGCCGATGGCCGCTGACGACTTTAGATCGTAAAAATTCGCTTGCGGCGAAATGATGCAGGTAATCCCACTGCCTATTACTTGACACCGTACCACCCGTTTCTGTTCTATGGGAACACGGAGACTAATCGGTTTGTAACGAATGCTCTTTTCGAAGAACCTGCGTGGCATTGTCTATGGGATCGCCCGTCCGCTGCACGTGAACCAAGCAACACCTATCAATAATGAAGAAAAAGCTAAACATGGTTAATATCTACTCATCGTCTAAGCCCTCTTCAGCAGATACTTAGTAACGGGGCATAATCGAGACAGCTGGTTCTGGATAAGACCAGAACGTCTAGGTTGGTCTCTGCTGCGTATCGAGGTCAGGTCCTCTCCTCCTCGTTACGATGTGTTAAGCATGTTCGAGTTTACGTCGTATGCAGGTATGAAGGGGCCGATATTTTAGGTGAGGTTTGCCCAGGGTGTTAAAACGAATTGGGCTTGTTGGAGCTCTGTCTCTTTGAAGAGGGATGGCGGAGACAAACCACTTTAATCGACCACTACTACTACTACTACTACTACTACTACTACTACTACCACTACTACTACTACTCCTACTACTCCTACTACTGCTACTACTACTACTACTACTACTACTACCACTACTACTACTGCTACAGCTACAGCTACAGCTACTCCTACTCCTACTACTATTAGTACTACTACTACTACTACTACTACTGCTACTACTACTTCACTGCTCTTCAACTTTGTGTTTGGTCTCTCGTGCCCGCAGCAAGAACAAGCAGCAGCGTCAGCAACGCAACCACAGCTTCTCAGCAGCAGTTGACAAAGCTCGCGGCGCCGTCAATGATGTTGAAGCTGCACCCTTGCAGCCCTCTCCCTCATATGTCCGCATGACTTTGCCGGCCTTCGCGGAGTACCCACATTGGCACGCCCGCGCCTAGATGTCGGTGCCCTTGGTTGATATATAATTCGATATGGTGAAAGACAAGCCATGTATCATGTCCCCTTCCACCTGCTACGTTACGTAGACGATTACGGTTTCCTGACAACTACCTATCAAAAATCTATGCCGAGAACCGGGGACAGATCTGAGGATGTTGCCCCAGCGGACCCTGCGATAGAATCCCCTACCTGCGGATATCTTCTGTATACTACGTATCTACCTTTGGTTTTCAAGCGTACGGTACAAGTATACTATCTCGTACCTGGTACCTGGTATGAAAGAACGAGAACAACAACAATGAATACCTATTTTTCGGTCCGTACGTGTGGTAAGGGTCGCACGTCACCCTCTCACGACTAAAGCCCCGTTCCCTTGACTGCGTGGCCCAACATGATATGTATGTGCGGTGAACAAACCTAGCCTCGAAAGTGTCCAACTTAAGCCCGTTTTGCCCACTCTTGCATTGCCTTATGTGATTTTACCGGGTATAACAGAAACGGCATACATATTCTATAAACTAGGAGTAACTGCAAGATTCAGAAAAGAAACCACGGAATAGACTACGCATTTTTTCATAGAGTTCAGCGCGAGGTGGTGTTGAACAGAGACCATAAGATTGGCATGCACTGTTCCAACTCAACATACAACAAACCGGAACAACTACAACATAAGGTTAAGAGCACACACCCTTAAGGAAGAAACATACCAACCCCTTTCGCTGGCCGTGCAATACCGATAGTTTTTTACATTTTGAGGTCAAGGCCATATAACGGCAGGAGATATATCATTTCCGCAGATATGGCGTGCGAAATGATACGGCGACACCACCCCCATCGAAACTTCAAAAAAAAATCAATACTACAATTTGTTTTGCGAAGTAGGCTACGATAGTAGTACGCCAGTGACCTCCACAAAGCGTGCATGACCACATCAATGACATCAGGGCCAATGTGATATCTATGACATCAGTTTCGCGAAACTTGTACAGTAACGACAGCGGCGCCGCCACTAAGGTAAGCGTATACGAACCCAGATGTGACGTCACTTGAAACCCATGGCTACTGCACACAGACTGCCGCACTGATGGACAAAAAAGTTGTGCCAAAGAACGCGTGTGTAGTGGCACGGGGGTTATGAAATAGGTGTGTCCTTGCAACCGTTCCACAAATGCCATTGCGTAGCCAATTGGGGACGAAAGCGATTGCCGAACCAAGTTACGCTACAGAGTGCGTCCATTGAAGGGTTCCGTTCGTCAGACGCAACACGGACAAAACAACGCTACTAACTCTTTTTTGGCGCGCTCCCGGTTATTGAAGTGAAGCGCTGAACCTATCAACGTTCATCCAAACCTCTGTCTTGTTTTATAGTATCCCACTCCTACGTTATAGAATATCATGTCTTCATCTTCAACAGTATGAGTGGGAGGTAAATGTTCGGTTTTGACGTAGATGCCGTCAACCTTCATCCACCACATTACCAGGATCATACGAGCGCTCGCAAAGGTTATACGCCCTCCTTGTTCAAAGTGCCCCCTACATCGGGCATGAAAAAAGCAGGGCGCGAAATGCCGGCTAGTCAAGCATGCTGTTTCCTCTTGACATTGTAGTCGTATACGCACCAGGATTGAATGAACGCCCGTCCACACTGCGTGAGCTATGAACAATATATTTCCCATCACGTATTACACCCAAACTCCAGTACCGCATACCGGTATAGTGTGCTCGTTCGGATAAAACTAAAGTCTTAATTCTAAGGAGTCTGGTGCAATGGCAGTATAACGTTGGACGCACATTGGAGATTACAAAATATATGTATCCTGCTGTATCTATACAACACCTACCAATTATATACTGATCAGATAACGCCGATGACAATGCATATTACGTAAAAAGCCGAGGTCGAGACATATATATATACTCTAGAGAACTTGGAGTACCTGGATCGTACCATACGTGCATGGTGAGGATGACAACCGTCACCTCGTCATGCACACTACACATCACGATAGTTGAAGGCGTGATCAAAATGTCTGATTGTGCACCACGTACGGAGTGATTAATGACGTAAACCTATACTGCAGTGTGTGGATACTACTGCGAACAGCGCCTCCAAAACAAATACAATATACATGCTGTAAGTATGAAGAGAAGGTGTCCGATCGAGGATTAGTTCGGAAATCACGTTTAGATGTTGTGTTCAATACCTCGATCGGGTTTCCTGCGGGTGTTTCATGTATTCACGATCAGCTCACTGTCCGCATATATATAAGGGAGATGGAATACGAAGCTCCATATATCAAATAATGGGTGTTTCAATATTTATTCGGGAAAACATGAGCGAATATATACTTACAACATTGCACGTAGCCTGCCACGAGCAACGATTTTCTTTGCGGTACATAGTCTATATCTAGCGTTATTTACAATTTGTATATATATATAAATATATTTTTATATATATGTATATACAACATCATCCTCACTACTCTCGAGCATCATTAGAAAACATGCGTATGTTTCTATCTGTACCCATACCAGGTACCCGCAGAGAGAGCATGAGTGATAGATAAAACTTTGTTTCTGCCAACGTCGGTGAGGACGGACGCCAGTAGGTACCATGCTATTATACACAGAATGTAGGTAATCTGTTCAAGTGATATGAGATAGGTATACTATCACATATGTGTCTTACACCAAAACAATAACACGTATGTGCTAAAAGCTGCATATACGTTAGGGAAAGGGAACATACGTTTATAATCACAATAAAACGATCAGGCATCACGTTTCCGGACACTGAGAGCGTTGTGCCGGTAGAACACATGGCCACAAGAAGAGCGATGAAACTTGTGCATATTTCGTCAAAATGGTAGGGAAGCGGATGGGCGAACCTTGAATCTCTTTAGACCTGAAGGTCTGCGCTTCCATTTCGAGGACAAAACATATAAATCTAGAGGCATCACGGCAGTAATTGCGGCGGGTCTGCGTCGCCACGCCTTAGACCACCAACACGGCGGGTGAACACAGCTCGTACGATACGGTCGTTTGCTGCATTGGTTGGTCCGAAAACGAAACAACTTCAACTCGATAACCCGAAAACTCAGACAACGGCCACAATCTATTAACCCGAAATATAGAACATCGTACCCGAGGTCTCGTTGAGGCGTTGTTGTCACACTGTGATAAAAAGGGAATTGTGGCAGCGGAAACGTCGAACGAAAGTTCACCCACCGGCAGCAAGGAGCTGAGCGCGCGCATCATCCCACTCCTCACTTATCATCCTCCAACCACCACCTTACTTACCTCGTACTGCATTCTTCTACCCAAGGCTCTGCCATCATGCGTGCTTTCGCTATCCTGGCCACCATCTACGCTGTCACAGTCGGCGCCACCTCAGGTACTAGTTCAGATATTGTTAACATTGTGCAATGTATGTATAACCGAGAGGAACAAATAGATCGATACATAGTATCAATCGTCTTTGAAAATAGGTACTAGGGTGGTGTCGGGTATACTTTTCCCGTGGTGATCCTAGTGCCATTGTGTTGTATCGGCGCCTATCATATACTGGGAAAGTGGTACGGTCGACAAGTGGTATCCCAAGTGCGTGTCCTTGCATTACGATGGCGAGGTTCCCTGTTCATATAGGTAATTTGATTGTTTTTGTTCTCAGGTAGTGCAAAGTGTATCATTCGTAAACAGTATCTGTGTCATTACGTGGAATCAGAGAGTGAATAGGACTCTATATTATCAGCGAATATAGGCAAAAATTGAAAGGTTTTGTGCGTACACTAGGTCTTACCTGGTTTGTACTAGGGTCTCGCGTAAGAGTAGAGTAGATATATCCGAGCAACTCCGAACAATCGGCGAAGCCGTTGCGCGTAACGATGGCACACGCGTGCACATGTTGTGCAGTCTTTCAAGTTCGTGTCCGGCGAGTACTCATCAGTGCAACATCTCGATTGTACTTTGACCTACCTCTTTCCTAGAAAAACAAGGAGCGTGTTCAACTATCTACGAAGGACCATAGTTGGGCGGTTTCGGGCAACCATGCGTTGGTTCAGGGCGCGCGATTAGAAATAGTCTCCAGTGGGGTCGGAAGACGGCAATATCTATCCCTCCGCGAAGTACATCCAACCTTCGCGTAGTAATGTAGCAACACCAATGTGCAGGGGTTGACGACCAGCCCACGTGCGTATAAGGCGGGGACATCAATTTCGGCATTCTCGAAGATTTTGACCAGTGCGTGGATATGCCTAGCAGCAAGTAGGATACTTGCGGAACAATATGAGAATCGTCGTATTCAAGTCAGATGGGTTTGTGCTGAAAGCTGATCATGGGTTGGAGTGCATTGCTTTGTGCGCGTTGTGAACTATATACATATGGCTGGCCTATTCGCGGCCAAACGCGAGACACGACAAGGGATTGGTAGGAATCCAAACCACGACAGTAATCGCCCTCGAAATCCCGTCCAGCACGAATAGTAGTCAGACGCCCGATACAACACGCGCGAAGGAAGCAGGAATTTGATGACCTCTTGTCCACCTACCCGAACGTCGCACACTACCACCCCCATTGCAGCCCTGGTCGAGGCGGGTGACAGGACCTGGGTTAGCGTAGATGCCAATGGTTACGACACTCGTACATCCGGGAGTGGCTGCAGCCCGAAAGGCTGCGTACCCGACAACACTCGCGACAACGATATCTGGGCAAACTCTCGTTGGTCTTGCAAGGGGGATATCCTCGACAGCTCTTATAAGAACGACGGGTGCTGCATCACTTATTCCTTTGAGGTAGCCCAAGACCTTGTCAGCATGAGTATCGCCTTCCACAAAGGGAACGAGAACACCCGGACCCTAGATGTGTTCGACAACGGCAAACACCACAGCACCATCACCTCCAGCGGCAAAACGCTTGACTACCAGTACTTCGACCTCTACACCGACGAAACGAAGGACCTCAAGCTCTGCCTTGACGACCCCAAGTGGTACACGGACGTGTGGCTGAGCATCACCGAGGTGCGTCGGGTGTGGGGTAAGGGTATAGTATTCAGGCATGTTCGTACAGATATGTGTCTCTATACGTTTCACGAACTAGAATGACGTGCCGTCATGGTTAGGAACCTTCTCTAAGAAAACCTTGCAACGCTATGCATGAATCTAGCACTGGCTACACGGTGAACACCACTCCGGCGTAACCGGTTAGGCAACACAACAGCAATTTCTACTGATAATGCAAAATATGGTAACAGTGTTCCTAGACAGCAGCACACTTTTATTTTTCACAAGGTCTCCTTTGCAGTTGGGAAATACAACTACGTTCATATTTGTTTTGTGGAGACCTTGTCTAAGTGCAATCAGGTGCAAACTACTGACATGATTCAAACGGCATTCGTTGTTATCGAGAAACTATATATCTATCCTAAGCAGGTGTTCGTTTGATAGGTTACTATCGGTGAAATAATATCTGGATATTTCATGTCAATTATGTTCCCCACCCACCGCGGGAGAACACCGTTCTCAAATGAATGCACATGTTCACGTATGATCCTGATGCGATCGAGCCTGTCGATTGGCCTTGTCTGTGGGCTAGTGGAGTCGCCCATTGATGGACGATACACAGTGCGCCGACTCGTGAAACGCGGCGTGCTTGTCTCAGTCGTCAGGCGATATTCGAAACATTGTATCGAAGACGTAGGTTGTGGGGGGGGCTACGCCTCCCAGGTGTACAGCTCTGTATCCGGGAAGCGTCTTATACATCCCACGCCGTTAGTTCCAATGAAACAAAATGTTGCTTCCATTTGTAGTATTCTGATATGCAGCAAGAAGGCAGGCTGTACATGTCGCTAGCTTTGGCATGATTACCGACTATTATGTTTGTTGTATACCAACGTGTGTGCTTGAGATGATCTTGTTTGGAATGATAACGAAGCCCTGAGTACTGCTGTGTTATATGGTGCTGGGATCGCCGTGGCAAGCTATGTTTCAGCTTCTAAAGCAATGTGTCATTTTCAGGCTAGTGTTGCTTGTGTGGGGTATTCAACAGAGTGTTTTGGTGACATCTAGATGATGCAATATAGTTTAGAGACAAAACCAACACCTGGGCAAACATCAGACGACCAACAATATAAATTGTATGCTACAGATCAATCAACACGGTCGTGAACTCCATTGACTCATCTCACTTAAAAACGGTCAGGAAAGAGGTGTGAACATAACACGAACCGACTGTTGTCATACACTCGTTTTGCAATGGTACACGCCTGAACGTCACGGTGAACATTTTCTGGCGACGTTATCTGCCATATTCCCAACTACAGTTGAGTAGTGCTGACAAACGGGATGTTGACACCCTTGAAGAAAACTGAAGCTTCAGGCTTAACAGCGAAGGGGGCAAACGGCTGTGATTTCGATAGACATACGCTATGCTCGCAGAGGTGGCCCTGAGCTAGGTATGTACTAACTGTGTGTTAATCAAGCTCACATTACTCGCGATACGTGTCACTCGCGATACGGTCAAACATTGCCGAACCTTCGTAGGTATCTTGCGGAGCTGCGACCTAGGTGAGGAACAACTATTCGAGGGCTGCCTTTCCACACGTGCACGCACACAGAAGTATCGTTGGTTTGCCTCTCACCTCAGCTATCACGGATTTGCCTAGAGACTACGGCCTGTCTGGCGGAGGGTTGGAGGGGGTGGACGGGCTACGACAACGCCTCTCATCTTCCTTCGTGTGAACCATGTCATCTAGTGGTCGACCGTTCTTCGGCCGCCAATGTATTTACTCGAATACCACCCCTCGACATGCTCTTACAAACCTCGTGCCGCTTTTCAGGTGCAGTTCTGGGTGGAATAAAACTCCCAACGATATATTCAAGGCCTGGACACTGTGAAGCTGCGACGCACTACATGTTTCCAGTCCTTGCGTCGTGGTTTGGTGTCTTGCAGGAGCCTAATATTAACAGTACTGTAAGCGTTCAGTATACTACAGTCTTGGGTATGACGTGCGATCCTGAACGACGAGGTGCACTCAACCGTCTACCTGGTTGTGCGAGGGCGTTTGTACTGACCGGATTCGCAGGGCCATCAAATAGGCACCGATTGGCCGTTTGATAAAGAGAATCACCACGGCGAGGTCCGCGCTAGTACTCTCGATCTTGTCAACCAGCGCTGATATATTCATTTGGTGTTTTCAGCTCTAGCAAACGAGTCCGAAGTGTATTGTTGTGGCCTATCGAGCAACGGTCTTGCAAATGTTTAGGATTCGAAGTGTATGGAGACACCGCGGGTTTGTTGCAATAGGTTGAGATGACTACGGTCGAAGAACAGGGGCAAAATCGCTGCCGAGTGTGTGTTTGCATTGTGTCACCACGTTTCGCGGTGAAGGGGGACCCCGCCGGGTAAACGGTTGGATGTAATCGACAACATCGGCATTTTGATGCTCATGCATATGAGGCTTAATTACAAACAACCATTACTCGCATCCACACACGTTCGTTCGAGCGGCTTTGTCCGTGAGGAAGGCTTCGATTCATTTGGGATAGTGGCCAACACAGCCTTGATGACTTATATTGGCTTCACCCCTTCAAGAGAGCAGTCCTGGTTTTGTCGAATAACTTCTTACAACTTGAATCATTTCCCCACATAGGGGACAGCAGTCATATTCGGTTTAGGGCCGGAGCTGAGACACCTCGTCCCATGGTCGCGTGATCTTGAGATGGATGCGGTTTCATGAAACCGTACCCGTTCCGTACGATCCTTGTGTTCACTACTTGGAGAGCTGCAGTCACGTTCTTAGCTCATTTCGGAGGACCAGGTTTTATTGGATCTGTCCCCCCCCACTCCGACTGGCCACGGAAACTAGACTCTACCGTTTGTGTATCATTCTCCGCTATTCCCGCCGTGATGATACCAACGGCGCCTCGGACATTATAAGGACATGTCATCTTGGGTCATACCATCGACACCGTCGTGGCCTCTGAAAGCAGAGATAAAAACACTTGGGAGTGAACACTTGGTAGCTGGAATATCCTCTGATGACGTATCTTCAACTCTGTTGTGTCTTCACAACAATGTCGAGATACACGTCGGTCTAACACACTACCTATTTTGGTAAGTTCATCCTAGCGTACCAACATTGTGGTACAATCGCAGTGCCTAAATGAGATATTTTGAAGTGCCCCTATATGAGAAACCAGACGGTGTGCTGGCAACACGCAACGATCAAAATACCACGTACTTCTGTCTCTATAAAATGATGCCTACCACCCTAAACGCTTTACTACTGTCGACGATTGAGTACCGTTCGCTGGGCCCTGATACTTTTGCCGATTTTGTTTTTGGCAATGTAGTTCTCGTGCCGCTGCTGTAAATTTTCAATCCTACCCAAAAAGGAACCTGACCTCTGCAGTATAGTGTTATCTTATCGCCGCTGTTGGTTGTCTCTCCCACCATAAATGCACATGTCTCCCATGATTGTTTCTTTGATTCAACAACGTTGCATGGAATCATCAGTGCGATGATACAACGATCTACGAACGACGACATACATCCTACCCTGCTACCCGTCACCGTTGGGGTCTTGCCTGCGTTAGATTAGTTTTGTTCAGATGATTGCACGGCACGTCGAGGCCTTAGAGTTCTGCGCAGCTGCAAGGATCAAAATATTATTTGGGTACATCATTTTGTTTAGGGGGTGCATGTACGTCACGATCCTTGGCTAAATATCTCGTCTTATGTGTTTAGTCATCTTCAACCTTTCAAAGGCGCCTTATCACCGTAGATATGGGTGGGTACACAGCATTTCGAAGCGGTCGTCATCTGCGCGATATAACTGTAATCTACTGTTTTGGCATTTTTTTTCGAATTAATGTATCCTTGAGACTCACGGGGATTCAGTTTTTTCAGCCCGTCGTAAGCTTGAGACCCACGATGACTGTGTCCATTCAATGAACTTTGTCGTACTCGTGGACTCGGTAATTGAAATATGACTGGTGTTCGCCAGTTGACGATTAAGTCCCGATGGCTAGGCACTGGTACTTTGCCGACTGTTCTGTTGGCCGTACGTCGAATATAGTTATCGTGCCGCTGCTGCGAGTTTTCATTTCTACACAAAATTAACCTGACCTCTGTAGTATAGTGCTATGGTACCGCTGCTGTCTTTTTGCGCTTCTACCATAAATTCAAATATCGCAAATGTTTCTGGCCCACGTCCTCGAGGTAGTATTTTATGCTCCTGCTTGTTAACCGTTTTTCCAAGCGCGACCAATTCCTGACATATTTCATACCTCGGTCCACTACCTGTGTTAAATGCCCACACCTATGTAACAGCACGTCAACAATCGTTATTCTCCACAATTCATATATTACAAAAACGTGATACAATTGTTGAAACAATCACTTGACTTGCGAGAATCAAACTAACGCCTTCAAGTGCTCGATTCGAGCATCTTCCCCATCTTACTTTTCACATGTTATCAAGTATCTGCTATATTCTTGTCGTGGTGCTCACGGCATTCCGCATACACATAAGATGCAGCACAACATAGAGCGAGAAAGTGATCACAGATGACGGACGTCAGCATCCGAGAACGCAGGTTTTGTAAGACACAAAAATACACCACAGACCCGCGACACCCGCCTGGTGTGGCCCACCGCTACGTCTGCTGCCAGTCGCGGTTGTAGTCTAGTTCGTTATCCTTGCATGTTGTCTGGGATGACAATATTTCTGGGATGAGCTTTGGGCGATAAACACAATGGCGTCGAAGATACAAAGACAACTGAGGTACAGATATTTAATTTCTGCGAGGTCCTTACGTGTGCATTGGCCTTGTGCGTAGACCATCGTGTGCGTAAGTCTATCGCACATAGATCAGTGGCAACGACAGAGAGGTAGATGGGGGCTTACGGACCGCAGCCTCCTATCAACACAACCAGCGACTGTACTACAACGCATAGAGGTGTGTCGTACAGGCATGACGTATAATGCGGCAACGTTGTAACGTTGTGCTCGGTGCAATTAGTTTGTTGTCTACCTCGGGTATGTCTGGGCTGTGTGTCCACGAGGGCCAATGCCAAGAACATAACAGACACGTATTGCCTGAAGATTCGTACCTGGTACCAAAACCAGGGGAATCGCCATATCCCCTTCCGCCGAAAACCTCTTTGAGCGCTTGCGATAACCCACAGTACACGGATCGCGCCTGGGCCTCGATCAATGTCATACGGCCGGCCTTCTCGTGTTGACTAGCTGGCTTGTTGTAGGGTGTTCGTACGAAACGATATTATCCCAAAGCATTACCTTTTCGCAAAACATTAGTATTGCAAGGTTTTTAATCGGAGTATGGGGGAGTTCCCAGGAGATGCCGCACACTGGGATGCGACCGGGAAATCGTCCAATTGTCAAGAGCGCTAATCGTAGTCGATGAATCGTTTCGAAAGAACAAAGACATGTATACCTGCCTTAATTAGCGATTTTACCACCATGACCATTTCCTGGAGCGAATGCGTGTTTTGAACATGACGACGCCGAAAACGTATGGGTTCATCACGAAATGCACGAAGCCACCGCCGTGAAAGATAGTACCTGGTATAATTTAGTGAGACCGGTTTGGAAAACCAACATGGAGTTTTGTGTCCCTAGCTTTAATAGACCAAAACTAAAATAGCGAGACCAAGCACGGGGCCGCTATCGACCGAAGGACAGGCAGCTTGATCGTGCCGCCGCCCGATGCTAACGAGAGACCGCGAATGGGAACCACTGGTATTGCGTTTCTGTGCTGCATCATTCTGGCGTGCTTTTCAAGGAACGATCGCTACCCCATATATATCGAGATAGCTATATATCCGCAACGTCAACCAAGACGCTCCGAAGAGACCACAGTTCCAGCTGCCGAGACGGCAGCATCACGCTGTTCCTGGTGTTGGCTTTCCCACTCAAGTTATTCTTTAGGCTCCAGGACCAGTGCTATATGCACAAATTGTATGTTATACAATGATGGGGCAGTGACGCTGTTGTTCCTGTGAGGTACTCTGAGAAATAGCATGCTACTCGCAGACGACACGGCAGTAACGCACTGTATTCCCCCTCTTGTGCGCTATATGACCACATCATATTAAGATGGCGGTGGTGCTGGTGTAGCGCATTGGAGCCTAATCAACCTTCTCTTTTTCAGTCGAGACTTGTGACCGAACAACAACCATAACTGCATTCAGAGCGAAACATGTATTTTTGTATACATACAACGGCGACTAGTGAAACGATACCACCGACTACTATCTTACGACGCACACAAGTTGACGACAATGCTGCGCCATATTTAAGGGGCATCTGTGAGCGTAGGGTTGATTTTTACTGGATGTGTCGTCCGATGGCCTCCTTGTGCCGTGCGTGCGTGCTCCCATTTCATGGATACTCTTTCCAACCTGGGCGTAATGACCCATTGACTTGCCTGCCGGAGTAATATTCATTGCTTGTTATTGATCGGGCTAAGTACTGGGGCAGAGACGGGGGGAGACGGCACGGTCTTGCTTTTACGTTTTTACGTGCCTTGGGCTCACAACCTTGTACTTGCCTTGCTCAGCGTGGTCGTGTGTGACGGGGCACTCCGTGAAACTGACAACATATTTCCGATTCTGTGACCGCAGCGCGCGCGCCACGGGGCTACGGCTCGTGCTCGAGCGAGAACTCGGGCGCACGCGTCCTCGACGATTCGCGGTCGACAGATCCCTGTTGGGACGATATCGACCTGGCAGCGACGAAGCTAAAACGCGCCGCCGAGCAACACAAAGGTAATTCTACTTTGTCGTCCCCAGTGCGTGCAAGCGCGTGTCTGGGATTGGACACAATGTGGTGGATCGGGAGCATACAGGTCATGAGGTTTAGGGTCACGATGATGCAATCAGCTCAGGCATGTGCAATTCAAAGGATCGCCGTTTACAGTCCGCATCAGATAAAGTAGGATTACAACATATATATTATGCCTTCAACAAGCAAAAAATCATGGAACGCAAGACCACCCTCGGGTCTGGCCACGATACAACCGAGTCGAGACGTACGCTCGCACGTGTCCCAGAGAAGTAGAGCGTGCTTCTAATGCTGGGAGGAGGAAGGTCTCCCAAGCCTGTAGATAAAATACAAATTGTTTTGTGCCCTAGGTCAAGAGCAATGGCCACGGCAACACATCGGACCGCCGAAAGGTGTGGTAATCCACCAATGGTCGGTGAGGGGCTGTAAATGACGCGGCCCCTTCTGCTACAATACCTCAAGTCGTCGTTACTCCTGAAACGGTCCAAAACTGTAACGCCTATATATACGTAAAAACTCATGATATATTCATTTTTGGTTAGACTGCTGCTCTGCCGTGTCATCATTGTAGCTTTCTGACATTTGTTTCCTCTGAATGTATGAGGCGTCCCCGGTGGTTTGGTAGCCGGTCCGCGTGGCGATCAGGGTCAATTTCGTGGGTTGAAGTCTCACCGAGTGCATGCTCGACGGGAGTTTTTCTTGCATAAAGTAATTGGTTAGCGTATAGCGCGAGAGCGTGACTGAGCTAAATCGATGACAATCGACTAGCAGTGGGAATGCCGAACCCTATGCACGACAAACAATAAAAACACGTACCGGGACGGAGAAGGGACGACACCTGTGACCACGGCTTGTCCAAAAGATCGCCGAGGGTAAAACCTCCTTCGAGCTAGGGTGGAAAGTAAAAGTGATGTAAAAAACAATCTAAAACTAAGTATACGGTGAAAACACAACGCGTATCAAACGCCAAGAGGGCGGCCGCCGATTTGTTTCTGGTGCGTATCTTGCTTCAACGGCCAACAGCATGCTGGTTCCAACTGTGGCTCGCGCAGTATTGTATACATTCACGTGGCCACCAAAAACAAATGCTTTGTCGGCTGCTTGTTATAAAGCGCCGGACCATATAGATCGCAATCGCAATACAGAATCGACAAAAAACCGGAAAAGTAAGATATCTTTCATTAGTCTTGGAGTTCCTCAGTTCAGGCGATTAGTTGCCCCCACCTTGTTCTACCACTCGTATATTGGATAGGTCGGATAGGGCAAGTAACAATTCCGAGCGCCCTACTTCAAGTACGAACAAGTTCTTCATTTCGTAGTGGCATGAGCGTAGCGTCCAAGAAGACTCTTGCCCAAATATGCCGTCGGTAGGTACGTTTGAGCCATTCCACCAATTTCTATTTTATGCTGCAATTGGGTCAATAGCTCAAATGTACCTGATCACAACCACATATGTAGTTGGATAAGGAAAGTAGGAGTGGAATATGCACACGAGGGTGACGCAAGAGAGCAGTTCTAATGACCGAAAACGCAGGTACAAATTATGTAATCAAGTTGGTATCAGAGGTGTAGGCGACTTGAGCGTGTTGAGCAACTACGACAGTAATCGCTTCTTCAACGAACCGAAGCAACAGGAGACGCATGTCGTGCGACACCTAACTCTTCGACCACGAACGGAAACCTTTCGCGGGCGCCCAAACTCACTACGACAGCAACTCCTCAAGAAAAAACGTGTTCAACGAAGACCAGCAGTAGGCCCGGGGCCTGCCTGAAACGCTAACACCTCGAAGCGACGGGAGTAGTAGCAGAAATTTCCTCCCAAACGCGAATGCCACAATTAATACTATCAAGGAAATCAGCCCCCTGGTAAACACCCAAAGTAGCTCGAAGAAAAGAGGACCCTTCGCTGTCCGCGGCACCACAAAAGGATGCAGGAAAATCAGTTAGAACTCGGCACACGGTAAGGCATTAGCTTGTTGAAGGCGATGCAAAACCCGACATTCTTCTTGGGTGAAGGAACCACAAAAACAATGAACCAGTCCGTCCCCCCCGCTTGAACGCAAAGGACCCGCTGGCATACGTGCAAGTACACGCACAACGGATGTTTGCGGGAAGTAGTATATAGAACCACTTACTTATATCTCACGTGCCGGTAGGTGCACTCCTGGCCTCTCAGAGCTCCCACTTCGGAACCGCCTCCCTACATTACTTGGCGGACGTGTCCAGCTGTTTTTATTATCTCCATCTCTTTATCTTCTTTCGTTTCGGGTACGCTCGTGTTCTCCGAGCACGGCACAGTGGGTGTGTCCAGCGCCGTCGTGGATGCCAACGGTTGCTGGCGGGTAGAGGGGGTGCTGTATGGAGCGCGGTCATCGCTTTCGTTCCTAGGCGCCGCGTGTGCCTCGAGATTCATGACGGGGTGTGTCTGGCCTCTATTTGTGAATCTTTATGAGGTATGTACGAGTATTCAAGGGTCGTTCGGGATTGCAACATAATTTTTCAAGCGGTGATTAATTTTCTGTCCACGCTGAGGTTGAAACAGAGACCCGCGCGGTCTGAGCACTGACATTGTCGAGCTGGCGAACGACGGCCACGATGGGCACCGGGCTTTACGCCAGGCGTGTGTCGGAGCTGACTGTGACAGAGAATAAGGTAAGTCTTACCTGAACCGAACCGATGACGAGGTGGTCGCGAGAAAGGCGGCCGGTGCAGGAGGCTGAGAAAGAAGCTCAGCTGTTATTGTTTTGGTGTTTTTCGACCGGTGTATAGTGTATTTATCAGGCAGAAACCAATTGCATGAGGGGACGGGGATATCTTTGTTTTTTTCAAGAAGTTACAATATATATTTCGTTGGTTTTTTGTGGTGCTGCCGTGCCGTGCTGTGGCTCGCCTTACGTAAGTACAGATAGCGTATAAAAACCATACAATTCGCACCCTACCTGCGGGGTATGTACGTGCATCCGGCATGTAAGCGAGCGTATGTCGAACACGAGCTGTTCGTGTGTAGCGTTCGAGCTGTTGTTTTCCTGGGGCATGGCGGCGGGACTCTTGACATTACCAAGTCGCAGGTTGGCAATTCCAATACTTCTATATTTTCAATTTTGATAAACCCTGAAACTACTAATTCCAATTATCGACCATTTTGGGATTCGCACTATTTATCGTACTCGTTTATTTTCTGGGCGAGCGTTGCGAGAGGCGTAGGCCGAACGCGGAGCAAAGTGCCTTGAATATAATTCACATCTTGCTAATGTGGTAGATTGAGGGCATGAGGGCTTTGGTATTCATCGAAAACCCACCTCGAAAATACAAGCTTTCAAGTTCATGACAGGGGCTTATATTCATTCACAGTTTGAGGTAGATCCGCGTCCCCGGTGGCTTGGTAGGCGGTCCGCGTGCCTATCGAGATAAATTTTCTGGGATCAAGTCCCACCGAGTGCATGCTCGCAAGGTCTTTTTCTGGCACGAAATAAATTGATTAGCGGAAAGCGCAAGAGCGTGATTATTAGGTGAAACTCTTCGACGAGTGGAAATGCTGAACCCTACACGCGACAAACAAAAAATGCACGTGCCGGGGGGGGGGGAAGGGTAGAGACCACGGCTTGTCCAGAAGGTCGTCGAGGATAAAAGCTCCTACGAGTTAGGTTGTAAAGTGAATGTAATGATAAATAACGAAAACAAGTTAGATATGGTGCAATATACAACACATGACTACATGTATCGTACATAGATTCAGCATGAAACCTGATCCACCGTATGCGTGCCAGAAAATATGTCGTAAAACATTTTTTGTCAAACTGATATCGACACAGAGTTTTACCTGAGGAATCTTGTAGCGCATTTGTATTATAGAACTACATACTTAGATCACAACCCCTGAGCGTGCACGGTTGGTGGATCCCTGGCCTCAGAGCTCCCACGTCCAAACCGCCTCCTTTCATTACTTGCCGGACGTTTCCAGCAGTTCTTTGTTTTCTCAGTCCTTTCTTCCTTTTTCCTTCTTTCGTTTCGTGAGCGTGCCTGTACTACTAGCACGGCATCGCGAGAGGACCCAGCACCGTCGCGGGTGTCAGCTGGTGCTGTCGGGTAGAGGGGGGGTTGCAAGTAGCGCGGTCGCCGCTATCGTGGCTAGGCGTCGCGTGTTCCTCGAGACACGAGGGATGCATGAACGGGCTTTGTCTGGCTTCAATTTATGATTGTTGAGAGAGTATGTGCGAGTTATGAAGGTCGTTCGGGAGGGCAATATAATATTGAAGCGGTGATTATTTTTACGACCACGGTAAAGTTGAAAGAGGGAGGTGTGCAGTTTGAACACCAACGTTATCAAGATGGCGAACGACAGCCACGGTGAGCACCGGGCTTCACGCGAGGCGGGCGACGGGGCTGATTGTGGCAGAGAGTGATAAAAGCTTTACCCGGACCGAATCGGTAGCGAAGTGGTCGCGAGAGGGGCGGGCGGCGTGCGAGGCTGAGAGAGAAGCTGTTCTGCAATTTAATGCGATTGTTTTTTTCTTGTTTTCGTTCGACCGGGTGTAAGGTGCTCCAATCAAGCAGAAAAATATTACACGAGAGGGGACATGGATTTTTTTTTCCTTTCCGAGTTTTCGGTCTCATTTTCATTTTTTTCGCTGCTGTGCCGTGCTGTGACTTCGCTTTTCTTCGTACATACAGTACAGGCATAGATCATATCGAAAGAAGAAGATAAGTACAGACAGTAGTAGTACCCTCCCTGGGGTGTATGTACGTACGTACGACATCCGCGACGCGAAGCGTATATATATATGTGGCATCCAAGCTGACGTTGGAGCTGTTTTTTCCTGAAGCATGGCGGCGGGACTCTTGGCATTATCAAGTCGCCGGTTTGCAATAATTACGATCCTTGAAAAAACTAAACTCGATCGTGGGCCTCTGTTCGCTTCGTATAATTTGATATCCTTTTTTCCTGCCTGAGCGAGCGTAGCGGGCGGCGTAGGCCGCCCGCGGAGCGAAGCGCCTTGTACATCATATTTCATTCTACGATGTAGTCTTTTTTTCGTACTACGATGTAGTATTATCCACCGTATGCGTGCTACATATTAAGCTGTACGAGTAAAACGTTTTTTGTCCAAACTGAAACTGACAGAGATCTTTCCATGACGAATCTTGTAGCGCATTTGTGTTCAAAGTCGTTTTTTTTATATACTCTTGTACATATATAAATATACATTTATACTGGTATATACTATATATACACATTCATACTGCTGTTCCAGGCCTCGATTGTCTCGAAAACCTCTTTGCAACTGTACACCCACCCTTTCGTTTACCGAGTAATAGACGTGAGAATGGCGATTCTTGTCACAGTAGCAGAGGATTTCAAGTCAGTCTTGGGTTGGCATGAAACTCTTCGACTACGGTGGTTACCGCAGTAAAATATTACCTACCACGTGCTCGTTTTACTGTGGCCCTTGTCGCCAGTGATGTTGTTACATATTCATTTAGTGTGGACGTCTATAAGGAGGGTGTCGTTGTGTCTGTTGGCAGTGCACTACTACTGTGGAGATGATACTTTTTTCGCTGTTAATTTTGCGATGTATACAAAATGTCAGAAGCAACTACTATAAAGGTACAGGAATGTGTTTCGTGCGATTTACATGCGATGGATCATGTGCGTCGCACATGTGGTCGATGGGTCTTGCAGATTGAAGGTTTGGCTGATATGCTGCCTGATATATGTTTTCCGATGAGTACAGATTACGTTCGTATACATCAGTAGTTATCACAGTGAACGCTGGCCAGGAGTTTGACGGTAGAGCATCCTAACTGTTTGCTACACTAACTAGTTGTATTATTTCCCCCCTTTTTTTCGCAGCAGTTCGGCCTCTTATGAAATAATGGGTTCGCTTCGTTTGTTGTTATTTTTTCGGTTGTCGATGGTTAGTTTCACACGCGTAGTTGGACATACTGTATTCACAGATGTTGTTGCAAGCGTGTTGAGATGGTGAACTCCGCGCCGTTCCCAGTCGGATCTTACTCTTTCACTCCAGAGTGGCGTCGTGCATGTGTTAGGGTTTTCACCTGCAACAGGTAGAAGCATAACTTTCGTGTCTGATAGCGATCAGGTATGTGTTATAAATATGGCGCGGATAGTTCGCAGGCTGGTCTCGAAAAAGTTGTATCAGCGACAAAGGATGGCTGACGCAGGCCTGCTCAAGTACCCCTAGAGCTACCCATTAACTCAATGGGTAAACGTTGTAAGCAGGTACCATCGTGTAGCCTACAAAGGCGTTTTAAGTTGTATGTCCTGAATACACCCTGTACAACCTGCACAACATGTTAGCTGATGACAGTCGGGCCTAAAGTGTTCGTCTGAATCGCGACTCAAAGGCATCCAGACCATAGTACGATACAAGTAAAGTAGCTCGGCATTTGTTTACACAATACGCCAACATGAAGATGATGTAGCATAACTGAGACAACAAGCATTTCCAATCGGCTTTGGAGATTGTTCCCGGCCTTTTAACCAAACAATAGCCGTGTTTCTGTGCTGGAGATTATGAGTCGGACTAAGTAAGTGCAGGATTGTATTTGTACAGTATTGTAGTGAAATGCATCCAGTGTATGACTGTCAACTTGTGGCACTAGAAACGACGTCCTAGAAACTGGATACTTTACGCATGCCTACAGCATGAAGAGTCGGCTCTGTCCTCCCAACCGCTGAAATGTTGTGTCCGTCGATTGGTGCGAGGGTTTGCGAGACCACTAACCTGTGTGTCTGGTGTCCATGGTGTGCTCCCCGTTCGCTCCTCGTGAATACACTATGTACGTACGTTCATAAAACTGCTGGATAAAATTTTCCACGCAGTGGATCATGCACAAATCTAAATCTTTGTTAGTTCGCTTGGACTGCCTTTTCTGTACGGATCAAAATCAATCTGCCCACACACTTGCTGATGTCCAATATGATTTTACCAGTAAGTTATTCGACCAAGCTGGTTTTACGGGGATCCATGCGTTTCCCGGAACGGACATGGCGAGGGTATCAAGGGGGCAATGTGGTACATACGTCGAGACCCACCTCTTTAATATAGGCATATGGTAGGTGGTTGGCGGAGGGGGCAGGCCGACGGGCTTCACTGTGAGCTTCACGCCGTTCTTTCTGTTACCCTTTCGGGAAAAAAAGGACAGTAGGAGTTTTGAGGCACGTAGCATATGGCCCTGCCGTGCGTACCTCGGTATTCACGGAGCAACGATATTCTAGGTGTCAGTCTACGCCTGTGGGTTGGACAATGTCGGCAACGTTGCACAATGGCCAGAGCCAAGACATGCCCAGTTCGCTCTCGTCTGTCAACATTAGGATTTGTTTCAAGAGTGCACGAGCGATCGCTTCAAGGCCGATGGCCGCTGACGACTTTAGATCGTAAAAATTCGCTTGCGGCGAAATGATGCAGGTAATCCCACTGCCTATTACTTGACACCGTACCACCCGTTTCTGTTCTATGGGAACACGGAGACTAATCGGTTTGTAACGAATGCTCTTTTCGAAGAACCTGCGTGGCATTGTCTATGGGATCGCCCGTCCGCTGCACGTGAACCAAGCAACACCTATCAATAATGAAGAAAAAGCTAAACATGGTTAAAATCTACTCATCGTCTAAGCCCTCTTCAGCAGATACTTAGTAACGGGGCATAATGGAGACAGCTGGTTCTGGATAAGACCAGAACGTCTAGGTTGGTCTCCGCTGCGTATCGAGGTCAGGTCCTCTCCTCCTCGTTACGATGTGTTAAGCATGTTCGAGTTTACGTCGTATGCAGGTATGAAGGGGCCGATATTTCAGGTGAGGTTTGCCCAGGGTGTTAAAACGAATTGGGCTTGTTGGAGCTCTGTCTCTTTGAAGAGGGATGGCGGAGACAAACCACTTTAATCGACCACTACTACTACTACTACTACTACTTCTACTACTACTACCACTCCTACTCCTACTACTTTTACCACTACTACCACTACTACCACTACTACTGCTACTACTACTACTACTACTACTGCTACTACTACTACTACCACTACCACTACTACTACTACCACTACTACTACTCCTACTCCTACTACCACTACTACCACTACTACTACTACTACTACTACTACTACTACCACTACTGCTACTACTGCTACTATTACTACTACTACTACTACTACTACTACTACTACTACTACTGCTACTACTTCACTGCTCTTCAACTTTGTGTTTGGTCGCTCGTGCCCGCAGCAAGAACAAGCAGCAGCGTCAGCAACGCAACCACAGCTTCTCAGCAGCAGTTGACAAAGCTCGCGGCGCCGTCAATGATGTTGAAGCTGCACCCTTGCCGCCCTCTCCCTCATATGTCCGCATGACTTTGCCGGCCTTCGCGGAGTACCCACATTGGCACGCCCGCGCCTAGACGTTGGTGCCCTTGGTTGATATATAATTTTATATGGTGAAAGACAAGCCATGTATCATGTCGCCTTCCACCTGCTACGTGACGTAGACGATTACGGTTTCCTGACAACTACCTATCAAAAATCTATGCCGAGAACCGGGGACAGATCTGAAGATGTTGCCCCAGCGGACCCTGCGATAGAATCCCCTACCTGCGGATATCTTCTGTATACTACGTATCTACCTTTGGTTTTCAAGCGTACGGTTCAAGTATACTATCTCGTACCTGGTATGATAGAACGAGAACAACAACAATGAATACCTATTTTTCGGTCCGTACGTGTGGTAAGGGTCGCACGTCACCCTCTCACGACTAAAGCCCCGTTCCCTTGACTGCGTGGCCCAACATGATATGTATGTGCGGTGAACAAACCTAGCCTCGAAAGTGTCCAACTTAAGCCCGTTTTGCCCACTCTTGCATTGCGTTATGTGATTTTACCGGGTAGAACAGAAACGGCATACACATTCTATAAACTAGCAGCAACTGCAAGATTCAGAAAAGAAACCACGGAATAGACTACGCATATTTCCATAGAGTTCAGCGCGAGGTGGTGTTGAACAGAGACCATAAGATAGGCATGCACTGTTCCAACTCAACATACAACAAACCGGAACAACTAAACATACGGTTAAGAGCACACACCCTTAAGGAAAAAACATACCAACCCCTTTCGCTGGCCGTGCAATAACAATACTTTATTACATTTGAGGTCAAGGCCACATAACGGCAGGAGATATATCATCTCCGCAGATATGGCGTCTGAAATTATACGACGACACCACCCCCATTGAAACTCCCAAAAAAAAACAAATACCCATACTTTTTTTGCGAAGTAGGCTACGATGTTAGTACGCCAGTGACCTACACAAAGCGTGCAATGACCACATCAATGACATCAGGGCCAAAGTGATATCTATGACATCAGATTCGCGAAACTTGTACAGTAACGACAGCGGCGCCGCCATTAAGGTAAGCGTATACAAACCCAGATGTGACGTCACTTGAAACCCATGGCTACTGCACACAGACTGCCACACTGAGAGACAAAAAAGTTGTGCCGAAGAACGCGTGTGTAGTTATTGGCAAGGGGGCTATGAAATAGGTGTGTCCTTGCAACCGTTCCACAAATAAATGCCATTGCGTAGTATTTTCTTTTTTACAAAACGATTGGTGACGAAAGCGATTGCACAACCAAGTTACGCTACAAAGTGCGTCCGTGGAAGGGTTTTGTTCGTCAGACGCAACACGGACAAAACAACCCTACTACCTCTTTCTTGGCGCGCTCCCGGTTGTTAAAGTGTAGTGCGGAACCTATGAACGTGCATCCAAACCTTTGTCTTGTTTTATAGTATCCCGCTCCTACGTTATAGAATATCATGTCTTCATCTTCAACAGTATGAGTGGGAGGTAAAATTTCGGTTTTGACGTAGATGCCGTCAACCTTTATCCACCACATTACCAGGTTGTGCGTACGTGAGTACAAAGGATCATACGAGCGCTCGCAAGAGTTATACGCCCTCCTTGTTCAAAGTGCCCCCTACATCGGGCATGAAAAAAAGAGGGCGCGAAATGCCGGCTAGTCAAGCATGCTGTTTCCTCCCGCCATTCATTGTAGTATTATACGCACCAGGATTAAATATACGCACGTCCACACTGCGTGAGCTATGAACAATATATTTTCCATCACGTATTACACCCAAACTCCAGTAACGCATACCGGTATAGTGTGCTCGTTCGGATAAAACTAAAGTCTTAATTCTAAGGAGTCTGGTGCCATGGCAGTATAACATTGGACGCACATTGGAGATTACAAAATATATGTATCCTGCTGTATGTATACAACACCTACCAAGTATATCGTGATCAGATAACGCCGATGACAATGCATATTACGTAAAAAGCCGAGGTCGAGACATATATGTACTTTAGAGCACTTGGAGTACCTGGATCGTATCATACGTGCATGGTGAGGATGACAACAGTCACCTCGTCATGCACACTATACATCACTATAGTTGAAGACGTGATAAAAATGTCTGATTGTTCACCACGTACGGAGTGATTAACAACAACGTAAACCTATTCTGCAGTGTGTGGAAACTACTGCGAACAGGGCTTCCAAAAAAATACAATATATATGCTGTAAGTCTAAACAGAAGCTGTCCGATCGAGGATTTGTTCGGAAATAAATTACGGTTAGATGCTGTGTTCAATACCTCGATCAGGTTTCCTGCGGGTGTTTCATGTCTTCACGATCAGCCCAGTGTCTGCATATATATGAGGAAGATAGAATACGTAGCTCCATAGATCAGGTACTGGGTGTTTCAATATTTCGGAAAACATGAGAAAATGTATACTTGCGACATTGGACGTAGCCTGCCACGAGCAACCATTTTCTTTGGGGTACATAGTCTATATCTAGCGGTATTTACAATTTGTATATATGTATATATATATAAATATATATATATCTATATATATTTATATATTCCATCATCCTCACTACTCTCGAGCATAACTGGAAAACATGCGTATGTTTCTATCTATAGCAGGTACCCACAGAGAGAGCATGGGTGATAGATAAAACTTTGTTTCTGCCAACGTCGGTGAGGAGGGACGCCAGTAGTTACCATGCTATACACAGAATGTAGGTAATACGTTCAAATTATATGATGTAGGTATACTATCACATTTGTGTCTTACACCCAAACAAAAACATGTGCTAAAAGCTGCATACCAGGTATACGTTAGGGGGAGGAAACATACGTTTAGAATCACAATAAAACGATCAGGCATCACGTTTCGGGCACTAAGAGCGTTGTGCCGGTAGAACACATATCCACAAGAAGAGCAATGGAACTGGTTCATACTTCGTCAAAATGGTAGGGAAGCGGATCGGCGAACCTTGAATCTCTTTAGACCTGAAGGCCTGCGCTTGCTTCAATTTCGTGGACAAAGCAGGTAAATTGAGAGGCATCACGGCAGTGCTTGCGGCGGGTCTACATCGCCACGCCGTAGACCACCAACTTGGCAGGTGAACACAACTCGTAGGATACGGTCGTTTGCTGCATTGGTTGGTCCGAAAACGTGACAAGTTCCACTCGATAACCCGAAAATTCAGACAACGGCCACAATCTATTAGCCCGAAGAATAAAAAACATCGTACGTACTCGAGGTCTCGTTGAGGCGTTGTTGTCACACTGTGATGAAAAGGGAATTGTGGCAGCGGAAACGTCGAACGAAAGTTCACCCACCGGCAGCAAGGAGCTGAGGGCGCGCATCATCCCACTCCTCATTTCTCATCTTCAAATCACCACCTTACTTACCTCGTACTACATTCTTCTACCCAAGGCTCTGTCATCATGCGTGCTTTCGCTATCCTGGCCACCATCTACGCTGTCACAGTCAGCGCCACCTCAGGTACTAGTTCAGCAATTAATTGTTAACATTGAACAATGTATGTACAACCGAGAGTAACTAATATATCGATCCATAGTATTAATCGATTTGGAAAATAGGTACTGGGGTATCGGGTGTGCTATTATTGCCGTGGTGATCCTGGTGCCATTGTGTTGTATTGGCGCCTATCATATACCGGTAAAGTGTTACGGTCGACAAGTAGCATCCCAAGTGTATGTCCTCGCATTTCGAAAAGTTTTGTGCGTACACTAGGTCTTACCTACCTGGTGTGTACCAGGGTCTCGCGTAAGGGTAGAGTAGATAGATCCGAGCCACTCCGAACAATAATAGACGAAGCCGTTGCGCGTAACGATTGCGCACAGTACGCGTGCACATGTTGTGCATTCTTTCAAGTTTGTGTCCGGCGAGTACTCATCAGTGCAACATCTCGATTGTACATTGACCTACCTCTTTCCTAGAAAAACAAAGAGCGTGATAAACTATCTACGAAGTCCCATAGTTGGGCGATTTCGGGCAACCATGCGTTGGTTGAGGGCGCGCGATTAAAAATAGTCTCCAGTGGCGTCGGCAAAGAAAGGGCAATATCTATGCCTCCGAAAAGAAAAGTAAAGACACGAATGTGCAAGGGTTGAAGACCAGTCCACGTGCGTATAAGGCGGGGATATCAATTCCTGGATTATCGAAGATTTTAACCAGTGCGTGGATATGCCTAGCAGCAAGTATGATACTCTCGGAGCAATATGAGAATCGTCGTATTCAAGTCCGATGGGTGAGCGCTGAAAGCTGATCATGGGTTGGGGTCCATGGCCTTGTGCGCATTGTGAACTATATACCTATGTCTGGCCTATTCGCGGCCAAACGCGAGACATGACAAGGGATTGGTAGTAATCCAAACCACGACAGCAATCGCCCTCGTGAACCCGACCAGCAAAAATGTGTGTCGGACATTCGATACAACACGCGCGAGGAAAGCAGGAATTTTGATGCCCTCATGCCCACCTACCCGAACGTCGCACACTACCGCCCCCATTGCAGCCCTGGTCGAGGCTGGAGAAAGGACCTGGGTTAGCGTAGATGCCAATGGTTACGACACTCGTACATCCGGGAGTGGCTGCAGCCCGAAAGGCTGCGTACCCGACAACACCCGCGACAACGATATCTGGGCAAACTCTCGTTGGTCTTGCAAGGGGGATATCCTCGGCAGCTCTTATAAGAACGACGGGTGCTGCATCACTTACTCCTTTGAGGTAGCCCAAGACCTTGTCAGCATGAGTATCGCCTTCCACAAAGGAAACGAGAACACCCGGTCCCTAGACGTGTTCGACAACGGCAAACACCACAGCACCATCACCTCCAGCGGCAAAACGCTTGACTACCAGTACTTCAACCTCTACACCGACGAAACGAAAGACCTCAAGCTCTGCCTTGACGACCCCAAGTGGTACACGGACGTGTGGCTGAGCATCACCGAGGTGAGTCGGGGGTGGGGTAAGGGTGTAGTATTCAGGAACGTTCGTACATATATGTGTCCAATACGTTTCACGAACTAGTATGACGTGCCGTCATGGTTAGGAACCTTCTCTAAGAAAACCTTGCAAGGCTTTGCATAAATCTAGTACTGGCTACACGGTGAACACCACTCCGGCGTAACCGGTTAGGAAACAAAACAGCAACTTCTACTGATAATGTGAAATATGGTAACAGTGTTCCTAGACAGCAGCACACTTATAGTTTTCACAAGGTCTCCTTTGCAGTTGGGAACTACAACTACATTCATATTTGTTTTGTGGAAACCTTGTCTAAATGCAATCATCATGTGCAAACTACTGAAATAATACAAACGACACCCCGTTGTTATCGAAGCACTATTTCGCTATCCTAAGCAGGGCTTCATTTGATAGAGTGATATCGGTGAAATAATATCTGGATATTGTATATCAACTATGTTCCCCTCCCACCGCGGGAGTACACCGTTCTCAAATGAATACACATGTTCACGTATGATCCTGATGCGATCGGGCCTGTCGATTGGCCTCGGCTGTGGGCTAGTGGAGTCGTCCATTGACGGACGATGCACGGTGCGCCAACTCGCGAAACGCGGCGTGCTTGTCTCAGTCGTCAGGCGATATACGAAATATGGTATCGAAGACGTAGGTTGTGGGGGGGGGCTACGCCTCCCAGGTGTACAGCTCTGTATCAGGGAAGAGTATTGTGCATCACACGCCGTTAGTTCCAATGAAAACGAACGCTTCTTCAATTTGTAGTATTCTGATATGCAGCAAGAGCGCAAGCTGTACATGTCGTTAGCTCTGGCATGGTTACCGACTATCATTTTTGTTGTATACCAACGTGTGTGCTTGAGATAATCTTGTTTGGTATTATGGCGAAGCCCTGAATACTACTGTGTTATATGGTGATGGGAACGCCGTGGCCAGCAATGTTTCAACTTCTGCATAATGTATTGATGTTCAGGCCAGTGTTGCGTGTGTCGGGTATTCAACAGAGTGTATTGTTGGCATCTAGATGATGCAATATCGTTTAGAGACAAAACCAACACCGGGGTAAACATCAGACGACCAACAATATAAATTGTATGGTACAGATCAATCAACACGGTCGTGAACTCCATTGACTCATCTCACTTAAAAACGGTCAGGAAAGAGGTGTGAACTGAACACGAACTGACTGTCGTCATACACTTGAAATGCAATGGTACAAGCCTGAACGTCACGGTGAACACTTGCTGGCGACATTATCCGCCATATTCCCAACTACAGTTGAGAAGTGCAGACAAACGGGATGTTGAAACCCTTGAAGAATACTGAAGGTTCAGGCTTAACAGCGAAGGGGGCAAACGGCTGTGATTTCGATAGACATACGCTATGCTCGCAGAGGTGGCCCTGAGCTAGGTATGTACTAACTGTGTGTTCATCAAGCTCACGTTACTCGCGATACGTGTCACTCGCGATACGGTCGAACATTGCCGAACCTTCGTAGGTATCCTGCGGCACTGCGACCTAGGTGAGGAACAACTATTCGAGGGTTGCCTTTCCACACGTGCATGCACACACAAGTATCGTTGGTTTGCCTCTCACCTCAGCTATCACTGGTTTGTCGAGAGACTACGGCCTGTCTGGCGGAGGGCTGGAGGGGGTGGACTGCCTACGACAACGCCTCTCATCTTCCTTCGTGTGAACCATGTCATGTACTAGTGGTCGACTGTTCTTCGGCCGCCAATGAATTTACTCGAATACCACCCCTCTACATGCTCTTACAAACCTCGTTCCGCTTTTCAGGTGCAATTCTGGGTGGAGTAACACTCCCAACGATATATTCAAGGCCTGGACACTGTGAAGCTGCGACGCACTACGTGTTTCCAGTTCTTCCGTTCTACGTCGTTGTTTGGTGTCTTGCAGGAGCCTAATATTAACAGTACCGTGAGCGTTCAGTATACTACAGTCTTGGGTATGACGTGCGATCCTGAACGACGAGGTGCACTCAACCGTCTACCTGGTTGTGAAAGGGCGTTTGTACTGACCGGATTCGCAGGGCCATCAAATAGGCGCCGATTGGCCGTTTGATAAAGAGAATCACCACGGCGAGGTCCGGGCTAGTACTCTCGATCTTGGCAACAAGCGCTGACATATTCATTTGGTGTTTTCAGCTCTAGCAAACGAGTCCGAAGTGTATTGTTGTGGCCTATCGAGCAACGGTCTGGCAATAATTTAGGAGTCGAAGTGTATGGAGACACCGCGGGTTTGTTGCAATAGGTTGAGATGACTACGGTCGAACAACGGGGGCGAAATCGCTGCCGAGTGTGTATTTGGATTGTGTCACCACGTCTCGGTGTAAAGGGGGACCCCGCCGGGTAAACGGTTGGATGTTATCGACAGCATCGGCATTGTGATGCTCATGCATATGAGGCTTAATTACAAACAAACCAATACTCGCATCCACACACGTTCGTTCCAGCGGCTTTGTCCGTGAGGAAGGCTTTGATTCATTTGGAATAGTGGCTAACACAGCCTTAAAGACATATATTGGCTTCACCCCTTCAAGAGAGCAGTCCTGGTTTTGTGGAATAACTTCTTATAACTTGAATCATTTCCCCACACAAGGGACAGCAGTCATATTCGGGTAAGGGCCGGAGCTAAGACACCTGGTCTCATGGTCGCGTGATCTTGAGATGGCTCCGGTTTCATGAAACCGTACCCGTTCCGTACGATCCTCGTGCTCACTACTTGGAGAGCTGCAGTCATACTCTTAGCTCATTCCGGAGGACCAGGTTTCGTTGGATCTGTCCCCCCCGACTCCGACTGGCCCCGTGAACTAGACTCTACCGTTTGTTTATTATTCTCCGCTATTCCCGCCGTGATGATACCAACGGCGCCTCGGACATTATAAGGACATGCCTTCTTGGGTCAAATAATCGACACCGTCGTGGCCTCTGAAAGCAGAACAAAAACACTTGGGAGTGAACACTTGGTAGCTGGAATATCCACTCATGACGTATCTTCAACTTTGTTGTGTCTCCACAACAATGTCGAGATCGACGTCGGGCTAAAACACTACCTATTTTTGTAAGTTCATCCTAGCGTACCAACATTGTTGTACAATCGCAGTGCCTAAATGAGATACTTTGAAGTTCCCATATATAATATATGAGAAACTTGACGGTGTACTGGTAACACGCAACGATCAAAATACATCAAGTTCTAACTTGCCCGTCGACACATTGCAACGCTCCGAAGAGAACACCACGTACTTCTGTCTCTATAAAATGATGCCTACCGCCCTAAAAGCTTTACTACTGTCGACGATTGAGTACCGTTCGCTAGGCACTGATACTTTTGCTGATTCTTTTTTATCAATGTAGTTCTCGTGCCGCTGCTATAAATTTTCAATCCTACCCAAAAAGGAACCTGACCTCTGCAGTATAGTGTTATCTTATCGCCGCTGTTGGTTGTCTCTCCCACCATAAATGCACATGTCTCCCATGATTGTCTCTGTGATTCCACAACGTTGCATGGAATCATCAGTGCGATGATACAACGATCTACGAACGACGAAATACATCCTACCCTGCTACCCGTCACCGTTGAGGTCTTGCCTGCGTTAGCTTAGCCTTGTTCAGATGATTGCACGGCACGTCGAGGCCTTAGAGTTCTGCGCAGCTGCAAGGATTAAAAAAATATATATATTTGGGTACATCATTTTGTTTAGGGGGTGCATGTACGTCACGATCCTTGGCTAAATATCTCGTCTTATGTGTTTAGTCATCTTCAACCTTTCAAAGGCGCCTTATCACCGTAGATGTGGGTGGGTACACAGCATTCCGAAGCCATCGTCATCTGCGCGATATAACTGTAATCTACTGTTTTGGCGTTTTTTTCGAATTAATGTATCCTTGAGACTCACGGGGATTCAGTTCTTTCAGCTCGTCGTACGCTTGAGACCCACGATGACTGTGTCCATTCAATGAAGTTTGTCGTACTCGTGGACTCGGTAATAAAAAAATGACTGGTGTTCGCCAGTTGACGATTGAGTCCCGATGGCTAGGCACTGGTACTTTGCCGACTGTTCTGTTGGCCGTACGTCGAATATAGTTATCGTGTCGCTGCTGCGAGTTTTCATTTCTACACAAAATTAACCTGACCTCTGTAGTATAGTGCTATGGTACCGCTGCTGTCTTTTTGCGCTTCTACCATAAATTCAAATATCGCAAATGTTTCTGGCCCACGTCCTCGAGATAATATTTAATGCTCCTGCTTGTTAACCGTTTTTTCAAGCGCGACCAATTCCTGACATATTTCATACCTCGGTCCACAACCTGTGTTAAATGCCCACACCGAGGTAACAGCACGTCAACAATCGTTATTCTCCACAATATATATACAACAAAAACGTGATACAATTGTTGAAACAATCACTTGACTTGCGAGAATCAAACTAACGCCTTCAAATGTTCGATTCGAGCATCTTCCCCATCTTACTTTTCACATGTTATCAAGTATCTGCTATATTCTTGTCGTGGTGCTCACGGCATTCCGCATACCCGTAGGATGCAGCACAACATAGAGCGAGAAAGTGATCACAGATGACGGACGTCAGCATCTGAGAACGCAGGTTTTGTAAGACACAACAGTACACCACAGACCCGTGACACCCGCCTGGTGTGGCCCACCGCTACGTCTGCTGCCAGTCGCGGTCGTAGTCTGGTTCGTTGTCCTTGCATGTTGTTTGGGATGACAATATTTCTGGGATGAGCTTTGGGCGATAAACACAATGGCGTCGAAGATACAATGACAACTGAGGTACAGATATTTAATTTCTGCGAGGTCCTTACATCCTTGTGCGTAGATCATCGTGTGCGTAAGTTTATCGCACATATATCAGTGGCAACGACAGAGAGGTAGATGGGGGCTTACGGACCGCAGCCTCCTATCAACACAACCAGCGACTGTACTACAACGCATAGAGGTGTGTCGCACAGGCATGACGTATAATGCGGCAACGTTGTAACGGTGTGCTCGGTGCAATTAGTTTGTTGTCTACCTCGGGTATGTCTGGGCTGTGTGTCCACGAGGGCCAAGGCCAAGAACATAACAGACACGTATTGCCTGAAGATTCGTACCTGGTACCAGGTACAAAATATGGCCTCTCGTACTAAAACCAGCGGAATCGCCATATCCCCTTCCGCCGAACATCTCTTTGAGCGCTTGCAACAACCCACAGTAGTACACGGATCGCGCCTGGGACTCGAACAATGTCATACGGCCGGCCTTCTCGTGTTGACTAGCTGGCTTGTTGTAGGGTGTTCGTACGGAACGATATTATCCCAAAGCATTACCTTTTCGCAAAACATTAGTATTGCAAGGTTTTTAATCGGAGTATGGGGGAGTTCCCAGGAGATGCCGCACACTGGGATGCGACCGGGAAATCGTCCAATCAATTGTCAAGAGCGCTAATCGTAGTCGAAGAATCGTTTCGAAAGAAAAAAAAACATGTATACCTGCCTTAAATAGCGAGTTTACTACCATGACTATTTCCTGGAGCGAATGCGTGTTTCGAACTTGACGACGCCGAAAACGTATGGGTTCCTCACGAAATGCACGAAGCCACCGTCGTGAAAGATAGTACCTGGTATAATTTAGTGAGACCGGTTTGGAAAACCAACATGGAGTTTTGTGTCCCTAGCTTTAAACGACCAAAACAAAAATAGCGAGACCAAGCACGGGGCCGCTATCGACCGAAGGACAGGCAGCTTGATCGTGACGCCGCCCGATGCTAACGAGAGACCGCGGATGGGAACCACTGGTATTGCGTTTCTGTGCTGCATCATTCTGGCGTGCTTTTCAAGGAACGATCGCTACCCCATATCGAGATAGCTATATATCCGCAACGTCAACGAAGATGCTCCGAAGAGACCACAGTTCCAGCTGCCGCGACAGCAGCATCCCGCTGTTCCTGGTGTTGGCTTTCCCACTCAAGTTAACCTGTAGGCTCCGGGACCAGTGCTATACGCACAAATTGTATGTTATACCATGATCGGGCAGTGACGCTGTTGTTGCTGTGAGGTACTCCGAGAAAAAGCATGCTACTCGCAGACGACACGGTAGTAACGCACTGTCTTATCTCTTGTACTCTATACGACAACATTAAATTTAATCAGACGGTAGTCCTGGTGGGGCGCATTGGAGCCTAATCAACATTCTGTTTTTTAGTCGAGACTTGTGACCGAACAACAACCATAACTGCATTCACAGCGAAACATGTATTTTTGCGTACATTCAACGGCGACTAGTGAAACGATACCACCGACTACCATCTTACGTCGCACACAAGTTGACGACAATGCTGCGCGAGATTTAAGGGACAGCTGTGAGCGCATGGTTGATTTTCACTGGATGTGTCGTCCGATGGCCTCCTTGTGCCGTGCGTGCGTGCTCCCATTTCATGGATACTCTTTCCAACCTTGGCGTAATGACCCCGCCGGAATAAAATTCATTGCTTGTTATTGATCGGGCTCAATACTGGGTCAGAGACGGGGGGAGACGGCACGGTCTTGCTTTAACGTTTCAACGTGCCTTGGGCTTGCAGCCTTGTACTTGCCTTGCTTGGCGTGGTCGTGTGTGACGGGGCACCCCGTGAAACTGACAACATATTCATGATTCTGTTACCACACCGCGCGCGCCACGGGGCTAAGGCTCGTGCTCGGGCGAGAACTCGGGCGAACGCGTCCCGGACGATTCGCGGTCGCCAGATCCCTGTGGGGACGAGATTGAGATGGCAGCGACGAAGCTGAAACGCGCCGCCGAGCAACACAACGGTACTTCTACTTTGTCGTCCCCAGTGCGTGCAAGCGTGTGTCTCGGATTGGACACAATGTGGTGGATCGGGAGCATACAGGTCATGAGATTTAGGGTCACGATGATGCAAGCAGCTCAGGCATGTGCCAGTCCAAGGATCGCCGTTTACAGTCCGCATCAGATAAAGTAGGATTACAACACATGCCTTGAACAAGCAAATAATCATGGAACGCAAGACCCCCCTCGGGTCTGGCCACGATCAAACTGAGTGGAGACGTACGCTCGCACGTGTGCCAGAGAAGTAGAGCGTGCTTCTAATGCTGGGAGGAGGAAGGTCTCCCAGGCATGTAGATAACGAACTTATTGTTTTGTGCCCCAGGTCAAGAGCGATGACCACGGCATCATTATAGGACAGCCGAAAGTAGTGGTAATCCACCAATGGTCGGGCAGGGGCCGTAAATAACGCGGCCTTTGCTGTTGCAAAAACCTATGTCGTCGTTACTCCTGAAACGGTCCAAAACTGTAACCCCTATTATACGTAAAATGCATGATATATTCAATTTTGATTAGACTGCTGCTCTCCCGTGTCATCATTGTAGCTTTCTGACATTGTTTTTCTCTGAATGTATGAGGCGTCCCCGGTGGTTTGGTAGCCTGTCCGCTTGCCGATCAGGATCAATTTCGTGGGTTTAAGTCACACCGAGTGCATGCTCGACCGAAGTTTTTCTTGCATAATGAAATTGATTATCGGAAAGCGCGAGAGCGTGCGTTTTCTATATCTATGTCAATCGACCAGCAGTGGGAATGCTGAACCCGATACACGACAAACATTGAAAATACGTACCGGGAAGGCAAAGGGACGACACTTGAGACCACGGCTTGTCCAGAACATCGTCGAGGGTAAAACCTCCTACGAGCTAGGGTGGAAAGTAAAAGTGATGTTAAAAATACCTAAAACTAAGTGTGAGGTGAAAACACAATGTGTAGCAAACGCCAAGTGGGCGGCCGTCGGTTTGTTTCTGGTGCGCGTCTTGCTTCAACGGCCAACAGCATGCTGGTTCCAACTGTGGCTCGCGGAGTACTGTATACATTCACGTGGCCACAAACAATAAAGATGCTTTGTCGGCTGCTTGTTCTAAGTCGCCGGACCATTTAGATCGCAATCGCAATGCAGAATCGACAAAAAACCGGAAAAGTCAGATATCTTCATTAGTCTTGGAGTTCCACAATTCAGACGATTAGTTGCCCCCACCTCGTTCGACCACTTGTATATTGGACAGGTCGGATAGGGCAAGTAACAATTCCGAGCGCCTGAATTCAGGTACGAACAAGTTCTTCATTTCGTAGTGGCATGAGCGTAGCGTGTAAGAAGACTCTTGCCCAAATACGCCGTCGGTGGGCACGTTTGAGCTATACCACCAATCAAAGTTTTTTTTTTGTTGCAATTGGGTCAATAGCTCAAATGTACCTGATCACAACCACATATGTAGCTGGATAAGGAAAGTAGGAGCGGTATTTGTAAACGGAAAGTAGAAGCGGAATCTGCTGATGAGGTTGACGCAAGAGAGCAGTTCTAATGACCGAAGACGCAGGTAGTGATTATGTACTACAGTTGTTATGAGAGGTGTAGGCGACATGAGCGTGGTGAGCCACTACGTTTGTAAGCGCTTCATCAACGAACCGGAGTTAAAGTAGACGCATGTCCTGCGACAACTTACTGTTCAACCACGAACGGAAACCTTTGGCGGGCGCCCAAACCCACTACGACAGCGATTTCTCAAAGAAAAACATCTTCAACGAAGACAAGCAGTAGGCCCGGGGCCGGCCTGAAACGCTAACACCTCGAAGCGACGGGAGTAGGAGCAGAAATTTCCTCCCAAACGCGAATGCCACAATTAATACTATCAAGGAAATCAGCCCCCTGGTAAACACCCAAAGTAGCTCGAAAAAAAAAGGACCCTTCGCTGTCCGCAGCACCAAAAAAGAGAACGCAGAAAAATCAGTTAGACCTTGGCACACGCTAAGACACTAGCTTGTCGAAGGCGATGCAAAACCCGACATTCTTCTTGGGTGAAGGAACCACCGAAAACAATGAACCAGTCCGTCCCCCCCGCTAGAACGCAAAGGACCCGCTGGCATACGTGCAAATCCACGCACAACGGATGTTTGGGGGAAGTAGTATATAGAACCACTTACTTACATCACACTCCCTGAGCGTGCCGGTAGGTGCACTCCTGGCCTCTCAGAGCTCCCACTCCGGAACCGCCTCCCTATATTACTTGGCGGACGTTTCCAGCTGTTCTTTATTATCTCCATCTCTTTATCTTCTTTCGTTTCGGGTACGTTCGTGTTCTCCGAGCACGGCACAGTGGGTGTGTCCAGCGCCGTCGGGGATGCCAACGGTTGCTGGCGGGTAGAGGGGGGGCTGTATGGAGCGCGGTCATCGCTTTCGTTCCTAGGCGCCGCGTGTGCCTCGAGATTCATGACGGGGTGTGTCTGGCCTCTATTTGTGAATCTTTATGGGGTATGTACGAGTATTCAAGGGTCGTTCGGGATTGCAACATAATTTTTCAAGCGGTGATTAATTTTCTGTCCACGCTGAGGTTGAAACAGAGACCCGCGCGGTCTGAGCACTAACATTGTCGAGCTGGCGAACGACGGCCACGATTGGCACCGGGCTTTACGCCAGGCGTGTGTCGGAGCTGACTGTGACAGAAAATAAGGTAAGTCTTACCTGAACCTAGCCGATGACGAGGTGGTCGCGAGAAAGGCGGGCGGTGCAGGAGGCTGAGAAAAAAGCTCAGCTGTTTTTGTTTTGGTGTTTTTTGACCGGTGTATAGTGTATTTATCAGGCAGAAACCTATTGCATGATGAGGAGACGGGGATGTCGTTGTTCCTTTTCAAGAAGTTATACTTTATCTTTCGTTGTTCTTGTGTGGTGCTGCCTTGCCGTGCTGTGGCTCCTCTTACGTAAGTAAGTACAGTTAGCGTATAAAACCATACAATTCGCACCCTACCTGTGGGGTATGTACGTGCGTACGGCATGTGAGCGAGCGCATGTCGCACCCGAGCAGTTCGTGTGTAGCGTCCGAGCTGTTGTTTCCCTGGAGCATGGCACCGGGACTCTTGACATTACCAAGTCGCCAGCTTGCAATTCCAATACTTCACTATTTGATAAACCCTAAAAATACTAATTCCAATTATCGACCTCTTTGCCATTCGCATTATTTATCGTCCTCGTTTCCTTTCTGAGCGAGAGTTGCGAGAGGCGTAGGCCGCACGCGGAGCAAAGTGCCTTGTATACGATTCACATCTTGCTAATGTGTTAGACTGAGGGCATGAGGGCTTTGGTATTCATCGAAAACCGACCGCAAAAATACATGATTTCTAGTTCATGACAGGGGCTTATATTCATTCACAGTTTGAGGTAGATCCGCGTCCCCGGTGGCTTGGTAGGTGGTCCGCATGCCTATCGAGATAAATTTTGTGGGTTCAAGTCCCACCGAGTGCTTGATCGCAAGGGCTCTTTCTTGCATGAAAGAAATTGATTAGCTACATTATTAGGTGAAACTCTTCGACGAGTGGAAATGCTGAACCCTACACGCGACAAACAAAAAAATGCACGTGCCGGCGGGGGGGAAGGGTAGAGACCACGGCTTGTCCAGAAGGTCGTCGAGGATAAAAGCTCCTACGAGTTAGGTTGTAAAGTGAAAGTAATGATAAAAAAGTGAGATACGGTGCAATATACAACACATGACTACATGTATCGTACATAGATTCAGCAAGAAACCTGATCCACCGTATGCGTGCCAGAAAATATGTCGTTAAACGTTTTCTGTCAAACTGATATCGACACAGAGTTTTAAATGAGGAATCTTGTAGCGCATTTGTATTAAAAATCACATGACATTTTACGATGTAGTAAAATAATTCCTACCACGTGCTCGTTTTACCGTGGCCCTTGTCGCCGGTGCTGTTGTTACATATTCTTTTGGTGTGGACGTCTTTAAGGAGGGTGTCGTTGTTTCTGTTGGCAGTGCACTACCGCGGAGATGATACTCTATTCGCCGTAAATTTAGCGCTGTGTACAAAATGCAATAATAAGCTACTACTATAAAGGTGCAGGAATGTATTTTGTTCGATTTACATGCGATGGATCATGTGCGTCGCACATGTGGTCGAAAGGTCTGCAGATTGAAGGGTTGACTGAAATGCTGCCTGATATATATTTTCCGACGGGTACAGCTTACGTTCGTATACATCAGTAGCTATCACAGTGAACGCTGGCCAGGAGTTTGTCGGTAGAGCATTCTAACTGTTTGCTACACTACTAGTAGTATTCGTTTCCCCCCCTTTTTTCGGAGCAGTTCGGCCTCTTCTGAAATAATGGGTTCGCTTCGTTTGTTGTTATTTTCGGGTTGTCGACGGTTAGTTTCACACGCGTAGTTGGACATACTGCATTAATAAATGTTTTTGCAAGCGTGTTGACATGTTGAACTCCGCGCAGTTCCCAGTCTGCTCTTACTCTTTCACTCCAGAGTAGCGTCGTGCATGTGTTAGGGTTCTCACCTGCAACAGTTACAGGTAAAAGCATAACTTTCGTGTCTGATAGCGATCAGGTATGTGTTATAAATATGGTGCGGATAGTTCGCAGGCTGGTCTCGAAAAAGTTGTATCAGCCACAAAGGACGGCTGACGCAGGCCTGCTCAAGTACCCCTAGAGCTACCCATTAACTGAATGGGCTAACATTGGAAGCAGGTATCATCGTGTAACCTACAAAGGCATTTTGAGTTTTATGTCCTGAATACACCCTGTACAACCTGCACAACATTTTAGCTCATGAAAGTCGGGCCTAAAGTGTTCGTCCGAATCGTGACTCAAACGCATCCAGACCATAGTACGATACAAGTTAAGTAGCTCGGCATTTTTTTACACAATACGCCAACATGAAGATGATGTAGCTAGACTGAGACAACAATCATTTCCAATCGCCTTTGGAGATCGTTCCCGGCCTTTTTACCAAACAATATCCGTGTTTCTGTGCTGTAGATTATGAGTCGGACTAAGTAAGTGCAGTAGTATTGTATTTGTACAGTATTTAGAGTGAAATGCATCCAGTGTATGGCCGTCAACTTGCGGCACTAGAAACGAGGTCCTTGATACTGGATACTTTCCGCATGCCTACAGCATGAAGAGCCGGCTCTGTCCTCCTAAACGCTGAAGTGTTGTGTCCGTCGATTGGTGCGAGGGTTTGCGAGACGACTAATCTATGCGTCTGGTGTGTATGGTGTGCTCCCCGTTCGCTCTTCGTGAATACACTATGTACGTACGTTTATAAAGCTGCTGGATAAGTTTATCCACGCATTGGAGCATCCACAAATCCAAATGATTGTTAGTTCGCTTGGGCTGCCTTTTCTGTACGGATCCTGATGCCCAATATATTTTTACCAGTAAGTTATTCGACCAAGCTGGTTTTACGGGGATCCATGCGGTTCCAGGAACGGATATGGCGAGGGTATCAAGGGGGCAACGTGGTCTAAACGTCGAGACCCACCTCTTTATTATAGGCATATGGTAGGTGGTTGGCGGAGGGGGCAGGCCGACGGGCTTCACTGTGAGCTTCACGCCGTTCTTTCTGTTACCCTTTCAGGAAAAGGGCAGTAGGAATTTTGAGACACGTAGCATATGGCCCTGCCGTGCGTACCTCGGTACTCACGGAGCAACGATATTCTAGTTGTCTGTCTACGCCTGTGGGTTGGACAATGTCGGCAACGTTGCACAATGGCCAGAGCCAAGACTTGCCCAGTAGTTTGCTCTCGTCTGTCAACATTATGATCTGTTTCAAGAGTGCACGGCCGATACCCACTGACGACTTTAGATCGTAAATGACTTGCTTGCAGCGAAATGATGCACGTAATCCCACTGCATATTCCTTGACACCGTACCACCCGTTTCTGTTACATGGGAACACGGAGACTGATCGGTTTGTAACGAACGATGTTTTCGAAGAACCTGCGTGGCATTGTCCATGGGATCGCCCGTCCGCTGCACGTGAACCATGCAACACCTATAAATGTTTTTTGAAGAAACAGCTAAACATGGATCTACTCATCGTCTAAGCCCTCTTCAGCAGATACTTAGTAACGGGGCATAATCGAGACAGCTGGTTCTGGATAAGACCTGAACGTCTCGGCTGGTGCCTGCTGCATATCAAGGCCAGGTCCTCTCCTCCTCGTTACGATGTGTAAAGCATGGTCGCGTTTACGTCGCATGCAGGTATGAAGGGGCCGATATTTCAGGTGTGGTTTGCGCGTGGCTTTAAAACGAATGGGGCTTGTTGAAGCTCTGCTCTTTAAAGAGGGATGGCGGAGACACACCGCTTTCTTCGACCACTCCTACTCCTACTCCTACTACTACTACTACTACTGCTGCTACTACTACCACTCCTACTACTACCCCTACTACTACTACTACTACTACTACTACTACTACTACTACTACTACCACTACTACTACTACTGCTACAGCTACAGCTTCTCCTACTACTAATACTATTCCTGCTACTCCTACTACTACTATTAATACTACTGCTTTTACTCCTGCTACTACTACTACTACCACTCCTACTACTACTACCACTACTACTCCTACTACTACTACTACTACTACTCCTACTCCTACTACCACTACTACTACTACTACTACTACTACTACTACTTCTACTACTACTATTACTACTACTACTCCTACAGCTACAGCTACCACTACTACCACTACTACTACTACTACTACTACTACTACTACTCCTACTACTACTACTCCTACTGCTACAGCTACAGCTACTACTCCTACTACTACTACTACTACTACTATTACTACTACTACTACTACTACTACTACTACTACTACTACCACTACTACTACTACTACTTCACTGCTCTTCAACTTTGTGTTTAGTCTTTCGTGCCCGCAGCAAGAACAAGCAGCAGCGTCAGCAGCGCAACCACAGCTTCTCAGCAGCATATGTGGACAAAGCTCGCGGCGCCGTCAATGATGTTGAAGCTGCACCCTTGCAGCCCTCTCCCTCATATGTCCTCATGACTTTGCCGGCCTTCGCGGAGTACCCACATTGGCACGCCCGCGCCTAGACGTCGGTGCCCTTGGTTGATATAGAATTCGATATGGTGAAAGACAAGCCATGTATCATGTCGCCTTCCACCTGCTACGTGACGTAGACGATTACGGTTTCCTGACAACTACCTATCCAAAATCTATGCCGAGAACCGGGGACAGATCTGAAGATGTTGCCTCAGCGGACCCTGCGATATAATCCCCTACCTACCTGCGGATATCTTCTGTATACTACGTATCTACCTTTGGTTTTCAAGCGTACGGTACAAGTATACTACCTCGTACCTGGTATGATAGAACGAGAACAACAACAATGAATACCTATTTTTCGGTCCGTGCGTGTGGTAAGGGTCGCACGTCACCCTCTCACGACTGTAGCCCCGTTCCCTTGACTGCGTGGCCCAACATGATATGTATGTGCGGTGAACAAACCTAGCCTCGAAAGTGTCCAACTTAAGCCCGTTTTGCCCACTCTTGCATTGCCTTATGTGATTTTACCGGGTATAACAGAAACAAAATACATATTCTATAAACTAGGAGTAACTGCAAGATTCAGAAAAGAAACCACGGAATAATAGACTACGCATATTTTCATAGAGTTCAGCGCGAGGTGGTGTTGAACAGAGACCACAAGATAGGCATGAACTGTTCCAACTCAACATACAACAAACCGGAACAACTACTACATAAGGTTAAGAGCACACACCCTTAAGGAAGGAACATACCAACCCCTTTCGCTGGCCGTGCAATAACGATAGTTTATTACATTTTGAGGTCAAGGCCATATAACGGCAAGAGATATATCATTTCCGCAGATATGGCGTGCGAAAAGATACGGCGACACCACCCCCATCGAAACTTCCAAAAAAAAATCAATACTAGCATATTTGTTTTGCGAACTAGGCTACGATATTAGTACGCCAGTGACCTACACGAAGCGTGCACGAGCACATCAATGACATCAGGACCAAAGTGATATTTATGACATCAGATTCGCGTAACTTCTCCAGTAACGACAGCGGCGCCGTCACTCAGGTAAGCGTACCATCCAAGACGTCACTGGAAACCCATGGCTACTACACACAGACTGCCACACTGATAGACAAAAAAGTTGTGCAAAGAACGCGTGTGTAGTGGCAAGGAAGGGGGTTATGAAATAGGTGTGTCCTTGCAACCGTTCCACAAAAATGCCATTGCGTAGCCAATTGGTGACGGAAGCGATTGCACAACCAAGTTATGCTACAGAGTGCGTCCATTGAAGGGTTCCGTTCGTCAGACGCAACACGGACAAAACAACGCTACTACCTCTTTTTTGGCGCGCTCCCGGTTATTGAAGTGTAGTGCTGAACGTATCAACGTTCATCCAAACCTCTGTCTTGTTTTATAGTATCCCACTTCTACGTTATAGAAAATCTTGTCTTCATCTTTAACAGTATGAGTGGGAGGTAAAAATTCGGTTTGACGTAGATAGATGCCGTCGAGTTTCATCCACCACACTATCAGGTTGACAATTGTGCGTACGTGCGTACAAAGGAGCATGCGAGCGCTCGCAAGAGTTACACGCCCTCCTTGGTCGAAGTGCCCCTTACATAGGGCATGAAAAAACGAGGGCACGAAACGCAGGCTAGACACGCATGCTGTTTTGTCTCGCCATTATCAATGATTGTAGCCAAATAAACACCAGGATTGAATAAACGCCCGTCCATACAGCGTGAGCTCTGAAAAATATTTTCCACCACGTACTACACCCAAACTCCAGTATGTACCGCATACCGGTATAATGTGCTCGTTCGGATAAAACTAAAATCGTTATTCTAAGGAGTCTGGTGCCATGGCAGTATAACATTCGACGCACATTGGAGATTACAAAGTATATGTATCCTGCTGTGTGTATACAACACCTACCAAGTATATTGTGATCAGATAACGTCGACGGCAATGCATATATATATTATGAAGTAAAAAGCCGAGGTCGAGACATATATATATGTATACTCTAGAGCACTTGGAGTACCTGGATCGTACCATACGTGCATGGTGAGTATGACAACCGTCACCTCGTCATGCACACTACACATCACGATAGTTAAAAGCGTGATCAAAATGTCATATCGTGCACCACGTATGGAGTGAATTATATCGTAAATCTATACTGCAGTGTGTGGAAACTACTGCGAACAGGGTAAAATACAATATATATGCAGTAAGTATAAACAGAAGCTGTCCAATCTAGGATATGTTCGGAAATCACCTTTAGATGCTGTGTTCAATACCTCGATCAGGTTTCCTGCGGGTGTTTCATGTCTTCACGATCAGCTCATAATCCGCATATAAGGAAGATAGAATACGAAGCTCCATATATATATCAAGTAATGGGTGTTTCAATATTTAAATTTGGGAAAACATGAGCGAATATATACTTACGACATTGCACGTACGTTGCCACGCGCAACGATTTTGTTTGCGGTACATAGTCTATATCTAGCGTTGTTTACAATACGTACGTATATAGATATATTTATATATACCATCATCCTCCCTACTCTCGATCATAATTGGAAAGCATGCGTTTGTTTCTATCTGTACCCACACCAGGTACCCGCAGAGAGAGCATGGGTGATAGATAAAACTTTGTTTCTGCCAACCTCGGTGAGGACGGATGCCAGTAGGTACCATGCTATTATACACAGAATGTAGGTAATATGTTCAAATGATATGATATAGGTATACTATCACATTTGTGTCTTACACCAAAACAATAACATGTATGTGCTAAAAGCTGCATACCTGGTATACGTTAGGGAAAGGGAACATACGTTTAGAATCACAATAAAACGATCAGGCATCACGTTTCGGGCACTGAGAGCGTTGTGCCGGTAGAACACATGGCCACAAGAAGAGCGATGAAACTGGTTCATACTTCGTCAAAAAAAAAATGGTAGGGAAGCGGATGGGCGAACCTTGAATCTCTTTAGACCTGAAGGTCTGCGCTTCCATTTCGAGGACAAAACAGTAAAATTTAGAGGCATCACGGCAGTGCTTGCGGCGGGTCTGCCTCGCCACGCCGTAGACCACCAACTTGGCGGGTGAACACAACTCGTACCATACTGTCGTTTGCCGCATTGGTTGGTCCGATAACGAAACTACTTCAACTCGATAACCCGAAAATTCAGACAACGGCCACACACAATCTATTAACCCGAAATATAAACCATCGTACCCGAGGTCTCGTTGAGGGATTGTTGTCACACTGTGATGAAAAGGGAATTAATTGTGGCAGCGGAAACGTCGATCGAAAGTTCACCCACCGGCAGCAAGGAGCTGAGGGCGCGCATCATCCCACTCCTCACTTCTCGTCTTCAAACCACTACCTTCCTTACCTCGTTCTACATTCTTCTACCCAAGGCTCTGCCATCATGCGTGCTTTCGCTATCCTGGCTACCATCTACGCTGCCACAGTCGGCACCACCTCAGGTTAGTTCAGATATTGTTAACATTGTACAATGTATGTAAAACCGAGAGGAACAAATAGATCGATACATAGTTTTAAACGTTTTTTAAAATAGGTACTAGGGTGGTGTCGGGTATACTTTTCCCGTGGTGATCCTAGTGCCATTGTGTTGTAATGGCGCCTATCATATACCGGTAAAGTCGTACGGTCGACAAGTGGCATCCCAAGTGCATGTCCTCGCATTACGATGGCGAGGTTCCTTGTTTATCTATGTAATTTGATCGTTTTTGTTAACGGGTAGTGCAAAGTGTATCATTTGTAAACTTTATCTGTGTCATTATGTGCTATCAGAGAGTGAATACGATTCTATATTATCAGTGAAAAAAGGCAAACATTGAAGGGTTATTTGCGTACACTAGGCATTACCTGGTATGTACTAGGGTCTCGCGTAAGGGTAGAGTAGATAGATCCGAGCCACTCCGAACAATAGACGAAGCCGTTGCGCGTAACGATTGCGCACAGTACGCGTGCACATGTTGTGCAGTCTTTCAAGTTCGTGTCCGGAGAGTAGCCATCAGTGCAACATCTCGATTGTATATTGACCTACCTCTTTACTAGAAAAACAAAGAGCGTTATAAACTATCTACGAAGGCCCATAGTTGGGCGGTTTCGGGCAACCATGCGTTGGTTGAAGGCGCGCGATTAGAAATAGTCTCCAGTGGCGTCGGCAAAGGGCAAAATCTATCCCTCCGCGAAAGAGATCCAACCTTCGCAACGTAAAGTAACAACACCAATGTGCAGGGGTTGAGGACCAGTCCACGTGCGTATAAGGCGGGGATATCAATTTCTACGTTCTGGATGATTTTTACCATTTCGTGGGTATGTCTAGCAGCTAGTAAGGTACTCGCGGAGCAATAAAAGAACCGTCGTATTCAAGTCAGATGGGTTTGTGCTGAAAGCTGATCATGGGTTGGAGTGCATTGCTTTGTGCGCATTGTGAACTATATACATATGGCTGGCGTATTCGCGGCCAAACGCGAGACACGAACAAGGGATTGGTAGGAATCCAAACCACGACAGTAATAGCCCTCGAAATCCCGTCCAGCACGAATAGTAGTCAGACGCCCGATACAACACGCGCGAAGAAAGCAGGAATTTGATGACCTCGTATCCACCTACCCGAACGTCGCACACTACCGCCCCCATTGCAGCCCTGGTCGAGACGGGTGACAGGACCTGGGTTAGCGTAGATGCCAATGGTTACGACACTCGTACATCCGGGAGTGGCTGCAGCCCGAAAGGCTGCGTACCCGACAACACTCGCGACAACGACATATGGGCAAACTCTCGTTGGTCTTGCAAGGGGGATATCCTCGACAGCTCTTATAAGAACGACGGGTGCTGCATCACTTATTCCTTTGAGGTAGCCCAAGACCTTGTCAGCATGAGTATCGCCTTCCACAAGGGGGACGAGAACACCCGGACCCTAGACGTGTTCGACAACGGCAAACACCACAGCACCATCACCTCCAGCGGAAAGACGCTTGACTACCAGTACTTCAACCTCTACACCGACGAAACGAAGGACCTCAAGCTCTGCCTTGACGACCCCAAGTGGTACACGGACGTGTGGCTGAGCATCACCGAGGTGCGTCGGGGGTGGGGTAAGGGTGTAGTATTCAGGAGCGTTCGTACAAATATGTGTCCAATACGTTTCACGAACTAGTATGACGTGCCGTCATGGTTAGGAACCTTCTCTAAGAAAACCTTGCAAGGCTTTGCATAAATCTAGTACTGGCTACACGGTGAACACCACTCCGGCGTAACCGGTTAGGAAACAAAACAGCAACTTCTACTGAAAATGTAAAATATGTTAACAGTCTTCCTAGACAGCAGCACACTTATTGTTTTCACAAGGTCTCCTTTGCAGTTGGGAACTACAACTACATTCATATTTGTTTTGTGGAAACCTTGTCTAAATGCATTCATCTGCAAATTCCTAAAATGATACAAACGACGCCCCGTTGTTATCGTGAAACCATTTCTCTATCCTGAGCAGGGCTTCATTTGATAGGTTACTATCGGTGAAATAATATATGGATATTTTATTTCAACTCTGTTCCCCTCCCACCGCGGGAGTACACCGTTCTCAAATGAATACACATGTTCACGTATGATCCTGATGCGATCGAGCCTGTCGATTGGCCTCGTCTGTGGGCTAGTGCAGTCGTCCATTGATGGACGATGCACAGCGCGCCGACTCGCGAAACGCGGCGTGCTTGTCTCAGTTGTCAGGCGAGAAACGAAGCATTGTATCGAAGACGTAGGTTTTGGGGGGGGCTACGCCTCCCAGCTGTACAGCTCTGTATCAGGGAAGAGTATTGTGCATCACACGCCGTAAATTACAATGAAACTGTGATGGGAACGCCGTGGCCAGCAATGTTTCAACGTCTAAAGCAATGTATTCATCTTCAGGCCAGTGTTGCTTGTGTGGGGTGTTCAACAGAGTGTATTGTTGGCATCTAGATGATACAGTATCGTGTAGAGACAAAACCAACACCCGGGCAAACATCAGACGACCAACAATTTAAATTGTATGGTACAGATCAATCAACACGGTCGTGAACTCCATTGAATCGTCTTACCTGAAAACGGTCAGGAAAGAGGTGTGAACATAACACGAACCGACTGTTGTCATACACTCGTTTTGCAATGGTATACGCCTGAACGTCACGGTGAACACTTGCTGGCGACATTATCTGCCATATTCCCAACTACAGTTGAGTAGTGCTGATAAACGGGATATTGACACCCTTGAAGAAAACAGAAGCTTCAGGCTTAACAGCGAAGGGGGCATACGGCTGTGATTTCGATAGACATACGCTATGCTCGCGGAGGTGGCCCTGAGCTAGGTATGTACTGTGTGTTAATCAAGCTCACGTTACTCGCGATTCGTGTCACTCGCGATACGGTCAAACATTGCCGAACCTTCGTGGGTACCTTGCGGAGCTGCGACCTAGGTGAGGAACAACTATTCGAGGGTTGCATTTTCACACGTGCACGCACACAGAAGTATCGTTGGTTTGCCTCTCACCTCAGCTATCACGGATTTGCCTAGAGACTGCGGCCTGTCTGGCGGAGGGTTGGAGGGGGTGGACGGGCTACGACAACGCCTCTCATCTTCCTTCGTGTGAACCATGTCATGTACTAGTGGTCGACTGTTCTTCGGCCGCCAATGAATTTACTCGAATACCACCCCTCTACATGCTCTTACAAACCTCGTTCCGCTTTTCAGGTGCAATTCTGGGTGGAGTAACACTCCCAACGATATATTCAAGGCCTGGACACTGTGAAGCTGCGACGCACTACGTGTTTCCAGTTCTTCCGTTCTACGTCGTTGTTTGGTGTCTTGCAGGAGCCTAATATTAACAGTACCGTGAGCGTTCAGTATACTACAGTCTTGGGTATGACGTGCGATCCTGAACGACGAGGTGCACTCAACCGTCTACCTGGTTGTGAAAGGGCGTTTGTACTGACCGGATTCGCAGGGCCATCAAATAGGCGCCGATTGGCCGTTTGATAAAGAGAATCACCACGGCGAGGTCCGGGCTAGTACTCTCGATCTTGGCAACAAGCGCTGACATATTCATTTGGTGTTTTCAGCTCTAGCAAACGAGTCCGAAGTGTATTGTTGTGGCCTATCGAGCAACGGTCTGGCAATAATTTAGGAGTCGAAGTGTATGGAGACACCGCGGGTTTGTTGCAATAGGTTGAGATGACTACGGTCGAACAACGGGGGCGAAATCGCTGCCGAGTGTGTATTTGGATTGTGTCACCACGTCTCGGTGTAAAGGGGGACCCCGCCGGGTAAACGGTTGGATGTTATCGACAGCATCGGCATTGTGATGCTCATGCATATGAGGCTTAATTACAAACAAACCAATACTCGCATCCACACACGTTCGTTCCAGCGGCTTTGTCCGTGAGGAAGGCTTTGATTCATTTGGAATAGTGGCTAACACAGCCTTAAAGACATATATTGGCTTCACCCCTTCAAGAGAGCAGTCCTGGTTTTGTGGAATAACTTCTTATAACTTGAATCATTTCCCCACACAAGGGACAGCAGTCATATTCGGGTAAGGGCCGGAGCTAAGACACCTGGTCTCATGGTCGCGTGATCTTGAGATGGCTCCGGTTTCATGAAACCGTACCCGTTCCGTACGATCCTCGTGCTCACTACTTGGAGAGCTGCAGTCATACTCTTAGCTCATTCCGGAGGACCAGGTTTCGTTGGATCTGTCCCCCCCGACTCCGACTGGCCCCGTGAACTAGACTCTACCGTTTGTTTATTATTCTCCGCTATTCCCGCCGTGATGATACCAACGGCGCCTCGGACATTATAAGGACATGCCTTCTTGGGTCAAATAATCGACACCGTCGTGGCCTCTGAAAACAGAACAAAAACACTTGGGAGTGAACACTTGGTAGCTGGAATATCCACTCATGACGTATCTTCAACTTTGTTGTGTCTCCACAACAATGTCGAGATCGACGTCGGGCTAAAACACTACCTATTTTGGTAAGTTCATCCTAGCGTACCAACATTGTTGTACAATCGCAGTGCCTAAATGAGATACTTTGAAGTTCCCATATATAATATATGAGAAACTTGACGGTGTACTGGTAACACGCAACGATCAAAATACATCAAGTTCTAACTTGCCCGTCGACACATTGCAACGCTCCGAAGAGAACACCACGTACTTCTGTCTCTATAAAATGATGCCTACCGCCCTAAAAGCTTTACTACTGTCGACGATTGAGTACCGTTCGCTAGGCACTGATACTTTTGCTGATTCTTTTTTATCAATGTAGTTCTCGTGCCGCTGCTATAAATTTTCAATCCTACCCAAAAAGGAACCTGACCTCTGCAGTATAGTGTTATCTTATCGCCGCTGTTGGTTGTCTCTCCCACCATAAATGCACATGTCTCCCATGATTGTCTCTGTGATTCCACAACGTTGCATGGAATCATCAGTGCGATGATACAACGATCTACGAACGACGAAATACATCCTACCCTGCTACCCGTCACCGTTGAGGTCTTGCCTGCGTTAGCTTAGCCTTGTTCAGATGATTGCACGGCACGTCGAGGCCTTAGAGTTCTGCGCAGCTGCAAGGATTAAAAAAAAATATATATTTGGGTACATCATTTTGTTTAGGGGGTGCATGTACGTCACGATCCTTGGCTAAATATCTCGTCTTATGTGTTTAGTCATCTTCAACCTTTCAAAGGCGCCTTATCACCGTAGATGTGGGTGGGTACACAGCATTCCGAAGCCATCGTCATCTGCGCGATATAACTGTAATCTACTGTTTTGGCGTTTTTTTCGAATTAATGTATCCTTGAGACTCACGGGGATTCAGTTCTTTCAGCTCGTCGTACGCTTGAGACCCACGATGACTGTGTCCATTCAATGAAGTTTGTCGTACTCGTGGACTCGGTAATAAAAAAATGACTGGTGTTCGCCAGTTGACGATTGAGTCCCGATGGCTAGGCACTGGTACTTTGCCGACTGTTCTGTTGGCCGTACGTCGAATATAGTTATCGTGTCGCTGCTGCGAGTTTTCATTTCTACACAAAATTAACCTGACCTCTGTAGTATAGTGCTATGGTACCGCTGCTGTCTTTTTGCGCTTCTACCATAGATTCAAATATCGCGAATGTTTCTGGCCCACGTCCTCGAGATAGTATTTTATGCTCCTGCTTGTTAACCGTTTTTTCAAGCGCGACCAATTCCTGACATATTTCATACCTCGGTCCACAACCTGTGTTAAATGCCCACACCTATGTAACAGCACTTCAACAATCGTTATCCTCCACAATTCATATACTACAAAAACGTGATACAATTGTTGAAACAATCACTTGACTTGCGAGAATCAAACTAACGCCTTCAAGTGTTCGATTAGAGCATCTTCCCCATCTTACTTTTCACAAGTTATCAAGTATCTGCTATATTCTTGTCGTGGTGCTCACGGCATTCCGCATACACATAGGATGCAGCACAACATAGAGCGAGAAAGTGATCACAGATGACGGACGTCAGCATCCGAGAACGCAGGTTTTGTAAGACACAAAAATACACCACAGACCCGCGACACCCGCCTGGTGTGGCCCACCGCTGCGTCTGCTGCCAGTCGCGGTTGTAGTCTGGTTCGTTATCCTTGCATATTGTCTGGGATGACAATATTTCTGGGATGAGCTTTGGGCGATAAACACAATGGCGTCGAAGATACAATGACAACTGAGGTACAGATATTTAATTTCTGCGAGGTCCTTACGTGTGCATTGGCCTTGTGCGTAGATCATCGTGTGCGTAAGTCTATCGCACATGGATCAGTGGCAACGACAGAGAGGTAGATGGGGGCTTACGGACCGCAGCCTCCTATCAACACAACCAGCGACTGTACTACAATGCATAGAGGTGTGTCGCACAGGCATGACGTATAATGCGGCAACGTTGTAACGTTGGGCTCGGTGCAATTAGTTTGTTGTCTACCTCGGGTATGTCTGGGCTGTGTGTCCACGAGGGCCAAGGCCAAGAACATAACAGACACGTATTGCCTGAAGATTCGTACCTGGTACTAAAACCAGGGAAATCGCCATATCCCCTTCCGCCGAACATCTCTTTGAGCGCTTGCGATAACCCACAGTACACGGATCGCGCCTGGGCCTCGATCAATGTCATACGGCCGGCCTTCTCGTGTTGACTAGCTGGCTTGTTGTAGGGTGTTCGTACGGAACGATATTATCCCAAAGCATTACCTTTTCGCAAAACATTAGTATTGCAAGGTTTTTAATCGGAGTATGGGGGAGTTCCCAGGAGATGCCGCACACTGGGATGCGACCGGGAAATCGTCCAATTGTCAAGAGCGCTAATCGTAGTCGAAGAATCGTTTCGAAAGAAAAAAAAACATGTATACCTGCCTTAAATAGCGAGTTTACTACCATGACTATTTCCTGGAGCGAATGCGTGTTTCGAACTTGACGACGCCGAAAACGTATGGGTTCCTCACGAAATGCACGAAGCCACCGTCGTGAAAGATACTACCTGGTATAATTTAGTGAGACCGGTTTGGAAAACCAACATGGAGTTTTGTGTCCCTAGCTTTAAACGACCAAAACAAAAATAGCGAGACCAAGCACGGGGCCGCTATCGACCGAAGGACAGGCAGCTTGATCGTGACGCCGCCCGATGCTAACGAGAGACCGCGGATGGGAACCACTGGTATTGCGTTTCTGTGCTGCATCATTCTGGCGTGCTTTTCAAGGAACGATCGCTACCCCATATCGAGATAGCTATATATCCGCAACGTCAACGAAGATGCTCCGAAGAGACCACAGTTCCAGCTGCCGCGACAGCAGCATCCCGCTGTTCCTGGTGTTGGCTTTCCCACTCAAGTTAACCTGTAGGCTCCGGGACCAGTGCTATACGCACAAATTGTATGTTATACCATGATCGGGCAGTGACGCTGTTGTTGCTGTGAGGTACTCCGAGAAAAAGCATGCTACTCGCAGACGACACGGTAGTAAGCCACTGTCTTATCTCTTGTACTCTATACGACAACATTAATTTAATCAGACGGTGGTGCGGATGGGGCGCATTGGAGCCTAATCAACATTCTGTTTTTTAGTCGAGACTTGTGACCGAACAACAGCCATAACTGCATTCACAGCGAAACATGTATTTTTGCGTACATACAACGGCGACTAGTGAAACGATAGCACCGACTACCATCTTACGACGCACACAAGTTGACGACAATGCTGCGCGAGATTTAAGGGGCAGCTGTGAGCGCATGGTTGATTTTCACTGGATGTGTCGTCCGATGGCCTCCTTGTGCCGTGCGTGCGTGCTCCCATTTCATGGATACTCTTTCCAACCTTGGCGTAATGACCCCGCCGGAATAAAATTCATTGCTTGTTATTGATCGGGCTCAATACTGGGTCAGAGACGGGGGGAGACGGCACGGTCTTGCTTTTACGTTTCAACGTGCCTTGGGCTTATAGCCTTGTACTTGCCTTGCTTGGCGTGGTCGTGTGTGACGGGGCACCCCGTGAAACTGACAACATATGTATGATTCTGTTACCACACCGCGCGCGCCACGGGGCTAAGGCTCGTGCTCGGGCGAGAACTCGGGCGAACGCGTCCCGGACGATTCGTGGTCGCCAGATCCCTGTGGGGACGAGATCGAGATGGCAGCGACGAAGCTGAAACGCGCCGCCGAGCAACACAACGGTACTTCTACTTTGTCGTCCCCAGTGCGTGCAAGCGTGTGTCTCGGATTGGACACAATGTGGTGGATCGGGAGCATACAGGTCATGAGATTTAGGGTCACGATGATGCAAGCAGCTCAGGCATGTGCCAGTCCAAGGTTCACCGTTTACAGTCTGCATCAGATAAAGCAGGATTACAACACATACCTTGAACAAGCAAATAATCATGGAACGCAAGACCCCCCTCGGGTCTGGCCACGATCAAACTGAGTGGAGACGTACGCTCGCACGTGTGCCAGAGAAGTAGAGCGTGCTTCTAATGCTGGGAGGAGGAAGGTCTCCCAGGCATGTAGATAACGAACTTATTGTTTTGTGCCCCAGGTCAAGAGCGATGACCACGGCATCATTATAGGACAGCCGAAAGTAGTGGTAATCCACCAATGGTCGGGCAGGGGCCGTAAATGACGCGGCCTTTGCTGTTGCAAAAACCTATGTCGTCGTTACTCCTGAAACGGTCCAAAACTGTACTCCCTATTTTACGTAAAAATGCATGATATATTCAATTTTTATTAGACTGCTGCTCTCCCGTGTCATCATTGTAGCTTTCTGACATTTTTTTTCTCTGAATGTATGAGGCGTCCCCGGTGGTTTGGTAGCCGGTCCGCTTGCCGATCAGGATCAATTTCGTGGGTTTAAGTCACACCGAGTGCATGCTCGACCGAAGTTTTTCTTGCATAATGAAATTGATTATCGGAAAGCGCGAGAGCGTGCGTTTTCTATATCTATGTCAATCGACCAGCAGTGGGAATGCTGAACCCGATACACGACAAACATTGAAAACACGTACCGGGAAGGCAAAGGGACGACACTTGAGACCACGGCTTGTCCAGAAGATCGTCGAGGGTAAAACCTCCTACGAGCTAGGGTGGAAAGTAAAAGTGATGTTAAAAATACCTAAAACTGTGTGAGGTGAAAACACAATGTGTAGCAAACGCCAAGTGGGCGGCCGTCGATTTGTTTATGGTGCGCGTCTTGCTTCAACGGCCAACAGCATGCTGGTTCCAACTGTGGCTCGCGGAGTACTGTATACATTCACGTGGCCACAAACAATAAAGATGCTTTGTCGGCTGCTTGTTCTAAGTCGCCGGACCATTTAGATCGCAATCGCAATGCAGAATCGACAAAAAACCGGAAACGTCAGATATCTTCTTTAGTCTTGGAGTTCCACAATTCAGACGATTAGTTGCCCCTACCTCGTTCGACCACTTGTATATTGGATAGGTCGGATAGGGCAAGTAACAATTCCGAGCGCCTGAATTCAGGTACGAACAAGTTCTTCATTTCGTAGTGGCATGAGCGTAGCGTGTAAGAAGACTCTTGCCCAAATACGCCGTCGGTGGGCACGTTTGAGCTATACCACCAATCAATTTGTTTTTTTTGTTGCAATTGGGTCAATAGCTTAAATGTACCTGATCACAACCACATATGTAGTTGGATAAGGAAAGTAGGAGCGGTATTTGTCAACGGAAAGTAGAAGCGGAATCTGCTGATGAGGTTGACGCAAGAGAGCAGTCATAATGACCGAAGACGCAGGTAGTGATTATGCACTACAGTTGTTATGAGAGGTGTAGGCGACATGAGCGTGGTGAGCTACTACGTTTGTAAGCGCTTCATCAACGAACCGGAGTTAAAGTAGACGCATGTCCTGCGACAACTTACTGTTCAACCACGAACGGAAACCTTTGGCGGGCGCCCAAACCCACTACGACAGCGATTTCTCAAGGAAAAACATCTTCAACGAAGACAAGCAGTAGGCCCGGGGCCGGCCTGAAACGCTAACACCTCGAAGCGACGGGAGTAGGAGCAGAAATTTCCTCCCAAACGCGAATGCCACAATTCATACTATCAAGGAAATCAGCCCCCTGGTAAACACCCAAAGTAGCTCGAAAAAAAGAGGACCCTTCGCTGTCCGCAGCACCAAAAGAGAACGCAGAAAAATCAGTTAGACCTTGGCACACGCTAAGGCACTAGCTTGTCGAAGGCGATGCAAAACCCGACATTCTTCTTGGGTGAAGCAACCACCAAAACAATGAACCAGTCCGTCCCCCCCGCTTGAAAGCAAAGGACCCGCTGGCATACGTGCAAATCTACGCACAACGGATGTTTGGGGGAAGTGGTATATAGAACCACTTACTTACATCACACTCCCTGAGCGTGCCGGTGGGTACATTCCTGGCCTATCAGAGCTCCCACTTCGGAACCGCCCCCCTACATTACTTGGCGGACGTTTCCAGCTGTTCTTTATTATCTCCATCTCTTTATCTTTTTTTGTTCCGGGTACGTTCGTGTTCTCCGAGCACGGCACAGTGGGTGTGTCCAGCGCCGTCGTGGATGCCAACGGTTGCTGGCGGGTAGAGGGGGGGCTGCATGGAGCGCGGTCATCGCTTTCGTTACTAGGCGCCGCGTGTGCCTCGAGATTCATGACGGGGTGTGTCTGGCCTCTATTTGTGTTTCTTTATGGAGTATATACGAGTATTCAAGGGTCGTTCGGGATTGCAACATCATTTTTCTAGCGGTGATTAATTTTCTGTTCACGCTGAGGTTGCAAAAGAGACCGACGCAGTCTGAGCACCAACATTGCCGAGCTGGCGAACGACGGCCACGATGGGCACCGGTCTTTACGCCAGGCGTGTGTCGGAGCTGACTGTGACAGAGAATAAGGTAGGTCTTACCTGAACCGAACCGATGGCGAGGTGGTCGCGAGGAAGGCGGGCGGTGAACGAGGCTGAGAGATAAACTCAGCTGTTTTTGTTTTGGTGTTTTTTGACCGGTATATAGTGTATTTATCAGGCAGAAACCAATTGCATGATGAGGAGACGGGGATATCGTTGTTCCTTTTCAAGAAGTTATACTCTATCTTTCGTTGTTCTTGTGTGGTGCTGCCTTGCCGTGCTGTGGCTCCTCTTACGTAAGTAAGTACAGTTAGCGTATAAAAATTAAACAATTCGCACCCTACCTGTGGGGTAGTACGTGCGTACGGCATGTGAGCGAGCGCTTGTCGCACCCGAGCAGTTCGTGTGTAGCGTCCGAGCTGTTGTTTTCCTGGAGCATGGCGCCGGGACTCTTGACATTACCAAGTCGCCAGTTTGCAATTCCAATACTTCACTATTTGATAAACCCTAAAAATACTAATTCCAATTATCGACCTCTTTGCCATTCGCATTATTTATCGTCCTCGTTTCCTTTCTGGGCGAGAGTTGCGAGAGGCGTAGGCCGCACGCGGAGCAAAGTGCCTTGTATACGATTCACATCTTGCTAATGTGTTAGATTGAGGGCATGAGGGCTTTGGTATTCATCGAAAACCGACCGCAAAAATACATTATTTCTAGTTCATGACAGGGGCTTATATTCATTCGCAGTTTGAGGTAGATCCGCGTCCCCGGTGGCTTGGTAGGTGGTCCGCATGCCTATCGAGATCAATTTTGTGGGTTCAAGTCCCACCGAGTGCTTGCTCGCAAGGGCTCTTCCTTGCATGAAAGAAATTGATTAGCGGAAAGCGCAAGAGCGTGATTATTAGGTGAAAATCTTCGACGAGTGGAAATGCTGAACCCTACACGCGACAAACAAAAAAATGCACGTGCCGGCGGGGGAGAAGGGTAGAGACCACGGCTTGTCCAGAAGGTTGTCGAGGATAAAAGCTCCTACGAGTTAGGTTGTAAAGTGAATGCAATGATAAAAACAAAACAAAACAAAAGTGCAATATACAACACATGACTACATGTATCGTACATAGATTCAGCAAGAAACCTGATCCACCGTATGCGTGCCAGAAAATATGTCGTAAAACGTTTTCTGTCAAACTGATATCGACACAGAGTTTTCAATGAGGAATCTTGGAGCGCTTTTGAATTAAAAATCACATGACATTTTACGATGTAGTAAAATAATTCCTACCACGTGCTCGTTTTACCGTGGCCCTTGTCGCCAGTGCTGTTGTTACATATTATTTTGGTGTGGACGTCTTTAAGGAGGGTGTCGTTGTTTCTGTTGGCAGTGCACTACCGCGGAGATGATACTCTTTTCGCCGTAAATTTAGCGCTGTATACAAAATGCAATAATAAGCTACTACTATAAAGGTGCAGGAATGTATTTTGTTCGATTTACATGCGATGGATCATGTGCGTCGCACATGTGGTCGATAGGTCTGCAGATTGAAGGGTTGACTGAAATGCTGCCTGATATATATTTTCCGACGGGTACAGCTTACGTTCGTATACATCAGTACCTATCACAGTGAACGCTGGCCAGGAGTTTGTCGGTAGAGCATTCTAACTGTTTGCTACACTAGTTGTATTCGTTTCCCCCCTTTTTTTCGGAGCAGTTCGGCCTCTTCTGAAATAATGGGTTCGCTTCGTTTGTTGTTATTTTCGGGTTGTCGACGGTTAGTTTCACACGCGTAGTTGGATATACTGCATTAATAAATGTTTTTGCAAGCGTGTTGACATGTTGAACTCCGCGCAGTTTCCAGTCTGCTCTTACTCTTTCACTCCAGAGTAGCGTCGTGCATGTGTTAGGGTTCTCACCTGCAACAGGTAGAAGCATAACTTTCGTGTCTGATAGCGATCAGGTATGTGTTATAAATATGGTGCGGATAGTTCGCAGGCTGGTCTCGAAAAAGTTGTATCAGCCACAAAGGACGGCTGACGCAGGCCTGCTCAAGTACCCCTAGAGCTACCCATTAACTGAATGGGCTAACGTTTGAAGCAGGCACCATCGTATAACCTACAAAGGCATTTTAAGTTTTATGTCCTGAATACACCCTGTACAACCTGCACAACATTTTAGCTCATGAGAGTCGGGCCTAAAGTGTTCGTCCGAATCGCGACTCAAACGCATCCAGACCATAGTACGATACAAGTTAAGTAGCTCGGCATTTTTTTACACAATACGCCAACATGAAGATGATGTAGCTAGACTGAGACAACAATAATTTCCAATCGCCTTTGGAGATCGTTCCCGGCCTTTTAAACAAACAATATCCGTGTTTCTGTGCTGTAGATTATGAGTCGGACTAAGTAAGTAAGTGCAGTCTTGTATTTGTACAGTATTTATAGTGAAATGCATCCAGTGTATGGCCGTCAAATTGCGGCACTAGAAACGAGGTCCTTGATACTGGATACTTTCCGCATGCCTACAGCATGAAGAGCCGGCTCTGTCCTCCTAAACGCTGAAGTGTTGTGTCCGTCGATTGGTGCGAGGGTTTGCGAGACGACTAATATATGCGTCTGGTGTCTATGGTGTGCTCCCCGTTCGCTCTTCGTGAATAAACTATGTACGTACGTTTATAAAACTGCTGGATAAGTTTATCCACGCATTGGAGCATCCACAAATCTAAATGATTGTTAGTTCGCTTGGACTGCCTTTTCTGTACGGATCCTGATGTCCAATATAATTTTACCAGTAAGTTATTCGACCAAGCTGGTTTTACGGGGATCCATGCGGTTCCAGGAACGGATATGGCGAGGGTGTCAAGGGGGCAACGTGGTCTATACGTCGAGACCCACCTCTTTATTATAGGCATATGGTAGGTGGTTGGCGGAGGGGGCAGGCCGACGGGCTTCACTGTGAGCTTCACGCCGTTCTTTCTGTTACCCTTTCGGGAAAAGGGCAGTAGGATTTTTGAGGCACGTAGCATATGGCCCTGCCGTGCGTACCTCGGTACTCACGGAGCAACGATATTCTAGTTGTCTGTCTACGCCTGCGGGTTGCACAATGTCGGCAACGTTCAACAATGGCCAGAGCCAAGACATGCCCAGTAGTTCGCTCTCGTCTGTCAACATTAGGATTTGTTTCAAGAGTGCACGAGCGTTCGCTTCAAGGCCGATGGCCGCTGACGACTTTAGATCGTAAATGACTTGCTTGCGGCGAAATGATGCACGTAATCCCACTGCATATTCCTTGACACCGTACCACCCGTTTCTGTTACATGGGAACACGGAGACTGATCGGTTTGTAACGAACGATGTTTTCGAAGAACCTGCGAGGCATTGTCCATGGGATCGCCCGTCCGCTGCACGTGAACCATGCAACACCTATCAATAAAAAATGAAGAAACAGCTAAACATGGATCTACTCATCGTCTAAGCCCTCTTCAGCAGATACTTAGTAACGGGGCATAATCGAGACAGCTGGTTCTGGATAAGACCTGAACGTCTCGGCTGGTGTCTGCTGCATATCAAGGCCAGGTCTTCTCCTCCTCGTTACGATGTGTAAAGCATGGTCGCGTTTACGTCGCATGCAGGTATGAAGGGGCCGATATTTCAGGTGAGGTTTGCGCGTGGTGGTAAAACGAATGGGGCTTGTTGCAGCTCTGTCTCTTTGAAGAGGGATGGCGGAGACAAACCGCTTTCTTCGACCACTACTACTACTCCTACTCCTACTACTGCTACTACTCCTGCTACTACTACTCCTACTCCTCCTACTACTACTACTACTACCACTACTACTACTACTACTACTACTACTACTTCACTGCTCTTCAACTTTGTGTTTGGTCGCTCGTGCCCGCAGCAAGAACAAGCAGCAGCGTCAGCAGCGCAACCACAGCTTCTCAGCAGCAGTTGTTGACAAAGCTCGCGGCGCCGTCAATGATGTTGAAGCTGCACCCTTGCAGCCCTTTCCCTCATATGTCCTCATGACTTTGCCGGCCTTCGCGGAGTACCCACATTGGCACGCCCGCGCCTAGACGTCGGTGCCCTTGGTGGATGTAGAATTCGATATGGTGAAAGACAAGCCATGTATCATGTCGCCTTCCTCCTGCTACGTGACGTAGACGATAACGGTTTCCTGACAACTACCTATCAAATATCTATGCCGAGAACCGGGGACAGATCTGAAGATGTTGCCCCAGCGGACCCTGCGATAGAATCCCCTACCTGCGGATATCTTCTGTATACTACGTATCTACCTTTGGTTTTCAAGCGTACAGTTCAAGTATACTATCTCGTACCTGGTATGATAGAACGAGAACAACAACAATGAATACCTATTTTTCGGTCCGTACGTGTGGTAAGGGTCGCACGTCACCCTCTCACGACTAAAGCCCCGTTCCCTTGACTGCGTGGCCCAACATGATATGTATGTGCGGTGAACAAACCTAGCCTCGAAAGTGTCCAACTTGAGCCCGTTTTGCCCACTCTTGCATTGCCTTGTGTGATTTTACCGCGTATAATCGAAACGGCATACACATTCTATAAACTAGGAGTAGTAACTGCAAGATTCAGAAAAGAAACCACGGAATAGACTACGCTTTTTTTCATAGAGTTCAGCGCGAGGTGGTGTTGAACAGAGACCATAAGATAGGCATGCACTGTTCCAACTCAACATACAACAAAACGGAACAACTACAACATAAGGTTAAGAACACACACCCTTAAGGAACAAACATACCAACCCCTTTTGCTGGCCGTGCAATAACGATAGTTTATTACATTTTGAGGTCAAGGCCATATAACGGCAGGAGATATATCATTTCCGCAGATATGGCGTGCGAAATGATACGGCGACACCACCCCCATCGAAACTTCCAAAAAAAAACAATACTAGCATATTTGTTTTGCGAAGTAGGCTACGATGTTAGTACGCCAGTGACCTACACAAAGCGTGCAATGAGCACATCAATGACATCAGGACCAAAGTGATATTTATGACATCATATTCGCGTAACTTGTACAGTAACGACAGCGGCGCCGCCATTAAGGTAAGCGTACCATCCAAGACGTCACTGGAAACCCATGGCTACTACACACAGACTGCCACACTGATAGACAAAAAACATTGTGCAAAGAACGCGTGTGTAGTGGCAAGGAAAGGGGTTATGAAATAGGTGTGTCCTTGCAACCGTTCCACAAAAATGCCATTGCGTAGCCAATTGGTGACGGAAGCGATTGCACAACCAAGTTACGCCACAGAGTGCGTCCATTGAAGGGTTCCGTTCGTCAGACGCGACACGGACAAAACAACGCTACTACCTCTTTTTTGGCGCGCTCCCGGTTATTGAAGTGTAGTGCTGAACGTATCAACGTTCATCCAAACCTCTGTCTTGTTTTATAGTATCCCACTTCTACGTTATAGAAAATCTTGTCTTCATCTTCAACAGTATGAGTGGGAGGTTAAACTTCGGTTTGACGTAGATGCCGTCGAGTTTCATCCACCACAATACCAGGATGTGCGTCCGTGCGTACAAAGGAGAATGCGAGCGCTCGCAAGAGTTACACGCCCTCCTTGGTCGAAGTGCCCCTTACAAAGATAGGGCATGAAAAAACGAGGGCACGAAACGCAGGCTAGACAAGCATGCTGTTTCCTCCCGCCATTATCAATGATTGTAGCCAAATAAACACCAGGATTGAATAAACGCCCGTCCATACTGCGTGAGCTCTGAAAAATATTTTCCACCACGTACTACACCCAAACTCCAGTATGTACCGCATACCGGTATAATGTGCTCGTTCGGATAAAACTAAAATCGTTATTCTAAGGAGTCTGGTGCCATGGCAGTATAACATTCGACGCACATTGGAGATTACAAAGTATATGTATCCTGCTGTGTGTATACAACACCTACCAAGTATATCGTGATCAGATAACGTCGACGGCAATGCATATATATATTATGAAGTAAAAAGCCGAGGTCGAGACATATATATATACTCTAAAGCACTTGGAGTACCTGGATCGTACCATACGTGCATGGTGAGGATGACAACCGTCACCTCGTCATGCACACTACACATCACGATAGTTGAAGGCGTGATCAAAATGTCTGATCGTGCACCACGTATGGAGTGATTAATATCGTAAATCTATACTGCAGTTTGTGGAAACTGCTGCGAACAGGGTAAAATACAATATATATGCAGTAAGTATAAACAGAAGCTGTCCGATCTAGGATATGTTCGGAAATCACGTTTAGATGTTGTGTTCAATACCTCGATCGGGTTTCCTGCGGGTGTTTCATGTCTTCACGATCAGCTCACTGTCCGCATATATAAGGAAGATAGAATACGAAGCTCTATATATCAAATAATGGGTGTTTCAATATTTGGGAAAACATGAGCGAATATATACTTACGACATTGCACGTACTTTGCCACGCTCAACGATTTTCTTTGCGGTACATAGTCTATATCTAGCGTTGTTTACAATACGTACGTATATATAAATATGTATATATATACCATCATCCTCCCTACTCTCGATCATAATTGGAAAGCATGCGTATGTTTCTATCTGTACCCACACCAGGTACCCACAGAGAGAGCATGGGTGATTGATAAAACTTTGTTTCTGCCAACGTCGGTGAGGACGGACGCCAGTAGGTACCATGCTATTATACACTGAATGTAGGTAATATGTTCAAATGATATGATATAGGTATACTATCACATTTGTGTCTTACACCAAAACAATATGTATGTGCCAAAAGCTGCATATACGTTAGGGAAAGGGAACATACATTTAATTTAGAATCACAATAAAACGATCAGGCATCACGTTTCGGGCACTGAGAGCGTTGTGCCGGTAGAACACATATCCACAGGTAGAGCACATGGCCACAAGAAGAGCGATGAAACTGGTTCATACTTCGTCAAAAAAAAAATGGTAGGGAAGCGGATGGGCGAACCTTGAATCTCTTTAGACCTGAAGGTCTGCGCTTCCATTTCGTGGACAAAACAGTCAAACTTAGAGGCATCACGGCAGTGCTTGCGGCGGGTCTGCCTCGCCACGCCGTAGACCACCAACTTGGCGGGTGAACACAACTCGTACCATACTGTCGTTTGCTGCATTGGTTGGTCCGATAACGAAACTACTTCAAGTCGATAACCCGAAAATTCAGACAACGGCCACACACAATCTATTAACCCGAAATATAAAAAACATCGTACCCGAGGTCTCGTTGAGGCGTTGTTGTCACACTGTGATGAAAAGGGAATTGTGGCAGCGGAAACGTCGAACGAAAGTTCACCCACCGGCAGCAAGGAGGTGAGGGCGCGCATCATCCCACTCCTCACTTCTCGTCTTCAAACCACTACCTTACTTACCTCGTACTACATTCTTCTACCCAAGGCTCTGTCATCATGCGTGCTTTCGCTATCGTGGCCACCATCTACGCTGTCACAGTCGGCGCCACCTCAGGTACTAGTTCAGATATTGTTAACATTGTACAATGTATGTAAAACCGAGAGGAACAAATAGATCGCTACATAGTTTTAACCGTCTTTGAAAATAGGTACTAGGGTGGTGTCGGGTATACTTTTCCCGTGGTGATCCTAGTGCCATTGTCATTGTGCTGTAATGGCGCCTATCATATACCGGTAAAGTCGTACGGTCGACAAGTGGCATCCCAAGTGCATGTCCTCGCATTACGATGGCGAGGTTCCTTGTTTATCTATGTAATTTGATCGTTTTTGTTCACAACAGGTAGTGCAAAGTGTATCATTTGTAAACTTTATCTGTGTCATTATGTGTTATCAGAGAGTGAATACGATTCTATATTATCAGTGAAAAAAGGCAAACATTGAAGGGTTTGGTGCGTACACTGGGTCTTACCTGGTATATACTAGGGTCTCGCGTAAGGGTAGAGCAGATAGATCCGAGCCACTCCGAACAATAGGCGAAGCCGTTGCGCGTAACGATTGCGCACAGTACGCGTGCACATGTTGTGCAGTCTTTCAAGTTCGTGTCCGGAGAGTAGCCATCAGTGCAACATCTCGATTGTAGATTGACCTACCTCTTTACTAGAAAAACAAAGAGCGTTATAAACTATCTACGAAGGCCCATAGTTGGGCGGTTTCGGGCAACCATGCGTTGGTTGAGGGCGCACGATTAGAAATAGTCTCCAGTGGCGTCGGCAAAGGGCAAAATCTATCCCTCCGCGAAAGAGATCCAACCTTCGCAACGTAAAGTAACAAAACCAATGTGCAGGGGTTGAGGACCAGTCCACGTGCGTATAACGCGGGGATATCAATTTCTACGTTCTGGATGATTTTTACCATTTTTCGTGGGAATACCTAGCAGCTAGTAAGGTACTTGCGGAGCAATAAAAGGATCGTCGTATTCAAGTCGGATGGGTTTGTGCTGAAAGCTGATCATGGGTTGGAGTGCATTGCTTTGTGCGCATTGTGAACTATATACATATTATATGGCTGGCGTATTCGCGGCCAAACGCGAGACACGACAAGGGATTGATAGGAATCCAAACCACGACAGTAATCGCCCTCGAAATCCCGTCCAGCACGAATAGTAGGCAGACGCCCGATACAACACGCGCGAAGAAAGCAGGGATTTGATGACCTCTTCTCCACCTACCCGAACGTCGCACACTACCGCCCCCATTGCAGCCCTGGTCGAGGCGGGTGACAGGACCTGGGTTAGCGTAGATGCCAATGGTTACGACACTCGTACATCCGGGAGTGGCTGCAGCCCGAAAGGCTGCGTACCCGACAACACTCGCGACAACGATATCTGGGCAAACTCTCGTTGGTCTTGCAAGGGGGATATCCTCGACAGCTCTTATAAGAACGACGGGTGCTGCATCACTTATTCCTTTGAGGTAGCCCAAGACCTTGTCAGCATGAGTATCGCCTTCCACAAGGGGGACGAAAACACCCGGTCCCTAGACGTGTTCGACAACGGCAAACACCACAGCACCATCACCTCCAGCGGAAAGACGCTTGACTACCAGTACTTCGACCTCTACACCGACGAAACGAAGGACCTCAAGCTCTGCCTTGACGACCCCAAGTGGTACACGGACGTGTGGCTGAGCATCACCGAGGTGCGTCGGGGGTGGGGTAAGGGTGTAGTATTCAGGAACGTTCGTACATATGTGTGTCCAATACGTTTAACGAACAAGTATGACGTGCCGTCATGGTTAGGAACCTTCTCTAAGAAAACCTTGCAAGGCTTTGCATAAATCTAGTACTGGCTACACGGTGAACACCACTCCGGCGTAACCGGTTAGGAAACAAAACAGCAACTTCTACTGATAATGTAAAATATGTTAACAGTGTTCCTAGACAGCAGCACACTTATAGTTTTCACAAGGTCTCCTTTGCAATTGGGAACTACAACTACATTAATATTTGTTTTGTGGAAACCTTGTCTAAATGCATTCATCTGCAAATTCCTAAAATGATACAAACGACGCCCCATTGTTATCGTGGAACTATTTCTCTATCCTAAGCAGGGCTTCATTTGATAGGTTACTATCGGTGAAATAATATATGGATATTTTATTTCAACTCTGTTGCCCTCCCACCGCGGGAGTACACCGTTCTCAAATGTATACACATGTTCACGTATGATCCTGATGCGATCGAGCCTGTCGATTGGCCTCGTCTGTGGGCTAGTGCAGTCGTCCATTGATGGACGATGCACAGCGCGCCGACTCGCGAAACGCGGCGTGCTTGTCTCAGTTGTCAGGCGAGAAACGAAACATTGTATCGAAGACGTAGGTTTTGGGGGGGGCGACGCCTCCCAGCTGTACAGCTCTGTATCAGGGAAGAGTATTGTGCATCACACGCCGTTAGTTACAATGAAACTGTGATGGGAACGCCGTGGCCAGCAATGTTTCAACGTCTAAAGCAATGTATTCATCTTCAGGCCAGTGTTGCTTGTGTGGGGTGTTCAACAGAGTGTATTGTTGGCATCTAGATGATACAGTATCGTGTAGAGACAAAACCAACACCCGGGCAAACATCAGACGACCAACAATTTAAATTGTATGGTACAGATCAATCAACACGGTCGTGAACTCCATTGAATCGTCTTACCTGAAAACGGTCAGGAAAGAGGTGTGAACATAACACGAACCGACTGTTGTCATACACTCGTTTTGCAATGGTATACGCCTGAACGTCACGGTGAACACTTTCTGGCGACATTATCTGCCATATTCCCAACTACAGTTGAGAAGTGCTGACAAACGGGATGTTGACACCCTTCAAGAAAACTGAAGGTTCAGGCGTAACAGCGAAGGGGGCATACGGCTGTGATTTCGATAGACATACGCTATGCTCGCGGAGGTGGCCCTGAGCTAGGTATGTACTGTGTGTTAATCAAGCTCACATTACTCGCGATACGTGTCACTCGCGATACGGTCAAACATTGCCGAACCTTCGTGGGTACCTTGCGGAGCTGCGACCTAGGTGAGGAACAACTATTCGAGGGTTGCCTTTTCACACGTGCACGCACACAGAAGTATCGTTGGTTTGCCTCTCACCTCAGCTATCACGGATTTGCCTAGAGACTACGGCCTGTCTGGCGGAGGGTTGGAGGGGGTGGACGGGCTACGACAACGCCTCTCATCTTCCTTCGTGTGAACCATGTCATCTAGTGGTCGACCGTGCTTCGGCCGCCAATGTATTTACTGAAATACCACCCCTCGACATTCTCTTACAAACCTCGTGCCGCTTTTCAGGTGCAGTTCTGGGTGGAGTAACACTCCCAACGATATATTCAAGGCCTGGACACTGTCAAGCTCCGACGCACCACATGTTTCCAGTCCTTGCGTCGTGGTTTGGTGTCTTGCAGGAGCCTAATATTAACAGTACTGTGAGCGTTCAGTATACTACAGTCTTGGGTATGACGTGCGATCCTGAACGACGAGGTGCACTCAACCGTCTACCTGGTTGTGCGAGGGCGTTTGTACTGACCGGATTCGCAGGGCCCTCAAGTACGCGACGATTGGCCGTTTGATAGAGAGAATCACCACGGCGAGATCCGGGCTAGTACTCTCGACCTTGTCTCTTGGCGCTGACATATTCATTTGGTGTTTTCAGCTCTAGCAAACGAGTCCGAAGTGTATTGTTGTGGCCTATCGAGCAACGGTCTGGCAATAATTTAGGAGTCGAAGTGTATGGAGACACCGCGGGTTTGTTGCAATAGGTTGAGATGACTACGGTCGAACAACGGGGGCGAAATCGCTGCCGAGTGTGTATTTGGATTGTGTCACCACGTCTCGGTGTAAAGGGGGACCCCGCCGGGTAAACGGTTGGATGTTATCGACAGCATCGGCATTGTGATGCTCATGCATATGAGGCTTAATTACAAACAAACCAATACTCGCATCCACACACGTTCGTTCCAGCGGCTTTGTCCGTGAGGAAGGCTTTGATTCATTTGGAATAGTGGCTAACACAGCCTTGAAGACATATATTGGCTTCACCCCTTCAAGAGAGCAGTCCTGGTTTTGTCGAATAACTTCTTAGAACTTGAATCATTTCCCCACATAAGGGACATCAGTCGTATTCGGTTTAGGGCCGGAGCTGAGACACCTGGTCTCATGGTCGCGTGATCTTGAGATGGCTCCGGTTTCATGAAACCGTACCCGTTCCGTACGATTCTCGTGTTCACTACTTGGAGAGCTGCAGTCATACTCTTAGCTCATTCCGGAGGACCAGGATTCGTTGGATCTTTTCCTCCCCCACTCCGACTGGCCACGGGAACTAGACTCTACCGTTTGTCTTTTATTCTCCGCTATTCCCGCCGTGATGATACCAACGGCGCCTCGGACATTATAAGGACATGTCATCTTGGGTCATACCATCGACACCGTCGTGGCCTCTGAAAGCAGAAGAAAAACACTTGGGAGTGAACACTTGGTAGCTGGAATATCCTCTGATGACGTATCTTCAACTTTGTTGTGTCTTCATAACAATGTCGAGATCCACGTCGGGCTAACAAACTACCCATTTTGGTAAGTTCATCCTAGCGTACCAACATTGTGGTACAATCGCAGTGCCTAAATGAGATATTTTGAAGTGCCCATATATATATGAGAAACCAGACGGTGTACTGGCAACACGCAACGATCAAAATACATCAAGTTCTAACTTGCCCGTCGACACATTGCAACGCTCCGAAGAGAACACCACGTACTTCTGTCTCTATAAAATGATGCCTACCGCCCTAAAAGCTTTACTACTGTCGACGATTGAGTACCGTCCGCTAGGCACTGATACTTTTGCTGATTTTTTTTTGGGCAATGTAGTTCTCGTGCCGCTGCTGTAAATTTTCAATCCTACCCAAAAATGAACCTGACCTCTGCAGTATAGTGTTATCTTATCGCCGCTGTTGGTTTTCTCTCCCACCATAAATGCACATGTCTCCCATGGTTGTCTCTGTGATCCAACAACGTTGCATGGAATCATCAGTGCGATGATACAACGATCTACGAACGACGAAATACATCCTACCCTGCTACCCGTCACCGTTGTGGTCTTGCCTGCGTTAGTCTAGTCTTGTTCAGATGATTGCACGGCACGTCGAGACCTTAGAGTTCTGCGCAGCTGCAAGGATTAAAAATATATATATATTTGGGTACATCATTTTGTTTAGGGGGTGCATGTACGTCACGATCCTTGGCTAAATATCTCGTCTTATGTGTTTAGTCATCTTCAACCTTTCAAAGGCGCCTTATCACCGTAGATATGGGTGGGTACACAGCATTTCGAAGCGATTGTCATCTATCTGCGCGATATAACTGTAATCTACTGTTTTGGCATTGTTTTCGAATTAATGTATCCTTGAGACTCACGGGGATTCAGTTTTTTCAGCCTGTCGTACGCTTGAGACCCACGATGACTGTGTCCATTCAATGAACTTTGTCGTACTCGTGGACTCGGTAATTAAAAAATGACTGGTGTTCGCCAGTTGACGATTGAGTCCCGATGGCTAGGCACTGGTACTTTGCCGACTGTTCTGTTGGCCGTACGTCGAATATAGTTCTGGTGTCGCTGCTGCGAGCTTTTATTTCTACACAAAATTAACCTGACCTCTGTAGTATAGTGCTATGGTACCGCTGCTGTCTTTTTGCGCTTCTACCATAAATTCAAATATCGCGAATGTTTCTGGCCCACGTCCTCGAGATAGTATTTAATGCTCCTGCTTGTTAACCGTTTTTTCAAGCGCGACCAATTCCTGACATATTTCATACCTCGGTCCACAACCTGTGTTAAATGCCCACACCTATGTAACAGCACGTCAACAATCGTTATTCTCCACAATTCATATACTACAAAAACGTGATACAATTGTTGAAACAATCACTTGACTTGCGAAAATCCAACTAACGCCTTTAAGTGTTCGATTAGAGCATCTTCCCCATCTTACTTTTCACATGTTATCAAGTATCTGCTATATTCTTGTCGTGGTGCTAACGGCATTCCGCATACACACAAGATGCAGCACAACATAGAGCGAGAAAGTGATCACAGATGACGGGCGTCAGCATCCGAGAACGCAGGTTTTGTAAGACACAAAAATACACCACAGACCCGCGACACCCGCCTAGTGTGGCCCACCGCTACGTCTGCTGCCAGTCGCGGTTGTAGTCTGGTTCGTTATCCTTGCATGTTGTCTGGGATGACAATATTTCTGGGATGAGCTTTGGGCGATAAACACAATGACGTCGAAGATAAAATGACAACTGAGGTACAGATATTTAATTTTTGCGAGGTCATTACGTGTGCATTGGCCTTGTGCGTAGATCATCGTGTGCGTAAGTCTATCGCACATAGATCAGTGGCAACGACAGAGAGGTAGATGGGGGCTTACGGACCGCAGCCTCCTATCAACACAACCAGCGACTGTACTACAACGCATAGAGGTGTGTCGCACAGGCATGACGTATAATGCGGCAATGTTGTAACGTTGTGCTCGGTGCAATTAGTTTGTTGTCTACCTCAGGTATGTCTGGGCTGTGTGTCCACGAGGGCCAAGGCCAAGAACATAACAAACACGTATTGCCTGAAGATTTGTACCTGGTACTAAAACCAGGGGAATCGCCGTATCACCTTCCGCCGAAAACCTCTTTGACCGCTTGCGACAACCCACAGTACACGGATCGCGCCTGGGCCTCGATCAATGTCATACGGCCGGCCTTCTCGTGTTTACTAGCTGGCTTGTTGTAGGGTGTTCGTACGAAACGGTTTTATCCCAAAGCATTACCTTTTCGCAAAACATTAGTATTGCAAGGTTTTTAATCGGAGTATGGGGGAGTTCCCAGGAGATGCCGCACACTGGGATGCGACCGGGAAATCGTCCAATTGTCAAGAGCGCTAATCGTAGGCGAAGAATCGTTTCGAAAGAACAAAGACATGTATACCTGCCTTAATTAGCGATTTTACCACCATGACTATTTCCTGGAGCGAATGCGTGTTTCGAACTTGACGACGCCGAAAACGTATGGGTTCCTCACGAAATGCACGAAGCCACTGCCGTGAAAGATGGTAGCTGGTATAATTTGGTGAGACCGGTTTGGAAAACCAACATGGATTTTTGTGTCCCTAGCTTTAAAACACCAAAACAAACATAGCGGAACCAAGCACGGGGCCTCTATCGACCGAAGGACAGGCAGCTTGATCGTGCCGCCGCCCGATGCTAACGAGAGACCGCGGATGGGAACCACTGGTATTGCGTTTCTGTGCTGCATCATTCTGGCGTGCTTTTCAAGGAACGATCGCTACCCCATATCGAGATAGCTATATATCCGCAACGTCAACGAACATGCTCCGAAGAGACCACAGTTCCAGCTGCCGCGACAGCAGCATCCCGCTGTTCCTGGTGTGGGCTTTCCCACTCAAGTTATTCTTTAGGCTCCAGGACCAGTGCTATATGCACAAATTGTATGTTATACAATGATGGGGCAGTGACGCTGTTGTTCCTGTGAGGTACTCCGAGAAATAGCATGCTACTCGCAGACGACACGGCAGTAACGCCCTGTATTATCTCTTGTGCGCTATACGACAACATAATATTAAGATGGCGGTGGTGCTGGTGTAGCGCATTGGAGCCTAATCAACCTTCTGTTTTTCAGTCGAGACTTGTGACCGAACAACAACCATAACTGCATTCAGAGCGAAACACGTATTTTTGTATACATACAACGGCGACTAGTGAAACGATACCACCGACTACTACTATATTACGACGCACACAAGTTGACTACAATGCTGCGCCAGATTTAAGGGGCATCTGTGAGCGTAGGGTTGATTTTTACTGGATGTGTCGTCCGATGGCCTCCTTGTGCCGTGCGTGCGTGCTCCCATTTCATGGATACTCTTTCCAACCTTGGCGTAATGACCCATTGACTTGCCTGCCGGAGTAATATTCATTACTAGTTATTGATCGGGCTAAGTACTGGGGCAGAGACGGGGGGAGACGGCACGGTCTTGCTTTTACGTTTTTTCGTGCCTTGGGCTCACAACCTTGTACTTGCCTTGCTTAGCGTGGTCGTGTGTGACGGGGCACTCCGTGAAACTGACAACATATTTGCGATTCTGTGACCGCAGCGCGCGCGCCACGGGGCTAGGGCTCGTGCTCGAGCGAGAACTCGGGCGCACGCGTCCTCGACGATTCGCGGTCGACAGATCCCTGTTGGGACGATATCAACCTGGCAGCGACGAAGCTAAAACGCGCCGCCGAGCAACACAAAGGTAGTTCTACTTTGTCGTCCCCAGTGCGTGCAAGCGCGTGTCTGGGATTGGACACAATGTGGTGGATCGGGAGCATACAGGTCATGAGGTTTAGGGTCACGATGATGCAATCAGCTCAGGCATGTGCAATTCAAAGGATCGCCGTTTGCAGTCCGCATCAGATAAAGTAGGATTACAACATATATATGATGCCTTCAACAAGCAAATAATCATGGAACGCAAGACCACCCTCGGGTCTGGCCACGATACAATCGAGTCGAGACGTACGCTCGCACGTGTCCCAGAGAAGTAGAGCATGCTTCTAATGCTGGTAGGAGGAAGGTCTCCCAGGCCTGTAGATAAAAAACAAAGTGTTTTGTGCCCTAGGTCAAGAGCAATGGCCACGGCAACACATCGGACCGCCGAAAGGCGTGGTAATCCACCAATGGTCATGGAAGGGCTGTAAATGACGCGGACCCTTCTGCTACAATACCTCAAATCGTCGTTACTCCTCAAACGGTCCAAACCTTTAACGCCTATACGTAAAAACTCATGGTATATTCATTTTTGATTAGACTGCTGCTCTGCCGTGTCATCATTGTAGCTTTCTGACATTTGTTTCCTCTGAATGTATGAGGCGTCCCCGGTGGTTTGGTAGCCGGTCCGCGTGGCGATCAGGGTCAATTTCGTGGGTTTAAGTCTCACCGAGTGCATGCTCGACGGGATTTTTTCTTGCATAAAGTAATTGGTTAGCGTAAAGCGCGAGAGCGTGACTTAGCTATATCGATGACAATCGACTAGCAGTGGGAATGCTGAACCCTATGCACGACAAACAATAAAAACACGTACCGGGACGGAGAAGGGACGACACCTGTGACCACGGCTTGTCCAAAAGATCGCCGAGGGTAAAACCTCCTTCGAGCTAGGGTGGAAAGTAAAAGTGATGAAAAAACAAATCTAAAACTAAGTATACGGTGAAAACACAACGTGTATCAAACGCCAAGTGGGCGGCCGTCGATTTGTTTCTGGTGCGTATCTTGCTTCAACGGCCAACAGCATGCTGGTTCCAACTGTGGCTCGCGGAGTACTGTATACATTCACGTGGCCACCGAAAACAAATGCTTTGTCGGCTGCTTGTTCTAAAGCGCCGGACCATATAGATCGCAATCGCAATACAGAATCGACAAAAAACCGGAAAAGTAAGATATCTTTCATTAGTTTTGGAGTTCCTCAATTCAGGCGATTAGTTGCCCCCACCTTGTTCTACCACTCGTATATTGGATAGGTCGGATAGGGCAAGTAACAATTCCGAGCGCCCTACTTCAGGTACGAACAAGTTCTTCATTTTGTTGTGGCATGAGCGTAGCGTCCAAGAAGACTCTTGCCCAAATACGCCGTCGGTGGGTACGTTTGAGCCATTCCACCAATTTCTGTTTTATGCTGCAATTGGGTCAATAGCTCAAATGTACCTGATCACAACCACATATGTAGTTGGATAAGGAAAGTAGGAGTGGAATATGCACACGAGGGTGACGCAAGAGAGCAGTTCTAATGACCGAAAACGCAGGTCGAAATTATGTAATGAAGTTGTTATCAGAGGTGTAGGCGACTTGAGCGTGTTGAGCAACTACGACAGTAATCGCTTCATCAACGAACCGAAGCAACAGGAGACGCATGTCGTGCGACACCTAACTGTTCGACCACGAACGGAAACCTTTCGCGGGCGCCCAAACCCACTACGACAGCAACTCCTCAAGAAAAAACGTGTTCAACGAAGACCAGCAGTAGGCCCGGGGCCTGCCTGAAACGCTAACACCTCGAAGCGACGGGAGTAGTAGCAGAAATTTCCTCCCAAACGCGAATGCCACAATTAATACTATCAAGGAAATCAGCCCCCTGGTAAACACCCAAAGTAGCTCGAAGAAAACAGGACCCTTCGCTGTCCGCGGCACCAAAAAAGGATGCAGGAAAATCAGTTAGATCTTGGCACACGCTAAGGCACTAGCTTGTTTAAGGCGATGCAAAACCCGACATTTTTCTTGGGTGAAGGAACCACCGAAAACAATGAACCAGCCCGTCTCTCCCGCTTAGACGCAAAGCACCCGCTGGCATACGTGCAAGTACACGCACAACGGATGTTTGCGGGAAGTAGTATATAGAACCACTTACTTATATCTCACGTACCGGTAGGTGCACTCCTGGCCTCTCAGAGCTCCCACTTCGGAACCGCCTCCCAATATTACTTCGCGGACGTGTCCAGCTGTTTTTTATTATCTCCATCTCTTTATCTTCTTTCGTTTCGGGTACGTTCGTGTTCTCCGAGCACGGCACAGTGGGTGTGTCCAGCGCCGTGGTGGATGCCAACGGTTGCTGGCGGGTAGAGGGGGGGCTGTATGGAGCGCGGTCATCGCTTTCATTCCTAGGCGCCGCGTGTGCCTCGAGATTCATGACGGGGTGTGTCTGGCCTCTATTTGTGAATCTTTATGGGGTATGTACGAGTATTCAAGGGTCGTTCGGGATTGCAACATAATTTTTCAAGCGGTGATTAATTTTCTGTCCACGCTGAGGTTGAAACAGAGACCCGCGCGGTGGGAGCACTAACATTGTCGAGCTGGCGAACGACGGCCACGATGGGCACCGGGCTTTACGCCAGGCGTGTGTCGGAGCTGACTGTGACAGAGAATAAGGTAAGTCTTACCTGAACCTAACCGATGACGAGGTGGTCGCGAGAAAGGCGGGCGGTGCAGGAGGCTGAGAAAGAAGCTCAGCTGTTTTTGTTTTGGTGTTTTTCGACCGGTGTATAGTGTGTTTATCAGGCAGAAACCAATTGCATGAGGGGACGGGGATATCTTTGTTCCTTTTCAACAAGTTATAATATATTTTTCGTTGTTTTTGTGTGGTGCTGCCGTGCCGTGCTGTGGCTCCTCTTACGTAAGTACAGATAGCGTATAAAAACCATACAATTCGTACCCTACCTGTGGGGTATGTACGTGCATCCGGCATGTAAGCGAGCGTATGTCGAACACGTGCTGTTCGTGTGTAGCGTCCGAGCTGTTGTTTTCCTGGGACATGGCGGCGGGACTCTTGACATTACCAAGTCTATAGTTGGCAATTCCAATACTTCTATATTTCAATTTTGATAAGCCCTGAAACTACTAATTCCAATTATCGACCTCTTTGCGATCCGCACTATTTATCGTACTCGTTTATTTTCTGGGCGAGCGTTTCGAGAGGCGTAGGCCGCACGCGGAGCAAAGTGCCTTGAATACAATTCACATCTTGCTAATGTGTTAGATTGAGGGCATGAGGGCTTTGGTATTCATCGAAAACCGACCTCGAAAATACAAGCTTTCAAGTTCATGACAGGGGCTTATATTCATTCACAGTTTGAGGTAGATCCGCGTCCCCGGTGGCTTGGTAGGTGGCCCGCATGCCTATCGAGATCAATTTTGTGGGTTCAAGTCCCACCGAGTGCTTCCTCGCAAGGGCTCTTCCTTGCATGAAATAAATTGATTAGCGGAAAGCGCAAGAGTGCGAGTTAGCTACATTAGGTGAAACTCTTCGACGAGTGGAAATGCTGAACCCTACACGCGACAAACAAAAAAATGCACTTGCCGGGGGGGGGGGAAGGGTAGAGACCACGGCTTGTCCAGAAGGTCGTCGAGGATAAAAGCTCCTACGAGTTAGGTTGTAAAGTGAATGCAATGATAAAAACAAAACAAAAGTGATATACGGTGCAATATACAACACATGACTACATGTATCGTACATAGATTCAGCAAGAAACCTGATCCACCGTATGCGTGCCAGAAAATATGTCGTAAAACGTTTTTTGTCAAACTGATATCGACACAGAGTTTTCCATGAGGAATCTCGTAGCGCATTTGTATTATATAACTACATGCTTAGATCACAACCCCTGGGCGTGCTCGGTTGGTGCAACCCTGGCCTCTCAGAGTTCCCACTTCCAAACCGCCTCCTTTCATTACTTGCCGGACCTTTCCAGCAGTTCTTTGTTTTCTCAGTCCTTTCTTCCTTTTTCCTTCTTTCGTTTCGTGAGCGTGCCTGTTCTCCTAGCACGGCATCGCGAGAGGACCCGGCACCGTCGCGGGTGTCAGCTGGTGCTGTCGGGTAGAGGGGGGGTTGCAAGTAGCGCGGTCGCCGCTATCGTGGCTAGGCGTCGCGTGTTCCTCGAGACACGAGGGATGCATGAACGGGCTTTGTCTGGCTTCAATTTATGATTGTTGAGAGAGTATGTGCGAGTTATGAAGGTCGTTCGGGAGGGCAATATAATATTCAAGCGGTGCTTATTTTTACGACCACGGTAAAGTTGAAAGAGGGAGGTGTGCAGTTTGAACACCAACGTTATCGAGCTGGCGAACGACAGCCACGGTGAGCACCGGGCTTCACGCGAGGCGGGCGACGGGGCTGATTGTGGCAGAGAGTGATAAAAGCTTTACCCGGACCGAATCGGTATCGAAGTGGTCGCGAGAGGGGCGGGCGGCGTGCGAGGCTGAGAGAGAAGCTCTTGTGCAATGCGATTATTTTTTTTCTTGTTTTCGTTCTACCGGGTGTAAGGTGCTCCAATCAAGCAGAAAAATATTACACGAGAGGGGACATGGATTATTTTTTCCTTTCCGAGTTTTCGGTCTCATTTTCATTTTTTTTGCTGCTGTGCCGTGCTGTGGCTTCGCTTTTCTTCGTACATACAGTACAGGCATAGATCATATCGAAAGAAGAAGATAAGTACAGACAGTAGTAGTACCCTCCCTGGGGTGTATGTACGTACGTACGACATCCGCGACGCGAAGCGTATATATATGTGGCATCCAAGCTGACGTCGGAGCTGTTTTTTCCTGAGGCATGGCGGCGGGACTCTTGGCATTATCAAGTCGCCGGTTTGCAATAATTACGATACTTGAAAAAACTAAACTCAATCGTGGGCCTCTGTTCGCTTCGCATAATTTGATATGTATCCTTTTTTCCTTCCTGAGCGAGCGTAGCGGGCGGCGTAGGCCGCCCACGGAGCGAAGCGCCTTGTACATCATATTTCATTCTACGATGTAGTCTTATTTTCGTACTACGATGTAGTATTATCCACCGTATGCGTGCCACATATTAAGCTGTACGAGTAAAACGTTTTTTGTCAAAACTGAAATTGACAGAGATCTTTACATGACGAATCTTGTAGCGTTCAAAATCATTTTTTTTTTATACTCTTGTACATATATAAATATACATTTATACTGGTATATACTATATATATACATTTATACTACTGTTCCAGGCCTCGATTGTCTCGAAAACCTCTTTGCAACTGTACACCCACCCTTTTGTTTACCGAGTAATAGACGTGAGAATGGCGATTCTTGTCACAGTAGCAGAGGAAGTCTTGGGTTGGTATGAAACTCTTCGACTACGGTGGTTACCGCAGTAAAATATTACCTACCACGTGCTCGTTTTACCGTGGCCCTTGTCGCCAGTGCTGTTGTTACATATTCATTTAGTGTGAACGTCTATAAGGAGGGTGTCGTTGTGTCTGTTGGCAGTGCCCTACTGTGGAGATGATACTTTTGTCGCCGTTAATTTTGCGATGTATACAAAATGTCATAAGCTACTACTGTAAAGGTACAGGAATGTATTTCGTGCGATTTACATGCGATGGATCATGTGCGTCGCACATGTGGTCGATGGGTCTTGCAGATTGAAGGTTTGGCAGAAATACTGCCTGATATATATTTTCCGATGAGTACAGCTTACGTTCGTATACATCAGTAGCTATCCCAGTGAACGCTGGCCAGGAGTTTGCCGGTAGAGCATCCTAACTGTTTGCTACACTAGTTGTATTCGTTCCCCCTTTTTTTTCGCAGCTGTTCGGCCTCTTCTAAAATAATGGGTTCGCTTCGTTTGTTGTTATTGTTTGGGTTGTCGATGGTTAGTTTCACACACGTAGTTGGACATACTGTATTCGCAGATGTTGTTGCAAGCGTGTTGAGATGGTGAACTCCGCGCCGTTCCCAGTCTGATCTTACTCTTTCACTCCAGAGTGGCGTCGTGCATGTGTTAGGGTTTTCACCTGCAACAGGTAGAAGCATAAGTTTCGTGTCTGATAGCGATCAGGTATGTGCTATAAATATGGTGCGGATAGTTCGCAGGCTGGTCTCGAATAAGTTGTATCCGCCACAAAGGATGGCTGACGCAGGCCTGCTCAAGTACCTCTAGAGCTACCCATTAACTCAATGGGCAAACGTTGTAAGCAGGTACCATCGTGTAGCCTACAAAGGCGTTTTAAGTTGTATGTCCTGAATACAACCTGTACAACCTGCACAACATGTTAGCTGATGAGAGTCGGGCCTAAAGTGTTCGTCCGAATTGCGACTCTAAGCCATCCACACGGTAGTACGATACAAGTAAAGTAGCTCGGCATTTGTTTACACAATACGCCAACATGAAGATGCTGTAGCTAGACGGAGAAAACAAGCATTTCCAATCGCCTTTGGAGATTGTTCCCGGCCTTTTAACCAAACAATAGCCGTGGTTCTGTGCTGTAGATTATGAGTCGGACTAAGTAAGTGCAGTATTGTATTATTTGTACAGTATTGTAGTGAAATGCATCCAGTGTATGACTGTCAACTTGTGGCGCAAAAAAACGAGGTCCTAGAAACTGGATACTTTACGCATGCCTACAGCATGAAGAGTCGGCTCTGTCCTCCCAAACGCTGAAATGTTGTGTCCGTCGATTGGTGCGAGGGTTTGCGAGACCACTAACCTGTGCGTCTGGTGTCCATGGTGTGCTCCCCGTTCGCTCTCCGTGAATACACTATGTACGTACGTTCATGCGACTGCTGGATAAATTCATCCACGCAGTGGAGCATGCACAAATCTAAATCTTTGTTAGTTCGCTTGGACTGCTTTTTCTGTACGGATCAAAATCAATCTGCCCACACACTTGCTGATGTCCAATATGATTTTACCAGTAAGTTATTCGACCAAGCTGGTTTGTACGGGGATCCATGCGTTTCCAGGAACGGACATGGCGAGGGTATCAAGGGGTCAATGTGGTCTATATGTCGTGACCCATCTCTTTATTATAGGCATATGGTAGTGGTTGGCGTAGGGGGCAGGCCGACGGGCTTCACTGTGAGCTTCACGCCGTTCTTTCTGTTACCCTTTCGGGAAAAGGACAGTAGGATTTTTGAGGCACGTAGCATATGGCCCTGCCGTGCGTACCTCGGTATTCACGGAGCAACGATATTCTAGTTGTCAGTCTACCCCTGTGGGTTGGACAATGTCGGCAACGTTGCACAATGGCCAGAGCCAAGACATGCCCAGTAGTTCGCTCTCGTCTGTCAACATTAGGATTTGTTTCAAGAGTGCACGAGCGATCGCTTCAAGGCCGATGGCCGCTGACGACTTTAGATCGTAAAAATTCGCTTGCGGCGAAATGATGCAGGTAATCCCACTGCCTATTCCTTGACACCGTACCACCCGTTTCTGTTATATGGGAACACGGAGACTAATCGGTTTGTAACGAATGATCTTTTCGAAGAACCTGCGTGGCATTGTCTATGGGATCGCCCGTCCGCTGCACGTGAACCAAGCAACACCTACCTATCAATAATGAAGAAAAAGCTAAAAATGGTTAATATCTACTCATCGTCTAAGCCCTCTTCAGCAGATACTTAGTAACGGGGCATAATGGAGACAGCTGGTTCTGGATAAGACCAGAACGTCTAGGTTGGTCTCTGCTGCGTATCGAGGTCGGGTCCTCTCCTCCTCGTTACGATGTGTTAAGCATGTTCGAGTTTACGTCGTATGCACGTATGAAGGGGCCGATATTTCAGGTGAGGTTTGCCCAGGGTGTTAAAACGAATTGGGCTTGTTGGAGCTCTGTCTCTTTGAAGAGGGATGGCGGAGACAAACCACTTTAATCGACCACTACTACTACTGCTACTAATACTATCACTACTACTACCACTTCTACTACTACTACTACTACTACTACTACCACTCCTACTACTACTACTACTACTACTACTGCTACTACTCCTGCTACTACTACTACTACTACTCCTACTACTACTACTACTACTACTTCACTGCTACAGCTACAGCTTCTCCTACTACTAATACTATTCCTACTACTACCACTTCTACTACTACCACTACTACTACTACTACTACTACTACTACTACTACCACTACTACTACTCCTACTCCTACTACTACTACTACTACTACTACTACTACTACTACCACTACTACTACTACTACTACTACTACTACCACTCCTACTACTACTCCTACTACTGCTACTACTGCTACTACTACTACTACTACTCCTACTACTACTACTACTACTACTACTACTACTACTACCACTACTACAACTACTACTACTACTGCTACTACCACTACTACCACTACTACTACTACTACTACTACTACTACTACTACTACTACTACTACTACCACTACTACTACTACTACTACTACTACTACTGCTACTACTACCACTACTACCACTACTACTACTACTACTACTACTGCTACTACTACTACTACTGCTACTACTACTACTACTACCACTACTACCACTACTACTACTACTACTACTACCACTACTACCACTACTACTACTACTCCTACTACTACTACTACTACTACCACTACTACTCCTACTACTACTCCTTCTCCTACTACCACTACCACTACTACTCCTACTACTACTACTACTACTACTACTACTACTACTACTACTACTACTACTACTACCACTACTACTACTACTACTACTACTACTACTACTACTACTACTACTGCTACTACTACCACTACTACCACTACTACTACTACTGCTACTGCTACTACTACTACTGCTACTACTACTACTACTACTACTACTACCACTACTACCACTACTACTACTACTACTACTACCACTACTACCACTACTACTACTACTACTACTACTACTACTACTACTACTACTACTACTACTACTACCACTACTACTCCTACTACTACTCCTTCTCCTACTACTACTACCACTACTACTACTACTACCACTACTACTACTACTACTTCACTGCTCTTCAACTTTGTGTTTGGTCGCTCGTGCCCGCAGCAAGAACAAGCAGCAGCCTCAGCAGCGCAACCACAGCTTCTCAGCAGCAGTTGACAAAGCTCGCGGCGCCGTCAATGATGTTGGAGCTGCACCCTTGCAGCCCTCTCCCTCATATGTCCTCATGACTTTGCCGGCCTTCGCGGAGTACCCACATTGGCACGCCCGCGCCTAGACGTCGGTGCCCTTGGTTGATGTAGAATTCGATATGGTGAAAGACAAGCCATGTATCATGTCGCCTTCCACCTGCTACGTGACCTTGACGATTACGGTTTCCGGACAACTACCTATCAAAAATATATGCCGAGAACCGGGGACAGATCTGAAGATGTTGCCCCAGCAGACCCTGCGATAGAATCCCTTACCTGCGGATATCCTCTGTATACTACGTATCTACCTTTGGTTTTCAAGCGTACGGTTCAAGTATACTACCTCGTACCTGGTATGATAGAACGAGAACAACAACAATGAATACCTATTTTTCGGTCCGTACGTGTGGTAAGGGTCGCACGTCACCCTCTCACGACTAAAGCCCCGTTCCCTTGACTGCGTGGCCCAACATGATATGTATGTGCGGTGAACAAACCTAGCCTCGAAAGTGTCCAACTCAAGCCCGTTTGCCCACTCTTGCATTGCCTTATGTGATTTTACCGGGTATAGCAGAAACGGCAGACACATTCTATGAACTAGGAGTAACTGCAAGATTCTGAAAATAAACCACAGAATAGACTACGCATTTTTTCATAGAGTTCAGCGCGAGGTGGTGTTGAACAGAGACTATAAGATAGGCATGCACTGTTCCAACTCAACATACAACAAACCGGAACAACTACAACATAATGTTAAGAGCACACACCCTTAAGGAAAAAACATACCAACCCCTTTCGCTGGCCGTGCAATAACGATAGTTTATTACATTTTGAGGTGAAGGCCATATAACGGCAGGAGATATATCATTTCCGCAGATATGGCGTGCGAAATGATACGGCGACACCACCCCCATCGAAACTTCCAAAAAAGAAAATACTACAATTTGTTTTGCGAAGTAGGCTACGATAGTAGTACGCCAGTGACCTCCACAAAGCGTGCATGACCACATTAATGATATCAGGGCCAAAGTGATATCTATGACATCAGATTCGCGAAACTTGTACAGTAACGACAGCGGCGCCGCCACTATGGTAAGCGTATACAAACCCAGATGTGACGTCACTTGAAACCCATGGCTACTGCACACAGACTGCCGCACTGATAGACAAAAAAGTTGTGCCATAGAACGCGTGTTTAGTGGCACGGGGGTTATGAAATAGGTGTGTCCTTGCAACCGTTCCACAAATGCCATTGCGTAGCCAATTGGGGACGAAAGCCATTGCCGAACCAAGTTACGCTACAGAGTGCGTCCATTGAAGGGTTCCGTTCGTCAGACGCAACACGGACAAAACAACGCTACTACCTCTTTTTTGGCGCGCTCCCGGTTATTGAAGTGAAGCGCTGAACCTATCAACGTTCATCCAAACCTCTGTCTTGTTTTATAGTATCCCACTCCTACGTTATAGAATATCATGTCTTCATCTTCAACAGTATGAGTGGGAGGTTAAATTTCGGTTTGACGTAGATAGATGCCGTCAACCTTCATCCACCACATTACCAGGTTGTGCGTACGTGAGTACAAAGGATCATGCGAGCGCTCGCAAGAGTTATACGCCCTCCTTGTTCAAAGTGCCCCCTACATTGGGCATAAAAAAAACAGGGCGCGAAATGCCGGCTAGTCAAGCATGCTGTTTCCTCTTGCCATTGTAGTCGTATACTCACCAGGATTGAATGAACGCCCGTCCACACTGCGCGAGCAATGAACAATATATTTTCCATCACGTATTACACCCAAACTCCAGTACCGCATACCGGTATAGTGTGCTCGTTCGGATAAAACTAAAGTCTTCATTCAAAGGAGTCTGGTGCAATGAATGGCAGTATAACATTGGACGCACAATGGAGATTACAAAATGTATTTATCCTGCTGTATGTATACAACACCTACCAAGTACATACTGATCAGATAACGCCGATGACAATGCATATTACGTAAAAAGCCGAGGTCGAGACATATATATATATATATATATATATATATACTCTAGAGAACTTGGAGTACCTGGATCGTACCATACGTGCATGGTGAGGATGACAACCGTCACATCGTCATGCACACTACACATCACGATAGTTGAAGGCGTGATCAAAATGTCTGATCGTGTACCACGTATGGAGTGATTAATGACGTAAATCTATACTGCAGTGTGTGGATACTACTGCGAACAGCGCCTCCAAAACAAATACAATATACATGCTGTAGGTATGAAGAGAAGGGGTCCGATCGAGGATTAGTTCGGAAATCACGGTTAGATGCTGTGTTCAATACCTCGATCGGGTTTCATGCGGGTGTTTCATGTATTCACGATCAGCTCACAGACCGCACAATACAAGGAAGATAGAATACGAAGCTCCATAGATCAAGTAATGGGTTTTTCAATATTTCGGAAAACATGAGCAAATGTATACTTGCAACAATGCACGTAGCCTGCCACGAGCAACGATTTTCTTTGCGGTACATAGTCTATATCTAGCGTTATTTACAATTTGTATATATATAAATATATATATATCTATATATATGTATATATACCATCATCCTCCCTACTCTCGATCATAATTGGAAAGCATGCGTATGTTTCTATCTGTACCCACACCAGGTACCCGCAGATAGAGCATGGGTGATTGATAAAACTTTGTTTCTGCCAACGTCGGTGAGGACGGACGCCAGTAGGTACCTTGCTATTATACACTGAATGTAGGTAATATGTTCAAATGATATGATATAGGTATACTATCACATTTGTGTCTTACACCAAAACAATAACATGTATGTGCTAAAAGCTGCATATACCTTTGGGAAAGGGAACATACGTTGAGAATCACAATAAAACGATCAGGCATCACGTTTCGGGCACTGAGAGCGTTGTGTCGGTAGAACACATATCCACAGGTAGAGCGATGGAACTGGTTCATACTTCGTCAAAATGGTAGGGAAGCGGATGGGCGAACCTTGAATCTCTTTAGACCTGAAGGCCTGCGCTTGCTTCCATTTCGTGGACAAAGCAGGTAAATTGAGAGGCATCACGGCAGTGCTTGCGGCGGGTCTGCCTCGCCACGCCGTAGACCACCAACTTGGCGGGTGAACACAACTCGTACCATACTGTCGTTTGCTGCATTGGTTGGTCCGATAACGAAACTACTTCAACTCGATAACCCGAAAATTCAGACAACGGCCACAATCTATTAGCCCGAAGAATCAGACAACATCGTACCCGAGGTCTCGTTGAGGCGTTGTTGTCACACTGTGATGAAAAGGGAATTGTGGCAGCGGAAACGTCGAACGAAAGTTCACCCACCGGCAGCAAGGAGCTGAGCGCGCGCATCATCCCCCTCCTCACTTCTTCTCGTCTTCAAACCACTACCTTACTTACCTCGTACTACATTCTTCTACCCAAGGCTCTGTCATCATGCGTGCTTTCGCTATCCTGGCCACCATCTACGCTGTCACAGTCGGCGCCACCTCAGGTACTAGTTCAGATATTGTTAACATTGTACAATGTATGTAAAACCGAGAGGAACAAATAGATCGCTACATAGTTTTAAACGTCTTTGAAAATAGGTACTAGGGTGGTGTCGGGTATACTTTTCCCGTGGTGATCCTAGTGTCATTGTGTTGTAATGGCGCCTATCATATACCGGTAAAGTCGTACGGTCGACAAGTGGCATCCCAAGTACATGTCCTCGCATTACGATGGCGAGGTTCCTTGTTTACTTATGTAATTTGATCGTTTTGGTTCACAGGTAGTGCAAAGTGTATCATTTGTAAACTTTATCTGTGTCATTATGTGTTATCAGAGAGTGAATACGATTCTCTATTATCAGTGAAAAAAGGCAAACATTGAAGGGTTTGGTGCGTACACTGGGTCTTACCTGGTATATACTAGGGTCTCGCGTAAAGGTAGAGTAGATAGATCCGAGCCACTCCGAACAATAGACGAAGCCGTTGCGCGTAACGATTGCGCACAGTACGCGTGCACATGTTGTGCAGTCTTTCAAGTTCGTGTCCGGAGAGTAGCCATCAGTGCAACATCCCGATTGTATATTGACCTACCTCTTTACTAGAAAAACAAAGAGCGTGATAAACTATCTACGAAGGCCCATAGTTGGGCGGTTTCGGGCAACCATGTGTTGGGTGAGCGCGCGCGATTAGAAATAGTCTCCAGTGGGGTCGGAAGACGGCAATATCTATCCCTCCGCGAAAGAGATCCAACCTTCGCAACGTAAAGTAACAACACCAATGTGCAGGGGTTGAGGACCAGTCCACGTGCGTATAACGCGGGGATATCAATTTCGGCATTATCGAAGATTTTGACCAGTGCGTGGATATGCCTAGCAGCAAGTAGGATACTTGCGGAGCAATAAAATAATCGTCGTATTCAAGTCCGATGGGTTTGTGCTGAAAGCTGATCATGGGTTGGAGTGCATTGCTTTGTGCGCATTGTGAACTACATACATATGGCTGGCCTATTGGCGGCCAAACGCGAGACACGACAAGGGATTGGTAGGAATCCAAACCACGACAGTAATCGCCCTCGAAATCTCGTCCAGCACAAATAGTAGGTAGACGCCCGATACAACACGCGCGAAGAAAGCAGGAATTTGATGACCTCTTGTCCACCTACCCGAACGTCGCACACTACCGCCCTCATAATTGCAGCCCTCGTCGAGGCGGGAGAAAGGACCTGGGTTAGCGTAGATGCCAATGGCTACGACACTCGTACATCCGGGAGTGGCTGCAGCCCGAAAGGCTGCATACCCGACAACACCCGCGACAACGACATCTGGGCAAACTCTCGTTGGTCTTGCAAGGGGGATATCCTCGGCAGCTCTTATAAGAACGACGGGTGCTGCATCACTTATTCCTTTGAGGTAGCTCAAGACCTTGTCAGCCTGAGTATCGCCTTCCACAAAGGGAACGAGAACACCCGGACCCTAGATGTTTTCGACAACGGCAAACACCACAGCACCATCACCTCCAGCGGCAAAACGCTTGACTACCAGTACTTCGACCTCTACACCGACGAAACGAAGGACCTCAAGCTCTGCCTTGACGACCCCAAGTGGTACACGGACGTGTGGCTGAGCATCACCGAGGTGCGTCGGGGGTGGGGTAAGGGTATAGTATTCAGGCACGTTCGTACAGATATGTGTCTCTATACGTTTCACGAACTAGAATGACGTGCCGTCATGGTTAGGAACCTTCTCTAAGAAAACCTTGCAACGCTATGCATAAATCTAGCACTGGCTACACGGTGAACACCACTCCGGCGTAACCGGTTAGGCAACACAACAGAAATTTCTACTGATAATGCAAAATATGGTAACAGTATTCCTAGACAGCAGCACACTTTTTTTTTTCACAAGGTCTCCTTTGCAGTTGGGAACTACAACTACGTTCATATTTGTTTTTGTGGAGACCTTGTCTAAATGCAATCATGTGCAAACTACTGACATCATTCAAACGCCATTCGTTGTTATCAAAAAACTATATATCTATCCTAAGCAGGTCTTCGTTTGATAGGTTACTATCGGTGAAATAATATCTGGATATTTCATGTCAATTATGTTCCATACCCACCGCGGGAGAACACCGTTCTCAAATGAATGCACATGTTCACGTATGATCCTGATGCGATCGAGCCTGTCGATTGGCCTTGTCTGTGGGCTAGTGGAGTCGCCCATTGATGGACGATGCACATTGCGCCCACTCGTGAAACGCGGCGTGCTTGTCTCAGTCGTCAGGCGATATTCGAAACATTGTATCGAAGACGTAGGTTGTGGGGGGGGCTACGCCTCCCAGATGTACAGCTCTGTATCCGGGAAGCGTCTTATACATCACACGCCGTTAGTTCCAATGAAACAAAATGTTGCTTCCATTTGTAGTATTCTGATATGCAGCATGAAGGCAAGCTGTACATGTCGCTAGCTCTGGCATGATTAACGACTATCATGTTTGTTGTATACCAACGTGCGTGCTGGAGATAATCTTGTTTGGAATGATAACGAAGCCCTGAGTACTGCTGTGTTATATGGTGCTGGGATCGCCGTGGCAAGCTATGTTTCAGCTTCTAAAGCAATGTGCCATTTTCAGGCTAGTGTTGCTTGTGTGGGGTATTCAACAGAGTGTTTTGGTGACATCTAGATGATGCAATATAGTTTAGAGACAAAACCAACACCTGGGCAAACATCAGACGACCAACAATATAAATTGTATGGTACAGATCAATCAACACGGTCGTGAACTCCATTGACTCATCTCACTTAAAAACGGTCAGGAAAGAGGTGTGAACTGAACACGAACCGACTGTCGTCATACACTTGAAATGCAATGGTACACGCCTGAACGTCACGGTGAACACTTGCTGGCAACATTATCTGCCATATTCCCAACTACAGTTGAGAAGTACCGACAAACGGGTTGTCGGCACCCTTGAAGAATACTGAAGGTTCAGGCTTAACAGCGAAGGGGGCATACGGCTGTGATTTCGATAGACATACGCTATGCTCGCAGAGGTGGCCCTGAGCTAGGTATGTACTAACTGTGTGTTAATCAAGCTCACATTACTCGCGATACGTGTCACTCGCGATACGGTCGAACATTGCCGAACCTTCGTAGGTATCTTGCGGCACTGCGACCTAGGTGAGGAACAACTATTCGAGCGTTGCCTTTTCACACGTGCATGCACACACAAGTATCGTTGGTTTGCCTCTCACCTCAGCTATCACTGGTTTGTCGAGAGACTACGGCCTGTCTGGCGGAGGGCTAGAGGGGGTGGACTGCCTACGACAACGCCTCTCATCTTCCTTCGTCGGAACCATGTCATCTACTAGTGGTCGACCGTTCTTCGGCCGCCCATGAATTTACTCGAATGCCACCCCTCTACATGCTCTTACAAACCTCGTGCCGCTTTTCAGGTGCAATTCTGGGTGGAGTAAAATTCCCAACGATATATTCAAGGCCTCTACACTGTGAAGCTGCGACGCACTACGTGTTTCCAGTTCTTGCGTTCTACGTCGTTGTTTGGTGTCTTGCAGGAGCCTAATATTAACAGTACTGTGAGCGTTCAGTATGCTACAGTCTTGGGTATAACGTGCGATCCTGAACCACGACGTATTTCATCGACGAGGTGCACTCAACCGTATACCTCGTTGTGTGAGGGCGTTTGTACTGACCGGATTCGACGTCTGGGTGTTAGGGGTTTGGCAACAGCTAAATGGAAATGTCGCCAGCTGCACAACGTCGCTGTCTACATTCGCAGGGCCATCAATTACGCGCCGATTGGCCGTTTGATACAAAGAGTCACCACGGCGAGGTCCGCGCGAGTACTCTCGATGTTGTCAACTAGCGCTGACATATTCAGTAGTTGGTGTTTTCAGCTCTAGCAAACGAGTCCGAAGTGTATTGTTGTGGCCTATCGAGCAACGGTCTGGCAATAATTTAGAAGTCGAAGTGTATGGAGACACCGCGGGTTTGTTGCAATAGGTTGAGATGACTACGGTCGAAGAACAGGGGCAAAATCGCTGCCGAGTGTGTATTTGCATTGTGTCACCACGTTTCGCGGTGAAGGGGGACCCCGCCGGGTAAACGGTTGGGTGTAATCGACAACATCGGCATTTTCATGCTCATGCATATGAGGCTTAATTAAAAACAAACCAATAGTCGCATCCACACACGTTCGTTCGAGCGGCTTTGTCCGTGAGGAAGGCTTCGATTCATTTGGGATAGTGGCTAACACAGCCTTGATGACTTATATTGGCTTCACCCCTTCAAGACAGCAGTCCTGGTTTTATGAGCAAAATACTATGATTTCCCCACCTAAGGGACAACAGGCATAATCGGTTTAGGGCCGGAGCTCAAGCACCTGGTATCATGGTCGCGTGATCTGGAGATGGCTCCGGTGTCATGAAACCGTACCCGTTCCGTACGATTCTCGTGTTCACTACTTGGAGAGCTGCAGTCATGCTCTTAGCTCATTCCGGAGGACCAGGTTTCGTTGGATCTGCCCCCCCCCATTCCGGCTGGCCACGGGAATTAGACTCTACCATTTGTGTATCATGCTCTGCTATTGCCGGTGTTATGATACCAACGGCGCCTCGGACATTGTAAAGACATGTCATCTTGGGTCATAGCATCGACACCGTGGTGGCCTCTGTAGGCAGAACAAAAACACTCGGGAGTAATCACTTGGTAGCTGGAATATACGCTGATGACGTATCTTCAACTTTGTTGTGTCTTCAGAACAATGTCGAGATCCACGTCGGGCTAACACATTACCGATGTTTGTACGTACATCCTAGCGTACCAACATTGTGGTACAATCGCAGTGCCTAAATGAGATTTTTTGAAGTGCCCCTATATGAGAAACCAGACGGTGTACTGGCAACACGCAACGATCAAAATAAATCATGTTCTACCTTTCTTTCCCGTCGACACATACATTGCAACGCTCCGAAGAGAACACCACGTACAACTGTCTCATAAAATGATGTCTACCACCCTAAAAGCTATACTACGGTCGACGATCGAGTCCCGTTCGCTAGGCACTGACTTCTTTGCCGATTGTTTGTTTTTGGCAATGTAGTTCTCGTGCCGCTGCTGTAAAATTTCAATCCTGCCCCGAAATGAACCTGACCTCTGCAGTATAGTGTTATCGTATCGCTGCGGTTGGTTTTCTCTCCCACCATAAATGCACATGTCTCCCATGTTTGTCTTTGTGATTCACCAACGTTGCATGGAATCATCAGTGCAACGATACAACGATCTACGAAAGACGAAATACATCCTACCCTGCTACCCGTCACCGTTGAGGTCTTGCCTGCGTTAGATTAATCTTGTTCAGATGATTGCACGGCACATCGAGACCTTAGAGTTCTGCGCAGCTGCATGAATCGAAATATAATTTGGGTACATCATTTTGTTCAGGGGGTGCATGAACGTCACGATCCTTGGCTAAATTTCTAACTTATGTCTTTAGTCATCTTCGACCTTTCACTGGCGCCTTATCACTGTAGATATTGGTGGGTACACGGCATTTCGAAGCCGTCGCAATCTATCTGCGGGATTTGACTGGAATGTACTGTTTTATCTCTTTTTTCGAATCAAAGTATTTATGAGACTCAGGCAGATTCAGTTCTTTCAGCCCGTCGTACGCTCGAGACCCACGAAGACTCTGTCCATTCATTGAACTTTGTCGTACTCTTGGACTCGGTAATTGAGACATGACTGGTATTCGCCAGTTGACGATTGAGTCCCGATGGCTAGACACTGTGCCCGCCTTTTAGGGCATTGGCACAGGGTTGTTTGTACGTACAGTAGTACTTTGTTTATCACGACGGGTATGATATTTATCACTATAGTCGTCGCGACGCGTATGATAAGTATCGTTAGTGAGGGGCAGGGCCAAGGGTCGACACATCGGCTCCTGCCTTAAGCCTTGCATTGGCACATACTCTAGTCTCTCACCATTGACCGCTTTCTAGCGCACCGGCACAACTGTGTTCTTACATCGCTCAATATTTTTCTCGCGACGTATATTATATGTATCGTTGGAGACGGTCGGGCCAAGGGCCGAGGCGTTGGCACCTGCCACAAGTCCTGCGCCTGCATAAAGTCGCTGATAATCGAACACATTAAAGGTCATCGGCACCGCGTCGTTGGAACATACAGCGGTACATTGTGTCTCGTAGCGTGTATGGTATGGATCGTATATAGACCATCATTGACGATCGGGCCACAGGCCGACGCGTTGGCGCCAGCAGCGAGACGCGCATGGCCATAAATTCCCTCACAATCGACCGCCTTTTAGTGCACCGGCACAGCGTTGTAGGTACGTACAGTAGTATATTGTGTATCACGACGCGTATGTATGATATATATCGCTACAGTCGTCGCGACGCGTATGTCAAGTATCGCTAGTTGGGGACAGGGCGAAAAGTCGACAAATCGGCGCCGGCCCCAAACGGTACTCCGGCACGTTGAGTAGTCCCTCGCCATCGACCGCCTTTTAGTGCGCCGGCATAGCTGTGTGCGTTCATCGCTTATTTGTGTTTCCGCGACGTGTATTATATGTTTTGTCAGCCAGGGAACGGCCAAGGGTCGACGCGTTGGCGCCAGTTACAAGGTCTACTCTGAAACTTAGTCCCTTGCCATCGGCCGCCTTTTAGGTGCTCCGGCCCAGCGTATTTGCAACATACAGCGATATATTCGTCAATAGAGCCGCAGGCGGAGGAAAGAGGAAAACATCAGCATACACTCCCTTCGTGTCTACGGCAGTAGTCGCGCGTGGGAGGAAATAATCAACATGCATCCTATTCGTCTCTACAGTAGTAGACGGAGGCGACATGATATTGCCAACCTGCACTCCATTCGTCTGCACAGAAGTAAAATCGACGAAGGTGGGGAGGAATGATCAATTTGCACTCCATTCGCCTTGACAACTCTAAGAACCAACGAGGAAAGGGCTATTAGTACTCTCAAGGGTCAGCAACGAAATATATGACGGGGTGAACTGCCCCGTGTGGTGAGCTGCATGAGGGTGTAAACGAACAAGATATCGTGGTGCCTCGTTTGCGTATTGCGCATTTATTTATATCTTAGCGGCGGCCTGAGAAAACACCCTTCAAAACATAACCAAAACTCCACGATGCGTGTGGCACCGCCTGCTGCATGTACAAAAACAAACGGTGGACATCGTTTATACCCCCACGACCGTACGGCTCTTCCCTCGTCGTATGCTCATTCGCCGACATCGCAGACCCTGTCCTCTCTGCCTCAAGGAGTCTGGTCACCCGACGTGCACAACATCCGAAAAGGCGCGCGACGTTCGTTTCGCGACCATATGCTAGCCAACGAATATTGATTTACATTTGTTTTAACAAAACTCGTTCGTTCACAATTAAAATAGCCCGAAAATGATTTGTGACACTCACGTCCGGAACACATAACCCCCAATGCACAATCAGTGGCGGGGTATGAAACAGGCCGCCCCTGTTCATATTCCCCGCGCCTTTGACGCCAGGAGTTGCTAAAAGCCGCGGAGGCTGCGGACTCTCCCGTTTCAGATAAAAAAAAAGAGGCCCAATGTTGGTGATGGCATGAGAAACATGGCGTTTTTCCCGTCACGAGCGAGCAAAGATGTCGGTTAACGGCACATTTGCCCCTTGACGGGCAGACGTCAACGAAATCCTTAGGGTGAAAATCTCCGAAAAACGTTTGGCGGGATAAACGTAGGCCCAACGGGGCAAAGGTAGGGCGCCTACAAACCTCTTTAGTAAAGAGACTGTCGCTAGTCAAGTATTGGCCACTCAACTGGTCCAACCCACAGCTTTGGTATTTCAAATGCTTCTGGAAAAGCCTAGCACGGCACACCCGGCCAGCCGGCCGCCAGGGCGTGGCGCAAGCTCGCCCAAGGCTGCCCCCGACACATGTCGGTGTAAGGGATCACGACAGGACAGTTTTGTCCGGTGACATGTACCTCATCTCGCGTTAGCACCAACAACGGAACAAAAACACGACTTGGAAACGCTGAGGAGCGAGCGCTGAAAGCACAGGGCCAACCATATCGTACTTACATCGATGTTGTACCACTACTATCGTACATATATTTAGGAAGCTGTCTCGACCACCGGGAGCGTACTACGAAATGGGCAGAAACGCTCTGTTTCCGAAATTACTACTGACCGACGGAGCTCTTCACCTGAAACACCCGGTGTGTTTCGTTTTTTTCGTTTTCATGTAGCAACTCCGAGGCATTGGTTTCCTCGATCGAAAGCCTACAATATTTGGGAACGATGTAACAACAATAACCTCATTTGTCGGGACACCGTTCCGTCGATCGGGGTGTCATTTGGCTCCAGTTGCTCAAGCCTTCAATTCCCGAAGGGATTGATATGGAACTCCTCAAGTACAGAGGCTACCGATTTGCAGGTGCTAGCTCTGTCGTAGCCGTTGCCGTCACCCCTGTTGGTGTGATTGAATAATCCGCGCGGATGGGTTTCAAAGGTGATGTCATTGGGTCTTGTTGTATTGATTTCCAGCGGAGTTTGTTCATGCCCGCCGGTCATGTGTCCTCGACGATACGTATCAAGAACTACTAGAAAGACATAGGCTTGTGTTTTGTGTCACTTGCTATACTACGGGTTCGGTGTTTTATTTCGTCAGTTGGCATAAATGCTTCGATTTTGGGTCATATGCTTTACGCCTCCGACGGATATGCCCGAATTAGAAAATATCTGTAGCTACCAAGGTCAAACGCTGGTCAGATTTGTGTCAGTGAAGCATTTCGATTAGGTTTTCAGCAGTTCAAATACTTTCGTCTCTCGGTTTTTATTTAAGCGTTTGAAGTATTCTTAACAAAATTGGGTCGCTTTAATCCTCGATGTTTTCGCGGTTTCGTGATTACGCAAACATGCATAGGTAAATATTTTCAGGTGATGTGGAAAGCGCGCCGAGAAGTGGCAGTGCGCCCTGGGCCCAGCGCAATATCGCGATTTTACTCACGAGAAAAGGCGTGAAGTGATGTCAGTGTTTCGTATACATGCAGCATACAAGGGCAAGCCTTGTTTGTGATTTAAATTTATGGGGTAATCGATGTTACTGTGGCTTGGATAGCTGCATGGCTGGTCGCGAATCAAACTGCATGGGCCGCACGGTAGGTCAGAAGAACGCTCTAAAACCAATCCCGGAAACGACCGAGTCTTGTGAAGGCCTGACATCCGGAGGTTCTGTCGTCGTAAGGCGTGCAAAGGTCTGTGAAGCTTGATGCCTGAATTTCAAATGGTCCGATATTCATTGTACTTGAAAGTTTCGGAAATGTGACGCAAAAACCATCAACACATGATGTACAACGGTTTCGCAACAAATGTTCCTGTTGACGAGGTGGCCTGACCGGAGTAATGGGGTAGGCCGCTACCTGTTACCGAACAAAGTTTAACTAATGAGTGAACAAATCAAATATTATGTTGATAACTGTATACCATATATACGATAGGGTCATGTAGATATTCTAATTTATGGCTTGTAAGGGAATATCGATATTAAGATTAAACTATAGGTCAATATATATTTACCTCGCCCGAAAAACCGACTGGCATTATGTAGATGACAAAACCTGATAATCTGAATATTCGATACAACGCCCTATTGGATGAACTTCGTCAGTAATATGTAAAAAGCCCGGAAGTTTTGATAACATTCCGCACGAATGGAAACAGAAATTGCTCACGTCCGTGTAGGACCAACAGAAACATGGGCGGATGCATGCCACGAAACATTATCATGGTCGCGCATGACCAAATGGTCCATTCCTCTGCTAAATATGAGTATTTCAAGACATTCCCTCCTCAGAGCTTAGAATACGTGCGATGCTGCTCTTAGTGGTTCGCTCCTACGCTGGACCAAGTGAGATCATGTCGTACGCAATAGCCCTGCACGTGTTGTTCGTTGGCACGAATATCGTATGTAGATAGCGCTGTCTTCCTGAACGATGTGTCCTGATCCAAATTACTGTTATTACCGCATTCCTCTAGCCCACACATGATACAGATTCGGGCCACTAACACAACACCGGTAGATCGGCTCTTTGTTCTCTGGCACCGCGAATTCTTCGAACCGCACACAGAGGCCATCACACGTCGATGAAAATGGCGAACAAAACTTTACTGTCGATCGATCTAAGCACCGTGGATGTCATCTTTGTGGCCGAGCTAACCTGCCCCGTTTAAATCTACGGGCGTGGGAATGGGGCACGGTCCTCTTGCTCTCACGAATTAATCAAAGAAAATTGGTGCAGCTCTCCGAGTAGTGAACGCACGGATCACTTTGATTGGCATAAGCTCACACCAACCACAGCCTACCCACAAAGCAGCGCAGCCCCATAAAAGGAAAGAGATAAAATGTGCCAGACCATCTTCTTCAGGCACGAAGTCTATCGAGAGTCCATAAAGGAATGGCACGAAGGCTAACAAACCTATACGCACCGACAAGGCCACGGCGTCGAACACTTGAAGGCGCGCGAGCGGTGATACGTCTCAGTTCCAAACCTATGGACGGAAAGCAGTAGCTCGATGTAGCCCACCTTATCTCGCCCTTAATAAGCGCTTTGCCTATTGTTCCCAACGAAGACGGGGGGAGTGAGAATGTGTGCATTTACTCCACGTTGACGTTTTCCTACTTGCGCAAAGGACACCCTTTTGAATATTCCATACCTAACACCCATGCGTCTGTAAGTGTAGCAGACTTCATGATAGGCAGCTACATGGTTCTCAAGCCCCAGCGGCACTCATACTACACATCATCGGCCATGGTCTGTACCCGGCATTGTTTAGGTCAAACTCGCAATAGTGAGCCTGAGGCCATTATTCCTGACTCTGCCTTGGTGGTACAACAGTTCCCAGAACAAACACATGATCGACGCGCAAACTATGGTGTTCCTGCTTTCGACACCGAAGCCGGACAGTCAACGCACACTCCAGTATACTATACCTCAAGGCCAGAACAAACTTAACTTTCGAATTCTGCAGCCACAGATGATCCTTCAGATAACGATATAAGCCGGTTGTTCCAACCCCATCGATTACTCAGATCGACGGCGACGCTCGCACGCTCGATGATAACAGCACCCTAAATGCAAAAGACAACCGGATCCAATATATTAACCTAAAACGTAAACGTGTTGGTTTCCCACACAAACGGTGTTCAGGCCTTGGAATCACCATTGCAGGTGTTACTCCACCCAAAACTGCACCTGAACAGTAAAGCGACGTTGTCAACGCATGCAGGGGGGGAAAACGTTGTGTCGATATATTGACAGTCCAACAGTGATACACCATCAGTGGACACCGTGCACAGGAACAGAGAAGTTGAGATTCATGCAGTTAGTACACCCCCCTCGCTACCCCCCCCCCGACGCCAGACATATTGTACTCAGGACCGATATGTCCGGTTGTGTGTGAAATAAATGAAAAACGCTTGTTCCAATACATGTCGAAAATCATCTGATTGAAGTACAAGAATGTCTAACTGTATCTCCAGTATGCCACGAGCGATACGTAGTACAATATAAAATACTAAATTGGTTTATGAAATGTCAAGAACTGAGAGTATTTTTATGTAAAAACATACACCATGGCACTGATATATGAATCGCTATCTACGGATCTGGATAGCTAGCTCGGTAGGTAGGGTGTGCATCTAACGACACCAGAAACCGTGGTCTGCCTGGTCGTTAAGCGCGAACTACGGAGTATGCTCCCAAGGTGTACAATATCGGTTTAACGAAATCTGCCACTTAAAGGCGCTTGGATGCAATGTGTTCTTGCCCTGACGGGTGTCCCAAATATGACGATGACGATGATCATGTTCTCGCATAAGTTCACTTGCCTGAAATTCTTACTTCTGCTTACCAAAACCATGATTGTGGCTGAAATCACGTTTGATGAGAGCATCTAAACAAGTGCGAAATTGTACCCACGACAGTACCTTGCCAGTTCGTGAGTAAAACGGTACAGTCGAGCTGTGGTATATCATTCTCTATGTTTCGCAGACCAGTATCACCAAGAACACTTGCATGATATCTTCTAGGTGCACTTGGGAAACCATAACGAGAAAAAGATACAGCAAATCACAAAGAGAGAATATTCCAAAGAATAATACCTACGTGCGTACTTCAGAAAGTTCGTTGACTTTCACTTTGACGAGACACGAATGTGAGGGAAGATTCAAACGCTGAGTCGTGCTTTAGATCGGAAAGTTAGTACCAGGTATGTCGCAGCAATAAAGCTTTGTGACGTGTCGTATAGCTGCCGTTACACTGCTGCTAGGATGAATTGGAGATCAGGAATGAAGTGAACATCGAGCTTGGACCACGATCACCAGCGGACGTTGTGTATTTCGTCTCCTTCAGACGTCAGGACGTAGTAATGCGGTTTCAGAACCACGGCTATGACTCTGGGCGATGAAATCTTTCTCGCGTAACGTTTGCTTAATCATGTTGGACCCAGAAACAACATTGGATATGAATTTCCCCAGTGTAATCTAATCTGAAATAAATACCAGGATACCGATACCGCCCATGATGTCGGTGATTCTCGCCGTTCGATGGCTCGGATATGACAAGTGGAGCGCAGCGACTTAGCGGCATGGCAGATCCCCTTACGATTGCACCATGCCCTCCCTTCTGCGAGTTCATGTGTCTGCGGGATAGCCACACCCCTAACCAGTAGATTCACAGTATCTGTTCTGTTCCCGTTTGTTGGGGTCAACGTGTCGTTCGGCACGTTTCCGGGGCGTCCCACTAAATGTTGTAAGGCAACGTATCGAAAGCATTTCAATCTCTATACGAAACTGGCAAATATTGAAGCTGCAGGATGCCAAGTAGACGAGACCTGACAACCCCGCTTGCCTGTTTTTTACCGCTAAGTACAAGTGAAACCCGCAAGCGCGATATACGTGTGGCGAGTGATAGACATTGTTGGGATATTTTGCTATAATATTTCTAGTACACCGAGAAGAATGATATGCAGGCAGGATCGCACCAACACTATTCATGTACAGTGTAGTCTGTTTTGAAATGCTCCACTTTCGATATGGATGCCGCACAAGACAGTAGTGTATCTGCCGCATAAACCAAACGGTAACGTGAGAATGTTACTGAAAACTGGATGTCCCGTCGAGGAACTGTATGGATCGGATACGATTCATTGATTAGAAATATTGTTTAGCGGGAACGAGTTTTCAACGGCAAAGGACACCACCTGAAACAAAAATTTACTCAGAAGCGGTGTAACAAGCTGCACGACCAACGTTCAACTCATTTTGCTATACAGTATTGTTATCTGGATTATCCAGCGCCGACCGTTTATCCTGATAGTTTGTTTTCGTCTCAAGTGGCGTTTTTTGGAATCTACCCTGCAGACACAAACTATTGTCATTCTGGTTGTTTATCGCGTGTGCGAGTGAAATTCACTATTATGAACGCAATAGGTAGAAATATATTCCATTTGGCGTGGCTTCCGCGACGCATCTCGGTGATACTCAGCCAGACGTCAGTGTACCACCTAGGGTCGTCGAGGCAAAGCTTGAGGTCCTTCGTTTCGTCGGTGTAGAGGTTGAAGTACTGGTAGTCAAGCGTCTTGCCGCTGGAGGTGATGGTGCTGTGGTGTTTGTCGTTGTCGAACACGTCTAGGGACCGGGTGTTCTTGTCCCCCTTGTGGAAGGCGATACTCATGCTGACAAGGTCTTAGGCTACCTCGAAGGAATAAGTGATGCAGCACCCGTCGTTCCTATACGAGCTGCCGAGGAGGTCCCCCTTGCAAGACCAACGAGAGTTTGTCAAGATAGATATCGTTGTCGCGAGTGTTGTAGGGTACGCAGCCGTTCGGGCTGCAGCCACTCCCGGATGTACGAGTGTCGTACCCATTGGCCTCTACGTCGACCCAGGTCCTGTCACCGGCTTCGACGAGGGCTGGAACGCGGTTGGTCGTGTGCGACGGGTGGTTGGACATGGCGGCATGGAGGTGATAAGTTCTTTATGCCTGTTGTATTCAACATGTGATCCGACTGGTACTGATCGAAAACCCGAGCACGACATGTTTGGTGGTTCCAATTATTGTTTTACTTTTCGCGTGGCGCTTTGCTTGGCCGCGAACAGGCCTGTTAGATGTATACATTTCATTTTTTGCGCGATGCCATATACTAAAACCCATCATCAGCTTTCACCACTTCCGAAATTCCGATACCCGAGTACGATAATCACATATATATGGGAATTTGCAATCTGGTATATACATCAAATGGCTGAAGGGTATATGACGTGACCGATGAACGCCCTGTGCTTCTCTCCATATACGTTTGGTAGTCCGTTAGCAGTGCACACTGTCCTTATACATACGCCCAAACAATCGGTTGCCTTGCACTATGACGGAGGACCATACATAGTAGATAGGATCTACGGTACACGCAAAGGCCTGTATATGCTCCTCCTTTATTAACAATACTTGGTCCTATTTTCTACGGACCCCGTTGTAAGCAATATAAAGAAACCCTTAGAACTCGCTCTTAACGAACCCGTGGTTCCCAGAATGTCATGAACAGCGGCCTTTCGTAGGTGGTTCAACGTCGTTCGCGTGGTAGATATCGCGAACAGAAAGGGATATTTCTGATCGATATATTTTCATATTGAGTAAACATGAAGTTTTGGGCGAGCCGAACTATGCGCGTACGATATCCCATCGCTGAAAAGGGTACATGTTCAACGGTTCACAATGAATCGATGTATCGGGTGCAACACCCCTAACCCTGTCTACGAGTGGATTTAGACTTCCCGCTGGAAACAACTGTGTATCGTACGCGAGCTTACAACATGCCTCACTACTAAATTTGGCCTTACAAATGCAAACAATGACACTTGAAAATATTATCGTCACAACTCCCACCTGCTAGGACAGGGCTCGCTGTAAGTTGTACTGATTTCGTGAACAGAGCTTGCGATCACCACAGCCACAGTAATATCATATCTGGTACTCCAGTCCGTATCTGAAAAAAAAAACAAGTATCATATTTGGAGGTGGGTTTTGGTCTCGCTCACATACCTGCTGTACGTGCATTGTATCTGACCAACTACGTTGGATTTCGTACCTGATGCGGTGCCAACTGTGGCAGCGTACATGGTGGCCAGGATAGCGATCGCACGCATAATGGCAGAGCCTTGTGGAGAAATATGAAGTACGAGGGTGGTGAGGTGGCGATTTCGAGACAAGGAGCGCGGAGTGTGATAGCGGGTACCGTCAACTCGTTGCTGCCGGTGGTGAGCAGACCTTTTTAATTGAATCTTTCAGCGACCACAAGTCCGTCCTCCTCGTAGCAAGGTGACAACCGTGTCCTGTTGGGCCCTCGGAGACAATGGTAACTGTTGTCGGGTTATAGTATGTGGAAGCTCCATGAATCCTCGGGTTATTGAGTAACACTTGTTCCGTGGTTGGACTGACTTGTGCAGAAACCGAAAGAACTAAGTTTGTCAGCTGTCGTCCTTGTGGAATATAGCGAAACTGGGGGCACCCGCCGCACGTGGTGCCTCATTTTTTCAAGCGTCTTGTCCTCACAACCGGAGTGCAGTCCCAAAGGGCTTCAACAGTCGGTGATCCGAAAAAAGGATGTATGAAAAGTTTATATTGCAGTTGCATCGCTCCTACAAGTGCCATGTGTTCGACGGACAATATACTCAGTGCCCAGAAAACGTTTCACGGGTTTCCAGAATGTGATTCTATTCGAGTAATTTTTATTTTGTCATGGTACAGTACATATATAGAGAGAATGGAAAACACTTTGTTGTTATATTAATAGTATAGATATGGGGGTAAGTTCGTAAAGACCACTTTATATGAACTTTTGTTTTGGTGCATTCGTGGTACACAGTGGCATCTGTGCGAAAGTTGACCCGAGCAAAGTACTCTTACGAGAGACCATAATTTATAGGACCTGTGGTATACATAAAAACCAATATATATATATCACCATATATTCTAACAATATTTTGCCCTATTAACTTAGGTCCCCCGCAATATTAATATCACCGGGGACCATAGAAAAATAGGACCCAATTTTTTTTTAGTCATAAGTGAATACTGAAGTTGGCGTGTGTATCGTAGGTCGTATATGCTATGGGCCCCCATAATAGCCATTTCACCGACCCGTACCCTCACGCCACCCTATTAATAGATAGAGACCTTGTCATCTCCTTACTATTTTCGTATTTGACAGTAGTACTTCCCACAAATTTAGGGTTAGTGTTCGCGTTACCATCAACTCTGCCCCTTTGCTTAGAATGTGGTGGAGAGTATGATTCCACATCGGTTAATGTCTTCGTATATACATGTGTCGGACTTAGTTCATTCTAACACACCTGGTTCGTATGAAATAATGTATTTGAAATATATATATATATATATATATATATATATATATATATATATATATAATATATTCAATATCATGCATATACTTCATGCATGCTCGTGCTTTAACTATTTTGATTGCATTATTGCTGAGGAATAATTGACCAACGCTTTGCCACGTGCTTTCTATCGCAAAAGTATTCAGTATACGGGAGAAACTGAGTCTATGGTATACGTGGCTAAACTTTTAATTTTAGCTATATAATTTTTTAGGCAATGTGGACGACTGTTGATTGACTTTTATCGCGTGTTTTGTCTTAACCCCTTTAGAACCGCAGTCCCGTTTTGGGGACAATCCACTCAAATTTCAAGTACTTTGTCCCCAAATCGGGACTTCGGTTCTAAAGGGGTTAACCGCGGGGGAGAACAGTATGCTCGTTCAGCCGCTGCGTCTGACCCACTGTTTATGTGCACGACAGCACGAGCACATTGAACACGTACTTCGTGTTGATAGAACCATGCTGGGTGCTTTGTAGAAGTTGAGGGGTGACCTGGCGCGCACTACGGATTTAAAATGGCAGCCGAAGTATATATATATATATGCTCAAGTTGATATTAATGTGTGTTTTTCAATTCCCCGCCTAAACTTGTCTTGGCTCTACAGTCTTATCTCCCTTGTATCATGTGTTGGGCGGGGACCACGAGACACATTTGGGAGAGAATACAAGGCGGTATGAATGTATGTGCGTATACACAACAGCTTAATGTGTTCAATAAAGGTTAGGGCCGGTCTTATCGAGGGCAAAAAAAACGAAAAAAAACTAAATGAAAAAACGGAAAACAGAGCTAAAGAGTACGTGAGTTTTATTGGTCAAATTGTAAAAATTTGAAGTAGAGATCCCGATGCCTCCGTTTTCACATTTCGTTTTTTTTTATTCCCAGAGGACTTGAAAAAAAAAAAAATGGGTGCCAAATAAACGGAATATGGGATACCCAGGGTCGAAGAGGAACATAGGAGGAGCTCGACGCGTTGGGATGAACTTCCGAGAAAGTTTCTACGACCGGTTGGCAAGCGCACGATGGCCAAGGTAGTGCATGTGGCTGCCACGCGGCTTGTCTGCTGACAGCGCGAGCACAGATGGGTAGGGAATCACCATGGGGTGTCCTCGTAAGAAACCGGGGGATCAGGAAGTAGTGGCTGTGGCGGTATTTTATTGGACATGAGTCCCACTCAACATTCAAACGTCTGCCATCGAACTGCGATAGCCGATACACAAGTTCTAGAGCACTCCGTAGGGAGCGGATTGGACCACGAGAATCGCCTGCTTTGGAGGGTGCCTTACGTGTGCGAGTTGTGTCTATCCACCGTCACTGTCGAGCGCTATCGCCGGGAACCACGTGCTGTGGCGGTTGAGTCATTCCGAAACATTGCACCGCGTAAAAATTCGACTCGGCTTCTTATTTGTGTTGTGTTTTTTGGTTTATTTTGCCCTCGTTAGGACTCAACCTGCTGTTTTTGGTGAAAAACGGAAGTCTGTTCGTTTTATTTCGTTTTTTTTTTCGTTTTTTTTGCCCTCGATAAGACCGGCCCTTAGGGATGGATTCGTGAAATTCGAGCGTCCACACCCCATTTCAGAGGTTATTTTTAAATGCAAGACAGGGGTTTAGGTCCTATTTAATCGACGAGTTGTTGCTTTTCCAACTCGCTATGATTGTTTTAATATACTTATATTTACATCTGATTGCCCGAAGAGTGAATAACCATGCAGGCAAATAAATACGAAAACATTAATTTGAGTGAATTCTCTTTCGGGTCATTTTTCGTGTGATATTGTTAGCTGTAATTAATTTTAAGTTGCCTTCTTATGGAAAGTGAACACGCTCGGTGGGTTCTGGGTCGAGGTTTGACAGGATTGGGTGACCACGATCGAGGCGACAAAGTACGAACCTCAACGAGAGGTGCCGGGAGCAATAGCCCCGCCCAGGCTCACACACCACAGGACAACGTACCCCGGCGGTGGCGCCTCAAACGTAGTCATGGCGGTCGCCGTCCTATTTGTCGGCCTAGTCGATCTACCAACATCCCTGAAACCGAGCAAAGGAGAAAAGCAAGTTTAGGATACGCTCGAAACCTCGTTAGCGGTATCACCGTTGCTGTTCCTCACATGACGCTTGAAGGCTTTTTCCGCCCGCCCAGCCTGGGAGTGATACATTTCTCTTTTGCGCGACTAAAAAGAATAAGAAGCTGTCGTCGGCGCGCACACAGCAGCGCAAACCTTCGCTCTCGCGTACGTGCGTCGCTGTTTGTCGGCTGGTTGTTGTGTGAAGCGGCGCGTTCGTCCAGGTTATTCCGAGTTCTTTCCATTTATTGACAACTAGTACGCCGCTGCCCGGTAAGGCAAAAACCTGTTTTTTTTCGAAATCGAACTAAAATTCGTTTGAGTGAAGACCTTTATTTTCAAATAGCGTTCACCGTTACTATGGGACCTTGAGACAGCCAAATTCGATACTGCTGTGAACGACTACGTGGTGTGCACTATACGACAACGGCATGATCGTACATATATTCAGAAATCCGTCTCGACCACCTTAAGCGTTCCACCAAATGGGTAGTATGGGCTACTCCCCAAATTGTTTCTGACCAACGGGGTTCAACACGTGCAATCCTGGCAGAGAAAATGAGTTCCACAATCAATCGTGTTTGCAGGCGTATTCTGTAGATATTCGATGGGATTCCTTTAACCAATTCAAGGCCTCCGTTAGATCGTAGGTAAATATCAATAACACCCACATTTTCGTCAGACAAAACTATTCAAATCGGCGTGTTTCCTTTGTCCTGCTAGCCGATGCATTCAATTCACGGTTGATTTTGCAAATTACTCCTAACGTTCAGAGGCTACCAAGATCCAGGAGATAGCTTTCTCGTAGCCCTTGTTGTCAACCCTGTTGCTGTAATTGTCTGTCGCGCGGACGTTGTCATAAAGGCGTTGTTGCTTTTTTGTATTCGTCGCACGCTTCTTCTGCGGGGATTGTTCGTGACCATCAGTTTCGCGCCCTCGATCACACCTATTATGAACTATTGCACATTTGAGATGTAAGTAATGTGTTGGTGCCATCTGCTACGCTATAATAGCGTCTTAAATATGTTCGCTAAATACGGTAGGTTGTATCAGGCAGCATATGCTACACGCCCGACAAGCATATAAAAGGTTATAAGCATCAGCGGATACCTCACTAAAACGACGTGAGGTCTGTGTGGGTGAACCATATCTAAAAATTCCAAAGTAGTTGAAACTGTTGTCTCTCTTGATTTATTCTGGGGCTTGTGGGCATTTGTTTATCAGAATCAAGTTGCTTTGATAAATAATTTTTTCGTGTTTTAGTCGTAACTCCAATATCGTGTTTTAGTTTTTAGCGACACGAAACGTACAAAGTATGAGCATGCCCAAACGTTGGCAGCGCCAACCACGTAGAGAAAGGAAATCCGAAGACCGTCTCATCAATTCTACCAAGTACAGAGACTCTATGTCCCACCAGAAAGGCTTGTCTTCTTAAACGGTGAATGTGCTCTTGGCCCCACCAGGACGATAACCAAACCCGTCCGATTTATGAAAGACGGACTGCTGACAGTGCGGGAGCGCTCCTGTAAAGGAATAATGAATGTTGGTGAGTATTGAAGAAAGGCGGCTATTACGGGGAACCATAGTTAAGAGGACCTAATATTGTTAGTAAAAATACTGAAATATATAGGTTTTTATGGATACCATAGGTCCTATTACCTATGGCCCCCCGTAATAGTATGTCTACGCATCCGTCCCGTAGTTTGTACGATCAACACGCATTGAAATTGGTAAACCATAATCATGCCTCGACGTCGCACAATATGCTCCATGTAGCTTGAAACGTTTCCCGTTTGAAGTAGTGCCACGCAACAACTAGGTTACGGTAATGTGACGCATTTGACCCAACAAGGAGTTTCTGTGGCGACATTTGCTGACCATATGAAGAGCCCATTGTACGACGCTGGGACGTATCGAATAACCTACACACGATTGATTGTCTCTACCAGATGGAGGCGTCACTTATAAAAAATAAATTTGATGCTTTGGAGAGAAATAAACGGTGACTTTTAATGTGTGTCGCATTTTGACTACGTTTGCATCTATCTGGCGAAGCCATTGGGGTTTATACGTAATATCTAGAGATTCAATAGATCGTGGTCTCCTCTTCATAGTGATTTCCTCTTACGCAGCGCAAATTGTGAGGTAATGAAACGCACTTAAATGCCAGCACAACGTCACATTGACATTGGTTTAGCTGTAAAAAACATTGGATCTAGTCACCGGGATTGTATCACAAACATTTGTGCTCTAAGGTGCTATCTACACAAAATTGTTTTTTTTTATCGGATATTAGCCCCCCAATGGTGCGAAATACACAATAAATCAAAGATTCATGATTTGCTTTGTCCAAAAGACCCACGTTGCTTTGATCTACAGACAGAGGCCCAGTCTCTCTTGATAGTAGGTTCGAGATAGGCGAGGAAATTTATCGTTTTAGGCGCTGTTGGTCTCATCTTGGTGGCGATAGCGAAGAGCATAGCACAGACGGCGGAGCCGAAGCACTCGGCGACCGAAAAAAGGGGGAGAACGGTTTTGCGCTCCTCGTCTCTTTATAAGTATCCAATTAATCAAGTTTAACTCTGCACAAAGTAAATACGAATTTCGCTTCAAATAAAAACCAAAGCTACCTCCAGACTGGCGCAGCCATCGTCGATGATACCAATTGGTAGCGCCCGGGCCTCAAGCCATGCAAACCATCAATCGTGTTGTCGCATTGTTTGGGCGTGACCAAAACCACGACCGCGGGAAAAAAACTAAGCGGCTAACGTATATCGATACGCGTGATTGTTCGTTTCCGTTACATTGTCCTATGTGTGAGCATCAAAGACCTGATGGTCTCGATGGGTTTGAACAGGTTTCCCGGCGATGCCCCCCTTGCAGCAACGATCAATGATAGTACGCACGCGCTCGCTTAACGGCTACCATTTCCCCCTGAACACATTCGCAACACGATCGCGTGCTTCCATACACATCGCCTTCGTCACTATAGGCAGACATTTGTTCGGTATGCCACGGCGATACACTTGGGAATCCATCGATGGGATTGACGATACTCCGTACTCAAGCACATGCCATTCTTTACTTTCCGAAAACCTTATCGTGATGGCCCTGCGATGTTTTTCATTAAACGTAACATCGGCACGTAGCGTGTAGCGCTCGTTCTGTTGACACCGAAGCCGTACAGCTAACAGCATCTAAAAGTCATTTTCCGCCAAACCCAAGACCCCAAACACCCGGGCATCCAATTTACACAGTGCAGACTCTCTCACACAACAAGGTATGCCGTCGAGTGCACCCCCTCGATGGAAACCACCGTCGCCCACATTCGCAAGTCATATCCAAGGCTATAGTGTACTGCAGATATTAGGGGGCTATTCAAAAACAAAAAAGAAGGATGAACAATGTCACAACCGACAACCCGTAGTGGGGTTCCAGCATGACGTTATCCAGGCCTTGGAGAATCATGGCGAGTGTTACTCCACCCAGAACTGCACCTGAACAACGAAACGGGGTTTGTACAAGCATATAGAGACACACCATTGCGGTATATTAATTACCGGTCAATGAGTGATACACCACAAGCTGACATGGTGCAAAGGAAAGCAGATGTTTGGCGTTGATACATGACGTATAACCTTCCCCTCCCAGCCAGACGGGCTGTACACGAATACACACTGATATATATGTGAGATAAAGTGCGAACCACAAATGTTAGTGTGCGCACACGTATCAACAATCATGTGCTCGACACTTAGTATCTAACGTAGTTCTCAGACGGACAAGTGCATCAAGAGCGATATCTACTACTGTCGGCCACGCATGCTAACTTACAAGTCATACGTACTCCTAGTTATAGTCATGTCAATGTTATATATACACCTAACAATTATGTTCATTGCTACCTCGGTGGGTACAGTGTGAGTCTACCGAACTCATACCCGCGTGCCCGTCTCGTTTTCAAGCCCAAACCTCGATTTGTTGTCAAAGTTTGCTAAATCTCTTTCATCAGCACTTTTGCATGAAGGGGAAATTCGATGTCTACGGGGACCGGGAAGTGTTGATGCTGAAGTTCAGTAATGTACTGACCTCATATAAACACTTATTCAACATTGATCGCGCTCACTTACAGTAGGGAAACATGAGATTCGACTTGTTAGCCAACCACCGACGAAAATACCGATTCGGTGAAGCATCAGGCCGTGTCGTATCGCCACAGGTGCATTGCGACGACGATGCGTTGGGAAAAAAACATGCGGCCTCTATTAAACGTGTTTGTGGACAATCCGCTCGTGTTGCCGACGGCTCTTCCCAATCTCCGGAACAGCAGGATAAATCGATGGACTTTGACAACCGTGGCGATTGAGCGATCCGAAATCAGGTTTGTGCTTCGCCGTTTTGGTGTTTCCCAAAACGTGAGTTTTGTAACCTAGATGGGAAGTTCAACACAAAACGTCTGGATGCCATCGAAACACTCTAACATTCCCCCAGGCCAACAACACTGGCCTCCCCAGACAACCCACCCTGGCCTGGAGATTTATCAACGTCGTCGATGTTAAGACGTTGATGACCACGGCAACCCCATCGCCATAAGCTACGTTAGTGTTCGGACCTCGCAGTATCACCAAATCACAATATCTTCCACCGTACACGTTGGAATGTCGAAAACGCGATAGTCGGCAGTGATGCCAAAGCTAAGGAAAGGTACGGGTCCGCGGTCCTGCTACACGTTGCAAACTACGAATTAAACCTGCCTATGTTATTATGAGCGTGGGAGCTACAGGCGTGTGAAGGTTTATAAGCCTTGCCCGAGATAAAACGGGTGTACCTCGCAGGCACTGCAGACCTTTCAACTACGTGATCATTAACAAGACGTTCACTGCCAAACGACAGTGCCATATACGCCCTGTTGTCGCCAAACACCTACGTGTGCTCCGTGCATCAACAAAGGCGTCCATTAGCTTCACTCTGCTATAAACCTAACATATAAACAGGGGTGATTTGCATCAGGACCCTACGTGTATATGGGTACTCATTTGAGACGATAAATTATGCTGTATGTACTGATAAGGGTTTGATGAACATATATTATTTACCTTTCACGGGCCTTAACGTTTCAAATGATGCCCTGAAAAGGACCGACAGGAGGCTTCCACGCCGAAATGGGGTACTGTTGTTGCCTTTTGAGTGGTATGAATAGGAAAAACAATTGGCCAAGAACTCCACGGGCCAAACATGAATGTAAGCGTTGTCCGAGACCTTGTAAGAATCATATAGAATATTCTGTTAAAAAAAACCTCTTGCCTTCGGCTGCACGATCAGCGCAATATGCTTGCGTGTAGCCTCAACGTTGAAGCCGTGACAGACTTTACCGTTTACCTAGAGAGTGGTTTTTACAAAGCGTAACAAGTTTTCTGTGAAGAAGTTCTACAACCATAGCTGAACCGCGTTCTTCGTTTGTAACTGATAGGCGAGTCGTCTACGCAAATTCCTTCGAACCATGATGCTATGCTGCGCCGACGCACCTCGGTGATGCTCAGCCACACGTCTGTGTACCACCTGGGGTCGTCAAGGCAGAGCTTGAGGTCCTTCGTTTCGTCGGTGTAGAGGTTGAAGTACTGGTAGTCAAGCGTATTGCCGCTGGACGTGATGGTGCTGTGGTGTTTGTCGTTGTCAAACACGTCTAGGGTCCGGGTGTTCTCGTTCCCTTTATGGAAGACGATACTCATGCTGACAAGGTCTTGGGCTTCCTCGAAGGAATAAGTGATGCAGCACCCGTCGTTCTTATAAGAGCCGCCGAGGATATCCCCCTTGCAAGACCAACGAGAGTTTGCCCAGATATCGTTGTCGCGGGTGTTGTAGGGTACGCAGCCTTTCGGGCTGCAGCCACTCCCAGACGTCCGCGTGTCGTAACCATTAGCATCTACGCTAACCCAGGTCCTGTCACCCGCCTCGACGAGTGCTGCAATGGGGGTGGTAGTGTGTGACGAACGGGTGGTTGGGCATGTGTGCAAAACAATCAAAATATCTTTACACGTGTTGTATCGAACGCTTGATTTATGTCTATACTGGTCGGGTTTCACAGGACAACACCTGTGGTTCTTTACATTCCTAGCATCCCCCTAGCTTGGTTCTTGTTTCGTCGCGAAAACCGCGAGTCAAACGCGAATCATATGCTATACGTAAACTTCATATTGTGTACAAGGTCATGCGCTAAGACCCATCATCAAGTTTTGCCACCCTCGAAACTTCCAGAACTCTATACGGCGACTTCTACAACGCTAAGCAAGAAACCACGCACCGGTCAAGATTTTCAATCATGTGGGAATTGACAGCTCTGCGCATTCTACACGCGGTTAGTACTCCGCACTACCTATACACACGTTTCTGCATTTACTTCGTGGATGTGGCATGACGTTCGGGGAAGCGATTACGTTGCCTCTTGCGACTGCTACCGGCGACCATTCGGACTCTTTCGCTCTCAACCAGCGCATGGTTTGCCCTGCACTACTACCCAACACCGGACCTTCGTACATTGTTGAACAATATCTGCCTTTTTTCCTGCAAGCACGTAGGTCGATGCATATTCGAGTTGCAGCGATAATGAGTATCTTGTGGCTACGTGCTTGTGGACGGTCCGAAACGGAGGCGTACCGGTTGCCATCTTTATACACCATGGATTCGTTATTAGTGCAGAGTGTTTCGGGTCAACGGGATTGAACGTCACTACCACTTTCCACATATATATTAAGTACGGCATTTTGCGCTGTTGGCAAACAAACGCGGAACACAGCAGTGCTCAGCATCCGTAAACGGCAACCTCACCTTCACAATACAAAGACACTCACTTCGAAACCTATGTGTCGACGGTGCCAATGTATTGAACGAGATATGCGCCACGAAACCGATTTCCTCAACTTAGGTTCACCTCAGAATGACCACGGCAACACCAGACCCGGTACTACTCCAGTACGTATCTACAAAAAGGAAATTACCAACATATTCATGTTTGTTCTTGTTGCGCTGTATATACTTGTGTACAACTACTTCTTTTGAAATATTACCTGAGGTGGAGCCGACAGTGGCGGCGAAGATGCTGGCGAGGATAGCGAAAGCACGCATGATGGCAAACTCCTGGGGAGATGGATATACTGCGAGGCAGTTAAGGTGATTGCTTGGAGACGAAAAGAGGAGTGGGATGGTGGGTACCCTATGCTCGTGGCTGCCGGTGGGGAAACGGGAGTTCAAAGTTTCGTAGACCACAACTCCGTATTCATTACAGTACCACCGTGCCCTCAAGAGCCCTCGGGCATGACGAATATTATATTATCCGGGTTAATAGCTTGTGGCAGGTGTGTGGACCTTCTGGTTCCCGAGTGCCCTTTTGTACGTCTTCGGACCAACCGGGGCAAAATCGAAGTACGAGTTTTCCTTGCCTGTCTGTCGTCTTGGTGGTGTATGGCGCGACGAGGCATACCTTCCGCAGACCTCGTGGTGCCTCTAAGTTGAAACATTTGCTCCTCACAATAAACGTGCAGTCACCAGGGCGTGAGTGGGTGCAAGGTTTGCCCATCCGCATCCAGACTTGTGCAGATCCATCGACCTTCTTGTGGCCATCTGTGGTACTGACAATGCGCCCAGTCCCCCAGGAGACAGTACATGGATTGTTAGGTGTGCGTCCTACTGTGTTTATCCTTTCGGCATAGTAAAATGAGCTTTGAGTACAGGTCATCACTCGCTAGTGATTTTGAGCACACAATATCATATAACTCCAACACAGTCCTAACTCTCCATGTATAGCATGGTTCCCACCTCGCTCCGCCACACTAGCGGAAATTAACTTATTCAAATATCTTGTTTCTTCACTCGCGCATGCGTTCTGACCAGGTTCCTGGTATATTTGGAGACATAACACCTATATTTGTTTTTCAATGCTGCTGGTAGTAATGATCGTGCTGGTGTAAACGTAAAACAATATTGTACAACAGCAGTAACAACAGGTATAAAAAATTAACCTGACAAATCTCCCCCTTCATTGTGGGCAACGTGCAACTTCGGAGACAGGTGTAGGTTTTCGAGTTTCCCCACACACAGGCATACCCATTCCTCTGGTTCAGCAGCTTCGGATTTTGTAGTCCTCACGTACGGACTGTGATTCCTGCGTGACGAAATTGAATGCCGAAAGTAGGCGATATCGAAAGTATCACTCACAGCAACGAAGTACTCGTACGAGTCTCGAATGAATCCTTGATCATACGGTTGGTTGTTGTTTTTGAGATGCCTATTTCAAGCCTCGTTCGTAGGACGTTCCACACACCAAAGAAAATTAAAGGATTGCTCTACTATCGACTCCATACGTGATGCTAGGACAGTCCATATAATCACGCCTACAACTATTGCGAAGTGTAGTATGGATGCCGAAGTGTTGTTCAAGTGCAGTAGCCCAAGAGGTCGACTCAAGTCTGGTTTGGTAGGCTTGCCTTGGTGGTTGTACTGCAGTCCTTGGTCGGGCAACTGGTGGGTTCGGATGCCACTGATATCGCGTCTGCCCTGTTGTCATTGATGTGCTGATGTGCTAACACGCGCTTCTTTGTCGATGTCACTGGTGTGCTGATATCGTAGCCTTGACGTCGCTGTTGTGGTTGTCCTGTTTCATTGTGTGTGGACGTTTCCGGGAGGATGATGGCGTTTTTTGTTTTTCGTACGACCCGCGAAGATGGTTTGTGTCTCCCCGTCATGTACCCTCGATCACAAATGTCCTAACCTAATGTACTCTAGGTGCTGGCATGAGTGTTGTGCCGTTGTGTATACTAAAATATAAGTCCGCCATATGGCAGTGCACAACAAGATTATACAGCCCACTTTTGAGTCGAACCTAAGAAAATTAGGTCCAAGAAAAACGGCCCAGTGTTCGACAATACACTAAATCATGGCAGGTATATATTGGACTACGCCTAAGGATGTTGGACATGGCATCCGAATACAAATTTCAGGCTTGCCCGGATTAGAGTTTTCTTTGACTGGTCCATACTGTGTCGGTCATTTGGTATATGTCGTACATGGGCGTGTCCGGTTCTACAGGGGGGCAAAAAAGGTACAAGTGTATGAATCCGATGTAGGCGCGAACCAGGAACCACGACAGTAAAGGCTCTTGTAGTCAGGTTATGCCAGTAAAGCAAACCAAACAAATGCCACAGCTGTTGAAGCCGTCTCCCTCCTTGTTCTATTTTTCAACTTGCGTTTTTTTTGGGTAAATAGGGTTGCGTTTGTTTATTGATATATTGATGTGTTCGTGGGTTAGATCAACAGGCACAAGTGGTGTTGATAGCGTGATGCGGAGTTGGGCTGGACGCCGATCCCAGCGATATATCGCGTTTTCTTTTTCAACTGTAGTAGAGTGGTAAAGAGTAGAACGTTTTACCTGCAACATATATCGATGTATTTCGTGTGTGCTTTGATTCGATGGTGTATTGGTATATTGTATAGATGTTGCGGACGGCTGTGAGGCTTTTACGGAATGATGCAGCATCAGGCACAAGGGTTATCAGACGTAGGCTTGATCAACGATACGTTGATTCACTCTTCATTATGAAGGCTAATGTTCTTCGCTTGTTACATCGTGTATCGTGGAGAGTCCCACCAGGTAGGAAATATTAGGTCTGTACATCACCCCGCTGTACGTTATGGAGAATTTCGTTGTCTGTGGTCCCTATATTCATGATATATGATGCTCGTGTTAATTGTGACACTAAACCCACACGATAGTACGATACATTAATACGGCAAATCGATTTTGTCGATACGGTGGCAACATGATGGCCACATATATACAAGGAGTCACCATCATTGCTAGTCGCTATCAGCAAATGTCACTGACCATCTGACCAAGTAACCTTCACACTGCTTTGGTGTGAATTATTGTCGAACTACTTGTATTTTTTCAATCGAAACTGTGTTTTACCGTTTGGGTGTTATGATACCGTACCTGAGGTCAAGTGTTTCGAGTGCCTCAGGGTTTGTTAGTCGCACTATCACCCAGCTGCGGGAACCTTGTGCACGCCGAGCCGACGTTGACCTGCTTCAAGATTGGGCTTGCCTCCGTCGAAAAACTATTAGCCGCTATAACACCAACAGAAGGTAGGTATATATCAAATGCCTGCACGCTCGTGGTTCATAGTAATTTTCTCTTCTTGTAGTCGTTCGTGTCAAACCTTGGTCTACTTCGTGCGACGAACAGAATGGTGGTGCGTCTAACACCCCACGCATGCGCGCGTGTGCATTCGTGGGTTGTATCGCCTCGCTCCGACCAACCATTCCGGTATTGACGCGTGGCGACATGAACCTTGCACTCTCAATTGTTGTAGGAATAATGTGAGAATCTCTCGATGTCGACGTATACGGATAGGTGTCTATCGTACGGTTGTTCCCAGGAATCCAAATGGTTTCCGTGAAAGGATGTCGCGTAGAAGGGGGCAACGTAAATACTCCCGCGAGACGCACGTCTTTCGGGCAGGTTAATCGTAGGCGTTAAGATGAAGACTGAAGCCTACTGCCCTCCAACTCTCACGTCAAGTATTTTGTTGTTCATGGCACAAGGAGTTGGCACTACCGCAAGTTCCTGAATCTTTGTAGGACAACAAAACTGTCCAAGCCAACACTTGCCTGATAACTTGAAAAGAGCGTAGACGATCTATGAGGGCCAGGCTCAAGGATCACGCGGCTCGTAACAATACCACATGGTGTATTTATACGCCTACACTATCCCGGAAGAAGCTGGCCACAGCGGATACTCCGACACTGTGATTGCAGCTTCGTCTTGATGAAAGAGACTATATATAACCATCGTGGATGGCAGGGTTACCGCTCAATCTGCTAGCATGGGAACATTGGGCTCAGCCATGTTGTAACGGGTTTTTCTGTCGATGAATCGGCTTGGGCGGTGTAGTGGGTGCACGTAAACAGCGAAGAAAAGGCTTCCAACATAGAGCATGGACGTTCGGGAGTCGATAGCTATTACTCGTATAAAAACTAGCGCCATCTCTGGTACATAGCCGGTGACATAGAACAATGGAGACTCCTTGTTCTGTATCAGACTCCACCCTCGGTGTCCTCTTCAGCGTGGATAGGCCCGCCCGTACGGGAGCTCGATAGTTCTAAAAAATGATAATAATGTAAATATCTTCATTCCTGCAATACAACAGCCGAACTCTGGAATACAGCACATACACACACACAAATTGTATTATACTACACCCAGGCCCATGTAAAACGGCAGGCAATATAGGCGGAGGCATGTCATTCAGGATTATCAAGCTTGTATGCGTTCAATGAATCGAAACATGCTAAATAAAGACTTATGCTTGCATCTGACGCACATATTTGAACCTGCGTGTCCTCCTGTCTACAGTAGTTCAATACTGCGCGGAACGGAATGGCAGCATGGCATTGACAGTACAACATCAATGAAGAAGGCCCTTCCTGCCAAGACCAATCGTTCCCCGAGCTTTACTGTTAGCATCCCTTTCGAAAAATCTCGAAAGACACCAGCCTCGGGTCGAGTACACGGCAACGAAGAGACCAATATCTGTGCTACAGCATAGAGTACCGACTATTTGTATAACAGGCCACTTCGTGTCGGTGGCAGGGTCTTAAACAAGTAATAAGCAAACCCATAGTTATGTCATACATATCATAACCGCGGTGGTTTCGAGGAGGAAGAATCACGAGGCGTAAGTAGCATGCCCCGAGTCAGTCGACAGGCGTAGAAAACGGCGCGAAAATCAAAGCTATTTCAGAAAAGGATCCACACGGGTATTGTTGAAAGGTGTGACGGCACAGAAACCGAAATCTGCTCAATTCACAGCGCAGCCGTGAAATAAATGTAAAAAGCGGTAGTAAGGAAGACACGACATTTGAAGAACCAAAACACTGTAACGTTCACCGGAACACGAGCACAGACGAACTCGCTGCGACGGGAACATGTAGGCGTGATATGTTTGACTTGTGGTGTGAGCCCATAGACGGACTGAACGGCTCGATGTATTATCCTACCACGCATCAACCGCCCCCCCCCCTTACAACGAGAAGAATAGAAACGACGACCCCCGCGTTTACCTTACGGCGATCCTTTCCCCTCTATTCGACCGCCAGACCCGACTCCCTCAACACACTCCGTACAAAACACCCACGCTTCCGTACCTAAGGCCTTCGTTACGATAAGCAGCTGAAGGCACCGTAAGCCACAGTTACACATAATATATATATCAGCTGCTATGTGCCTGCTATGAGCCATACTTTGGACAGATCGGGTCAAGCTTACGAGGTTGGGACTGATGCTAACAGTCCAGTTGCCACCGTTACGGTACTGCGTTCCCCCCTGAGACCCGTAACATCGACGGCCAAACTTTGGTGCTTGTTCTATTGACGTAAACGTCCGGTTTGTCGACGGACCACTCCGCCGAACTGTTCACCGACGTTGGACACTCAAACTGCACATCAGCTTGAACGAAACACCCACACAACCAATCGGATCGGCTGTGAGCGACGCCTCGTGTGGGACTCGCACACCAGATGCGAGGCTAGCGCGCCTGGTTCTCTTAGCTCGTCAGCACCATATTCGCAGAGAATAACCGAACGGAAGACCACAACAACGATTACAGGACGTGTTTCTTTCGCCAGTGCAACGATGTCCAGGCCTCGAAGAAATCATTGAAGGTGGTACTCCATCCAGAACTGCACTTGAACAATGTAGCGGGGTTGGTCATCGCGCCCAGGAGGGAAACCCTTGTGTGATCTTACCGTCCGACGAACAGAGGTCCACGATTACGAACCATCGTGCACAGGGAGCAAGACCGATTTGATTGATGAAGTGAGAGTACTTCCCCCCCCCCCCCGTGGTACTCAGGGCTAATACTTCAACTAATAATAGTGTGGGACCCAAACCAACCAAGGTCGAGCACACAAGTTCCCATGACCATATATATACTGGAAGCAAACTACCGCCCAACCGTAGCTACAGTACTCCAAAAGCGACACCAGCACACTCACGGAGGCAATATCGTTTAACGTAGTGAAAATATGTGAAATTATTTGTACTGTCTATATTATATATACACGATGTCCTCTGAGGTTCCAGTCGTTGCTGACAGCTAGTTTATCGGGTAAGGTGTACATGTAAAAAAAGGAAACAAGCCGCGTCGGTCAGGTCGGTAAGATCAAATTCTGGATTTGACCCGAAGGGTTGCTTCATTCGGTGTACCAGCCCTTCCTCCTGAAAACGGGGCGTTGGAAATCCTTGTTGCCACAAAGTGTGTACCACGACGTGTACGTACATGCTTCCATACGTTTTGTAACTTCACTCGAATAAGACAAATTGTGACCAATGGGAGATTCGAACCCCGGGTGATGTTTTGTTTGATAAATAAGACATCCACGAGGCTAACACTCAGTCCCTACACTGTTGCTGTACGTATCTTTGAGGTGATGTAGCTACAGACACTGTAATGCCACGATGAATTGCAGAACATTGTTTATATACCCTTTACACGTGTATCACGACGAATTACTCATCTGTTTGCCGGTCGGACTGATTCCTTGTAGTTCGTAACCACTGTCAAAGATTTGTAAGATCTATATTTTTATTGCAATTTCGAAGTCAGTTCAGGACACGATTCTGACATTTTCTTAGACTCTGGCGACCAAAGCAATCGTTGTCGAGAACAGAAACTGATGATTTCAACACCTGACGCGGGGTCGGCTCCTGAATATTCACTGCCGCCGTTTGGGTGCAACTTAGGGCTCTAAACTCGTTTTTACGCCAACGTGCGTATTCTCGAGCCAACTCCCGACCCAACTCGTGATCTAAAACTCTTCAAGCAAGCTGGGCGATCCGCGACCAGGCAAACAGTTTGTGACACTTCGAGAGAAGTCATACGTATTAACCTCATGACCACGTTCGAGTGAATGTACATGATATATGATGTACCAGGTAAACACGAATAGCACACGTAGAGGGAAACACACAGCGTACTGCAAGGCAGATATACGCCCCCCCCCCGCTCTCCTTAAGATTGAGATTGCGCGCAATGTCCGAGCCGATACACCACCTGGGATATATGTTCGAAATATCATTATTTGATATAACGAACCTAGCTTTTTATTTAAACGTGAAAACGCCAAGGCGGCTAGCCCCCGCGGCAACTTGCGCAACATTCGACCTCCGGTTGCACCATCAGCGAAACCGCCGGGTACCTCTCATAAACAAGACAGCACACACACGTTACGGGGACCATTTACCTCCCCCCCGCCACTGGCTCCCTCTGTAGAACTGGCGGGTGTTTAGGAACTCGACACTTAAATTTGTTACACCTGACGCGCTCAACGGTAGCGGTTCCACCTACATTTTCTGAGGCTCTTACCTTGAGGAGCTCCATACCTCACCCGACAACTGACTTCAGGAGAAGTTTAATCAGACCCCGATGAATAATCCCATGGCCCAAGTATTTCATTACTTCAGTTTTCGAACAAGGTTGGCCTCCCGGCAAGTTCATATCAAGGAGCCCCGCCATTAAAACAAACAAAAACAAAAATGTGCAACCTCTCTCGAAGCACGCGTCACCTCGGTCCTTCAGCTTTGTCTCTGATCCACCGCGCTATCACGGGTAACATGCGGCGACGTACTGGGCTAAGTGTGCGAAACTAGAGCGACCAATAATGCTATATTGTATCACACCTCGGGCCTGCAGCTCCATCTCGGATGTACTGTGCTACTTACTGGGCAAGGTGATCCAAGGCTAAGTTACGGCTACGTACCGAGAAAGGTGTGCATTCCATGAGGTACGATTAATGCTACCATATACCACTGCATTTATATTGCTGGGTGAACTTATTACGTACGATACGCACCCCGGTCAATGACATTGAGACAACGCGTTCGGGATGATGAGATAGTCGTGAATAGAAGACTGAGAATGTGTTGGAAAATCAAGACCGAATTCCCTCATACCGGACGATGCCTGTTCTCTCAGCAATATGTGCTTGGGAAGACTCAAGCTTAGGCGATTATGGACCTGCCAAATACCCAATGATGGAGTTTCACTAGACCCAAAGGATTGCATATTGTCTATCTGTACATAAGAAAAATATGCCAGCTTCTTTTTTCGGGCTTGCATTGCTGCAACCATGACTGGGAACGCGCTGCACAAAGCACACGTGTCTGAATTACCGAACCGGGTGTTGTTCGACGAGTGTGGGAAAGGTTGGCCGTACCCTTGTTCACATGTGAGCACCAGGACGATGTGGTGAGTGTTTCCCGACGAGTGAACATACGGGTAGTGTTGACGCTTGAGCTTGGTGTTGCTAACGTCGTCTCGAGACGCAACGCAGCCTTCCCCGTGCAACACAGGCGTCAACACCGTCGTAAGTGAATGCTTTAAACCATCAAGCCTTCGTCGGCAGTACCCTGAAGAAAGACTAACGTGTATTCTCAAACGCGTCCGTTGTCCCAAACACCTCCAATTACGAGTTAAATGTTTGTTTGCCGGGCTTGAGCCTCGTGTACGTATATCAATACCCCGACGTTGCCAACGTCATCCAACCGCGGGTTTAGCGGGACCCCATTTACCGCAAGAACAAGAGACGCGGGGATGCCCTCGCGTGTTCCGCGGCGACACACGCTCCCCTACACGACCAATATCCCGTCCACCACAAACGGCGCACTGGTTCCCCTATAGCACACGGTACTTTATTTTAAATGTAACCTCGATGTGATTGCAGTAAATATTTATTTCGTCTGTTTTCATTTGTTTTGTCATACCTCACAGACTCAGACGGAATTTGTGTTGCTCCCTCAGTCGTGGCGTTAACAAATATTGAACAAGAAAAATTATATTCTCAATTTGGAGACACCACGTTGGTTCACCCGAACACTTAGACAGTGGCACCAGTCAGCACAGACGCCCCCAGACAACGATACAGGCCAATATTGTGCACCCCTCGATGACACACATCGACGGCCTAATACGCACTTCGGGTGCAACTTTAGCCAGGACGGTACTCTCACGATGAGAGCATGCAAAGACCGACGAAATACAACGGGCAACCAGACACCCCATGACCAAATGCTCAGCTCCTGGCGGTGTCTCCAGCCCAGGTTGGGATAATTCGAGTTATCCCTCCGCCCAGAACTGGACCTGGAGAACGTTGCGAGCTTTGTAGAAACATGAAGAAGAAAACGACTTGCGCAACGTATTGGCAGCCAAAGAGTCGAAAGTCTTTTTTTATGGCCATGGTGCAAAGGGCAAGGAGAAAACTGTGATGGTTGCAGCGAGTCTAGCCCACTGAGCAGAAGGTTTCCACCCTTGGTAACGAAGTTTGGCCGACATGAGAGACGAGAGACAACTCAACAACACCAATGTGAGTACGTGGCCGAACGTTTCTGGTTGAAGGTGAACATCCACCGTATTCAAAGTACGGCAATACCAATGCGTCCCCCTGCCGTTGTGTTTACTGACGGGAAGTACCACGTACCACGAGCGGCAATCGTCGCTGACTACCATCTCTTAGCGGATGGCGTATATCTAACAAGCACATTCTACGCGGGGTCCTCTGACAGTTAATAACGAATCTTAGATGTCTCCGCAAAGTTGGCAATAACTCTTCCGCCAGATCTTTCTCATAGTGTGAGACTATATTGCAAATGTTGTTTTCAGGACACGAAGTTTCCGGGTGTTATTGTAAATATTAACGACGTCCTCTTCAACAAGGCCAAGAACGACCAACGAGAGAATGGCACCCTGATTTAATATGTTTAGCTGTAAATAAGAGTACACCAAGGACACGACGCTGGCAGTCAGTGACCATACTGCTCCCGTGAGACATATCGTGTACCTTAAGTGAGACTGTAGTATGAACTGAAGGTGTGTCGCCGCAATTGACAGGGATAGTTTATTCCCTATGCAGGAGACCCTTTGACAATATGGGCGTACAAACATCCTAGTGAAGACACCGGAGAATGTGCCACAGCACTTGACGTGCCTAACTGAAATTTGTGGGTACGTCTTTTCATTTGCATTCGTGCTCGATAACTCCAAACGAAATTTTATGCGCGCAAGTTGTGCAAGCAGGGGGGTCTCGGTCACTGTGCAATGGTGTTGTGGCTCATGATCACGGTCATCGAAATGAATTTTCTATATTATCTCTGCCTAATGATTGCCGGTGTCGATGTAACGTTTTCGAGCAATCGTCTAGACGTCTTTGAAGCCCCAATAGGCACCTCGCGACAACCACACTACGACAAAGAAATTTGACTCTCGCATGCATCGAAACATTTATCCGGGGGACAATATCATTGCCTCGTCTTTTTGTAGAATCCAGGAGCTCTCTATCAGAACCATGCATCGTGGCGACAGGGTGCATGCTCGAGAACAATCAACATGCTATCGGCTTTGTTTGAAAATTGCGCGAAACTCTACAACACCGAATAGCTGTCTCATTGTTCAAACGTCGGGCGAAAGATGAAACCCACAGCCTTTTGTGTGGGTACCTTAGACATTTCCTTCAAGAATGGATACTTTATGAACTATTTCAAACTTACCAAAGAAGCCGGTGACGTACAATATACTGCAAGTGTTGTCCGTCGGAACGTTGTTGTAAGCAACATGATCATGATGCACTTCGTCAATGTTTAGTCTAAACACTTTATCCTGGACACTGTTGGGAGTTTCCAGTCGAGGGTTTTAACTGATTGTAGGGGCATTCCTTCAATTGGTTTTACATGTGACTGAGTGTCCTCCTGCCGTTTCGTGCATTTAAAATATCCTCATGCACCTCGGTGATGTAAAGCCAGACATCAGTGTACCACCAGGCAATACTTGAGGTGGTTGGTCACATCGGTGAAGAGGGCAAAGGACTGGTAGTAAAGGGTCGAGCCGCTGGACTTGATTGTGCTGGAGTGGTTGCCGTTGTCCTGCACATGTCAGGCGCCTACTTGTTCCCAGACACCAGCGTCCCGGTGGCTTGGCAGGCCGTCCGCCTGCCTACCCCAACCAATGCCGAGAGGTCTAGTCGCGACGGATGTATGCTCGTAGGACGTTTTCCTGCATCAAACTTGACTATTTCACAATAAATGATGTGAATCGACTAGCGGCGGGAAGGCGATAAATATGAAAACATGTCCCTGTGTAGCGAACAGACGAAACCGGTGGCCACAGCTAGTCCAAATTATTGCAGAGGGAAACATACATACTTCGTGAAATTGTCCGGAGCACAAGGGATGATGAGAACAGAAACATGACAAGTAAACCGCATAGCCGCCGGGGCTCAGTATGATTGCAGTATGACAACCATCGGGCGGCGTCTCGCCCTGAGACACGCGTTTCGTGGTGACGCCGAACTCTGGCAGTGGTTGGGTGAAGAAGAGTTGGACGCGCGTGGAGGATTCTTGCCGGTTGCCGGCGACCATGTAATATATACTTGAGTGCCCCCCTCTTCCTACTCTGGTTTCGGACATACACAAAACCGCTGTCGAGTTCGTTTTCCTTCTAACTGGTGCGTATAGGCATTACGAGCTTGATGCCGGGAGCGGTCTCGATTCTGTGCACCAACCAAGTACGCCCTTCGGACACGAGAAAAACATAGCAATTTTCCTTCTCGAACTTCTGGGTATGGTAGTGGTTGAATGGATGGTCGTTTATCTGTGTGTCGAACGCCCGTCCGCCTTGGGGGGGCTGTGTGTTGGTTGATGCGTGGTGACAATGAATATGCCGTATAGCGGGTGACAATGATTCATCGAAGGGGAGACATGGCGCGTTGATGCGTCTAATTGGTGTGCTCATCCTGCCCTCTGGTTATTATAATATAGACGCAGAAGACCTGCAGGGAGATTTCCACTTCGCCGCTAGGAACGAGTAAAGAAAGATGTTTAACACGTGCAGTACGGCAGCCCAGCATTTCATCCATCAAGGAGCCCGGATGATCTAGATTTGTGTGGGCTAATATTAGGAGCCCTGCCGCGGGCTCACAACAAGGGGAAGCAAAGCACTGGGGCGTGTAGCAAGCTATGGAGTGTGCAGGCGGCACTGTTTCGGTTTAATCGAACTCAACGTAGGGGAGCGCGTCTTGATGATGATGACCTCACCCTTGCGCCTGTCTGGTGGGCAGATCGTCTGCAACCCCATATTTCTTCTTCCCGCCCGCGACATCTTTAACTGCCCCGCCCTACAGCACGGACCTTGGCGTCAACGATTGCTGTCGTGCTTTGCACCTGTCTTTTATCGCACCACTGGTTTCACCTCCGCCCCTTGACAGGCCAGTAGAAAGTATCTGTCACACGCGGTGCGCCCTCGCGCAGCCCTTTCCATGATGATGGCGATCGTCTAAGTGCACTCCGTTTGGTTGTAATGAAGACCCACTCAATCCAGGCCCTACACAGGACTACTCCACTATTACTACCTTAACAAACAGGCGTTCTTCTGCCTTGCTTGATACGCCCCCCTCGAACGGTACCGTTCGTCTGCGTTTACCACGTCCGTGAAGTCGATCCTGACAAGAACGTGATTACAGAACATGCCTAGATCTTGCCTTCTTTGGTTTCGTCAACGGGGGCATCAGAGCAACATTTCATAGGGAATCTTCGGTATCCTTCTGTAGTGGGCCATGGTCGGGTTCCCCAGGAGACATGATCAGTGCAGTGTGTCGATTGAAATCCAGTTTCGACATCCGCATTCGCCGTGCCAAGCGCATACCTCAAATATTTCAATCTCCTACAGCACCATTCACGCCTATACCTTTTTGAAACGACGCATACCTTTGACGTTCCTGCTGTTCCAACATGGGGTCATATCCACACCACGCTGCAAAACATTGACTACTTGTCTGCACCCTTGGCAAGATGCAGTGACGATAAATGATATGCACCCACCACGTATCATTCGGATGCAAATCATGTTTCACTTGACAATAGAGACGGGCCAGCCTAAACGTGGCAAATGCAGTCAGAGTCACTGGCATCATGTGCGTCAGGCCTTTTGATGATCGCGACAAACTGCACGCGTCGGCAGCGTCCAAATATTAGGCATACTGTATGAGTTTCCACATTCTCGTCACCCTCCCCCACACACACATGGCCTGCTCTTCGTTCTGTTGGGTGAAACCTTGCTGCCATGACGGCTGTGTCCGTCGGGGGCTGGTCACGTTGACACAAACAGCCCCATGTTAAAACCTGTCAACACCCAGGAATGGCGCGAGCATACACTATTGCGAACGGCCCTATTCCACGCCAAACACAAATAAATACTCTTCGACATCTACCCACTCGACTGCTCGCATACTGACGTGGAATTTCAAGAGGATCCCTCCATCAAGGAAAACCTGTGGCGATGTTGTGGAGAACCCATATTCAATGGTTCACTATGGGGCCGTGAAAAGGCACATCAAACGTCAGGTAAAGCACCTGCGCTTTGAGAATTCAACGAAATGGTGGGGTACGTGATTCACTACCTGCGTGCTAGAAGCGTTCGAAGAAAACATCAAGAGTGTCCGTTTCCGGTGTGGTGGAAGCCACTACCGGTGCGTGTGTATATATATGTAAAACAAACACTGGTTTCGTGCTGACGCCACACCGTTTGGCTCTCATTACGCTCATGGTATTATCGGTGGGGAGTAAAGGTGTTTTAGATCGAACCTCCTGTATTGGCGCTTTGTATAGTCGAAGGAGCAGATCACGCCTTGAGGTAACACAGAGATTGACCCATTTCTTACGCTTGCGGTCTCTTGGTACGATTGCCGTTTGTAGTCCGTACGCATGTGACGTGGCGAAAACCAGACATCCGCGGTGAGCGTGTGAAGAATGAAAAAAATTAGTCATCTTCACAAGATCCCTAGCATATTTTGCCTCGTCAATGGCAGTGCAGTTTTGTTCGAGCCCAGACACACGGCTCAAGACCCAGATGACTAAGGCTCCTCACACCATGTTGATATTTGTATCGTCTAGCGTCGATCGCATCTCAGCTTGAAAACAACATATTGGCTTGCGTCCACCGTGTACTTTAATCGGGCGCCATCTCCGCAAGCACGTACCCATGTAAGCCCACACGTCCTACGTACGTGGGTATTCGATAGATCGACGTTTAGACCTTCGTCGTCAACATCCCAGTACATTCTAGATTTTCCCCAGACTTCTAGCACCGCTGACGATGGCTTTACAATAACAAGAAAACGATGCGCTTATACAGCGTTCGCCTCAAACCAACCTTTTCGCATGAGCAACAGTTGTACATACTTGACAATCTTGAATTTACGGGCGTCTTTAGTGATTATGGGACGATTCGAGTGCAGTTTTCTTGTGTAATTATTCGGGAAACGTTCAGTCGAGTGTGACTGACCGTGCAGGGTTTACGTTGAGCTAAATCCACCATGTACCGAGAAAACGTATAGAAGACGGTATCTGGTCTTGCTGTACCGCAAGGTCCGGCTGCCATCTCCAGTGTGTTTTGTTTTGCTTGTGAACCGAATCGTTGTAATGAAGCGGAGCGACATAACCCACTACGTCTCCGTACGTTAAATAACAACAACAGTACCGCTTCTCTTGGAACAACGCAACTCTCAACGCCACTCTGGAAAAATTATAACTGAAATGGAGCGCTGTATCATATTATAGCGATAATGTCATGAAGAAGAACCTCTCCAGCATCAACCAAGCTTGCGTCGGTGTTGTCCCGGCCATGACAGTTTATAGGAGTGCCTCGTTAAGTGGTTCGTTTTATCTGCCATTCGCAGATAGATACCTTTGCAGGTTCGCCGTCATACAGGCCGCGGAGAAAGAGACATGACCCCACCCACCTTCCGCCGTAGCAACTGAGGAAGGGTACCCGGTAGTCACGTCCCATCCAATCCGCGGTGTGACAGAGATGGGCGCCGTCACCGCTCGAAAGGCGCAAATCGCCGGGCAGTCCCGTTTGCTAACACTACCACTGCTTCACTAGAGCTCCGAAATGTCTGGACAAATCAACCCCCTCGACAGTGGGAGCTCCAACATATGTTACCCCATTGTACAGGGAAAGATCACAACGCCTACTCATCGAATAGAAAGGCGAATAATACAAGGCGATATACGGGGCGAGTGAAATGGGTTCTTCCAGAGAGCTGGTCATACGTGCGCGTGACCGCATGCCGATTAGCAGATCTGCGAGCGTGTGTCCCAACATCGTCGCCCCCGGATCAAACTCAACCCCGACCTACTTCTCTTGCTCAGGTACAAGGGTAGAAAACGAATCTGTCAACTCGCTATAGGGAGGTTTCCTACCCGGCGGACGGGGTCCCACTCACCTCCTTTTCAGTTTTCCTTCCTCGTTTCGGCACACGAGACACTTGACAGGGATACTGTGCTTCCTCTCGCTCGGCGAAGGGCGCGGGAAGTAAAGGAAATAGTTGCATATATTCATCCCAGAAGCAGGAATCACCAATATTACACAATCGACAAACATATAAACAAGTGAAATATTCAAGTCACTGCATTTCACGGCAAATCCGCATATTAAGCCGCGGTCGCGGATGGACACAGGCGTCCAAACTATTAGCCACAACCATCAAACCCATGCAGCCTAGTTTGGACAAGGTTTCAATGCAAGGATTATGAGGAGCACCGACGAACCCTCGTGCAAATCAACTGGAGTTCTGGGTGTATTGTTACGTATCGTATTGCCCCAAGCAACGAACACGGAATGACATATAGTGCACGAATTTTCTCACTTTATCTCGCAACGGATCTGGCGTGGGGGGGGGGGGGGGGGGGGGGGGGAGGGGAGGACCCTAACGGGTGGCATCGCCCCCTCTGCGATAGTGTAAACCCTTCAAAATGCTCGACGTATCAATGCAAACGCTACGCGTCCGTACCCGTCACATGAAATATTATTACCCATGCTCCCTACATATTTACGACCGCCACAGCAATATGCTATCGGGAATACCGCTAACCAACCTGTGTACACCTCATAGACAATTAAAAGGTTTGGGATTAACCGTAACAACGCCATAGTTGTAGTACACGCCATGTCTCAAGGAGGTGATCATCGGTGTTCCTGAAGGAAAAGTACCGTTCACCTCGACTTTGACCCGAAACCAACTCGCTCTATCCAGAGCCAGAGATGTGGACACCTACTACTTATTCAGCTCATCTACAAACAACAACGGCCCCCACACATATGGGACGGGTATACTGGAAGCACTGTGTCCGTAACACCTTGCGGGAAGTGCACGACTGTGGTATTCACGGAACATCCAATGCGACGGTTTGCTGCCGATCGTTACATCACTTTACGCTCGACACACACGCACACACGCACATCACACCGCGTGACCATACACGACGTAGATTTGTTTCGTAGCTTGACGCTGGGGCCTTCAAACAATCAGTTGAAGCATTACTCCACCAAGAATTGCACCTGAACAATGTGTCGAGGGTCGACAACGGACGAAATACATAGGAGTTATTCCCAGGTTGTTGTCAGACAAAGAGGTATTTTCCTTCATATGTGCCTCATGGCAGGCAGACCAGCGATGCAAGTTGAATTGGGTTTTATGCCCTTGTTAGATACAGTGGGTTTGGCGCAGGATTTGATGACCGCGTGGGTGGTCCGGCAACACTTGCAACTTGCTGATAAGCATAAGGGAGGAAATCGTGCTGTTTGTTCATTTTTGAACTTCAGCTCCATGTCACAGAAAGGATTAATCAGGTTTATGGTATGACAACGTTGATAGTCAGTGGGAGTTTACCCTTTGATACAAAGGTTGCAGTGTGTTCGTTGGGGTTAAAGCTGTGCACGCGTCGCTTCCAGCCTGATTATTATGACGACCAACTCAACTATACAAAATAGCCTCCCCGATAGCCATGTAGTCATCCCATTTATGACAATAATAACCAGCCATTGATTAAGGGCCATAATGATTGCCGTGCTGGCGACAACACCCAAACGCGAGGTATCAGGTTTATAAAGTGGTTTGCACCACCTATGGTCCTCAGATTTTTGTCGTAAGTTCCGAAATGGATGATGACTAGATAAACATTCAACACGCTCTGTGGGCATTCAATTCAACAACGGTGAACATCACAGCAACACTTACTGTTACGTCAGGCCACCAATGCTCATGGAGTCAAAAACTATTACCTCCTCGCACCCCCTTCGCCTCTTCTTCGATTCGTGGAACACAGGTGCAAGGTCATGTCTTTCGTGTGAAGGTCTTTGGTGCGTTATAAATTATATACCTGCTTGAACAAATGAGGCGTTCATGCCCGGCATGCCCAAGCGCCCTTACCAACAGCAACTGGGTGAAGGTCGCGGCCCAGAGTCCTCTTTTTGCGAGGTACCTGGTGTATATCTAAGCGCAGCTTCTCGAAAGAAGGAATTGACCATCCCACAGCTTGATGTAACTCCGCGCCTGATAGAGTTGCCAACATGCGTGGACTTCTCCCATAAATTCACGAATACGATCAACTTGACTTGCTGGATGCAGTGCGCGGACGTATGAATACATGAAAAATATTTTAGACCCACTCTGGACATGGAGAATCGTCCGCCATGAAATGCCATTATCCTTGTATTATTCGTGTCTACCCGTGTAGTTTATTACATGTCAAAATAATCAGTTGATGACCATGCCTAAGTGTGGTTCTACCTGCGGATTTGCGACCTCGGCTGCCTGCCTAAGCGTTAGAATTTTAAATATGTTGTTGATTCTCCCAGACCCACCTCCGTGATGCTCAGCCACACGTCAGTGTACCACCTCGGGTCGTCGAGGCAAAGCTTGATGTCTTTGGTCTCGTCGGTGTACAAGTCGAAGTTCTGGTATCCGAGTGTCGAGCCGCTTGACGTGATTGTGCTGTGTTGGTCGCCGTTGTCGAACACGTCTAGGGTCCGCGTGTTTTCATCCCCCTTGTGGAAGGCGATGCGCATCCTAACAATGTCTTGGGGCTCCTCGAAGGAGTAGGTGATGCAGCATCCATCGTCCTCATCAGAGCTGTCGAGAATGCCCCCTTTGCACGACCAGCGAGAGTTTGCCCAGATATCGTTGTCCCGCGTGTTTGAGGGTACACATCCGTTCGGGCTGCAGCCACTCCCAGACGTCCGCGTGTCGTACCCGTTGGCGTCGACGTCGACCCAGGTCCTGTCGCTCGCATCGACGAGGGCTGAAAGGGTGGCGGAGTGCGATATGTAGTTTGTTGTGTGATCGTTGGGATGTTGGTAACGCTACATTCCTGGTCAAGTGGCTTCACTCCTTCCTGTTTTTTTCCACGTAAAGGAATATATGAATATTTTGGTAGGAAAATATGCTCGAAGAGGCGATATACATACCACCTATGATAAGTTTTGGAGATTTCTAAATATTGAGATCGAATTACGTTTTTTTCTTGTAGACGGAGTTCTCCTACTTACTGTCATATCAGCACTTGAGCTGCAGTGCTCTTGGTGTACCACCATCAGCAGGTTGTGGTACCACCATCATGAACAACATACCCTAGTACCTGGTATATGTTTGCATTGGCAAGGTCGCGCACGAAAATACGCCAAAAACTTGGTACTGTATACCTGGTATAAATTATAATGGACAACAACTGTGAAATCGACGATTTCGTTGAAACTCACTCGTCTTTGCCGAGATGTGTATGTTTCTTTGATCGCGCGTACTACAGGTTGTTTATGACCTCGTGGAGGGTATAGATTCCGCGTAACATGAGCAAGACATAATCTGAGGTCCCCTTGCAATGTGGGAGATATGATATTTTGGTTGGTAGTCTGTTCAGGTTTTTGGCCCCTGTCGGGATGAAGGTATGGCCGAAGACCCAAGCCACCCCCTTACTCTAACTCTAACCCTAACCCTAACCCTTCCCCCAAACCGCAAACAAAAAATGACAAACCTGCCAATTAACGCGGCTGCGCCGCGTTCACATCGAACCAGGAATATTATCAATTGCGGACGACGATTCCGAAGTAGGTGCAGACCGCGCAACGCAATTTTCAAGTCAAAACTAGAGCTCCCTTCTCCCAGTTTGCAAAACCTACTCGGAGGGGAGGCAGAATCTGAAGCTACATAGTTCAGGCAGTGTCTCTATTTCAGAAACTAACAGGCTTCGAAGTATATGCTAATACATCAACATATTTTTGGAGGTTGCACGTAGCTTAGCCACGAGTTAGAATCCCCCTCCCTATGTACGAGTGTTCCATACCTGCACCTACCTACCTGTTGTCACTGTTTTATAGAAGAAATCTGGATCCCATCATCCTAACTACTACAAAGCAGCAAAAAATAGTAATGACATACGTAGATGATGTGTCTGCATTTTAAAGAAGACCCAGATTGCGAAACCTACTCAGATATTTAACCCATTTAAACCGCAATCAGTCCCGTTTATTGGACAAACAACTCACATATTACGTGGGATATCCCCAAAACCGCGGACTGCCGTTCTAAAGGGTTTGAAGGGGCCTGCGAAAGACAAATTTTACAAAAAAATCGTGCGAAATTCGAACTTCATATATATATATTCGAAGTACGAGTGAGCAAGAGCTATTTTTGTATTTAAAATTTAAGACGGCGCGTGCTTTATTTTCATCCACGTAGAAAAAAATGGTGGTGAGTTCACTGACCACAAGTATTGCGGTGGCTCATTTAGTTTTGGGTTGGGCGTCCACTCACCACAAGTATTTGTAGTGCTCGGATTTTTTTTTATCATTTCGCCGGTTGCAGACCTTTCAAATAAAATTCGTTGTGTAACTGGAAGTCTTAATACTGAAAACACACATTTTCAAATATCATTGAAAAAATCGAGAATTTGCGTATCGTACGAGCTCGAGCTCACTAAATACCCCCCCCCCAAAAAAAGGAAAAGATTATTAGAGATCCCGAAGCGATAGTGTAATAATTAGGCGTTATGGTTCACGTTTTTGGCTGAGTACCTATCAGTAGTACGTAGCTTACGTCGACAGCAGCAGCGGGCACTATTTAGTTGATCGTGGTTGTGGGAGTACCAAGTGGATACCGTACGGGACGGTGCTTGCAGACTGGTAGAACACGCGAACAGAGAGGGCCCGTGGCTTGCACTCGGACAGCGGTCGCTCACTGGGCCAGGTATTCGTGATTTCTACTTCGACAGCGGGACCGGCTCGTGTGTGATTGATCGCGCTTGTGAGACTACCAAGTGGGCACCGCACGGAACGGTGCGGGCAGACTTGTAGAGCACGCAAACAGACAGAGGGCCCGTGGCTCGCACCTGGACAGCGGTCGCTCGCTGGGCCAGGAATAAAAAACTCTTCTTATGGAATTTTTGCGAGAGTTCCGAGAATCCTGGGGAGGTAATACGCAAGCCTTCCCGGGTCAACCAGTATAATTTTCGAGCCCCTGGTTTATCTGCATGGTGATACGAGTCAAAACGACACTCCAATGTACGTGCTTCGCCCCGTTTCTGCTTTTTATCAACATTTCGAATGCCCCTAAAATAATTCACCATCCAAATCGGCCTGTTTTTTACCAGGTATAATGTTTATACATACATATGTATATATAATATATATGTATATACACCTTTACCGTGCTCACGAGACTGTGGTATCATCTACCAGGGTACCAGGTATCATGGTTTAAGTACTCAAGCCCATTGCATCAGTGTTTTTTCATATGTATGTTAAGAACGATAAAGGCTGTTGGAAATATTGCTCCCGAGACAATTTATACTCACTCATCATATTGTTTTGATCATTGGCTGTTCGTGATTACTTCAATATAGTTTACAGCCTGGCAAAAGGAAGTTGTCTGCCGCCGTCAGCAGGCCGAGCATATCCCACGAGGCAAGGGTGCTCACAGGTGAACAATAGCCGAGAAGGTGTTTCAACGTGAACCGAGTGATAACGGGTGCATTGCTTTAAAACTAAAGAAACCGTTTGACTCTACGTAAAGCTATTATACGCCCAAGGTCAACGATTTCTATAATAATAGAGTACATTGTTGTCTGGAAAATCAAGCATTTTTCTGTATTTATTTAGAGGATGCACCAGAGGCCGTCGTGAAACCAAATATGGCAGTGTAGCAAGATTACGGCGATACGCTCTGGGAACAAGTGCTACCATCATAGCAGTAGTAGTGGAAGTTTATACTATTATTATTGGTGTTGTATTTCTGAGTGTGCCAGGGTCCGAACGAAATCTTGTCACGACTATTTTAGTTAAAAGTCTTTAGACCCCGTGAGTATTGCTATTTCCTGTTCAGTATATCACATCATCACCACAGTGGAGGGTTCTATAACCCAAACGACTACCTACATGGACCAATTGAATGTCATGTCTGACTCTTGATGACACCTGGTAGGTAAGTTATCGACATGAAACGCTTGTTTTGTATCCTCCCCATGACGCCTGGACAAGATACGCTCCTTCGAACGCACCAACTGCAAAGATAAGACCAATACCGCACCAGTGTTGGGACATTCACGTTCTTTAGCGTCGTACTTGACTTATTGACATTCGATGCGCCTTAGCCACGATAGCTTATTTCTCACCTGAGGTGGTGCCAAAGGTGGCAGCGCAGATGGTGGCGAGGATAGCAAAAGGGCGCATGGCTATAAAGTCTTGAGTAGGAGGGTGTAGGGCGAGGCAGCTGAGGTGGTGTTTTTGATAGGAGAAGTGAGGAGTGAGTTTGTGGGCGCACGACTCCAACTTGTTCACGACCGGTGGATTTGAGGCCGAACCCTGAGTGACCGCATTTGTTTTTTGGCGCTGTGTGGCATCCAGTCTCTGAACAGCTCTGGGCGGTAATCTATTATTTTTTCTCGGAAAATGATTGTGTTCCGAACTCGAAATAGATATACCGTGGTCTTGTGAGCGTGTAGCTTTTTTAGTTTCAGACAGACCTATCTATACGAAGCAAGCAGTGGAGCGAACAGTAAGTACTTATTATGCTATGACAGCTTTTGATCTGTTTGTTGTGTGATAATCCGGTGCTGCAGCTGTAGGAAAATATTGCGGGCATTCTTCGCCACACGCTCGAGGAATCAAAACCGAATGCATGGCTGGGCCAGTCAACATTGTAAGATGACGCTGGACCAAACAACCACATGATGCGCACAATCAAGCAGCAGCCCTGAACACGATCAATAATCAACTTTGAAGTGCATGCTGCACATTGCCTCGCGGCAAAACTAGCACTACTCTACTTCCTCTGTTCCATAAGTCCGGTCGGTTATTATGGGCGATTTTGGTTTAGGTGGAACGGCGTTGATGATGACCTTTACGTTAGGTTCTGTAAAAAGATACTGCGCAGACGAAGCAGATGAAAACAAATACTCATTTTCAATCCTAATAATATGTCCGGATATACCCCATTTTGTCAATTTTTGAGTTGCTTTGTGAGATTTGCGGTGGGGATGGGGCCGGGGTGGTCGGTAAAGCTAGTAACGCTGCCTGCACAGTCGCCAGACCAGACCATTATTGATCTGGGTTCCGTTGCATCTCTCAAGTCAAGGGTGATGTGGATGAACGCGAGTTCGGTAGACGAGTTGGGGAAGACTATCTTCTACCAGTACGACGAGTACGACGGCGACACCTTAGAACGGATATAGCAAAGCCTCTTCGAGGGTTACAACCAAGCACACCGAAGTACAGATGATACCGACTTAGTGTGGACCATACTGGGGCAAGGGTGGGGCAGACTGCGGCGACGTTGGAAAGGGCGGTAACATACGATGGGGATGCCTTTCAAGAGGTCTTTCAACGGGCTCGGGTCTTTGCTCTCTGATGCTGAGGACGATTTATTTGTGTTTTTTTCCCCAAAACTTCTGTGCCCCTGTAAAAGAGGCGAAATACGGCCATGTTTGGGCGGAGTGAGTTTTTTTTTGCCGTCCGGCCGCATGGTTCAACAGATTGCTGCAAACCAAACCAAATGATTCTAGCTTAAACATACGGCGAAGAAATCGATATATACATCGGAAACCAGGTCGGACACCGGTAGGGTCTCGTACAAACATAACCGACCGGACTTATGGGACAGGGGGAGGACAGCAGTCAGTCGTAGAACAACAATCTCTTGTGGACGCGCTTCTTCGCCACGACTGTAAAAACAAAGCAATAACAATAAACAAAAAAGGGAAACACATTTTTCATCGATTTTTAAAGCCCTCCGGGTCCAACGGAAATTCTGTGTATGACATCCTAGTCCTCGCAACCGTTCCTATATATTAAAAGGGACCAGAAACGAAAACAAAATATGAAAACATGAGGAGAAAACGAACAAACAAAAATCGGGAAAAAGTAACAAGAAATATAAAACGTCCGATCAACATCCCAAACGAAAGCGGATATTTTTTTTCAACTCCAAAACCAATCGAAAAAACGATGACTTTGGCTGGCGCAGAATATATCGGAATAAACAAACAACACCAAACAAATGAATCAACCTTTTGTCCGTACAAATTAAACCACGATATAAACGTTCAGCACTCCTTCAATATCGATACTATTTTTGTTTTTCTCTGGTTTTCAGGTTGGGTGTCATTGTTACACATTCAAAAAAATGTAAGAGGCCGCTCACGGTGTGCCTTCCTGTCGCCGTCCATTTCACCACTACTTCATGTAATATGGGGTCAACTTCTTTACAATCGACATGACATGACAGGTTGTACGAGAACGCATTTTCTAAAAACGGCTCTCCGTTGTGTATACGGATACGGACGGATGAATCATACGACAGCGGGGCAACCGCCACAATCTTTGTTGCCGCCTCACATTTGTTCATTGATGGCACCGTAGGAAACGCTACGCTATGAACAAGATGAACACCTCAGAATGTATTAGCCGGACGAACATGATATCCCTTCCCAGCTATGATTGGTGGTCATACCGCCAGCCCACATCTATTTATTTGTGGTCGCTGAACCGGTAATGAAAAACGAAACTGAACCAATGATCGCCTCTTGCCAGTCAAGTCATTCATCACTCTTCCTTCCCAGACACCTGAGATAGCTTGGCCTTCCCACTCGTATCCTTGACTTATCCACCATGCGCTCCTTCGCTCTTCTCGTCGCCATCCGTGCTTCCGCGTTTAGCATACCTCAGGTACAACATAGGGCTACCATCTTGGGCACGTACGTATATATGTGCTGCGTTAAAAAGTCTGAGTGGTGAAAACATATGGTATAGTATTGGTTCGTTACACTCTGGTGAAGCCTACGGTTTGTCGGCTGCCCATTGAGGGGTGAACATCCCGTTAACGCAGTGGGTACTGTCAAAAAGAAAGAAAGTGGTTGAAGGTATCATTGCGTTCTGTATGTTCCATATATTCTCGCTCTACTACCCAGACAATGATATATCGTCCTTACCCAGCGGAGTCGGTGCGAGGGGTCTCATAGATCAACATGTGATAATCACTTGCGTGTGGGATCTCCACCGGGTCCCGGTTAGATTTCATCATTCCGTTGACGGTGATGCAGGTTCGATAGGTCCCCGGCCTACGGGTCAAGAGAAACGAAATATTTCAGGCTTCCTGTCCACGTTGGTATTCCCATCGTTTAACATGATTGTATTCCACGTTGGGAGTATTGTAGAAGCGTTGCGTCCACCTTGTGTTTTTTTCCGTCGTCACCTGAAGATGTGTCCAATGATAGTGATTGTACGTTCAGCACTACTAGCCCTAAACGATCGAGTTGTTCTCGTGAGCAACAAATACACAGAGTGAAGGTGAACAGTTTATGTGTTCTCGTGTATTTTGGTTGGGATAAGCCCGTGGACAACCCATCGCTATATGTCTGAGATATGGTTAGGCGGAACGTGTGTGCTAGTCAAACAGCCCATGAAAAGATCAACGAATATCTATTTCAAAGATCGCAATTGAATATTTCTCGTCGTTACGTACATCACTACATTTTGTTAGGACGTAGAGTGGCATCTCCTGCGGAGGAAGTTGTTACTTTTTCGCTCTAAATTCTAAAGTCAATGATTCGTCCCGAGTTTCGTTTGTGTCCACAGGTGGTCGTGTGTTCGATCATAGGTATATTGATTTCTGTGTACAAGCGTCTACGCATTCCTTGTATTTTTCGTTCCGCATAGAAACGCGGGATGCAAACAGACGGTTATCCAACCTGAGCCTATTTATCTTGTAAAAAAGAGTGAAACTACGCGAGTTCTCAGGAAGATCGCTTTGTGTTCGAAGACGTAAATTTCTCCAAACAAACTCGAATGTTGCGTCGTGAAATGTGCCTCGTATGTGCTCAGTTGTGATTCTTGTCGGGTCTTGTTGAAAATACGGACCAGCAAGGAGTGGCAGCCTAGGTGTACTGGCGTCTCAAGCCATCGCTTTTCTGCGGAAGAAGGAGTCTTCCCCTACTCTCACAATCGATGATCTTATATACTCAACTGAAGAGCCCGTTAAAAATGTTTATGAGTTGTAGTGGAATCGGAACAAATCACAAATATGTACCTTGGATACTTGATTGGTAGGCAATTGCTACGAGGGAAAACTATAACTGCAACAATGGAACGAAACCCATGTAAATGAGCATTCTCGGGTGTTGAATTTGATAATCCGGGGGGATTCGGCTGAATAAAGATGTCACGAAAAATATAGACTCAACATCTTGAAGTACCGACGCGCACCGTGAAAAGTGTGGAATGTTCTGCACAAAGAATTACAGCCATAATAGTATCCTAACGCTTTCATATATCCCTTCCCGTCGCCCGTCGGATATATCTCTCCTCGTAGCCCTCGTCGACGCCAGCGAGCGGACTGTAGTCAACGTCGGCGCTAATAGGTACGACCGACATCGTGCAGCGGCTGCAGCCGGAACAGGTGCGTACCCTCCAACGCCAGGGACAACAATATATGGTCTAGCTGTCGCTGGTCGTGCCAAGGCTATATCCTCGACAGCTCTGATCAGGACGATGGATGCTGCATCACGTACTCCTTCGAGGAACCACAGGTCAGTATCCGCACGCGTATTACTTTCCACAAGAGCGATGAGAACACCCGGACACTGGATGTGTTTGGCAACGGTGACGAACCCAGCACAATCACATCCAGCGGCTCGACGCTCGGCTACCAGGACTTCAGCCCGACGAGACCGAGAACATCAAGTTTTGCCTCGACGACCCTAGATGGTACACTGACGTCTGGCTGCGCATCACCATGGTGCGTTACGGAGGTATAAAGAGAATACTGTGTTGCAAACTCCCGAAGAAATGTTGGCTCTCAGGTCCACAACAGTTATGGTATGGAGTCATGGTCGGAAACACACTATCGGTATGTAGAAATATCCTAAATAATGTACATGGCATATCCCTTTCAGGGATATGGACTTTATATTGCTTTCGGCTGCTCCGTTCGACAGAAATCCTGCCTGAGATGTACTCGTTCAACGTTCACTCTAGTACAGCAGTTCCTACGTTTGCACTCCTTCAACGTTTTGTGCACCACAGCAACTTCTATGTAGGGCCTCATGGGTTGCCCAAATGCAATAGCTGGCCTTTTGTTCGTACATATTATGGGTCAACGACATCAAAACTGCAACCTGGTTCGCAGTAGATTACCCATACTTTCGTCCTCCAAAAAATAGCCATTACAGCGACGCATGCACGCGCCCCCCATGACCGTACACGATGTGACTTCTTCATCGGAAAATTATTAGTTGATGGTTGAAATTCCCAGACCCTACTATGCACTGAGGAATGGTGTTAAGATTTGTCACGGGACCAGGCAGAACCATGTGGCGTGCCCTCTTTATATAATTCAGACGTGCTCTTTGACAGAATATATCGTTCACGTTTTAGCGCTGACCGACGCAATGAGTCTGTCTCGCAGCAGTGGGTAGGCGTTGGGGAAATACCCATGTAATCGACGCAGCTTCTGCTACGTTTGCCGGATAGTTTTGTAATCGTCGCTTTTCGTTTCCGATTTCGCAAGAGGAATATGCGACTTGGGGTACTTGATCTGGCTAAAACGCAGGAAGTGTGTTTCACTTGGCAGGGCTAATGTTGAACCTCGGCCTTAGGGTCTTCAGTTAGCCATACGTTTGCACGAGAAAGCGGTCGATTCTGTTTTCAAACATTGAACACTTCACTCACCCGAAGCCAGTCCGCCTGGGTATGAGCGGCTAGACCTGCTCCATTTAACCCACCCTACTTTCCCACTGTTCACGATGCGAGCAAGTCATCTCAACGTGCCTGGCCTCGGATACTTTAACACTAACAACACGATGATTCTTGTCATGTGCTCGGGCAACCACATTGTTCAGGTTCAGATCATGGTGGAGTAACTTTTCAAGCGATTCCTTCAGCTCCTGGACACCATCGCGCTGGGAAACAACCATATCTATGCCATTAGTTTCGATAATGCGTATCGTCCTCGAGTGTCTAGTATAGAGTGCTGTCATCGTCGACAGGCATTATTACGTGGTAGCCTTCGACCTACCGTGCAGTTCATCCGGCCATGCACGTCCCTCGGGGTGTCCCACCAACCAAGCTTTAGGAAGAACATGCCAACACAGTCTGATTGTTCGTGGTGTGTGCGCAGTTCAAGTGTTCATTGTCGGTGGTCGGTTTCACTCTCTGTGTGTTCGGCTACAGTGTTGTGCGTTCAAGCGAACGTGAACTAACTGTTGATCATTGGTACACCAGGGAGCACATTTTTGAGACCGGAGAGAACCAGGACGGTGGTATTACAACGTTTTAGCGGGATGCTGTACTCTTGTTATTCGGTTTGTACATGATTCAGGTGAACATATTGAGCGCAGCGTGTTGACGTCCCTGCCAGAAAGACAACAAAATATTGGTTAGCTTTAAGAATATATCATTTCATATATTCCATGTCACGTGCGCAAGCGTAGCGTTCGTGTCGGTATGTGAAATGTTTGCTAGGTGACACACTAGAGCCGAGGTAACAGTTTTTTCCCGCAGAACACACACCCTCGCCGCTTGGCGAGGGTCTTTTCTTGCGAAGGCAGCGGACACATGCCAAGCACCATCCGTCAATCGATGCTCGTAGAGTCGGATTGAACGAGACTAAAATATGCAAATGGTTAGCACAAAGGCTTTTTCTGCCACATATAATTGCTTCTGTTTTCGTTTGTCGTTGTGGAGGAAGGCACGATGGTGTTGGTGGTGAGCACCTCGTGCATATTGTTTGCCTGTGACTATGTGTGACGGCTGCTCAGTGTATCGACCTCGTAACGGAGCAGTGAGTAGAACATTTCTTCTCACCAGCGTACACATCGACTGATGCCGTACAATTACCGCCCCAGCGCTTGCGTTAGAGCAATGCATCAGTTTGCCCTTTTCCGTGCCCATGAGGAGGCACCAAAATTAATGTCACGTGTATGGTTCGTTTCCGTTCCGCTGTGAACATGATATCAACGACACGTCGTTATGTGTAGGGGATGTTGCTTCTTTCTAGCCTGATCGCGTAGGTAGAATCACATGCTTCCCTACCAGAAACAATATCTCAAAAGTGAATTCCGGCGTCGACACACCTTTCAACCCGTCGGAGGGCTGATTCGTTCAAAGCAAACCGGCGTGGCAATTAGAGAAACCTAGAGTATTGGCGTGGCATCGGCGCCTACATACATGAAATAAAACTTCATTATATATTCTAGCATTGAACTACGGCCAAGGCCAAGTAGTTCACGCTGCAACTCGTTCTTCATGACGTGTCAGAAACGGACCATGGTCGACCCCGTTATACATGACCCACCTAGCGGCGATCAACTCGAGCTATCTGGAATTTTGACGGCTCTGGAACCGTCTCATCAATATCAGACAGTCAGTTAGCAGTAAACGCGGCGCATGATATCGTTGCGGCATTCGGTCGAGTCGCTGAACGGTAACAGTGACGACGGAGTTGAATCGCCGGTTGATATGTTTCGTAGACAGGTAAAGAACGCTACTCGTAGAGGAAACTCGTCGTGTGCGCAAAAACACTTTGCACTGTTCTTCAGAACGGGACCCGATCTACCTACGTACTGGGGTATACCTTCTCCAGTTGCACGGTGGGTCGCTCAGACTGCCCTGCCACAAACGTTAACATACTGGTCTCCTAATATATGGGATTATGCCGCTTGTGGCGCTTCAGAAGGACATTCTATTGATTTTAGGGGCGAAAGTCATTTTAGTGGTCCCAATCCCAAACATTGTCTTTTCTTTATTTCTGACCAATCGAGGGCGTACCCAACGCATACCCCCACGGGCCACGACATATGGGAAGTCATCTCGTCACACGCTTGGGAATAAAATTCACCCTGAACAATCGACGGATTACCTCCAAATACTCCGCGTTAACCACCCATATATTCCTTTCGCTAGCTAACACTGGCATAAACACCTTCGGGACATTGTAGTTTCGTGAAGACCTTGAGCCACCAAGCCCCGGCCGTGGCGACATTGCACCCGACTATGCAACCCGATCATGCGTATCAAACAGCCACAAATATCAATTCGCGCCCAGATGCAGCAGTCGAGTGGCGATAGCTGTACGTCTACTGGCGTTCGCCGCTTGAGAGCCGTGTTGCGGAGACAGGCCACGGTAATTGTGTTTGCTAGCATGTTGATTTGTCGATTGCTGACAACCACGGTGAACGCTCTGTAATGGAAAAGAGAGAGAGTCTACACCGATCCTCATGCCGACCACGGGGGTAGATTATGTAGTATGTTGCGAAACCGTCCTAGATTCGGCTGAGGTTGATGCAACAAGTGATGAAGTGCCTCCGGAGGTACATGGGCAAGTCATAACCAATGCCACGCGAATACGTGCAAGGAAACAAACGACAGAGTTGTCCAGCCAGTGCCTTGGCCAGGCGTGAATGATGTGCACAAACCCTACGTCGGCACGGACTCATGGTACATGGCTGATGTACTGAACGCACCTACACCCGAACTTCGTCACCGGCCTCGCGTGTGTAGTATGATAGTACTTTCTGCCGTCAAGCTGGAGCATTGTGTGGGGATTGGTGCGTAAAAACAAATCGCAACGGTATAAGTTGCGATATACCAGGTAATGAGAATGTGCATAATCTATATGAAATTCGATAAGCTAAGGCATTTAACGGGCCCCGTGGGAATCGGTAAAATGAGTCACCTCGAGCGCATTCGTAAATACTCCCGATGACTAGACGCCTTTTAATCGAAATAGTTCGTCGGCTAGACCTTCACAGTGAACGAACGAAGAACTGACCGAGTGGTGCCGTAGAAAGACACATCGACCAAACAGATGTAGCGGCCCCGGCATACGGCACACTAATTTAATTTTCCAGTGTGCAAAACGATGACACGAGGTGTAACTTGGAGACGGAAGGTACCAGGAATTCGTCTGAAATATGTTCATCTCTAGGACAACATGGTCCGTTGCATGCCCATAGCGTGACCTGTTTCTAGTAAGGGGCCACTCCTACAATATATATTTGAACAATACAAGCATGGACCTACGGCGCGCTCCAACACCCGCAGTGGGTATCAAGTAACCGACCAGGTGTGAAATATCGTCGTTCTTTGTCGCTGCTGGAGTGGAAAATTATTCGAGGAGAAAAAGTATATACGACGCAACACGTAACATATACCAACTACTTACACCACAAATGTACGAATCAGATACACACGATACGCCACACGTGTAGTATTGGAAATAGGACAGGCAGAATAGTATCTACTTGAAACCACGCATTGCAAACAATCGACGTCGAAAGCGAAAACGAGCGCGGAAGAACGATCAGTCAGAAAACAAATTTGTAGCGAGAATTAAGGAACAATGAAATGCCACGAGATAATACGCCAACTTGTAATATTGTAAGTGGAGGGGGTGGGGGCTGCAGAACACCTTAACGATATGATCGGCGAAAAGGCAAGGCAATAAGAAAACGATTAAAGCAAAAAACACAATAAACGAGGCAGGACACAGAAAACGTACATGCATACATCGATTGGGGTGCACCTCGTTCGTTATGAGAATCATCAGTTGAGTAGGAAATTTTGCCACCCATATCCTGGCTTTGGAAACGTGAAATTGATAGATGGTGGACACTACGGTTCAACCTGAGTGCATCGAAAAGTTCATGTTGAACAGGTGCAGTACGGATGAGGACAAATGCTACCGTCAAGGAACACCTCCAATCAGAAATTGCTTGGACAAGCACTGGGAACCTTAACGCGGGCACAGAATAAGGGAGAAGTGGGCAATGGGTACTAAAGCAAGGTATGGAGTGCATAGGTGGGCTTGTGTTCACGTTTTGTGTCTCAACGAGGGGGAACGTGTCTTAGCGATGATTACCACAGATCGCCTGCGTCCGCTTCTCTCCCTCCGCTGACCGGGACGACTGTCGCACCCCTCTCCCGTTGCATGTGCCTTGGAGGCAACAGTAACGGTCTCCCGTTGCATGTGCCTTGGCGGCAACAGTAACGGTTTTCTTTTCACCTGAATTGTGTCATTCTGCTGTTAGCTCCAGCCCTTTTATACCCCAGTCGAAACAATCTGTCGAAACTTGGTGCGACCTCGCACAACCTGTTCAACGTTGATGGCGAACGCCCAATCAACGAGCATCTCCACAAGAACAAATATCCTTCCGTCAGCGGTCTTCTACCAATCGTGGCATCACAATCCGCGAACAATAACGTTCGTGTCGTGGCAACGTCACCATGCTCTCCGAGTAGGTCCTGACAAGTGTGTGCGCACAAGAGAGGACTCATGTCTTCACTCCCCCGTTTTGGCCAACCAAGTTACCAGAGAAACATTGAATAGTGATAGATCCATTCGTAGCCTGTTTTAGTGAGCTCCGATCATGCCCAGCATGAGATCATATCAGCGTAGCGTGTCGATTTTGTGTCGAGTTTCGTCATCCATACCTTCGGTTCTCAGCAAAGACCTCACCAATTTCCACCCATTAACGGCCGAGCCACGGCCAAATCCTCTGGAGTCGCATAATTTTCACACTCTTAGATCCCAGCATTCGCTGGTAGCCGCGCCAAGGTGCACAACCTTGACTGTTAGTACGTACCCTTGGCCAGCTGCAGCGAACGTATATGCCACATGCCCAAAAGCTATCGTTTAGAGACACATCATCTGTGTCTTGATACTCAATACTATCCGCCAGGGTGCGTCAAATACAGTCACGATTACCGGCAGCATGTGTGTCAAATATTCCAATGATCGCGAAACAATGTCCGCCCACGCAGCGATTCCTTCCCTACAATATCCGAGCATTCCCCGCTTCGCCCTTCTCTGACGCTCGTTCATCTGATCAACCCTCCCACACCCCCGCCGCCGCCTGCTCCTTTGTGTTTTTGTGAGGAGTCAAGGTGTTCATGACGGCTTTATCGGTACATGACTCATCACGTTGTTGTCTTCACTTTAAATTCGTCCTTTCTACCCAGCTTCATCAGTACACCCAGTGTCCGTCCTGATTCCGTATCCTAGAGATATATTTATTCTGTGGTCACGGACTGTGAGCCAGAGGAAGACCAAAAATAAAACTATATGTCAAATTCAAGTGTCAAGCAAGTGAAGTGTCAGCGTACCGGGTACGAGAGCACAACACCACAAGCAAGACCGGAAATATATATGAGCAAAAGAACATAGAACGAAAAGAACAAAAATCAGAAAACGAAACAATGAAAAGAGAAAAAATAAACAGAATGCAAACTACGTGAGGAATTCAGAAAGGCTGCTAGACGGACAGCATACGTACTCAGGAAGGGCATGTATATGCTGCACGGACGATGCAACACGAAAGAGAGGGAGCTACAGGAAAAAGTCTGTAAGAGCTAGTCGAAGTGATACCTAGCCACCCGATATCTCATTTCGTTTCTGCCTTCGTCGACAGCTGCATCAGAACAGCTGCCCCTCCCCCTTCCCCCCCTCCCCTTGTCGCCGTTCTTGGCGTCCTCTGCTGCGTGGCGCGGCCGGCTCTTCTGTGCTTCGTCCATGTGCCACCTCGCGATGAAGCAGTCCGCTGCTTCGACGACCCCCCGGTACCACTTCCCGCTCTTCTTAGCTGCCCTCGGCCATAACAACGTCTCTACTCCGAACAGCAGGGGGGAGCTTTCCGTGGACCCATCGGTGGCTTGAAAAACCCTGAGGTCGTTTGCTAGACGTTGGGCCCAGTTCTTTTCCGGTCGGCCTCGCCCCGGGTTCTCCCCACCAGCCCTCGTCCCAAACATCACCCCGTGGGTCAGCCGCTTACTTCGCCACGAAACTCCCTGTGTGACTTCCGTCTTAAATATCACAATGTCGCGAGCATGCCCCATTCATTGTAGACGTCCCCTCCCAACATCGGACGTTTCCATCAACATCCAGCTGAACCCCTGCTCGCATGCTGTCGTGGGACGTGGAGACTAATTTTTCGTCCAGCATGAAACATGACAGCCCGAAACGATGCACCCATTAAGAACGTACGGCCAACGGAGGCACAGGTTTTGCTAGTCCTGATAAAAAGGGAATGATGTACAGCTCTTGCGTATGTCTCCCAAACAATGCATCCCCTCTAGACGTATTGGTCTGTAGAGTAGCCATGAACGTGATATCCAGATTCGTCCTGTTGTGCCTACCTGAGTTGACGTTAAACAAGGCCTGAGATCCGCCAGACGATTACTAATGTTTAGGCCGAGGATAATCTGGATTTAAAGGTGTCCGATGGGAATATTTGAAAGGCTCTTCAAACATGTCGGGTGTAGCACCCATTATTCACCAAATCAACCGATTGCCGGGGTACGTGATTGATTCTAACTGCACTATAAACGACAACAGAAAAAGCAAAGGTGCCCAGTTTCGGCGGAAGTGGAAATCTCTACTGGTGCACGTATAGAAACAAAAATATACTTTTGTTTCTTGCTGCGGAAAAATGGAACTGTCGTGCTCCATTAGCGAAGTGCGGGAATATATATGACGATTGGTGTAGGAAGGTGATCATTTCGTGCGATGTAGAAGGCAGACAGCTAAAGGCACGTCAAGCGTTTCCTCGTCGACCCCAAGTGGGGCACTGATGTCTGGCTTGGCATCAACGAAGTGGGTTGCTGCAGGGTGAACACACATCGACCATACGTTTAAGCTACTCGGATTGTAAAGTTGACAACTGCATTCGACTATTGCTGACAAGAAGAATAACCCTCAAACATGGTCATATATAATCGTGCGCGATACTTCGAGGTATATGATATCATAAATATCACTCTGAAGTCAAAATACCGTATGCAGTCGACAGGGCAACTCTATGCTATTGGGAACGACGACTAGAATCTAGAGAGAGATTGCGTGAAAAAGGAAACTAATCCTGTCTCCACAGCCTCACGACCACGTCAACTACACAATATCATAGCAACTACCTTACCGCCCTCGAACCTGATTGTCGGCTACATCCGATATCGTGAGACATTTCGGTGGGGTGTCCATCACTCCCAATATCAGATGATGGCTGTATGACTCTTAGATATGGCCAGCGTAGGTCTTAGCGCGTATGTGTGATGTCTTGACTTCGCGCGAACCACGTGTGTCCCAACAGTCCGGCTGACGATGACTCCGTTTACAAACCACTTGAAAACAACGCCGTGCACTATCACATTCCTAGTACCGTAGTCTGCAGATACGCTCGGATACACCATAGGCAGGAAAAATATACCAGTATATTGTTTTGCCCACACTTGTGAGAGCCGTCTCTGCGTGGACGATACCTTGTGATACCTTGACCACGGTGGCGGCACACGTTCGACGTGCCGTAATACCGGGAGTACCGCTAACTCTGCGAACAATTGTGGGCAAAACGGATGCTAAGTAACATACGTGGAGCGTATACTCTAATCTGTCCGGAACACATATGGCGCCAAGCATGTAACAACCGGCCGCCTTGGGGACGTTGTTTCTGAACATCGGATCACCTAGTTCAAAATCTTCCAGCGCAGCATATAAAAAACCTATCGTAGCGATGGAAACCTTTCTGGGTCCATGCGTTAGTACAACATAGTGAGAGTGGTATATCACGTATTCCCGCCGGAGCAGTGCGAACAAACTGTGGTGCACCTCAAACCCCGGTAGGTCAAAATGTAACCTCGTTGGTCGGATGTTCCGGAGATGCTCAATGTATATACATTGACGACAACATATACATGCAATCCCTTTCCAAACTGTGGGTCTCTTTTTCCCGTGCAGAACATCAGGTCCCTCGACCGTGACTCAGAGAGTAGATATCTCTTCCTCAGGCCTAGTGTATAGAGTCCAGCTGAACGACGCAATTCTCAAACGACCGAGGCGGTCCCCTGAAACGACACCAGACATATTAATCCTCTCGATACGGTTCAAGTGTAGTTTGTACGTGTCAGTGATGGTAATGATTTCATTCGACTGCAAAAAAACATGTACGGTGTTTACCGGCCCCAGAGCCCACCACGTACGTACCGGGACAACATATATGAGAGGGAAACATATCTTACTGTACCGCTGTTCAACGCTGCCATCTCCAATTTGTTTTTAGTTTATATGTGTTAAGCGAATCCTCGTAATGGAGCGGATCGATGTACCCTCGTTTCCGTACGTGCAACAACGAGGGCGACACTTCTCCTCGAACAATTCAACTCTCAACGCCACTCAGGCCTACGGAACGCTGGGATTGAGCACCGTAAGCAGTATATGTGGCAAACTACAGCTAAGTGTCAGAGTCCTCCAAGTCGATAATGTGGGGGAGAAGAACCTCCCCAGTAACACTCGAGCTGTCCTCGGTGTCATCCCAGTCAAGATAGTGAAGCACACTAGCACTTCGCTGATATTGTGTTCTACCTCTCGCTTGGGGACGGGCACGTGAAATAGGGATCCGTTGCATCGATCCAATTTGAGTAGCTGAATTTACGCATATTACATCATCAATCGACAAGCACGCAAGTGGTATGTTGACGTCGCTGAAGTAGACGGCAAACCGGCTAAGCGAGCCGCGGTCACGGATAGCCACATTACTGAAACAATCAAGCGATTATACAAAAAGTCACGAACCCGTCCTCGGACAAGTTTTGAAGGGTTAGATTGCGAAGAGCACGCACGAACTCTCGTGCGAAGTGCAAATGGAGTTATCGGTGTATTGATATGTCCTGTTTAATCTCAAGCAACGAACACTAAACGTCGTATAGAGTACGTATTTTCACGCTTTCTCTCGCATCAAACTGAGGGGGGGGGGGGGGGGGGGGGAGGGGCAGAGGACCCTATCAGAGGGCATCGCCCCCTCTACTCTAGCATAAGCCCTAACAAAAGCTCGACCTACCAACCCAGACGATGTGCGTACGTACGCGTCCCAACAAATAGTGGTACCCATCTTCCCCCCATAGTTTTCGACGAACTTGCTAGCGGCACTACCGCCGACCAACCTCTATACACCTCAGGCACAATTCACAAGTTTAAGAGTACCCGTTGCGACGCCACCGTGGTAGCACTCTATGTCTCACACAAGTGCGCTTCGGTATTTCGCGAAGAAAAATAAGGTTCACTTCCGCTTGAACGCGAAAGCAACAATCCCAAAACCGAGCAACAAGTCTGAAAACAACATAAAACCCTTATTGAGCCCATCTACCAAAAATGAAGGCCCCACTCCTATGGGACAGGTTTCAAGGAGATACTTGCCCCCCAACACCTCGAGGGAAGTACATTACTGCGGTTTTCGCGGAACATCCAATATTACGGTATTATGTCGATCATCTAGTACATGCCGGTAAGCTCGACATACAAGGACATCACATGAGGTGACTCCACACGACATAGGTTTGGTTCGCAGCTTGTAGATGTGGCCTTGAAACAATGGCTTGAAGCATTACTCCACCAAGAATTGCACCTGAACAAAGTGTCGAGGGTCGACAACGGACGAACAGCATTATTATGATAGTGCCAGATAAGTTGTCATACTAAGTAGTTATTTACTCCGATATGCCGTATGATAGGAACACCAATCACGCAAGTCGCAAACCCTTGATACCCGTGTTCGAGTAACCATGGGCTTGGCGCAGAGTCCAACGACGGCGCTCGTGATTCGGCATTGCCTGCAACTTGTTGGTAAACCCCGGGGACAGAATCGTGTCGTCTGTACGTTGATACACTCGACCTCAATATGACAGAGGATGTTTGTAGGTGTAGTATCACAACGCTGACAACTACTGCTGGCAACGTTTCGCTACGAAGGTTTCATGAAGTACGTCTGGTTCACAGGTGTGCACGCTTCGCTTTCATTACATATTTTGGACGACCAACCCATACGTGAAGGATAGTATGCACTATAGCCTTGTATTTGATTTACGATAATCACGCATGACCATAAGCCCAGCCATGAACTTTGGGTCATACTGACTGTGCCTGCGACAATATCCAAACGCGGGGTACAATGTATATACAGCGCTTCGCAGACATGTGGTCCTCAACGTTTTCTCGGAAGTTCCGAAATGGAAGATGTCTATCAGTAACGTTTCACTTCACAGAACCACTGGATGTTGAGGTAGGCCATCCGTGCTCATTGAGTCAAAATACCCATACTCCCGCATCTCCTCCGGCTCTGCTTCGATATGTGGAACACACGTGCAATGTCACGTATTTCGTCTCCGATTCGGTTCAAATGATGTACCGGGTTGTACCAAAAATAACGATCATGTCCGGCATCCCGATACGCACTTACTAACAGCAACTGGTTGAAGGATGTAGCCCAGTGCCCTCCTTTTGCGAGGTACTTGGTGCCTGTCAATACGCAGCTTATCGACGGATCTTATCCCCCAACCCACAGCATAGATGTCCACGTCCGATGGACTTGCAAATAAACATGTATGAAGTACACAATCAATTTCAAGGGCATTTCCACAAATAGTTGTAATACTATGAAATTCACATTGCGGACGTAGTGCGAAGACAGATAGATGAGATCGTATGATAATGCAGCCCTTGAACTAGCATTAACCCTGTGTTATACGTTTATAGACGTGCGGTGTAAATCATGTCAAAGTACTCAGTTGTCGACCATGGCAGACTCTAGCTCTACTTGCGGATATGCGACTTTGACTGCCTACGTAAGAATTCGACTGTAATTTTTCGTCTTCATTTTGGCAGACGCACCTCCGTGATACTCAGCCACACGTCAGTGTACCACCTAGGGTCATCGAGGCAAAGCTTGATGTCCTTGGTCTCGTCGGTGTACAAGTTGAAGCTCTGGTATCCAAGAGTCGACCCGCTGGACGTGATCGTGCTGTGCTGGTCGCCGTTGTCGAAAACATCAAGTGTACGGGTGTTCTCATTCCCCTTGTGGAAGGCGATGCGCATCCTAACAATGTCTTGGGGTTCCTCGAAGGTGTAGGTGATGCAGCATCCATCGTCCTCATCAGAGCTGTCGAGGATGTCTCCCTTGCACGACCAGCGAGAGTTTGCCCAGATATCGTTATCCCGCGTGTTCGAGGGTACGCATCCGCTGGGACTGCAGCCACTCCCAGACGTCCGCGTGTCGTACCCATTGGCGTTCACGTTGACCCAGGTCCGCTCGCTCGCGTCCACGAGGGCTGAAAGACAGGCGGTGTGCGATGGTTTTATTTTGTGTGGTCGATGGTATATGAGTATTTACATTGTTTTGTCGACTTGCTTCACTCATGTCTTCACGCATTGATTTTCCATAGACATAGTAATCTCACAGTCAAGTTCACACTTGAGCTGCAGTGTTTTCGGTATATTTGTTTGTGACAGGTGTAGGTTCGACCATTGCAGAACAATACCCTGGAATATACCTTGGCAGACTTGCAAACGACAATCTGTGAGGAACTCGGTACTGTACATTAAACACAACGATAACAGCTGTGATATCCACAATTCGGTCGAAACTCGTCTTTGCCAAGCCGTTAATGGTACTTCGATCGAGCGTATTTCAGGTTGAGTATCGCCTTCTGCAAGCTATGCATACCGCATACGAGGAAGACACAATCTGGAGCCACAGGGTTCAAGAAGTGGGTGCGTCTCTTCTGTTATTGTTGGAGGTTCATATTTACACTCGAGTATACATATTTTGTCGGAGGTTGGTTACAACGAGTAGTAACTTCCCTCGCTCTCCACGTGCCGATTTCATACCTACCTACCTGTTGTTGTCGCTGTTATATAGCAACAAAATCTCATGATTTCTACTATCAGGAATAAAAAGTAATGATATATGTGAAGGGGGATACGAAAGAAAGACCGTACAAGATCGGCGAAATCTCAATTTCACATTTATATAAATGTAAAACTCTGAGCTCTAATTACTATGGATATATGACGCCTCTCACGATCAAAGCATTTTTGAAAAAACAATATTCGATACCCCTCTGGGAACTCTTAATCCAACTTCTTCTATTTCTGGACGTGGTCACTTGACGAGCCCATGACTTCCTCCACGCACTGTCGTTGATCGTAGTGAAACTGCAAACCACGGCATAATGACATGTACATTGAAAAAAATAAATAAATATGTTGAGAGCGCCTTGCAGCGTGGGTAGGCACAATTCGATGCTAGTCGACGAGGAAAGAAAAAAGGCTGAAATCTTCTCGTGATAAAAGTGAAGGCACGTACCGTAGCGGGAAGGCGGGAGAAGAGCCTGCTATGTGACCCCGGATTTGAGTTACGAGTTGGAAGGAGAGAGAGAAGAAGATGAAAAAATGGGCTGAAAAAAAAAAGAAAAAGGGTACGAGTCTACTGCGTTCAAACGATACTGTTGCGTATATTTTCAGTGATGAACAATCCCGGCAGTGAGACATGATTCGGCGATGAAGTGCTACTCCGAACCACGATTGTAGCGGGCGTCTTTCTCGGAATTACAGGCACCACGAGACTGCTAATAGTGAAGGGTTTTGCTTCTATGATATTATTGATGACACACTTCAATATTTTATATTTCATTTGAAAAGAAAAAAAGGCTAGAGATCAACGATTTCGTCGATACTCACACGTCTTTGCAAGCTAAGTGATACTCGTTCGCGCGTAATGGTTTTTTTATGGCCTCATGAAGGATAACCATACATATACACATGTACGAGTCGTATCTGTAATAAAGATACATTATATGTGTATTAATACCGGTACGTGTGATCACGGGTGATGTTGCAGTAGGTAAAAAAATTGTTCACCCGTGACTGCAATCGTACTTTGTATTGTTTTGTTTCTGATTCGAAATTCGTGCGGAATATGTTCAAAGTTCTAGATTCACGAGAAATATTGCATTAGAATGGTATAATCAAGTTCAGGTTATCATCGAAACTTAAAAGACGTTTTTGAGACTCCATCGTTGATTGTATGGAGCTGTTCGTTTCGAATGTTTTCCTTGTGTTCCTAGTTTGATATCCAAGCCGTGGTCACAGGTGTCTACCCTTCTCCCCCCCGGTACATGTCTTCTTTGTTTTGTCGCGCAACATTCCCACTGCTCGTCCATTATCATCGAATGTAGCTTACTCACGCTCTCGCACTCTTTGCTGTTAAGAATCCATTTTCTTATGCGAGAAAATCACCTACAGGTATGCACTCGGTGGGAGTTGAACCCACGAATTGATCTTCATAGGGACGCGGACCACCTACCGAGCCACCGAAGTAAGTATATCATAATCTAAGCACCAGATGCCTTTTTAAAAACAATCGGAACTTAGAACTCGTACACCTTCTACCTACTGTTGTCTAACAAATATTTAGAAGGCCGATTTTCCTTGCAGCACACCTGTGGAACGAAGCCGTATGTACAAAACGACCTATCGCGTTTGGGTTCCCGGCGAGATCTTCATTATTTACTTATAGATTGTTGTGAGTCCACTCATGACCTGTAGTACTCTCCGTAGATGTTATGATTTCGCCGACTGGAGACCTTCCAATAATACCCATCTCAAATTGAACATTGTCGTGTAAACGAAATACCTAAATCAATGAACTATGAACCTTTTGAGAAACCAAGAATATTTGCAACGTGCGAACTCACTCAAGGAACAAAACAAAATTCAATCCAAACTGACTGGTAAATTTTGCGCCTGTTCCGAAAATCCTGCGGGGGTGACAACTAAGCATCTCCGGGTCAACGAACGTATTCTTCAAGTCCTAGGTGTATCTGCATGGTGATACAACTAAAGAACACACTCCTATGTGCGTGTATCACTTCGTTTCCGTCATAAACATTTCAAAGGTCGTTGGAAGTAATCATTATCAAAACTAGGCTTCATTTTATCATCAGACTGGTAAAATATGTTATCGAAAATTATCTGGTGAAAATTATATACTTGGAAAACCAGAAAATGTTATACCAGGTACGTATATAGTTTGAGGTGTGAGAGAGGTGCTACATAATATAGATATATATATATATATTTGGTTGTACGAGTGTTGACGTTCCCACCGTTCAGAGTATGACCCATGCATACATAGTCTATGCCTCTACGTTATCTTTGGTATACCTAGTCGCCGTCGCCGGTGGCTTGATAGGTGGTCCGCCCGCCTATCTATGAAGATCAATTTGGTGGTTTCACGTCTAAACGAGTGCCTGCTCGTAGGGGCTTTTTCTTGCATAAAATATTTATGATCATTACTTCTAACGGAAAGTGCAAGAGCGTGAGTGAGCTAATTTGTATCCGATGAAAATCGACGAGCGGTGGGAATGCTGAACCTCATGCGCGACAAAAAAAATGCACGAGCCTGGGAGGAGAAGAATAGATACCTGTGACCACGGCATGCCCATATTAAGCTCGTACAGGGTGAAACATCATAGCCTGGTATGAGTTAGGCTCGCAGGTAAAAGTGATGTGATAAAAAATCACTAAATAAATCAAAGAGTTCACTCTATTCATGTGAAATCTGTGTATGGCAATCGAGTTTGGATCAGGAACTTGACGTGTTTGATACTGTTTTGTTTTTACTTGTGCTTGTGATACACGATTCCTTACGGATGTTGTTACACATTCGTCTTCAATGTTTCGCATGACCTACTACTGTGGTATCATCCACCATCATTAAGGTACTTGTCAATCTCATATTCCAATGGTTATTTCGTCTGTGGAGAACGTTACAAGCTGTTGGAAAATTTGAACCGGGTTCACGATACAGACTCAAGTTGTTGTGAGCGACAGCAGTTAGTTGTTACCTATCACTCCAACATCGTTGCCTGCCTAGCAAAGGGAGGTTGTCTGGTGCCTCCAACAGGCTGAGAACACCCCGCAATGGGTTCGAACACTAGAAAGTGTGGCCGACGACGAGGGTGTTTCGAGATTCATCGATTGATTACGGGGGTATGGTTCAAAACCCAAAGAACATTTGACCTTACATACGGCTATACGCCTACGGTCAATGGTTGTTTTACGAGAGTGCGTGGGAAAACAGAGAGTTTGACGATATTTTCACGACTTATCAGAGACCGTTGTATTGTAAATGTAAAAACACAGTGATGCAATATCCGGTGCGATACGCTCCGAAAGATCAGTGCTATCGTATGACTGGAACTTCGATTACTGTATTCGTGAAGAGTCTGCAGGGGTCCGACAGGGTCCAAAAAAAGCCTTGTCGCGACCAATGAAGTTCAATTGGTTGAGACTTCGTCAAACTTGCTCCGTTTTGTTCTGTTTTTCACATCATCAAAACCGTACGTAGAGGGCTCTACCACAAAAACGACAGTGAACATGAACCAGTTGAATGCGTGACCCTTTACTATAGTTATGTTCCAGACAGGAAACGCATGAAACGCTATCCTCCCCATGGCGCCTACACACTATCCGCTCCTTCGCACGGATCTACTGCAAAAATAAGACGTTCACCATAAAAATCCCATGGGACACTGTCGATACGACCAATACCGCACGAGTTCGGTTCGTTCAGGGTTGTCTATCGTCGTACATCTCTCATTGATCTTCGATGCGCCTTTGCCGTCATAGCTTCACTCATACCTGCGGTTGTGCCAAAGGTGGCAGCGCAGATGGTGGCAATGATAGCGAAAGAGCGCATGGTTGTAGAGTCTTGGGTAGAGGAGTGTGTAGAGCGAAGCAGGTGGGGTGGTGTTTTCGGAGAAGGGAGCGGAGAATGAGTTTGTGGGCGCACTACTCTAACTACGTAGCGACGGGTGAACTTGAGACGGAACACTAAGCGACCACAATGTTACTCTTCTTGTTGATGTGGGGCATTCAGCATCCAAACAGGTCAGGGAGGTGATCCATCGTTTTTAGGAGAAAACGATTGTGGTCTGTGTTGGTAATCGAATTACGGTACGCTGGTGAGCATGTTTCTTCTTTTGTTTCAGACACAAAAGTATTAGCAGCAAACGGTGGAGAGAACAGTTAATACTCGTGCCTTGACGATTTCATGTGTGGGGTAATCTCCTGCTGCTGTAGAAACAACAGTGCACATTCTTCGCCACTCGCTCAATGAATACATTAAAAAACCAAATGCATGGCTAGGGCAACCATTATTCCTGTACGATGACGCTAGACCACACGACCATGTTGCGCACAATCAATCAGCAGCCCCGAGCACGAACATCGATCGACGTTTAAGCCCATGCTGCACATTGTCTCCTGGAAACAGTTGCAATATGTCGTCACAAGGAAGCAACCTATTATGCACGCGCTTCCCACCCGCCCGTAGCACAAAGCCACAAAAACACACAATGCTTTTATCGTTTGTTAAGCCCTTCCGGGTTGATGGAGATCCTGGGTATGATATCCAGATACTCGCAATCGCTCTTCAATAAAAAAGGGAAATAAAACAAAAAATGAACCCAAACCTGTGGACAATACAATAAAAACAAAATCGAAAACGAGCAATGAATGGGATTATACACGTCAGATCAGGATTCAAACATTACCGAAAATCTGCCCCAAAATTTCAAACACAATAAAAAACACGATAACTACGGTTCAAACACAGACTATCTCGGAGGAAACAAACACCACCAAACAAATTGCACAGTTTGTTTTTCATACCCGTTACAAATTAGACGACGATATAAACGTTCAGCAGTCTAATAATAGAAGGATCATTTGGTTTACTCTGGTGATCTGAGTAGGCTTAGCAGTCTGGGAGAAGGGATCTTTAGCGATCGGTTTTACTCGAACAATGTGTAGCGTGGTCTGCGCTTCGGAATTGTCGTCCGCATCTGAAAAGTTTCCTGGTTCGATGCAAACTACGTGTAGCCGCATTTATGGCCAGTTTTGACCCGTTTTGGCTGCGGTTTGGGGTCAGGGTTAAGGTTAGGTTTAGGATTAGGGCTAGCGTCAGGGTTTGAGTTGGGTCTTCGCCCGTACCTTGATCCCAACAGGAACCAAAACATATCAGGTTTCTTTAGACTACTACTCATTATTGTTTGTGGTCGCTCGCGGTGTGCGTACCTCCAGACGGCGACGTCACCACTTCACGTAATGGAACTTCATCACAACCAAAATTGCGGGTCGTTGTACAAGAACGTACGTATTGAGAATCAAAAGGCTCTCCGTTGTGGATACGGGCTAATGAATCGTACTTGAGCGACGCGACCGGCACACCATAGTTTGCTATCTGGTATTTGAAAATGTATGGGCCCATAACAAAAGCGACGCTTTTGCACAAAAACCTTGTGAGTAACTCGCAATTTATTAGAGGCGGAATAAAAACTTATGGTTTCGCAGAGATGTTTAGTGTTCTGTTATCACACCGCCAGCACAATTACATTTGTGGTCGCTGAACCGGTCATCTAAACATAAAACTCAAGCAACGAGCGCATCTGGCCCGCTACATCATTCGTCACTCCTCCTCTCCAAACACCTCAGATAGCTCCTCCTTCCTATTCCTATCTAAGGCTCGATTATCATGCGCTCCTTCGCTATCCTCGCCACCATCTGTGCTGCCACCTTCAGCACTAGCTCAGGTAAAACATACTGATATTAGCTTTTGTCCATTGGCTGTAAGTCATCCATATGTGTTGATAAGCAACGCCTGGGTCGTTCAACCTGGTACAGGATATTTTTGTTACGCCTTGGTGATGCCTATGTATTTCGGTTGGTCGTTGGTTGGTGAACGTCCTGTCATTACAGTTGGTACTGTCCATGATGCAGATATCGGGTGAATGTATCATCGCGGTTGGCCCGTTTCATATATTTCCGGCCTACTACCCAGGCAGTCATAGATCGTCCGTAATTCGCCGAGTTGGCGAGAGGGCCATCAAAGGTTGAGTATGTCAGAATCACTTGCGTATGACATCTCCACCGGGTCTCGGGTGCTAATTTTACTCTGTCGACGGCGATCCAGGCTCCTTAGGACATTGGCACACGGATTAAGAACAAAATACTTGAGTGCCCCTGTCCGTGTTGGTATTTCGATCGATTAGAATGATCTCATTTCAGTTCGAGAGTATTGAAGCAGAGTTGAGTCCACTGTGTGTGTTTTCCCGACGTCACCTGAAAATGTATCGAATGGTAGTGATTGTTCATCCAGCACAACTTGCTCTGAATGATTGAGCTTGTGAGCAACTACTCGAAAAAGTATAGGGGGGCATTTTACGCTCACTAGTGAACGTTGTTTAGGCCTACCGCGAGGAAGAGTTGGTCCGCTTCAACATACAAACGATCTAGCTCTAAGCTTTCTCGTGAGAACTTGAGCTCTGGACGTGAGGACAAGAACTTCTAGCCCCACCCATACCTTGGCATTGCTTTGCGAAAACACGAGTTTATTTACCCACACTTTCTACGTGTATACGAAGTACATACGTGGGTATTCGATTCCTGTACACTTAGACCTTCGCTATCTAGTTTTTCCATATCACCATGTATGGATGACTATTGCAGGAACATTTCGCATTTCTGACCAACTTTTGTTGTATGTTTTGACGGATAAAGCCATCGAAATTGGTCCCTTTCAATCGTGAATAAATACCTGCACAGCAAACGTTGTTGTTACGCGATGTAGATGTGACCCTGAGTGTTTTGCGCGCAAGATGCAACATTTGTGTACGTTTGCCCTGCATTCCGACTTTGTCCTGTACAACGGGTATCCCCAAGGTTGCTCGGACGGTGGTTGCGGAAGCCATCTCTATCCGTCATGAACAGTCTGAACAAACCGATCGTCGCGACATGGCTAAGATATAGTTGAGCATGCATGTGTGCTAGCGAAACGGCCCAGGGATAAAAAGGGAATCCATGCCATATAAATGTGAAACTGATTGTTAATCGTCGATACGTAGAGCAGAGTATAAACTCAGAAGTAGAAAGGCATCTCGGCCGGACGAACGTGTTAATTTCTCGCTCTGAAATCTTTATAATCGATCAATTTTCCCAAGTGTCCGATATGTCCAAGGGTGGTCATGTGTCCGGTTGATAAGTAGAATTATAGCTGTATACCACGGGTATACAATACCTTAGGTGTTTTTTTACTCATTGAAACACGAGATGCAAACAGATGGTTGTACAACCTTAGACTAAATAATCTCCTGGATAATAAGAGTCAAACTACCCAAGTTCGTAGCAAGCTCGTTTAGTATTCGAAGATGTAATTTTTCTCCAAACGCAGCCAAGCATTACGTCGTAAATTTTACCTGGTATGTACTCAGTTGTGCCACTTCTCGGGCCTCACTCCATATACATACAAAGACTGATTGATAGCCTGGGTACATCGACGTCTCGATCGATCGATTGTTTGTGGAAGGAAGAGGGTTTTCCTACACAGACAATCAATAAATGTCATATTAACCTCCGAGCTACGAGCCTGTCCAATATGTTTTGAGTTGCAATGGAATCGGTATCAACCACAAAAATATATTTCGAGTTTTTGATTGGTAGACAGTTGCACGAGGGAACTCCATTGCTGAAACCACGCAACTAAACACACCTAAATGAGCATTCTCGAGTGTTGAATTGGTAAACTTAGGGGATTCAGCTGGATTTAGACCTCACGAAAACAACAGACTCAATACCTCGAAGTATCGACGTGCACTGAGATACACGTAGAATCTTCGACACAAAAAATTACGGGAATGATATCCTAACGCATCCGGGTTCCCCTTCCCGTCGCCCGTCGGTCACCTCTCCCCTCGTAGCCCTCGTCGACGCTAGCGAGAGGACTTGGGTCAACGTCGACGCCAATGGGTACGACACCCGGACGTCGGGCAGCGGCTGCAGCCCGAACGGTTGCGTACCCTCCAACACCCGGGACAACGACATCTGGGCTAACTCTCGTTGGTCGTGCCGAGGTGATCTCCTTGACAGCTCTGATGAAGACGATGGATGCTGCATCACGTACTCCTTCGAGGAACCCCAGGACATTGTCCGGATGCGTATTGCCTTCCACAAGGGGGATGAGAACACAAGAACACTGGACGTTTTTGACAACGGTGACCACCACAGCACAATCACGTCCAGCGGCTCGACGCTCGGCTACCAAGACTTTAACCTGTACACCGACGAGACCGAAAACATCAAGATTTGCCTCGACGACCCTAGGTGGTACACGGCTGTATGGTTGAGCATCACCGAGGTACGTTACTGGAGCAACCTGGCATCCTGGATTGCATGCTCACATGCAAAGCTTGACTCTCATGTCCACAATGGCAATGGTGATGAGTCATGGTCGGAGATACACAAACGGTATAGGGAAATTTCGTATATGATGCACCTGGCATATAACATTCCCGGGGTTTGAGTTTACACAGCCGTCAACCGCTCTGATCGACGGAGATCCTGGCTGAAACGTACTCGTTCAATGTTCACTGTATCACAGCAGTTCCTGTATTTGCCCTTGCTTTTGGTTTAAGGCCTCGTGCATGTTAGTGTGGCAGTCGGCCATGGAGCCATTTTTTTATGGTCTAGTCAGTGTGTGTTCTGCTCAGAATCTATCTGCTCGTAAAATGCTTACTCCCGACAATAGGCTTTCCGTCGTAAATATTGCCATGTGTATGCGAGTGTGGGCGTCTGGGTTTACCTGTCACAAACGCTTGGTTCGTCAAGGGAACATTCATCTTGTGACAACATCAGTCGATCTCACATCAAAGAGGTGGCATTACATGGGGCGTCAACTATGCGCAGTGCCAAAGATCACATGGATGATGTTATTCGTCGACTAAATGAGCAGTGTTCCCTAGATGTAACAGACAGGGCTTCAGCGTGCTTAAGGGTTATTGGTTGTCCATCTATGATCTTGGATATTGACTCAGGCAGGAAGTAAAAAAACACACTGATCTATGAACGCAACGAGACATTGCTCGTAGCGAGATGCTATCGAGTAGAAACTTAAAAACTGAAGTGTAGCCACGAATGTGCTTAGGGTCGCCCAAATGCTATATATAGCTCGTCTTCTGTTCATACATGTGATGACTGCACGACATCTATAATACCACCTGGTATACAGTGGGTCAGCTAGATATTGGTCGTCCACAACATCAACCTCATAGCAACGCATACACGGCCCCCCACGACGGCACCACATGTTGCTTGTTTTTCGCAACATTTGCGGTGTAATTCGTTGACTTTAAACCCCCCAGCGCCCATTATGCACTGCGACATGGGGTGACGGTTCGTTACGAGACCAGGCAATACGATGTCGTGTGTGCCCTGTTATCAAGGAATGGAACGTCGCCCGTAAAAGGAGATGGTTTCAAGTGCAAATCGAGGTGACATCTCTGCCTATTACGGGGGACCATAGTTAATAGGACCAAATATCGTTAGTAAAATTGTTTAAATATATAGGGTTTTATGTATACCATAGGTCCTATTAACTATGGTCCCCCGTAATAGCGGTAAGAAGCAGGCGATAGTGAAAATCCTATGGAGTCAACGTAGCTTGAGCTATGTCCAGCGTTTTGAAAGAAAACGATGTAAAGTCTTTCCGATGTCGGAGGATGACAATGCGACTTGTCCTACTTGACCTGTCTCCCGGATACACGTCGCAAGAAACCGATGATCTCGCCGGAAACAAAAAAGGACATCCGTTGCATATTTTATGCTTTTCGTGGTCGGAAAAATCGTTAGATCGTCGACTATGCGTCGCAGATACAGTGCTTCGATGATATCTGAACATGATATAACCATTGTTGAACTTTCGCCGGTGAGTATTAGAATAGCCACAAATTTGCGACAGAACACGGTTGATTATGGTTCGATTTTGTTTAGTAAACCCACTCGAGTATGGCCTTCCTAGATATAGGTGGCTAAATATGCTCTATCAAATCCAGCCTGTTTTTGCACGTAGCTGACTATCGAATTTTGCTCAGCAGGGGATACATTGACATTGACCACACGGTGATTTTGCTTTTTACTTTCGCAAACCTTCGCCACGTTGTTCAGGTGCAGTTCATGGTGGAGTAACGCTTCAACAAATTGCTTCAAAGCTGGGAGACCATCATGCTAGGAACAAACTATATGTCACTTGTTTCGACGCTCCGTATAATACTCCTTGAGTATCTATCATAGAGGGTTGTCATCGTCAGCAGGCACTACGACCTGGCCTTGTACCCGCCGTCCGAATCATCCTTCCATGCACTTACCTTGAGGTTTCGCACCAAACGTTCTTCAAGAGGCATGTACAGACAGAGTCTGAGGTTTTGTTCCGTGGGTGTGCAGTCTCAGTGTTTGTTGGTGGTGGTCAGTTTTGTTTGATGGGTACGTCGGCAATACTGTTTGGTGTTCAAGCGAACGTAAAACGGAATTTTGGTTACCGGAATACCGAATAAACACCTGTTTGGGACGGGAGGGTGCCACCATCGTGGTGCCGCAAACGTTGTGTTTTTTTATCCTTTAGTAGATAACACCGGAGAAACGTAATGGATTCAATTTTTTGACGCCCCTGCCAGAGATAAAACAATCAATCGGGTAGTGGTACATAACGTGTCACGTGCTGATGCGTAGCGTTTGTGTCAGGGTGCCAAGCGTTTTCGAGGGTGCACACTAGGGCCGATGTAACATTTTCTTCTGGTAAAATTCGCCGCTCCTTAACCGGGGGAGAGTCGGGTGCCGCGTGTAAAACAAAATATATATGAACCATCAAGTATCTCCATCTTCGTAGATTGGGCTTAACCGACATCACTGGTATCTCAAACTGTTTGGCAAGGAGGCTGTTTTGTGCATGTCATTTTGGTTTTCCTTTAAGACCGTGAGACGGAGGCTCGATTGAGTCGATGACGAACAACTAGTGCTACTTTCCGCATCTGAAAATGTGTGACCGCTGCGCTGTGTGCCGATCTGGCGAAAGAGTAAAGTGCTCAAAAATTATGTCAGTCGTGTACACATTGAGCATTGGCGTTAACTTGACGCCACGGTCTTCCCCTGGAGCCACGCATAAGCTTGCCCGTTTCCGTGCCCGTCGTCGAGTGTAAAGAGGCGCGGAATGTACGCCACGTGTGTAGGGCGTTTCCTTTCCCCTGTGGAGATTATATCAAAGACATCTCGTTATGCTTACGGGACCGTTCTTCTTAACTAACTTGCTCGCACGGGTGGATTATCATACTTCCCTACCAGAAATATGATTTTAGCACAAAATTCTGGCGTCGACTTACCTTTGAACCCTGTTGAGAGTCTAATTGTGCAAGGAAAAACAACACGGCTATTTCAGCCAACATACAGTATTGACGAGATATCGGTGCCCTCATGCAGGAACCAAAAATGCATTGTATATGCCAGCATTGGACTACGTTACACGCCAAGTTCTCCACGTTTTAACCAGTTACTTCGGACTTACTTGTCGGAAACGGGCCATGCCCCCCCCCGTTATAACTGGTTTACTTAACTGCAATCGTCTGGACTAATGACGATCGCCTACAATTCTGAACCTGTCTCAGGATCGGTCAAAAGTCCCCAAGACTGTAACGCGACGCAAATTATCGTTGCTGGGTAAGGTCGCTTCGGTGTACGGCATTTGTGGCCAAACCGGGGCGGACTCTCCGGTTGGCATACTTTGTAGACGAGTCATGCTAGAGGAAACCCGTCGTGTACACAATCAAACTCAGCCCGATTCTTTACAACGGGATCATGTCTAACTACGTCTTGGGGTTTATATTTTTGAACTGCACGGTGGGTCTCTTATATTGTTCTGGCACGTGCAATCAACATGCTCATCCTCTGTTTTGAGTGAATGTATCCCTCGCGACGATTCGGAAGGACATCCTACTCATTTTGTTTCGGCGAGGGAATTCTGATTGGTCCCCTACGTTGCCTATCATGGTTTCTGGCAAATGGAGGGCATACCTGCAGGTGTTTGTTACTCATGTTTGGGGTGTTGCCCTGTCTGAATGGAAACATTGTTGAATAATCCTTAACGCCAGCTTCTTAACTGTCTGAGGTTGGTCATCAGTGCTCGGCAAACGGGTTGTCGGTCGGTGGAAGCTCATAGAGCACGTAGTACGAACTCGAAGACCCCTGTACATATATATTGTGTATCATACCGATCTGTACAGAAAAAAAAACATGTCCGTCCTGCAGTGAAAAATATGTTTACCGCCTCCTTGCGTCGGGAATGCGTATACATCAGTAGTACTCGTGATCTACTACGTTCGACAAAAAAAAAAAACACTGGCTTTCGCACGTGCAGCCGAAAACAATGTCAGCACCAGTTCCACAGGTGGCAGTAGTGTAGTGTTGTACTACCCGTACACACAGACCAGATGCGCTATAAATCAGCCACCGCAGTTATCGCTGCCTTGACACTCACTTGTCAAACCTGTCGCCACGCAAACATTATCCAACCATACGCCCTCGTGGCGTATTTTTATACTGCCTTGAGACGTATGTCGTTAGCTGTGAGGACAACAACTTTTATTTTGCCTTGGGCCCTGTAGTGAACTCGAGCAGCGCAGTTTGTCATCATCCGTGAATACTCTCACGTCTACACCTCTTGGCACCACTGTCACCTTCAGGTGTTGATTACAAAGTATGGACCAAGTGCCATTGACCCCCAAATGGTATGAAAATGTCACTATCTGTTTTTATCTGGTGTGTAACCGGCACAAGTTTGCCACCCACCGGCAACTATACCATTGGGTGTATATCATCAGCGTGAACAGATAACGACAAGTGTGAATGGCGAACATCCACGGCTTACTCGCACGCCTGAACGTCAAAATCATAGTCGAGCACAAGATACTGATGTAGACCAGGTACGAGGTAGGTAAAAACACATCCATGCGCAAAAACATGAGTCGCTCGCCCTCACTGCTCGCTGCGGTTCTATGCACGTTGGCGTTTTACTGAATGCGTTCACGAATGCCTTCGAGGCTTCTCCCAGCAGATGTAGGCTCGACGTAGATGCAGTGTTGGTGTTGAATGTACTGTGCTTGCCCAACGCGACGTACGTACGCCTTAACGGTGGTTGTCATCCCCGTGGTGTGCACTAGCAAGACCCAAGTTAACTAACGAACTCCCGCAAAGAGAGGTGTAGGGCTACCTGCTCATAAGGTGATGTACAGCCAAGGACTACTGGTAGCCCGGTATTTGTCCTACTCCCCATTTCACGCCTGGAATGGTGATTTTTCAGCAAGTGCAAACGACATGTTAAATTTTGACGATTTGCCCTTTAGTATACAAAGGGGCGTCTATACGACCGCACAATTAATTGTTCGACGAACCAACTTTGTGACTAAAAAAGCAGGGAAGCACTTATGAGACACGTTTCGTGTACTAAATTTGTTTCATACAGAAATATCAATTTGCAGGGAAACGCACCCGAGGAAAACACATTCGAACGTGCCTTACTCCTTTCAGTTTTCATCTCGGCGCTTCCTCCGGCTTTAACGCACACCGGCGGAGTGCCTCCCGCGCCACTATGAGTCATGGTCCCGCCATCATTTTCGCACGACAGACGCCCATCCGTGTTCAAAGGGAGTAGGTTTAGCAGGCTGGGAGAAGGGATCTTTAGGGATGTATTTTACTTGAAAAATGTGTAGCGTGGTCTGCACTTCGGAATCATCGTCCGCATCTATCTGAGAAATTTCCTGGTTCGATGCAAACTCGGCGTAGCCGCGTCTATGGCGAGTTTTGGCCCGTTTCGGCTGCGGTTTGGGGTCAGCGTTTGGGTTAGGGTTAGGGTTAGAGTCAGGGGTTGGGTTGGGTCTTCGCCCGTGCCTTGTTCCAAACAGGAACCAAAACATCCGAACAGCCTACCAACCTAAAGATCCTTCTCCCAGATTGTTAAAGGTCCTCGAGTAAGGACTATTAACCGAGTTCTATCAAACGATCGCCACGTAAGATATTACAGGGGTCGAGCTGTTTGTCGTCAGTTGGCTTCGTAGAGCGTCGTGGTAGGATCCAGGTATGAACGTACAGTATACCCAACCCAATTCCCAACTTTGACACCAATCCTGGCCATAACCCTTTTTGGACTGCAGTCTCGGTTTGGGGACAATTTTGGACAAACTGCTTGGAATTTGACTGGTGTGTCCCCAAAACGAGACTCGAGTTCAAAAAGGGGTAACCCCGACACCAAACTTTGTCGAAAACTGCCCCAAAGCAGTCGACAAACGCAATCAGTCGGTGTTTGGCCGGGCCGCTTTCGTGTTTTTTTTTCATGTTCCGAACGTGCGGACCACCGATTTCCCTATTTACAGTAGTATCAGATAACGATTCTTAACGGGGGACCAAATTAAAGAGGACCTTACAAAAATCTTTGTATTTCCCTTTTGTTGCAAACAATAGTTTGTACTCTTCATTTTTGGTCCCCCGTGATAGTCTAATTTTTCCGTGGACTTACCAATTTACTCTATCGGATGAAACGTACAGGGCACGTGTGAGAAATACCCAACTTCTTCAAGATGGGGACCCCCTATGACATACTGCCCTCATCGCTACATTCTGGCGCCACAATAGACTATATTGTGAAACGTGGAGGTCGCCAACACAAGATCGACGAACCTTACTCCGTTATACAAATATGAATGCTCTAATAATGTTTGTTTTTCAAAACACCCATTCATTGCAGACCTAATCGTTTGATTGCACGCCCCATCCCTTGTGTGTGTCGGGTCAATACTGCGGAGGCGACGTTTGATTCACCCAGGAAGATAAGCTGGATGACCCGAGCTGCTGCGACGCCACGAGACCGGACGGAGAGGCAGCCGCGGTGGAGGCAACAGCAGTAGTGTCTGGGGTCTCGGGGTGGTTTTTAATGAAACGTGATTGCCAGTGAATCTGGATGAACGATTTCATTGGTTTTTGTTTTAGAATTGTGTTTCTGGTCAATTTGGATTCCACGACAGTTTTTTTTATTTTCCGAGTGATCGCAACGTCCAATATTTTCAAGTGCGGAAGTCTATGTGCTATCTCGCAGTACCGTCGCGATCTGTGTATCCATGGCGGGAGTAGGGGATAAAGGGAGAATCTTGTCCGGAGGAACGGGGTTCCTCGCGATCTCTGGCATTAAATTTCTTGACTTCATTTTATTTTGATTGGCATGACCACTCCAGTGGTATTTTTCGGATGATTTTTGTGATTTAGGTTTTCGATAAGAACAGACAAAACGGAAAAATGAGAACGAAACAAAAAATGGGAACGGACGGTTTTTTTTAGAAAGCAAACCAATTGTGTACAACTCCAAGAAAAAAAGTTGACAGTCCTGTGGGGCTGTACAGCAGCCTTCGAATGAGCTGTCGCTCAGGCTGGAAGTCCTCGGCATCGCCGCGGTAGCCAGCATCTAGAGAAATCACAATAGAGCCAGCGTATATCGCTTTTTGCGCCCACCCGAAGGCACGAGATGGAGCATGACCGTTCTGACGAGCTCCTCTCACAGGGCTGGCCAAGGGGTTTCGCAGGATCATTTTGGTTCTCTGATACACCACATGGTTCTGGAGATACGGCTTGGTTCTCATTTTAGGCTTCGTTCCCATTTTTCAGATTTGTCTGTTTAAGGCTGAAGTGAGACTAGGAAGTGCCTGGGGGCGTGTGCGGTCCAAATGAAAATGTTTTCTGACGAGGGAAGGTTTGGATAGAAATTCAGAATATTGAGAGAGAGGTTGGTAGGACTGAACACTGAAATGCCAGGGGACGCATACGGTTCGGATTGAATTTATCGTTTTCGATTTTTGATAACTAAGGCTGTTTCCTATGTGGTTCGATTTCGAGCTTCAGATTTGTATTTTTCGATTTAATAAACGAATGATCCTGCTTATTATGCAGTCGAAATATTCAAAATCTGACCGGAATATTTTCGATTTGACAATCCGATGACCCTAGTCGTCGGATTTTTGCCCAAAATCCAACGACCTGGGTCATCAGACTTTCAAATCGAAAAATGGCAAGCTCTCTAAATTCAAGATGGTATCCATGACAGCAAACAGCAGCAGAACGATCGATGAGTTGGAAGCTGACACAGCTGTATAGCGGCGTCGCTTGGCGCCCAACGCTCGGGCGGCGGGCGTCGCGACCGTTCGTTGCCAGACGTCAGTCACCTGGATCGGGCTTGGGCCTAGAGACCAAGAGAAGCGCATTCGGCACACACCTCTTCGTGGACACGTACGAGTACTTGTACGTACACTGCTGTACAGCAGCAGCAGCAGTCAGTCACAACATGGAACCCAAAATACCAAGACAGGTGGCTCTAGCGCACTCGCCACGTCTCTTCGCCGCCAGACCAGAGGCAGCCAGCCTCGGCTCGCACACTTTGGGTCCTACGCGCATTGCAGCGCACCCAGCGCGTCTCTTCGCGGCGCCAAACCACAAAAACAGCAGTTGGTCTCGTCGTTTGCTCAAATCTCTACACACACAACAAACCTGATTTTTCCGCATAGGAAGGCTGTTTGGATTTGCCAACTTCACATCTGAAAATGCGATCGGACCGAAATCTGAAGCTCGACAATCTAACCGCATAGGAAACGGCGTAACCCGCTTGTTATTTGTCGACAGGATTGAAATTTCTACAATTAATTACGTTCGAGTCGATCTGTGTTTTAGTTATTAAGAGTGGACGAATATATTAGGATTAATTCCGCGGACAATGCCGTTTTGCCCGGCTGAATCCCGAGAAGATTGCTGTTTTACCTGGCATTGGATATCGAACGTTTTACATGTTTGGAACAGAGAGGCTGTGGATTTGATCGTTTGAACACTGAGATGAGGATTTTGAGTGTTGATTCGAGGATTTTATGTTTGAGTTGCAGATTGGATTTTTGAGTTTCTGAGTTTGGTATGAGGTGATTCTGATATTTCGATCCATCAACCCTGCAATTTCGTGCCTTGCCATGCAACGGAGCAGGGGGGACATCAGTAGGGTCGTGTATAGTGTTGCCGACCTGGGGGGGTGTTGGAGTATGGTCGTGTATTGTGAGCAGGGGGTATGTGGATTGTGCTCAAGAACAAGATCCGTAAGATCCATCGTAGATTGAGAAGTTCCATGCTGAAGAGAGATTCTGGTAGTAGGGTATTGGGATATCGGGGTAATGTGTACCCCACCAATGCCACTCGTTAGATGTAGCTCCATATGAGGCCAGTCAGCTCGACAGCACGGACATATAATGTAAGATGAGTTCCGTGTTATTGTCTGGAGCAACCACGCATGCCCGTGCCAGCTGCGTCTATACCTTTAGAGATCAATTAACATGTAACAACAACACAAGTGTGGTCGCTGAGACTTTGATTGAAAGAAGGTTCGCATGAACAAGTGGTAAGTTAAGTGCATATTGCCCACCAACTCACTCGGCACTCCTTGTCCCTAAACCGTCACCACATTACCCTTACCCCAAATACTCCATCGCCATGCGTCCCTTCACTATCCTCGCTACAATTATTAATATACGCTGCCACCGTTGGTACGAATTACGTATGAAACGGTTAATGCACGACAGATTAAATAACTAGCGGGGTACGTATGTCATGAATAACAACGGTGAAGTCGAAAAACTCCGTTTGTGGCTAGTCCAAGTGGTAATCGAACCATCAACTAACTGTGGGCATCTAAAGCGAAACAATGAAATCAGTCTCGACGATATCGCATTGAACTGTGCTCTCACCCCAACCTGGTTATCGTCCAAATCCTGGCTTGTGAATATTCAGGAACCAAACCGTCGAAGTGCCTATACCTTGCTGTGCTTGTTCTTGACGTCAAACCGTCCGTTCTTTCTTCCCGTCGACGTAGAGTACAAACAGTGTCCGTGCCAATTCTGGGAGGACTTTTGATTTAGTATCTTAAGTGCCTGTCACGTGTGAACTGCCATCAAGGAACGTTCGATTTTTTCGTGTACCCCGGCCCTCACGTGCGAAATGCTGTTCCCGAGGACGAAATGGTTATTATGGCCGAAATTTCATTTGAATTGCAGCCTGTAAGTATTATCGTCTCGTCGACCCTGGTAGCATCGGGGCGAGTAACCGGCCAGCGGTCAATCGCGGGACGAAAAATTGGAAAACTCGCGCGCGGTTATCACACAATTTACAGAGTCGAGTACCCACCGATCGATTGAACTCACAGCTGACGTGCTTCTTACGTTTTGATAATTAGAACTAGAAATATACTCGTGATGAGAACATAAACGTGCGCCGCAGACATAGAAAAAAATGCAATGACATGTCATCACTAAAAAACATTAAGGCGTTTTACGATAGAGGTTCATCCTGAATTATCTGAGGCTCTTCACTCAAGGAGCTCCATGTCTCACCTGAAAAATCACCTCAGCAAGACGTATATGGCATCCCGATGGATAAGCACATGGCCCACGGTTTTGAAAACGCCATTTAATTTTCCATAACAAGATTGGCATTCGGACAATTTTGGGTCAAGGAACCCCGTCATTCGAAAAACATTTGAACGGAAATGTGCTCCCTCTTTTTGGTAGAACCCGCCCACACTGGAGGTGACAGGTAGTGGACTATGCACGTTCACTATTGGTGCTTTGTGGCTGGAATTTATTTACCGTTCTAAGAGTGTCACATTAGTAACAGCTTTCGCAAGGGTAAACTTAGTTGCATTCACAAGGTTGGGGAATTCCGAAAAGATAACTCAGAGGACAAACGCATCGCTGAGGGTGCTTCAAGGCCTGATGAAAAATCACACTCCAGAGTGCACAGATTATATTAATCCATATATGTTTTCCCAACCTGAACAAAATTTTGATGTAATTATATTGAAATTACCTACAAGGCTTGCACAAGTTCTGGCTCAAAAACGTTGTATCGCTCGATTAGCGTATATACATGTAGTTTTGGAAGACTAAATTGATTCAATGCCGTACGGAGGATACTTACGTCACAATCACACTCAGTACTCGATCGGAAACAATAAATAAAATTGTAAAGTCTTAGTACCCACTGTTGTTCATCAATGATAATGAGCTTGATGATTTCGTAACCTCTTTTAGGCCGGCAGTCCCGTTTTGGGGACGAAGCACATATATTTTGAGTAGCTTGTCTCTAGGCAGGACAGCAATCTTAAGAGGGTTGAATAACTATTTAATCGCTATTTTAATGCTAAATGTTGACCAATCAATACGAAATTGGTTTTACAGTTTGGAGTTTCAACCGAAAATAATGCAAAGAGTTTATCCTGTGAGTAAACACTTGTATTTGGTTGTTACTTCCACGAAAGATGCTTTGAATTATATAAAAAAATAGCCGATGGGGGGGGGGGAAAGGTCTGCTCTGCTCCTTTCCCCCCCGCGTGCATACGCTTCTCTTACGCCTAAACAATCAGCCAAAAGGGGGGGGGGGGGGGGGGGGAAGGGGCTGCACTGCCCCTTTCCCCCCCCGCGTATTAACGCCTTCCCCGAAACACATAAACGGAAACGCGGTCGACATATCTACCGGTCGCGCTCCGCGACTGGAACGCCTCCCCCCCCCTCCTTTTCTCATGTGCAATCCAGAGGCAACCGCTCATATCGGAACTCTGAAAATTGCTAAACTGTCACCTGGTTCCGTTCTTCCGAACGGCCCGCTCATATCAGGAACCCACTGACCGACCACTAAGTACCGCGTGCTTTCCAGTGGTCTTCCGTGACAACGGCCCGCTCATATCGGGAACCCACTAAGATTGCCAAACGATTATTTGGTGCAAAAGTTCCGTCTCTAACGGCCCAGGTTACCTGGGAAAACCCTTGCTAATCGACCACTACGTAAACGTGCTTTCGAATGGTTTACCGTCTCTAACGGCCCGCTCATATAGGGAACCCAACACGATTGCTAAGGATTAGGATGGCCCGCTCATATCGGACCACCGCGAAAATCGGACGTCTACGGTACCTATGTTTGCGCGTGCTCTCCGGTGGTCTTCCGTGACAACGGCCCGCTCATATCGGGAACCCACCAAGATCGCCAAACGATTTTTTAGTGCAAAAGTTCCGTCTCTAACGGCCCATATTTCTTGGGAAAACCCTTGCTAATCGACCACTACGTAAACGTGCTTTCGAATGGTTTACCGTCTCTAACGGCCCGCTCATATCGGGAACCCACCACGATTGCTAAGGATTAGGATGGCCCGCTCATATCGGACCACCGCGAAAATCGGACGTCTACGGTACCTATGTTTGCGCGTGCTCTCCGGTGGTCTTCCGTGACAACGGCCCGCTCATATCGGGAACCCACCAAGATTGCCAAACGAATATTTAGTGCAAAAGTTCCGTCTCTAACGGCCCAGATTTCTTGGGAACACCCTTGCTAATCGACCACTACGTAAACGTGCTTTCGAATGGTTTACCGTCTCAAACGGCCCGCTCATATAGGGAACCCAACACGATTGCTAAGGATTAGGATGGCCCGCTCATATCGGACCACCGCGAAAATCGGACGTCTACGGTACCTAGGTTTTTTTTGCGCGTGCTCTCCGGTGGTCTTCCGTGACAACGGCCCGCTCATATCGGGAACCCACCAAGATTGCCAGACGATTATTTAGTGCAAAATTTTCGTCTCTAACGGCCCATATTTCTTGGGAAAACCCTTGCTAATCGACCACTACGTAAACGTGCTTTCGAATGGTTTACCGTCTCAAACGGCCCGCTCATATAGGGAACCCACCACGATTGCTAAACGATTAGGATGGCCCGCTCATATCGGACCACCACGGAAATCAAACGTCTACGGTCCTTACTCTGCCCCTTTCCCCTCCGTTTGCCCATCCGCCGTGGAAATAAATGCGGGAGGGTGGGTGGGAAAAAAACAAAGCACCGATAACCAACAACGATGCCTGACGGTCCTCTGCCGCTCCCTACTCGGCGCCTGGCTCTCCCCTGCTCGTGCTGGGACCCCGACTAGTATTGACTCTGGTATCTCGCTGCTCACGCTGCTCTACTCGCTTTCTTATTCCAAGTGCGACTGTTCCTACTCGTTCCTTTCGTGCCGCAACATAATTTCCTTTTACTATTACCCCGTAATAAACATCCCGTTGTTTCTTTGTGAAACCCCCCGTTAGTCATTCAACACACTGGTGCATCTTTCTACCCGTTGCCCTCCAAACAACAGGTTGTCTCTAAGACAACCTTTCTCTTTGGTTGTTACTTCCACGAAAGATGCTTTGAATTATATGAAAAAATAGCCGATGGGGGGGGGGGAAAGGTCTGCTCTGCTCCTTTCCCCCCCCGCGTGCATACGCTTCCCTTACGCCTAAACAATCAGCCAAAAGGGGGGGGGGGGGGGAAGGGGCTGCACTGCCCCTTTCCCCCCCCGCGTATTGACGCCTTCCCAGAAACACATAAACGGAAACGCGATCGACATATCTACCGGTCGCGCTCCGCGACTGGAACGCCTCCCTTCACGAGGTCGCGATTTCCTTCCCAAATTTTACTATTTTTCATCCCCATCTAGTCCCCTGACCCGGCTGTCTCTCGTATTCTCCAGCCCCCCCCCCTAGTACCTCTGATACCCATACTGGATCTTTCATGTTTGCTCTAACGTACACCATAAAGGCGTCCGAAGACCACCTTCCTTCCTTCTTGATCACCGCCTCTGGCACTCGTTTTGCCGCGAGCCTTGTGGCCCCCCCTATCCTCCCCGAATGCAATGCGAACTCTTCCGGAATCAACCTCGCCCCCGCCCCCCTCCCCTCTACCCTCCACTTCCCCCCTACGTCGGCAATACCACTCCTCAAACATTGGGTTGCCTGCCCCCTGGACCATACCCTCCATCCTTCTTCCCCCCGGAAAGCCACTAAAGGGGCTTCCCCTTTCAACTCTCCGCTACTGTACATGCTAAAAAGCTCCACCAACAGACCTACTGCCCCCCCTCCCTCTCCCCCCCCTCCCCCTCCCCTTGTCCTTACTATAACGGCCCCCTTCCTTCCTTGGTCTCCTTTTGATCCCCTGAATCTCACATCTACCTTGTCCGCCTCCTGCCTCCTGCCTTCCCCCAACTGCTCGTTATTCCTGAAAAACGCCACATCCCCCCTCCGCAGACAATAAATGCTATGGAACTCCCCTTTTTCCCCCGCGAATAATTCCGATGCCCGCAGCATCAGAAAATATGACAACGCCAAGCCTATCCACACCACCCTCCCCCCGACCCCCCAGGATGGGACACTCTCCTGCATTCTCGTCAGTATACCCCACGTCAACGGCCGCCTTACTCTCTGTTGGGATCCCCTCTCTACGTGTGCCCTCTTAATTCCTTGTTTCACCGATCTGATCAACGGGTTACCCAGAGGAAGTGACAGCCCGACGAACTGCTCGTGGTAAAAATTGATCGCTACCAATTTCCCCGCAATTGTCGTCTCCTTGTTCCCCTTTTCCGCGCAACAATACCCCATAAATTCCGTCAGCTCCGCTACCAGCTCCATCTCCCCCAACTCTTTCTGCAACCAGCTCCCTTTTCCGACAAACGACCTCCAACTCGCCCACAACTTCCAATTTGCCTCGTAAGTTTTTCTAGTCGACGCTGCAACTTTCCCAAAGGCGTACCCTGGCGCAATATCTCCGAAAACATCTGCCGCTCCCCGTCCCCCAGTTCCTGCACCTGCCAGGCGATTTCGGGGCATTCTGCGGTTAGTTTCTCGGGAAGGATCTGTTTTTCCTCCCACCTTGTCAGTCCATCTGCCAGCCGGTTATCTACCCCGCGTACATGCCTTGCCTGAAAACACCACCCCCCCTTTGCTTCCAATGCCCCCATCATTCTCATCAACGCCCCTACTCTTGCCTGCTTCTTCCCCCCCCCTCGGCATCTCTTTACCCAGGCTACGGCCGACTCGTTGTCCGCTCTCATTAGAACTGCTTCCCCTCTCCTATCCGGTCTCTCTCCCCTCATCTCTACCATCACAAACGCTGTCATGACCATGGCCATCACCTCCAGCAGGTTTATCGAAATCAAATCGTTCACCGCCTGACCCCCCTTGATCGTTCGTCTCTGGACTTCCTCCGGTAAATCGAACCTCCAGTACACCCCCGTCTCCATGCACAGCCCACCCAGCGCTGACAAAGACGCGTCCGAAAACCATGTTCTACTCGGCAGCTGCTTCACGAAACTGAACGACGGCGCTGTTATGCTCTCTCCCCTGTATCCCTCTCCTCTCTCCAAAAACCATCTCCACCACCCCACGTCTGCCATGAATTCCCACGACAACCGTAAAACTCGTCTCGCTTCGGCCTGCTTCCTGTGCCTACCCCACGCCCCCCCCCCCCCCGGCCCGCTCCGCCCCATTAAGATGCAGATTAGAAAGCTGCAGAAGCCGACGGACGAAGTACCGTCCGGGCCGGATTACAAATGATGCATGGTGCAACTTCCCCGCTAGCACTAATACTTCCTTCACCGTTGCCGTTTCCCGTCCCACCGGCCACTTTGCTACTTGCGCGCGCAAATCGTCGACTTTTCGTGGCGGCAGCGCAATGGTCATACTCTCTGTATCTATATCGTATCCTAACACCTCCTGCTGCGTTGCCCAACCCGTCACCCTTTTTTGCGATAGCAACGGTTCTTCCCCCTCGCACCGCTCGCCCATAGCCTCAAAATGAATCGACGCTAACGATCGTGACAGATCTAGACACCTCCCGCCCCCCTTTTCCCACTGTACCTCTATCGAGATGGCATCATCCATGAAAAACACTACGAAAGCTGTGTCGTTCGCCCCCCCCCCTTTCGCCGGCCGCACTACACATTCTGCCGGCCAACCGACTACCGGCCGCCCCGTACTCGGTGCTATCGTTACGTGCTCTACTGCTCTGTCCCCCGCCTGCGAGAATGACGCTGACGCTCTAGTTGTGTTACACTGCGCAAGTTGCATCGCCGCCGATATCACTCCCCACCACCCCGGACTACCCCGCTACCCAACCTGCAAGCGTAGGTCCATAAAGAGGTACCGACCCAACACGTATCCGAAGGCGGCTGCGCCGTCGGGGTCTACCGGAATCTGCCTGAACGCGTTTTTGACATCCATTTTTTTAATGAGAATCCGTGCTCTGTCTCCGAACTTGACCCTTAAACCGAGAACCCTCTGCAAAACCTCGTGCATCACACCCGCCAGTGCACACGCTGGAATCTCATCCCAGTCTGTTGTCACATTCACCGACCCCCCCTCTTCCCCGCCCCTGTGCTCAAAGGTCATGTCGTGGATAATTCTGATCTTCTCGCGCTCCTCTACGACCCCTATAGGTGACACCCGCAACCCCGGAACCTGCCCCGCTTGTTCCTTGGGGAAAACAATTGCTCTACCCCATGCCACGTCTGCCACCGCCTTTTCCCACACTGCTTCGTCAAAGGTACTGGCGCTCGAATGGTTCCCGTATTCGAGCTCCTTCGTTAGGTCTCCGCCTGGCAACACGTCGACTGGAACCCCAACTCGCGCGATACGTTTCAAGTGGTAGATTCCTGGGCAGTTATGCTTGTCCCCGAAGAACGCTTCTACGCGCTCCGGGTCCATATGGGGTGCGGACAACGACCCGCCTAACCCACGCACCACTTGTCCTACCCCCCCCTCCCCCCCCTCCCCGCCCTGGGTTATTCGCGACAAAAACATTCCTGCAGTCGAGGCTAAGACCTCCATCAAACGTGCGGCCGCCTCCGCCCCCCCTTGTACTTTCTTTAACAATCCTTGTGCTACCTGCCAACGCCCTCGCTCCTCTACGCGTTGGTTGGTCGTCGCACCTTTTTCTGACAAAACCACCGACCCTGGAGTCGCCCCCCCCTCACGGCTCAGCGCCCAACCCGAACTCCCCGCCATTGCTGTCGTCGTGGACCCTCCGGTGCTGCCGCTGGTTGCTCGTCTGGTCGGCTCCGCCGTATTGCGGAGCCCGTGCCCTCATTTCTTCGTTGGTCTGTCGAAGCCCTCTCCTCCTTCTCCTCCCCCCTTTCGGTTCCCCGCCTCGCCCCCCTCTCCCTCCCTCTTTCGTTTTCCCAACTCCGCCTCTTCTCGCAGCAGGAACGCGCCGCTTGAAAGCTTGCGGCTGTTTTCGTGCCTGTACCTGCGCGGCTTCCCATTCTGAGGCTCGTGGAGACACGCGCCATAATTGGAGAATGCGAAGCAAGCTCCCCCCCCCCCCCCCCTCCTCCTCTCCGCTCCCTGTCCGCCCCTCCTCCCCCTCCCCACCCCCCTCCCCCGACTCCGCCTGTCCCCCCCTCTCCCCCCCCCGCCCCCCTTGCCGTCTTGAACCCCGTCGCGTGGGTCCCCCTCCCCCCCCCCCCCCCCTCCCCTCCCCCGACCCCCTCCTCCGGCCCCGCCATGTGCATCAGATTGACGGGTGCCATTGAGATCCACGCGTGTGTTTTTTCAAACGGGGGCAGCGGCATAGGGCCCAGCTCCCTCGGTCCCGGGAACGAACTCCCTGGTTCCTGTTGCAACAGGAGCCCCCTCCGAGTCACCTCCTCCGCCCACTCCTGCAGGTCCTCGTTGAAGCATTTCACAAACGTTTCCTGGAACTGCCTCGATGACGGCACCAGCGCGTTCTGCGCATAAACGTTCCGGACGCCCTGCGCCACCACTCTGAAGCATTCCGACAGGTTGCCCGACCGTCGCAGCGCCGCTTGCCCCGACGCGTCGGTGTCGTCCACCACGTACTGCGCGAGCGTAATTATGAGTAAAAACAGCGCTTCCACCCTGTGGTCCAGCGACACCTGCTTCCCCCCTCCCCCTCCCCCAAAATGTCCCTTCTGCGCGAAGTTCCGGACATCCATTCCGCACAGTGCTGCCACCTGATACGCCCCTTTCTCTTCCATGACGAACCCGCTGGCGGACAACCTTACTGCCTCCGCCGTTTCAAACGGCGGTGGTGCCCTGTTCCCGCGCACTGCTGCCCAGACTACGGTGTTGCGGCCGGCCTTCCGCCATATTGTCTCCAAAACGGGGGGCTTGCCATACCCCCCCCCCCCCCCCCCCCGCTTCTCTCCCTCCCCCCCCCCATCTCCCCCACCCCCCCCCCCACCTCGCCCCCCCCTACCCCCCCCCCCCCCCCAACCCGGCGGCTGTCCGACCTGAGAAGCCAGCGCTCCGCCCGCCGCCCCGAAATTCCCCTGCTGTGGGCCTCCGGTTTCACATGCCCCCCATGGCAGAGCGGTGCTGTGTGAGGTGCCTTCCCACCCCCGGGCTGGTGCCGGGTGCCTCTGCTCTCCCGGCGCTCGCCACTGCTGTAGTTGAAACTTCTGTTTTGCGGCTCCCACCCCCCACGGACTGGAAGCTCCCCCCCACCTCCCGGGCTCCCTCCTCTGCTGCGGTTGCTGCTGTAACGATCCTCCCTCCCACGGACTTATTCCCCCGAACCCCCCCCGACCGTTGTGTGTCTGCCCCTGCTGCTGTTGGCGTGAACCTGGCTGTTGCTGCAGCCCCAATGCTTCTACTTCCCACTGGCTTACACCGCCGAATCCCCCCCGTCCTTCCTGCGTGTACTCCTGCTGCTGCTGTGGCGGGCCCGACTGCTGCTGTTGCCATGGGTACTCTGTCCCTTCCCCCCAGTGTGCTCCCTGCTGTCCTTCTACCCCTCTTCCCTGCTGCTGCTATTGCGGCTGGCCTGACGGGCCTCTAGTTGCCCGCAATTGCTCCTCAATCATACTATATGGGTTTTGTTCCCACTGCCTCCCCGCCTCATTATCATACGAACTCCCTTCCCCCGACCATGGGGGGGCCTGGCCGTTCGATTGGCGGAAAAAATCGTTGCGCGGCGGGCGAGGGGCATGGTGTGTGGAATGGGCCTGTGTATGTCCCCTATGCGGGCCGGACCCTCGCCCCCGGCCTTGCGGCGGGCGAGCTCCACGACCCGGTGATGGCCTTTGTCCTAACATGTGTCCTCCCCGCCCCGGCCGCGTACGACTGTCTGGCGAAATAATTACCCTACGTGCTGCTGTATCGCTACCCCCTAACGTGTTACTGGTCACGTTACCGTTGCCGCGCCCTGCTCCTTCCACGACCTCTGCGTTACCGGCCCCCCCTTGCCCTCGGCCTGCTCCGTGCTGCGGGTCCGGGAGGTCTCCTGTGTCCCCCTCCTCCTCTTCTCCCCTCTGGTGGATGTTCGGAAGGTCTCCCAGACGAACCATCCTGGCTCTCTCCCGCTTCTTCAAAAAAAAACAAAAAAAAAAACAAAGCACCGATAACCAACAACGATGCCTGACGGTCCTCTGCCGCTCCCTACTCGGCGCCTGGCTCTCCCCTGCTCGTGCTGGGACCCCGACTAGTATTGACTCTGGTATCTCGCTGCTCACGCTGCTCTACTCGCTTTCTTATTCCAAGTGCGACTGTTCCTACTCGTTCCTTTCGTGCCGCAACATAATTTCCTTCTACTATTACCCCGTAATAAACATCCCGTTGTTTCTGTGTGAAACCCCCCGTTAGTCATTCAACACACTGGTGTATCTTTCTACCCGTTGCCCTCCAAACAACAGGTTGTCTCTAAGACAACCTTTCTCGTTCAGATGGCATACGAAACAACAATGTCGTGTAAACAGCCTCCTCCCATCTGAAGATATGTTCGACGAATACAAGTCTGCTTGGATCACATCAATCAGCAACTCACTGTGACTCGATTTTAGCTAACACTTTGTCAGTTTTGACTACACAATACACTCGACGTGCCGATGGTATACTCGTAAGGTGAATTCTTGAATATGTCGTGAAACAAAAAGCCAAATTTTTCAACTGAATTTCAAACCAGAAACATGTACAGCTGTCCATGGTGGCGGAGTGCGTATGCTTTTTCTTTATTGTGCCTCTGTTCTACACCCCTCGCGAAGCGTGCGAGCCTGTAATCTTTGAAATATTGCGCATTATCTTGTGTGTATTTTATTAGTTTCTTGCTTTCTATTGCTTCCTTGCCTGACTTCCCTTTCGGATGTATGTGTGATTCTTTTTCTATTTTTGATTTCGATTTTTCGACGTCGAGTTGTTATTTTTATCCTGCCTATTTTTTTCCGGGTAGTATGTGGTCTTCTCGGTTTGTGTGGCGGCTTGTACAGCGTGCATGTATCTGATACGTACGCGCGCCGACCTACTCTTCTCATGTTTTTTTGTCTGAAGCGTAGATGTGCTTCAGTTATCGTGTGTACTACTCTTCCCTTGTTATATTTTTGGACCGAGGTATTTCTTCCACTACAGAGTTGTTGGAATCTGTCGTGCGACCACGGACTGTATTGTATTGTGGCGATTAGTTGATGTGAGAACAACAACAGTCATGTATTTTCGAAACGCTGTAAAACCTACCAGGGTATCGTTTCAACCCAGCTCCGATTGCCGCACGCACAAACAGAGTCAGAAGTCAGACCTATGCCAATGGGAAAGCGGAGTATCATGAAAAAGGTTGAATTCCAAAGATACCCTCCAAACGTTTTTAGAACACGCTTCCTATGGGCAGGTTTGGAAAAAACAAAAAGTTCCTATCTTTTGCAAAAGTCCGAAAAAAACAAATCTGGGGCCGATGTTGGGCCAACATGGTCTTAAAAAAAACTCAGGCTGATCTTTGGTTGAAGCGGCAAGATTCTGGGTCCTCGACAGGCATCGATGAACAAAACAATTGCGTCATGACGTATAGACAGAGTTCGCTTTTTAGGGGATTTGACCCGCGTTAGACTCACCGTATTCACACCATTGCGGTTGTTATGTGGCGGGAGCTGACATGTCGTACGATAAAAACATTTCGCCGCTGGTTTGCACAAAGCAGAAGACAAAACTTATCCATCCGTCTCCAATGCCAAAAAAAAAGTTTTTTTTCAGCTTTGGGAGGATACCGTAGGACGCCGCCGGCAAGCTCTCGCCCCCACGACCATGGATCCACCTTATATCTTCGAGGCCTTCATCTTAATTCGTTGGCCTTGGCAGGTACCGAGCGGGTTGACCGGGGGCTGAGTTGATGTCGAGATCATGCGCCGATCGTCGCACCGGCTGGTTCCTATTACCGTGTTGACAATTTTCAACCAGAAAAAAACAAATTGCCTCGCCTGCGGCCGTAAAGCAAAAATATATGCCAAAATAAAACATTTTTCGCTTACTTTCCCACAGCGGCGGTACGGGGAAATTTTCGGCTGTTCCTTGAAAGGAATATATAAGGGAACAAACATGAACTTCTCGTTTCCATTGGCATGGGTCTTACTGCGGCGTGTGTGTGTTCTTCACAATGAACTGTTTTATCTACCCGTCGACAACCAGCACAACCAGTGTCGGTGCCGATTATTCAATCCTAGAAGGTGCACAAGTTAAATGGTCACAACGCTACGCCACAGCGATACTACGTTGCCACGTATGTATGCAGTATGCACAGCACCACTGTGGGCGATACAATGCCATGTCATCATACTAGATACGACACGCACGTCAGACCCATTATGTGAAATAAAGAAACAAAAGGAAACAATCAAAGAGAAAACAAAAACAATGAAGACAAATCGAAAGAGGAATAAAAAACAAAACTGAAAGACAAAAGTAGATGAAACAATCTGTCGTGCCCGGGGCCCCGCAGGCGAGGTGGCCAAAACTTGATAAAAGACCAGCTGGGAAAAAATGAATAAAAAAAAAACACCACTACTTGTAAACAGAGCAAGACAAAGAACCAAGGAAATGATGACACAGGGAAAATAGCAGGCAGGCCGAACCCCAAAGCACCCTCCAGGTGGCGGCAGCAGTTTGTGGGGTACCAGTAGCATAGCCAGGCTCTCCCGGTGAATCCGCCTAGTACCTTGCTACCGAGACCGCCGTCTCCGCCCTGCGTTCGTGAACTATACTCACCCCCTTGGCGTCAGACAATCCGAAACGAGCAGAGCAAGTTCGTCATCCAACCACGTCACACGACTCCTTCAAAACGGCTTATTAGTTGAAAATGGCAGAGGAAAAATATATATATATATCACGGAGAATCAGCGCGAGAAAACACCAAATGAAACCAAAAGAGAAGACAAGGGAGTACCATGTTCGAACCAGCTGAACCAGTTGGTGTTGATGCCACTAGTAGTATGGTCATGTTCTACTTCCTAGTCGGCCTTGTGCCTAGCTACCCTGTATGCCATATCTTTCCTACTTTCGTTTACCGCCGTTTCCCTTCTATTCCTCCTGCCCCCCCCCCCCTCTCCCTATTCCTTTGGTCGGGTTTTCTGCCACTTCTCCTGTTGCCCCGCCCCCCCCCCCCCCTTCCCTTGGACACCATCCACAGTGAATGCGCAGGGCAGCATACTCATCTCAGCCTCAGCCTCGTTCGACTTACCATGAATCGTTCGACTGCTTCAAGGATCCCCCGGTCCCACTTCCGCCGTTTTCGCTGCAGTAGACCACCAAGCGGTCTCAACTCCAACCACCACGGACGGGGGGAACTTCCGCCGACACTTCGGTGGCTCGGAACTCCCTAAGGTTTTCGACGATGCATCTATGCCAAGTCTTACACTGTCCGCCTCGTCTCGGGTTCTCCCCACCAGCTATCGTCCCGAACATTACCCGACTGTTTATCGCCCCTTGCTTTGCCGTGCCACGCCCCCCGCAAAGAAGAGCAGACGTTTACGAATGGTCGTTTCGATGTTCTCGCAACGTGTCATCTGGAGGGCGTTCGAGTACGATAGGGTGTCATGGTTGGTACGAAGTCGGCGCTGGAAGCCAATGACTCGCAACAGGACTTGGTGGTGAGCCGTTCGAAGCTTGGCTGTTGAAATTGATCATTTTTCAAAATATTCGAATTATCCATACGTACCTCACGACATTTGTTTGCGGAAGTCAACTCTTTCGCGACGACTACTTTTGAAGTCCTTCGTTGATGGTGGATGCGTTGCTGTTGTTTTTTCCACATTAACGAGAGCTCGTGGGAAAACATAATCACCTGAGGAAAGTATTATACAGGTAAAAGCAATGGACAATATACATACTTGATGACTGCAGCACATCTTCACCCGAGAAAAAAAATATGGTCAGCACATGAATGTATCAGGTGCATGCGGTACGCTTTACAAGGCAACACAGAAACCGGGAAGCCCGCATACTAACAAGAAATAGACAGGATGAAAAACATAACTCGAGGTCTGAACATCGATTTCGAAAAGTTCAAAACCTCGAAATCGAAAAGTTGAAAACCTCAAAAACGAAAATGGAAAAGAAAGAAGGAAAGTTGAATTCAACCACAAAAACAAGGGTGGAAGAAATAATCAAACACACAAGAGAATGCGCAGATTTTGTCAGATTGCGCGCTCGCACGCGAGGGGTGTAGAACAAAGATAATACCAAAAATGGAAACATACATACTCTGCTATTAAAACAAAATATCTCAAGGGGTAGCAAGGAGGATTACACTGAGTGTCTTGGTATATGTCTTCTGCATTCATAATAACTGTTCAATTACGGATGCTTGTATGGATGGTTGGCTTCCGCGCAAAACCTCATCGCTCAAAAAGCCGATTCTCCGAAACAAAAGAGGAATCCCTTTTCGGGGAGAATAATATTATACCCTACTCGAGCCGACTACGTGATATTTGGTGTATGTTATATATATGTATTCCCCTAACAGCTAGGAAATTGTAGTGAAGGACACTACAACAGTAGTGGTGCCTACAATGGTACTATTAGTCCTTGGCGACAGCTGTTGGTCGATAACACCGATATTTATCGGTAATCACCAATATTAGCAGTCCAGATCTTCTCATATCTATTTGCCGATGATTCCAATGCAGAGTTACGATTAGAGAATTGACGCTCCCCCGGGAATTTCAAATGTGTTACATTCTCTGATTGATGAAGCGATTAAGGATCGTTTAGGATACCAGTACATACGTATTTGTTCCCGTTTGTTCGAAGGCGGAATCAACGATTGATTATCATCGAGTGTTGAACCAGGTATATTGTAGGCATATTTTTGACTTCGAGGGGTAAAACAACATCTTACGAAATCAGAAATCGTGTATTCCTCACATCCATGAGAAATACTTCTCAATTACGTAGGGAAACCAAATGAATGAATCTCAGACGAAACACACAATGACCACCGTCGATGTACCAGTGAGTCACAACAGGAGTGAAATATCGGGCGGGCGATGTCGGGTCACATTTTCGTGACGTCCCAACAAGAACCTACCCGTTGCACACCGCCCACTTGCCAGCCCTAGTGGATGCGAGCCACAGGACCCGGGTCAACGTGGACGCCAATAGTTTCGACACGCTAGAGGCAGGCTGCGGCTGCAGCCCGAACGGTTTGCATACCCTCGAACACCCGGGACAACGATATATTGGCAAACTCGCGCTGGTCGTGCAAGGGGAGCATTCTCGACAGCTCTGATGAGGATGACGGATGCTGCATCCTGTACTCCTTCGAGCAGCCCCAAGACATTGTCAGCATGCGTATCACCTTTCACAAGGGCGATCAGAACACCGGCACGCTTTACGTGTTCGACAACCGCCACCAACACACCACAATCGCGTCTAGCGGGTCAACGCTCAACACCAGAGCACTATCCTTTACACCGACGAGACCAAGGATAATAAGCTTTGCCTCGACGACCCTAGGTGGTACACTGACGTTTGACTGAGCAGCATCGAGGTGCGCAGCCATGTCGAATTTCACTTTGTCGTAAACATGTCTGTAGCTGCCCTTGAAATATATTGTAAGCTATGGCACATGCATGTTTGTTTGCAATTTGATGTGCGGGTAATCAGCCACTCTAGGTTAGTGAATAAATTCCACGCAGAAGATGAATGAACATGTATTCATGAATCAGGCGTATGGACTCAAACATTTGCATGGTTTATCATACCAGGGTATTTTTTCAATAGGCAACAGCTCATGCTGGACACGAACGCCGACTATAGTTAATAAAAACACAATGTACTATATGACACGCGTCGAAGGCCATCACACCCAAGAGTTGGCGTTTCACGTGATGCGCGCATGCGGTAGCAATGACAAATGGCATAAGGATACGTATCTTCAGTTCGCAGGAGGGAACAGTCAAGCCTTTAGTCAGGCGAAAGGTTGTTGGATGCCCACCAGTACTCGTGAATGTTCCCGTCGCCCACATCCGAAATCGAAACTAAAAAAAACACTATCCACGCCGCGAGAAAGCTTTAATCGGAAAACAGTGAGCAGTAGGTATCGGGTGTTTTTTTCTTCAGGTTCTGTGTTGTCGCATGTAAGCCGAGGGTGACTTGAAATCCAAGGAAGGCCTTCTTCTGTCAAAATAGGTGATGATCCGAGGGATTTCTACCGCTATCCGGCGTAAGCTATTCGAAAGTGTATTGGTTGTCCACCACACCGTACTTACATCGACGCATGCACACCGTTCCACTAAAGGGCGACACGCAACTTTTGTAGCAAAGCGTTCAATCGTATTCTTCGTTGGCGTCAATATAGAAAACCGACCACTTCGCACTTTGACGAAGAGTCATCATTAGTGAAGCCTGAAACAGGACGATCTCATCTGCTGTGTATAGAAGCACGACCTGAGTTTCCCCGAGTGTTCACGTAGTCCACGTAGGGTCGGCTACGCCCACCGTTGCTTTAATGCTGGTTGGTGTGAAATCCAATGTAATCTGCGTAGGAGATTCGTATATCGCAAGCTTAATATATAAATGAGCTCATGTAGTCTGAAGAAAAACTCGTATATGATACCGTCGGTTTCCAAAGTAGCGATATCCCCTGAAGATCGCCAGTGCGTCAAGCGTACGGCGCCCTGGCAATGACTAAACATAGCCTAACTGGTGTTGAACAAACAATATCAAGGGGTCGGGCGATGATATTTTGCGCCTCAACTAATGGTTTACGTCCGTACTGATGAGCTAGTCCTGGCAGACAAACCTGCCCTTGCCATATGTTTGTCCCTGGAGCTATTGGTCCATCAACGCTTGGACACGGGTGATCTAAAAATAGGTTCTTTCCTTCTATTTATTGTTCCCACAAACCCTCTCCTCCACGTTGTTCAGGCCCAACCCTTGGTGGAGTAACACCTCTATCGATCACGTCATGGACTGGACGCCGCCGCGCTGACAAAAAAAACATTCCGTCGTTGTTTGCGTTTTGTTTCGTCCTATGACTAGAGCATCGATTGGAGTCATGGGCAGATGGCATTATGTCCTACAGGTAGGCCTTGACCTCACGGTCAACGTGTGACATCGAGGACCTCCGTCGAGGTGGTGCCCAAAAAACGTTTCGAGAAACATCTCAAAACTCTTTCAGGGCTTCAATTTGGCTGGATGCGTTGCACAAGTGTTTGGTGTTCATGACCAGTTGTATGGCTCGGTATCTGGTTGTTACGTTGTTGGGCGTTCTTTACCCAGCGTGAACAGCTGTTCGTGTTATGTGCACGTTTTCGTTCAAGACCTGAGAGTATCTTCACGATTGTTTCCGGCGGTCTGCTTCCATGGATGTGACGTTTTTTGTTTTTTTTTTCGGTCGTTGGTATGAGATGACATTTTTTATGTCCGTGTCACATACGGAATATAATTGTTGGTAGTATATATTCCGTGGCATAAACAAATGATGCACCAAGTATGATGGGTATATGATGTTCGCGCCGTAGCGGCAATATCGCTGGCAGGCGTTGAATGATCACACACACCCCGCTCCACCCATAGAGAGAGCCAGGAAATACGTGGTAATAACCTACTATCGATATGGTGGTTATAATTTGGGGTCCAACGGGTCAATAAAACAAACCTGAAGTTATAACTCTTTCGCCACAAGGCCATGTTCGAGTCTCCCTTACAATCTCGTAGTAGGGAGGCTCGATGATGTCAATGGCAAAAACCGGGTGCTTCGCTGCACGTGCCGACCTATATCGGCTGCTCCGTGTTGCCGTGGAGGATGGTTAGGCATTTGGCTCGACACATGTACCATACCTTGGTAGACGTATTGTTGGTTCTTTAGTAGATTTGCGGCTTGTTCGTTAGAGAAGTACGATGTTCACCCCGTGCCACGCACGACTTCGAGAGAGAGGAGACATGCATTGAGCAACGTAATAAAATCCGGAACACGTCGATAACGTCTGAATTAGGTACGCCAGAACGTTTGCCACATCAAAACGCTCAAGTACAAGGCGCGCAAACCTCGTACGTCAGATAGTTTGAACAGAGTTCAAAAGGCGCAGGGGCGGCGGATTCGCCGGGGAGCACACGTTGTTCACGCCCCCTCACCCATCGCCCCCTTCAGAGCGAAACCGTCCGGAACGTGGACGAGAGCTTGAGGGACTCTCTATGACTGGGTAGCGGGCATGCATTGAAAGAGGTCTTAACGCGACGCACCATTAAGCCCACATTTACACTCCTTGAGACATAAAGTTAGCTAGGCACAAACGTTTCGATTGGTTTCGAAACGACCGTCCGCAGAAGAACGCTTCGATCGTAGCTAAAATATGCAGTTCAGGTGGTTTAGACCTGTGCCTACCTCTACTGTTTGTTGAGTGCGGCCGGCTAGGTTTAGACGAAGAACCAGGCGTGCTGAAACAGGGGTAGAGTTGTTCTGCCAACGTCTGTATTACTGGTGGAGCTTACAACCTGCACTACGACTACTCGGGTGATGGGGTGGTCTCTGAATGTACTAGCACACATCGCCATCAGCTTGCACGGTCGTCTGCATTAGATAAGGTCAAAGTTTGGTTTCTAGGTGAATTATTGATTCTTACCGGGCGACACTTGGCTGATCAAAGCAGACCAAAGTCGATAGTCACAGTTTGAATTTCGATGTAGATACCCATTTGGGTAAACGGTGATAATCATATATTAGGGTGTCGGGACGATTATGAAAAATACCGCGAGTCTGAGCTGACCCACAGAACGTGTATATCTAATTGTATCCGACGTAAAATACAGATGCTAAAATCGTACCCGACGTACAACGTGCCACCATCAAGGTTACCAGGTCTACAGAATATCGGGGTTTGTACTTGCATTATTGTTGGGGGCCAATGCTTGCAGGGTGTAGACAATATTATTCGAGAAAGATAGCGGGCCCCATCGTTCCGAACAAGGGATATCCGGTATAAACGGTCAATCCAAATACATACCTGTTACGTCGTCGAGCTATAGCACTGTTTAACACAGAGGGAAGCATATTGCGCATCTTCCTATGTACGTCTGGAGCTCTTAGACGTCTTGCCTAGAACTAGGGAAAAGCGGTAGATGCGGTTGACGACTTGAACCGAGAGCTGTGGCGTTTGCATCCGTATCATTGAAAACCAGTGGGAAGGGTCGAAAGCACTACATAATATGTTTAGGTTCGAATCATGTGGTAGTGAGACTTGTGGCAAACGTTAATGAGGGTTATTTGCTTGTCAGGGGCGAGGGCCTAAAAAAGAGAGTACAACAGTGCTTTCATACCGGGGGCGCTGACACCCACGACCCACCGCTTTATTTGAAGATCGCCCATTTCACACTACCAAGAAAGTTTTGTTGACCGAACATATTTCTTCATAGAGCCACCTCAAGCAACAACACTGGCTCACACGTCTGAGCGTACGCGCACCTCGACTATAGTAAAAGAGAGGGGTTTGTGGGTTATCGAATACATAAAGTCAACAAGGGTGCTTTCAAATTTCCTCTGTTCCAAGGCAGAGACGCGCGACCGTTCACAGAGGGGAAACACATTTTGTCCAGGGCTTCTCACCTGAAAACCTCTGTATCGCAGCGGACAACGCGAACAATGACAAACAAACAAACGTTGAAATCGGTACACCTCCCCATGGCCCAGACGATTGAACGTAGGACTTATATTGCGCAAACTAGTTGGGTAGCGCCTCGGCTGAAAAACTATCCCAGCGAAAAATGCTATGTCTGGACAGGCCACTTCCTAGTGTAGCGCGACTGCACATGTTATTCGTGCGTTTCGTTATATCGGTCGACCTTGTGAGCTGCATGCCTGCTCAGTCCGCGGTGACTCAATTCACGGGCTGGTTATCTCTTTTGGCGAAAATATACTCTTTCTTCAATTATATCCATTCGGCGGTCGGCGGGGCTGATAATCTGGGGGGGTACACCACGCAACGTTCTAGTTCACCGGAGATCAAACCCATATGGAGGCAGGTTTTATCGGTCGTGTTGGTTTTTTACGTGGTTTGTCGGGAAAATTTCACAAGCGATTTCTCCGTAGAATACTGGCGCAATCGCATATGGCGCCTTGACAAACAATCACCCCATGATGACTCGCCAATATATGGGATAAATAGTTTGTTGATCTACACTGAGCACGTGGGTACCTCGAGAATTGTTTGGGTTTCACCTCAGGAGCTTAGATGCAACCCTGCGATTTACTAGCGTGATGTGAAGATATGAAGATATACCGCAACCAGTCAGGTGTCGGGCAGGGTGCCGGGTGGCGACAGGTAGTTGTGTCTTGCCTAGGAATGGTATCCGATGTTGTCTCCCGATCAAATCAGACAAGGGTGATTGTTTCGTACACCTTGCCAGTACTGCCGCACTTCAGGTTTGAAGTTGCCTGCATCCGCGGTCTTTACGGGCATGTGCGTTTAGGTTTCAATGTGCACCTTGGCACTGTTATTCCGTAGACGTCTTCTGGTTGCTGACACATTCCGTTACGACGGGCGTGCGTGGACGCAAAGTGGTCTTGAACACACCTCGTCGAGGCCCCCGGATAGTATCTATAATGTAAACGTACATGGTATGGAGGTAGGTATAGTGCCGGGGGGCGGAAGTCTACTGTAGTACATAAATTGTACCCGTTTTAATTTCAAAACACACGGTTACCCCAACGAACATACGCATATAGCACATCTTCGTTAGTGATCAACGATTCGTATGCACATGTTTGTATACGCGCTTATAGGGGGTATAACGGTTTAGTCCATATTTTGGTACAACTAAGACAGGAGTACAGACGGGCAGGTCTGTTTATGCCCGTTGCGAACACTACACGTACGACAAAAAACGTCGCTAGAATGGTTAAATGTACCGGGGTGTACGTGTGTCAATACCAAACAAGGCGCTTCCATGCGGTTATCACAATCACCTTGCAACGGTAGCAGTACGACACTGGTAACGTCGGTTACGGGGGGCCACAATAAATAGGATTCAATATTGTTAGTCAAAATATAATCATCCAAGTGTTTTTATCTGTACTGTAGGTCTTACTGACTATGGTGCCGCGTATTACCTATATCTCGTGGCATCTATCCCACCACGCAAAAATTGAGCAGCCCCTTGCTTTGACGGTTACGTGGGCGCATGTCTGCTATAACTCCATGAAATTTAATGGTGGCAAACATTTCACAAGTAATTGTCGGAAGTCGACGGTCATGGACCTCACAAACGATATTAACATTACGTCTGGCCCGCGATGCCCATCGGGTAGGTGGGTTTGTATTTTGCGCCGTAGCTACCCTTTAGTAAATCTCAGATTAAACGCCTATTTAAGGTATTCGAAATGAAGGAGATCGGTGGAAGTTGAACGATGTTTTTTTTTACGCTCCGCACTCCCTTTTATTCACGAAATCTATACTGCACGTATTTCCTTTCCAGCGATATGGATGCATAGGCGTGCATACGGGTTTAGCCTACCGGGAAGTGTACTCCGTTTTCGAAGCGTGTATCAACCAACACGCAGCTAAACATTTTGAATACGTCCGTTAGAGCCTGAAGTCGGACTCTTTCGGCAGTTACTCAGTAGTACAAACGTCGCGAGCAGTGACGGCATTGAATTTCGTACCCTCGGACCACTATACTTGGTGTCACACGGGGTAGGGCGAAGACATGCACGCTGTGCATGGAGACAACATGGTTACCTCAAACATCGAGGAGAGCGACGCACCTCCGTCATGCTTAGCCACACGTCGTCCTTCCACGTAGGGTCGTAATGACAAAGCTTGAGCTCTTCCGTCTCGTCAATGTATAGGTCGTACATCTGGAATCCGTTCGTCTTGCCGCTCGACGAGATGTTGCTGTTGTGGTCATGGTTGTCGAACACGTCTAATGCCCGGGTTCTAGACGTGCCCAGGTGGAAGGTGATCCGGATCGTTGCAATGTCCTGAGGTTCCTCGAAGTAGGAGGTGATGCAGGAACCTCATTCGAGCTGTCGAGGATATCAGCCTGGCACGACCAGCGAGAGTTGGCCCTGATATCGTTGTGCCGTTGTCTGCTACGCAACCGTTTGTACTGCACCCACTCCCAGACGTCCGTGTGTCGTACCCATTGGCCTTGACATCGACCCAGGTCCGCTCGCCGGCGTCCAGGAGGGCTGGTATGTGCATGGTGTGTGGTGGGGAAATTAAAGTGGGGCGTCTGGCGTGGTTAGGCTTTACACACTCTTCTGAACGTTTGTTTCTGTGTATACGCTTAACATGTGCACAGCACATCGTGACAGGCGCTTCGTTGAAACTTCTTTATCCGGTTATGTCTGGGACTCCCACAAACCACCTCTGAACCGTTTATATTTAGTGTAGCACCCATGTCCGTAAGTAGTCGGATATAAATATGTACCTGGCATAAATATGTCTTGTTGTAAACACCCACTGGATGTTCAATACTACACAGACGAATGCAAGGTGATTCAGGTGTTTCTCCTCAATATAAACACGTCAAAACAACAGGGGTTTGGTGATGCGATGTACGGTACGTATGTACAAACACTATCAGAGCCGAATCATGTTGAGTTGCCCAGAGCAAAACACCCACACGAGGTCTATGTCATTGCCAGTTACACCGGAAAGCGTTGCCACGCAAGACAATACAAATTTCTTTTACCTACTACATCAACCGAATATACCTCCTTAACTAGATTGATCTAAATCGTAGTTAATACAACGGTTTAAACATTTGATAGTATATTGGAAGCGTATACCATACGTATACGCCAGGTAGGGGCTCCCGCGCTGTGCAGGCATGCATGACAGGCTAGGCTCAAGGTTTCTAACTGAGTCCTGCATGTTTGTACGGCTCACGATAAAATGTCGAAATGCATCCCCCTGCTTTCAATGAGAGGGAAACTACTGAAGGTTGTCGACCACTGCATCAGTACCCTCTTACCGAGCATTGTCGCTTTCTGTCGGTTACATCACATCAAGAACAGCAACCTCCATTGAGCAGGCGATACATCTCTGCAAGAACTTGGGTCGTGGATGGGTTGCTATTTCTCACATCTTCAACGCCGAACGGTTCGATACCGCGTACATGTTTTACAAACGGTGTGCGTCTGCCCTTCGTAGTGGACGGAACATTATTCCAACGCTTTAGGGACATCATGCTGAGAGATACCTTCAGTCGCGCAACCGACATCTCCATCGTCCTGCCATGAGCAGGCAGGTACAGCTATCTGTTCGCATCTCGGTGAAGCCGAACACGACAACATTGACAATATTACATGAGGCAGTGCGAACGGTGGCAGCGAACACGGTGGCCAGAAAAGCGAGAGAGCGCATGGTTACAGAGTCTTGGGTAGGGGTATCTAGTGTGGAGTGGGAAAGGTAGTGTTGTTGAAGAGGAGGGGTCCGGAATGAGGGGGTGGATACGCTAACTTGGTTGCTGCAGGCGGAAAAATATACTCTATATATTTCATCCCCCGAACTTTTTTACTTCTTTCGTTGTGGCAACAACGACGTTATGTTTTCTAGGAACACCTACAACATTTATCAGTCTAATTAAATATGCGAATTGTCTACAATCCAGCGGACTATTCCCTTCATTCACGCAAAACTCCTCAATAAATAGTTAGCAACCCTGCGTTTTGTGACCCACCAACTCTTTTTGACAATAATTCATGATGTTCGTGCTTGCGCACGGTGCATTGTCCGGGGAAACGTTGGGACGACAGAACCGTGATGAAACAATACTTTCACGGGGAAATAAACATTCGATAGTCGCAGCAGTACTGCAGCATAGTATACCAGTCTGCTCGACATACCGATATGGGTGAAGGTCACTTGTTGTTCCGTCTATAGATAGCATGATGTGCTACGGGTAGGCGTAACCGATGTAAATCCGGATGTGACTCCTTCTAGGCGAGAGACCGAACATCTGTACCCACGCTAAGAGCGCACGACGTAAGCACTCTCGCAACTTGCATATTTTTCTCACTTTGGAATAGGCGACTGTGGTGCCCATCATTTCCCAAGAGGGAGTTCTTGCACAACCTTTTATAAAGCTATAAGTAAATGTCAGTCAATTTCATTGTATGCGTTTTTTTATCGGACATGTGTTATCTTTTTTACGTTGGTATTATGTTCATGTATTGCACCTTTAGCCCACATGGGGCTGCCTTTGTTTTTATGTTGGTGTGGCAACGTGAGCTGTGACAAGTTTTTTATAATATCGTACAGAAACAACAACAAACAACACCCGCATTTACATGTTCCCTCGAGTGCTCAACCTTGGGTATGTCGACATCAACTGCGTGCTTGATACAACCTGGAGCAAAAGAAAGATATATATGCAAGGATTTGAAACGTGCAACTTCGATGATGGCGTCTTGTCAGCCGCGTTCGTTTTACACTCGCGTGTCGACTCGATCTTACAGAACGCTCCGTGATGTGGAACCAGGCGCCATCGTTTAATTAGGGATAGATAGGGAAATATTTAGGTCTGGAAGAAGCACGTGGAGGGTCGGATTTGCCGTAATAATACGGTTTACAATGTTTAGTGACATTTTTTGTGACACGAATGAATTAATCTTGCGAAATAAATGCGTTTATGTGCGAGCACTGAATTTTGATTGGGATGAATTTTGCAATCACAGCGGGGGGGGGGGGGGGGTGTGAAAATAAAATATATTAAGACATGAAGTATCAATAGTGTGAACTGGACTGACTGTGCTCAATTTAACAAATAAACATGCTTTGCGTAGGTGTAATAAACAAGTATGAAAAGGCATGCTGCCGATAGTAGAGCGCGAAATATGACACAACGGAGATAGGAGCGAGCAGAATGTGTGTGTAGGAATAAATGCGAAGCGGGTACTATACTCGTTAGAGCAGTGTACCCATATCTGATGTGTATAAAGTTAATGTGAGCATGTGTATGCAGTTAGTTACCCTCCATTGGCATAGCATTGGGAGTTTTATAGACCACGTATACGATGTTATATGCTACATGTGTGGAGTTCTGTTTGTGGCTGGCGGGAACCAACTTGATGGGGTCGGTACTACGTACCCAACGCGGGCTGGAACTGCTTAATGCTATCGGATCCCTGCTGTGGCCATTTTAGGACACAAATTGAGACCGTTTTCTTCCATTCGGGTAGTTGGTCATATTGGTTTCTCCATTATTAGTTGGTCTGGACTACATATTATACGAATATACGGCACAGCTTGGTGTACGGGTTCAGCTTGTTTCCTCTTGAGGAAATGTATGCCCTCTTTTTTGCAGTATGTCGACTGAAGATCATCACAAAAGTCTTACCAGGTACCAACCAGTATGCATTCTTGAAGGCTGAGGCATTTATTGAAAATTCACCGGTCGGTGTCGATCAACCTCACCCGAGAAGACGTACTGCGCTAATCTCATTTAAAAAATGAAATCATCCTTCGGGCTATTTAAATGTGTTTTTAATAGTGATTTACGATTCGAAGAGACACACCCGCTAAAAAGGCCTCCGCATATTTATAACTCAACGTTTGATCAAACATGTCCTTCTTTTCTTCAACCATGACATTCGTGCTTTCACACAGTGTGTCGCCTGTTTCGTTCAGACGGTAGAACCACCACAGCTACTGTCCAGAACACGGAAATTACACATTTTACAGCGTCAGCAGTTCAGTAGTTTGCTGTTCAGGTATACGTTTCTAGTCTGTGCAAAGTATAGCCATGAGCTTGACGCTCAATTGAAATTGTGTCGATCGGTAGGACAATATGTTATGAAAAAGTGTTGTCGGGGGAAATCCAGAATATAGGCCCTTTAGGGGGCGTTTAGAACATGGATGCCCCCGCCAGTTGCACAGTGAGTGTGAACATCCGCGACGTGCGTAATGTTCACTATCTATACGGAAAGGCCGGCCGTTATGTATCCAAAGATTCGGAGTAGGAAGCATCGCGTATATATACATAGTAGGTAAAAAATCTGCGTAAATGGTGGGGGTGCAAGTGAGTACACGCAGGGAAGGAGAATGGGTTCGATGGAGTTCGTGGTATTCGATGAATTATGTCAGCTTTTTCATTTTGAAATAATAACGCCCTGCACGTTGTCAGAAGGCAAAAATATATATATATATAATAAACCAAAGTTGAAAGATGGATTTCTTGCCCGCGCTTTTATAGAAATGTTCAGCAATTGTCATGTGTTGCATATACCGTGCTTCATAGTTTGGTACCAGGTATATAGCGTGGGGTGTACTTCATATGTTGCTATAGCTTGCATGTGCTCCATTCATTACGTGGTTTCATGCATGTACACATATAGCTTCGTTTTCGTTCATATAGTGTTCTTGCACGAGGAGCTTTGAGTGGCAACTTCAATGAACATCGGCTACAGATTAACTATTTTGCTTCATCTAGGTACATGTTCATATTGACTGTTACATCCACTGAACTGGACTATACTCTAGACGTAGACGTAGTAATAGCACGACGTGTGCTAAGCGTTTCGACTGTTTCTCCTTGAAACAATACACCGTTGTATCCGAGGTTGTAATAGGACGATGGTCGGGGCCAGTATGAGTCGGGACGACCTGAAAACCGTTATTCGACTATTCGAGCCGAGCCGGACAAAGGAGTTTGAACACGAGTTCCCGGGAATGTTTGAAAATATTAATTTCCGCGCCAGGCAGCGTACCATAATCCGAGTTCGTCACTTTACATGGGCAGCTCCGTCCTGCCCTGGTTGAGGGCGGCGTGTTTTCATGGGCCGGCCCGGGCCGCAGCTCTTAACGTATACTGTACTACGGCTACTGCAGTAGTACCAGGTCCACCCCACTCTTACGATAATCGACGTGTCTTGACGAGAAGGCCCGGGCCACGGCACATGACAGGTGGTGTCCTGCTACTCCTACGACGTCCGCCAAGGCTGATTCGCTGTCCGAAGTCCTTGTACGAATATCTGATCATCATGGACTTGGTTCACCAAGCATTCTCGTTCCCTTCCCCGTGGCATATGCAGCTTTTCTCGTTCTTCCCCTGGTTCCGCCCAGACTGAACCGCAGGTAAAACCTTGATGATTTATGCCTAGACAGGCGACATCTTACAAACGAACTTGTAGCGACGTTAAGTTTCGTGAGCATAGTTGTCAACCGGTGATGAGAACTGGTGCTACAGTCTGGAAAGCCGTCGATAACCCTTCGCTGGCTTCGTGTCATATCCGTTCTTTGGATGATATATCGATACCAGCAGGTGTCTTTGCAGCAGTAGTAGTGGTTGTTGCAGCAGCGAGTGTAGCAGCAGCATATGCTGCTGCAGCAGTGGGCATAGCAGCATACACATGTAGTGGCGCGTCATTCAGAACGGACATGTTCATTCCAGGCTGTGGGGTGAAGAAACGTGTGCAGGTAGAAGGTATGTGTGCCTCGTTAGTAGTTATTTGTGGGGCAGAAGCAGCTGGGCCATGGGGTCCAAACGTAGTCGAACGAAAATCACTAAAAACAGTCAAAGCGCACAAGCACAACCTTTTAAAACTCTGAAGCACATGCTATATCCCGTGAGCGGTGCCGTCATATAGACAGGCCGCCCACTGTAGGTCGGTGGGTCTGCACGTGTAAAGCCCGAGTCTCATGTGTCTCGCTGACATTGTTATGAGCCAGGACGGGCTGAGGAGTTTTAGAGTTTTGATCGGGCAGGACCCCACACGGAGTCACTACGCGCAAACATGCAAAATCATCGTCAACATATATATATATAGATGTTTTCAACGATAAAGTTGGCCCTGCCCTCTGAGCGCCCCTTAGTGTTTCTTAGACGTAGTTGATTGCGTTGTTCGTTCTAGCGCGTGATGAGGTTTGCCTCACCAGACAAGACTGCCCCATCGTGATGCCCGATCCCGACTGAGTCGGAGACGGCCTCGGGCGTGCGTTTTGCATCGTGCCCTGGATACCGGTTGGCCGAGTTCGAATGCGCCAACTGTGAGATAAACAAGTGGAGTCATCGATACTTGATTTATGACAGTCTCGTGACCAAAGAAATATCTTGTCTGTCTACCTTTGCCCCGTCAGGTCTACTCTTGACCCGTCAAACCCTCCTCCAAACAAATATGGTTTTCATCTTTAGGAGGTCCTGGACAGCTCTGGCCGGGTGTGCTGTGCTCGTCTCGTGCAGAAGCTTTTTATAAAAATATCAGCTGGGAGTTGGACAAGTTGGATTGCCGACAGCTGATTTATCAGTCTCGTGGGTATTGATTTTGGTTGACGGCCTAGATTTTCCCAGTCAGCCCTGCCTTCGACCGTCTCTAATGAAGCCTTCTACGATCGAGGTTCACCCTTAATTGTCTGAGGCTCCTCACTGAAAGAGCTCCATCCCTCACTAAAAAGCGACTCCAGCCAAACTCAAATTGTGTCCCGATGCCTAATCCCATGGCTCAAGTATTCAACACGTCATTTTTCTAATCGAGACTGACATTCTGACAATTGGGGTTAACGAGCCCCGTCATTCACACTTTTTGTTTTACGACAATGTGCTACATCTTCTGTAGAACGCGTCTCTTGAAACATAAAAGTTTTGATCATTGGAATGTGCTTGACGGCTGCCCTCCACGGAGTAAATATGCCGTCAAACGACATCTATCCTCGTTCTCGTGACGGAAAAAACAATCTGTTTTTGATGCCAGCACCCAGATTGGACCTCTTCTCCATTGCCTGAAATGGGAGACGCCGCATCCTCTGCGGCGTTTACCTAGCTCATGGCGGGGAAAGCATATATGCTGCGGTTGACGGTCTCGTACTCCACCGTTGCTTGCGCGTTTAGGGTCAGGCGTTACACAAATATTTGTCGAAATTCCAATCCAGGATTTTTGACGTGTGAAAACACGAGTTTTGGAGAAATATGTTGAGGTCTCTAGGCTACCATATATATATGGTCGGGAACAAAGCGTCTCGAGCCTCTTCGACTGCTGCGCACGCCGGGCGAAAAGTCTCCGCGGGGCACAAAAGACGAGGCCTTTGCTTTCGACCGAATCCGATGAGTCTATGCTGTGGGAGGAGCGGTGCAGAGATGAGGTACACACGGTGTCCACGATTATTGTATTGTTTACACGCAACAGGCGGAAGCAATGGCAATTACTGCCACCAGCGGGAACGACGATAGTCATTCCCATGAGTTTCCATTTATGGCAATCACGAGTAATTGCCACATTGGGCACTAGCAATGATAATTAATACCAATTGGGCACCAGCATCACATGAGGCGTGTCGTTTTGATTGTACTGTGAAGGCGTTGTTTTTTTATCGTGTAACTGCCAAGCAACAATTCATCACATTGGGCACTAGCAATGAGAATAAATTCCAATTGAGCACCAGCATCCCATGAGGCGTGGAGGTTTGATTGTACTGTGAGGGCGTTTTGTTTTTTGTCGTGTAATTGCCATGCAGAAAATCAAGTCATTGACATGTTCCGGTTACGACGAGGTACGGCGACGACGTCGTGTTCTTTCTCCTCGTGCGCCAACGTGCTTCCCTACTCCGACGTTTGTGCCAGGGGCAGCCTCGCGCCTGCATGGTGTTCTCCTACTGCCACTGCTCACGCTGCTCAATAAACCGCTACTATTTTTGGGCGGCTGCCGTCCTAGTTAGCTGTTGCTGCTGCTCCTGCTGTTACAGGAATGCCTGGTATATGAGTTTACTGCTAACCCCCGTTAGCATCATACATATGCAAGGCAACCATTCTCGGTGATGTGCCTCCGCATGAGAGATGAAATACGGACCTATCTTCTTCGGAAGCTGTACGAGCACCATCTCGCAATTGACACTTTTGTTGTGCCTTGGCGGATGTCTCGTGTCAGCGTAGTGTTGTTACGATATGTACATGTACGCGAAGCTGCTGCGGGTTGATGCTGTGAGGTTGCTACAACAACCTAGGCGCCGTCGCTTTGTACTGTCGATTAAGATCGATCGACAGCTTCCCAACTTGAAACAATTGTTTTGATCCCATCTGCATACATAATATTCAGTACGGACGCCGGGCGTCTCGTTCATACGAGCTGGTCCAGCCAACAAATGGCTAAACCATCCGAACATCTGGGCACCCACTGCGAACTAGGACTTGAAGTTTTCAGGGCTTTCCTCGGAATGTTCCCCGTTGTGAACGCACCAGGGGATTCGCGATAATTCCGTGACCCCGTTGAATTTATACAATCCCGTTGCCATCCAAACTAGCCCCGTATTTTTTATTAAAATGCCAATCACATGCAGATTAGTCCCTTGATTTTTGAGGAACATCCTTTACATTCATGCCCCGTCCCGCGTAAACCCTCTGAACTGCTTCTCGCACCCCGCGTGGGCATTGTGCTAGCGTGTACACAAGAAAACATAAAACGTCCAACGGCAGTAGCAGCAGCCGCAGGCCACAGGAGTGCGTGGTGGTGGTGGTGGTGGTTCTGCGATTAATGCCGCTGCTGTTCTGCTGATTTGCCGTTGCTGCTACCCGTAGCTGCTGTCTTGTTCTGATGTTGCTGCTCACGCAGATGCCTTCCAGAGGTAGATCCTTCTAATATATATATATATATATATATATCAGACAAGGGTTTGACGGGCCAAAAGGTAGCCCTGACGAGGCAAACGTAGGAGTCAACCAAACTGTTTGGCCGCGAGGCTGATAAGTCAATCATCGACCACTTAACTGGTCTTACGCACAGCTGAACTATTTGGAATGTTTCTGTAGAAACCGAGCAACAGCACACCCGGTCAGCCGGCCCATAGCGCACGTCACGCTCTCGCGCTGGCCGTTCAACAAGTTTTTACGAACGCATAAGCTCTTACGAGCACTAGCACGCACTCGGTGAGACTCGATGCCACAACATGCTATTAGTCGGGACGAGATTCACCAACTACTAAGTACCTCCATGTGAGGCGCCATTGAAACTTTTTTCGTCCTTCCCTACCGTGCTCCCGTGCCTGGACTGCTGCGCCGTGAGCGGCCTCGGGCGTGTGTGATGTGACCCCGCTGCTGCTACTACCGCCGCTCTGGCGCCGCAGCTAGAGAGAGCTGCGGTGTTGTTTTGCTGTTGCTGTTACTGATGCTCACGCAACCCCCCTCGCGGGGTAGGTCGGCCTGAATTACAATACTCCTTTCCGACTCGGGCGCCACCGGGCTCCCCTGCTCCGACTGTTGTGCCAAGGGCAGCCTCGGGCGTGCATGAGGTGCTACTGCTGCTTCTGCCGCTGGCCACCCCCTTGTTCGTGCTACCGCTATATATGCCCCGCTGCCGTTCTATTCCTCTGGTAGTGCTGCAGTTTTTTCTGCGATACGTGTTGCTGCTGACCTCTGTGAGCATGGTCATTGTGCAAGTCAAATGCTCTGGGTGATGTATCCCCACAATGTACATCTCTAAAAAGATAAACGACGGATCCTTCTGCTTCGTAAGCTGTACGTGTATCGTCACGAAATTGAAATATATATATATATATATATATATAAATATATATATATATATATATATATATCGTATCGAGAGAGACCTCTTGCCGGCGCAGGTTTCGAATGATATGTGCCTGTACGATATTCTGCTGCTGTTGGCTGCTCCTGAGCTTGCTGCGCCAATCAATGCAATCACCGGTGGTTCACACTGTCGATTATCTCGACCGACGGCAGATCAACAAATTGTTTTGTATATATCGCCACACTACGTGTACAGTACAATCGCCAAGCTATCGTACGTAGTGCGTTATAGTTCTGCTTGCTGTTGGGTACGAGCGAGTATTACGTTGTTGGACCGGATGGCGGATGACAACGTGTGTTTCTCTCGTTTGTACAGCGTTTTCTTTCTTTTCACTCTTTGCGTTTTGTATTTCGCACCACTTGGCAGTACTGTCGCACTAACAGCCGCGGGTTGCATACCGGTACTCCCATAGCCATTTCGGGAATGCGCGGAGACGCAGGCGGGCGTAAGCTCGCCGCGGCGAAGCCCTCTTTGTGTGTATGTATTCGTAGTCCCCCTGGACTATACACTTACTTGTTTGTTAGGAAACCTACCCAACTGGACTCGATACTATCAATTATAATAGTATCCGAACGCAGTCTTGTCAGACTGGGGGGGGCGATTTCTGCTCTGCTTGGCGTTGCATGTCTCCTCCTTAAGCAGCGCACCGAAGCGATTAGTACTCGGCGTGGGTGCTAAATATAGTCGTCCTTGGTTGCTACAAAAATTCACAAATGGTCGATGTGCACTGCTGCGACTGCGTAGGTGCAGAATCCGGGAAGACTGAAACAGAGGTTTGCATTGCCTGCCATCGTAGTGCAAGAGCTCGCTGGGCGAACATAGTTCTGTAAGTGCTCACCGGTAGATATATTCGCAGCAGCTGCGCTATCTCTGATGGTGTTTTTGTTTTTGTTTTTGTTTTTGCTCATCCCATTTATTATTATCGCACACCGTCTTCTCTGTCTCCTTCCAACTCGTAACTCATATTCCGGGGTCACATAGCAGGCGGTATAGGTGCAACAGTAGACCATGCGTAACACCATGTACAGCTTCATTGTGCGGCTGGTAGACGCTGTCAAGCAGTCGCCGGGGGCACACCTCTTCTTGAGCTGAAACTGCGCCAGGCGGAGGCCTCAGTACGGATTAGGTGGTCCCTGGAACTAGGTCAGAAGTGCACTTTTCTCTAGTTAGTTTGGGGAAATAGCGCCCTAAAGTATTCAGTCCTAGAAAACGACAAACCGCAGAAGGGTACCATTTCGACATGTATGTAGAAAAAGAACAGTCGCCGTAGCCGAAACAAAAACACTTTTGCGCTAAATACGTGCCCCATTGTGATGGCCGTATACATTGAGGCATATGACGCGGCTACGCGTGAAGGTTCAACACACCTGGTGCCTAGAATACACCGGGGTTACTTCTACCTACAAATATTCAGTCACGGGTTCGGGCCGTATAGGTAAATGAATGACGTGTATCTACGGGTCGGCCAGAGTCGGGTGATAATCCAGCAAAATACTATGGCATTCAATGAACGTCATGCTACATACATACCAGTATACGGGTTTTGCTTATTGTTGCCGTTGCCGAGATGCGCGAAGTGCACAGTCAACGGTGTAATAGGTTATAGTTTGAATTCAATTTTTTCAACACTATTGATGGAGATTTTGACAGGGCCACACCGTTCCCGTAGTTGATCGGTATCTTCGCTACCGGTCAGGACGATCGGTTCGTAGACACCAAGAACAGACAGCAGACCAAAGGCAACCGTGCTGTTCGGCTTGCGGTCTGATCCGTAAATTATTCATTGTTGGCTCACGTGCGTTGTAAGGAAAATTACACAAGCTAGCGTTTCGTAGAATATCCGAACAATTGCCCCTGTAGCCCTGCCAAGATATGAACGTGATGGTGACCTGCTAAAGTAGAAAAATAGTTTGTTGTTTGGCTGTACCTACGTATTTAATGATCATGTAAAATATCGTTGGTTTCCTAGTAGTCAAGACCTTAGATGCACCGTTGCGGTCGACTAGCGAGATGCCAAGATATATAAGTCCGAATATTTCAATATGAATATATTCGGAACCACCCGCCCTATGTTCAAGATCGACACGATCTGGTCAGATAATTGCAGCACTACCCCCGAAGATCACAACTGGCAAGTCCTGGCAGGTGCAGAACTATGCTATAGATAACGAGGTGTTTACTTTTGTTGCCGGTTCGTAGCTGGTATCATTGGAGCTTAAGGAGCAATGACGTTCTCACGAGGTGGTGGGACGTATCCGTTAGGTCTATTAGAATAATCTAATTGTGCACCGTTCGTCACATAACATTCACGGGACCTAGTTAACACGTTGGCTGAGCAAAACGATTCTCAACTTCAATAAATATCCCTAAATATTTGGAATGCTGCCCAAATATTCAAAACATACGTATCGCTGCCAATAAATACCAGATCTAGATAACTCCAAGGTACGGGCGGCAGATGGCGAGGTCAAGTAGTGCTGCTCTTCTCGCCAAGAGCCTGGATGCCGCCCTATCTCTACCGGCAATAGAGGCATGTCGAGTTTGTGTGTCCCACTCGTTTATCGACAATAGATCCGGTATATTTCGTCGAAACTCTATTACAGGACAGCCGTGTTTAATAGCGGCAAAGTAAACAATGCTGGTGAATAACTACGGGAATGATATATGGACAAACGACAACAAGTTTGGCGTTTGTTTGTGTTTGCTCATACCTTGTAGCTCATGAGCTCGAGCCAAACAAATTGTATTGTGATAAACTTACATGCAGCCGTCTCGTTCACAAGCGGGATATTGAGGTCTACCGCTTCGAATCCGCTCATTGAGATGATATTATCTTATCGCACAGAAGTACCCGACACTGTACAGTGGCGGGCATTGTAAGATTATAACGGAATGATACACAGCTCTGTCCACGTAATAAGCACTGGACCACGTAAATATTCCAAACTCGTGATAACGGTAGACTTGAGGTTGTTGCATAGCGGTACATGCGGTAGTCTCAGGTCCGTTTTTCTTGCTATCCTTAGTTGCTATAATAGATATTTCGTTCAGAGTTGATTGAAATGTTCGATGGTTCATCGAAAAAGAGTACATCGTGTGGCGGTCGATATATACACTGCTTCGAAGTACCACACAGGGGTAGTCCTATCCACTGCAAACCTCGATATCCCGCGCAATCTAGCTGAGTACGCGTATGTATGCTGGCAAATGCTGTGTATGCCATTGGCTCATGGATTGTTGCGCTGTTTTGCCCTAGACAGAAAAGCGACACCGATGTAACCCTGCGTGAAACATGCCTTGGCAATGCCTACGTACGAACGGCACCAGTGCATGCTTCGACTCATGTGCACAACCCAGCTTGCCCCCCAAATTATTCCACTCAATAATGACGAAATCGCATCGGCCACGACGTCTGTGAACTCAAATTATATGGTTTGACGCGAATGTGGACCCGTAAAATGTGGACATGTTATTTCAGAGTGCAACTCGTTCTCTCGTGTATCTTAATCGTGAACCCTAGCCGAGTGGTAGTAGGGTAGATGCTATTGGTATGTTTACCCGTCCAGCTTATGAGACTTTCAGCTTGCCGTTAGTTTTTTTGTTTCCTGCCACTAGCACAGTATTTTCGCAAGCAGAAACATCTGCAACAAGATCCCAACGATTGTTGCGTTGATTAATCTTTGAATGATGCTAATGAGGTCAGCCTTTACGTAACGACTGTCTTACGAATATGTTGTTTTCCATTGCCCCCAATCGGTAACCTTTGACCAGTTCTCAATCACTATTTACCCATTCTACACCTCCATGCAAGGGACTGGCGCTTACTATATATATGCTACTACGTGTCTTCTATATGGCATAATACCGTTATTTCACTACCTTTTCCGCCAGGGCTGGAAGTATGCCTGAGATGTTTAAGTAATGCGATGTGAAGGCTAAGTCGTGTAAATATCATTCGCTCTTCCGCTTGTAAGCAGTGGAACCGAAATAGCATATATATGCGACTGGTATTGACGGTAAGAAATCTGGCCGTTGTTTGAGTCATAGATTGTATCTGGTGACAATGGTGTTCGACAGAAGGGATGGGAGTTTCTCATCAGAGGTCAGTTTCCACAACGATATTGGTGTCGTGTGTGTGACTGCAGTAAACCCCTTTTTAGGCGCGAGCTCAATCAAGTATAGAGTCAAGGTCTGCAACTGGATTCCCGCACCTTTGGCGAGATACGAAGTCGTGAAGCCGTAAACACTCAGCCTTTGGTGACTTCTCAGACCGGGTGGGCTCCATACGACAATACCTACCACACATCAGAAATACAGGAGGGTCAGTGATTGTATCACTTGACGACTGTCACCTCCTCAACATCGCATTGAAATTACTGTCGTTGACGTCGTCGACAACTCGAAAAAAATGCAAACCTGGATACCTTGATTGCTGGCCCGAACACATCAGAAGGCAAGTTCACACGCAGGAATGGCCTGCACATGGACATCGTGTCGGAACGAAGATAACATTACGTCAACAAGGTCGATTCTCAAAGTAGACGAGACAAAGTATATGACCTCGTGATACCGTCAAATGTAGCTGAGACTGCAGTACCCCACCCTAAAAATAAAAACATGTGAACACGTTCACTGTAACGCTCACAAGCCAAACAGCAACGGCGGGAAGGGTAATATGTCCCATTAGGGGTCAATTGATGACATTGTGAACCTCGACTGGTCTAGAAAGTTTTCTCCAGCTGATCCACCATAGCCCCTACTTGACAAGGCATGAGATCGGAGGGGGGGCGTGAATCGTCGGATCTCCACACCAACATTCGAAGCAATCACGAAACACTCCCCCCTCGACCTGACTAGACGCATCAGGTTGAAGCCCCCATATACGTCATATACCTGCGACATTATCACAAGATATACATTAACCGTTGCTCTTGCTCGATGACCCTAAGTGACATCTACAAGCAATATATATGTACCACCTTTTGTTGACTAGCTACTGGCAATACCCGTCAAGTACACCTCACACGTCTCACGTCTCCCACGCCGACCCGTAGCTTGAGGTTTATATGTATGTGCGTCGACACCCACCCTGCTGTCCACCCTACATTCAACAAACAAGAAACAGCCCATGATCGATTCATGAAACCGACAATCGCCTGCAAATACATGGAGCACCCCTCAAGATATAACGAATGTATTTGCCACAAATATGTATACGTGGTGGTGTGCAAAGTATATGTTACGCGTGAGCAACAGCAACGGTCGATCTGTAGAGTACCCAGATTAACGGGACCCCGACCCCGAACACAGGTGGCAGATACAAAGTCCTGGTGAGGACAACGCAAAACGTAGCAACACATTGGGCGTACCAAATTAAGAGAGTGTTGAACCAAGGTGGGGTTGGCAACACTCTGGTACCTGCTCTGAGCACCAAGCTAACATTAGGCTAGAGGAGGGGTCCGATCACCTCCCCCAATAACCCTTGAGTCGGTATTTGTGTGCGACCTACATCAGGTAGCGCACAACCTCGACGGAACACGTCCGCGGATATACTCGTTCGTCAGAACTGAACCAATTCCATACTGAGAGCCTGTGTTGAAAGCACTGTTATGTAGAGAAACAAATACGAAACACGGATTCAAAACAAACGGTATAGGGCTGTTTCCCAGCTCGCTTCACGGTGTCCAGGCCGCTTTCGATGTGGTGGAAGCGTTATTTGACCAAGATCTCCACCTGGACGAGTAATCGAGGGCATGGATGAATCGGGCTTAGACATCGTGTCATGAACTCATTGACAGGATATAACTCATGAACCTCTAGCCCTTCATGGTGGGCAGCGAAACGAAAGGGTGCGGTAGGCGTCAGGAAACAGTCTCGTCATCGTAACATGGACAACTCCCTTCCAACTCTACGTGGATCAGGCCCTCGGTTCCCCGAGCGTGTCGATATATCCCCGGCTAAGAAGCGGTTCCGGCGCTGTTCGAGCGCATTATTAGTGCATCGTGACGGTATGGCTAGGAAAACATAACATTATCGCCCAAGCTTCCATCCTTAACAAGTAAGTGCTCGATAAAAATCCCTAGTATATTAATGGATCGCATCCGTTTCAGACAGTGGGTAACGAGTAAACCAACCTGTGTTAGTAACGTAGACGCCCTTGTTGCTAGATAGGAGTGACATGTTGCATTTTCAGTTAGAACGGGTCCAGTGGGACGTCGACATGTCGGGCTATGAATATACCTTCACAAAGTTTTATGGCGTTCAGCAGGCGCTGGACCGTGTTAACATCAACCACAACTAACTCATATGGGTTTTTTTTCTGTGTTGAGTGATAGTCCTTACGAGTTGATTAGGACCAGTCATACAAGAAGAACGCACGCGTTCTGATATTATGTTTTATTGCCCTTTTAAAAGATTGTAAGTTTCGCAAAAGTTGTGTCCTGGCACTTATTACAGACGTCATGCCAAAACTATTCAAGGCATCCATGATATTGCGCAGGTGTATAAGTCGGGTTAGTTGCCCGTTGGTGGGTGAAATATTATACTACCCGGGTAAGCAAACTGATGACACCTGGGTAGGAAGCGGTTTTCCCAGTGAAGTGTATAATCTTAGCGCTACGCAAACGCTTTCGACGCCTACGTACCACGGGCATACATCTTACATCCATCAAGTTTGACACGTGACACTGGCCCTCAACGATATTAAAGTCGACAAACTGCGAAAACAAAAATGAGGTCTACTTCTCCGTGCGTTGCTTTCTGGGCTTGCCTCACCATGGTCGCCCCTTCCGATCCTGAAAGGAGCAAAATCGGCTGGCTCGCATTTTGTCCCGGGAATTCGAGTTATAGTCGTGTTTTTCCCAGAAGTACTGTTTCTGATCTCAAGTGTTTTAATGCGCACATGGAAAGACATTAGTGTTTGCCACCGTTCAATAGACGCAGGATGGTGTAACGAAGTGTAGTGTCATGTTCGCCGCGCGATAGATAGGTTGGCTCGAACGCAGCAGAGCTCGTTCGCGGTTTTTCAGCCACTGCGCACACATAAAAATATGTTCTCGTCGTTTGTTCGGCTACTACTTGTGATGCTGCTGCTGTTCGCTGTTGACAACAACGTTTTGTATCAAGTTGAAAACAATGTACCATTCAAGGAGACATGCTGCAGGCCTATACACTTGCAAATATTCCACTTCAATAGAGTCCTGTTGCTGCCGTTATATGAACACATAGAAGTACGTAAGATCGGCATCTTGAAACAACCCATCCAGGGGGGATTTCACGACAATAAAAGAGAATGATACGTTGATGGGATGGTAGAAAACCCTGTAGTCACTTTTGTATAACTCTGTGCAGTAAAGTTCAATCCTTTATTTTGACCGTGCGAAATTTGCCAATACGGTTACATGTGAGCATCTCGTGCAACGACTGTGATCCAGAAATTTCTTTCTCTTAGGGTCGATCTAGACGAAGAATGTTTTTCAGTTTTTTTCAGATTTTCCACGAAACTTCGTTTTTTCGAAAAAACAAAGGAATACCGAAATTTCGGTAAAACACTGAAACAAAACTTAAACACAATCCTCGTTAAGATCCACCATTAGCTCGAACAATTTTGTTTTTTTTGTTCACCATCGTAATTATGCCCCATGAACGCCTTGTAATTGCCCAATATTTGGCCATCACAACCACGCGCAGAACTTTCTTTGTTGCGGGTTTGTCGATTGTGATTCCAGCGTGGTTTGTTTTTGTTTAATCCAAAGACGTTTTGGGTTCAATGTACACGCCGGCAGTACTGTCCAATGTACGTCGTTGATTTGCCGACTTCCTCCGTCATCACGGACAAATCAAGCCAAGCGTGATCCCGCCGCATCGAATCCCCTTGTGATTTGTAGCATTGTTTTGTACGAAATACGTATAGTACGTAGGTCGGCATCGTATCAGGGGACTTACGTGTTGAAGAGTACATCGTACCCACCAGTTTTGAATTATGACCCACGCGCACTCCAACGTTCGTACGTATTTACCACACATCTTCGATAGGTATCAAATGACCTGTTGGTGCATGTACATATATGCACTTTTCGAGAGTGTGTCGTTTTCGATATTATATTTGCAGATGTGTGGTCTTGTTCTAAACGAATAGTCAAACGGAGTTTTTCTGACATGAGAATGGGGCATTGCCTTCCTTGCACAGTCCCTTAGGTGCAAGTAAGTTTCGTTCCATTGACCCCTAGCGGTCATAACTTATTATCGTGGAATGATCGGTAGCCGACTGTCATTGACCTCACAAACGGGATTACCAATACCTCTGGTGATCGTACCTATCGTTTTGGGGTGGATAGACTTTGTGCCGATGCTACCCCGTGTGCATCTGATGTTCAACGCCCAGTACTCGAGATGAGGGTGATCAGTGGATAGAGAACAATGTATTTCCCTTTGACGGCATATTAGGATGCACGGAAACGATAAATACACCTATTCGACTTCCATCGATATGGACGCACTGGCGTGCAACAACGAAAATATTTTGATGAAATGCAAACCATTTCCGAAATGTGCATCCGCCAACGAACAGCCGAAAAAGTCCAACGGGTCCGATAACCAAGCCAACCTAATAATGGACAGTAGTTTATCACTAGAGCAGTCACAGGATTTGCTACGGTATCCTCGAAACACCATGCCCTGCGTGTGTGATGTGGAACAGGACGCAATCATGCATGCCGTGTAGGTAGTCAACGTCGTTATCCTTAAATCACCGCGACGCACCTCGGTGATGCTCAGCCAGACGTCGGTGTTCCACTTAGGGTCGTACAGGCAAAGCTTGAGCTCCTCAGTCTCGTCGGTGTAGAGGTCGTACGTTTGGAATCCGTTGGTGTTGCCGCTCGACGAGATGGTGCTGTGGTAGTCATGGTTGTCGAACACGTCCAACGTCCTGGTTCGAGACGTACCCAGGTGGAAAGCAATCCGAATCTTCTCAATGTCCTGGGGTTCTTCAAAGCAGTACGTGATGCAGCACCCATCGTCCTCATCAGAGCTGTCGAGGATGTTACCCTGGCACGACCAGCGAGAGTTGGCCCAGATATCGTTGTCCCGGGTATTTTTGGGTATGCAACCTTTCGGACTGCAGCCACTCCCAGACGTCCGCGTGTCGTACCCATTAGCCTTAACGTCAACCCACGTCCGCTCGCTCGCGTCGACGAGCGCTGGTAAGTGCAGGTAGGGAGACGGGCAACATAACGGTGTTTATGTGTTTGGATTGTGGTCTGTATACAATTTCAAATGTTTTGCTTCTGCGTGTATTCTTATGACGTACGGAGTACAGCGCTGTAGGCTCTACCCTTAACTGCCCTGATCCGGGGGCGTGTACACGTCCGCCGAATACTCATGGAACCTTACCAACGTTTCCAGAACCCACGTATGTAACTTTTCGGCCATCTATTTTTCTGTAAATATCCATTGTATTCGTATTACTGGCGACATCAACGAAGGGTGATTCGGATGTTCCTCCGTTGAAAATATGAATCTAAACAACGGGGGATAGTCAATTCTGAGTAATTGAGGACAGTAAGTACGCATCTCATTGTCGGTCTGAACAACGTGTCCAGTTAGCCTACAGAAGAACGCTACCACGGGTGCTGAGTGCACTCGCTTGTATGGTAACGTCCAACAGATATAATTGCGTTGCCAGGCAAAGCTAGAAACGTCGTGGCGACCTACTTCATGCAAAGTACCTGTCGCCTGAACGAGGTCGACATATTAAATCGAAATGAATACAGCGGGACGTACGTCCGAACGAAATAAAGAGTCTGCTGGTAGCATATACCCTAGGTACATACAAGGCGGGTGTTCCCGCGCTGTTTTCAGATCTATGAAACGTTACGGTCAAGGTTTCCACGTCGGTGCTACGGCTTCCACCCTAAGGTTGGAATGCATGCCTCTCCTTTAGCTGCGTGAGATAAGATATATTCCGGACCGTTCCGTCTGTACCGTGTGACCGATCATTGTCGCTCTTCACAGTCCACTTGACGTCAGGAAGAGAGAAATGACGAACTCAGCGCGAAAAAAATCCCCGAAGCACAAGCAACATGTCGATGAGCTTGCCATCTCCTTGCAACCAAGCACGACCACATTGAAGATACCATTTATAGAATTTACCTGTCGTAGTGCCAATAGTGGCAGCGGCGATGGTGGCCAGGATAGCGAAAGAGCGCATGGTGATTGAGTCTTCGGTAGGAGTATATAATGTAGTATGAGATTGGAAGGGTAGTTGGTTCGGAGAGGATGGCTGCGGAATGAGGAGGTGGGTACCCCAAGCTCGTGGCTGAAGGGGGAGAAGAATGCTGGTAACTTTTAGCACCCGACCTGCCGTACTGTTTGCGGTGCAACAACGGCGCGCATTTTGGCCGTAGGAAACCATCATTATTTCTTCGGGCTATTCGAGTGTGAAAGTGGCCTACGATAGGCGGGACATATCCCTTCGCGTACAGTTTCTTCACAACCATTTCTACACCTGAGGGTTGTTCGCTAACAACTCGATTGATAAAGAACCCATTAAATTCGTGCCTGCACAAGAACCCGTATGTAATGGGAAATTGTTGTGACCACGGAAAAGCGAAACAAAAACAACTGCTATTAATAAATGCGCGGAGAAGCAGACATTCCACAGTCACGGCAAGGCAATTTCGAATACCAGTCTGTCCGAAATTTTGGTACGCGCTTAAACTTCACCTGTGTTTCCGTCGGTGTATAACTTAACGTGTTAGAGATAGGCCTCAGCGGCAGAAATCCGAAGGAGACACCTTACAACTACACGACAAGTGAGCACAACCTGCAAACACCCAACCTACATGATGTTTTCAGCAGGAACAAGTGGTTTATGTGCACACCAACCCTCAAGAGGGATTACATGCCCACCTGTTTGTCACATACGTAAGACAGGTTGTATGCGTTCCGTGTAATTTGTTTTGGGGGGGAACCTTTTCGATCAGTTGTCGTTGCAATAATGGTATAATAGCCTTCATGTGCTCCACTTTGCAATCCTCGTTGCGGCACTACCATGCAGCTGAATTGCCATTGCGTTGGGTGTGTAACTATGGGACTTGTGATGAGTTAGTATTTTCGTTACAATTCAACGAACCACAGCCACATTCAGCTGTTTTCTCCGATAAATCAACTTACACCATGTCGACATCGACCTCATGCGTAGTAGCAAAAAGGGGGAAACAAGTCCCGAACACACAGAGTTTCAAGGTGCAACTTGTGCGTGATGTCGTTACATCATCCACGTTCGTGTACATACACTTGTCGACTATATTTTACAATATCGCGTGATTTGGCATCAAGGACAATCACTGAGCAAGGGGTATATGGTGTGGTGTAAATTTGGGAGAGGCTCCGTCGTGCAGTTTGTCATTCTAGAGAGTCGGCCTTCCGTCAATTTCGTACTAATTGCATACATACATACTGGAAAGCAAGTTAATCATTGCCGGGATTCGGTCCTTGTGCGAAGACTGAAGGTTCATCCGAGAAAATCTCAAATCAAGGATTACTGGGGGGGTAAAAACAAAATGCCATGAAGTTTATATAAACTATGTGATACTTCCGAATAGTTCATGTTCGCAGAAAATGTAACCCATTCAATAACGCACGTTTCGTACTCCTATATTGACGTGGGCATTTCCGGGTTTACTTCAACTGTGGGGGTTTCCACAGAAGCGATTGGGGCAATAAAAAAACGTGTGTGTTCAGGAATGGATGCACAGCGGGTACTACTATGTACACATATGTATAATACATGGGGGTATTTGAGCGGAGTTTGTAACCCCCCGTTGTCATCAACATGTTTACCTTGAAGTATTGCGTATTTTGCGTCATACGTCATATATATTATATTATATATATTATACTTGAACTTTTGTTCGAGGCGGGCTGAAACCTAGTTGATGGTGTCCCCACTGCGTAGCTGATGTCGGACCAACCTGCGTGAAACCGTGCCTTCTCTTGTTCGCTAAATTGTAGATACGAATGTAGATCCTTTTGCTCCATCCGGGGGCATGGTCATGTTTGCTTTCTTCTGGACTGAACTATATATCACACGTGTATACGGCATCACTTGGTACAAGTGTTGCTATTGTTTTTTCTTGCGATATGTATACCGTTGTTCTTAGAGTATGCCGTCGATTCCATAGGAGGAGAGCGTCACCAACAACTACAGGTACGTAATAAAGCTGACGCAATCCTTGAAGATTCACTCGTTTGGCGAACCTCACCCGTGGAGACGTGTGGCTATTGTTTTCAAACCTATGCTTCAGGTTGGTGAACAAGTTGATGCCTTGCATACAAACACCCGAACGTGCGTCCTTGCCGGGCTGCTCCGTATTTGTTCCTGGAAAATGTATTTCATTCTTCGGGGTATTTAAGTGAGCAAGTGGTCTACGATGGGACGAGACATGCCCTCTGAAATCAGCTTCTTGACAACCATTTCCAAACTCAGTTATTCTGACCAACCATGTCTGTTATTCAACAAACAATGATGGTCGCCCTTGCACACGATACATCGCCTGCTTAAAGACAGGAATCGTCCGAACGACTGAAGAACGAATAAAACTGATATTAGCACGGGGAAATAGACATCCCATAGTATTAACAGTTCAATATTTCGCTGAAACAAATACCTGGTACGTATTACGCGCCATTCTTGCCGACATAAGATTGTGTGGTTGAAGCTCGGTTGGTTGAAAGTATGTGTGTATCACAACGTGTTACGGTGAGCAAAGAGTTGGAATATACGGCTTCCATGCCCGTGTCTGAGCATCCATGTTTCGGTCAATTGCACAGGACGTATGTATATCCACGACGTTCGTCTTGTTTAATGTGCGGAAAGGCCAGTCAATTTCCCCACCAAGTTCAAAAATTGGCTTCTTCTCCCCCCCGTTTGGCGCAATGATACTCCTTGAGAACTGCAGTCCCGTTTGTCGGAAACACAACTGATATTCTAAGCGCTCTCTCCCTAAACCGGGACGGCAGTGCTGAATGGCTTCAAATTATGTTCTGGTGTGGCGCATCTCATTCGTTATGATGTGGCCAGGTATGGCGTTAAGGCATAATTAATTGCTATATTGGATTAGACTTCACGTGCTCCAATTTGCACGTGTTTCTTGCAACTACACATAGAGGTTGTTATATCTCATGTATTGGGCAAGCAAGAAGGCCTTTACGTGGCAACTGAAAACTTTCATTGACAATACATAAAGCCTTTAGCTGCATCCGGGTACACGGTTACGTTTGCTTTTACATCCTCCGATCCGGGCTATACGCGACACATAATAATATAGCTCCACTTATGGTGAGCGTTTTACCTCTTTCCCATGACAAAACTATATTGAGTTGAATCTCGGGCTTGTCCTGAGCTGATGGTCAGGGCCAGGCCGGGCCGGGCCGGATCGAAATTGATCATCGGTCGGGCCGCGATAGGCCGAGGAGTTTCAGCACGAATCTTGGTGAAAGTGTAAAGACAGTGTGCGCCGGGCTGGCAGCGGCCCATTCTCATAAATACATATGGGGGCGTCTCGGATTGCGGGCCACAACATTTGGGGCTAACAATGGGCAGCTTCGCCCTGCCCATATTTGTGGCGACGTCGATTCCAGAGCCGGTCCGGGCCGGCGCCCTTGAAATAAATGCTGATCTGCTATTTGCGGTCCTTGTATAAGTGCCTGGCCATGGTCTACCGGCCGTTGTGGGTTTAGAGAGGACACGTCTTATCTCCCCCCCACAAACTACGCAGCGTTTCGTCCCCGGCCGAACCAAGGGTGAACAATCGATGACGAACGCTCGGACAGGAGATAGCTTTGGACCAAACGTTTTAGTCCCTGAGCGGTTATTTGGGAAGCGTCCCTCAACGGATCACTGGTGGTTTGATACATTTTCACATTCGGACGAGCTGTCATTATCACGAGGTGATGCTGCAGGAGCGGGCGTTGCAACTGGAAGCGTAGAAACAACGGTTGCGGTTGCCGTTTGTGCTTCTTGTTGTTGCTACGGGCGTCGCAGGACCAGAAATAAGAGGTGATGCGCTAACAAAGTATGAATCTGTCGACATAAGCGATTGGTAGAAAATACTTGTGAGGGTGGAGAGTATGTGTGCTTCGTGGGTAGATCATTGTTAACTAAAAGTAGCTGGGTAAGCAAGTGGATCCAAAGGGAATAGGAGAAAACCAATGGAAAAAGAGAACAATGAAACGCGCTTGAAGAACCCTTCAGAATGGGGCAGTACATGGACCGGGGCGAGGTCCGGGATGTCAATTCCGCCGGTCCAATAATGTGTTGGCCATGTCGGCCTGAGCGCGGGCCAACTGCGTTTCGTTGCTAACATTGTGGGCCCGGCCGAGTCGAGCACTGTGAAAGGCTTGATGGGCCTGGCCGCGCTACAACTTTATGAAATATTGACAAATGGGGTCGGGCCGCGGCCCATCACGTGAACAATGGATGGGCCAAGCCGAGGCGGCCAGTGCGGCTAAGCACAGCCCGGGCCCACCCTCCAGAAGCACCGTCTGGCAATCCATACTTCTGCCCACTCTATATCTATTGATTATCAGCGGAAAGCATCGGCAACATCTACAACTTCACAGTCACTTAGAGTAATTCGATGACTGTTCACTTGATGTCTCAGACGCTTACCCGAGGGGACGCTTTGCCATTACCCCAGTTTTTCATGTCTCCTCTGGTGAACAATAGTTTTAGCTTCGAGAGTTACGTCATATGTTCTGATATTGTGCACAAAAGCGATATGTACTCGACTTTTTTGCTTTTTAGATTCTACTATATATATCTGTACTGGAATTCATCGCAATGTGAACATGGACTGCCATGATCGCATTCATGCAGCAACCGGAAGATACTGGAGAAAGGTTCAAATGTTTGACTACTGTGTGATCGCGCGTTGGGTGAAGGTATTCTGGTGCGTGCTCTCTGAAGATAGGCAAACGGTGGTCGGATATCATACGTCCGGCACTGGACCACAATTAAGAACGTGTGTACATTCATTGTGTCTATAGTACGGGAGACCATAGTAAATATGACGTGAACATGTCCCGTAAAACTAGCTATACAAAACGTTTTTTGTGTGTGCAGTAGGTCCTATTTACCATGCCCCCCCGTACGAGTAGCGGTCACTAAACAGTCGCCGGGGTCTACCCCCGTGTGGGGTTGGTCTGAACCGGTCGTACGCCTTTGTATACAACCGTAGGACGTGGTCTCGCTTTCAAGGCCAGACCAACAACATGATTATAGCCCTCAAACGCAACGGACAAAGATGCATCCTTCCTCACTTGAAATCACAGCAGTATGTTCACTGGACACATCGAAAAAGTACCGCTACCCTAGCCGAATATGGTTTTGCTGCCGTAGGTATCAATGATGTAATAAAGACGCATCATTTCATCAGTTGATCAACACGTGTCTTGTTTGGCGATGGATAAGGGCGATTTTTTCGAAGACCGCACGATCGGAAGACAGACGACAACCGCCCGTATTTTTAGGAACTTAGCCTGACCCCTGATAATATCCGCTTGTTGGGTACGTAGTTTGTCGTAAGCAGAACAACGATAACCATTTTACATTCTTGAACTTGATGATGACCAGCTAACGCCAAAGAGTACAATTAGGCCTGTGGTACGGAGTGAGTGAATTTGTCAAGGATCGTCGGCGTGAATGCCAGGCGCTTGAATTCAACCCTGTGTCTCTTCAACGAGGTTCAAAAGATAGATGCATCAATCCAGATACTTGATCGTAAATTCCTTCGCCCTAATTTACGAAACAAATCATAACCGAGACTATATTGTAACCAACAATGCAGCAATACTCCGATATGCCGCACCGACGAAGACTCGGCAAGCCCTAAAATATGGGTTTACCTCGCAAAGCGTCTTCTCCTGTCGCTGGTACCTACCTGGTAGAGTCTGAGCTCAAGAAGCGATGTCGTTCTTGGCAGGAGCTGAAATGTGGCTTTTGGTTCCACAGGCGAAATGTAACGTTTTGCCGGTCTGCATATATTTTCGTGAACTAATGAGACACCTTCAAAATTATTTTTAGTTCGCACTATATAATTGGGAGTGGAACACAGCTACGATCGCAACGCTGCCGCGAAATTCTCTACGTGTTTGTTGCTGCCAACAGCAAAGCTAAAGTATATATTTGTTGGTGACAAGCGTAATTTTCTCTTCCCTGGTTGTATCGGGCGGTTTTGATGTCAATGACTGATGCTGCTGTCGCGGGGAGCTTCGATGCATCCCTGGTCTCAATATGAATATCGGCACACCTCGGTTCATCCGCCCGATGTTTTGGTCGCGACTTGATTGGCTACTTTCCTTCGCTAATCAGAAAAGAAGGAGACTGTGTATGAGGGCGGACATATCAACACAGCCCAGGAACTCCATTCAGGGGAATCCCGCCGGCAGCAACACACGACTCTGGATATTTTGATAGTGTTTGATTATGTTCGTGTATACCTAGTCGCCGGTGAGCCCAAGCGTGGTCGCTCTCCTTGTCATGACATTATATGCAGTGGTGTTGTTCACTATTACGGGGGTCCAAGGTTAATAGGACCAAATATTGTTATTAAAAATGGTTAAATATATAGTTGTTTATGTATACCATAGGTCCTGTTAACTATGGTCCCCCGTAATAGAGGGATGATGATGTTTACCGCTCCGAAGTGCCGTTGTTGAGTTGCTTCTCAAAGATACAATCCCATATATTCGCACCGAGCTTTTAAGGCCTTCAGTTAACTCCAGTTACTGTGTCATTCGTTGTCCCCTTCAAGGTGTTCTAATTAAAGTTGTTTTTTTTATGATGAAGGGTTGTATAATGTTTGGGATATTTCGTGCTTTTTTTGAAGAAGGGCAGGAACGCAGGTTCCACTCGAAAACGATATCGCTCTTGAGGCGCTTCCACGTTAGCCCAACTAGGTAACTCCTGACCAGTTCCCTATCTTATTCATCGTCTTATATACCTCCTTACAAGGGCATCCCACTTCGTACGTCCTACTCAGTGTTTTTGTTATACAATCGGGTGATTACATCCCCCATGTAGCCTCGGCTGGCAATGTACCTGAGACGTTTGACCAAAACAATGGCATTGCTGGGTTGTTAGAAAATCATCTTCATGTTTATGCTGGCGACGTATATATCAGAAACTATCTAGCCCTAGTTTGTTTGAAAAATCTGCCCACGGTTGTTTTTACCAATTGTAACTTGTGACGGCCGTGTTCGATAGCCGGGATAGATGTTTGTCACCCGACGTCAATTTCCAGTACTGTATTGGTGTCGCTGGATTGTGCTCTCAGGCCAATCGTTCCCAAGGTATGTTAAAGCAGGAGATATTATGTTTCAAATGGCTAAGATACCCGCACTATTGGACCAACATGCGTTCAACGTTGTCCACTTATGTTCATTTCCTTACACGCGTGGGCCGCATACGATATTGCTCGAATCAAAAGAATCGGGTGCAAGAGGGTCGGTGATTGGTCGCACGTCACGACAGTCGTTTCAGCAAGGTCATCTTCAAACCACCATCGTCGCCGATCTAGGCAAATTAATATGATGCAAACCGAGATTCGTCGACCTTCGGCGTCAACAAACGTCGACGACGACATTACCAGCTTAACGAGCGTACACGACACGTAACTATCGTGGCATACCCTATATCACTGAAACCCATCAACATCGACACGCGAAGTATGCTTAACAACACACGAGACAAGCGACATTCGCTGGTGTTACTGTCAACGTAACTGAGCCTTCAGTGGACACGTGCCCTCTAAAGAGCAAACGAAAATCCGTCAGTGACTTGTAGGTTGGTACGTATCATTCAACGCCTCATTGACGACAGGCTGACCTTCTACTGGATGTTAACAAGTCTACAGAGGCCTTTCCACAATGACGCCTCTCGAGAAAGCGTGGGAAAGGCAGGGGTTCATGGTCGGATTATCAAAAAAACAAATCGCACACATCACAGACACGCATCCCTCCAATTGGCATCACACATCAACTTCTCCAGCCTCAATACACGTTTCAACATATCGTAACATATATGCCAAGGGTTGGTTGACCCGATGACCGGTTGCGACATCTACGAGCAATACCCATGTATATACCACGTTTAAGTCGACTTTGTGCTGTCAACACTTATCAGGCCTACCTCACGCGTTTGGCGTCTATATTACCGACACCGACCCGTTAGTGCTCTGCGTCGCCCCCAAGCATGTATATGTGGGTACATACCAACGCTGCTGTCTAACTATAATTCAAGAAACCCGAAACAGCCCATGATCGATGCACAGCATCTGCCGCTGCCTCCAATATCGTATAACACCCGTCCGTTGGTACTCGATACCGTTCCCACGATGCTACATACGTAGTGGGCAATAGAGGTGTGACGCAACAGCAACTGCGGCGATCATACTGAAGAGTACACAGACGGACGTGGACCTGACTTTGAAAAACAATTGCGAAATGAAATTTCCTGGGGGACAACGAAGAAAGTAGAACACTTCGAACGTAGCGAAACAATATAAATTCAAAGCAACGGGGGCTTTTTCACGTTCTAAAACGTCTCTACAAGGCACGGCAAGCTCACGTTACGCAAGAGGGGGGGGTTGACCACGAGCCCACGCAATGATCGATTATGCACTTGAGTGAGGCCAACAGTAGTGCGGGCACGACTTCGACGGGATACATCCACTGGGGTACTAGTTAGTCGCACCGACAGCTAGCACACAGTGCCCGCTGATTGATGTTGAATGCCCTCCATAACGTCGAAATCCAGGTTGGAAATAGACTGCACGTGGGTGTTTCCCAGGTCGCTTGACGGTGTCCGGGTCCTTGTGATTTGAGGAGATCTTTACTTCACCAAGATCTCCACCTGGACGATACATCGAGGAGTATGGAATAATCGAGTATATACAGCATGCAATCAGTTCACAGGCATGGCAGAAGACTTGATCCTTCAGCTCACACAGAGGGCAGCCAAGATGACGCGTGCGTAGGGCGTCGTTAGGGCACCCCTTCATCCAGAAAGCATGATGCACGTGGTAACTGGCTTCAACTGTATCACACGTGTATCAATCAGTTTGGTGCCGAAACGTGAAGATGCATATATAGATTGAGGTGCTGGCGTTGGTGAAGTTAAAATGACGTGGTCGCGGCATCCGCAGCTCGACGCGTGGTGGACGCCCAACCTCACACCTCAAACAAATATGCCATTGATCTCAAATTCTGAATACCAATGGATAGCCTCCGTTTTACACGTGTCTTCGATAAAGCCGTCCTCGCCACACGGCTGTGAGTCATACATTTTTTTCCAATATCGTTCACTTGAACACCTGGTATCGGGTACAACTGAACGACACCCCTCGAAAAATACGGGCTTGTTCTAACATCTGAGGCCCGGATACTGTACAACAACAGCAAGTTTGCTTACATTCAACGTCACCCGACAAAAGCGGAAAACGTTTTACGCAGTCTGTGAGAACTAGTCGAACGAGATCGTACCCTGTCCGGTTGTGAATAAGCTTTTCGTATTATTCAAACGCGAGTAGCAAGCGCTGGGTTGTGACAACATTAACCACTAGTAGGTTATTGTAATTAGGACTTGGGTGACAGTCTATGCTATCTGATTTATTCCAGCCAAACAAGGGACATGATTGCCTTTCGTTACAGCGTTGCATTCGAGTATTTTGCAGGTGTCGTATCCCAGATGCTTTGAAAAGCATAGATGGAATTGCGCTGTTCTAGAATCAATTCATAACTTTTTTCTCTTGGTAGGTTAAACTATCAATCGCCAGGTGAAATTACTGTTGAACTCACGCGAAACTGTGGGTTCTATGGTTCCGCAACGGCTTGAACTACTACGTACCCGCGAGTAAACATGTAGACATGACCGATGAGGTTGGCCTGCAGACGCATCAAAGTCAATTTTCTTATTGGTCTTCAGGCGCTTTTGGCCAGTCGTATATTGTGGTCCACTCCTCAGAGCGCTGCTTGCCGAACTTCCCCCGCCTCCCTCGCCCCCACCGATCTAACCGGGGGCAGTCTCAGCCGGCTTGCAATCTAACCAGGGGGAGTGTGCAAAGTTTGTGTTTTCAAAAGAGCATTGATCTGGTTTCCAGCATCAATTTGTACGTACAGAAATGCACTATTATAATGCACTATATATTACATGCGGGCTGCGTTTAAGAAGTGTATTATCTTATTCACCATGATATACCCGGGTTGAAACGCATCAGAGCTCGAGTTTTGTTTATGTGAGTACTACATTCGGGATATTGCATTTTGAAATATTGCCTTGGTTTTGTTGTTGATGTTTTCTATCATGTTGAAAAAGAGTATTTTCATAAAAGGACATATCGTGTAGGTCTATAAACTTAAAAAAATCCCTGGTTGGCGTAGCCTGATTGCCTCTGTTTAACGAACAACTAACATCAAGGTACAACAACGCCCTGGAATAGGTCAAACCACCGGGACGGCACGACAACCAACGAGTGAAATACATGATGCGGACATTACCGACGTTGAAGTCTTCATTTCACGAACTTCATGGCGAACCATGTGCTCTGAGGTTTCGGCAATAATTTATGGAGTGCGCCAGGGGTCACACAAGATTTCTGATGGCAACACTTTCTTGTACCTGGTTCAACGAATACTCTCCGGCAATATGTTTCGCTGCACTCGGGCAAGACGTGTTTCAATGTAAGTATTGACAGTGCATCCGCACTTACATCTTGAAGGTCTTCGCATCCTCGGCCATTACGGGAATGCGCGGATCATTCATCGTTGCTGGTATTTGGAATGTGAGTGCCGTGTTTTATCCCTATTCTATAAATCATGTATTGTTTTCAATGTAGACCTTGCTAGCACTGTTGCATTCACGGCCTCGACTCGCCCAAATCCTCGACAATTGCGGGGATGCGCAGAGACAAGGCCGGTGTGAACTAACCTCGGCGAAACCCCCCAGGCCGCCTCGTGTAATCCCTCATTTTTATGTCAAGATGGGTATAGTACGCCATATGGGGGGTGTCATGTACCGGGGAGGTTGACGTTTACCAGGTAGAGCAGTACCTACCCGTCTGACAGATTTCCCACGGTTATCCCAATGTACATATTTCGCAGTACGGACTTCACACCTCTTCGATAGTGAGTAAAACCAATCGTGTATGTACACACATGACCCTTGAGGTAGTCCGACGCTACAGACAAAATGTTGTCGAATCTTTTATCTATATACATACCTGTCGTCAGTTTATGTCATGGTTTGTTGTTGACACGAACTATCACAACATTCGCGATTTTGGGGTACTGTGCCAAAGAGCACTTGTGTCAACATCAGACAGGGGGCAACAACGAATTAAGTTAAATAAAAATCTTGTCGAGGACACTCCCACCTTGGAAACGTTCACATGTAACGTGCATCTCGCTGCGTTTAATTCACGCAAAAATGGAGCAGTCCCATGCATTGGCAGTCGCGTGGGCGTACGCCTGTATCGCTCTTATTATTCACAACGGTATCAAAAAAATACCAAGGAAAGTTCGGCAGCCGATATTCCTGAACTTCAGAAACATTATCAGCTATGCCTCTGGCGAGCGATGCCCGCTGCCTTTGTGTGGGTTGGATTTTCGGCGCTACTGACCTGTGCAATTCTCTTGCGAGAAGCCGAGTATCAGGAATAGATGTGGTCGGTAGATGGCTGACTATGCTTTGTCCTTGTTCCGCACTTACGTTCGAACAGAACAGATGAAAACCCCCTTAGATTGCCATCCTTATAGGTGCAACGGCGTGCAGAGACAATACACGAATTCAAACTCTCTCTGAAGAGTGTATCAACCGAAGACCAGCCGCGAGTCTTTCCCAGATCCTGTAAGCTGCAAACCCAACTATATAAGCGATATAAAACGGCTATAGCAGAGACGGCAGTTGCTTCCGTACGCTCGAAACACCAACGCGCCAGTGATGTGGGACCGTTCGCAAACATGCACGCTGCTCCGGTAGACAACATAATCACCCTAAAGATATGGTGACGCACCTCGGTGATGCTCAGCCAGACATCGGTGTTCCACTTAGGGTCGTAGAGGCATAGCTTGAGCTCTTCAGTCTCGTCGGTGTACAGGTCATACGTCTGGAATCCGTTCGTCTTGCCGCTCGACGAGATAGTGCTGTGGTAGTCGTGGTTGTCGAACACGTCCAACGTCCGGGTTCTAGACGTACCCAGGTGGAAGGCGATTCGAATCTTCTCGATGTCCTGGGGTTCCTCGAAGTAGTACGTGATACAGCATCCATCGTCTTCGTCAGAGCTATCAAGGATGTCACCCTGGCACGACCAGCGAGAGTTAGCCCAGATATCGTTGTCCCGGGTGTTTTTGGGTACACAACCTTTCGGGCTGCAGCCACTCCCAGAGGTCCGTGTGTCGTACCCATTGGCCTTGACATCGACCCAGGTACGCTCGCTGGCGTCGACGAGGGCTGGTATGTGCACGATGCAAGACGGGGGCAATTATGATAAGCGTTCAATGCTTGTTCGATTTGTACACTGCATTGAACGTTAAGAGACAGGGAATATTGATTTTACGTCTAATATTAAAATTATTTCAAACATGTTCAGTACCCCTGAAATGTCGAGCAAAAACGTGTGATCAACTCGGGGATTGGCGTGGTGACTACTCTCATGCGTATCAAAGAATAAAAAGATGGCACGGTAGATTGCTCATACATTTGTGAGCTACTCCATATACCATATATATTTCATGTAATCAGGTCGATGTAAATCGTGATGTATACTGCGGTGTACGCGTTTGAGAGTTTGATGGAAGCATATATATACCATTCGTATATAGATGCCAGATCGGTGTTACCGCGCTTTTCAACCATGGATGGCAGGTTACGTTCAAGGCTTCTACTTGGGTGGTGCTTGTACATACGGCTCCGAATACAATGTTTAAATGCATCTCATTACAACTGTGTGGGAAGCTAGTCTAGGTTGTGGATCACTGCATCAGTACCGGATTGCCGACCATGGTCGCTTTCTATCAACAACTTGACGTGGAGAATACGTGAACCTCGAATGAGCAGGAGACGCAACTGCGGATTCAATCGCAAAATACATAGGTTGCGATTGTGGCCATCGTCACCGCCTGACGATCACAAACCGCATGAGTTTGATGCAAGCGGTATACATCTGTTTTTCGCAATGGCTTGAATACTACACCCGAACCCTTCAGGGCCATGCTGATTGCTAGAACCCATTGCACAACCAACTTCTACGTCGTCTTTACACAAGCAGGTGGGTACAGCTACGTGTTCGCATCGCAGTAGAACCGAACCCGACATGTACCATACGCGAAACAGGTCTTACCTGAAGTAGTGCCAACGGTGGCAGCAAAAATGGTAGCCAGGATAGCGGAAGCGCGCATGGTGATAGAGTCTTGGATAGGAGTATGAAGTGTGATGCAAGAAGGGTAGTAGTGTTGTTTGGAGAGGAGGAGTGCGGAATGAGGTAGTGGGTGCGCGAGACTCGCTGATAATGTTAAAAAAAGGTGCTGAAGATGTTTCACCTTCTGAATATTCTTGCTTCCTTCGGTGTACCAATGAAGCCGGTATTTCCCGCAAGAAGATGTGCAAATTATTTCGGGCTATATAAATGTTTCAATGCCCTACGATACGGCGGGACATCACCGTCGCGCGCAACGTCTGGACAAATGTTTGTGAACCTGCCTCTTGTGGTCCACTGAGTTTTGGTCAAGATAATCAGTGATTTTCGTTCTTGTACACGGTGGGTCGCCCGTTGAAGCAGGGAAAACGTTGTGACGACACAACCGCGAGAAACGCAATACATATTACAGGGCGACAGACGTTCGATATCTCAAGAGGCGAGTATATACCATTTTGTCCGAAGTATGAGTATGAGCTTCAACTTCAATTGTTGTTTCGTCGATGGACAGCACAACGTTTTACGTGAGACCTTCACCTACCTGTCGAAATCCGAACGTGTACAGTTCTAAACACGCTCGGGAATATCCACATTCACGCCAAGTACGCACGACCTGTATACTCATTAACAACCTTTGTGATTTCGTACATACTTATAGACGACTCCTGCGTCCACAACTTGAAAGGGGTGGTTCTGGAAATGTTAGTCCGTTCCGAGTCATACTTTGTGATCTGGTGCCAGGTATCGAACTGTGGTGTCTTGGTTTTTATGGTATGGCGATAGTAGATTCCACGTCGTAAACTACATGGAGCTTTCGCCTCTTTCCCCTTGGAGTGGTGTAGCAATGGGAGCTGTCAGAAATTGGTACTATTAATATCTTACGCATACAACAAACAACAGATACATATACATGTATCACTCATCAACTCAAAACTTGGTATGTCGATATCAACTGCATGCGCGGTAGCACCGGATGGAAAAAAAAGCAAATCATAGGATTGAGCCGTGCCACTTGCATAATTTATGATGTCAAAGCAACCATGTTCGTTTCACGTGCATGCGTGTGTCGACTCTTTCTCCTCGACTGTTGAGTGATGTGGCACCAATAGCCATCGTTTGAAAATGGGTGTAAAAAGGTCCGCGTCTGGAAGAAGCTCCATCGTGCAGTTTGCTATTAATGTCGTAGAGCGTCGGCCGTGCCATGATTCCATAAGATATATCAATATGTATACTCTGACCATAAAAAATCGATGTTGGATACTTTATCCATCCGCGAAGAGTCGAGTTTCATCGAAGACAATTCAATTCACAGGAGGGGGTGAGGGATCAAAGTAATCCTTCACGATTTGATCCTTTTAGATATGGCGGTTATCGTGTGTGCCAGCTTGTAGCTGATGTGTACGCCTAGACTCGATTGCCGATGGCCGGTAATACACAGTCAAAAATATCGAGGCAAACACGCAGTCACTGTCAGGTGGCTTGGACGTGAAGCCTTAAGTAGAAAAGAAGACAAAGGTGCCGTGGTGACCCCAAGCCACATTTTTGCTTGATTTGGTCAGCTAGAAGCTGGTGATGGTGAACAAACGCACTGTGAGCTCAAAGGGGAGACCGGTGCGCGTATGCGCTCGCAGCTCGCAACAAAGGACGGCCCTTACATTTCAGTCAAACGAAACCGAAAAGCAGGGAATACTCTTGTATTTCGTTCGAAATATAACAACGAAGAAAACCCCCAGAATCTAGATGTAGAATAAAAACAGTATATCTTAGGGTGCATATCTATGACCCCCGTGTAGCCCATGTTGTTATCACAACCAGAACTACAGTAAAACAATGCCACCGGTCCCGGAGGGATACCGAAGATATCCTTCCCGTTATTTACCAGTAATAATAGCACGTACTAAATGTATGTGCTGTTTGCCCTAGAGTATGTACGTTTCCCTGGTACGTACATACCACACACAGGAGGAGTAGAATAAGATCCGTGGTACTACTTGTCACTGGGACTAATTACGCGGGTACGGGTGCACAGCAGTAATACTACAGACAAAACGGAAAAATGGGAACGAAACCAAAAATGGGAACGGACGGTTTTTTTTTTAAAGCAAACCAATTGTGCACAACTCCAAGAAAAAAAGTTGACAGTCCTGTGGGACTGTACAGCAGCCTTCGAATGAGCTGTCGCTCAGGCTGGAAGCCCTCGGCATCGCCGCGGTAGCCAGCATCTAGAGAAATCACAATAGAGCCAGCGTATATAGCTTTTTGCGCCCACCCGAAGGCACGAGATGGAGCATGACCGTTCTGACGAGCTCCTCTCACAGGGCTGGCCAAGGGGTTTCGCAGGATCATTTTGGTTCTCTGATACACCACATGGTTCTGGAGATACGGCTTGGTTCTCATTTTAGGCTTCGTTCCCATTTTTCTGATTTGTATATATATATATATATATATATATATATATATATGAGTAAAAAGACAGCTGCTGTAGCTGTATCCTACCATCACTTAAACTGGAAAACAATCTGCTGTACCTAGAATGCGCAAATAAAATGTATACCAGATAGATAGATGACGTAGGTATAATCGAGTAACGAACACGATGGCAAATTTAATGATTTAATATCGTCGCTATTAATAGTAGATCTATTCATCGTTTGAAATATATGTTTTTCATTTAATTTGCGGAGTATGTTATGCACGCCATAAGCAAGCTTTTTCAGGTATGATGGCAAGAGTTGGCTCACTCACAACACGTATTTTGCCACAACGGAGGTCGGACCGAGCTAAATGTGTGAGTGTGGCGAAGCACGTAAGCTGCTTATGGAACAGTACAAACCTTTCTTTGTGTAAATGTATCTGAGCATGTATTAATTGACGTTTATCACCATTCAATGTGATAGCATGTATGTTTGATTCGATATACTACGTGTTTCGTGTCGTATACTACTTACTGCGTGGACCCTCCGATAATGACGGGCGGGAACAAAGTTGATGGTGTCGGTACTACCTAGCCGATGGCGGTCCGAACTGCTTGATACCATGCCTTCTTTAGTTTCTTCAATAATATGATGAAGTTACAAATAACACCACGTATTATAGACATTTTTTCATTCGGTTATATGGTCAGGTTTTGGTTTTATTTTCGATAACTGATCTCGACTATATACTTCACGGGTATACGGCACCGCTTGGTTTTTGTCCTGGTATTCCCTTGCAAAATATATGGAAAAACGTTTACAGTACGGCGATTCCTCCCATACGAAGGCCACGCTACCACATTAGTATATATATACGTAAGCAATAAGGCTGGGTCATTCGTTGAAGACTAACTGGCGTATTTCTACTTCACCCGAGGCAACGTTTCGACAAAATACCGAAGCATATTTAAGACTGGTAAACTACATTACCGAGCTACAGGTCGAAGCCCCGACGTCCGAAGATCGTCGGCTGCGCAACGACGCCCGTCGTTCCTTCGTGAAAACTCACACACTATGTGTCTTCGAGCTATCTAGAGTGTCTAATTGGTCTAATATTAGACGGCCCATACCCGCTGAAAACAGCCTCTCTCTGGGAACCGATTTCCAAACAAAAATGTTTTGACCAACCATGCCCGTTTTTGAGTAGACCATGACATTTTTGCTTGGACACGGAGCGTCGCCTCTTTCGAGAAGGAAACCGTCCGGACGACGGAACTAATGGAACCTATCATAGCTCGTGGAAATGGGCGTTCCGCAGTATCATCATACAGTGGGTTGCTGGTATGGTATTGGTCACTTGTATTGCGAAGCATGGCTGTGTGCGTGGAAGTCAATTTGTTTTATGTCCGTGTTTAGGACAACGTGCCACGTACAAGCGTTATCCGCGAAAAATCGGAATATGCACTCTCAAAGCGTGTTAGAACACACGTGCCCCAGTCAAATGCAGAGGTCCTATGCGCATCCGCGACGTTCGTCTTGTTCAATCTGAGGAAAGGCTAGCTGTTTTGCCTACGAAGCCTAAATATCGACTTCTAGCCCGCTGTTTTGGAACGAGTGCAATGATATTTGTTCATGTGCTGCATATCTTCCTTGTGATTTCAGTAACAGTGGCAGACCTGTGATATATTCGATATATTGGTACAGCTTCCATGGGATCTACCTCTCACTTTTACCGTGCCACTACACACGCAGCAGGGCTATATGTCGTGGATTGGCCCAGCAATGACAGCTCTGAGGGTTAACGCAGAGGCCTATTCGTCATCACATATCCGGTTTAGCTTCATCCTGGTACATACATGGTTATTATCTCCTGTGTTTTGTTAAGGAACGAATGAAAGCTCCTTTTTCTCTCCCGCCCCCGTGGCTACGCTTGTACGCCCAACACACCTGGCACATAAAATTAACCAAAGGGGATACCTCTACCTGCGAACAGGTCGTCATAGATAGGTTGGGGACATATAGCGAATAGGCTGACGTGCTACTACCGGTCAGAAAGTAGTGGGATTTCGAATAATTTACAAGGGCACACATTATGCGTCATTCATGTAGTCATTTTTCGCCTATAATATTATTGTCTCCGTGGCGGAGATGTGGCCAGTGCACATAAATATCTATATTAGTTGATAAACACGAACATTCTTTGGCTACGATAATAGCAATAGAATATTTAACAGCAACGCATCGCTTCCCTAGGATTTCAATATGCATGCTGTTGGCTCCCTCTAGGTGCGATCGGTCCTGGGACGGCAAGAACTAACGACAGCCGAGAACGATCCGCGTTGTTCCGCGTTCAGGGTGACCCCTAACTTATTCGCCTTTTATTGGCAGGCTGTGTTCCGTAGGTATATTATATATTTCCTGCATAGTATTGCCAAGAGAAAAAGAGGGCGAGGACTATTGAAATAAATTTGAACATGAGTCCCGTGCTGGTCTCTATCGAGTAAGCGATGATGTCAAGGATCGTTTGCATTGCCGTCGGGAGCTTCGATGCAGCTCTGCGGTCCACTGGGGATACGCACATTATGGCAGGCCTGGTCTGCCATGGTGAATATATTCGCAATCATCAACCGTAAAATCGAAACCTCTACGCCCTCTAGCAGTAGTTGCAGCACTACCCGGATACGTCACACCAGCGAAGCTCTGGCAAGCGCAGATTATGTACTTATCTACCATGGTCTTTATTGTCTGCCTGGTCCCTGCGAGGTAGAGGTTTCGCTCAAATATCGATGCAGTTCTCACAAGAGCTGGGATATAGCCCCTAGGTCCACTAGTGAAATGTGAAGCCTATGCGGTCAGGGCATCTCTTTGTGAACCGATGAAATATCTTTGTAGATATTTTATGTCTGTGAGTAACGTCGTCATCGAGAAACAATGGTAACGCTGGAAAACCACTCACTCAAAATGGTAACGCCGGTCATTGCAGTGACAGCAGGCGACTTGGAATGCATTGGTTGATCTTCGCATCAAGGCCTTGAGGTCAGCCCTGTTTCCAATATTACTAGCGACATATCAAGTTTTGTCGATCGGATTTTTTTATCGAGAACTGATTTATTTGGAATATTTTGTCGTTGACACTTCAATGCACAAACGCTGTATAACAGTGGATATTACAACACAGCCCAATAGCGCCACACTTCATTGACCCACCTGACGGAGTATGCCGACATGGAAATATTCTTGGTGCATTATGTTGTCCTTAATCATCCAGACTTAGTCCCCGACCAGCTTCAGAGTAGTTGGTGCTCACGTAATGACCTTTCCTACAGTCGCTATGTGCACTATCTTGCTGAATAACATCTACCACTCCAAATCGTTAATCTTGATTTGCCTTCATATCTTTATGACAATCTTGGAAACTGACAGAGAAATGTTGCGGCCATAATACGATTGCACAAAAACGTTATACCGCTGTAGCCACGTCAACCGGTAGATCTAACAATCCCAAGGTTGTTCTTCACTATGAAGGAGGTGCCTAGCGGTAAACCTTTTGTCTAAAGATCGTTGCTGTTCCCAAGATGGAGATGTTATAGCCTGTGGGCCATCAGCATAGGTGTGGGTCCAATTGTTTCGTTCTGCATTTTGTCGGTCATACTCTGTGCTTTCTTGAAAAACGATTTGTGATTGGGTCAGAGATCGTTCTTGTTTTGTCCTTGTCAGATAATACACACAGATGTATTGCTGGGATAGACAGCACTCAATTTGGGAACGCCTACACCCATGCACGTACAACATGCATGTTCGTCGGTTCAGGCTCGCGAAGAAGATTCTCCGGGATAGCATTGTCGGGGATAATTACAAGTTCACAACGATGACGATGACATATATATGTCTGAAAATTGAAACTCACAAGCGTGGTACGTGCGTGGACCCGCAGATCACCGACATGGATTGCTGTATGAGTCTTTCCCCCTTACGTTGTTCTTGGACGCTAGGGCAACATGCGTCTTGCAGTTACTAAGCGTGTCTGTTTTGGAGTCTGTGTTATACAACAAAAAAATTCGCCCCATTTGATGTCGAAATTTTATGCGAAACTCGGTTGCGAAGAAGAGCCCCACAATCCTTGCGTTGGTTTAGCTTTTGAAGAGGTAGGTGTGAGAATGCAGCTCACACTAAAGGAGGATCTCGTGGTATGTGTTGCTATACACTATCCGATTCCGGGCACCTCTCACCAGTTGCATATCACGGTCGACCCGTTAGATACCACTCTTTCGATAGGAGGGAATACGCTCTCGAAAGGTCCTGCTCCGGGTTTTGATTATGGCATAGATAGCCTGATTAACTCGCTCTGTGGCCACATCGTGCAACTAAGCAAATATCGATCCTCGGTTGTGTGAAAATTGCCTTTGTCGATACTATCGGTAAAGCAAGCGAACGCTTGTCCTTGCTTTGGATTTTCAATTGTATCTGGTGATGGTGCTGTTTGACAGCAGGGAATGGGGTTTTGCACATAACCCCAAGTTAGAGGACGATATTCGTATCACGGGAGTGTGATTGCGGGCAAACTGTTCCCAACGTGGTGTGACGCATGTCTATCACGGTGTTTAATTTTATAAAAGGTCCGAGGCATGCAAGTTTATCCCCGCACTCTCAAACAACACGTCCTATCCGTTAAGGACTCAATCTGGTAGATTACTTCATGTGATGGGCCTCAAGTTCAAAAATCGATTACATATGAGACGCGAAGGGGGTCGGCGGTTGAAACCACTTGACGACAGAATGAGATGTATCGTCCACGTCGCTATACCATCAGGGTCGTTGCCATCGTTCGAATGGAATGACAAAACCCGGTATTCCGTCACTGCTGGCGTCCACGGAAGCCAAAGGCGATACGATCCGTACAAATAAGGATCACCAGAGCAAGGCGTCAACGAAAGCATTGCTGAACCTCAACAAGATCAAGACGTAGAGTAGGCGTTTTACCGTTAACTTGAGTGAAATCAAATGCCACGTGATACTTTTGCAACACTGTTTGGAAACGTCTACTGCAAGCTCACAACAAGCGTATTAGACAACCGCGGGGAGGTTGGTATGTCTGATTTAGGGGGCCCTGTGAAAACAACCTGTACCGAAAACGTGTTACAAAATATCCTGCAGCGTTCCTACTGGGACCCCCTCACCATAATACGGGGGTCAATCGTCGGATTATCACGGACCATTTCGCGGCCTTCACAGGACTCCCAACACCTTGAATTGACTCCATATATATATACCTGGTATGTGTGAACATAACATCAAATTGTTCATGAATAATCCATGGTGACCACTACTAGCGCAATCTACAAAACAATCTTAGTGTGGCACGTATTGTTTTCGTCTATCTGCTGACCAGCGGGAATTGACTCCATCTTACACGTTCGACTCCTAGCATGTTACCCCGCCCTGATAGCACTCTGACGCCTCACCCGGTCTATATAGTTTTCCTCGATACTCACGCTGCTATACACCTCGTGCTAAAACAACACAAAACACCTCATAATCGATTCACATCTTCACCCGCAGACGTGAGATACACACAGCGTCTATCAGGTAGAACCAAACGCCCTTGCCACATCGCCGCATATATATTATGTAGTTGACATTGTACATGTCACGCGGAAAACAACCGCAGCGGCCGCACTGAAGACCGCCCATATGAACGGGACCCCCGCTGTAGGGAACAAAGATGGGCATAGTCCGGAACTTTGAATAATGTTGGCAGATACAAAGTCCTTGTGCGAGCAACACACAACACAGCAGCACACTAGGCGTACTAAATTCAGGGACTATCGAAAACAAATAGTGGGGTTCTCTACAATCCGTTGTGTATTCACCAGGAATGCAATGCTTAGTTTCAACCATGGCGAGGGCCCAGTGTACTGCGTAATAGTGGAATATGTCCTTTGCTGTGGCTGCGGTCTATAGCCGTACGCCCACAACGTCGACGCAGTTTACCCACTCTGATACTCGTTCGTCACAACTACAGCAAGCGCACACTGCCCTCAAACGTTCAACGTCATGTTGGTTGGACACGGGAAGACGATACACAGCCTGAAAACCGACTGCACATGGCTGTTTCCCTGGTAGCTTGACAGTCTTCAGGTCCTTCCGGTTTGATGGAAGTCTTACTTGACCAAGATCTCCACCTGGACGATGCATCGAGATGTGCGGAATAATTGGGCATAAACAACGTTTGGTCAAGACCTTGCCAAGACACAAAAATTAAGCCTCTGGAACACGTGGTGGACAGCGAATACAAAGCCTGCGGTTGGCGTCGTAAACCAATCCACTAGTATAGAGAGAAGATGCACGTATGCGACTGGAGGAATCTGAATGAGAAGTGGTTCAACACTTGTATCGATGAAACGCGCCGATAAACCCTTCCTACGTTCAGGTAGAGTTATGTTCTGGCGTCGCATCGTCACGGCATTTTCAGCTTGACGCATCGTGGATGTCGTAGCTAACGCGAGACAATACGAAAACTGATAGAGCTCCAACGTTGAACATCAATCGATCTCCTCCGTTTTTTTTGGCATGTCGTCGATAGGAAGTCCTAGGATATTCCTGCAAGCTTATTTAGTTGGCCATCGGGGAACGAAAATACCTCATCCATACCACCTTGGCTCGGTGTGTGGTTAGTCACGTCGGCACCCCTGTCACTGCGCAACCCTATGATATAGTCCTACAGCCTATAACGTCAACCGATACCGACAGACAACGCCAGACGTATTATGTGTGGACTCTTTTAACGGGACGACACCTCGTCCGGCTGTAATTAGGCATTCCCAAGATTCGAAAAAAGAGAGAAGGCTCTGGATTGTGACAGCACCAAGTACTACTCGGGTCTCATATTGGCTTGGGTGGTGGTCTTTGCAAGTTGGATGTGTTTCTTTCAAACCAGCATAACAGATGGATTATGTTATGATGTTGTATTGCTGTATTAGAGGTACTAAATTGTCTCATAATTCGTATCCTGGCAGTTTGTTCACATATTATCATGAGACGATTTTTGTTGTATCCATGGTATTGCGCGGTTGCAAAATTCGGACTACTTATCTGTTAGGTAAAACGAGTTGTTTCACGGGTCAACACACGGGGCGGAGACCGAATTTAAAGGCACCCGCAGGTATTCGAACGCCTTTGATGACTACCCACCCGCGAGTATGAGCTTAGACTTATGATACCGTTGAGTAGAAATCGGCTGCGTAAGCATCGTAGAAGTTTTAGGTGTCGAGCCGCAAACCGCCAGAAGAAACGTTAATGCCCACCACCGGACCATACCCATGTTCGAACCCAGCAAAGCACGCTTTATGTTTATGTGGGTAGTACGTACAAATCTATGACGTGGTGTTTGTTGTTCGTTCGACACCATTAATTTCGTATGCCATTGCTTTCCGTTGTTGTTGTGGTATTGACTTTGTTCATCATGAAACATGCTAAAAGGAGCTATGCTGTACGTCTTTCAGCGTACAAATATTCCGAATTCAAGCAACCCTGTTGCTCCCAGTTATACCCACAAGCCGCAGTACGTGACGTCACAGACAGACGTAAACGTCGGCCTCTAACGTGTTTTTCAGCAAACACAATTCAATGCAGTACTGGCATTGATTTACCCAGTGCGCCAGGTGTCAAACAAACAGAGTGATGGAGGGCAACACGTCTTTGTATCTGGTCCACCGAATATTATCCGGTGTTGTTGCTGTTCGCTGAACTCAGACAAGACTGCATTGTTTAGCACGCATTGCCAGTACCGAAGCACTTACGGTGTGAAGTTGCCTACACTCTCGGTCACTTCGAGAATCCGCGGAACATCGTGTGTTGCTGGGTCGTCGAATAGAGTACAAGTGTATTATTTCTCCTTTGTTAAACAGGTGCTGTTTTCAACGTAAACCTTGGCAGTACCAAAAACATTTACGTCCTCCATTTGCCGACATCCCCGGTCACTACGGGCTTGCGTGAAGACAAGGCGGGCGTGAGCCTCCCGCGACGAAGCAATTTAATCCGTCGCGTCCAAGCCTCCATTCAATAATCAATAACGTTATCGTACGTGTGATATGGTGGCACGTATTCCATCCGGAGGCGGAAGTATAAAGCAGCTGATTCCCGTTTCAAAGTTTAAACCGCGGGTACCCTAACGGGCATACGTATGTCACACATCTTCTGTCGTGAAAAATCTATATGTTTTTGCATGTCTGTACATGCGCCTTTAGTGGGCATGACGTTTTAGTCAACATCGTACTGGAGGTGTGACCTCATTATTTACGAGTAGTGAGATTATATCATGGGATCTCCACACGTAGGAAACTAGGCGGAGTGGTCGCCTGTCAACATCAAACGGCCGCGTTCATGCGGTTCTAACAACCACGATGATACGATTGGAAACAATGTTGGCAATGTGATCAAGTAGCGAATATCTCGCAGTGTGTGATCTACGCAAACACGCCGCATTTTTTTGCATTGAGGGTCAATTGGGCGCATGGGTACTAGTTAACAATGAAACGAAGTGATGACAAACAAAATAACAAGGAATGATCGCCAACCGATATCTCTGCACCTCACAAACGTGTTCGATATCACTTCTGGCGATCGAGGCCCAATTTCTTAGTGTGAATTTGCTTTGCGCCACGTCTACCCTTGTGAGAAACGCATGTCGGCGGAAGAAGAATAGTACATTTCCCTTGTTGAGCACAGTAATTGGGACGGCATCGAGAAATCAACTGTTTGTTTCCCACCCATCTGGATCTTTTGGCGTACATACAGGTTTGGTCATTCAAAATCTGTAAACCTTTTTCATGCCGGGAATCGACAAGCACACTTCCGATATTGTTTGACAGGTCCCATATCCCGCAAATCAACTATTGAAGCATTCGAAGACGTCGAGGGCAGTCGCCGCATCTGTGCCGTATTCTCGGAGCACCGAGCTGCGGGCCATATGGGACCGAACGGAGGCACACATGCCAATGTTATACCCAACATAATCACCCTAGCTATGGCGACGCACCTCCGTAATGCTGAGCCAGACGTCGGTGTTCCACTTAGGGTCGTAAAGGCAAAGCTTGAGCTCTTCAGTCTCGTCGGTGTAGAGGTCCTACGTCTGGAATCCGTTCGTCTTGCCACTAGACGAGATTGTGCTGTGGTGTTTATGGTTGTCGAGCACGTTCAACGTCCGGGTTCGAGACGTCCCCAGGTGGAAGGCGATTCGAATCTTTTCAATGTCTTGCGGTTCCTCGAAGTAGTACGTGATGCAGCATCCATCGTCTTCGTCAGAGCTGTCGAGGATGTTACCCTGGCACGACCAGCGAGAGTTAGCCCATATATCGTTGTCCCGGGTGTTTTGGGGTACGCAACTCTTCGGGCTGCAGCCACTCCCAGACGTCCGCGTGTCGTATCCATTGGCCTCGACGTCGACCCAGGTCCGCTCGCTGGCGTCGACCAGGGCTAATACGTTCACGTTGCGAGACGAGTACAGGGAAGGAACGTGTGTGACGTGGTTAGGCCTGTGTGCGGTATTCCGAATATTTTGCTTCTGCACTCGTTTGACGGACGAAGTACAGCGTAACATAGTCGACATCAAACCTTCCTTTTTTGTTATTGTCTGAGCCTCTAAAAAATACTCTGGAAACGTTCTTATTATAAACTCCACACATGAACGTAAATATTTTGGTATTGTCAATATCGTTGTAAACAGCAATGAGACGTTACATGCTGTCTATAAATAACGCAAGTTGAGTCAATGTTCCTCTATGACGGGGACAATTGAAACGGCGGGGATATGGAGATGCGACGTACGATGACTTTGTACGTGAATCTTCGGCATTCGCCAAAACTTGTTCAGCAAGCGTAAACCGCACAAGAGTACGTATGTTAAACTCGGGGAGTGGTCCGGCGACTATGTCAATGTCACTTCAGCAGGATAGCGTTGGCTGGCGAGACTGTGGGTATATTTGGGAGCTACTGCATAAACCGAGTTGATCGCCTGAACCATGTCGATATAAGTCGTAATGAGTACAGCGGTGATCGGGTGTGATAGTTCACGGCAATAGATATACGCCAGGGGGGGGTACCCTCGCTGTTCAACCATTCAGAACAAGTTACGGATCACGTTGTTGCCTAGGTGATGGGTGCATGTACGGCTCCAAGTAAATTGTTCAAACGCATCCCTTTCCTTACGATGTGAAGGAAGCTATTGCACCAGTACCGTGTCACCGAGCATGGTCGCTTCCTGTCGTCAACTTGACTTCAAGGATAAATATATCTGAGGAAAGTAGTGGGAAAATAATCGGGTAAAAAGCGCGTCCACGTGGAATTGCGCTTGTTACTATCATCCACGCCGGACAATCCCGTACAGCGTGAAGTTGATACAAGCGGTATGCATTTGTACTATGCAACCGGCTGCAGACTACTATGGTACACCCGAACGCTTCAGGGCCATGCTGACCGCTATAAAAAAAAAAAACAATCAACTGCTCGATCGTCCTGCCCCGAAGAGGTCGGTACTGGTATATATGTTCATCGCCATGAAACAAAGCACGACAACCTTGACCATTTTCTTTCTAAAAAGTTCTTACCCGAGGTAGTGCCAATGGCGGTAACGAAGATGGCGGCCAGGGCCGCGAAGGAGCGCATCGTGATAACGTCTGTGGTAAAAGTTTGCAGTGACACGTATGAAGGGTAGTGTTGGTGGAGCGGAGTGGTGTAGAATGAGATGGTGGGAACGCCAAGCTCGTTGACGAAGGCGGAAAAACATATGGAGATGTGTCACCATCGAATATTCTTACTCCTTGTGTTGCGACGCCCGCATTTGCTCCACAAAACCATAACGAAATAGTCGGGTTGTTTTAGTGTGCTCTACGATAAGCCGGGATATCTCGGTTGCTCAGAACTTCTTGAGTAATAGATCCAGACCCGAATGTTGTGATTCACCAAGTCTCGTTTCAAAAGATTCCATGACATTCGTGGTTGCACACGGTGCGTCAGTCGTTGAAATAAGAAATACGTTCGGACGACTGAAACACAGTCTAGGGTTCCAGTCTGTCCGAAAAACAAGATGGGCTTCACGTTTGAATTGTTGGTCCGTCGACGAATGGCACAATTTGTTTCTGGAGGGCGTAACACGTGGAAACCCAAACGATAACTATTCTGAGCACGTTTCCGAAAACGTATGTACACACAGATGCGCACAGTGTATACGCATGTGCAATCTGCATGATTCCTAACGTACGGATAGGCGTTTTTTGTTGCCCCCGATGTGAAAAAGGGGGTTCTACTGTGTGAATAGGACACCTGTTAGGGTCACTGTAAAACAATGTCAGCCCGTCCCGTATCATACTTGTCCATCCGGTCGCCCTTTATAGGGTTGTGTGGTCTTTGGTATTTTGGTAGAGTCCTCATGTGTTCCCCATTCGAATCAACGTGAATTTGTTCATTCGTTTGTCCTTAGTGGTGTATCGGTGGGAGCGATGAGTGAAAAACATCTTTCAAATACATCGAACTACAGCCAAACATAATATACCTTTTTCTCCACAACTCAAAGTTTGATAGGAGGACATCGACGGCCTGCCTGGTGGCGCACAGAAAAAATGCACAATCGCAAGGTTCTGAAACGTGCGAGTTGGACGATGACGTCAATCAGCCACGTTTGTTTCATGGGAGAGTCTCGACTCTATCTATCTCCAGGAATAGTGCGGGATACAGCACCAGGGATGACTATTTTGGAAAGAGGTTTGGTAAGGAACGCATCTAGAAAACACATCAAAAACAAATTCATTTTAGTCTTTTTGACAAGGGTCTGTTCACTCACGGCGCGTAACATGCCACACCACGGGATGGAGGGAGCAAAACATGTGAGCATGGTTGAAGGCGTGACTGGTACTCTTGCGGGGGAGCCTAGTAAACAGGATCTACGGTACACACAAAAACCTGTATTTTTACCTTCCCTACTTTTACTAACAATAGTTGGTCCTATTCACTGTGGTCCTCCATAATATTATTAATAGAGGAGTAAACACCATTTGGTCTCAGTGTATGTGCGCAATTTACTACCCTCCACATTTTCAATTGGGTGTATTTCGCCCTTGGGCTATATACTATTACGGGGGTCCATAGTTAACAGGACCAAATATAGTTAGTAAAAATATTTAAACATATAGGTTTTTATGTGTACCATAGGTCCTGTTAACTATGGTCCCCCGTAATACATAATATGGTGACCGCACGTCGTGGCGGGCGGGAACGATCTTGATGTTGTCGGTACTAACTCGCCGATTCGGCTCTATTCTGGACCCCGTCGAGTCTCTTGTTTTACAATCTGAAGGAATCAATCGCAGCAGTTTAATTCCATTCAGGCCACATCGTCATGTTTGTTTCTATATTGATTGGGCTAGACAATCTATATCTACTACACGTCTATACGGCACCACTTGGTAGTGTGTGTTTCACTTGTTGTTCTTTGCAAAATATGTACCTACATTTTCTGTTACATTAAAGAGCATAAACGACACTCTAATATTAAGTAAAGCTCTTGCATTCCTTGACGTATCACTGGTTGGTGTCGATCACTCCTCCCCGACTAAACGACTTCAATCTTATTGCTCAGACTAGCGAACAAATTATTGTGCTGCATTCTAGGCCCCAAGGTGCGTACGTCTTTAGTTGCGCGAAGAAGGTCGTCATTACTCCAGGAAGCTGCATATAATTGTTCGGGCTATTTATTTCTGTTGATGGTCCAGGATTCATAGCCGCCGAAAACAACTGGTTGAAAACAGTTTCCAAACAAAAGCTGTTGCGACCAACCATGTCCGTTTTCGAGTAAACCGTGATATTCGTGCTTGAACGCGGTGCGTCGCATGTTTCAAGAGGGAAATCGTTTGGAGGACAGGTCGTGCACCCGTCCCCACTAACGGAGAGTGGACCATCCATAGTCTCAGTAAGTCGGCAGTTCGCTGTTATCCCTTTCAGGACAGCGGTCCCGTTTTGGGGACAAACTACGGACACATTTCACTTGTCTGTCCCCGATATGAGACTGCAGTTCTAAAAGGACCAAGGTACATATCACTAGTCAATGCGATGTACACCTCCGTTCCCCTCGCTGCCTCGGCAAGGAATGCTGCGAGGCATGCCCTATCAGGCGAATAGCGAGTGGGGTAGGTCTCTCTGGCGGGTGTAAGGCCGGACTCACCCTCAAGGAGTGATACCCTCTTGCTTGCTGCCTGTGGCCGCCAGGCTCAGGCGGCAGTAGAGTTGGGTCGTACGTGGTGCGTCAGGCACGGAGACCCATGATTCGCGCGTCTTTTTTAGGCAGCTGCGGCAGAGCAGCAATGCTCAATCAGTGTGTCCGTGCGCGGAGGCAGGCGCCACCACAGGCCACACTACGGCACAGTCGTTTGCGCCGGTAGGAGGCTAGACTCGACGACGAGGGAGGAGGGAGACTGAGCGTCGACGTGCGGGGAAGAGACGGATTGACCTCCCCCTGCGCGAGTTTTTTTTTTTTCAGATCAGAACCGCAAGTGCCAGGATCATTTTGTTTTTCAGGATGATGGAGAAAGGGGATCGACTGGAAGGGAATGGCAACGAGTGCAAGCGCAAAGGAGCGGATGGATTGGGCCAATGCGATGAGGCGGCCATGAAGAGCGGCAGGAAGACGGTGAAAGGAGACCCATGATCTGCGCGCACACTCTCATCACGAGAGAAGCACTCATAGTTTGTTTTTCCTGGTATTTTTTTTCACGTGGCAGAATAGTATCTACCGGTACTTGTTATTAACGTCGTCACTGGTATTTGTAGTTTAACGAGTTGTATACCCTTCATGGGGAATAACCTACGCAATTATCAGGGACGTGGTATCATAACTGTGCTGCACCTTTTTGTGTCAGACAGTCCAGGAAGAGATGGCGATCGTTGATATTCGTGTGGTAGTAAGGTTCGATTGCTCCTTTTTTCACTGCATATCCGCGAGACTTCACTCTGACAGCACTCCAGATATCAGGCAGATGTGTTCCTCTTTCGTTTTCACGACTACCGTGAGTTTCGAACGGTGCAGGCAGCACTTCAGACGGGATCCGCTGTAGTCAGCAGCCACGAGTTGGTTTATTGGTGGGACAAGGGTAACTCTATGTTATAGTTGCGAGGATATACCCGCGGCCATGTTAGTACAGTTTGCACATTGGTTTTATCTCGTGTGCGCTTGCTTCGTCTCGTGTAATTTGAGGGAGCCGAATTTTCGTTTATTTAATTGTTTTTGGGATCTTCATAGGGCTCCAGCACCTTTGTGTGCCCACGGACTCCTTCGTCAGAGGGTTGATGAGAGAACAGCAACAACAACGTCTACAGTGAATTTCTGTTTGTGAAAACAAGATGATGGCGGGCCGGTCCGCGACCCATGATATGTGCGCTCTTCAAGCCCCCCCCCTGCTCTGCCCATGATACGACTCATGTGTTTGGACGGGCCGGCCCGGGTCCAAGCTCAAACGCGTGTGGCGAAGTACGGCTGTTACTATACATCTACTGCGGCTGCTACTAGTACGGCGCCCGCCTGGGCCACTGGATGGCTCACATGGCTTCACCGCCCGACCTGGGACGCGGCGCATAAAATGTGTACTGCTCCTATTGCTACAACGTCCGCCAACGCTGACCCGCTGTTGGTTTTCTTCGTAAAAAAAGTCTGATCACTGCCTTGGCACCGGTTATGGGCATACAGAGGACACTCCTTGCTGTTTCCGGGACCTACGCAGCACTAACATTCTACCTGTGGTGCGTTTCGAACCGAACTACAGGCAGAAACGTGATTATATACACCCGGACAGGTAACATCATGGGACCGCAAGTTGGACGGCGTTCACCTCCCTGCGTGTAGTGGTCAAACCGATGGTGATAACTGATGCCCCAGCCTGGGAGGCCGTCGACAAAATAGCACTGGTGGCGTGGAGTACAAGCTCAAGTGCATGAGGTATCGTGGGAAGCAGCATGTGTTGTTGCAGAAGCATGTGTTGCAACAGCAATAATTGTAGCAGTAGCAGGTAGGTGGTGCTGCAGCCGTGTGCGCTGGAAAAGCAGGATAAGGATGTGGTTGTGCGCCAGACAGGGTGGGAGCAGTCGGTCTACGGCGTTAGGGTATACCAATCGTATGAGTAGAAGACATTTGTGCCTCGTGAGTAACGCTTTACGGCGCGGAAGAAGTTGGACCATTGGACCCAATGTAAATATAACTCCAATAAAACGAAAAACGCACTCAAGCGCACGCGTAACCTCTCGGGACGGGGTGGTACAAGGACCATCCCGTATTCTGGGCCATCACATACGCTAGCCGACCAATTTCAATGTGTGTGTGTGGGGCGGTCTGTTTAGAGCCCCGGTTTCAACAGTCTCGCAGCTAATGTTATTAGCCGTTCGAGGCCGGGGAAAAAAAAAACTTGATAGGCCGGGCCGCAACAGGAATACCGGAACGCGTCGTTGGCCGAGCCGGGCCGGGCCGTTGCCCATCGTGTCACAAAAGGATGGGCCAACCCGGCATGGCAGGCGCGGTCGACGATGACCCCGCGCCTACCGGCAGAGTCAGTCTATGAACACCTGTTATTTGTCCAGCCTATGGCAGTTGATAGCATAGGAGAGCAGCGAACACCTATCTATATACATACAAACGCACAAGGTTCCCATGGAGATGTGTGTAAGGTTAAACCCCGGGTTCGTCGCAAGGCGAAAAATGAGTCACAGCCAACATTCGTCAAGCTGCCCTTGGTGGAAATAAATGCGAGCCGTGGGTTAGCGTACGCCTCCAAGGAAAGACTAGCAATGTTGTAGCCGGCAGGAACTGAGTACTACTATTTCTGTGGTCAATACTACACTAACACATGCAAGCGTTTTTATCGGTGACCTACTATACCGTCACTTTACAACACTACCACTACGACGCACACGGTCAAAGGTAGAAGCAGCATGCACTCTTCAAAATACTACAAGGTACACTACAACTACTACGACTACTAACTATGCTACATAGTAGGTAGAAATATCTCGGTAAATAGTGGGGGTGCAAGTGACTACACGTACGTAGGGAAGTAGAATTGGTTCGATGAAGTCAGTGGTATTCGATTAATTATGTCAGCTTTTTCATTTTGAATGAATAACGCCCTGCACATTGTCAGAAGTCAAATACTATTATTAAAAAAAAAAAAATGCTACTAAGTACTACTGCTGAGCAAACGCTCATATATTTATACAGACATCCTCATGGTAAACAAAAGAGTCTAACGATCACGTGTTGCCATGGTTTGGGGAATGACTCCTATACAATAAAAAATATGTATTAATACCACGAGTACTACACTTATATTGGTATGCAGTACAGGTAGAAAGAAGCGGTATGGGCAAATATTACACAACTAACTACAGCTACCTATACTGCGCCGACATTCCTGGCGTCTTTTCGACGGCAACGTAGCTTGAAAGCGTTACCATGGGTGGGGGGCGTAACAACTATACTGATGATATTAGCGTGCACCATCACCACTGCTCAGCAGATTTATGTACTGTAGTAAACAAAGAAGTAGCATGGACGCTGCGAACTAATTTGACGTCACTACTACCAGTATTTAGGATGTTGGAAGTGTAGAGGGCACGCACTCTCTACGGCTTGGGATACATTTCGTTATTATTGGTCAAGTAGTAGTAGCAGCGTGCAGACGGCTACAGCAGCAGTAGCGACCTAACCAACGACTACGACTATTATTGTCGTATTTAAAGTTCAGCTACTACTATTAATACTACTACTGCTATTGGGCAGGTATTGTTGTGTATCATCGGCTACTATGGGTATCAATACTTCTGTACTACAAGTAGTATACCCTATACTAACTATTGCTATATCGGCGTGTCAATATGGCTTTAGTCATCATACCGAAATGCCAAAGGGCCTCCAAAAATACTCATGATAGCACCAAGCAGCTCTCTGTATTATTTTATGTCAAGGTGTACGTAAGCTTGGGCCACGATAAAAACGTTTTCGGCATTCGTCATGGAAAGTTTTTAGTGATCCAAGGCCTATCAAATAAATATATATATTTTTTGCTATCGCAGCTTATTCGTGACAACATCTGTAAAGACTACTGATGTCGATAGTCAGCATCTCGCCTGTAGTCATTTCTCTACAAGTCTACAAACGATTGCAGGGCAAAATCGTACTTTAAACATGTGCACTTGTGGTGAACTGTTTCTCCCTACTTTCGAATGATTTACCGTCTGAAGCAGTATACACTCATGGTTCCAGCAGGGGACTCATCGCAAAACTAGCACTACCCCCTACTACTACTGCAACTACTACTGCTGCTGCTGCTACTGCTACTACTACTACTACTACTACTACTACTGCTGCTACTACTACTACTACTACTACTACTACCACTACTCGTACTCCTACTCCTACTACCACTACTACTACTACTACTCCTACTACTCCTACTACTACTACTACTACTGCTACTCCCACTGCGACTATGACTATTACATGTACTACTACCACTACGTACTATCACCACCACTATGACGGTTGTTGCCAGATGCACACCGAGGCGAGGGAAGTAAAGGAAAACGGGCGAACTAACGAAGCTGGCTCTTCGACCTTTGCCGGGTCTGATTACTTTTGTTTCAGAGTTTGCGACTGCACAACTCTCGATAGGTGCGATACCCACAGACACAGTGGGTATCTGGGACTAATTTGCCCCAGCTAGACCGACAGAGGGGGCCAGGTTTCTGTTGTCAAATACGCGCTCGTTTTGAGGTGTGTGGTGTACGTCCAAAAGCAAGGTTGATCGAAGACCAACACTGGTTAGGTACTCGTGAAGCGGGTGATTTCAAACAGATTGGCATTCTGGTCACCAATAAGGTTGAGGAGAGAATGACATTCGTATCGTATTAACCTGTCTTGAGATTTTAGCAAAGACGTTGTATCTAGCCAGGCAGTGTAGCGGTGTGGTCCGTGCTTGCTGGCACACCGAGGAAGGGCAGCGAGACAGGAGGCAGTAGTATAGGTCTGGCTTTGTGGCTCTTACCTGCTGCGATTGCCTGCTGCTGAGAGTGTGCGACTGGTCAACTAGCTAGGTATGACACAATTGCCTCCCACAGACGATTCTCTCAGCTAGACGGAGCGTTGTGGTCACGAATGTTTTTTTTTTTTTTTTCGTCACATTTAATATCTTCGCACATCTTCTTCTCTCTCTCCTCCCCTCTCGTAACTCAATGTACTCTGTGTTAGGTATATATCGCCTGGCAAAGCGTTTAGGACAACCTATACGACGGACGATATAATATGAGTACGGTTGATGGTGCGGTTGCTGCAGCTGCTGTTCCTGCTACTTCGTCTGGTGTGTGAGGTTGAACAAAACATCTAGGAGAGGGAGATTCGAGAAGCGTTCGAAGGTGGCGGGCTATTGAATGTGACAAAGAATGGGTGTTTTCCATTTTACTTACTCGGCTCGGGGAGGCGGAAAGCAATCCCTTGATTTTTAGAGCTTGGTCAGCGACGTTTAACACCCCGAGCACCGCCACGGTGCCCGACCCGGATCCAGACTTGCGTCGTAGCCGAAAGACACGGCCCCTTCGCTTTCCTCGAAGCCGAAAGTGCGAGAAAGAGACTTCGGCCGCCGGAGAGCATCATGCCAAAAAACTATGAAGTACATATATTACACCTATATCACGACGAGGGATTCCTTGACTGTCAACGTTCGGTTTTTAGAGCTTATCCGAGGGAGATTATTATCATTGTCCCCCAGGATTGTTTTTGACCGATCAACCAATTTCTGTTTTGCTTTTGGACTAGTTACTTACTCCTCTTGGAGTGCACGAATGATATATGTACTTGGCGTGGCTGCTGTAAATGTCTGAATTCCCCACAATGCCCTTGCTGTTCGGCGCCTTGTCGACGTGAACCGCTGTTTAATGTGTCTTGTACTGCCAACCATACACATGATATTGCCAATACTCCCGACACCAAGGGTACTGACTGGAATTACGCCAACCGTCGTTTAGTTTGTCCGAAAACATTAAAATTTTCTGCCCTTGCTTCGAACGTTACCATCGAGCAAGCAATTCAAAGGGCAGATATGACCTTCAGAGGGCATGACCATGAGTATTTCAAAGCGACTACACTTATCGTGTGCTTTTTCGCGGCGGATCTCGTCGTTGAGATTTGAACACGCGGTTTCCAGGCGTTTGAAAGTTCGATTGCCGAAGGTTTTGTTTCCGCTGTGAAACGGGCAGGAGGAACAAGGAATAACTTAGCCTGCAGTCGACACCCCTCGAAGGGATATATGAACACGGGCGCTCTAAAGCTCAAACGCCAACAACTCCACGACGGGTAAGTTTGTTTTTGGTTTAGAGCGACCTATTGATGGTAGTATGAATCTCGAAATGGTTACACAGCCTCATTCAGCATTCCGACCACGACCCCCCCCTACAAAGCTGGAGAGTGGGGAGAGGGTGAATCACTGGATTGTCGTAGTCAAAATTCGCAGCTTTCACGGGGCACTCACCCCTCGAATTGACTAGATACCTCAGCTTCTAGCCTCCAAAATGTGTGGCTAATGTTATCTGATGCTTAGCTCGATGATCCTTAGCGAAATCTACAACAAACAACTGAACTACCACTTACTTTCGGCTATGTGGTGGCATCGCGCATTGAGTCCACTTTACATTGAGGTCTACCATGCCAACTCCTCCCTGATCGTGATCTGTGGCCTCGCCCAGTCCATATATGTGCGTCCATTATCACGCTGCAGTCCACCCTACATTCAAGAAGCACCAAACAGCCTGCGGTCGACTTCAATCGCCGCCCACGGGCTCCAAATTACATCAGGCACCCATCCGGTAGTAACGAATTCCCTTGCCGTATACGTAGAGGGCAGTGTGTATTACGCGGAAAGGACTGCAGCCGACGCACTATAGAGTACACTGATGCACGGCTGGAAGGATGTCATCAGCTCCAAAGTCGTCGTTGGACGACGCACAACAAAATAACACATTAATCACACCAACCTCACACGTAATTAAACCATGTTGGTGGTAGCCACGTTTTGCAATATTTCACAAGGAATGCCGACATTACCGCACGAAAGACGGGCGTCTCAATACCCTGCTTGCCCAATATTCGAATGCGTACTTGTATGCACCGTATGGTGGTGCGCGCATTACCCCGACGGAATACATCTACTGGGATATTTTCCTTCATCAGACCCACGGCTGGCAGACACGGCCAGCTCACGTTGAAACGTTTTTTTTTATAGACACAGACAGACGAAACGCAGCTTGAACGCAGACGCAACACGGCTGTTTCCTCGCTCGCTTAATGGTGTCCTATCGCTCCCGATTTGATGGATACGTTACTTCACCAAGATCTCCACCTGAACGATGCATTCAGGGGTAAGATTCGAGCGAAACACTTGCGTCAGAACAAAACACTTGAGTCTTTGAGTTGCACCTTAAACTGCGAATAGAACGCTCGAGGTGGGCGTGGTCATGACATGGCTCATCCAGACGGAAGTTGCAGGTGGGAAACTGGCTTCAGCTGTAATAGAGTGGATCAATCGTCCCATCGGGGAAACGTGTCCAAAAATATATTCTTGTGAATTGAAAGTCTGGCTCAGTTTGATCTAGTGGGGGCATCGTTGGGGTACCTACAGCACTACGACGTTGAAGACGTCGCATTGGTCGAGCTGTGGTCTTCGTTCATACGAACACGTGTATGTCATGGGAAGTTCACACGGAGGGAAACAAAATCACCCTCTACTGTCATTCAAGACCGGCGTACACGTTTTTCTACATCAAACATGCGACATTCATGCGGTTATCAAAGTCACATTGCTACGAGGGCAATACTACATTGACAACGTTTACATGAAGCGCATATTCGCGGTGTTTATTTTATGCAAATGTTCAACAGTACCATGCTTTCACAGTCACGTGGGTGCCTTTTTGTTTGTTTCCTATGAAACCTCGTGGTGACAATAAAAAACTATGAAATGTCGGCGGCCAGTGGTCGTGGACATAAAACAGGTATCGTTCACACCTTGGTGAGCGATACCCATTGCTTCAATACATATTTTGTGCTAACGTCGCCTCGTGTCCTTCCCATGTTTAACGCCTGGTTTGTGAGATGAACTCAAGTGGTGATTTAAAAACCGTCTATGTTCCTTTCTCCGCACTTTAATCGAAGGAAATCGATCGATCGACACATGCATTGGCGAGCATTTATGTTTCCCGTTTGGAATTTTTTCCATCTTTCGTCGCAGAGTGCATCAATCAACCCACAGCCGACACCTCCCGGCAGGTCCGATGACCTGCCAAAACCAACAACTGAGGCAGTAGCAAATGTCGAGAGCAGTCACAGAATTTGCTACAGTATCCTTATAACACTTTACTTCGTGTCATATGGGACTGGAAAACCCGCATGCAGATTGTACCGGAAACAAAAACCAGTATCCTAACGATATCGCCACACACCTCGGTAATGCTAAGCCAGACGTCGGTGTTCCACTTGGGGTCGTACAAGCAAAGCTTGAGCTCCTCAGTCTCGTCGGTGTACAGATCGTACGTCTGGAATCCGTTGGTCTTGCCACTCGACGAGATTGTGCTGTGGTAGGCATGGTTGTCGAACACGTCCAACGTACGGGTTCTGGACGTCCCCAGGTGGAAGGCGATTCGAATCTTCTCAATGTCCTGGGGTTCCTCGAAGTAATAAGTTATGCAGCAACCGTCGTCCTCATCAGAGCTGTCGAGGATATCCCCCTGGCACGACCAGCGAGAGTTGGCCCAGATGTCGTTGTCCCGGGTGTTTTTGGGTACGCAACCGTTCGGGCTGCAGCCACTCCCTGACGTCCGCGGGTCGTATCCATTTGCCTTGACATCCACCCAGGTACGCTCGCTCGCATCGACAAGGGCTGGTATGAGCACGTTGTGAGACGGAGCGAATGGAGATGCGTGTGTAATGTGGGTATCTTAGGTTCATTATTTTCAACGTATTGCTTCTGCGTGCACTCTTACCATGTACAGGGAAGAGCGTGATAGGCTCTACTTTACATCGCTCTTAGCCGCCGATTTTCGCCCTTCGAACGATTTTCCACCGAACGTTCCCAATCTGTCTTGCACTCACGTACGTACATATATGGCCATATCGGTTTTGTGAACACAAATTTGACTCCAATACTGACTACATGAAAGGAAGAGTTTTTAGCTGTTCCTTCGCTATCGAGACACATCGCAACAACGGAAGTTTGTTGATGCTACTTACGATTAGTATGTACTGGTACCATTGGAATTCTAAAACGTGTACGGTTAAATACAACAAGCACACCAACACGTAGCTGGAAATCGGAGAGTACGTTGACGTCTTTGTAACCATCAATTGATCTGGACATAGCTGACAAGAATAGCTAGAGTAACCTGCATGGTCCATCTTATGAAACGAATATATCACCTAACCTAGGTCGATTTTGAAGCGTGATTATTACAGCGGTACATACGTCTGTCCGGGTTTGAAACAATACTTCTACCATATCTTATAGGTTAACTCTAACATGGGGATCCCCGCGATGTTTAACCATGAATAAGACGTTGTGGACACGGTATCTGCTTGGGTACTGCATGCATAAACGGCTCTAAATAAATACAAGTTTGGGTTGTATTCCTTTTCTTCGTGCATGAGCTAACCTAAGTTCTGGAGCACTTCATCAGTTGCCTCTGACTATTTTTTTGGTATCGGTAATTTGACCCAAGAGGTTGATGAGACTCGAACGAGTGCTGGAGAAAACACCGGAAGAAATCGGGCCGCGACTTTTTGCGATAGTTGACATCCTCTCCACCGGAATCTCCCATGCCGCGTGTACCTGGTATATGATACTAGCTATTAACATTGGCGCTTCGAAATGTGGTCATTATTACACACCAACGCTCTATGCCCATTCTGACAGCTATAATCAATTGAACAAGCAAAATCACAAGTCTTCCTGCCACAAACAGTTAGATTCTGGAAATAAACACGACAATATCGGCCTTTTGTACTAGCAACTGCTCGGTCGTCTTGCTACATGGCGGTGGGTACAGATACATAATTGAATCGCCTTGGAAGCACGAGAACGCTTGCCATACGGCAAATAGTTCTTACCAGAGGTAGTGCCTACAATCGCAGCGAAGATGGTGGCCAGGATAGTGGAAGAGCGCATGGTGATATAGTCTTGTGTAGGAATTTGTAGTGTGAAGTAAGGGGGGTAGCGGGTTTGGAGAAGAGGAGTGCGGAATGAGATGGTGGGTACGCTAAGCTCGGTGATGAAGGCGGACTAACAAGACCGAAGGAGTTTAACGAACGAGTTATCGTACGTTTTTCGTTTCACCGACAACGCCTGCATTTCGCTCAAGAAAGCCATAATACCTTCGTCGGGCTATTTGAGGGTGCAAGTGGTCTACGATTCGGCAGGACATTTAACCGTCGCTTGCAACTTGTTGGAGATATTCGCAAATCCGGGTGTGGTGATACACCATATCGATCTCAGAATAGTCCACGATTTTCGTTCTGGCATAGGGTGCGTCGTTCGTTCAAATGAGGAGATCGTCGAAACGAGTGTTCGACGAAGAAAACAATACATAGCACGAACAAACACATTTTCAAAAGTTCCAACAGTACGGGGGGTCGTCGTGAATGCAGTGATAAGCAGTCTGTCCGAAAGATTGATTGTCTTAACGCCCGTTTGTGTTTCCGTCGGGGTATCGCGCAATGTGTCACAGGAGGGCGTCACATACATGTCGGAATTCGACCGATAACCTATTGATTAATTGACATGTTTCCGAACGTATATATTCACGCCAAGTGTGCACTACGTATACCCATTCGCATACCGCGTGGTGTCTGAGGAAGGGATACGCCACTACTATCCACACCAACTTGATAGAGTGAGTATTAGTGCAACGATCTGGAACGATTTGTCGATATTCCAGTCCGTTTCGTACAAATTGTATGTTATTTGGTGCCATGTATGTGTTGAGCAGTCTTATCTCTCGCATAATGGCATTTTATTCGTGTGATCCATTTCCTACATAATTTATCGGTCCTACACGGGGACCTGTTTTTTCTTCGTAGTGTAACAAAGGAAACAGGGGAGAACTTAGTGACATCGTCAACATACAACGAACGATAGTAATAATTATATGTTCATCCCGATGACCGAATGTACGGGACGTGGAAACAATTCCATGCGAGGTTATACAGTGAGAAAAAAAGTAATACCGTAAAGGATTTGAACGATGCTCCTTACATGCGCAGGTCGACTGAATCTTGCTGAATGTTGAATGATGTGGCATCCAGGACTATCGTTTGAGACATGGATATGGGTAATGTATACCACTGAAAGAAACTCCGTCGTGCAGTTTGCTATCACGGAGCGTCGGGCTTGCCTTAATTTCGTAAGCGTTATTCATAGGCGTACTGCTGTGGCGTTATTGAGTCAATTTCGCGGGAAATTCCCATGGGCGCAGACCCGAGCCTCATTAGAGAGAATGCTAAATCACGGGAAGGGGGGGTGGAAAATAGTGGATTCATGACTGGAAACAGAAAATGGATAAACTATCGAGTCTGTTTCCCATATGACTATGCTGAGCATACCATACCCATTTTTTTCTTAGGCAGGTGGACGCTAGCCGGTTCGCCAACTGTGTGTAGTTTGTAGCAACAGCGTTCGGAAAGAGATAAATTGTGTGCATGAGTTTAAGAGTGACTGGCACTGGAGCAGTAGGCACGTATATGTAGATATATGTTACCATGTGAACAACGTTATTGACCCTCGGTTGTCATAGCATGTCTAAGTCAATGCATTACTAAATTGGTGATATAAGTAGTAAGTGTGGACTCCGTTTTATGACCGGTGCGAACCTACACGAAGGTGTCGGTATCCCCTTGCTTCTTATTCCCGCTGATTTGCAGTTTGAATGGCCTAATTGAATATAGAGACCATTGATCTGTTTGCTTTTTCCTCAACGGATCTCGACTACAAAGTGCTCAGATATACAGCACCACTTGTCGTAAGTGTTTTTCTGTTTCGCCCTTAAAGAGTATAGGCCATCATGTTTTTGCTTTTAACGACATATTACAGAGGAGAGCATTAACAACACATATGTCTAATATGTCTATATAATATACCTATACGTAGTAGGGCTGATGCATTCCTTGGGTATTCCTTGTGTATTCGAAACTCTCACAGAGGGTGTCGCGTTACTATTACGGGGGACCATTTTTAATAGGACCTACGGTACATACAAAAACAAATATATTTCCTTATATTTACTAAACATATTTGGTCCTATTTGCTATGCCCCCCCCCGGATAATATCCCATACACTTGGTTCAGGCTGGTGAAACACTTACGGTGCCGCACGTCAACGCCCGAACGTTCGTACTACAATGACGGCCGAATCGACTGAAAAACAATAATACTAACACAATCTTCGGGTTGGTCGGCTGGTCTAGAATTCGACGAGCCATACCAACCGAAGATATTTTCGTGAAACCAATTTGTGAATGAAATGGCCGCCATCAACCACGTTCGTTGGAAATCAAACATTCGTATTCGTGTTGGCAGAGGTGCCTCGCCTATTTGCAGAGGGAAATCATCCAGAGGACGGAACCGTGTATGAAAATGTCAACATCCCGGAGACATTGATGTTCCATAGTCTCAGCATGACAGTACACCTAACCGCCGCAAGGCCACTGATAACTATTAACAGTTGAGTACAGCGCATGCCTATGGGCGTGAAGCTCAATTGGTTGTCTGTCTGTGCAGAAGGAATTGTGTTAGGGCCATTCTTAAGAAGAATATGTTTTTATGATATTTCAATAGGCAAACATGAACTTGAATTTGTTTCGATATATTTTCGGGAAAAACATGCCTTCGGGTCCTATCGACAAATAGCGTATTTATGAAAAAACGAATAATCCACGAGGGCCAACGAACAACAGAGGGCAACCAACGAGGAAAAGGATAGCCCGTGTCTTACCCAGGGTGCCGATGGTCACCGGCCCGTTGTTTAAGCCGGCCCGCCGAGGAGTCTGTCGCTCTTAGGTCGCCTTCAGTGGCTGGCGCAGTCCCGAATGTGTACGCAGGCAGCAGCGACGGAGATACAGTGATTGAATTTCTGAGCAAGGTCCTGACCTGGGCGATGCTCGTGTGGTTTGCGAGGCGAAAAAAAATGAATAAAATGTTTGCGACGGCCTTGTAGTGCTTTAAGTCGCCCGGGAGGGTCTACGTCGTGGCAGGCGCCGTCGGACCTCGCCCTGCGGCTGTTATGTTGGGTCGATCTCACGGAACTGATGAATGTAACCTGCGATGTAATCGACAGCACGGTTCAAGTTTGCTTGGCATACTTTGGTTTAAGGACATGCCTCGTCGAGTTTGGCAAATGCCCCAAATCGAATACCACGAAGAGCAAAAGAAGTCCCCGGAGATTGCTTGTCGGCTTCTTTGTGTTTCGTTGACATCGAATAGAATGTCAAAATGCCTGCTTGATGATTCACTTTCGACCAATCGGATGCAAATCAAATCAGACGAGAACGTAATTGACATGAAACGGAAAGCTGGCTACCTGGGCTGAGGTCTTAAGTCATTGTCACAAGGCAACACATGTAGGGTTCTGCAATAGTTGGCAGGAGTGGCATCTGTGGACCACAGGTTGCCACTCAGAGATGCATAACCCAAAAGGAGAACACAAAGACGAGACATCAATGACCAACCTCAGTGACAGAGCAGAGCTTGAGTCCGACCGAGTCGAGAGGTGCGCTCCTAGGTCTCCAGGAGAGTAGGGCGAGCTTGTGGTTCTTCTGTGAAGAGGCTCCAACTGGAGATGGCTAGATGGTAAGCGATTGCTTGTTCCGTGACCGTGGTGATGGTCGCGGGAACTGAGTGAGACGGAAGGGGGATGAAACCTTCCGTCCGGAACGGAGCTACAATATGAAAACGCCTCTATGTCATCATAACTCCTGAGACGGTCAACCGAACCGTAACATGCCCCCTAGCATAATGCGAATGACGGAATGAGCATTATGCTATCGCAATCTTGTGACTATAACCAAGTTTAAAGAGCCGCAAAGCCCTTTAACACAAATAACGGCCTCAGGGATAAACAACCAAACCGAAATCGCAAAGGCCATCAAAGGGAAATCCCCGAGAAAAACCCCTACCCTTGCTTTTTCACTGCGTGTTTGGTTGCCCGACCACTATTCCATGGCTAAAGTCCCCCCACGCTCATTCAGCGATGAAATAAGCGCAGTGTCCCCTAACGCCTAAGCATATAAATCGCTTCTATTGCGTCCTCAACAATTCAACGAAAATCGAACACAACAGAGAAGGCAACTCCGCCTCCTCGGTTAAAACTGTAGGCTAGCCTACACGGCAAGACTACAATCGAAAACCACGAGAACAAAACGGAAAAGAACCAACACGGCCTCTTCGGTTGAAACACTGGATAAATAAAATCGAAAACCACGAGAACAAAACGGAAAAGAACCAACACGGCCTCTTCGGTTGAAACACTGGAAAAATAAAATCGAAAACCACGAGAACAAAACGGAAAAGAACCAACACGGCCTCTTCGGTTGAAACACTGGATAAATAAAATCGAAAACCACGAGAACAAAACGGAAAAGAACCAACACGGCCTCTTCGGTTGAAACACTGGATAAATAAAATCGAAAACCACGAGAACAAAACGGAAAAGAACCAACACGGCCTCTTCGGTTGAAACACTGGATAAATAAAATCGAAAACCACGAGAACAAAACGGAAAAGAACCAACACGGCCTCTTCGGTTGAAACACTGGATAAATAAAATCGAAAACCACGAGAACAAAACGGAAAAGAACCAACACGGCCTCTTCGGTTGAAACACTGGATAAATAAAATCGAAAACCACGAGAACAAAACGGAAAAGAACCAACACGGCCTCTTCGGTTGAAACAAGACACACCAAAAGCAAGCAGAAACACTAGATGAATTAGAGAGATGTTTGCAGGGGAAGATCTTCGCAGGGGAAGGTCTTCGCAGGGGAGGATCCTCGCCGGAATTGCCGGATGAAGGAGCAGATCTTCGTCCATGCAGAGCGTGGATCGTTTCAGTCCTGCAACCGTTCCATCTCGCGACGGGTCAGTTCTTCCCAGTTGTTATCGGTGTAGCGCACTCGCCAGTAGCGGTCTCTGTAATCGTACACTTGCCCCTGCAGTCGCAACCCACCGCCAAAGTCCTTCCAGATGGTAAACCCTATCGGAAACAGCGTCAAGGCTTCGCGACGACGAAGGGCGGGTGTACGAGGGGTGACTGAGACTGGGGTCGTGTCTTTAGTAGGGTCGGGGTTGTACAAGTGCCAGAGTGCGATGAAACCGTCCATCTGCAAGGGTGTAAAACTCTGTAACACGTCATTCCCAGTTCGCCATCCTGTCTCTACTCCCTCTCTCGATCTCCCCTTGTACTCCCATCTAGTGGTGCCGGAGGCAGTGGTCGATCTGCGGCAGCTCACGAGCGAGTCTAACACATGCGAATTAACTCCTTCAACTGGCAGTTAGAAATCCGCGCCCCACGCATACTGTGCAAACTCGTCTGCTATCGAGTGTCTTAGTGTCAGAGGTCAGAGGTGGTACGGCTTCACATCTGCGGTGGATACATTTCGGGTACGTTGTTTTCTGCCTCGCATCGTTACTTGTACGCTTAGGCCTGTCTGTAATACTTCCGTGACCCTCCAAGGGCCTGTGTAGTGGTCGTGCTGCAGCTTCTTCCCTCTGCTGTCGCGGTGTTTGCTGCTATCGGACTCGCGCACCAGCACGAGGCTACCCTTCTCAGCGATAACTCCGGCTGATGGTCTCGAGATGGCAGCGTTGGCTCGGGCCCGCGCCGTTACTCTTTGGCTGTCGCGCTTCTCGAGCGCCAGGCGGACTTCTCGGAGGTTCTGTCTGCGGCGCTCCACGAAGTTGTCCAGGCCGCCGCTCTGATCTGTCTCTTCTGACAGGGGTACCAAAGAGTCTAAAGACGTGCGAGGCTTGCGACCGAACAACAACTCGAAAGGTGTCATGTTAGAAGGCAGTGACACGTCTGGTAGAGTGCGTTTGATCCATATTGCCGGTGATACGTACTCGTCCCACCTCTCGGGCCACGATCTACATAGCTCTGCATAGCTCCTGCAACCAACCTCCTAGTCTCTCTACAGAACCCTGTCCTCGCGGGTGGTCGGCTGGGCCGAACTTTATGTCCGCATTCATCCAACGGCATAAGTGTGTCACTACTTCTGCTCTGAACTCTCTGCCGCCGTCGCAACGTACTGTTTTGGGTACACCGAACGTTAGGCACAGCTTGGTAAGCGCTCGTGCTACGCCTATTGCTTGCTTAGTTTCTAGAGGGATACCGAAAGGGAACTTGGAGGCTCGATCTACTACCAGCAGAACGTACTTGTTACCTGAAAGGGAAGGCGTGTCTATTTTCGGGATATCCATCTGTAGTTCATCCCACGGTTCTAGTGCGCGTCCGGGAAACATTGCGACGCGTCTGCTGTTGGGTCGTTTACGTCTCCTGCACCCGCATGACAACACGTATTGTCGCGTGTCGCGAATGACTGAAGGCCAGTGAAAGTGCTCTTAAGACTAGCGCTAACGTGGCTCCTACTCCAGAGTGACCATGCAGAGTGTGTACCAACGCGAGTACATCGGCAACCATGGATTCGGGTATGGCTGGCAGGTTCCTACCTTTTCCGTCGGCAAACCTGATTACATCGTTCTCGTCTAGACTATACCCAGTCTCATCTACTTCCGCGGCGTTCGCATTGCTATCCTCCCGCAGACGCTTGCTAACCTGACCCAGATGAGCGTCGTTCCGTTGCCTTCTCGCGAGGGATGCCGGATTGGTGAGTACCTCGACCGCCCGATGGATGACCGGCGTCCTCCTACCCGACGACAGCGGAACCTGCCCCCCTGCTGAAAGCACCTCTTTCAACAGCTCCATATAGCGGCTGGTCGACTACTGACCCAGATGAGCGTCGTTCCGTTGCCTTCTCGCGAGGGATGCCGGATTGGTGAGTACCTCGACCGCCCGATGGATGACCGGCGTCCTCCTACCCGACGACAGCGGAACCTGCCCCCCTGCTGAAAGCACCTCTTTCAACAGCTCCATATAGCGGCTGGTCGACTACTGACCCAGATGAGCGTCGTTCCGTTGCCTTCTCGCGAGGGATGCCGGATTGGTGAGTACCTCGACCGCCCGATGGATGACCGGCGTCCTCCTACCCGACGACAGCGGAACCTGCCCCCCTGCTGAAAGCACCTCTTTCAACAGCTCCATATAGCGGCTGGTCGACTACTGACCCAGATGAGCGTCGTTCCGTTGCCTTCTCGCGAGGGACGCCGGATTGGTGAGTACCTCGACCGCCCGGTGGATGACCGGCGTCCTCCTACCCGACGACAGCGGAACCTGCCCCCCTGCTGAAAGCACCTCTTTCAACAGCTCCATATAGCGGCTGGTCGACTCCTTCAAGATCTGGTCGTTGGGCAGTACGATCAAGGCATAGGGGCGATAGAGCAGAGCACGGACACGGCTTCCGAGCGAGCAAACGACGGACGAGCAAATGGCGGAGCGAGGAAATGCACGGCGTCGTAGCGGGGGAACGACACCGCGGGCGGCGGGCGAACAAGACACTGGAACGGGCTAACGCACGGCGTCGGAGCGAGGGAGCGGCGCAGCGAGCGGCGGACAGGCAAGACACCGGAGCGAGGGAACGCACCGCGTCGGAGCAAGGGAGCGGTGCAGCAAGCTGTGGACGAGCAAGACACCGGGACATGGGAGATGTCATGCCGTCGCAGGCTTCCGACGAACGCGTCGCCCTCCCCCCGTCAACGAGAATGGAAGCGAAAAACGAGGCGAAGGGGAGGAAGAGAACTGGAGAGCCTAACAGTCAAGCATAGGCAAAAAGACACATACATGTCAGTGCAAGATCCTCCTTGATGTGTCCTTTTCACGGCCAACATTTAAAGAGAAAACAACAAAGCGGTAAGGAACAAAGTAACTACGATGAACACGAACATACACAGCCAACACGGGACGCAGGTAAACTGCTGGACACATGCGACAGAGTACGGGTGTCAGTGAAGGTCATAGCCAGCGCAGTCGGGTGCACGGGCATGAGGGTTTGCAACAAACACACCAGCAAACAAACGACCGAACTATCCACTTTAGCGAACAGAATAAATAACAAGGTCAAACATGACAGCCACAAAACGGACGAACGACAAAGAACTAAATAAAAACAGGCAGCAAGCCCCGTGGCAAGGCTCGGACCTAGAGGGGCCTGGTTGCTGTCTCCCTTCAGCATGGGCGACAGCAACAAAGGTCCCAATAGGTACAGACCCGACCATTCTGTTCATTCACCCCGTCTAAAAAAACAAACAACGAGCGGACAAACAAAAGAAGGCGGATAAAAAGAAACCAAAAGAAAAGAAAACAGGTATAAGCCCCGTGGCTAAGGCACAGGCCTAGAGGGGCCTGGTTGCCGTCTCCCTTCAGCATGGGAGGTGGCAACAACGGTCCCAATAGGCGCAGACCCAACCAATCTGGGCATCCACTCTCTATCCGAGAAATGAAGCGAACACAACGAACACAAAACATACAACAAGATGTGCTGCGTTCCCAGCGACGCAGAGCAAAGCGTCGCGGGTTTAACGAGCGGCGTACGGCGAGGGCAGCCGATACGCAGACAGGCAAATGATAAGCGAATGTCAAGATAAGATATAGGACGAGTACAGCAGCAGTGGAACACGGGACGTCAGCAGAATGGCTGCCGGTAAGCACATATATACATGTACGCGGTATACGAGAGTGTGTTAGTCTCCTGCTGCCCGCACAGCGTGTTGAAATCGGCGGTACAGATCAGCCGAACATATTAGTATTCCAGAGAGACCTCGTTGTTATCTCTCTGCCGGATGGAGACGGCAACAATGGTCCTCTCAGGCTCAGACAAACCCATATATATGTTATGCATGCGCCAACAAGGTGAGATAGGAAAATCATAATGCATCCGGCCGTTTCTGTCTCCCGCTCGCCCTTCGTTGCAGGAACATGTTGCGATGACGGAGCATAGAAAATAGTACAAATATCAACTCCAATAAAAGCGGGAAAATCAGTACAACCAGCAGCAGAGCAGCATAATGAGATAAGCGCATATATCAGCACCGATACAAGCGTGAAAATCAGTATAACCAACTGAAGCAGAGTAAGATGTTGAGTGCGACTCACTCCTGTAATGAATAAGCGGATCGACAACGAATTGTATTCCAGGTGGCAAGTGCATACACTGGATACGCTCAGCAGCTGTACGCCCACAAAATAAACGAAGTAAAATTGTAGTCAGCATACTAACAGACCGTGTAGGTAGGACAGGCACAGACCTCGTGGAACTTCGTCTCTGTCATCCACGACGGGTGAAGAGACAACACCGCTCCCACGAGGCACATATCTATCTCTTCTATACTATATTTGACAAATACAGGTAGGGGAGGCACAGACCCTTTGGAGGCTCGGATCAGAGACCGTAACCACGTTCCCACAAGGCACAGACCCATCTCCAATAAAGCAGAACGCATGCTAGGTAGTAGGTAGGATAGGGGCAGACCTTGTGGAGGCTCGGTTCAAGACCATAACGGCACAGCAGTACCGTAATGCATCCGGGAAAGGCGCAGACTCAAAAGACGTGGTCGTCTTTCGACCGCAGACCCATCCGGTTATTACGACAGTGGCGTAAAATCACGGCACAGTAGTACAGTAATGTAACCAGGACAGGCGCAGACTCATTAGACTTGGATGTCGTTCAAGTGCAGACCCATTTATTACGACAAGAGTGAGGAAATTAGCATTGGCTCAGCGAGAAATCTCCGCATAACCGTACTACCGTGGCGTGAAATCACGGCACAGTAGTACAGTGGCGAAAAATCAAAAGTGAAAAAAAAATAAAAGTGAACAAAAATAATAATGATCAGAGTAAAAAAATAACAACAGCGGCAAAACGTGCAGAAGACGAAAGAACATACCGTTAACAGACACACCGCAGTACAGCAGTACAGGAAATTAGCATAGGATCAGCGAGAAAACCACGCATAACCGTACTAAGCAGTGGCGCGAAATCACGGCACAGCAGTAGTCAGTCGGGCGGTAGCAAAATCGCAGTACAGCAGCAAAATCGCAGTACAGCAGCGCACACGGTGTTGTTAAGACATTAAAATGAATAGCAAAAGTGAACAAAAATAATAATGATCAGAGTAAAAAAAAAATAACAACAGCGGCAAAACGTGCAGAAGACGAAAAAACATACCGTTAACAGACACACCGCAGTACAGCAGTACAGGAAATTAGCATAGGATCAGCGAGAAAACCACGCATAGCCGTACTAAGGCTAAGGCAGTGGCGCGAAATCAAGGCACAGCAGTAGTCAGTCGGGCGGTAGCAAAATCGCAGTACAGCAGCAAAATCGCAGTACAGCAGCGCACACGGTTTTGTTAAGACATTAAAATGAATAGCAAAAGTGAACAAAAATAAATAATGATTAGAGTAAAAAAAAATAACAACAGCGGCAAAACGTGCAGAAGACGAAAGAACATACCGTTAACAGACACACCGCAGTACCAGGTACAGCAGTACGGGAAATTAGCATAGGATCAGCGAGAAAACCACGCATAACCGTACTAAGGCAGTGGCGCGAAATCACGGCACAGCAGTAGTCAGTCGGGCGGTAGCAAAATCGCAGTACAGCAGCAAAATCGCAGTACAGCAGCGCACACGGTGTTGTTAAGACATTAAAATGAATAGCAAAAGTGAACAAAAATAATAATGATCAGAGTAAAAAAAAATAACAACAACGGCAAAACGTGCAGAAGACGAAAGAACATAACGTTAACAGACACGCCGCAGTACAGCAGTACCGGAAATTAGCATAGGATCAGCGAGAAAACCACGCATGACCGTACTAGGGCAGTGGCGCGAAATCACGGCACAGCAGTAGTCAGTCGGGCGGTAGCAAAATCGCAGTACAGCAGCAAAATAGCAGTACAGCAGCAAAATCGCAGTACAGCAGCGCACACGGTTTTGTTAAGACAAATACAATGAATAGCAAAAGTGAACAACAAAAAAATAGTGATCAGAGTAAAAAAAAATAACAACGGCGGCAAACGAAAAAGCAAAATCGCAGTACAGCCGCAAAATCGCAGTACAGCAGCGGTTGTGGTGGCCAAAACGCAGTACAGCAGTAACATCGCCGTACAACAGCGGTAGGCCGGTACCGTGAACCTACTGAAGAGAGATAGAGAGGTCGACATGCAATACCACAGTGTATACTCGTACGTACGTAATTTTGCCTACTGCTGTAGTCTATTAAAAATGATCTGACTCGCAGTTATAACGTTATTACCAAGACACATAAAAATGAAAAACGTGGCTTGCAAGGTTTGCAGGGATGCTTATCGACCTCTAACTTGCCAGAACAATAACTAAGAAAGGGGGATGGAAAAGGACGTGCGTTAAATTAGTATGTTGCGTTAGCCGTGAGGCATTTTTATTTCACGGATAACAGCAGCAACGAAACGTGGCGAGGCGGCGACGGCAGCGGCAACATACACGCACGTGGTAAGGGCAGCACACACGCACGTGACGGCAAGCGACGGCAGTAACGACGTACGTGACAGCAGCTGGCTTGTGGAACACGAGCCTGAGAGTCTCAGCGAGCGCACTTGGACACTCGCGCTCTCAAACCCCGCATCATCGTCAGGCTTACGCTTATTTTTCATTCATTCTTTATTTTGGCTGCTGTGTGGAAAAGGTGATGGGGGTCTGACAAGTGCGCTGCCGGCTCCCACCTGCGCCATTTGTTCAATACACGTCGAGCCAAGCACGCAAACTCAGGGTACCAGAGTGAGAATCAACGATGTGGACACGCGCCAGGGAGCAAGTCGCTTCCTGGTTGTGTCATGCATCATGAATTATACCAGGTACTCAGGCATTCCCCACCGAAATAAAATAATTAATTGAGTACAGACCCCCTAAATAATGAGCACCCGTTCAGAGTCATGGGTGTTAACGTACGCGCGGGACGCGCAGTACTGCTGCTGCTGTATCCGTGATACAGCCTACCCCGTAGTAGGTACCAGTGGGGTTGAGTTTCCACGTGGTCCATGGTTGCATGTGGTCGGCGGTGGGTCATAGTTGCTTGCAGGAAGAGCGCTATCAGCGCGTGTACCCCCCGTAGAGGCAAAGGAAAGGCGAGGTGCAACACACAATAAAAAAAAAACAATAAAACGCTGCCACCCGCAGCTACCAAAAAAGTTACTCAAGATAAAAAATAAAATCGAAAGGAACAGGTCGGAGGCGCGAAGGCCGCCGCTCGTTCCGGCACGGGAAATGCAAACCCGTGCAGTAAGCGCGCAGCATGTACAGGGACTGAACACCATGAAACGGAAAGCTGGCTACCTGGGCTGAGGTCTTAAGTCATTGTCACAAGGCAACACATGTAGGGTTCTGCAATAGTTGGCAGGAGTGGCATCTGTGGACCACAGGTTGCCACTCAGAGATGCATAACCCAAAAGGAGAACACAAAGACGAGACATCAATGACCAACCTCAGTGACAGAGCAGAGCTTGAGTCCGACCGAGTCGAGAGGTGCGCTCCTAGGTCTCCAGGAGAGTAGGGCGAGCTTGTGGTTCTTCTGTGAAGAGGCTCCAACTGGAGATGGCTAGATGGTAAGCGATTGCTTGTTCCGTGACCGTGGTGATGGTCGCGGGAACTGAGTGAGACGGAAGGGGGATGAAACCTTCCGTCCGGAACGGAGCTACAATATGAAAACGCCTCTATGTCATCATAACTCCTGAGACGGTCAACCGAACCGTAACAGACACACTATCATGAAAAACAAACTTCAGTAAGAAGAGGAGGGGTCGCTGACAGGCGATACACCGGAATATCAGCAATTTGCGACTTCTGGGCGCGTTGTAGAAGATTCATGTCGCCGATTACTGGAAGAGGAGGTAGGCCCATCTGCAACCTTCGTAATGTGACACGTACTAAAAGGGAAGCCCTTCAGCCTACGTAGTTGTAATACGGAGATCTTGCACATACTTTGGAAATATTTTGAATTATTGTGTGGAGCTTGTTTTTTGTACTATATTCGTATAGCGTCCATACGCTATATTCCCTATTTTCGACCTTGCAACTAGTTTGGCTCCACTGACGCCGACTGTTCACTACGCGTGTTTGGAGCAAAATTGTTTTTGGTATACTTCCGTGAAACGTCATGCCCAGGCCTTGTCATAGAATGACAAGCGGCCGGGGATAGTCGGTCCGGGCAGGTCTCAAAACTATACCAGGTATTCAGCAATGCAGCCCGTCCCGGGCCGAGAAGGTTCAAACGGCAATGGTCGAGAATGCGTCGAAAATGTTTGTGCCGGACTGGGAAGCGGCAATCGTCTGACACGAGCATGGGGGAGGGGCGACCCGCGGCAACTGAGATAGATGCGTGGTACGTGGAAAGCTCGCCCTGCTGATGATGCGACCCACATTGATTGGCGTTCCTACCTCGACCGCAGCTCATATCATGGTGTGTCGTACGCCTACTACTAGGACGACGCCTACCCCGCCCACTCGGTGGCCCACGTGATTCCACGGACCGCCTCAAGACGTGGCACCTGACGTGGGATGTACTGCTCCTACTGCTACAAAGTCCACTAGGGCTGAATTCTTTTTCGTAGTCTTTGCTACCTCCCCGACGCAGCCAGCATTTTGCGCTCTTGCCCTGGCTCGGCTCCGACCGAACCTATGGTGAATACTTGACGACAAACGCTCGGACCAGGGACATTCTCAGGCCGGAAGTTCAACGACGTTTACGTTCGTTTGCATGATTTGTCGACACGGCAGTGGTATCTGCTTCACCTGACTGGGAAGCCTCCGTCAGTAGACCACAATCGGCGGCATCGCTCTGCTCACTCGGATGAGATGTATTAACAGCATATAGTGTTATCGCAAGAGCGGATGTTGTGCCAGCAGCAGCAGCAGCTGCTTTTGCTGCGGGTATCAGAGCACCAGAAAAGAGTGATGTTGCTCCTGTCAGGGCGAAATCAACCAGGCTAGGCCATTGATGGAGGGCATGTGTGCTCTAGCCGTAGCTCCGTAAGGCGTCATATGATGGAGGTTTACTCTGCGTTTTCTGATCGTTGGAATTCTTACTTTAACTGGGACAAGTGTACGAATACGATACGCATGTCACATATGTACATATTCGTCCTTCAGCTGGCGCTCGGTGAGAAATCAGTCGTGTTTCCGAACGTTTTGACGACAAATACGATACCGCGTAACGCCTCTAATGTGGACTAGAAACAGCTCGATCATGGGCTCCAGAAGAAAGCAAAACTAGACACACACAAACAACACTGAACCCCATAGGCGTGACGTTTCGGAACAAGGAATATAATGGGCCGGCCCGAGGTCCAGCCGTCGAAACCACTGACAGGTCGATATGTTTGAATATGCCGGCTCGCGTAGAGCCCGCCTTTCATGGATCTCACGAGCAATGTAATTTGCCGGGCCGGGTCGACGTTGTTGAAGCTATGATCGACCAGTACGCGCCTGGACTATCGCATATCGTCATTGGCCGGGATGGGCTGCAGTTTACCGAATGTACTAGGGGGGGGGGCGGCCGATGGCGGCCCAGAATGTGCAGTATGAATGGGCAGAACAAAGCCGGCCGGCGCGACGAAGCTTACACCGGGGATCGCCCACCAGCGTTAGTCCCTCACAAGCCTAGGTTCTTTCCAGCCCATGATGATGGCTTACGGACAACAGCACTGGCGAAATCCATATACTCGGAATCAAGCTTCGGCATTCCCTGACCAGTCCCTCGTTGGTTGAAACGCTTCCCTGACAGAATGTATGGTCATGGTCCCAACAGTTTCGTTCAGACTGGTGAAACAATTTCTTGTCCGCTTTGGATCACATATTTCCTCATCATGCCGTGCACCGAAGCGTTCAAGTACTCGACGTCGTTGCAATGTGAAATTTACCATTTTTACACTGTAAATCATCGCAAGAGGGGCGTTGGCTGCCTTGACCTCGTGCATGCAGGGACCGGGATAAACCCACACGAAGGTTTGTATTACGTACTCTGTGCAACTCGTGCGTAATAAATCGTTGGGCCAAGGTAGTGCTGTAGGTTCTCCCTCGTAGACAAGCAAGCAACACGTTCACTCGCTGGGGTACTCAGAACGGTGCCATATGTGACAACGTGTGCTCATACATTGTGTTAATCGAACCTGTCGGCGGGTAGTAGCCGTGGAAACACCCCCTTGTGAGGTGCAACTGATGCATTTGTAGGCCGTAAGAAACGACCGGAGTAGGTGAAATTAAGTTTCAGGCGAGTGGGACACCTTGCTGTAGTCAACGGCTGAACCACAACAAATTGTCAATCCTCACCGACTAAGTTATACAGCAGAGTGTCTTTTTGACCTACAGCCGGCTGCGAAACGCAGCAGGTAACCTATCCGACCTACAGGCGCCTACGAAACGCTGCATAGTGTCATTCAGACCTACGGAAGAGTGCCGCTGCTGCACCCAATGATAGTTTGCTATCGCAGCAATATACGATTTCACCAAGGCACATTAATTTCATCAAGCGATCAGCGTGTATCGTTTTCGCGGCGGATAGTGGGCATCGACACATAGAGCGTATGAGCGAACGGCAGACGATAACAATCCGCGTTGCCCAGCTTTCACACCGGCCCATGCAATATTCGTTTCTGGTTCAAGTGGTTTGTCGAGAACTTTACACTAGCCATTTCCCCGTCTAAACATATATATATCTTGCCCGTTGGCCCTGCGAAGAGAAAACGTAATACATCGTTCCTAATATATGAAAGTTGCCTTGTGCCGGTCTAAAAAGAGTAGGTGAATATTTATTACCTGGATCGTTCGCGTCGTCGTCACTAGCTTGGATGCCAACCTGCTACCCACTGGCGGGAGGCTAAATAGTACCAGTCCGGATATTTCATCGTCAAGGGCCTTACAATGCTTAACCGTAATTTCATATGAACATGACATTGTAGCAGTCATTGCAGTGCTACCCAGTAATTATTTCCGGGCGAAGACCTGGTAGTCTCAGAGTGGGTATTTCTCTGTAAGGTATTTTCCCCCGTTAATAGTCCCCACCTGGTAGCTATGATACTGGAAGGTCAATGCCGTTGTCACCAGGAGCTAGGATTCAACCATTTTCTCGACTAGCGAAATACTCCAGCGTGAACATGGTGAGGATATATCGTCGTACACTGATGCAATACCGTTTACAACGATTGCATACATGTAACGGAGATTTACATGTAGTTGTAGCTTCAGCTCTGCCGACCAATTCCACACACGTGTGTCGCTGCCAATCGGAGACCATTATACAGCTGGGGTGCAGGTAGTGTCTACTTTTGCGCTGGTCATTACAGTATCGGCAGTAAACGTTGTCAATGGTTGTTGCTCCGCTCATCAGAAGCTTGAAGAGAGCCCTTTATCCATCATTCTCAGCTTTCCACTTATTTCAATAGCCGATTAGGTTAATTTAGGCTGCTAATCTGTGGAGGAAGTAACAGTGTGCTTTAGCCGACTTTTCAACCCAGCCCAGACAACGTCTCAGTCGTGTGACCCTCCATACAGAATACCTCGACATGGCAAAATTCTTGGCTTTTGCTGCAGTGATTGTTCGTGCGTACGTAATAGCTGACGAGCTATAGCGTAATTGTTGTTGATCTCCTAAGGACCTCACATGCAATCGTGTTCTTCACTAGCGAGACAAGGAGGTCTATCGCTCGGAATCTTCAATCTGAAATGACTCCCGAAACCCTTTCGGAGCCTTACAAACTGACACGATAATGTGGCAGTCATTGTACGACTGAACATATTAACCGTGAAGCTGATGTAGCCAAATCAAAAGCTAGAACATGCTATTCATAACGTGCTCTACAATATTGGACGGGCGAAGAGCGGAAGACTGGTTGCCCCAAGGATCGTTGGTTTTCGCTAGCGGTAGATGTCATTGTCTGTGGCACATCATGGTATTTGTCGGCCTAAAGGATTATTTATGAATTGCGCCAGGTATCCTAATTAGTTTTTTTCGGAAACAAAATACTCTCCACTTGCTAGTAGCTACTAGGTATATCATTCCACGCCAGCCAACAGAGGGTGTTTGATGGCCTCGAGGACCGTTGACGGTTTGTCATCGACAGGAAAGCCACACTGATATATTCCTGCTGAGGACACTCGTGGAAATACGTACGTACATGAATGTGCAACGTCTACCCATCGGTTCACCCCCACAAGGCATATTCTACCCGATATTATCGTCCGAGTTAGGAACGGGATCGCCTTGGTGACGAGTTTTGAAAATTGAAACACCCAATCTTGACGGAAATGTTGACTCGCAAAATGCCGACAGGGTGTATTGTGCAGGCTCACGCCCATGCTGGTCTTGAAAGCTACGGCAGCGCTGGTAGAGTTGTAACGACGTGTATGTGTTTACCTTCGATCTAAGAAACCTTCAGCTAAGCTCATTTGTTGAATATATTATAGTTACCATGACGGAGTCCTCCTTGGAGTCAAATTCGGGGTCGAAACACGGCTCCAACTTTCTTACGCTGTCGCAGCTTTATTAGAAGAGGGAAGAAACTCCGACCCCGCCTCCAGAATTGTCTCGTGAATTTGGTTGCCGTAAAAAGTCCGGAATCGGCCCCCTCTCGCCAGTTGTATATTACGGTTTACAATTTTTATATCACTTGACAAGGAACTTCCCTCGTCATACGTCCTAGTCCTTGTTTCGGATATCGATTAGAATGGTCGAAAATACGTCTCTACGTCGGCCAATTCGCTTCGGACGTTTACCCAAAACGATGTTAAGACTAAGTCGTGCAAACACCTCCTTAGCCGCGCTGGAATAAAAAAAAACTAGGTGGCCCTAGTTTGATTTAACAATTTGATACGATGGCGGGGGTGTGGGCCCGAGTTTTGCATTGATCGTAAGTTTGTGAGACGATATTCGTGGCATGGGAGCGTGACTTCACGGAAAACGTTCTCGATATGACGTCAAGCATGCAATATGTGTGTTGCTTCAAATCATTGAGGTACGAGGCCCGCATGAGTGCGTCTTCGTCGTTCACCACGTTAGGCCTGTTCATTGTCTTGACAAGGTAAGCCCCATATTGAAATACTCATATAACATGAGAGATGCAAAAGGGTCTATGTTCGGAAACACCTGACGACAGCCGTGCCTGCCACGTCACAATATATCACGGTCGTCGCCATCGTCAAATCCGAAATGGTGCTACCCGAGATACCATGGTTGCTGGTGCCTAAGCAAGCAGACGTCACAAAACCAGTATAAGCGTTGTTGACGTAAGCAAGGTGTAGTCACAAAATCATTGGAAATGAACAAAATCGAGACGAAAAAACTGTTGAAGTGAGTGAAAACCAATTATTTGATGATACTGTAAGTACACAACATGGACACGTGCACTGATATCTCACAAGCCTATTAGGTAAAGACGGTTACGTTGATATGTCTCATTTAACGCCCCATTGACGACAGTCTGAATCTCGAAAGTGTGAGAAAGTCTCCTGCAGCATTTCCACACTGACGATCTCTCCACAAAGCTGGTTAACCGTCGGATCAGCACAGACAAATCCGGGGCCTTCAAGGGGCAATCATAAGTACTACGTATTGTCGACTCACTCCTATTTCAGCTCATCATCTCCATATAACACGAATTACGCCTCGATTGCCGACCCCCTCTCTGATAGTGCTCTGAGGCCTCACATCGTTCCAAAATTTGCCTTGATACTCGCACTTAGATCCATCCTGTCTTCAACAAACACCAAACAGCTCATGATCGATTCGCATCATGGCCAACCGATTCGATACACACATAGCGTTAAACCAGTCGCACCAAAAGCCCTTTCCACAACCCCACAGATGTAGTGGGCATTGCATTGTTTACGAGGATGCAACCGCAGCGGCCCTCACTTACTGCTGAGTTCACGGAAGGACGGGGGCCGACGATGAGAAATGTTGGCTGCTTCAAACACATTGTGGGACAACGCACAACATCGCAACAAATTAGACGTACTGAACACGAGATAATGTTAGAAACATTGTGGAGTGTGTCACAATCCGAACTATCTGCTCAGGGAACGTCAAGCTCATGCCCCGCAGTATGAAGGCCCCGATACACCTGTGCGGCCTAGAGTAGGGTGCGCACGACCCTGACGGAATGAACCCACTGGACTACTCGTTCGTGAAACTGTAGAGGTAGCGCACACTGCCGGCCCACGTTGAAGGCACTCTGGTTTGGTCGCGGGAAGACGATACACATATTGAAAACAGGCTGCACATGGCGGTTTCCCAGCTAGCTCGAAGGTCTCCAGGTTCTTCGGGTGGTATCGGAGCGTTACTTCACCAAGATTTCCACCTGGAATGTGCATCGGAAGGCGTTGAGGAATTCAGCGCAAAGAACTTGTGAGCACCGCGTCGTCAACACCAAACATTCAAGTGTCTTGCACATACATGCATATATGATGGGCAGCGAATATATAGATTGCGGTGGACGTTGGAATACAATTCCCTAATCTAGAGTGTAAATGCGCGTATGCGAATGGCTTCAGCTGAATGAGAGGTGAGAAAGAAATATATTTCGAGGAAAGGTGCCGATACATATATTCTGGTGGTTCAAGGTTCTTGCAAAGTTCAAAAATCGGTAGTGCAGACCCTGCCGCGCCCTCCTCACCACGACACGTCGTTGATGTCCAAGCTGACGCGAGATATTTGTTTGTGATCAAACTCCCATGTGCGATATCATTGAATTCCCTCCGTCCCAGATACGTCTTCGAAAAGGCAGTTCAGACCACACTGCTATGAGCCCTAGGGTTGTCATGGATTTATATTAATTTGCTCATCGGGAAACGAGTACACATTTGGCTTGTTGGGGGGGGTTATTTATGTGCCCCTGTAACTTCACAGCAGCATATATGTTTATACCCAATATATGTACTATAGACGTTCGCCACTTTTTTCTGAGGCTCCAATGTCTTTCGTAAGGTATAATACGGAATCCAACGGGGACATATTTATAAATACGACTGATGCTTTAAACATCTCGTACGTTTGCATTATGCCCAACAATTTTGATCAAAAATACATAGGCTTCCTTAAATTGGTTTCCGTCAAGGGTGCCGTGATGGCTCAGAAAGTTTAGTCCCCGAATGTGATACCTTTTTCGTAGAACGCTTCTCAATGTGATCAGATCGCAATGGAAAACGTCGCACGCAGCCTGTGTGAACTGGTCCGACAGGACGACGCCCCGTCCGGCCGTGAATACTCGTTCACAAGATTCGACATTGTTGTAGAGCAAGTAGGCTCTGGATTGTGAAAACACCACAACTACTCTGTCTGGTCAGATGTGTTTGGCTTGAGTGGTAGTCGCTGAAAAAGTTTTGCTCGATATTTTGAAACAAATATAGCGGATGGTTGTTGGTCTAATGTTGTATTGCTGTGTTTAAAGTCATTAGTTTCGGATATTTCCTATCCTGGCAGGTCCTTTCAAACTATCATGCAGTTAGGTTTTGAGGCTTCCGTGATATTGCACGGTTATACGATTTGGCCAGATATCTGTTCGTTAAATAAAAAAACTTTGGTTAGCACACTGATCAAACCCGGCCAGAGGCTAATCTTACAGCAAACAAACGGTAATTTTTCAGCGTTATTCAAACGCCGTAGACGACAACCTGCTCGCCGGTTTTCAATGAACCTTAGCAACCATGTGGTAGGCCCCTAGTGGAGTGAAAGTGTATATAGTGTTTGGTGTCAAGCCGAAAACGGCCGGACTATAATGGACGTCCACCTTGCGGTGGACTGTTTGCCAGACTTACTTCCCCGTCGTTTCAGCCATGACCACAGTCTTTGCCGGCTTGCCTTGTGTCCAGGGTGTGTGTGCTAGTTAATCATTTTTCACGACGGCATTGTTGGGATCTCAAGCATATAATTGTTCAATTCAAAAGGGAGTGGTCCATGGCACAGTATGCTAGATGCAGGTCTGGTTCAACGAAGTTTTCAGACCGTTTACACAACCATACCCATGTTAAAATCTAGCAGAGATCGTTGTTGATTTTCGTGTATACTACCTACATGCCTATGATTTGTTTTCGAATGTTCGTTCGGCACCATATATTTGATATGTTATTGCAGTTCGTTGTTCGTTTTTCTAGGATGTCAGTGTCAAACATATTACAAGCAGATATGCGGTTGGTCTGCTAACGTACAAAATGTCCGGTGGATTGTAGTCGTGATGATTTTGTTTTAGGCACTAGTGGCAGTTGGTGATAACGGTGCCTTGAATGAGGCACAACAAAAGAGGCTGTTGTGGAACAAATAAGAGAGATATGTGGTCGGGATATCGTAGAAGTTGAAGCCGGCATTTTACGTACCTCGTGGCCAGCTCTCTGCGATACAGTAATGCAATTGAGAATACTCAGTGCTCCCGGCGTCAAACAGGGCGCCAGAGGACGATACTAATTTATGTCTGGTCCACCAAGTTATATCCGGTGTTCGTTTATTTTGATCTCTAACAAGACTATTCTTGTATGTACGCCTTATACTATTGCCGCACTTACCGCTTGATGGTTCTTACATGGTCGGTGTTTACGGGCATGCCCCGATCTTCGTTCGCTTCTCCTTCGTCTAATGCGATTCCAGTGTTGCGTCCATCTTCATTCAAACACGTTTAGTTTGCGCTTCTCACGTTAGCAGTACTGTAGAATCTACGTCCTCTTACGCCCGCAATCCTTCGTCACTACAGGAGTACGGGAAAACCAGTCGAGCGTGAACCCGCCGCGACGAAGCCACACAGACCACCGTGGCGAACTCCCCCTTACCGTATCGATGGCGTCAAAGTACGTTACATGGAGGCAGGTATGGCATCGGGGGCCGGAAGTGTGGCGTAGGTCATACCCGTAAATATATTGGAACCCCGGCTACCCCAAGGCGTGTATGTATACAAGACTTCTTCGGTATGGAGCAACATCATTTTCGTGCATGTCTATACATGAGCCTTTAGGGAGTATTCATTTTTATACAACATTATGTGCCATGCTGTATCTTGAATAGGTGCGAGAATTGAGTTCATCTCACGTGGTCTCCACATGTACGAAGGAATTGCGCTACAACGGTGGAGAAGATCGAATTGTATGTGTGTCAGCACTAAACCATGGTGCGGCAACGAGGACAACAATACATTGGTACCGTTTACACGTAGTCTATATTTCGTGGCCTTGACACCACGCAAGCATGCAGCAGTCCCTTCCTGATAGAGTCATGTGGGGGCATGTCTGCTACGTTACCATGACGGTTAGCGGTGACACACAAATAACGACGATGGTCGTGGGCCTTACAAGCGTTCTCGTGACCATTTCTCGCGCGCGATGCCCATTGCCACAGCGTCGAATTGTTTTGGAGAGGTTGCAAACCTTGGGTGAATCCCGTGTTCAACGCCTCTTGTTTTGGGTATGAAAGCGGTCGGTGGAGAAAGAGCAGTGCTCTTGCCCTGCTTATCACGTTATTAAGAATCTAATTTATTAAAGCCACATTTGTTTGCCATCGATCTAGATCCATAGGCGTGCATACAGGCTAAATTTTTATGCATTATTCACAGCGGCATTGTTCGTATTCCTAATTCAAAACTGTCCAGATTAAATAAAATGGGTCTAGAGCGGGGTGTTTTAGATGCAGGTTCGGTTTAATGAAGCGGATAGCCACGTTCACCGGACCATACCCAGATTAGAATCCAGCAAATCGCGTTAAATATTCATATGGGTAGTACGGACATATCGTTGATTTGTTTTTTCTTGTTCGTTCGTCACCATTTATTTGCTAAAATGATGCTGTCATTTGTTGACGTATTAACATCTTTAATGCTGAAACACTTTCCAAGGAGATATGCAGCACGTCTAGCAGCGTACAAGTAAGTATGCCTGATAAAAGTAGTCGTGTTCCTCCAGTTATACCCACACGTCGCATTAGCTGACAACGGCACCTTGAAGTAGGTCAAACATGAGAGGCTGTTTGAGAACATTTATTAGCGATGCAATAGGGGGGCACGAGGTACGTGAAATTTGGCCTCCTACGTGCTTCAAAGCTAGCTCTGTGCTATACAGAGTGCTTAATGCAGTGCGCCAGGTGTTCAACGGAGTCCCGGAGGGCAACACCTATTTGTATCCGACCCACCGAATGTTATCCGGGGTTGTTGACTACGTTTTAATGCACGCCTTAACAGTACCGCCGGACACGCGGCTTGAAGTTGCCTACATCCTCGATCACTACGAGCGGGCGCGGAACATCGTTTGTTGCTTGTTCGTCGAATGTATTTCCAGTGAATTATTACTCTTCAGCTAAACACGTTTTGTTTACATTTACGTCATCCACGAGCCGACATCCCTGGTCACTTCGGGGTTGCGCGAAGACAAGGTGGGCGTGAGCCCGCCGCGGCGAAGCCACTCAGCTCGATGGGTGGAAGCTTCACTTGAAGTATCTATAATGCTAAAGTATGTGGTATGGAGGCACGTATGGCACCGGGGGGTAGATGCTTACAACAGCACATGCCCGTTTCAAGGGTTGAACCGCAGTTCCTTCAACGTTTAAAAGTGTATCACACACCATCGGGGATGAGCAACGTATGTGTTTGTGCATGCCTGTACATGCGTCGGTTTGTGGGTATGACGTTAGTCAACATCTCTCAGGGAGTCTGACCTCATTGCGTTTGAGTGGTGAGGTGGATGTCATGGAATCTCCACACGTACGTACGAAAATAACCTCCGCTACAATGGTGCAGTAGATCAGGGTGAACGCGTTTCAACGTCAAAGGGCCGCATTCATGCGGTTCTTATAACGAGTACAAACCACATTGGCAACTTGATCAAGTAGCGTACGTCTCGCAGTTTTTGTCCTACGCCAACATGCAGCAGTTTTTTTCTTTTTGGTTCGCGTGGGAGCATGCCTACTAGGTTACCATGAAACGAAGAGGTGACAAACGTAATAAATAGGAAAGATTAGCGGCCGATATTCCTGCACCTGACAGAAGTTATCGGTATCACCTCTGGCGATTGAGGCCCATTGTCTTAATATGTATTTGGTTTGCGCCGCCGCTACTCTTTCTTGTGAGAATCCCATGTCGGCGGAAAAACGAGATAAATTTTCCATATTAAGCACTGTAATTTGAACAGAATCGAAGAATCAATAGTTTGTTTCCCACCGATATGGATCTTTTGTCGTGAATACTGGTTTGGTCGGTCATAATCTGCTAACCTGGTTCGCGCCGGGCATCGGCGAGCACACAGCCGTCAAATTTTGACAGACCCCATAGCCCGCAAAGCAGCAATTTAAGCAGTAGTAGTGCACGTCGAGGGCAGTTTCAGCAGCTCCTACTCTGCCTGTGGAACACTACGCTGCCTGCCATATGGGACAGTACAGAGGCACGCATGTCAATATCTGGAACCCAACACAATTATCCTGGAGCTATGTGGACGCACCTCCGTGATGCTCAGCCAGACATCGGTGTTCCACTTAGGGTCGTAGAGGCAAAGCTTGAGCTCCTCAGTCTCGTCGGTGTACAGGTCATACGTCTGGAATCCGTTCGTCTTGCCACTCGACGAGATGGTGCTGTGGTAGTCGTGGTTGTCGAACACGTCCAACGTTCGGGTTCTAGACGTACCCAGGTGGAAGGCGATTCGAATCTTCTCAATGTCCTGGGGTTCCTCGAAGTAGTACGTGATGCAGCAACCGTCGTCCTTGTAAGAGCTGCCGAGAATGTTTCCCTGGCACGACCAGCGAGAGTTGGCCCAGATATCGTTGTCCCGGGTGTTGTCCGGTACGCAACCGTTCGGGCTGCAGCCACTCCCAGACGTCCGTGTGTCGTACCCATTGGCCTTCACGTCGACCCAGGTACGCTCGCTCGCATCTACCAGGGCTAATAATATGTTCACGTTGTGACACGAGTAGAGGGAAGGCACATGTGTGACGTGGTTAGGCATGTGTGTCTTGTTCCGAAACCTTTTCTTCTGTGTGCACTATATTGATGTACGGAGTACAGTGTGGCAAAGTCTACATAAAAAAAGATGGTTTGGTAATATATGAACTCCTTTAAATACTATCGGGAGGTTCACATTAAAAACTATACCCTTGTAGGTAAACATTTTGAAAATATCTATGATGCTGTACACATCCATGTGACGTTAAATACTGACTACATCAACACATCTTGACATTTATGTTCCTCGGCTATGAAGACATATCGAAACGATGGGGGCTTGAAGACGCAAGGTACTCTATATATATGAACGTGTGTCTTCGTTATTCGTCGAACCGTGTTGTGCGCGCCTAAACAGCACACCAATACGTGTTTGGAAGTCGGGGAGAGGTCCGGTGTCTATGTCAATGCCAATTGAAAAGGATAGCATTGCCCGGCAATACTGTAGATATATTTGTGAGCTACTTCACAAACAAAGTGAATTGCGCGAAACAGGTCGATATCACTCCTCACGATTACACCGGTGACCGGGTTCGATCATTTATGCCATACTATGTATACGCCAGGCGGGGGTTCCCTCCATGTTCAGCCACGTAAGACAAGCTACGGACCTGGTTCTTGCCCTGGTGCTCCGTGCATATACGGCTCCCAATACAATGCTAAAAACTATTTCGTTTGTTTATTTGTGAAGAAAGCTACGGTTGGTTGTTGACCAAAGCATCAATACCATATTACCGAAAATGGTCGCTATGAGTCGTGTACATGGCCTCACGGATCGACACGCGCGCCTTGAAACCAAGCACGACAACATAGACTATGTTGTTTCTGAATTGTTCTTACCTGAGGTAGTGCCAACGGCGGCAGCGAAGATTGTGGCCAGGATAGCGAAAGCACGCATGGTGATAAAGTGTTGGGTAAGCGTATGCAGTGTGAAGTATGAGGGGTAATGGCTTTGGAGAAGGGTGGTGCGGAATGAGGTGGGTGGGTACGCCAAGCTCGTTGGTTTAGGTGTGGAAAAAATCTGGAGATGTTTCTCCCTCGAATATTCTAGCTTTTGGAGTTGTGCCACCGACGCCCATATTTTCCCTAAAAAGCCACAACAAAATAGTCGGGTTATTTTAACGCCCTCTACGATTTTTCTGGATATGCCGTGTCGCTCACAACTTCTAGAGGAAAGGATCCAAGCCTGAGTGATGTGATCCACGAAATATGTATGAAAAGAACCCATGATATTCGTGGTTGCACACGGTGCGTCAGTCCTTGAAATAAGGAAAACGTGGGGACGCTATAACCACAATCTAAATTTCCTGTCTGTCCGAAATTTACTTTAGACGCTAATTTCTTTGTTGTTCCGTCGATGAATAGCGCGATGTGTTGCGGGAGGGCGTCACCCGTGGAAATCCGAACGATAACCATTCAGGGTAAGTTTCCTAACATATCTGTACACATACGTGCGCACTACGTATGCGGATTCGCAACCTGCATGATTCTTAACAATGTACATACGGATAGATAGGCGATTATTGTGCCCATGATCTGAAACAGGGAGTTTTACTGTATAAATATGACGCCTGTTTTTTTTTCCGTTATAGAACAAAGTATTGTTCGTTCGTTCCGTACCAATGTTTCCACATATATATGACGACATGTATAGGACTGTGTGGTCTTTAGTATCTTGGCATAGTGTTCATGTGTTCCACCTTCTAATCCATGTGAAACTGTTGGATTGTTTTTTGGCTTGGATATAGTGGTTGCACCCACAGAAGAAACAAAGGCGAATATTTGAAACGTGCAACTTGCATGATGACGTCAAATCAGTGAATTTCCTATTGCATGCCCGTCTCGACTCAATCTCCAGGCATGTTGCCTGATGTAGCACCACGAATGACCATTTAAAAATGGGGGTTTGGTAAGATGCATATTCAGGAGAAGCTCCGTCGTGCCGTGTGATATCATGGGTCGTCGGCCTTACCTTAACCTCGTATGGGATGTATATTCATATACTCTGACGTAAAAAATCAGTACCGTCCATGTGTGAAAACACTATTATTATCAAGATGAATTTGAAATCAGAGGCGATGGGGTGGTGTGGCAGGGGGGGGGGGTATGCCTTTCATGACTTTAACGAATAGTTGTGGTAGTTATATTTTGCTGTGTTTGCGGAATATTTTATCCTTACGAGTACTACAAACAAGTTTCGTGTAGGCATTTGACAACTAACTCTCGGTCCATTCACGGCGCGCAACTTACCGCAATAACACCGGTTTAAGGGAGCACAACTTGTGAGCATGGCAAAAAAAGGTGTAAGTCGTACTGCTACGGGGAGGCATAGTAAACAGGACCTACGGTACAGACAAAAATCTTTGTATTTACCTATTTTTACTAACAAGTATATAAATATATCCCTATTTGCTTTGGTCCACCATTCATTATAGAAGAGTATACACATATGTGTGCATGTATGTATGCCAGCAGTTTATGACCCTCCGCTGTCAAGGCATGTTCAATTCGATATGTTTCGTCGTTGTGTTATATGCTACAGAATAGGTTGACTCCGCTTCGTGGCGGGCGGCAACTATTTTGACGATGTTGGTGCTGCCAGGCTAGCCGATTCGGCTCTCTGCTTGACGCTGTCGATCCCTCTGTTTGACAATCCATTGAATATACGAATTGAGTCCATTTTGTTCCATTCGGGCACATCGTCGTGTTTGTTTCTTCATTAGTTGGGCTGGATATACAAAACTACCACACGTATATACGGCACCAATTGGGGTATATGTTTAACTTGTTTGCCCTTGCGACATATGTACCTACATTTTTAGTATGACGATTGACTACATTGAAGCGAGCATCACCAACATTCTTTTACGTAATAGGGCTATGGCATTCCTTGACCTATCACTGGTGTCGGTCAATCCTCCCCGAGGAGATGTATTGAATACCATAGTTCGGAGTGGAAAACAAATTATGGTACTGCACTCTAACGCCCTAAGGTACCTACGTCTTGGGTTCCGCGAAGACGAGCGTGGTTACTCGAGGAAATTAGGTGTAATTTCTTCGGGGTAATATTCCTGTTGATGGTCTACGATGCTGAGCCGCAGGAAACAACTTGTTGCAAACAATTTCCACACAGCAAATGTTGTCACCAACCATGTCCTTTTTTTAATAAACCATGGATTTTTATTCTTTGAACCGGTGTGTCGCTTGTTTCAAGAAGGAAATCGTAAGACGACAGATCGTGCAACTGCCCCTATCACGACGGGAAATACCATCCATAGCCTCAGCAAGTCTGCAGTACGCTGTAAGGGTATTTGGAACTTTTTTGTGCGACATATGGCTATGGGTTTGAAGCACAGCAGTTGGTTTCTGTCTGTCTTTAGGACATTCTGTCACGGGCGAACGCTATCCGTAAAAATCGGGACAAGGCTTCTTTCAGGCGCCTTCCTAGCATCCATATCCCCACCAATTGCGCAGGACGCATTGACATTCGCGATCTGCGTGGTTTGCTAAGACTTCAAGTACCGAAAAGCCAGGTGTTTTTCTCACAGAGTTTCAAGACGGAGTTCTTGCATCCTCGTTTTAGGATAGGGTTAATTTGTCGTCATGAATGGATCTGTGTTGTAAATGATTATTATTTGGGATGACTTTCACGCCCTCCATCTTTTACTCTTTACAAGGTTCCCCTTCGGCACGTGGATGGCATGAAATCTGGGGGGTGTCGCAAGTTGAAAAGTGATCTGAACATATCTACCGCCTTGGATCTGTATGATCTGCAGGATAGGTATGATATTCCTGCGTGGAATCTGTGTGATCTGAACTATCTGTACATATTAACCGGGAGGAGGTCTGCACGATTGGCAGGATGAGTATGATCTGCAGGAGTTCTCTAGGAATGATCTGGAGCATCTGTAAAAGCTGGATACTTCACACTTGTTTCAGCATGTTGGGCAACAACAGAAGCAGCAAGATAAGCAACCGCATGGCACGGGCAAAAACAAAATCCGGGTACCCGTAAGAAACGCAACCTGTGCCAGCAACAGCAGTAGTAGTGGTAGCAGCTAGACCGCGATTGTGTGTAGTAGCAGTAGAGGCAGAAACAACAGCAGTAGTAGCAGAGTGGTAAGCAAACAGCGTGACACGGGCACATTGTAGAAAATACGGACAACGCTCGGCTACTACAGCAATACACGCAACGCTAATTTTGAACGGGGTACGAAGGTCCGATAAATAAATGATGAGTCGCCGAGAGATACTCGAAGCAATCTACCAGGTCTAGTACGTGGTGAATACGGCGTATCGGCATGTTTTGTGTCCAAGCAGTTACGAGCACACGAGCACTGTCAGCAGCAGCAGCAGCAGCAGCAGCAGCAGCAGCAGCAGCAGCAGCAGCAGCAGCAGCAGCAGCAGCATCAGCAGCAACACTCAGCAGCAATCGAGCAACACCCGATTGTAGCTGCACTCTTCCGCCTGTTGTTGCGGTTCTTCAACAGCTACGTACTGATCGAGAAGCACTCGAGCGCATGAGCATGAGTAGGTCAGGATTCCCAAAACCGCGAAAAAAAAACACGGGACCACGATCACTCGATTGCTGAAGCGCAACGAGCACGAGACAAACACGAGCACGGCGTGGCCAAGCAATCACGGACACACGCGCACTCAGCAGCAGCAGCAGCAGCAGCAGTAGCATCTGTCGCCACTCGTATGCCTGCTGTTGTTGCAGGTTTTACTGCTGCGGACTGCTCGAGCATGACGGGCCTGAGCAGCACGAACTCGAGCTGACGTTGCCATTTCAGCGGGAAGCGGGGAAAGACGAAATCTTTGCAGCTAAAAAATTGAAGAGACGGGCAGGTTTTCAATCCCCTGTATGGCTTTTCGAAAGCGGAACACCATCCCCTAGGTTGTTTGCTACGTGACGTGATTCTGAACTTGAAGAGCATGTGCCACGGAACCCAACCGAATTCAACCCTTGCATCGTACTGTTCACGCCACCCCTCTGTACACCCCGCAGCTGGAAGCACAAAACATAACCCGCGGCCAAACAAGAAATCTGAACCGTTTCGGAAAAATCCGGCCATTTGGTACAAAGCACTATTTTGCATTTTTTTTTGTCGCTCACTAGTCTCCTAAGTATGCACGAAACACTGCACGAATTCATATAATCACTTTACATCATAAGTAAGTGGTTGTTTGTTCATCCATCAACATTTTGTTCCAGGGCTTCTTGGAAGCCGATGGCCAGGGCCAGCCCGGCCTGGCCGATCCCAAACCTGTCATCGGACGGGCTGGGTCGGGTTGTGCAGGGCCGACGATTGTTACTCGGGACTAGCCGTATATGTTCCGAAACCGTGTTTTGCCGGGGAGGCAACCGAATATCCCGTCCAAAAATGGTGGAAGGCGGGCGGGTTTGCGACCCATGGTTTGTGATCTCCACAATGGGTCGTCTGCTCTGCCCATGACACAGCTCATGTATTGGGTGGGCCTACCCGGCGTTCAACTCATAGCGTGTGGTGTACTACGGCTGCTACTACAAGTGTACTAAAACTACTAGTAGTACGACGTCCGTCCCGCCCATTGCATGGCTCACATGGGTTTACGGCCCGAGCTGGGACGCGGCACAAAAAACGTTTACTGGTCCTATTGGTACAACGTCCGTCAACGCTGATCCGCTGTTGGTGATCTTCGTACACAATGTCCGATTATGACCTTGGTACCTGTTGTGGACATACAGAGGACACTCATTGCCACTTTTGGGACCTAGGCAGCCCTAATGTAGTACCCCTGGGGCGATTCAAACCGAACAGCTAGCAAAAACGGGATGAAATGCGCCTGGGCCGGCGACATCATGGGACCGGATATTAAACGACGTTGACCTTCGTGTGCATAGTTGTCGGACCGATTATGATATCTGATGCTACAGTCTGGGAAGCCGTCGACCAAAGAGCAGTGGTGGCATGGTTTAAAAAGCTCAAATGCATGAGGTATCGAGCAGGTGTTGCTGCGGAAGCAAGTGTTGCAACAGGAGTTGTAGCTGTAGCAAGTGCCGCCGCATCAGTGGGTGCTGGGCAAAGCAGGAGGGGTCTGTGGTTGTGCATCAGTCGGGGCGGAAGCCGTCGGTCTATGTCGTTAGTGTAGAAACATTGTATGAGTAGAGGGCATATGTGCCTCGTGAATAGCCCTTTGCGGTGCGGAAACAGTAGGACAATTGGACCCAAACAAATTAAAATACAAAATAACAACGAAATCACTCAAGCGGACATGCGTGACCTTCCCGAACGCGATGGTACATGGACCTTGCCGTGTTTCTGGGCGGTCGAATACGCTAGCCGGCCAATGCGTTTTGGTGGGCGGGTCCGTCTGGAGCACCGGTTCAATCGGTCTCGTTGCCAGTGCTATGGGCCGGGCAAGGCCGAGGACTGTAAGATTGACGAGCCGGGCCACAACGAAGAATATTTGAACGCTTTGTTAACCGAGCCGGGCCGGGCCGTTGCCCATCATGTGACAAATGGATGGGCCAAGCCGGGACGGCCGGCGGTGTTGATGTTGACTCCGGACCCGCCACCAAAGTTTGTCCATGACCACCTTATATCTTGTTCAGAGTATAACGGTTGATTGCAAAGAAAAGGAAGGACAATTTACCAATGTATAAATACACAAGGGTACCCTTGGGGATGTGTGTATCTTGAAAACCCCGGGTGCGCCGCAAGGCGAAAGTATGAGCTTATCCAAGTGGGGTTGTTACCAGTATCCCGCAGGTTTTGTTCAGACTGAGTAACGAATATTCGTTTTGATTTGGATTACGAACTTCCTCCTCATGCAATGCACGAGAGCGACAAGCACTTGGCATGGTTGCTTTTATTTTCGAATTAACATAACTCCACTGTTTTTTAGCGTATTGTTGACTTGGGCTACAGTGGAATCTGTCCATAACAGGGACTGCGGAATTTCGCCTTCTGCCGTACCGTTTATCCGAGAACATTTTGCGCTCTAGCTTTGAACGTTACCGTCGGGAAAGCAATAAAAAGGGTAGACATGAGCTTCATAGGGCATGCCCGTGAGTGTTACAAAGCGACAGCAGTTTCGCGTCCTGTTTCCGGGCGGACGTCGTCGATGTTTGACCGCGTAGGTTCCGGGCTCTTGGATTCTCGATTGTCCATGATATGTTTTCCTCTGTAACACGAGCAGGAAAAACACAAAAAACTGAGCTTGCAGTGGACACCCCTTCAACCAATATAAGAACACGGGCACTCTAAAGCTCAAAAGCCAACAACTCCACGACGGGTAGAAAAACAAATGTGTTTTATAGCGCCCAATTGAATATAGTCTGAATCCCGAAAGGGTTACAAATCCTCGTCCAGCATTCCCAATGTAATCCCCTCTCGACAAAGCGGGAGAGAGTAGAGAGTGTGAATCACTGGACTATCCTTATAAAAGTCGCAGTTTTCACGGGACGCTCACCCCTGAAATGTACTTGACACATCAGCTTCTAGTCTCCAATATGTCTAGATAATGTGATATGATGCTTTGCTCGATGGTCCTTAGCGACATCTACAGAAACTAATGTCTACCACGTTTTGTCGACAAAATGGCGGCAACGCGCATCAAGTCCCGTTCACACAGTTAAGGCCTACCATGCCGACTCTGCCCCGATCATGCTCTGGGGCCTCACCCAGTCTGTAATGGTGAGTCCATCCCCACGCTGCAGTCCCATTTACACTTAAGAAGCACCAAACTGCTTACGATCGACTTCTATCGACGCCCACCGACTCCAAACAAATTAGGCACCCGGTCGTAACGAGTACCTTTGTGACAACGATGCATACGTAGTAGGTGGTGTACATTCCGGGGACGCAAGCGCAGCGGACGCACCATAGAGTACGCGGATGGACGGCTTGATGAATAACGCCTGCTGCTAAGTCATGGTCGGACAACGCACAACGCAACACAAAACATATCGCACCAACCTCGAACGTAGTCGAACCATTGTGGTGTTTGCCACGTTCTGAAATAAATGCTGACCATACCTCACGCAAGACTGGCGCTGCCTACGTTTCGAATACGTATTTGTATGGAACGTACGGTGGTGCGCGCATGACCTCCATGGAAAACATCTACTGCAGTATTCGTTCCCCAGATCCACGGCTGGCAGACACGGCCTACATACGTTAAAACCAATCTTGTTTCGACATAGACTAACAGACGAAACACAGCTTGAACCCAGACGTCACACACACGGCTGGTTCCCAGTTCGCTCGTGGGTGTCCAGTCGCTCCAGATTTGATGGGGACGTTACTTCACCAAGATCTCCACCTGAACGATGCATCGAAGGGTGTTTAAGATTCGAGCGAAATCAGTTTGTCATCAACGCTGCGTCAGAACAAAACACTCGAGTCTTTAGCTTGCACCCTAAACAGCGAAGAGAACGCTTGAGGTGGGCGTGGCCAATACATGCCTCATCGAGACGGAAGGTGCAGGTGGTAAACTGGCTTCAGATGTATTCGAGTGTATCAATCGTCCCATCGGGGAAACATGTCGATACATGTATTCTGATGAATTAAAGATGTGGCCCAGTTTGATCTGGTGGAGGCATCGTTGGGGCACCTTCTGCACTATGACGTTCAAGACATCACATGGGTGGATCTGTGATCTCCGTACATACGAAAACTTGTATGCCACTGGATTTTCTCACGTAGGGGAAAATACACCGTCTAATATCACAGTATACCGGCGTGCACGTCTATCAACATCAAACAGGCGACATCCATGCGGTTATCACTCTATTGTTGCAACGAGGGCAGTACTACATTGACGACGTTGACAAAGTGCGCATATCCGTGGCGTTTATCCCATTGAAACCTCCATCGGCCGCCTGTTTTCACAGTCACGTCGGTTAGTTTCTATTCAAACCTCGTGTTAACAAAAACCTGTAATGAATAGTCGGCGGCCGATGTTTGTGGGCATTCAAAAATGCGTCGTGCAAACGTTCGGAGAGCGATACCTGGTGTCTCGATACTTGTTTTTGCGCTGATGCTGCCCCGTGTCAATTCCACGTTGAACCCCTGATTTTGAGGTTAAATCAATTAATTGGTGAATAGAAAACAGTGTGTTTTCCTAGTTCCGTACTTCAATTCGAACGAAATCCATCGAGAAATATATAAGAAGCAGTGTCGGGTATATATGTTTAGCCGTTGGAAAGTGTTTCTCGCTTTCCTAGCAATGTGCATCTACCAACACACCGCCGACATTTCCCGACAGGTCCGATAACCTGCAAAAAACAACAATTGAGGCAGTTGTAAATGTCTAGAGTAGTCAGGTTACGGCATACTTGTCACACTATACTATGTGTTATATCGGACCGGATTAACGGCATGCAGGTCGTGCAGGTAGACATCATCATTATCCTAACGCTATCGCGACGCACCTCGGTGATGCTCAGCCAAACGTCGGTGTTCCACTTGGGATCGTACAGGCAAAGCTTGAGCTCCTCTGTCTCATCGGTGTAGAGGTCATACGTCTGGAATCCGTTCGTCTTGCCACTCGACGAGATTGTGCTGTGGTAGGCATGGTTGTCGAACACGTCTAACGTCCGGGTTCTAGACGTACCCAGGTGGAAGGCAATTCGAATCTTCTCAATGTCCTGGGGTTCCTCGAAGTAGTACGTGATGCAGCAACCGTCATCCTCATCAGAGCTGTCGAGGATATTCCCCTGGCACGACCAACGAGAGTTGGCCCAGATATCGTTATCCCGAGTGTTTTTGGGTACGCAGCCGTTCGGGCTGCAGCCACTGCCAGACGTCCGCGTGTCGTATCCGTTGGCCTTGACATCCACCCATGTACGCTCGCTCGCGTCGACAAGGGCTGGTATGCGCACGTTATGAGATGGGGGGAAATTAGGTGCGTGAGAAATGTGGCTTTGCTCTGTTTACAGTGTAGAACGTTATACTTATGCGTGTACCCATATAGTGTACGCAAAGAGTACAGCATGACAGGTTCTACTTAGCATTGCCCTTACTGCCCAATTGTCGCGCTTCGAACAAATTTCGACTGAACGTTCTCAATTTAGCTTTGACTAACGTACGTATATATATGACCATATCAGTTGTGTGAACACAAATTCGACTTTCAATACTGACTACATTGATGCAAGGGGTTTCAGCTATTCCTCCGCTATGTATGGAGACACATCGCAACAACGGGCGTTTGCCAATACTACAGTACGTGCGATCAGTTTGTACGTGTATCATCGACATTCTAAACTGTGCACGGTTCCTGACAACAAGCACACCCACAGGTAAATTGAAGTTGGAGAGTAGGTTGGCTTTGTTGTTACCGCCAATTACTCGGGACACTGGTGCCAGGAATAGCTCGGACAATATTTGTAAACTATTGTTCGAAACAAATATATCACCTTACCTAGGTCGACAGAAAGCGTGATATATACAGCGGTACATACGTTCGTCCTGTTTCGAAAAATCGCTGGTACCATCTACTTTAGGTGTACACCAGATGGGGGTCCCCGCCTTCGTTAGGCATGCATGAGACGGTATGGCCACGGTTTCTGCTTGGGTGCTCCATGAATAAACGGCTCTAAATACAAGTTTGGGTTGTATTCCTTTTCTTCGTGTATGAGGTAACCTAAGTTCTGGAGCACTTCATCAGTTGCTTCTAACTAATTTTTGCCTTTTGGTATCGTTCATTTTGCAGAAGAGATTAATGAGACTTGAACGAGTGCTGGTGAAAACACCGGCAGAAACTGGGCCATGGCTTTTTTGCGATTGTTGATATCCTCTCTAACCGCGTGTGTATGATACTAGTGATTTACATTCGTGCTTCGTAATGGGCTCCATATTACACACAAAGCCTCCATTGCCATGCTATCACCTATATTTCATTGCACATAAATATTCCATCGTCCTGCCACAAGCAGGTAGACAATATATTGTTCGCCAATTTCTGGAACCAAACACGACAATACTGGCCTTTTCTACAAGCAACTGCTCGGTTGTCCTGCCGCATGGCGGTGGGTACAGATACATAATTTCATCGCCTTGGAAGCTCGAGAACGTTTATAGTTCTTACCAGAGGTAGTGCCTACAATCGCAGCGAAGATGGTGACCAGGATAGCAGAAGAGCGCATGGTGATATAGTCTTGTGTAGGAATTTGTAGTGTGAAGTGAGGAAGGTAGTGTGTTTGGAGAAGAGGAGTGCGGAATGAGGTGGTTGGTACGCTAAGCTCGATGATGAAGGCGGACCAACACGACCGAAGGAGTTCAACGTACGAGTTATCGTACGTTTTTCGTTTCAACGAGGACGCTTGCATTTCGCCCAAGAAAGTCAAAATACCTTCGTCGGGCTATTTGAGGGTGCAAGTGGTCTACGATTCGGCAGGACATATAGCCGTCGCTTGCAACTTGTTGAAGCTATTTGCAAATCCGGGTGTGGTGATACTCCATATCGAGGTCAGAATAGTCCATGATTTTTGTTCTGGCATAGGGTGCGTCGTTCGTTAAATGAGGAGATCGTCGAAACGAGTGTTCCACGAAGAAAACAATACATTGCACAAGCAAACACATGTTCGAAAGTTGCAACAGTACGGTGGGTCGTCGTGAATGCAGAGATAAGCAGTCTGTCGGAAAGATTGATGGGCTTAACGTCCACTTGTTTTTCCGTCGGTGTATCGTGCAATGTGCCACGGGAGGGCGTCACCTGTCGAAATTCGACGGATAACCTATCGATCAATAGACATGTTACCGAACGTATATATTCACGCCAAGTGCGCACTACGTATACCCATTCATTCGCATACCGCGTGGTGTCTGAGGAAGGGATAAGCGATTATTGTGCCCACGAACTTGCTAGAGTGAGTACTAGTGCACCGAGTTGGAACGATGTGTTGATATTCCAGTCCGGTTTGTACTAATTGCATGTCATTATGTGCCAAGTGTTGAGCAGTCTTATTATCTCTCGCGTATTGGTGTCGTGTTCGTGTGATCCATATCCTACATCGTTTATTTGCACTACACGGGTACCTGTTGTTTCTTAGTGGTGTAGCAATGGAAACGGGGGAGGGATTAGTGACATCGTCAACATACAACGAACGATAGTAATAATTTTATGTTCCTCCCAATGACCGAGTGTACGGGACGTGGAAAGAATTCCATGCGAGGTTATACAGTGAGAAAAAAGTCATAGAGTAAAGGATTTGAACGATGCTCCTTACATGCGCAGGTAGACTGAATCTTGCTGAATGTTGAATGATGTGGCATCCAGGACTATCGTGTGAGACGTGGATATGGGTAATGATGTATACCTCTGAAAGAACCTCCGTCGTGCTGTTTGTTACCACGGAGCGTCGGGCTAGCCTTCATTTCGTAAGCGTTATTCATAGGCGTACTGCTGTGGCGCTATTGAGTCAGTTTCGTGGAAAATTCCCATGGCCGCAGACCCGAGCCCCATTATTAGAGAGAATGCTAAATCACGGGAAGGGGGAGTCGAAGATAGTCATTTATGACTAGAGCCAGGAATAGGATGAACTATCAAGTTGTTTTCCATAGTAATATGTTGAGCATATCAAATACAAATTTAGCGTAGACTTGTGGACACTAGCCGGTCCGTTTACTGCGTGTAGCTTGTAACAACAGCACTTGGCGAGAGCAAAGTTGTGTGAATGAGTTTGATCGTGGCTGGTACTGGAGCCGTATGCACATATATGTAGATATATGTTCACATGTGAATAACGTTAGTTACCCAACGTTGCTATAGCATGTCCAAGTCGATGTAATACGTATTTGTTGGTATATATAATATGTTTGTGTGGACTCCGGTTCATGACCTGTGCGAACCAAGTCGAAGGTGTCCGTAACACCTTGCCGGTGCCATATCAAAGTGGTTGATACCGTGCCGTCCGCTGATTTGCACCTTGAACGGCACAGTTGAATATATGGACCATTACTAAATTTTCGTTGTCATCAACGGGTCTCGACCACAAAGTGCACAGATATACAGCACCACTTGGCGTAAACATTTTTCTGGTTCGCCCTTACAGAGTATAGGCCATCGTGTTTTTGATTTTGATTGTAGTATAAAAGGGAGAGCATGGGGCTGATGTATTCCTAGAAGATTCACTGTGTTTTCGAAACTTTGACAGAGGGGACGAGTTATTAATACGGGGGACAATAATTAATAGGACCTATGGTACACACCAAAACAAACATATTTCCCTATATATTTACAAAACATATTTATCCCTATTTACTACTACGGGGGACCATAGTTAATAGGACCAAATATTGTTAGTAAAAATGGTGAAATATATAGGTTTTTATGTAGAACATAGGTCCTATTAACTATGGTCCCCCGTAATAGGGTCCCCCCAAAAAATATCCCATCCAATTGGTTCACGCTGTTGAAACACTTACTGCGCCGCACGTCAACGCCCGAACGTTCGTACTAATCATGTTACACAACGACTGCCGAATCAATCGAATAAAATAAAATAAACACTTCGGGTTAGTCGGGTGGTCTACAATTCGACGAGACATTCCGACCGAAAATAGCTTCGTGAAACCAATTTGTGAATCAAATGGTCGCCATCAACCATATTCGTTGGAAAAAAAACATTCATATTCGTGTTTGCACAGGTGCTTCGCCTATTTACAGAGGGAAATCATCCAGAGGACGGAACCGCGCATGAAAATGTCAACATCCCGGAGTCATTGATGTTCCATAGTCTCAGCAGTACAGTATACCTAAACGCCGTAATGGCACTATTAATACTTACTATTAACAGTTGAGTACAACGCATGGTTATGGGCGTGAAGCTCAATTGATTGTCTGTCTGTGCAGAGGGAATTGTATTAGGGCTCTTCTTAAGAACAATATATTTTCATGATATTTCAATAGCCAAACATGAACTTGATTTGATTTTATTCGATTATCGGGGAAAAATGCCTTCGGGTCCTCCTATCGACAAATAGCTATATTTACGAAAAAACGAATAACCCACAAGGGCCAACGAACAACAGAGGGCAACCAACAAGGAAAACGATGGCCGGTGTCCTACCCGGGGTGCCAATGGTCAGCCGCCTGTTGTTTAAGCCGGCCCGCCGAGGAGTCTGTCGCTCTTAGGTCGCCTTCGGTGGCTGGCGCAGTCCCAAAAAAATGTGTACGCAAGCAGCAGCGACGGAGACACAGCGATTGAATTTTTGAGCGAGGTCCTTACCTGTGTAATGCTCGTGTGGTGTGCGAGGCCAACCAAACAGAAAAAAATGTTCGCGACGGCCTTGTAGTGTTTTTATGTCGCCGGGGAGGGTCTACGTCGTGGCAGGGGCCGTCCGACCTCGCCCTGCCGCTGTTCTGGTTGACCGACCTCTCGGTATTGATGGATGTAGCCTGCGATGTAGTCGACCGCACGGTTAAACTTTACTCGACATACTTCGGTTTTATGACATGCCACGTCGAGTTGGGCAAATTCCCCAAATCGAATACCACGAAGAGCAAAAGAAGTCCCTGGAGATTGCTTGTCGGCTTCTTTGTGTTTCGTTGAAATCGAATAGAATGTCAAAATGCCTGCTTGATGATTCACTCTCGACCAATCGGGCGCAAATCGAATCAGACGAAAACGCAATTGACAGACTGTCATGAAAAACAAACCTCTCTAAGAGACGGCCTTACTAACAGGCGATACACTGAAATATCCGCAATTAATTTGCGTCTTCTGGGCGGGTTGTAGAAGATTCATGTCGTCGATTACTGGAAAAGGAGGTAGGCACATCTGCAACCTTCGTGATGTCACACGTATTAAAAGGGAAGCCCTTCTGTCTACGTAGTTGTAAGACGGAGATCTTGCACAGATTTTAGAATAATGTTGAATTATGGTGTGGTGCTTGTCTTCTGTACTATGTTCGTATTATAGCGTCCATACGCTATATTCCCTACGTTTGACCTTGCAACTAGTTTGGCTCCACTGACGCCGATTATTTACTACACGATTTTCTAGCAAATTTGTGTTTGTGATGCTTCCGTGAAAAACCATTCCCAGGCCTTGTCACGCGGCCAGGAATAGTCGGTCTGGGCCGGTCTCGAAATACATCGGGCGAGCCAGACCGGCCCGGGCCGGGACGTTTCAAACGGCCATGGCAGAGAATGGTTCGAAAATGTTTGTGCCGGGCTGGGCAGCGGCAATCGTCTGAAACGAGCATGGGGGGGGGGGCAGCCGTGGCACCTGGGAAATATGCGTGGTACATGGAAAGCTCGCCCTGCTGATGATGCGACCACCATTGATTGGCGTTCTTTCCTCGACCGCAGCTTATATCATGGTGTGTCCTACGCCTACTACTAGGACGACGTCTACCCCGCCCATTCGGTCGCCCACGTGATTTCACGGACCAGCTCAAAACGTCAAACCTGGCGTGGGATGTACTGCTCCTACGGCAACAACGTCTGCTAGGGCTGAGTTTCTGTTCGTAGTCCTCGCTACCTCACCGACGCAGGCATCATTGTGCACTCTTCCCCTGGCTCGGCTCCGACCGAATCTATGGTGCATACTTGACGACAAACCCTCGGACAAGGGACATATTCATGCCGGAAGTTGAACGACGTTTACCTTCGTTTGCATAACTTGTCGACACGGCAGTGACATCTGCTTCAGTTGTCTGGGAAACCTCCGTCAGTAGACCACTATCGGCGGCATCGCTGTGCTCACTCGGATGAGATGTATTGATAGCATATAGTGTTATCGCAAGAGCGGGTGTTGTGCCAGCAGCAGCAGCAGCAGCTGCTTTTGCTGCGGGTATCAGAGGACCAGGAAGAAGTGGTGTTGCTCCTGTCAGGGCGAAATCAACCAGGCTAGACCATCGATGGGGGGCATGTGTGCTCTAGCGGTAGCTCCGTAAGGCGTCATGTGATTGAGTTTTACTCTGCGTTTTATGATAGTTAGAATGCTTACATGAACGGGGACAATTCTACGAATACTGTACGCATGCCACATATGTACATATTCGTCCTTCAACTGGCGCTCGGTGAGAAATCAGGGGTGTTTCCGAAGGTTTTGCCGACAAATACGATACCTCGTTTGTAGAACGCCTCTGATGTGGACCAGAAACAGCTTGATCATGGGCCCCGAAAGAAAGCGACACTAGACGCACACAGACAACACTGAAACCCATAGGCGTGACGTTTCGGAACAATAAATAAAATGGGCCGGCCCGAGGTCCAGCCGTCAAAAACACTGACAGGTCGGTATGTTTGAATTTGCCGGCTCGCCGACAGCCCGCCTTTGCATGAATCTCACTAGCAATGTAATATTCCGGTCCGGGTCGAGGTTGTTGAAGCTATGATCGACCAGTACGCGCCTGGATCGTCTGATATCGTCATTGGCCGGGATGGGCTGCAGGTTACCGAATGTACTAGGGGGGGGGGGGCGGCCGGTCGCGGCCTATAAGGTGCAGTAAGAATGGGCCGAACAAAGCCGGCCGGAGCGACGAAGCTTAAACCGGGGGCCGCTCACCAGCGTCAGTCACTCACGAACTATGGTTATTTACAGCCCGTGATGATGGCTTACGGACAATAGCACTGGCGAGTTCCATGTACTCGGAATCAAGCTTCGGCCTCCCTTGACCACTCCCTAGTTGCTTGAAACGCTCACCCGACAGAACGTATGGTCATGGTCCCAACCGTTTCGTTCAGACTGGTGAACAATTTTCTGGTCCACTTTCGATTACTTATTTCCTCATCATGCCGTGCACCGAAGCTTTCAAGTACTCGACGTCGTTGCAATTTGAAATTTACCGTATTCACACTGTAAATCATCGCAAGAGGGGCGTTGGCTGCCTTGACCTCGTGCATGCAGGAACCGGGATAAACCCACACGAAGGCTCGTATTACGTACTCTGTGCAATTCGTGCGTAAGAAATCGTTGGGCCAATGTAGTGCTGTAGGTTCTCCCTCGTAGACAAGCAAGCAACACGTTCACTCGCTGGGGTACTCAGAACGGTGCCATACGTGACAACGTGTGCTCATACATTGTGTTAATCGAACCTGTCGGCGGGTAGTCGCCGTGGATACACCCCCCTGTGAGGTGTAACTGATGCATTTGTAGGCCGTAAGAAACGACCGGAGTAGGGGATTTCGTGTTTCAGGCGAGAGGGACACCTGGCTGAAGTCAGCGGCTGAACCGCAACAAATTGTCAATCCTCACCGACTACGTTATACAGCAGAGTGTCATTTTCACCTACAGCCGGTTACGAAACGCAGCAGGCAACCCATCCGACCTACAGCCACCTACGAAACACAGCAGAGTGTCATTCAGACCTACAGAAGAGTGCCGCTGCTGTACCTAAGGATAGTTTGCTGTCGCAGCAATACAGTTTTGGACCGAGGCACATACATTTCATCAAGTGATCCGCATGTGTGTATCGGTTTCGCGGTGGATAGTGGGCATCGACACATAGAGCGTGAGAGCGAAGGGCAGATGAAAACAATCCGCGTTGCCCAGCTTTCACACCGGCCCATGCAATACTCGCGTCTGGTTCAAGTGGTTTGTCGAGAACTTTACACAAGCGATTTTTCCGTCTAAACACATTTATCTTGCCCGTTGGCCGTGCCAAGAGAAAACGTGATAAAGCGTTCCTAACATTATATAAAAAGTTGCCTTGTGCCGGTCTATAAAGAGGAGGTGAATATTACCTGGATCGTTCGCGTCGTCGTCACTAGCTTGGATGCCAACCTGCTACCCACTGGCGGGATGAAAAATAGTACCAGTCCGGATATTTCATCGTCAAGGACCTTACAATGATTAAGCGTAATTTGATATGAACATGACAGTGTAGCAGTCATTGCAGTGCTACCCTGCAATTTAATCGTGGTGAAGCCCTCGCAGTCTCAGAGTGGGTATTTCCCAGTAAGGTATTTCCCCCCGTTAATAGTCCCCACCTGGTAGCTATGATACTGGAAGGTCAATGTCGTTCTCACCAGGAGCTAGGATTCAACCATTTTCTCGACTAGCGAAATACTCCAGCGTGAACATGGTGAGGATATATCGTCGTACACTGATGCAATAATACCGTTTACAACGATTGCATACATGTAACGGAGATAGGCATGTAGTTGCAGCTTCAGCTCTGCCGACCAATTCCACACACGTGTGTCGCTGCCAATCGGAGACCATAAGACAGCTGGGGTGCAGGTAGTGTCTACTTTTGCGCTGGTCATTACAGTATCGGCAGTTTACGGTGTCAATGGTTGTTGCTCTGCTCGTCAGAAGCTTGAAGAGAGCCCTATATCCATCATTCTCAGCTTTCCACTTATTATGTCAATAGCCGATTAGGTCAATTTAGGCTGCTAATCTGTGGAGGAAGTAACTGTGTACTCTAGCGGACTTTTCAACAAAGCCCAGAAAAGTCTCAGTCGTGTGACCCTCCATACCGAATATCTCGAAATGGCAAAATTCTTGGCGTTTGTTGCAGTTATTGTTCGTGCGTACGTAATAGTTGGCGAGCTATAGCGTAGTTGTTGATCTCCTGAAGACCTTACATGCAGTCGTGTTGTTCACTTGGGAGACAAGGAGGTCTATCAGTGGGAATCTTCAATCTGAAATGGCTCCTACGCATCGGTTCACCCCCACAAGGCATATTCGCCCCGATGTTATCGTCCGAGCTAAGAACGGGATCGCCTTCGTGACGACTTTTGAAGATTGAAACATCCAATATTTATTGACGGAAATGTGGACTCGCAGAATGCCGATAGGGTGTATTGTGCAGGTTCACGCCCATGCTAATCTTGAAAGCTAGAGCAGCGCTGGTAGATTTGTTACTACGTGTATGTCTTTCACTTCGATCTAAGAAAACCTTCAGCTAAGCTTTTTCGCTAACTATGATATAGTTCCCAAGACGGAGCCCTCCTTGGAGTCAAATTCGGGGTCGAAAAACAGATCCAAGTTTCTTACGCTGTCGCAGCTGTATTTGAGGGAATAAACTCCGACCCCGCCTTCTGGATTGTCTCGTGAATTTGGTTGCCGTACAATGTCCGGAATCGGTCCCCATTCGCCAGTTGTACGTTACGGTTTACCCTTTCTATATCACTCTACAAGGAACTTCGCTCGTCATACGTTCTAGTCCTTGTTATGGATATCGATTAGAATGGTTGAAAATATGTATCCACATCGGCCAATTCGCTTCAGACGTTTACCCAAAACGATGTCAAAACCAAGTCGTGCAAACTCCTCCTTAGTCGTGCTGGAATAAAATTTACCTATGTGGCCCTAGTTTGATTTAACAGTTTGATATGATGGCGGTGGTGTGGACCCGAGGTTTGCATTGGTCGTCAGTTTGTAGGACGATATTCGTGGCATGGGAGCGTGACTGCACAGAAAACGTTCTCGATATGACGTCAAGCATGCAATATGCGTTGCTTCAAATCGTTGAGGTACGAGGCCCGCATGAGTGCGTCTTTGTCGTTCACCACGTTAGGCCTGTTCATTGTCTTGACCAGGTGAGCCCCAAATTGAAATACTCATATAACACGAGAGGTGCAAAAGGGTCTATGTTCGGAAACACCTAACGACAACCGTGCCTGCCACGTCACAATATATCACGGTCGTCGCCATCGTCAAATCGGAAATGGTTCTACCCGAGATACCATGGTTGCTGGTGCCTAAGCAAGCAGACGTCACAAAAACAGCAGAAACGTTGTTCACGTAAGCAAGGTGTAGTCACAAAATCATTGGAATTCAACGGAATCGAGACGAAAAGACTGTTAACGTGAGTAAAACCCAATTATTTGATGATAATCTAAACAACCAACATGGACACGTGCACTGATATCTCACAAGCCAATTATGTAAAGACGGTTACGTTGATATGTCTCATTTAACGCCCCATTGACTACAGTCTGAATCTAGAAAGTGTGAGAAAGTCTCATGCAGCATTTCCACACTGACGATCTCTCCACAAAGCTGGTTGACCGTCGGATCAGCACAGACAAATCCGGGTCCCTCAAGGGGCAATCATATGTACTACGTATTATTATCGACTCACTGCTATTTCAACTCATCATCTCCATATAACACGAATTATTACGCCTCGATTGCCGACCCCCTCCCTGTAAGTGCTCTGAGGCCTCACACCGTTCCAAAATTTGCCTCGGTACTCGCACTAAGATCCATCCTGTCTTCAAAAGACACCAAACAGCTCATGATCGATTCGCACCATGGCCAACCAATTCGATACACATATAGCGTTTAACCAGTCGCATCAAAAGCCCTTTCCACAACCCCACAGATGTAGTGGGCATTGCATTTTTTACGACGATGCAACCGCACCGGCCCTCACTTACTGCTGAGTACACAGAAGGACGGGGGCCGACGATGAGAAATGTTGGCTGCTTCAAACACATTATGGGACAACGCACAACATAAAAAAAAATAGTCATACTGAACACGAGAGATCGTTAAAAACATTGTGGAGTGAACCAAATTCCGAATGTTCTGCTCAGGGAATGCCAAGCCGCATGCCCCCCAGTATGAAAGCCCCGATACACCTATGAAGGTCTCCAGGTTCTTCGGGTGGTATCGTAGCGTTACTTCACCAAGATTTCCACCTGAAATGTGCATCGAAAGGCGTGGAGGAATTCAGGGTAAAGAACTAGTGAGCACCGCGTCGTCAACACCAAACATTCAAGTGTCTTGCGCATACATGCGCATATGATGGGCAGCGAACAAAAAGATTGCGGGGGACGTTGGAATACAATTCCCTCATCCAGAGTGTAAATGCGCGTATGCGAATGGCTTCAGCTGAATGAGAGGTGAGAAAGAAATGTATTTCGAGGAAACGTGCCGATACATATATTCTGGTGGTTCAAGGTTCTTGCAAAGTTCAAAATTCGGTAGTGCAGACCTTGTCGCGCCCTCCTCACCACGACACGTCGTTGATGTCCAAGCTGACGCGAGATATTTGTTTGTGATCAAACTCCCATGTGCGATATCATTGAATTCCCTCCGTCCCAGATACGTCGTCGAAAAGGCAGTTCAGACCACACTGCTATAAGCCCTAGGGTTGTCATGGATTTGTATTAATTTGCTCATCGGGAAACGAGTACACATTTGGCTTGTTGGGGGGGGTTATTTATGTGCCCCTGTAACTGCACAGCAGCATATATGTTTATACCCAATATATGTACTATAGAGGTTCGCCACATTTTTCTGAGGCTCCAATGTCTTTCGTAAGGTATAATACGGAATCCAACGGGGACATATTTATAAATACGACTGATGCTTTAAACATCTCGTACGTTTGCATTATGCCCAACACTTTGAATAAAAAATACATAGGTTTCCTTAAATAAATTGGTTTCCGTCAAGGGTGCCGTGATGGCTCAGAAAGTTTAGTCCCCGAATGTGATACCTTTTTCGTAGCACGCTTCTCAATGTGATCAGATCGCAATTGAAAACGTCGCACGCAGTCTGTGTGAACTGGTCCGACAGGACGACGCCCCGTCCGGCCGTGAATACTCGTTCACAAGATTCGACATTGTTGTAGAGCAAGTAGGCTCTGGATAGTGAAAACACCACAACTACTCTGGTCAGATATGTTTGGCTTGAGTGGTAGTCGCTGAAAAAGTTTTGCTCGATATTTTGAAACAAATATGGCGGATGTTCGTTGGTCTAATGTTGTATTGCTGTGTTTAAAGTCATTAGTTTCGGATATTTCCTATACTGGCAGGTCCTTTAAAACTATCATGCAGTTAGGTTTTGGGGCTTCCGTGATATTGCACGGTTATACGATTCGGCCAGATATCTGTTCGGTAAATGAAAAAATATTTTGGTCAGCACACTGATCAAACCCGGCCAGAGGCTAAACTTACAGCAAACGGTAATTTTTCAGCGTTATTCAAACGCCGTAGACGACAACCTGCTCGCCGGTTTTCAATGAACCTTAGCAACCATGTGGTAGGCCCCTAGTGGAGTAAAAGTGTATATAGTCTTTGGTGTCAAGCCGAAAACGGCCGGACTATAATGGACGTCCACCTTGCGGTGGACTGTTTGCCAGGCTTACTTCCCCGTCGTTTCAGCCATGACCACAGTCTTTGCCGGCTTGCCTTGTGTCCAGGGTGTGTGTGCTAGTTAATCATTTTTCACGACGGCATTGTTGGGATCTCAAGCATATAATTGTTCAATTCAAAAGGGAGTGGTCCATGGCACAGTATACTAGATGCAGGTCTGGTTCAACGAAGTTTTCAGACCGTTTACACAACCATACCCATGTTAAAATCTAGCAGAGATCGTTGTTGATTTTCGTGTATACTACCTACATGCCTATGATTTGTTTTCGAATGTTCGTTCGGCACCATATATTTGATATGTTATTGCAGTTCGTTCTTCGTGTTTCTAGGATGTCAGTGTCAAACATATTACAAGCAGATATGCGGTTGGTCTGCTAACGTACAAAATGTCCGGTGGATTGTAGTCGTGATGATTTTGTTTTAGGCACAAGTGGCAGTTGGTGATAACGGTGCCTTGAATGAGGCACAACAGGAGAGGCTGTTGTAGCACAAATAAGAGAGATATGCGGTCGGGATATCGTAGAAGTTGAAGCCGGCATTTTTTTCGTACCTCGTGGCCAGCTCTCTGCGATACAGTAATGCAATTGAGAATACTCAGTGCTCCCGGCGTCAAACAGGGCGCCAGAGGACGATACTAATTTTTGTCTCGTCCACCAAGTTATATCCGGTGTTTGTTTATTTTGATCTCTAACAAGACTATTCTTGTATGTACGCCTTATACTATTGCCGCACTTACCGCTTGATGGTTTTTACATGGTCGGTGTTTACGGGCATGCGCCGATCTTCGTTCGCTTCTCCTTCGTCTAATGATGTGATTCCAGTGTTGTGTCCATCTTCATTCAAACACGTTTAGTTTTCGCTTCCCACGTTAGCAGTACTGTAGAATCTACGTCCTCTTATGCCCGCAATCCTTCGTCACTACAGGAGTACGGGAATACCAGTCGAGCGTGAACCCGCCGCGACGAAGCCACACAGAACACCGTGGCGAACTCCCCCTTACCGTATCGATGGCGTCAAAGTACGTTACATGGAGGCAGGTATGGTATCGGGGGCCGGAAGTGTGGCGTAGGTCATACCCGTAAATATATTGGAACCCCGGCTACCCCAAGGCGTGTATGTATACAATACTTCTTCGGTATGGAGCAACATCATTTTCGTGCATGTCTATACATGATGAGCCTTCAGGGAGTATTCATTTTTATACAACATTATGTGCCATGCTGTATCTTGAATAGGTGCGAGAATTGAGTTCATCTCACGTGGTCTCCACATGTACGAAGGAATTGCGCTACAACGGTGGAGAAGATCGAATTGTATGTGTGTCAGCACTAAACCATGGTGCGGCAACGAGGACAACAATACATTGGCACCGTTTACACGTAGTCTATTTTTCGTGGCCTTGACACCACGCAAGCATGCAGCAGTCCCTTCCTGTAAGAGTCATGTGGGGGCATGTCGCCTACGTTACCATGACAGTTAGCGGTGACACACAAATCACGACGATGGTCGTGGGCCTTACACGAGTTCTCGTGACCATTTCTCGCGCGCGATGCCCATTGCCACAGCGTCGAATTGTTTTCGAGAGGTTGCAAACCTTGGGCGAATCTCGTGTTAAACGCCTCTTGTTTTGGGTATGAAAGCGCTCGGTGGAGAAAGAGCAGTGCTCTTGCCCTGTTTCTCACGTTATTAAGAATCTAATTTATTAAAGCCACATTTGTTTGCCATCGATCTAGATCCATAGGCGTGCATACAGGCTAAATGTTTATGCATTATTCACAGCGGCATTGTTCGTATTCCTAATTCCAAATTGTCCACATTAAATGAAACGGGTCTATAGCGGGGTGTTTTAGATGCAGGTTCGGTTTAATGAAGCGGATAGCCACGTTCACCGGACCATACCCAGATTAGAATCCAGCGAATCGCGTTAAATATTTATATGGGTAGTACGGACATATCGTTGATTTGTTTTTTCTTGTTCGTTCGTCACCATTTATTTGCGAAAATGTTGCTGTCATTTGTTGACGTATTAACATCTTTAATGCTGGAACACTTTCCAAGGAGATATGCGGCACGTCTAGCAGCGTACAAGTATGCCTGATGAAAGTAGTCGTGTTCCTCCAGTTATACCCACACATCGCATTAGCTGACAACGGCACCTTGAAGTAGGTCAAACATGAGAGGCGGTTACAGAACATTTATTACCGATGCAATAGGGGGGCACGAGATACGTGAAATTTGGCCTCTTACGTGCTTCATAGCTAACTCTGTGCTATACAGAGTGCTTACTGCAGTGCGCCAGGCGTTCAACGGAGTGCCGGAGGGCAACACCTATTTTTTCCCCGACCCACCGAATGTTATCCGGGGTTGTTGACTACGTTTTAATGCACGCCTTAGCAGTACCGCCGGACACGCGGCTTGAAGTTGCCTACATTCTCGGTCACTACGAGCGGGCGCGGAACATCGTTTGTTGCTTGTTCGTCGAATGTATTTCCAGTGAATTATTTCTCTTCAGCTAAACACGTTTTTTTTTACATTTACGTCCTCCACGAGCCGACATCCCCGGTCACTGCGGGCTTGCGCGAAGACAAGGTGGGCGTGAGCCCGTCGCGGCGAAGCCACTCAGCTCGATGGGTGGAAGCTTCACTTGAAGTATCTATAATGCTAAAGTATGTGGTATGGAGGCACGTATGGCACCGGGGGGTAGATGCTTAAAACAGCACATGCCCGTTTCAAGGGTTGAACAGCAGTTCCTTCAACGTTTAAAAGTGTATCACACATCATCGGGGATGAGCAACGTATGTGTTTGTGCATGCCTGTACATGCGTCGGTTTGTGGGTATGACGTTAGTCAACATCTCTCAGGGAGTGTGACCTCATTGCGTTTGAGTAGTGAGGTGGATGTCATGGAATCTTCACACGTACGTACAAAAATAGCCTCCGCTACAATGGTGCAGTAGATCAGGGTGAACGCGTTTCAACGTCAAAGGGCCGCATTCATGCGGTTCTTATAACGAGTACAAACCACATTGGCAACTTGATCATGTAGCGTACATCTCGCAGTTTTTGTCCTACGCCAACATGAAGCAGTTTTTTGCTTTTTGGTTCGCGTGGGAGCATGCCTACTAGGTTACCATGAAACGAAGAGGTGACAAACGTAATAAATAGGAAAGATTAGCAGCCGATATTCCTGCACCTGACAGAAGTTATCGGTATCACCTCTGGCGATTGAGGCCCATTGTCTTAATATGTATTTGGTTTGCGCCGCCGCTACTCTTTCTTGTGAGAATCCCATGTCGGCGGAAAAACGAGATAAATTTTCCATATTAAGCACTGTAATTTGAACAGAATCGAAGAATCAATAGTTTGTTTCCCACCGATATGGATCTTTTGTCGTGAATACTGGTTTGGTCGGTCATAATCTGCTAACCTGGTTCGCGCCGGGCATCGGCGAGCACACAGCCGTCAAATTTTGACAGACCCCATAGCCCGCAAAGCAGCAATTTAAGCAGTAGTAGTGCACGTCGAGGGCAGTTTCAGCAGCTCCTACTCTGCCTGTGGAACACTACGCTGCCTGCCATATGGGACAGTACAGAGGCACGCATGTCAATATCTGGAACCCAACACAATTATCCTGGAGCTATGTGGACGCACCTCCGTGATGCTCAGCCAGACATCGGTGTTCCACTTAGGGTCGTAGAGGCAAAGCTTGAGCTCCTCAGTCTCGTCGGTGTACAGGTCATACGTCTGGAATCCGTTCGTCTTGCCACTCGACGAGATGGTGCTGTGGTAGTCGTGGTTGTCGAACACGTCCAACGTTCGGGTTCTAGACGTACCCAGGTGGAAGGCGATTCGAATCTTCTCAATGTCCTGGGGTTCCTCGAAGTAGTACGTGATGCAGCAACCGTCGTCCTTGTAAGAGCTGCCGAGAATGTTTCCCTGGCACGACCAGCGAGAGTTGGCCCAGATATCGTTGTCCCGGGTGTTGTCCGGTACGCAACCGTTCGGGCTGCAGCCACTCCCAGACGTCCGTGTGTCGTACCCATTGGCCTTCACGTCGACCCAGGTACGCTCGCTCGCATCTACCAGGGCTAATATGTTCACGTTGTGACACGAGTAGAGGGAAGGCACATGTGTGACGTGGTTAGGCATGTGTGTCTTGTTCCGAAACCTTTTTCTTCTGTGTGCACTATATTGATGTACGGAGTGCAGTGTGGCAAAGTCTACATAAAAAAACATGGTTTGGTAATATATGAACTCCTTTAAATACTATCGGGAGGTTCACATTAAAAACTATACCCTTGTAGGTAAACATTTTGATAATATCTATGATGCTGTACACATCCATGTGACGTTAAATACTGACTACATCAACACATCTTGACATTTATGTTCCTCGGCTATGAAGACATATCGAAACGATGGGGGCTTGAAGACGCAAGGTACTCTATATATATGAACGTGTGTCTTCGTTATTCGTCGAACCGTGTTGTGCGCGCCTAAACAGCACACCAATACGTGTTTGGAAGTCGGGGAGAGGTCCGGCGTCTATGTCAATGCCAATTGAAAAGGATAGCACTGCCCGGCTAAACTGTAGATATATTTGTGAGCTACTTCACAAACAAAGTGAATTGCGCGAAACAGGTCGATATCACTCCTCACGATTACACCGGTGACCGGGTTCGATCATTTACGGCCATAGATAGGTATACGCCAGGCGGGTGCTCCCTCCATGTTCAGCCATGTATGACAAGTTACGGACCAGGTTCTTGCCCTGGCGCTCCGTGCATATACGGCTCCCAATACAATGCTGAAAACCATTTCGTTTGTTTATTTGTGAAGAAAGCTATTGTTTGTTGTTGACCAAAGCATCAATACCATATTACCGAACATGGTCGCTATGAGTCGAGTACATGGCCTCACGGATTGACACGCGCGCCTTGAAACCAAGCACGACAACATAGACAATTTCGTTTTTGAATTGTTCTTACCTGAGGTAGTGCCAACGGCGGCAGCGAAGATGGTGGCCAGGATAGCGAAAGCACGCATGGTGATAAAGTGTTGGGTAAGCGTATGCAGTGTGAAGAATGAGGGGTAATGGCTTTGGAGAAGGGTGGTGCGGAATGAGGTGGGTGGGTACGCCAAGCTCGTTGGTTTAGGTGTGGAAAAAATCTGGAGATGTTTCTCCCTCGAATATTCTAGCTTTTTTTGGAGTTGTGCCACCGACGCCCATATTTTCCCTAAAAAGCCACAACAAAATAGTCGGGTTATTTTAACGCGCTCTACGATTTTTCTGGATATGCCGGTCGCTCACAACTTCTTGAGGAAAGGATCCAAGCCTGAGTGATGTGATCCTGTAAATAGGTATCAAGAGAACCCATGATATTCGTGGTTGCACACGGTGCGTCAGTCCGTGAAATAAGGAAAACGTGGGGACGCTATCACCACAATCTAAATTTCCTATATGTCCGAAATTTACTATAGACGCTAACTTCTTTGTTGTTCCGTCGATGAATAGCGCGATGTATTGCGGGAGGGCGTCACCCGTGGAAATCCGAACGATAACCCTTCAGGGTAAGTTTCTTAACATATCTGTACACATAGGTGCGCACTACGTATGCGGATTCGCAACCTGCATGATTCTTAACAAGGTACATACGGATAGATAGGCGATTATTGTGCCCATGATCTGAAACAGGGAGTTTTACTGTATAAATATGACGCCTGGTTTTTTACCGTTATAGAACAAATTATTGTTCGTTCGTTCCGTACCAATGTTTCCACATATATATGACGACATGTATAGGACTGTGTGGTCTTTAGTATCTTGGCATAGTGTTCATGTGTTCCACCTTCTAATCCATGTGAAACTGTTGGATTGTTTTTCGGCTTGGATATAGTGGTTGCACCCACAGAAGAAACAAAGGCGAATATTTGAAACGTGCAACTTGCATGATGACGTCAAATCAGTGAATTTCCTTTTGCATGCGCGTCTCGACTCAATCTCCAGGCATGTTGCCTGATGTAGCACCACGAATGACCATTTAAAAATAATGGGGGTTTGGTATGATGCATATTCAGGAGAAGCTCCGTCGTGCCGTGTGATATCATGGGTCGTCGGCCTTACCTTAACCTCGTATGGGATGTATATTCGTATACTCTGACGTAAAAAATCAGTACCGTCCATGTGTGAAAACACTATAATCATCAAGATGAATTTGAAATCAGAGGCGATGGGGTGGTGTGGCAGGGGGGGGGGGTATGCCTTTCATGACTTTAACGAATAGTTGTGGTAGTTATATTTTGCTGTGTTTGCGGAATATTTTATCCATACGAGTACTACAAACAAGTTTCGTGTAGGCATTTGACAACTCTCGGTCCAATCACGGCGCGCAACTTACCGCAATAACACCGGTTTAAGGGAGCACAACTTGTGAGCATGGCAAAAAAAGGTGTAAGTCGTACTGCTACGGGGGGGCATAGTAAACAGGACCTACGGTACAAACAAAAATCTTTGTATTTACCTATTTTTACTAACAAGTATATAAATATATCCCTATTTGCTTTGGTCCACCATTCATTATAGAAGAGTATACACATATGTGTGCATGTATGTATGCCAGCAGTTTATGACCCTCCGCTGTCAAGGCATGTTCAACTCGATATGTTTCGTCGTTGTGTTATATGCTACCTGGTACAGAATAGGTTGACTCCGCTTCGTGGCGGGCAGCAACTATTTTAACGATGTTGGTGCTGCCAGGCTAGCCGATTCGGCTCTCTGCTTGACGCTGTCGATCCCTCTGTTTGACAATCCATTGAATATACGAATTGAGTCCATTTTGTTCCATTCGGGCACATCGTCGTGTTTGTTTCTTCATTAGTTGGGCTGGATATACAAAACTACCACACGTATATACGGCACCAATTATTGGGGTATACCAGGTATGTTTAACTTGGTTTCCCTTGCGACATATGCACCTATATTTTTAGTATGACGATTGACTACATTGAAGCGAGCATCACCAACATTCTTATACGTAATAGGGCTATGGCATTCCTTGACCTATCACTGGTGTCGGTCAATCCTCCCCGAGGAGATGTCTTGAATACCATAGTTCAGAGTGGTGAACAAATTAGGGTACTGCAATCTAACGGCATAAGGTGCCTACGTCTTGGGTTGTACGAAGGCGAGCGTGGATCCTCGAGGAAATTATGTGTAATTTCTTCGGGGTAATATTTCTGTTGATGGTCTACGATGCTGAGCCGTAGGAAACAACTTGTTGCAAACAATTTCCATCCAGAAAATTTTGTGACCAACCATGTGCTTTTTTTAATAAACCATGGATTTTTATTCTTTGAACCGGTGTGTCGCTTGTTTCAAGAAGGAAATCGTAAGACGACAGATCGTGCAACTGGCCCTATCACGAGGGGAAATACCATCCATAGCCTCACCAAGTCTAAAGTTCGCTGTTAAGGTATTTGCAACTATTTTGTGCGATATATGGCTATGGGTTTCAAGCACAGCAGTTGGTTTCTGTCTGTCCTGAGGACATTCTGTCACGGGCGAACGCTATCCGTCAAAATCGGGACAAGGCTTCTTTCAGGCGCCTTCCTAGCATCCATATCCCCACCAATTGCGCAGGACGCATTGCCATTGTATTTCGCGATCTGCGTGGTTTTCTAAGTACCGTAAAGCCAGGTGTTTTTCTCACAAAGTTTCAAGACAGAGTTCTTGCATCCTCGTTTAGGCTAGGGTCAATTTGTCGTCATGAATGGATCTGTGTCGTAAGTGAGAATTTGGGATGACTTTCATGCCCTCCGTCTTTTACTTTTTGCAAGGTTCCCCTTCGGCACGTGGATGGCTCGAAATCCGGGGGGTGTCGCAAGTTCAAAAGTGATGTTAACATATTTACCGCCTTGGATCTGTATGATCTGCAGGATATATATTATGTATGATCTTCCTTCGTGGAATCTGTGTGATCTGAACTATCTGTACATATTAACCGGGAGGAGGTCTGTACGATTCGCAGGATCAGTATGATCTGCAGGAGTTATCTAGGAATGATCTGGAGCATCTGTAAAAGCTGGATACTTCACACTTATTTCAGCATGTTTGGCAACAACAGGAGCAGCTAGATAAGCAACCGCATGGCACGGGCAAAAACAAAATACGGGTACCCGTAAGAAACTCAACCTGTGCCAGCAACAGCAGTAGAAGCAGCTAGCTGTGCCGTGATTGTGTGTAGTAGCAGTAGCGGCAGGAACAACAGCAGTAGCATAATTGTAAGCAAACAGCGTGACACGGGCACATTGTAGAAAATACGGAGAACGCTCGGCTACTATAGCATTACACGCAACGCTATTCTTGTGCGGGGTACGAAGATCGGATAAATAAATGATGAATCGCCGAGAGGTACTCAAAGCAATCTACCAGGTAAAGTATGTGGTGAATACAGCGTCTTCGCATGTCTTGTATCCAAGCAGTTACGAGCACACGAGCACTGTCAGCAGCAGCAGCAGGATCAACAGCAACACTCAGCAGCGCTAGACCAACACTCGATTGTAGCTGCACTCTTACGCCTGTTGTTGCGGTTCTTCGACAGCTACGTACTGCTCGAGCAGCACTCGAGCGCATGAGCATAAGTAGGTCAGGATTCCCAAACATGGCCTTCTGCACCGCAAAAAAAAACACGGGACCACGATCACTCGATTATTTCAAGCGCAACGAGCACGAGACAAACACGAGCACGGCGTGGCCAAGCAGACACAGGCACACGCGCACTCAGCAGCAGCAACAGCAGCAGCGGCATCAGCAGCAGCAGCAGCAGCAGCAGCAGCATCAGTAGCACCCATCGCCACTCTTGCAATACTCGACTCGAACAGCACTCTTGCACCTGCTTTTGTTGGTGGTTTACTGATGCGTACTGCTCCAGCATGATGAGCTTGATCAGCACAAATTCGAGCAGCACTGTGTGCTGCTGTTGCAAGAAGCGTGGAAAACTAAATGTTTGCAGCTAAAAATAGAAAGATCCGGGTAGGTTTTCAAACCCCGGTATGGCCTTTCGGAAAAGGGACACCATCCCCTCGGTTGCTTGCTGGGTGACGTGACTTTGGCCATAAAGAGCATGGGCCACGGAACCCAGCCGGGTTCAACGCTTGCACCGTACCGTCCACGCCGCCCCTCTGCGCACCCCGCAGCTGGAAGAACAAAACATAACCCGCGGCCAAACGAGAATCGTGGACTGTTCCGGAAAAAACCGGCCATTTGGTACCAAGCAATATCTTGCAAAAACAAATCGCTCACTAGTATGCACGAAACGCTGCACGAATTCTTATAATCACTCATCATAAGTGGTTATTTGTTCATCCATCAACATTTTGTTCCAGGGCTTCTTGGAAGCCGATGGCCAGGGCCAGCCCGGCCGGGCCGATCCGAAAACTGTCATCGGACGGGCTGGGTCGGGTTGTTCCCGGCCGACGATTTTTAATCGGGACTCGCCGCATATGTTCCGCAACCATGTTTTGCCGGGGAGGCAACCATATATATATCCCGTCAAAAATGGGTGGAAGGCGGGCCGGTCTGCGATCCATGGTATGTCCGCTCTGCAATGCCTCCCCTGCTCTGCCCATGACACAGATCATGTATTTGGCGGGCCTACCCGCGGTTCAGCTCGTAGCGTGTGGTGTACTACGGCTGCTACTACAAATATACTACAACTGCTACTAGCACGACGTCCGTCCCGCCCATTGCATGGCTCACATGGGTTTACGTCCCGAGCTGAGACGCGGCACATAGAACATGTACTGGTCCTATTGCTACAACGTCCGTCAACGCTGATCCGCTTTTGGTGGTCTTCGTACACAATGTCTGATCGTGACCTTGGTACCTGTTGTTGGCATACCGAGGACACTCATTGCTATCTCCGGGACCTAGGCACCACTAATGTAGTACCCCTGGGGCAATTCAAACCGAACCGCTTAGCGAAAACGGGATGAAATGCGCCTGGACCGGCGACATCATGGGATCGGAAGTTGAACGACGTTCACTTTTGAGTGCATAATTGTCGAACCGATAATGATAACTGATGTTACAGTCTGGGAAGCCGTCGACCAAAGAGCAGTTGCGGCGTCGTGTGAAAAGCTCACATGGATGAGGTATCGAGATCAGTAGCAGGGGTTCTTGCAGAAGCAAGTGTTGCAACAGAAGTTGTAGCTGTAGCCGGTGCCTCCGCAGCACTGGGTGCTGGGCCAAGCAGAAGCTAAATGTGGTTGTGCGTCAGTCAGGGCGGAAGCCGTCGGTCTACGGCGTTAGGGTACAAACACTGCATGAGTAGAGGGCATATGTGCCTCGCGAATAGAGCTTTGCGGTGCGGAAGCAGTTGGACAATTGGACCCAAACTAACTAAAATACGAAATACCAACGAAATCACTCGAGCGGACATGCGTAACCTTACCGAACGCGATGGTACACGGACCTTGCCGTGTTTCTGCGCCGTCGAATACGCTGGCCGGCCAATGTGTTTTGTGGGGCCGGCCCGTTTGGAGCCCCGGTTTCATCGGTCTCGCAGCCAGTGCTATTGGCAGGGCAAGACCGAGGACTATAATTTTGATGGGCCGGGCCGCCCCAGAGAATATTTGAACGCTTTGTTAACCGAGCCGGGCCGGGCCGTTACCTATCATGTGGCAAATGGATGGGCCAAGCCGGGACGGTCGGCGGGGTCGATGTTGACTCCGCACCCGCCACCAAAGTTTGTCCATGACCACCTTATATCTTGTCCAGAGTATAACGGTTGATTGCAAAGAATAGCAACGGGAATTTATCAACATAAAATACACAAAGGTACCCTTCCTTGGGGATGTGTGTATCTTGAAACCCCAAGTGCGCCGCAAGGCGAAAAGGGAATCACAGGAAAACACTCGTATAGGTGTCCTTGGCGAACATGGGAGCCATGGGTTAGCGTAGGGCTCCAAGGAAAGATTAACAATGTTGTAGTCTGCAGGAACTGAGTACTGCTATTTCTGTGGTCAATACTACACTAACACATGCAAGCGTTTTTATCGGTGAACTACTATACCGTCACTTCACAACACTACCACTACGACGCACACGGTCAAAGGTAGAAGCAGCATGCACTCTTCAAAATACTACAAGGTACACTACAACTACTACGACTACTAACTATGCTACGAAGTGCTACTGCTCACCAAACGCTCAGGCGTTGCACCGACGACCACACGGCAAATAAAACAGCCAAACAATAACGCGGTACGATGAGTTGGGCCATCATATATATACGGTTAATATACACAACCACGAGTGATTAACGTAGATAGATGCAGTACTGGTAGGAGCGGTAAGGGGAAATACTACACAACTATAGATACTACTACTGCTCCTATAGTCCTGGCTTCCTTTCGACGGCAACGTAGCATGCGAGCGTTGCCATGGGTCGGGGGCCTGACAGCTATATTATTGGTAATGTTAGCATGCACCACAGACACTTCTACGCAGATAGATTTACTGATGTAGTACGAAAGAAGCAACGTGTACGCTAGCAACCCAATTGACATCGTTACTACCACTACCAATCATTTTGTATATGTACAGGCTACCCACTCTATACCGTTGACGGCATATTCTGCTATTCGTCAGGTAGGAGCAGCGTGGTTACGTCAACAACCGCAGTAGCGGCAAAACGAACAACTGCGACTGTTGCTTCTACTTAAATTTAAGTACTCCTACTTATATTGGGCAGCCATTAATGTAGGCAGCATGCACTGGGTATCATGGTTTTCTATTGGTATTAAATACGACTATACTACAACTATTATAACCTATACTGCCTGCTGCTATAGCTGTTTGTCAAAGTAGGGGCGATAGTACCGAAAGGCCAGAGGATATACATATTCACTCATGATAGCAGCAAGAAGCTCTCTGTATTTATTCATGTCCGGGTATACGTGAGCTTGGGGCACGATGAAAACATTGTCGGCATTCGTCATGAAAGGTTTGTAAAGATGGAACAACTGTCGAATACCTATTAATGACACTCGCAGCTGAATCTTGGCAAACAGCAGTGGAACTCTAACATCATTATTGAAGTAAAAAAACAGCAACTCAGCTGTAGACATTCCTGTACTACAGGTCTACACACTATTTTATGTCATCATGAAAAAAACATCTGCACTTGTGATGAATTGATTATTTTTACGCTCGAATTACTTACCGTCCATAACGGGATATGCTCCTGGTTACAGCAGTGGACTCATCACTACACCAGCACTACCCCCTACAAAGACAACGACTACTCCTACTGCTACTACGGCCACTACTTCTACTCTTACTACTCCTACTAATACTCCAACTACTCCGGTACGATTCCTATATATATATGTACAGGATATATATACCTGGAACTAATTTGTACCCAGGTAGACGGACGGAGGGGGTCAGTTTCGTTGTCACGTACGTGCAAGGTGTGAGATTTGTTGTGTACGTCAAATCGCAAGGTATACCCTAAACGAACACCGGTCAGGTACTTGTATAGCGGGCGATTGGAATAGGATTAACATCCTCAGCAAGTGGGTGGAGGAGTGACCAATATTCGGTATTAAAAAAGCACACAGCTCGTCGTATCGAATGTACTTGTCCTGAGCTTTCAGCACAGAAATATATAGTGTCTACCTTGGCAGTGTAGCCGTGTGGTCCATGCCTGCTGGCACAACGAGGAAGCGCAGCGAAACTGGACGCAGTATGGTTCTGGCTCTGTGGCTCTTGCCCGTTGGGATAACGTGCTGCTGAGAGTGTGATACTTGGAAACTAGCTAGGTATGACGCGTTTGCCCCGTGCAGACAATGCTCCCAGCTAGACGGAGCGTTGTAGTCACGAATGTGGTCTGCGTTGTTAGGTGTATACCGCCTGACAAAGGGCTTGGTGCAACCGATTCGGCGGCCGATATATGTGTACGGCTGGTACTCCTGTTGCTGCAGCTGCTGCGGCTACTTCGTCTGCTGTGTGAGGTTGAAAAAAATATACTGGAGAGGGAGCTTCGACAAGGGTTAGAGGGTAGCGGTCTATTGAACGTGAAAAAATGTGGGCTTTTCTATTTTACCTACTCGACTCGGCGAGGCGGAAAGCAACCGCATGTTTTTAAGAGCCTGATCAGCGACGTTGAATATTTCTAGTGTCACCACGGTGGTCGGCCGGGATCTACACTTGCGTTGTAATAAATCCACGGCTCCCTCGCTTGCCTCGCAGCTGAAAGTGCGAAAGGGAACCATCGGTCGCCGGAGAGCAGCACTGACAAACACACAAAGTGCATATTACACCTATATCACGAAGAGGAATTTCTTAACTGTTAACCTGTGGGTGTATGAGCATATCCGAGTGGGGTTGTTACCAGTATCCCACAGGTTTTGTTCAGACTGAGTAACGAATATTCGTTCTGATTGATTCGGATTACGCACTTCCTCCTCACGCAATGCACGAGAGCGACAAGCACTTGGCATGATTGACATTTTTTTCCCAAATATCCATAACTCCACTGTTTTTTAGCGTATTGTTGACTTGGACTACTACAGTGGGATCTGTCTTATACTGCCCAACAAACAGATGGTACTGCGAAGACTCCCCAAAACAGGGACAGTGGAATTACACCTACTCCTGTATATTTTGTCCGATAATATTTTGCGCCCTAGCTTCGAACGTTACCGTCATGAAAGCAACTAAAAGGGCAGATATGAGCTTCATAGATAGGGCATGCCCGTGAGTGTTACAAAGCGGCAGCAGTTTCGTGTCCTGTTTCCGGGCGGACGTCGTCCTTGCTTGACAGTGTAGGTTCCGGGCCCTTGGATTATCGATTGCCCGTGTTTTTTTCCCCTCTAGAACACGAGCAGGAGAAACACAAAAAACTGAGCTTGCAGTGGACACCCCTTGAACCAATATATGAAAAATAGGACTCTAAAGCTCAAAGGCCAACAACTACACGACGGGTAGAAAAAAAATGTGTCTCATAGCGCCCAATTGATTATAGTCTGAATCCCGAAAGGGTTCCAAATCCTCTTCCAGCATTCCCAATATGATCCCCTCTCATCAAGGCGGGAGAGAGTAGAGAGTGAGTGTGAATCACTGGACTATCGGAATAAAATTCGCAGTTTCCACGGGACACTCACCCCTGAAATGTACTTGACACATCAGCTTCTAGTCTCCAATATGTCTAGAGAATGTGATCTGATGCTTTGCTTGCTCTATGATCCTTAGCGACATCTATCTACAGAAAATAAATGTCTACCACGTTTTGTCGACAAAATGGCGCCAACGCGAATCAAGTCCCTTTTTTTTCACGGCTGAGGCCTACCATGCCGACTCCGCCCCGATCATGCTCTGGGGCCTCACCCAGTCTGTATTTGTGAGTCCATTTCCACGCTGCAGTCCGCCTTACACTCAAGAAGCACCAACAGCCTACGATCGACTTCTATCGACGCCCACCGACTCCAAACACATTAGGCACCCGGTCGTAACGATTGCCCTCGTGGCAACGAGTACAGTAGGTGGTGTACATTACGGGGACGCAACCGCAGCGGACGCACCATAAGGTACACGGATGGACGGCTTCAAGAATAACATCTGCTGCAAAGTCGTGATGGGACAACGCACAACCCAACAAAACATTTATCGCACCAATCTCGAAGGTCGTCGAACCATTGTGGTGTTTGCCACGTTCTGGAATGCCGACCATACCTCACGCAAGACTGGCGCTACCTACTATTTGAATACGTATTTGTATGGAACGTACGGTGGTGCGTGCATGACCTCGAGGGAAAACATCTACTACTGCGGTATTCGTTCACCAGATCCACGGCTGGCAGACACGGCCTACATACGTTGAAACCACTCTTGTTTCGACATAGAAAGACGAAACACAGCTTAAACACAGACGTCACACGGCTGGTTCCCAGTTCGCTCGTGGGTGTCCAGTCGCTCCCGATTTGATGGGGACGTTACTTCACCAAGATTTCCACCTGAACGATGCATCGAAGGGTGTTTTCAAATTCTAGCGAAATCAGGTTGTGATCAACGCTGCGTCAGAACAAAACACTTGAGTCTTTAGCTTGCACCCTAAAAAGCAAAGAAAACGCTTGAGGTGGGCGTGGCCAATACATGCCTCATCGAGACGGAAGGTACAGATGGTAAACTGGCTTCAGTTGTATTCGAGTAGATCAATCGTCCCATCGGGGAAACGTGTCGATTCCTATATTCTGGTGAATTGAAAGTCTGGCCCACTTTTATCTAGTGGAGGCATTGGGGCACCTTCTGCACAATGACGTTCAAGACATCACATGGGTGGAGCTGTGATCTCCGTACATACGAAAACTGGTATGCCACTAGATTTTCTTTCGAAGGGAAAAAGTACACCGTCTAATAATGTCACAGTATACCGGCGTGCACGTCTACCAACCCCAAACAGGCGACATCCATGCGGGTTTCACTATATTGTTGCAACGTGGGCCGTACTACATTGACGACGTTGACAAGGAGCGCATATATATCCGTGGCGTTGATCCCTTTGAAATATCAACCGACCGCCTGTTTTCACAGTCACGTCGGTTTGTATCTTTTCAAACCTCGAGGTAACAAAACACTATACTGAATAGTCGGCGGCCGATGGTCGTGGACATGAAAAAAAACATCGTGCAAACCTTTGGCAAGCGATACCCGGTGTCTCAATACCTAAATTTTGCGCCGATGCTGCCTCGTGTCAATTAATGTTTTCCTCGTTCCGTACTTTAATTTGAACGAAATCGATCGAGCAATATCTAAGCAGTGGCGGGTATATATGTTTAGCCTTTGGAAAGTGTTTCTCGCTTTCCTAGCAATGTGCAGCTACCAACACACCGCCGACATTTCCCGACAAGTCCGATAACCTGCAAAAAGCAACCATTGGGGCACGTACGTGTAAATGTCGAGAGCAGTCATGATACAGCGTACTTGTCACACTTTACTAAGTAGTGCTATATGGGACCAGATTAACGGCATGCAGGTCGTGCAGGTAGACATCATCATTATCCTAACGCTATCGCGACGCACCTCGGTGATGCTCAGCCAAACGTCGGTGTTCCACTTAGGGTCGTACAGGCAAAGGGTGCTCCATGAATAAACGGCTCTAAATACAAGTTTGGGTTGTATTCCTTTTCTTCGTGTATGAGGTAACCTAAGTTCTGGAGCACTTCATCAGTTAGTTGCTTCTAACTAATTTTTGCCTTTTGGTATCGTTCATTTTGCAGAAGAAGGGATTAATGAGACTCGAACGAGTGCTGGTGAAAACACCGGCAGAAACTGGGCCATGGCTTTTTTGCGATTGATTGTTGATATCCTCTCTAACCGCGTGTATATCATACTACTAGTGATTTACATTCGTGCTTCGTAATGGGCTCAATATTTCACACAAAGGCGCCATTGCCATGCTATCAACTCTATTCCATTGCACATAAATATTCCATCGTCCTGCCACAAGCAGGTAAACAATATATTGTTTGCCAATCTCTGGAACCAAACACGACAATACTGGTCTTTTCTACAAGCAACTGCTCGGTTGTCCTGCCACATGGCGGTGGGTACAGATACATTATTTCAACGCCTTGGAAGCACGAGAACGTTTATAGTTCTTACCAGAGGTAGTGCCTACAATCGCAGCGAAGATTGTGACCAGGATAGCGGAAGAGCGCATGGTGATATAGTCTTGTATAGGAATTAGTAGTGTGAAGTAAGGAAGGTAGTGTGTTTGGAGAAGAGGAGTGCGGAATGAGGTGGTGGGTACGCTAAGCTCGATGATGAAGGCGGACCAACACGACCGAGGGAGTTCAACGTACGAGTTATCGTACGTTTTTCGTTTCAACGACGACGCTTGCATTTCGCCCAAGAAAGTCATAATACCTTCGTCCGGCTATTTGAGAGTGCAAGTGGTCTACGATTCGGCAGGACATATAGCCGTCGCTTGCAACTTGTTGAAGCTATTTGCAAATAAATCCGGGTTTGGTGATACTCCATATCGAGCTCAGAATAGTCCATGATTTTTGTTCTGGCATAAGGGGCGTCGTTCGCTCAAATGAGGAGATCGTCGAAACGAGTGTTCCACGAAGAAAACAATACATTGCACGAACAAACACATGTTCGAAAGTTGCAACAGTACGGTGGGTCGTCGTGAATTCAGAGATAAGCAGTCTGTCCGAAAGATTGATGGGCTTAACGTCCACTTGTTTTTTCCCGTCGGTGTATCGTGCAATGTGTCACGGGAGGGCGTCACCTGTCGAAAGTCGACGGATTACCTATCGATTAATAAACATTTTATCGAACGTATATATTCACGCCAAGTGCGCACTACGTATACCCATTCATTCGCATACCGCGTGGTGTCTGAGGAAGGGATAAGCGATGATTGTGCCCACGGACTTGCTAGAGTAGAGTGAGTACTAGTGCACCGAGTTGGAACGATGTGTTGATATTCCAGTCCGGTTTGTACAAATTGAATGTCATTATGTGCCAAGTATTGAGCAGTCTTATCTCTCGCGTATTGGTGTCGTGTTCGTGTGATCCATATCCTACATCGTTTATTTGTACTACACGGGGACCTGTTTTTTCTTAGTGGTGTAGCAATGGAAACGGGGGAGGGATTAGTGACATCGTCAACATACAACAAACGATAGTAATAATTTCATGTTCCTCCCAATGACCGAGTGTACGGGACGTGGAAATAATTCCATGCGAGGTTATACAGTGAGAAAAAAGTCATACAGTAATGGATTTGAACGATGCTCCTTACATGCGCAGGTCGACTGAATCTTGTTGAATGTTGAATGATGTGGCATCCAGGACTATCGTTTGAGACGTGGATATGGGTAAGAATGTATACGTCTGAAAGAAACTCCGTCGTGCAGTTTGTTACCACGGAGCGTCGGGCTAGCCTTCATTTCGTAAGCGTTATTCATAGGCGTACTGCTGTGGCGCTATTGAGTCAGTTTCGTGGAAAATTCCCATGGACGCAGACCCGAGCCCCATTATTAGAGAGAATGCTAAATTACGGGAAGGGGGAGTCGAAGATAGTCATTCATGACTAGAGCCAGGAATATGATGAACTATCAAGTTGTTTTCAATAGTAATTTGTTGAGCATATCAAATACAAATTCAGCGTAGACTTGTGGACACTAGCCGGTCCGTTTACTGCGTGTAGCTTGTAACAACAGCACTTGGCGAGAGCAAAGTTGTGTGAATGAGTTTAATCGTGGCTGGTACTGGAGCCGTGTGCACATATATATATGTAGATATATGTTCACATGTGAATATCGTTAGTTACCCAACGTTGCTATAGCATGTCCAAGTCGATGTAATACGTATTTGTTGATATATATAATATGTTTGTGTGGACTCCGGTTCATGACCTGTGCGAACCAAGTCGAAGGTGTCCGTAACACCTTGCCGGTGCCATATCAAAGTGCTTGATACCGTGCCGTCCGCTGATTTGCACCTTGAACGGCCCAGTTGAATCTATGGACCATTACTAAATTTTCGTTGTCATCAACGGGTCTCGACCACCGAGTGCACAGATATACAGCACCACTTGGCGTAAGAATTTTTCTGATTCGCCCTTACAGAGTATAGGCCATCGTGTTTTTTATTTTAATTATAGTATAAAAAGGAGAGCATGGGGCTGACGTATTCCTAGAAGATTCACTGTGTTTTCGAAACTTTGACAGAGGGGACGAGTTATTAATACGGGGGACAATAATTAATAGGACCTACGGTACACCCAAAACCGACATATTCCCTATAAATTTACTACACATATTTGGCCGTATTTACTAGGGCCCCCCGTGAAAATATCCCATCCATTTAGTTCACGCTGTTGAAACACTTACTGCGCCGCACGTCAACGCCCGAACGTTCGTACTAATAATCGTGTTACACAACGACTGCCGAATCAATCGAATAAAATAAAATAAACACTTCGGGTTAGTCGGGTGGTCTACAATTCGACGAGACATTCCGACCGAAAATAGCTTCGTGAAACCAATTTGTGAATCAAATGGTCGCCATCAACCATATTCGTTGGAAAAAAAACATTCATATTCGTGTTTGCACAGGTGCTTCGCCTATTTACAGAGGGAAATCATCCAGAGGACGGAACCGCGCATGAAAATGTCAACATCCCGGAGTCATTGATGTTCCATAGTCTCAGCAGTACAGTATACCTAAACGCCGTAATGGCACTATTAATACTTACTATTAACAGTTGAGTACAACGCATGGTTATGGGCGTGAAGCTCAATTGATTGTCTGTCTGTGCAGAGGGAATTGTCTTAGGGCCCTTCTTAAGAACAAAATATTTTCATGATATTTCAATAGCCAAACATGAACTTGATTTGATTTTATTCGATTATCGGGGAAAAAATGCCTTCGGGTCCTCCTATCGACAAATAGCTAGCTATATTTACGAAAAAACGAATAACCCACAAGGGCCAACGAACAACAGAGGGCAACCAACGAGGAAAACGATGGCCGGTGCCCTACCCGGGGTGGCAATGGTCAGCCGCCTGTTGTTTAAGCCGGCCCGCCGAGGAGTCTGTCGCTCTTAGGTCGCCTTCGGTGGCTGGCGCAGTCCCAAATTTATATGTGTACGCAAGCAGCAGCGACGGAGACACAGCGATTGAATTTGTGAGCGAGGTCCTGACCTGTGCAATGCTCGTGGTGTTGGCGAGGCGAAACAAACTGAAAAAAATGTTCGCGACGGCCTTGTAGTGTTTTTTTGCCGCCGGGGAGGGTCTACGTCGTGGCAGGGGCCGTCCGACCTCGCCCTGCCGCTGTTCTGGTGGACCGACCTCTCGGTATTGATGGATGTAGCCTGCGATGTAGTCGACCGCACGGTTAAAGTTTACTCGACATACTTCGGTTTTACGACATGCAACGTCGAGTTGGGCAAATTCCCCAAATCGAATACCACGAAGAGCAAAAGAAGTCCCTGGAGATTGCTTGTCGGCTTCTTTGTGTTTAGTTAAATTCGAATAGAATGTCAAAATGCCTGCTTGATGATTCACTTTCGACCAATCGGGCGCAAATCGAATCAGACGAAAACGCAATTGACAGACTGTCATGAAAAACAAACCTCTCTAAGAGAAGGCCTTACTGACAGGCGATACACTGAAATATCCGCAATTAATTTGCGTCTTCTGGGCGGGTTGTAGAAGATTCATGTCGTCGATTACTGGAAAAGGAGGTAGGCACATCTGCAACCTTCGTGATGTCACACGTATTAAAAGGGAAGCCCTTCTGTCTACGTAGTTAGTTGTAAGACGGAGATCTTGCACAGATTTTAGAATAATGTTGAATTATGGTGTGGAGCTTGTCTTTTGTACTATATTCGTATAGCGTCCATACGTATTACGCTATATTCCCTACGTTTGACCTTGCAACTAGTTTGGCTCCACTGACGCCGATTATTTACTACACGATTTTCTAGCAAATTTGTGTTTGTGATGCTTCCGTGAAAAACCATTCCCAGGCCTTGTCACGCGGCCAGGAATAGTCGGTCAGGGCCGGTCTCGAAATTACATCGGGCGAGCCATACCGGCCCGGGCCGAGACGTTTCAAACGGCCATGACAGAGAATGCTTCGAAAATGTTTGGGCCGGGCTGGGCAGCGGCAATCGTCTGAAACGAGCATGGGGGGGGGGGCAGCCGTGGCACCTGGGAAATATGCGTGGTACATGGAAAGCTCGCCCTGCTGATGATGCGACCAACATCGATTGGCGTTCTTTCCTCGACCGCAGCTTATTATATCATGGTGTGTCCTACGCCTACTACTAGGACGACGTCTACCCCGCCCATTCGGTCTCCCAAGTGATTCCACGGACCAGCTCAAAACGTCAAACCTGGCGTGGGATGTACTGCTCCTACGGCAACAACGTCCGCTAGGGCTGATTTTCTGTTCGTAGTCCTTGCTACCTCACCGACGCAGGCAGCATTGTGCACTCTTCCCCTGGCTCGGCTCCGACCGAATCTATGGTGCATACTTGATGACAAACCCTCGGACAAGGGACATCCTCAGGCCGGAAGTTGAACGACGTTTACCTTCGTTTGCATAACTTGCCGACACGGCAGTGACATCTACTTCAGCTGTCTGGGAAACCTCCGTCAGTAGACCACTATCGGCGGCATCGCTGTGCTCACTCGGATGAGATGTACTGATAGCATATAGTGTTATCGCAAGAGTGGGTGTTTTGCCAGCAGCAGCAGCAGCTGCTTTTGCCACGGGTATCAGAGGACCAGGAAGAAGTGGTGTTGCTCCTGTCAGGGCGAAATCAACCAGGCTAGACCATTGATGGGGGGCATGTGTGCTCTAGCGGTAGCTCCGTAAGGCGTCATGTGATTGAGATTTACTCTGTGTTTTCTGATCGTTAGAATGCTAACTTCAACGGGGACAATTCTACAAATACTGTACGCATGCCACATATGTACATATTCGTCCTTCAACTGGCGCTCGGTGAGAAATCAGCGATGTTTTCTAAGGTTTTGGCGACAAATACGATACCTCGTTTGTAGAACGCCTCTGATGTGGACCAGAAACAGCTCGATCATGGGCTCCGAAAGAAAGCGACACTAGACGCACACAAACAACACTGAAACCCATAGGCGTGACGTTTCGGAACAAGAAATTAAATTGGCCGGCCCGAGGTCCAGCCGTCAAAAACACTGACAGGTCGATATGTTTGAATATGCCGGCTCGCCCACAGCTCGCCTTTACATGGACCTCACTAGCAATGTAATTTTCCGGCCCGGGTCGAGGTTGTTGAAGCTATCATCGACCAGTACGCGCCTGGACCGTCTGATATCGTCATTGGCCGGGATGGGCTGCAGTTTGCCGAATGTACTAGGGGGGGGGGCGGCCGGTCGCGGCCTATAAGGTGCAGTAAGAATGGGCCGAACAAAGCCGGCCGGAGCGACGAAGCTTAAACCGGGGGCCGCCCACCAGCGTCAGTCACTCACAAGCTATGGTTATTTACAGCCCGTGATGATGGCTTACGGACAACAGCACTGGCGAGTTCCATATACTCGGAATCAAGCTTCGGCCTCCCTTGACCAGTCCCTAGTTGCTTGAAACGCTTACCCGACAGAAAGTATGGTCATGGTCCCAACCGTTTCGTTCAGACCGGTGAACAATTTTCTGGTCCGCTTTGCATTACATATTTCCTCATCATGCCGTGCACCGAAGCTTTCAAGTACTCGACGTCGTTGCAATGTGAAATTTACCATATTCACACTGTAAATCATCGCAAGAGGGGCGTTGGCTGCCTTGACTTCGTGCATGCAGGAGCCGGGATAAACCCACACGAAGGTTCGTATTACGTACTCTGTGCACCTCGTGCGTAAGAAATCGTTGGGCCAATGTAGTGCTGTAGGTTCTCCGTCGTAGACAAGCAAACAACACGTTCACTCGCTGGGGTACTCAGAACGGTGCCATACGTGACAACGTGTGCTTAGGCATTGTGTTATCCGAACCTGTCGGCGGGTAGTCACCTTGGATGCACCCCTTTGTGAGGTGTCACTGGTGCATTTGTAGGCCGTAACAAACGACCGGAGTAGGGGATTTCGTGTTTCAGGCGAGAGGGACACCTGGCTGTAGTCAGCGGCTGAACCGCAACAAATTGTCAATCCTCACCGACTACGTTATACAGCAGAGTGTCTTTTTCACCCACAGCCGGTTACGAAACGCAGCAGGTAACCCATCCGACCTACAGCCGCCTATGAAACACAGCAGAGTGTCATTCAGACCTACAGAAGAGTGCCGATGCTATACCTAAGGATAGTTTGCTGTCGCAGCAATACAGTTTTGGACCGAGGCACATACATTTCATCAAGTGATCCGCATGTATCGTTTTCGCGGTGGATAGTGGGCATCGACACATAGAGCGTGAGAGCGAACGGCAGATGAAAACAATCCGCGTTGCCCAGCTTTTACACAGGCCCATGAAATACTCGCTTCTGGTTCAAGTGGTTTGTCGAGAACTTTACATGAGCGATTTTCCCGTCTAAACACATTTATCTTGCCCGTTGGCCCTGCCAAGAGAAAACGTGATAAAGCGTTCCTAACATTATATAAAAAGTTGCCTTGTGCCGGTCTATAAAGAGGAGGTGAATATTACCTGGATCGTTCGCGTCGTCGTCACTAGCTTGGATGCCAACCTGCTACCCACTGGCGGGATGCGAAATAGTACCAGTCCGGATATTTCATCGTCAAGGACCTTACAATGATTAAGCGTAATTTGATATGAACATGACAGTGTAGCAGTCATTGCAGTGCTACCCTGTAATTTTATCCTGGTGAAGCCCTGGTAGTCTCAGAGTGGGTATTTCCCAGTAAGGTATTTTCCCCCGTTAATAGTCCCCACCTGGTAGCTATGATACTGGAAGGTCAATGTCGTTCTCACCAGGAGCTAGGATTCAACCATTTTCTCGACTAGCGAAATACTCCAGCGTGAACAAGGTAAGGATAGATCGTCGTACACTGATGCAATAATACCGTTTACAACGATTGCATACATGGAACGGAGATTGGCATGTAGTTGTAGCTTCAGCTCTGCCGACCAATTCCACACACAGATGTCGCTGCCAATCGGAGACCATAAGACAGCTGGGGTGCAGGTAGTGTCTACTTTTGCGCTGGTCATTACAGTATCGGCAGTTTACGTTGTCAATGGTTGTTGCTCTGCTCGTCAGAAGCTTGAAGAGAGCCCTATATCCATCATTCTCAGCTTTCCACTTATTATGTCAATAGCCGATTAGGTCAATTTAGGCTGCTAATCTGTGGAGGAAGTAACCGTGTACTCTAGCGGACTTTTCAACAAAGCCCAGAAAAGTCTCAGTCGTGTGACCCTCCATACAGAATATCTCGAAATGGCAAAATTCTCGGCGTTTGTTGCAGTTATTGTTCGTGCGTACGTAGTAGTTGGCGAGCTATAGCGTAGTTGTTGATCTCCTGAAGACCTTACATGCAGTCGTGTTGTTCACTTGGGAGACAAGGAGGTCTGGTCTATCAGTGGGAATCTTCAATCTGAAATGGCTCCTACGCATCGGTTCACCCCCACAAGGCATATTCTACCCGATATGATCGTCCGAGTTAAGAACGGGATCGCCTTGGTGACGAGTTTTGAAAATTGAAACACCCAATCTTGACGGAAATGTTGACTCGCAAAATGCCGACAGGGTATATTGTGCAGGCTCACGCCCATGCTGATCTTGAAAGCTACGGCAGCGCTGGTAGAGTTGTAACGACGTGTATGTCTTTAACTTCGATCTAAGAAACCTTCAGCTAAGCTCATTTGTTGAATATATTATAGTTACCATGACGGAGTCCTCCTTGGAGTCACATTCGGGGTCGAAACACGGCTCCAACTTTCTTACGCTGTCGCAGCTTTATTAGAAGAGGGAAGAAACTTCGACCCCGCCTCCAGAATTGTCTCGTGAATTTGGTTGCCGTAAAATGTCCGGAATCGGCCCCCTCTCGCCAGTTGTATATTACGGTTTACAATTTTTATATCACTCGACAAGGAACTTCCCTCGTCATACGTCCTAGTCCTTGTTTCGGATATCGATTAGAATGGTTGAAAATACGTCTCTACGTCGGCCAATTCGCTTCGGACGTTTACCCAAAACGATGCCAAGACTAAGTCGTCCAAACACCTCCTTAGCGGCGCTGGAATAAAAAAAAACTAGGTGGCCCTAGTTTGAATTTACAATTTAATATAACGGCGGTGGTTTGGGCCCGAGTTTTGCATTGGTCATCCGTTTGTAGGACGATATTCGTGGCATGGGAGCGTGACTGCACGGAAAACGTTCTCGATATGACGTCAAGCATGCTATTTTTGTGTTGCTCCAAATCGTTGAGGTACGAGGTCTGCCAGAGTGCGTCTTCGCCGTTCACCACGTTAGGCCTGTTCAGTGTCTTGATAAGGTGAGCCCCTTATTGAAATACTGACATAACATGAGATATGCAAGAGGGTCTATTCTCGGAAACATCTAACGACAGCCGTGCCTGCCACGTCACAATATATCACGGTTGTTGACATCGTCAAAAAACGGAAATGGTGCAACCCGAGACACCATGGTTGCTTGTGCCAACGTAAGCAGCCGTCACAAAAACAGCAGAAACGTTGTTCACGTAAGCAAGGTGTAGTCACAAAATCATTGGAATTCAACGAAATCGAGACGAAAAGACTGTTAACGTGAGTAAAACCCATTTTTTTTCATGATACTGTAAAAAAACAACCTGGACACGTGCACTGATATCTCACAAGCCAATTAGGTAAAGACGGTTACGTTGATATGTCTCATTTAACGCCCCATTGACTACAGTCTGAATCTCGAAAGTGTGAGAAAGACTCATGCAGCATTTCCACACTGACGATCTCTCCACAGAGCTGGTTAACCGTCGGATCAGCACAGACAATTTCGGGGCCTTCAAGGGGCAATCATATGTACTACGTATCATCGACTCACTCCTATTCCAGCTCATCATCTCCATATAATAACACGAATTACGCCTCGATTGCCAGATCCCCTTTTTGTAAGTGCTCTGAGGCCTCACACCGTTCGAAAATTTGCCTCGATACTCGCACTAAGATCCATTCTGTCTTCAACAAATACCAAACAGCTCATGATCGATTCGCATCATGGCCAACCAACTCGACACACACATAGCATTAAACCAGTCGCATCAAAAGCCCTTTCCGACGATGAGAAATGTTCGCTGCTTCAAACACATTGTGGGACAACGCACAACGTCGCAACAAATTAGACGTACTGAACACGAGAGACCGTTAAAAACATTGTGGAGTGTGTCACATTCCGAATTATCTGCTCAGGGAATGCCAAGCTCATGCCCCGCAGTATGAAGGCCCCGATACACCTGTGCGGCCTAGAGTAGGGTGCGCACGACCCTGACGGAATGAACCCACTGGACTACTCGTTCGTGAAACTGTAGAGGTAGCGCACACTGCCAGCCCACGTTGAAGGCACTCTGGTTTGGCCGCAGGAAGACGATACACGTATTGAAAACAGACTGCATATGGCTGTTTCCCAGCTAGCTTGGAAGTCTCCAGGTCCTTCGGGTGGTATCGGAGCGTTACTTCACCAAGATTTCCACCTGGAATGTGCATCGGAAGGCGTGGAGGAATTCAGCGCAAAGAACTTGTGAAAACCGCGTCGTCAACACCAAACATTCAAGTGTCTTGCACATACATGCGCATTTTATGATGGGCAGCGAAAATAAAGATTGCGGTGGACGTTGGAATACAATTCCCTCATCCAGAGTGTAAATGCGCGTATGCGAATGGCTTCAGCTGAATGAGAGGTGATAAAGAAATATATTTCGAGGAAACGTGCCGATACATATATTCCGGGGGTTCAAGGTTCTTGCAAAGTTCTATATCCGGTAGTGCAGACCTTGTCGCGCCCTCCTCACCACGACACGTCGTTGATGTCCAAGCTGACGCGAGATATTTGTTTGTGATCAAACTCCCATGTGCGATATCATTGAATTCCCTCCGTCCCAGATACGTCGTCGAAAAGGCAGTTCAGACCACACTGGTATGAGCCCTAGGGTTTTCATGGATTTGTATCAATTTGCTCATCGGAAAACGAGTACACATTTAGCTTGTTGGGGGGTTTATTTATGTGCCCCTGTCATTGCACAGCAGCATGCATGTTTATACCCAATATATGTACTTTAGAGGTTCACCCCTTTTTTCTGAGGCTCCAATGTCTCTCGAAAGGTATAATACGGAATCCAACAGGGATATAATTACAAATACGACTGATGATGCTTTAAACATCTCGTACGTTTGCTCTCTGCCCAACAATTTTGATCAAAAATACATAGGCTTCCTTGAAATGGTTTCCGTCAAGGGCGCCGTGATGGCTCAGAAAGTGTAGTCCCCGAATGCGATACCTTTTTCGTAGAACGCTTCTCAATGTGATCCGATTGCAATGAAAAACGTCGCACGCAGTCTGTGTGAACTGGTCCGACAGGACGACGCCCCGTCCGGCCGTGAATACTCGTTCACAAGATTCAACATTGAAGAGCAAGCAGGCGCTGGATTGTGAAAACATGACCACTACTCTGGTCAGATATTTTTGGCTTGAGTGGTAGTCCCTGAAAATGTTTAGCTTGATATTTCGAAACAAACCTAGCGGATGTTTGCTGGTCAAATGTTGTATTGCTGTGTTTAAAGTCCCTAGTTTCGGATATTCTTATCCTGGCAGGTCCTTTCAAACTATCATGCAGTTAGGTTTTGAGGCTTCCGTGATATTGCACGGTTATACGACTCGAGCCAGATATCTGTTGGTGGAATAAAAATATTTTTAGGTTAGCACACTGATCAAACCCGGTCAGAGGCTAAACTTACAGCAAACGGTAATTTTTCAGCGTTATTCAAACGCCGTAGACGACAACCTGCTCGCCGGTTTTCAATGAACCTTAGCAACCATGAGGTAGGCCCCTAGTGGAGTAAAGGTGTATATAGTGTTTGGTGTCGAGCCGAAAACGGCCGGACTATAATGGGCGTCCACCTTGCGGTGGACTGTTTGCCAGGCTTACTTCCCCGTCGTTTCAGCCATGACCACAGTCTTTGCCAGCTTGCCTTGTGTCCAGGGGGTGTGTGCTAGTTAATCATTTTTCACGACGGTATTGTTGGGATCTCAAGCATATAATTGTTCAATTAAATAGGGAGTGGTCCATGGCACAGTCTACTAGATGCAGGTCTGGTTCAACGAAGTTTTTAGAACATTTACAAGACCATACCCAGGTGAAAATCTAGCAGAGATCGTTGTAGGGTTTCGTGTATACTACCTACATTACATGCCTATGATTGGTTTTCGAATGTTCGTTCATCACCATATATTTGATATGTTATTGCAGTTCGTTCTTCGTGTTTCTAGGATGTCAGTGTCAAACATATTACAAGCAGATATGCGGTTGGTCTGCTAACGTACAAAATGTCCGGTGGATGGTAGCCGTGATGATTTTGTTTTAGGCACAAGTGGCAGTTGGTGATAACGGTGCCTTGAATGAGGCACAACAGGAGAGGCTGTTGTAGAACAAATAAGAGAGATATGTGGTCGAGATATCGTACAAGTTGAAGCCGGCATTTTACGTACGTCGTGGCCAGCTCTCTGCGATACAGTAATGCAATTGAGAATACTCAGTGCTCCCGGCGTCAAACAGGGCGCCAGAGGACGATACTAGTTTATGTCTGGTCCACGAAGTTATATCCGGTGTTTGTTTATTTTGATCTCTAGCAAGACTATTCTTGTATGTACGCCTTATACTATTGCCGCACTTACCGCTTGATGGTTCTTACATGGTCGGTGTTTACGGGCACGCGCCGATCTTCGTTCGCTTCTCCTTCGTCTAATGTGATTCCAGTGTTGTGTCCATCTTCATTCAAACACGTTTAGTTTTCGCTTCTCACGTTAGCAGTACTGTAGAATTTACGTCCTCTTATGCCCGCAATCCTTCGTCACTAACTACAGGAGTACGGGAAAACCAGTCGAGCGTGAACCCGCCGCGACGAAGCCACACAGACCACCGTGGCGAACTCCCCCTTACCGTATCGATGGCGTCAAAGTACGTTACATGGAGGCATGTATGGTATCGGGGGCCGGAAGTGTGGCGTAGGTCATACCCGTAAATATATTGGAACCCCGGCTACCCCAAAGCGTGTATGTATACAAGACTTCTTCGGTATGGGGCAACATCATTTTCGTGCATGTCTATACATGATGAGCCTTTAGGGAGTATTCATTTTTATACAACATTATGTGCCATGCTGTAACTTGAATAGGTGCGAGAATTGAGTTCATCTCACGTGATCTCCACATACATGTACGAAGGAATTGCGCTACAACGGTGGAGAAGATCGAATTGTATGTGTGTCAGCACTAAACCATGGTGCTGCAACGAGGACAACAATACATTGGCACCGTTTACACGTAGTCTATATTTCGTGGCCTTGGCACCACGCAAGCATGCAGCAGTCCCTTCCGGTAAGAGTCATGTGGGGGCATGTCTGCTACGTTACCATGACAGTTAGCGGTGACACACAAATAACAACGATGGTCGTGGGACTTACAAGCGTTCTCGTGACCATTTCTCACGCGCGATGCTCATTGCCACAGCGTCGAATTGTTTTGGAGAGGTTGCAAACCTTGGGCGAATCCCGTCTTAAACGCATCTTGTTTTGGGTATGAAAGCGGTCGGTGGAGAAAGAGCAGTGCTCTTGCCCTGTTTATCACGTTATTAAGAATCTAATTTATTAAAGCCACATTTGTTTGCCATCGATCTAGATCCATAGGCGTGCATACAGGTTAAGTGTTTATGCATTGATCACAGCGGCATTGTTTGTATTCCTAATTCCAAATTGTCCACATTAAATGAAACGGGTCTAGAGCGGGGTGTTTTAGATGCAGGTTCGGTTTAATGAAGCGGATAGCCACGTTCACCGGACCATACCCAGATTAGAATCCAGCAAATCGCGTTTAATATTTATATGGGTAGTACGGACATATCGATGATTTGTTTTATCTTGTTCGTTCGTCACCATTTATTTGCTAAAATGTAGCTGTCAATCGTTGACGTATTCATATCTTTAATGCTGAAACACTTTCCAAGGAGATATGCGGCACGTCTAGCAGCGTACAAGTATGCCTGATGAAAGTAGTCGTGTTCCTCCAGTTATACCCACACGTCGCATTAGCTGACAACGGCACCTTGAAGTAGGTCAAACGTGAGAGGCGGTTAGCGAACATTTATTAGCGATGCAATAAGGGGGCACGAGGTACGTGAAATTTGGCCTCCTACGTGCTTCAAAGCTAGCTCTGTGCTATACAGAGTGCTTAATGCAGTGCGCCAGGTGTTCAACGGAGTGCCGGAGGGCAACACCTATTTGTATCCGACCCACCGAATGTTATCCGGGGTTGTTGACTACGTTTTAATGCACGCCTTAGCAGTACCGCCGGACACGCGGCTTGAAGTTGCCTACATCCTCGATCACTACGAGCGGGCGCGGAACATCGTTTGTTGCTTGTTCGTCGAAAGTATTTCCTGTGAATTATTTCTCTTCAGCTAAACACGTTTTTGTTTACATTTACGTCCTCCACGAGCCGACATCTCCGGTCACTGCGGGCTTGCGCGAAGACAAGGTGGGCGTGAGCCCGCCGCGGCGAAGCCACTCAGCTCGATGGGTGGAAGCTTCACTTGAAGTATCTATAATGCTAAAGTATGTGGTATGGAGGCACGTATGGCACCGGGGGGTAGATGCTTACAACAGCACATGCCCGTTTCAAGGGTTGAACCGCAGTTCCTTACAACGTTTAAAAGTGTATCACACATCATCGGGGATGAGCAACGTATGTGTTTGTGCATGCCTGTACATGCGTCGGTTTGTGGGTATGACGTTAGTCAACATCTCTCAGGGAGTGTGACCTCATTGCGTTTGAGTAGTGAGGTGGATGTCATGGAATCTCCACACGTACGTACGAAAATAACCTCCGCTACAATGGTGCAGTAGATCAGGGTGAACGCGTTTCAACGTCAAAGGGCCGCATTCATGCGGTTCTTATAACGAGTACAAACCACATTGGCAACTTGATCAAGTAGCGTACGTCTCGCAGTTTTTGTCCTACGCCAACATAAAGCAGTTTTTTGCTTTTTGGTTCGCGTGGGAGCATGCCTACTAGGTTACCATGAAACCAAGAGGTGACAAACGTAGTAAATAGGAAAGATTAGCGGCCGATATTCCTGCACCTGACAGAAGTTATCGGTATCACCTATGGCGATTGAGGCCCATTGTCTTAATATGTATTTGGTTTGCGCCGCCGCTACTCTTTCTTGTGAGAATCCCATGTCGGCGGAAAAACGAGATAAATTTTCGTTATTAAGCACTGTAATTTGAACAGAATCGAAGAATCAATAGTTTGTTTCCCACCGATATGGATCTTTTGTCGCGAATACTGGTTAGGTCGGTCATAATCTGCTAACCTGGTTCGCCCCGGGCATCGGCGAGCACACAGCCGTCAAATTTTGACAGACCCCATAGCCCGCAATGCAGCAATTTAAGCAGGAGGAGTGCACGTCAAGGGCAGTTTCAGCAGCTCCTACTCTGCCTGTGGAACACTACGCTGCCTGCCATATGGGACAGTACAGAGGCACGCATGTCAATATCTGGAACCCAACACAATTATCCTGGAGCTATGTGGACGCACCTCCGTGATGCTCAGCCAGACATCGGTGTTCCACTTAGGGTCGTAGAGGCATAGCTTGAGCTCCTCAGTCTCGTCGGTGTACAGGTCATACGTCTGGAATCCGTTCGTGTTGCCGCTCGACGAGATGGTGCTGTGGTAGTCGTGGTTGTCGAACACGTCCAACGTTCGGGTTCTAGACGTACCCAGGTGGAAGGCGATTCGAATCTTCTCAATGTCCTGGGGTTCCTCGAAGTAGTACGTGATGCAGCAACCGTCGTCCTTGTAAGAGCTGCCGAGAATGTTTCCCTGGCACGACCAGCGAGAGTTGGCCCAGATATCGTTGTCCCGGGTGTTGTCCGGTACGCAACCGTTCGGGCTGCAGCCACTCCCAGACGTCCGTGTGTCGTACCCATTGGCCTTGACGTCGACCCAGGTACGCTCGCTCGCATCTACCAGGGCTAATATGTTCACGTTGTGACACGAGTAGAGGGAAGGCACGTGTGTGACGTGGTTAGGCATGTGTGTCTTGTTCCGAAACCCTTTTCATCTGTGTGCACTAAGTTGATGTACGGAGTACAGCGTGGAATAGTCTACATAAAAAAACATGGTTTGGTAATATATGAACTTCTTTAAATACTATCGGGAGGTTCACATTAAAAACTATACCCTTGTAGGTAAACACTTTGATAATATCTATGATGCTGTACACATCCATGTGACGTTAAATACTGACTACATTAACGCATTTTGACATTTATGTTCCTCGGCTATGAAGACATATCGAAACGATGGGGGCTTGAAGACGCAAGGTACTCTATAAATATGAACGCGTGTCTTCGTTATTCGTCGAAACGTGTTGTGCGCGCCTAAACAGCACACCAATACGTCGGGAGAGGTCCGGCGTCTATGTCAATGCCAATTGAAAAGGATAGCATTGCCCGGCAATACTGTAGATATATTTGTGAGCTACTTCACAAACAAAGTGAATTGCGCGAAACAGGTCGATATCACTCCTCACGATTACACCGGTGACCGGGTTCGATCATTTACGGCCATACTATGTATACGCCAGGCGGGGGTTCCCTCCATGTTCAGCCACGTAAGACAAGCTACGGACCTGGTTCTTGCCCTGGTGCTCCGTGCATATACGGCTCCCAATACAATGCTAAAAACTATTTCGTTTGTTTATTTGTGAAGAAAGCTACGGTTGGTTGTTGACCAAAGCATCAATACCATATTACCGAAAATGGTCGCTATGAGTCGTGTACATGGCCTCACGGATCGACACGCGCGCCTTGAAACCAAGCACGACAACATAGACTATTTTGTTTCTGAATTGTTCTTACCTGAGGTAGTGCCAACGGCGGCAGCGAAGATGGTGGCCAGGATAGCGAAAGCACGCATGGTGATAAAGTGTTGGGTAAGCGTATGCAGTGTGAAGTATGAGGGGTAATGGCTTTGGAGAAGGGTGGTGCGGAATGAGGTGGGTGGGTACGATAAGCTCGTTGGTTTAGGTGTGGAAAAAATCTGGAGATGTTTCTCCCTCGAATATTCTAGCTTTTGGAGTTGTGCCACCGACGCCCATATTTTCCCTAAAAAGCCACAACAAAATAGTCGGGTTAATTTAACGCCCTCTACGATTTTTCTGGATATATATGCCGGTCGCTCACAACTTCTAGAGGAAGGGATCCAAGCCTGAGTGATGTGACCCACCAAATATTTATCAAAAGAACCCATGATATTCGTGGTTGCACACGGTGGGTCAGTCCTTGAAATAAGGAAAACGTGGGGACGCTATAACCACAATCTAAATTTCCGGTCTGTCCGAAATGTACTATAGACGCTAACTTATTTGTTGTTCCGTCGATGAATAGCGCGATGTGTTGCGGGAGGGCGTCACCCGTGGAAATCCGAACGATAACCCTTCAGGGTAAGTTTCCTAACATATATATCTGTACACATAGGTGCGCACTACGTATGCGGATTCGCAACCTGCATGATTCTTTACAATGTACATACGGACAGATAGGCGATTATTGTCCCCGTGATCTGAAACAGGGAGTTTTACTGTATAAATATGACGCCTGGTTTTTCACCGTTATAGAACAAATTAATGTTCGTTCGTTCCGTACCAATGTTTCCACATATATATGACGACGTGTATAGGACTGTGTGGTCTTTAGTATCTTGGCATAGTGTTCATGTGTTCCACCTTCTAATCCATGTGAAACTGTTGGATTGTTTTTCGGCTTGGATATAGTGGTTGCACCCACAGAAGAAACAAAGGCGAATATTTGAAACGTGCAACTTGCATGATGACGTCAAATCAGTGAATTTCCTTTTGCATGCGCGTCTCGACTCAATCTCCAGGCATGTTGCCTGATGTAGCACCACGAATGACCATTTCAAAATGGGGGTTTGGTAAGATGCATATTCAGGAGAAGCTCCGTCGTGCCGTGTGATATCATGGGTCGTCGGCCTTACCTTAACCTCGTATGGGATGTATATTCGTATACTCTGACGTAAAAAATCAGTACCGTCCATGTGTGAAAACACTATAATCATCAAGATGAATTTGAAATCAGAGGCGATGGGGTGGTGTGGCAGGGGGGGGGGGTATGCCTTCCCTGACTTTAACGAATAGTTGTGGTAGTTATATTTTGCTGTGTTTGCGGAATATTTTATCCATACGAGTACTACAAACAAGTTTCGTGTAGGCATTTGACAACTAACTCTCGGTCCAATCACGGCGCGCAACTTACCGCAATAACACCGGTTTAAGGGAGCACAACTTGTGAGCATGGCAAAAAAAGGTGTAAGTCGTACTGCTACGGGGGGGCATAGTAAACAGGACCTACGGTACAGACAAAAATCTTTGTATTTACCTATTTTTACTAACAAGTACCAGGTATATAAATATATCCCTATTTGCTTTGGTCCACCATTCATTATAGAAGAGTATACACATATGTGTGCATGTATGTATGCCAGCAGTTTATGACCCTCCGCTGTCAAGGCATGTTCAACTCGATATGTTTAGTCGTTGTGTTATATGCTACAGAATAGGTTGACTCCGCTTCGTGGCGGGCGGCAACTATTTTGACGATGTTGGTGCTGCCAGGCTAGCCGATTCGGCTATCTGCTTGACGCTGTCGGTCCCTCTATTTGACAATCCATTGAATATACGAATTGAGGCCGTTTTGTTCCATTCGGGCACATCGTCGTGTTTGTTTCTTCATTAGTTGGGCTATATAAAAAAAACTACTACACGTACATTCGGCACCAATTGGGGTATGTGTTTAACTTGTTTTCCCTTGCGACATACACACCTATATTTTTAGTATGACGATTGACTACATTGAAGCGAGCATCACCAACATTCTTATACGTAATAGGCTATGGCATTCCTTGACCTATCACTGGTGTCGGTCAATCCTCCCCGAGGAGATGTCTTGAATACCATAGTTCAGAGTGGTGAACAAATTAGGGTACTGCAATCTAACGGCATAAGGTGCCTACGTACGTCTTAGGTTGTACGAAGGCGAGCGTGGATCCTCGAGGAAATGATGTGTAATTTCTTCGGGGTAATATTTCTGTTGATGGTCTACGATGCTGAGCCGTAGGAAACAACTTGTTGCAAACAATTTCCATCCAGAAAATTTTGTGACCAACCATGTGTTTTTTTTTAATAAACCATGATGTTTTGTTCTTTGAACCGGTGTGTCGCTTGTTTCAAGAAGGAAATCGTAAGACGACAGATCGTGCAACTGCCCCTATCTCGAGGGGAAATACCATCCATAGCCTCACCAAGTCTGCAGTTCGCTGTTAAGGTATTTGGAACTTTTTTGTGCGACATATATATGGCTATGGGTTTGAAGCACAGCAGTTGGTTTCTGTCTGTCTTTAGGACTTTTGTTGCGGGCGAACGCTATCCGTAAAAATCGGGACAAGGCTTCTTTCAGGCGCCTTCCTGGCATCCATATCCACGCCAATTACGCAGGACGCATTGACATTCGCGATCTGCGTGATTTGCTAAGTACCGAAAAGCCAGGTGTTTTTCTCACAAAGTTTCAAGACGGAGTTCTTGCGTCCTCGTTTTGGGATAGGGTCATTTTGTCGTCATGAATGGATCTGTGTTGTAAATGATTATTATTTGGGATGACTTTCACGCCCTCCGTCTTTTACTCTTTACAAGGTTCCCCTTCGCCACGTGGATGGCATGAAATCTGGGGGGTGTCGCAAGTTGAAAAGTGATCTGAACCTATTTACCGCCTTGGATCTGTATGATCTGCAGGATATGTATGATATTCCTGCGTGGAATCTGTGTGATCTGAACTATCTGTACATATTAACCGGGAGGAGGTCTGCACGATTCGCAGGATCAGTATGATCTGCAGGAGTTCTCTAGGAATGATCTGGAGCACCTGTAAAAGCTGGATACTTCACACTTGTTTCAGCATGTTTGGCAACAACAGGAGCAGCAAGATAAGCAACCGCATGGCACGGGCAAAAACAAAATACGGGTACCCGTAAGAAACGCAACCTGTGCCAGCAACAGCAGTAGTGGTAGCAGCTAGACCGCGATTGTGTGTAGTAGCAGTAGCGGCAGAAACAACAGCAGTAGCAGAATGGTAAGCAAACAGCGTGACACGGGCACATTGTAGAAAATACGGAGAACGCTCGGCTACTACAGCAATACACGCAACGCTATTCTTGAACGGGGTACGAAGGTCCGATAATTAAATGATGAGTCGCCGAGAGATACTCGAAGCAATCTACCAGGTATAGTACGTACGTGGTGAATACGGGGTTTTAGCATGTTTTGTGTCCAAGCAGTTACGAGCACACGAGCACTGTCAGCAGCAGCAGCAGCAGCAGCAGCAGCATCAGCAGCAGCACTCAGCAGCAATCGAGCAACACCCGATTGTAGCTGCACTCTTCCGCCTGTTGTTGCGGTTCTTCAACAGCTACGTACTGCTCGAGAAGCACTCGAGCGCATAAGCATGAGTAGGTCAGGATTCCCAAAACCGCGAAAACAAAACACGGGACCACGATCACTCGATTGCTGAAGCGCAACGAGCACGAGACAAACACGAGCACGGCGTGGCCAAGCAATCACGGACACACGCGCACTCAGCAGCAGCAGCAGTAGCAATTGTCGCCACTCGTATTCCTGCTGTTGCAGGTATTTTACTGTTGCGGACTGCTCGAGCATGACGAGCCTGAGCAGCACGAACTCGAGCTGACGTTGCATTTTCAGCGGGAAGCGGGGAAAAACGATTTTTTTGCAGCTAAAAAAACGAAGAGACGGGCAGGTTTTCAAGCCCCTGTATGGCTTTTCGAAAGCGAAACACCATCCCCTAGGTTGTTTGCCACGTGACGTGATTCTGAACTTGAAGAGCATGTGCCACGGAACCCAACCGAATTCAATCCTTGCATCGTACTGTTCACGCCACCCCTCTGTACACCCCGCAGCTGGAAGCACAAAACATAACCCGCGGCCAAACAAGAAATGTGAACCGTTTCGGAAAAATCCGGCCATTTGGTACTAAGCATTATTTTGCAATTTTTTTGTCGCTCACTAGTCTACTAAGTATGCACGAAACACTGAACGAATTCATATAATCACTTAATATCATAAGTGGTTGTTTGTTCATCCATCAACATTTTGTTCCAGGGCTTCTTGGAAGCCGATGGCCAGGGCCAGCCCGGCCTGGCCGATCCCAAACCTGTCATCGGACGGGCTGGGTCGGGTGGTGCAGGGCCGACGATTGTTACTCGGGACTCGCGGTATATGTTCCAAAACCGTGTTTTGCCGGGGAGGCAACCGTATATCCCGTCCAAAAAGGGTGGAAGGCGGGCGGGTTTGCGACCCATGGTATGTGCTCTCCACAATGGGTCGTCTGCTCTGCCCATGACACAGCTCATGTATTTGGTGGACCTACCCGGCGTTCAACTCGTAGCGTGTGGTGTACTACGGCTGCTACTACAAGTGTACTGCAACTACTAGTAGTACGACGTCCGTCCCGCCCATTGCATGGCTCACATGGGTTTACGGCCCGAGCTGGGACGCGGCACATAAAACGTTTACTGGTCCTATTGCTACAACGTCCGTCAACGCTGATCCGCTGTTGTTGGTGGTCTTCGTACACAATGTCCGATTATGACCTTGGTACCTGTTGTGGACTTACAGAGGACACTCATTGCCATCTCTGGGACCTAGGCAGCACTAAATTAGTACCCCGGGGGCAATTCAAACCGAACAGCTAGCAAAAACGGGATGAAATTCGCCTGGGCCGGCGACATCATGGGACCGGAAGTTAAACGACGTTCACCTTCGTGTGCATAGTTGTCGGACCGATTAGGATATATGATGCTACAGTCTGGGAAGCCGTCGACCAAAGAGCAGGTGCGGCGTGGTTTAAAAAGCTCAAATGGATGAGGTATCGAGGTCAGTAGCAGGGGTTCTTGCAGAAGCATGTGTTGCAACAGAAGTTGTAGCTGTAGCCGGTGCCACCGCAGCAGTTGGTGCTCTGATCAAAGCAAGAGGAGTTTGTGGTTGTGCGTCAGTCAGGGCAGAAGCCGACGGTCTATGGCGCTAGTGTAAAAACATTGTATGAGTAGAGGGCATATGTGCCTCGTGAATAGCCCTTTGCGGTGCGGAAGCAGTCGAACAATTGGACCCACACAAATACAATACAAAATAACAACGAAATCACTCAAGCGGACATGCGTAACCTTCCCGAACGCGATGGTACATGGACCTTGCCGTATCCCTGGGCCGTCGAATACGCTAGCCGGCCAATGCGTTTTGGTGGGCGGGTCCGTCTGGAGCACCGGTTTCATCGGGGTCGCTGCCAGTGCTATGGGCCTGGCAAGGCCGAGGACTATAAGTTTGACGGGCCGGGCCGCAACGAAGAATTTTTGAACGCTTTGTTAACCGAGCCGGGCCGGGCCGTTGCCCATCATGTGACAAATGGATGGGCCAAGCCGGGACGGCCGGCGGTGTCGATGTTGACTCCGGACCCGCCACCAAAGTTTGTCCTTGACCACGTTATATCTTGTTCAGAGTAAAACGGTTGATTGCAAAGAAAAGGAAGGACAATTTTACAATGTATAAATACACAAGGGTACCCTTGGGGATGTGTGTATCTTGAAAACCACGAGTGCGCCGCAAGGCGAAAGTATGAGCTTATCCAAGTGGGGTTGTTACCAGTATCCCACAGGTGTTTGTTCAGACTGAGTAACGAATTTTCGTCCTGAATAGGATTACACACTTCCTCCTCATGCAATGCACGAGAGCGACAAGCACTTGGCATGGTTACTTTTTATTTTCGAGTTTCCATAAATCCACTGTTTTTTAGCGTATTGTTGACTTGGACTACAGTGGGATCTGTCCATAACAGGGACTGTGGAATTTCGCCTACTGCCGGACAGTTTGTCCGAGAACATTTTGCGCCCTAGCTTTGAACGTTACCGTCGGGAAAGCAATAAAAAGGGTAGACATGAGCTTCATAGGGCATGCCCGTCAGTGTTCCAAAGCGGCAGCAGTTTCGTGTCCTGTTTCCGGGCGGACGTCGTCCTTGTTTGACCGTGTAGGTTCCGGGCTCTTGGATTCTCGATTGTCCATGATATTTTTCCCTCTGTAACACGAGCAGGAAAAACACAAAAAACTGAGCTTGCAGGCGACACCCCTTGAACCAATATATGAACACGGGCACTCTAAAGCTCAAAAGCCAACAACTCCACGACGGGTAGAAAAACAAATATGTTTTATAGCGCCCAATTGAATATAGTCTGAATCCCGAAATGGTTACAAATCCTCGTCCAGCATTCCCAATGTAATCCCCTCTCATCAAAGCGGGAGAGAGTAGAGAGTGTGAATCACTGGACTATCGTAATAAAATTCGCAGTTTTCACGGGACACTTACCCCTGAAATGTACTTGACACATCTGCTTCTAGTCTCCAATATGCCTAGAGAATGTGATATGATGCTTTGCTCAATGATCCTTAGCGACATCTACAGAAAATAATGTCTACCACGTTTTGTGGACAAAATGGCGGCGACGCGCATCAAGTACCGTGCACACGGTTAAGGCCTACCATGCCGACCCCGCCCCGATCGTGCTCTAGGGCCTCACCTAGTCTGTATTGGTGAGTCCATCCCCACACTGCAGTCCCATTTACACTTAAGAAGCACCAAACTGCTTACGATCGACTTCTATCGACGCCCACCGACTCCAAACAAATAAGGCACCCGGTCGTAACGAATACCTTTGTGACAACGATGCATACGTAGTAGGTGGTGTACATTACGGGGACGCAAGCGCAGCGGACGCACCATAAGGTACGCGGATGGACGGCTTGATGAATAACGTCTGCTGCTAAGTCATGGTCGGACAACGCACAACGCAACACAAAACATATCGCACCAACCTCGAACGTAGTCGAACCATTGTGGTGTTTGCCACGTTCTGACATGCTGACCATACCTCACGCAAGACTGGCGCTGCCTACGTTTCGAATACGTATTTATATGGAACGTACGGTGGTGCGCGCATGACCTCCATGGAAAACATCTACTGCAGTATTCGTTCCCCAGATCCACGGCTGGCAGACACGGCCTACATACGTTGAAACCAATCTTGTTTCGACATAGACTAACAGACGAAACACAGCTTGAACCCAGACGTCACACGGCTGGTTGTCAGTTCGCTCGTGGGTGTCCAGTCGCTCCAGATTTGATGGGGACGTTACTTCACCAAGATCTCCACCTGAACGATGCATCGAAGGGTGTTTAAGATTCGAGCGAAATCAGTTTGTCATCAACGCTGCGTCAGAACAAAACACTTGAGTCTTTAGCTTGCACCCTAAACAGCGAAGCGAACGCTTGAGGTGGGCGTGGCCAATACATGCCTCATCGAGACGGAAGGTGCAGGTGGTAAACTGGCTTCAGATGTATTCGAGTGTATCAATCGTCCCATCGGGGAAACATGTCGATACATGTATTCTGATGAATTGAAGATGTGGCCCAGTTTGATCTAGTGGAGGCATCGTTGGGGCACCTTCTGCACTATGACGTTGAAGACATCACATGGGTGGATCCGTTATCTCCGTACATACATACGAAAACTTGTATGCCACTGGATTTTCGCACGTAGGGGAAAAAAAGGCCGTCTAATATCACAGTATACCGGCGTGCACGTCTATCAACATCAAACAGGCGAAATCCATGCGGTTATCACTGTATTGTTGCTACGAGGGCAGTACTACATTGACGACGTTGACAAGGAGCGCATATCCGTGGCGTTTATTCCATTGAAACCTCCATCGACCGCCTGTTTTCACAGTCACGTCGGTTAGTTTCTATTCAAACCTCGTGGTAACAAAAAACTAGAATGAATAGTCGGCGACCGATGTTTGTGGGCATTCAAAAATGCATCGTGCAAACGTTCGGAGAGCGATACCTGGTGTCTCGATACTTTTTTTTGCGCTGATGCTGCCCCGTGTCAGTTCCACGTTGAACGCCTGATTTTGAGGTTAAATCAATTAATTGGTGAATAGAAAACAGTGTGTTTTCCTAGTTCCGTACTTCAATTCGAGCCAAAACCATCGACAAATATATAAGCAGTGGCGGGTATATATGTTTAGCCGTTGGAAAGTTTTTTTCGCTTTCCTAGCAATGTGCATCTACCAATACACCGCCGACATTTCCCGACAGGTCCGATAACCTGCGAAAAACTACAATTGAGGCAGTTATAACTGTCGAGAGTAGTCAGGTTACCGCATACTTGTCACACTATACTAAGTGTTATATGGGACCGGATTAACGGCATGCAGGTCGTGCAGGTAGACATCATCATTATCCTCACGCTATCTCGACGCACCTCGGTGATGCTCAGCCAAACGTCGGTGTTCCACTTAGGGTCGTACAGGCATAGCTTGAGCTCCTCAGTCTCGTCGGTGTAGAGGTCATACGTCTGGAATCCGTTCGTCTTGCCACTCGACGAGATTGTACTGTGGTAGGCATGGTTGTCGAACACGTCTAACGTCCGCGTTCTAGACGTACCCAGGTGGAAGGCAATTCGAATCTTCTCAATGTCCTGGGGTTCCTCGAAGTAGTACGTGATGCAGCAACCGTCATCCTCATCAGAGCTGTCGAGGATATTCCCCTGGCACGACCAGCGAGAGTTGGCCCATATATCGTTATCCCGAGTGTTTTTGGGTACGCAGCCGTTCGGGCTGCAGCCACTGCCAGACGTCCGCGTGTCATATCCATTGGCCTTGACATCCACCCAGGTACGCTCGCTCGCGTCGACAAGAGCTGGTATGCGCACGTTATGAGATGGGGGGAAATTAGGTTCGTGTAAAATGTGGTTGTGCTCTGTCTACTGTTTAGAACGTTTTACTTTTGCGTGTACCCTTATAATGTACTCACAGAGTACAGCATGATAGACTCTACTTAGCATTGCCCTTACTGCCTAGTTGTCGCGCTTCGAACGAATTTCCACGGAACGTTGTCAATCTATCTTTCACTAACGTACGTTTATATATCTATGACTTATAATGTACTCACAGAGTACAGCATGATAGACTCTACTTAGCATTGCCCTTACTGCCTAGTTGTCGCGCTTCGAACGAATTTCCACGGAATGTTGTCAATCTATCTTTCACTAACGTACGTTTATATATCTATGACCATATCTGTTGTGTGAACATAAATTCGACTTTCAATACTGACTGCATTGATGCAAGGGGTTTCAGCTAATCCTCCGCTATGGAGACACATACATCGCAACAACGGGCGTTTGCCAATACTACAGTACGTGCGATCAGTTTGTACGTGTATCATCGACATTCTAAACTGTGTACGGTTTCTGACAACAAGCACACCTACAGGAGAACTGAAGTTGGAGAGTAGGTTGGCTTCGTTGTTACCGCCAATTACTCGGGACACTGGTACCAGGAATAGCTCGGATAATATTTGTAAACTATTTTTCGAAACAAATATATCACCTTACCTAGGTCGACAGAAAGCGTGATATATACAGCGGTTCATACGTTCGTCCTGTTTCGAAAAATCGCTGGTACCATCTACTTTAGGTGTACACCAGATGGGGGTCCCCGCCTTCGTTAGGCATGCATGAGACGGTATGGCCACGGTTTCTGCTTGGGTGCTCCATGAATAAACGGCGCTAAATACAAGTTTGGGTTGTATTCCTTTTCTTCGTGCACGAGGTAACCTAAGTTCTGGAGCACTTCATCAGTTAGTTGCTTCTAACAAATTTTTGCCTTTTGGTATCGTTCATTTTGCGTAAGGGATTAATGAGACTCGAACGAGTGCTGGTGAAAACACAGGCAGAAATTGGGCCATGGCTTTTTTGCGATTGTTGATATCCTCTCTAACTGCGTGTATATGATACTACTAGTGATTTACATTCGTGCTTCGTAATGGGCTCAATATTACACACAAAGGCTCCATTGCCATGCTATCAACTCTATTCCATTGCACATAAGTATTCCATCGTCCTGCCACAAGCAGGTATACAATATATTGTTTGCCAATCTCTGGAACCAAACACGACAATACCGGCCTTTTGTACAAGCAACTGCTCGGTTGTCCAGCCGCATGGCGGTGGGTACAGATACATAATTTCATCGCCTTGGAAGCACGAGAACGTTTATAGTTCTTACCAGAGGTAGTGCCTACAATCGCAGCGAAGATGGTGACCAGGATAGCAGAAGAGCGCATGGTGATATAGTCTTGTGTAGGAATTTGTAGTGTGAAGTAAGGAAGGTAGTGTGTTTGGAGAAGAGGAGTGCGGAATGAGGTGGTGGGTACGCTTAGCTCGATGATGAATGCGGACCAACACGACCGAAGGAGTTCAACGTACGAGTTATCGTACGTTTTTCGTTTCAACGAGGACGCTTGCATTTCGCCCAAGAAAGTCATAATACCTTCGTCGGGCTATTTGAGGGTGCAAGTCGTCTACGATTCGGCAGGACATATAGCCGTCGCTTGCAACTTGTTGAAGCTATTTGCAAATCCGGGTGTGGTGATACTCCATATCGAGCTCAGAATAGTCCATGATTTTTGTTCTGGCATAGGGTGCGTCGTTCGCTCAAATGAGGAGATCGTCGAAACGAGTGTTCCACGAAGAAAACAATACATTGCACGAACAAACACATGTTCGAAAGTTGCAACAGTACGGTGGGTCGTCGTGAATGCAGAGATAAGCAGTCTGTCCGAAAGATTGATGGGCTTAACGTCCACTTGTTTTTCCGTCGGTGTATCGTGCAATGTGTCACGGGAGGGCGTCACCTGTCGAAATTGGACGGATTACCTATCGATTAATTAATAGACATGTTACCGAACGTATATACTCACGCCAAGTGGGCACTACGTATACCCATTCATTCGCATACCGCGTGGTGTCTGAGGAAAAGATAAGCGATTATTGTGCCCACGGACTTGCTAGAGTGAGTACTAGTGCACCGAGTTGGAACGATGTGTTGATATTCCAGTCCGGTTTGTACAAATTGAATGTCATTATGTGCCAAGTGTTTTTCCAGTCTTATCTCTCGCGTATTGGTGTCGTGTTCGTGTGATCCATATCCTACATCGTTTATTTGTACTACACGGGGACCTGTTGTTTCTTAGTGGTGTAGCAATGGAAACGGGGGACGGATTAGTGACATCGTCAACATACAACAAACGATAGTAATAATTTTATGTTCCTCCCAATGACCGAGTGTACGGGGCGTGGAAACAATTCCATGCGAGGTTATACAGTGAGAAAAAAGTCATACCGTAAAGGATTTGAACGATGCTCCTTACATCATGCGCAGGTCGACTGAATCTTGCTGAATGTTGAATGATGTGGCATCCAGGACTATCGTTTGAGACGTGGATATGGGTAATAATGTATACCTTTGAAAGAAACTCCGTCGTGCAGTTTGTGACCACGGAGCGTCGGGCTAGCCTTCATTTCGTATGCGTTAATCATAGGCGTACTGCTGTGGCGCTATTGAGTCAGTTTCGTGGAAAATTCCCATGGCCGCAGACCCGAGCCCCATTAGAGAGAATGCTAAATCACGGGAAGGGGGAGTCGAAGATAGTCATTTATGACTAGAGCCAGGAATAGGAGGAACTATCAAGTTGTTTTCAATAGTAATTTGTTGAGCATATCGAATACAAATTTAGCGTAGACTTGTGGACACTGGCCGGTCCGTTTACTGCGTGTAGCTTGTAACAACAGCACTTGGCGAGAGCAAAGTTGTGTGAATGAGTTTAATCGTGACTGGTACTGGAGCCGTATGCACATATATGTAGATATATGTTCACATGTGAATAACGTTAGTTACCCAACGTTGTTATAGCATGTCCAAGTCGATGTAATACGTATTTGTTGACATATGTAATATGTTTGTGTGGATTCCGGTTCATGACCTGTGCGAACCAAGTCGAAGGTGTCCGTAACACCTTGCCGGTGCCATATCAAATTGTTTTATACCGTGCCGTCCGCTGATTTGCACCTTGAACGGCCCAGTTGAGTATATGGACCATTACTAAATTTTCGTTGTCATCAACGGGTCTCGACCACAAAGTGCACAGATATACAGCACCACTTTGCGTAAACATTTTTCTGGTTCGCCCTTACAGAGTATAGGCCATCGTGTTTTTGATTTTGATTAGAGTATAAAAAGGAGAGCATGGGGCTGATGTATTCCTAGAAGATTCACCGTGTTTTCGAAACTTTGACAGAGGGGACGAGTTATTAATACGGGGAACAATAATTAATAGGACCTACGGTACACCCAAAACCGACATATTCCCTATATATTTACTACACATATTTGGCCGTATTTACTAGGGCCCCCCGTAAAAATATCCCGTCCAATTGGTTCACGCTGTTGAAACACTTACTGCGCCGCACGTCAACGCCCGAACGTTCGTACTAATAATCGTGTTACACAACGACTGCCGAATCAATCGAATAAAAAAAAAACACTTTGGGTTAGTCGGGTGGTCTACAATTCGACGAGACATTCCGACCGAAAATAGCTTCGTGAAACCAATTTGTGAATCAAATGGTCGCCATCAACCATGTTCGTTGGAAATCAAACATTCATATTCGTGTTTGCACAGGTGCTTCGCCTATTTACAGAGGGAAATCATCCAGAGGACGGAACCGCGCATGAAAATGTCAACATCCCGGAGTCATTGATGTTCCATAGTCTCAGCAGTACAGTATACCTAAACGCCGTAATGGCACTATTAATACTTACTATTAACAGTTGAGTACAACGCATGGTTATGGGCGTGAAGCTCAATTGATTGTCTGTCTGTGCAGAGGGAATTGTCTTAGGGCCCTTCTTAAGAACAAAATATTTTCATGATATTTCAATAGCCAAACATGAACTTGATTTGATTTTATTCGATTATCAGGGGAAAAATGCCTTCGGGTCCTCCTATCGACAAATAAATAGCTATATTTACGAAAAAACGAATAACCCACAAGGGCCAACGAACAACAGAGGGCAACCAACGAGGAAAACGATGGCCGGTGCCCTACCCGGGGTGGCAATGGTCAGCCGCCTGTTGTTTAAGCCGGCCCGCCGAGGAGTCTGTCGCTCTTAGGTCGCCTTCGGTGGCTGGCGCAGTCCCAAATTTATATGTGTACGCAAGCAGCAGCGACGGAGACACAGCGATTGAATTTGTGAGCGAGGTCCTGACCTGTGTAATGCTCGTGTGGTTGGCGAGGCAAAACAAACTGAAAAAAATGTTCGCGACGGCCTTGTAGTGTTTTTATGTCGCCGGGGAGGGTCTACGTCGTGGCAGGGGCCGTCCGACCTCGCCCTGCCGCTGTTCGGGTGGACCGACCTCTCGGTATTGATGGATGTAGCCTGCGATGTAGTCGACCGCACGGTTCAAGTTTACTCGACATACTTCGGTTTTATGACATGCCACGTCGAGTTGGGCAAATTCCCCAAATCGAATACCACGAAGAGCAAAATAAGTCCCTGGAGATTGCTTGTCCGCTTCTTTGTGTTTCGTTTAATTCGAATCGAATGTCAAAATGCCTGCTTGATGATTCACTTTCGACCAATCGGGCGCAAATCGAATCAGACGAAAACGCAATTAATTGACAGACTGTGATGAAAAACAAACCTCTGTAAGAGAAGGCCTTACTGACAGGCGATACACTGAAATATCCGCAATTTGCGTCTTCCGGGCGGGTTGTAGAAGATTCATGTCGTCGATTACTGGAAAAGGAGGTAGGCACATCTGCAACCTTCGTGATGTGACACGTATTAAAAGGGAAGCCCTTCTGCCTACGTAGTTGTAAGGCGGAGATCTTGCACAGATTTTAGAATAATGTTGAATTATGGTGTGGTGCTTGTCTTTTGTATTATATTCGTATAGCGTCCATACGCTATATTCCCTACTTTTGACCTTGCAACTAGTTTGGCTCCACTGACGCCGGTTGTTTACTACACGTTTTACTAGCAAATTTGTGTTTGTGATAATTCCGTGAAAACCCATTCCCAGGCCTTGTCACGCGGCCAGGAATAGTCGGTTTAGGCCGGTCTCGAAATTACATCGGGCGAGCCAGACCGGCCCGGGCCGAGACGTTTCAAACGGCCATGGCAGAGAATGCTTCGAAACTGTTTTGTGGCGGGCTGGGCAGCGGCAATCGTCTGAAACGAGCATGGGAGGGGGGGCAGCCGTGGCACCTGGGAAATATGCGTGGTACATGGAAAGCTCGCCCTGCTGATGATGCGACCACCATTGATTGGCGTTTTTTCCTCGACCGCAGCTCATATCATGGTGTGTCCTTTGCCTACTCCTAGCACGACGTCTACCCCGCCCATTCGGTGGCCTACGTGATTCCACGGACCAGCTCAAAGCGTGAAACCTGGCGTGGGATGTACTGCTCCTACGGCAACAACATCCGCTAGGGCTGAGTTTCTGTTCGTAGTCCTTGCTACCTCACCGACGCAGGCAGCATTGTGCACTCTTGCCCTGGCTCGGCTCCGACCGAATCTATGGTGCATACTTGACGACAAACCCTCGGACAAGGGACATCCTCAGGCCGGAAGTTGAACGACGTTTACCTTCGTTTGCATTACTTGCCGACACGGCAGTGACATCTGCTTCAGCTGTCTGGGAAACCTCCGTCAGTAGACCACTATCGGCGGCATCGCTGTGCTCATTCGGATGAGATGTATTGATAGCATATAGTGTTATCGCAAGAGCGGGTGTTGTGCCAGCAGCAGCAGCAGCTGCTTTTGCTACGGGTATCAGAGGACCAGGAAGAAGTGGTGTTGCACCTGTCAGGGCGAAATCAACCAGGCTAGACCATTGATGGGGGGCATGTATGCTCTAACGGTAGCTCCGTAAGGCGTCATGTGATTGAGGTTTACTCTGCGTTTTCTGATCGTTAGAATGCTTACATCAACGGGGACAATTCTACGAATACTGTACGCATACCACATATGTACATATTCGTCCTTCAACTGGCGCTCGGTGAGAAATCAGGGGTGTTTCCTAAGGTTTTGCCGACAAATACGATACCTCGTTTGTAGAACGCCTCTGATGTGCACCAGAAACAGCTCGATCATGGGCTCCGAAAGAAAGTGACACTAGACGCACACAAACAACACTGAAACCCATAGGCGTGACGTTTCAGAGCAAGAAATATAATGGGCCGGCCCGAGGTCCAGCCATCAAAAACCCTGACAGGTCGATATGCTTGAATATGCCGGCTCGCCTACAGCCCGCCTTTGCATGAATCTCACTAGCAATGTAAAGTTCCGGGCCGGGTCGAGGTTGTTGAAGGTATGATCGACCAGTACGCGCCTGGACCGTTTGATATCGTCATTAGCCGGGATGGGCTGCAGGTTACCGAATGTACTAGGGGGGGGGGGGCGGCCGGTCGCGGCCTATAAGGTGCAGTAAGAATGGGCCGAACAAGGCCGGTCGGAGCGACGAAGCTTAAACCGGGGGCCGCCCACCAGCGTCAGTCACTCACAAGCTATGGTTATTTACAGCCCGTGATGATGGCTTACGGACAACAGCACTGGCGAGTTCCATATACTCGGAATCAAGCTTCGGCCTCCCTTGACCAGTCCCTAGTTGCTTGAAACGCTTACCCGACGGAAAGTATGGTCATGGTCCCAACCGTTTCGTTCAGACCGGTGAACAATTTTCTGGTCCGCTTTGGATTATATATTTCCTCATCATGCCGTGCACCGAAGCTTTCAAGTACTCTACGTCGTTGCAATGTGAAACTTACCATATTCACACTGTAAATCATCGCAAGAGGGGCGTTGGCTGCCTTGACCTCGTGCATGCAGGAACCGGGATAAACCCACACGAAGGGTCGTATTACGTACTCTGTGCAACTCGTGCGTAAGAAATCTTTGGGCCAATGTAGTGCCGTAGGTTCTCCGTCGTAGACAAGCAAACAACACGTTCACTCGCTGGGGTACTCAGAACGGTGCCATACGTGACAACGTGTGCTTATGCATTGTGTTGTCCGAACCTGTCGGCGGGTAGTCGCCTTGGATGCACCCCTTTGTGAGGTGTAACTGGTGCATTTGTAGGCCGTAACAAACGACCGGAGTAGGGGATTTCGTGTTTCAGGCGAGAGGGACACCTGGCTGTAGTCAGCGGCTGAACCGCAACAAATTGTCAATCCTCACCGACTACGTTATACAGCAGAGTGTCTTTTTCACCTACAGCCGGTTACGAAACGCAGAAGGTAACCCATCCGACCTACAGCCGCCTACGAAACGCTGCATAGTGTCATTGAGACCTACAGAAGAGTGCCGATGCTATACCTAAGGATAGTTTGCTGTCGCAGCAATACACTTTTGGATCGAGGCACATACATTTCATCAAGTGATCCGCATGTATCGTTTTCGCGGTGGATAGTGGGCATCGACACATAGAGCGTGAAAGCGAACGGCAGATGAAAAAAATCCGCGTTGCCCAGCTTTCGCACCGGCCCATGAAATACTCGCTTCTGGTTCAAGTGGTTTCTCGAGAACTTTACACAGGCGATTTTCCAGTCTAAACACATTTATCTTGCCCGTTGGCCCTGCCAAGAGAAAACGTGATAAAGCGTTCCTAATATTATATAAAACGTTGCCTTGTGCCGGTCTATAAAGAGGAGGTGAATATTACCTGGATCGTTCGCGTCATCGTCACTAGCTTGGATCCCCACCTGCTACCCACTGGCGGGATGAAAAATAGTACCAGTCCGGATATTTCATCGTCAAGGACCTTACAATGATTTACCGTAATTTGATATGAACATGACAGTGTAGCAGTGTTGGCAGTGCTACCCTGTAATTTAATCCTGGTGAAGCCCTCGCAGTCTCAGAGTGGGTATTTCCCAGTAAGGTATTTTCCCCCGTTAATAGTCCCCACCTGGTAGCTATGATACTGGAAGGTCAATGTCGTTCTCACCAGGAGCTAGGATTCAACCATTTTCTCGACTAGCGAAATACTCCAGCGTGAACAAGGTAAGGATAGATCGTCGTACACTGATGCAATAATACCGTTTACAACGATTGCATACATGGAACGGAGATTGGCATGTAGTTGTAGCTTCAGCTCTGCCGACCAATTCCACACACAGATGTCGCTGCCAATCGGAGACCATAAGACAGCTGGGGTGCAGGTAGTGTCTACTTTTGCGCTGGTCATTACAGTATATTCAGATTACGTTGTCAATGGCTGTTGCTCTGCTCATCAGAAGCTTGAAGGGAGCCCTATATCCATCATTCTCAGCTTTCCACTTATGTCAATAGCCGATCAGGTCAACTTAGGCTGCTAATCTGTGGAGGAAGTAACCGTGTACTCTAGAGGACTTTTCAACAAAGCCCAGAGAAGTCTCAGTCGTGTGACCCTCCATACCGAATATCTCGAAATGGCAAAATTCTTGGCGTTTGCTGCAGTTATTGTTCGTGCGTACGTAATAGCTGACGACCTATAATAGCGTAGTTAGTTGTTGATCTCCTGAAGACCTTTCATGCAGTCGTGTTGTTCACTAGCGAGACAAGGAGGTCTATCGCTCGGAATCGTCAATCTGAAATGGCTCCCGAAACCCTTTCGGAGCCTTACAAACTGACACGATAATGTGGCAGTCATTGTACGACTGCACATAACCGTGAAGCCGGTGTAGTCAAATCACAAGCTAGGTAATGCTATTCCTAACGTGCTCTACAGTATTGGACGGGTGAATAGCAGAAGACGGTTCATCCCAAGGATCGTCGGTTTTCTCTAGCAGTAGATGTCATAGTCTGTGGCACATCGGCGTCGTTGTTGGCCTAAGGGGATATTTATGAGTTGCGCCAGGTATCCTAATTATTTAATTCGAAAACAAAATACTCTCCACTCGCTAATAGCTACTAGGTATATCATTCCACGCCAGCCAAGAGGGGGTGTTTGATTGCCTCGAGGACCGTTGACTGCTTGTCATCGACAGGAAATCCGCACTGATGTATTCCTGCTGAAGACAATCGTGGGAATACGTACGCACGTGAAGGTGCAACTTCTACGCATCGGTTTATCCCCACAAGGCATATTATCCCCGATATAATCGTCCGAGCTAAGATCGGGATCGCCTTGGTGACGACTTTGGAAGATTGAAACACCCAATATTGACGGAAATGTAGACTCGCAGAATGCCAATAATAGGGTGTATTGTGCACGTTCACGCCCATGCTAATCTTGAAAGCTAGAGCAGCGCTGGTAGAGTTGTTACTACGTGTATCTCTTTCACTTCGATCTAAGAAAACCTTCAGTTAAGCTTATTCGCTGACTATAAGATAGTTCCCAAGGCGGAGCCGTCCTTGGAGTCAAATTCGGGGTCGAAAAACAGATCCAAGTTTCTTACGCTGTCGCAGCTTTATTATAGGGAATAAACTCTGACCCCGCCTCCAGGATTGTCTCGTGAATTTGGTTGCCGCACAATGTCCGGAATCGGTCCCCTTTCGCCAGTTGTATATTACGGTTTACCCTTTCCATATCACTCTACAAGGAACTTCGCTCGTCATACGTCCTAGTCTTTGTTTTGGATATCGATTAGAATGGTTGAAAATACGTCTCCACGTCGGCCAATTCGCTTCGGACGTTTACCCAAAACGATGTCAAAGCCAAGTCGTGCAAACACCTCCTTAGTCGTGCTGGAATAAAATTTACCTATGTGGCCCTAGTTTGATTTATCAATTTGATATAACGGCGGTGGTGTGGGCCCGAGTTTTGCATTGGTCGTCCGTTTGTAGGACGATATTCGGGGCATGGGAGCGTGACTTCACGGAAAACGGTCTCGATATGACGTCAAGCATGCTATTTTTGTGTTGCTCCAAATCGTTGAGGTACGAGGTCTGCCAGAGTGCGTCTTCGCCGTTCACCACGTTAGGCCTGTTCAGTGTCTTGATAAGGTGAGCCCCATATTGAAATACTGACATAACATGAGATATGCAAGAGGGTCTATTCTCGGAAACATCTAACGACAGCCGTGCCTGCCACGTCACAATATATCACGGTCGTCGCCATCGTCAAATCGGAAATGGTTCTACCCGAGATACCATGGTTGCTCGTGCCTAAGCAAGCAGACGTCACAAAAACAGCAGGAACGTTGTTCACGTAAGCCAGGTGTAGTCACCAAATCATTGGAATTCAACGAAATTGAGACGAAAAGACTGTTGACGTGAGTAAAACCCATTTTTTTTATAATACTGTACAAAACCAACCTCGACACGTGCACTGATATCTCACAAGCCAATTAGGTAAAGACGGTTACGTTGATATGTCTCATTTAACGCCCCATTGAGTACAGTCTGAATCTCGAAAGTGTGAGAAAGACTCATGCAGCATTTCCACACTGACGATCTCTCCACAAAGCTGGTTAACCGTCGGATCAGCACAGACAATTTCGGGACCTTCAAGGGGCAATCATATGTACTACGTATTATGATCGACTCACTGCTATTTCAGCTCATCATCTCCATATAACACGAATTACGCCTCGATTGCCGACCCCCTCCCCGAAAGTGCTCTGAGGCCTCACACCGTTCCAAAATTTGCCTCGATACTCGCACTAAGATCCATCCTGTCTTCATCAAATACCAAACAGCTCATGATCGATTCGCATCATGGCCAACCAACTCGACACACACATAGCATTAAACCAGTCGCATCAAAAGCCCTTTCCACATCCCCACATACATACGTAGTGGGTATTGCATTTTTCACGAGGATGCAACCGCAGTGGCCCTCACTTACTGCTGAGTACACAGAAGGACGGGGGCCGACGATGAGAAATGTTCGCTGCTTCAACCACATTGCGGGACAACGCACAACATAAACAAAAATAGACGTACTGAACACGAGAGATCGTTAAAAACATTGTGGAGTGTGCCACATTCCGAATATTCTGCTCAGGGAATGCCAAGCCTCATGCCCCGCAGTATGAAGGCCCCGATACACCTGTGCGGCCTAGAGTAGGGTGCGCACGACCCTGACGGAATGAACCCACTGGAGTACTCGTTCGTGAAACTGTAGAGGTAGCGCACACTGCCGGCCACGTTGAAGGCACTCTGGTTTGGTCGCGGGAAGACGATACACATATTGAAAACAGGCTGCACATGGCGGTTTCCCAGCTAGCTCGAAGGTCTCCAGGTCCTTCGGGTGGTATCGGAGCGTTACTTCACCAAGATTTCCACCTGGAATGTGCATCGGAAGGCGTTGAGGAATTCAGCGCAAATAACTCGTGAGCACGGCGCCGTCAACACCAAACATTCAAGTGTCTTGCACATACATGCATATATGATGGGCAGCGAATATAAAGATTGCGGTGGACGTTGGAATACAATTCCCTCATCCAGAGTGTAAATGCGCGTATGCGAATGGCTTCAGCTGAATGCGAGGTGAGAAAGAAATGTATTTCGAGGAAACTTGCCGATACATATATTCTGGTGGTTCAAGGTTCTTGCAAAGTTCAAAATTCGGTAGTGCAGACCTTGTCGCGCCCTCCTCGCCACGACACGTCGTTGATGTCCAAGCTGACGCGAGATATTTTTTTGTGATCAAACTCCCATGTGCGATATCATTGAATTCCCTCCGTCCCAGATACGTCGTCGAAAAGGCAGTTCAGACCACACTGCTATGAGCCCTAGGGTTGTCATGGATTTGTAGTAATTTGCTCATCGGGAAACGAGTATACGTTTGGCTTGTTGGGGGGGGTTATTTATGTGCCCCTGTCATTACACAGCAGCATGCATGTTTATACCCAATATATGTACTTTAGAGGTTCACCTCTTTTTCTGAGGCTCCAATGTCTCTCGAAAGGTATAATACGGAATCCAACAGGGACATATATATTTACAAATACGACTGATGATGCTTTAAACATCTCGTACGTTTGCTCTATGCCCAACAACTTTGATCAAAAATACATAGGCTTCCTTGAAATGGTTTCCGTCAAGGGCGCCGTGATGGCTCAGAAAGTGTAGTCCCCGAATGCGATACCTTTTTCGTAGAACGCTTCTCAATGTGATCAGATCGCAATGGAAAACGTCGCACGCAGTCTGTGTGAACTGGTCCGACAGGACGACGCCCCGTCCGGCCGTGAATACTCGTTCACAAGATTCGACATTGTAGAGCAAGTAGGCTCTGGATTGTGAACACACCACAACTACTCTGGTCAGATGTGTTTGGCTTGAGTGGTAGTCGCTGAAAAAAAATTGCTCGATATTTTAAAACAAATATAGCGGATGTTTGTTGGTCTAATTAATGTTGTATTGCTGTGTTTAGAGTCATTAGTTTCGGATATTTCCTATCCTGGCAGGTCCTTTCAAACTATCATGCAGTTAAGTTTTGAGGCTTCCGTGATATTGCACGGTTATAGGATTCGGCCAGATATCTGTTGTTAAATGAAGAAAAAAAAAAAATGGTTAGCACACTGATCAAACCCGGCCAGAGGCTAATCTTACAGCAAACAAGCGGTAATTTTTCAGCGTTATTCAAACGCCGTAGACGACAACCTGCTCGCCGGTTTTCAATGAACCTTAACAACCATGTGGTAGGCCCCTAGTGGAGTGAAAGTGTATATAGTGTTTGGTGTCGAACCGAAAACGGCCGGACTATAATGGACGTCCACCTTGCGGTGGACTGTTTGCCAGGCTTACTTCCCCGTCGTTTCAGCCATGACCACAGTCTTTGCCGGCTTGCCTTGTGTCCAGGGGGTGTGTGCTAGTTAATCATTTTTCACGACGGCATTGTTGGGATCTCAAGCATATAATTGTTCAATTAAAAAGGGAGTGGTTCATGGCACAGTCTACTAGATACAGGTCTGGTTCAACGAAGTTTTTAGAACGTTTACAAAACCATACCGAGGTTAAAATCTAGCAGATATCGTTGTAGATTTTCGTGTATACTACCTACATTCCTATGATTTGTTTTCGAATGTTCGTTCGGCACCATATATTTGATATGTTATTGCAGTTCGTTCTTCGTTTTTCTAGGATGTCAGTGTCAAACATATTACAAGCAGATATGCGGTTGGTCTGCTAACGTACAAAATGTCCGGTGGATGGTAGTCGTGATGATTTTGTTTTAGGCACTAGTTGCAGTTGGTGATAACGATGCTTTGAATGAGGCACAACAGGAGAGGCTGTTGAGACAAATAAGAGAGATATGTGGTCGGGATATCGTAGAAGTTGAAGCCGGCATTTTACGTACCTCGTGGCCAGCTCTCTGCGATACAGTAATGCAATTGACAATACTCAGTGCTCCCGGCGTCAAAAACAGGGCGCCAGAGAACGATACTAAATTATGTCTCGTCCACCAAGGTATATCCGGTGTTTGTTTTATTTTGATCTCTAACAAGACTATTCTTGTATGTACGCCTTATACTATTGTCGCACTTACCGCTTGATGGTTCTTACATGGTCGGTGTTTACGGGCATGCGCCGATCTTCGTTCGCTTCTCCTTCGTCTAATGTGATTCCAGTGTTGTGTCCATCTTCATTCAAACACGTTTAGTTTTCGCTTCTCACGTTAGCAGTACTGTAGAATCTACGTCCTCTTATGCCCGCAACCCTTCGTCACTACAGGGGTACGGGAAAACCAGTCGAGCGTGAACCCGCCGCGACGAAGCCACACAGACCACCGTGGCGAGCTCCCCCTTACCGTATCGATGGCGTCAAAGTACGTTACATGGAGGCAGGTATGGTATCGGGGGCCGGAAGTGTGGCGTAGGTCATACCCGTAAAAATATTGGAACCCCGGCTACCCCAAGGCGTGTATGTATACAAGACTTCTTCGGTATGGAGCAACATCATTTTCGTGCATGTCTATACATGAGCCTTTAGGGGGTATTCATTTTTATACAACATTATGTGCCATGCTGTATCTTGAATAGGGGGGAGAATTGAGTTCATCTCACGTGGTCTCCACATGTACGAAGGAATTGCGCTACAACGGTGGAGAAGATCGAATTGTATGTGTGTCAGCACTAAACCATGGTGCGGCAACGAGGACAACAATACATTGGTACCGTTTACACGTAGTCTATATTTCGTGGCCTTGACACCACGCAAGCATGCAGCAGTCCCTTCCTGTAAGAGTCATGTGGGGGCATGTCTGCTACATTACCATGACAGTTAGCGGTGACACACAAATAACGACGATGGTCGTGGTCCTTACACGCGTTCTCGTGACCATTTCTCGCGCGCGATGCCCATTGAAACAGCGTCGAATTGTTTCCGAGAGGTTGCAAACATTGGGCGAATCCCGTGTTAAACGCCTCTTGTTTTGGGTATGAAAGCGGTCGGTGGAAAAAGAGCAGTGCTCTTGCCCTGTCTATCACGTTATTAAGAATCTAATTTATTAAAGCCACATTTGTTTGCCATCGATCTAGATCCATAGGCGTTCATACAGGCTAAATGTTTATGCATTATTCACAGCGGCATTGTTCGTATTCCTAATTCCAAATTGTCCACATTAAATGAAACGGGTCTATAGCGGGGTGTTTTAGATGCAGGTTCGGTTTAATGAAGCGGATAGCCACGTTCACCGGACCATACCCAGATTAGAAATCAGCGAATCGCGTTTAATATTTAGATGGGTAGTACGGACATACCGATGATTTGTTTTATCTTGTTCGTTCGTCACCATTTATTTGCGAAAATGTTGCTGTCATCAAATTTTGTTGACGTATGAACATCTTTAATGCTGAAACACTTTCCAAGAAGATATGCGGCACGTCTAGCAGCGTACAAGTATGCCTGATGAGAGTAGTCGTGTTCCTCCAGTTATACCCACACGTCGCATTAGCTGACAACGGCACCTTGAAGTAGGTCAAACATGAGAGGCGGTTAGAGAACATTTTTTAGCGATGCAATAGGGGGGCGCGAGATACGTGAATTTTTGCCTCTTACGTGCTTCATAGCTAACTCTGTGCTATACAGAGTGCTTACTGCAGTGCGCCAGGTGTTCAACGGAGTGCCGGAGGGCAACACCTATTTGTATCCGACCCACCGAATGTTATTCGGGGTTGTTGACTACGTTTTAATGCACGCCTTAGCAGTACCGCCAGACACGCGGCTTGAAGTTGCCTACATTCTCGGTCACTACGAGCGGGCGCGGAACATCGTTTGTTGCTTGTTCGTCGAAAGTATTTCCAGTGAATTATTTCTCTTCAGCTAAACTTGTTTTTTTTTACATTTACGTCCTCCACGAGCCGACATCCCCGGTCACTGCGGGCTTGCGCGAAGACAAGGTGGGCGTGAGCCCGTCGCGGCGAAGCCACTCAGCTCGATGGGTGGAAGCTTCACTTGAAGTATCTATAATGCTAAAGTATGTGGTATGGAGGCACGTATGGCACCGGGGGGTAGATGCTTACAACAGCACATGCCCGTCTCAAAGGTTGAACCGCAGTTCCTTCAACGTTTAAAAGTGTATCACACATCATCGGGGATGAGCAACGTATGTGTTTGTGCATGCCTGTACATGCGTCGGTTTGTGGGTATGACGTTAGTCAACATCTGTGACCTCATTGCGTTTGAGTAGTGAGGTGGATGTCATGGAATCTCCACACGTACGTACGAAAATAACCTCCGCTACAATGGTGCAGTAGATCAGGGTGAACGCGTTTCAACGTCAAAGGGCCGCATTCATGCGGTTCTTATAACGAGTACAAACCACATTGGCAACTTGATCAAGTAGCGTACGTCTCGCAGTTTTTGTCCTACGCCAACATAAAGCAGTTTTTTGCTTTTTGGTTCGCGTGGGAGCATGCCTACTAGGTTACCATGAAACGAGGAGGTGACAAACGTAAACAAATAGGAAAGATTAGCAGCCGATATTCCTGCACCTGACAGAAGTTATCGGTATCACCTCTGGCGATTGAGGCCCATTGTCTTAATATGTATTTGGTTTGCGCCGCCGCTACTCTTTCTTGTGAGAATCCCATGTCGGCGGAAAAACGAGATAAATTTTCCCTTATTAAGCACTGTAATTTGAACAAAATCGAAGAACCAATAGTTTGTTTCCCACCGATATGGATCTTTTGTCGTGAATACTGGTTTGATCGGTCATAATCTGCTAACCTGCTTCGCGCCGGGCATCGGCGAGCACACAGCCGTCAAATTTTGACAGACCCCATAGCCCGCAAAGCAGCAATTTAAGCAGCAGTAGTGCACGTCGAGGGCAGTTTCAGCAGCTCCTTCTCTGCCTGTGGAACACTACGCTGCCTGCCATATGGGACAGTACAGAGGCACGCATGTCAATATCTGGAACCCAACACAATTATCCTGGAGCTATGTCGACGCACCTCCGTGATGCTCAGCCAGACATCGGTGTTCCACTTAGGGTCGTAGAGGCATAGCTTGAGCTCCTCAGTCTCGTCGGTGTACAGGTCATACGTCTGGAATCCGTTCGTCTTGCCGCTCGACGAGATAGTGCTGTGGTAGTCGTGGTTGTCGAACACGTCCAACGTTCGGGTTCTAGACGTACCCAGGTGGAAGGCGATTCTAATCTTCTCAATGTCCTGGGGTTCCTCGAAGTAGTACGTGATGCAGCAACCGTCGTCCTTGTCAGAGCTGTCGAGAATGTTTCCCTGGCACGACCAGCGAGAGTTGGCCCAGATATCGTTGTCCCGGGTGTTGTCCGGTACGCAACCGTTCGGGCTGCAGCCACTCCCAGACGTCCGTGTGTCGTACCCATTGGCCTTGACGTCGACCCAGGTACGCTCGCTCGCATCTACCAGGGCTAATATGTTCACGTTGTGACACGAGTAGAGGGAAGGCGCGTGTGTGACGTGGTTAGGCATGTGTTGCTTGTTCCGAAACCCTTTTTTTTTGTGTGCACTAAATTGATGTACGTAGTACAGCGTGGCATAGTCTACATAAAAAAACATGGTTTGGTAATATATGAACTTCTTTAAATACTATCGGGAGGTTCACATTAAAAACTCTACCTATGTACGTAAACATTTTGATATTATCTATGATACTGTACACATCCATGTGACGTTAAGTACGGACTACATTAACGCATTTTGACATTTATTTACGTTCCTCGGCTATGAAGACACATCGAAACGACGGGGGCTTGAAGACGCAAGGTGGAATATATATATGAACGTGTGTCTTCGTTATTCGTCGAAACGTGTTGTGCGCGCCTAAACAGCACACCAATACGTGTGTGGAAGTCGGGGAGAGGTTCGGCGTCTATGTCAATGCCAATTGAGAAGGATAGCATTGCTTGGCAATACTGTAGATATATTTGTGAGCTACTTCATAAACAAAGTGAATTGCGCGAAACAGGTCGATATCACTCCTCACGATTACACCGGTGACCGGGTTCGATCATTTATGCCATACTATGTATACGCCAGGCGGGGGTTCCCTCCATGTTCAGCCACGTAAGACAAGCTACGGACCTGGTTCTTGCCCTGGTGCTCCGTGCATATACGGCTCCCAATACAATGCTAAAAACTATTTCGTTTGTTTATTTGTGAAGAAAGCTACGGTTGGTTGTTGACCAAAGCATCAATACCATATTACCGAAAATGGTCGCTATGAGTCGTGTACATGGCCTCACGGATCGACACGCGCGCCTTGAAACCAAGCACGACAACATAGACTATTTTGTTTCTGAATTGTTCTTACCTGAGGTAGTGCCAACGGCGGCAGCGAAGATGGTGGCCAGGATAGCGAAAGCACGCATGGTGATAAAGTGTTGGGTAAGCGTATGCAGTGTGAAGTATGAGGGGTAATGGCTTTGGAGAAGGGTGGTGCGGAATGAGGTGGGTGGGTACGCCAGGCTCGTTGGTTTAGGTGTGGAAAACATCTGGAGATGTTTCCCCCTCGAATATTCTAGCTTTTGGAGTTGTGCCACCGACGCCCGTATTTTCCCTAAAAAGCCACAACGAAATAGTCGGGTTATTTTATCGCGCTCCACGATTTTTCTGGATATGCCGGTCGCTCACAACTTCTTGAGGAAAGGATCCAAGCCTGAGTGATGTGATCCACCAAATATTTATCAAAAGAACCCATGATATTCGTGGTTGCACACGGTGCGTCAGTCCTTAAAAAAAGGAAAACGTGGGGACGCTATAACCACAATCTTAATTTCCTGTCTGTCCGAAATGTACTGTAGTAGACGCTAACTTCTTTGTTGTTCCGTCGATGAATAGCGCGATGTGTTGCGGGAGGGCATCACCCGTGGAAATCCGAACGATAACTATTCAGGGTAAGTTCCCTAACATATCTTTACACATACGTGCGCACTACGTATGCGGATTCGCAACCTGCATGATTCTTAACAATGTACATACGGATAGATAGGCGATTATTGTGCCCATGATCTGAAACAGGGAGTTTTACTGTATAAATATGACGCCTGGTTTTTTACCGTTATAGAACAAATTATTGTTCGTTCGTTCCGTACCAATGTTTCCACATATGACGACATGTATAGGACTGTGTGGTCTTTAGTATCTTGGCATAGTGTTCATGTGTTCCACCTTCTAATCCATGTGAAACTGTTGGATTGTTTTTCGGCTTGGATATAGTGGTTGCACCCACAGAAGAAACAAAGGCGAATATTTGAAACGTGCAACTTGCATGATGAGGTCAAATCAGTGAATTTCCTTTTGCATGCGCGTCTCGACTCAACCTCCAGGCATGTTGCCTGATGTAGCACCACCAATGACCATTTAAAAATGGGGGTTTGGTAAGATGCATATTCAGGAGAAGCTCCGTCGTGCCGTGTGATATCATGGGTCGTCGGCCTTACCTTAACCTCGTATGGGATGTATATTCGTATACTCTGACGTAAAAAATCAGTACCGTCCATGTGTGGAAACACTAGAATTAGCAAAGTGAATTGGAAATCAGAGTCGATGGGGTGGTGTGGGAGGGCGGGGTGGGGGGGGTATTCCTTTCATGGCTTTAACGAATATTTGTGGCAGTTATATTTTGCTGTGTTAGCGGGATATTTTATACATACGAGTACTACAAACAAGTTTCGTGTAGGCATTTATTTCACAACTCTCGGTCCAATCACGGCGCGCAACTTACCGCAATAACACCGGTTTAAGGGAGCACAACAAGTTATGAGTATGGCAAAAGGTGTAGGTCGTACTGTTACGGGGGGGCATAGTAAACAGGACCTACGGTACAAACAAAAATCTTTGTATTCACCTATTTTTACTAACAAGTATATCAATATATCCCTATTTACTTTGGTCAACAATTATAGAAGAGTATACACATATTATGTGTGCATTTATGCCATCAGTTTATGACCCTCCGCTGTCAAGGCATGTTCAACTCGATATGTATGTGTCGTCGTTGTGTTATATGCTACAGAATAGGTTGACTCCGCTTCGTGGCGGGCGGCGACCATTTTGACGATGTTGGAGCTGCCTGGCTAGCCGATTCGGATCTCTGCTTGACACTGTCGGTCCCTCTGTTTGGCAATCCATTGAATATAGGAATTGAGGCCGTTTTGTTCCATTCGGGCACATCGTCGTGTTTGTTTCTTCATTACCAGGTATAATTTAGTTGGGCTGGATATATAAAAGTACTACACGTATAATATTCAGCACCACTTGGGGTACGTGTTTAACTTGTTTTCCCTTGCGACATATTTACTTACATTTTTAGTATGACGATTGACTACATTGAAGCGAGCATTACCATCATTCTTATACGTAATAGGCTATGGCATTCCTTGACCTATCACTGGTGTCGGTCAATCCTCCCCGAGGAGATGTATTGAATACCATAGTTCAGAGTGGTGAACAAATTAGGGTACTGCAATCTAACGGCATAAGGTGCCTACGTCTTGGGTTGTACGAAGGCGAGCGTGGATCCTCGAGGAAATGATGTGTAATTTCTTCGGGGTAATATTTCTGTTGATGGTCTACGATGCTGAGCCGCAGAAAACAACTTGTTGAAAACAATTGCCATACAGGAGATGTTGTGACCAACCATGTCCTTTTTTTAATAAACCATGGTTTTTTATTCTTTGAACCAGTTTGTCACTTGTTTCAACAAGGAAATCGTAAGACGACAGATCGTGCAACTGCCCCTATCACGACGGGAAATACCATCCATAGCCTCACCAAGTCTGCAGTTCGCTGTTAAGGTATTTTGAACTATACTGTGCGACATATGGCTATGGGTTTGAAGCACAGCAGTTGGTTTCTGTCTGTCGTTAGGACTTTCTGTTACGGACGAACGCTATCCGTAAAAATCGGGACAAGGCTTCTTTCAGGCGCCTTCCTGGCATCCATATCCCCGCCAATTGCGCAGGACGCATTGACATTCGCGATCTGCGTGATTTGCTAAGTACCGAAAAGCCAGGTGTTTTTCTCACAAAGTTTCAAGACGGAGTTCTTGCGTCCTCGTTTTAGGATAGGGTTGATTTGTCGTCATGAATGGATCTGTGTTGCAAATGATTATTATTTGGGATGACTTTCACGCCCTCCGTCTTTTACTCTTTACAATGTTCCCCTTCGCCACGTGGATGGCATGAAATCTGGGGGGTGTCGCAAGTTGAAAAGTGATCTGAACCTATTTACCGCCTTGGATCTGTATGATCTGCAGGATATGTATGATATTCCTGCGTGGAATCTGTGTGATCTGAACTATCTGTACATATTAACCGGGAGGAGGTCTGCACGATTCGCAGGATCAGTATGATCTGCAGGAGTTCTCTAGGAATGATCTGGAGCACCTGTAAAAGCTGGATACTTCACACTTGTTTCAGCATGTTTGGCAACAACAGGAGCAGCAAGATAAGCAACCGCATGGCACGGGCAAAAACAAAATACGGGTACCCGTAAGAAACGCAACCTGTGCCAGCAACAGCAGTAGTGGTAGCAGCTAGACCGCGATTGTGTGTAGTAGTAGCAGTAGCGGCAGAAACAACAGCAGTAGCAGAATGGTAAGCAAACAGCGTGACACGGGCACATTGTAGAAAATACGGAGAACGCTCGGCTACTACAGCAATACACGCAACGCTATTCTTGAACGGGGTACGAAGGTCCGATAATTAAATGATGAGTCGCCGAGAGATACTCGAAGCAATCTACCAGGTATAGTACGTACGTGGTGAATACGGCGTTTTCGCATGTTTTGTGTCCAAGCAGTTACGAGCACACGAGCACTGTCAGCAGCAGCAGCAGCAGCAGCAGCATCAGCAGCAACACTCAGCAGCAATCGAGCAACACCCGATTGTAGCTGCACTCTTCCGCCTGTTGTTGCGGTTCTTCAACAGCTACGTACTGCTCGAGAAGCACTCGAGCGCATAAGCATGAGTAGGTCAGGATTCCCAAAACCGCGAAAACAAACCACGGGACCACGATCACTCGATTGCTGAAGCGCAACGAGCACGAGACAAACAAGAGCACGGCGTGGCCAAGCAATCACGGACATACGCGCACTCAGCAGCAGCAGCAGCAGCAGTAGCAATTGTCGCCACTCGTATGCCTGCTGTTGCAGGTATTTTACTGTTGCGGACTGCTCGAGCATGACGAGCCTGAGCAGCACGAACTCGAGCTGACGTTGCATTTTCAGCGGGAAGCGGGGAAAAACGAAATTTTTGCAGCTAAAAAAACGAAGAGACGGGCAGGTTTTCAAGCCCCTGTATGGCTTTTCGAAAGCGAAACACCATCCCCTAGGTCGTTTGCTACGTGACGTGATTCTGAACTTGAAGAGCATGTGCCACGGAACCCAACCGAATTCAATCCTTGCATCGTACTGTTCACGCCACCCCTGTGCACACCCCGCAGCTGGAAGCACAAAACATAACCCGCGGCCAAACAAGAAATAAATGTGAACCGTTTCGGAAAAATCCGGCCATTTGGTACAAAGCATTATTTTGCAATTTTTTTGTCGCTCACTAGTCTACTAAGTATGCACGAAACACTGAACGAATTCATATAATCACTTAATATCATAAGTGGTTGTTTGTTCATCCATCAACATTTTGTTCCAGGGCTTCTTGGAAGCCGATGGCCAGGGCCAGCCCGGCCTGGCCGATCCCAAACCTGTCATCGGACGGGCTGGGTCGGGTGGTGCAGGGCCGACGATTGTTACTCGGGACTCGCCGTATATGTTCCGAGACCGTGTTTTGCCGGGGAGGCAACCGTATATCCCGTCCAAAAAGGGTGGAAGGCGGGCGGGTTTGCGACCCATGGTTGTTGTTGTTGTTGTTGTTGTTCTCACATTAACTCTCTGACGAAGGAGTCCGTGGTCACACAAAGGTGCTGGAGCCCTAGGAAGATCCGAAAAACGAAAAAAAATCGAAAAATCGGCTGCCTCAAAATACACGAGACGGAAAAAGCTCACACAAGATAAAACCAATGTGCAAAACTGAACTAACATGGCCGCGGGTATATCCTCTCAATTATAATATAGAAGAGTACCCCCGTTCCCACCACTAACCAACTCGTGGCTGCTGTATGTGCTCTCCACAATGGGTCGTCTGCTCTGCCCGTGACACAGCTCATGTATTTGGTGGGCCTACCCGGGGTTCAACTCGTAGCGTGTGGTGTACTACGGCTGCTAGTATAAATGTACTACAACTACTAGTAGTATGACGTCCGTCCCGCCCATTGCATGGCTCACATGGGTTTACGGCCCGAGCTGGGACGCAGCACATAAAACGTTTACTGGTCCTATTGGTACAACGTCCGTCATCGCTGATCCGCTGTTGGTGGTCTTCGTACACAATGCCCGATTATGACCTTGGTACCTGTTGTGGACTTACAGAGGACACTCATTGCCATCTCTGGGACCTAGGCACCACTAATGTAGTACCCCTGGGGCAATTCAAACCAAACCGCTAGCGAAAACGGGATGAAATGCGCCTGGACCGGCTACATCATGGGACTGGATATTAAACGACGTTCACCTTAGTGTGCATAGTTGTCGGACCGATTATTATAACTGATGCTACAGTCCGGGAAGCCGTCGACCAAAGAGCAGTTGCGGCGTCGTGTGAAAAGCTCAAATGGATGAGGTATCGAGATCAGTAGCAGGGGTTCTTGCAGAAGCAAGTGTTGCAACAGAAGTTGTGGCTGTAGCCGGTGCCGCCGCAGCAGTTGGTGCTGGGCAAAGCAGAAGTAAAATGTGGTTGTGCGTCAGTCAGGGCGGAAGACGGCGGTCTATGGCGCTAGTGTAAAAACATTGTATGAGTAGAGGGTATATGTGCCTCGTGAATAGCCCTTTGCGGTGCGGAAGCAGTTGAACAATTGGACCCAAACAAATTAAAATACAAACTAACAACGAAATCACTCAAGCGGACATGTGCAACCTTCCCGAACGCGATGGTACATGGACCTTGCCGTATCCCTGGGCCGTCGAATACGCTAGCCGACCAATGCGTTTTGGTGGGCGGGTCCGTCTGGAGCACCGGTTTCATCGGTCTCGCTGCCAGTGCTATGGGCCGGGCAAGGCCGAGGACTATAAGTTTGACGGGCCGGGCCGCAACGAAGAATTTTTGAACGCTTTGTTAACCGAGCCGGGCCGGGCCGTTGCCCATCATGTGACAAATGGATGGGCAAAGCCCGGACGGCCGGCGGTGTCGATGTTGACTCCGGACCCGCCACCAAAGTTTGTCCTTGACCACCTTATATCTTGTTCAGAGTAAAACGGTTGATTGCAAAGAAAAGGAAGGACAATTTTACAATGTATAAATACACAAGGGTACCCTTGGGGATGTGTGTATCTTGAAAACCACGAGTGCGCCGCAAGGCGAAAGTATGAGCTTATCCAAGAGGGGTTGTTACCAGTATCCCGCAGGTTTTGTTCAGACTGAGTAACGAACTTTCGTCCTGGATAGGATTACACACTTCCTCCTCATGCAATGCACGAGAGCGACAAGCACTTAGCATGGTTGCTTTTTATTTTCGAATTCCCATAACTCCACTGTTTTTTAGCGTATTGTTGACTTGGGCTACAACAGTGGAATCTGTCCACAACAGGGACTGTGGAATTACACCTACTGCCGTACAGTTTATCCGACAACAGTTTGCGCCCTAGCTTTGAACGTTACCGTCGGGAAAGCAATAAAAAGGGCAGACATGAGCTTCATAGGGCATGCCCGTGAGTGTTACAAAGAGACAGCAGTTTCGCGTCCTGTTTCCGGGCGGACGTCGTCGATGTTTGACCGTGTAGTTCCGGGCTCTTGGATTCTCGATTGTCCATGATATTTTTCCCTCTGTAACACGAGCAGGAGAAAAACAAAAAACTGAGCTTGCAGTGGACACCCCTGGAACCAATATAAGAACACGGGCACTCTAAAGCTCGAAAGCCAACAACTCCACGACGGGTAGAAAAAAAGATGTGATTTATTTCGCCCAATTGAATATAGTCTGAATCCCGAAAGGGTTACAAATCCTCGTCCAGCATTACCACCATGGTCCCCTTTCGACAAGGCGGGAGAGAGTAGAGAGTGTGAATCACTGGACTATCCTATTAAAAATCGCAGTTTTCACGGGACACTCACCCCTGAAATGTGCTTGACACATCAGCTTCTAGTCTCCAATATGTCTAGATAATGTGATATGATGCTTTGCTCGATGATCCATAGCGACATCTACAGAGACTAATGTCTACCACGTTTTGTCGACAAAATGGCGGCAACGCGCATCAAGTCCCGTTCACACGGTTAAGGCCTACCATGCCAACTCTGCCCCGATCATGCTCTGGGGCCTCACCCAGGCTGTATTGGTGGGTCCACCCCCACGCTGTAGTCCCATTTACACTTAACAAGCACCAAACTGCTTACGATCGACTTCTATCGACGACCACCGACTCCAAACAAATTAGGCACCCGGTCGTAACGAATACCTTTGTGACAACGATGCATACGTAGTAGGTGGTGTACATTACGGGGACGCAAGCGCAGCGGACGCAACATAAGGTACGCGGATGGACGGCTTGATGAATAACGTCTGCTGCTAAGTCATGGTCGGACAACGCACAACGCAACACAAAACATATCGCACCAACCTCGAACGTAGTCGAACCATTGTGGACTTTGCCACGTTCTGAAATGCTGACCATACCTCACGCAAGACTGGCGCTGCCTACGTTTCGAATACGTATTTGTATGGAACGTACGGTGGTGCGCGCATGACCTCCATGGAAAACATCTACTGCAGTATTCGTTCCCCAGATCCACGGCTGGCAGACACGGCCTACATACGTTGAAACCAATCTTGTTTCGACATAGACTAACAGACGAAACACAGCTTGAACCCAGACGTCACACGGCTGGTTCCCAGTTCGCTCGTGGGTGTCCAGTCGCTCCATATTTGATGTGGACGTTACTTCACCAAGATCTCCACCTGAACGATGCATCGAAGGGTGTATAAGATTCGAGCGAAATCAGTTTGTCATCAACGCTGCGTCAGAACGAAACACTTGAGTCTTTAGCTTGCACCCTAAACAGCGAAGAGAACGCTTGAGGTGGGCGTGGCCAATACAGGCCTAATCGAGACGGGAGGTGCAGGTGGTAAACTGGCTTCAGCCGTTTTGGAGTGGATCAATCGTCCCATCGGGGAAACATGTCGATACATGTATTCTGATGAATTTAAGATCTGGCCCAGTTCGATCTAGTGGAGGCATCGTTGGGGCACCTTCTGCACTATGACGTTCAAGACATCACATGGGTGTATCTGTGATCTCCGTACATACGAAAACTTGTATGCGGCTGGATTTTCTCACGTAGGAAAAAACAACGCCGTCTAATGTCACAGTATACCGGCGTGCACGTCTATCAACATCAAACAGGCGACATCCATGCGGTTATCACTATATTGTTGCAACGAGGGCTGTACTACGTTGGCGACGTTGACAAGGAGCGCATATCCGTGGCGTTTATCCAACTGAAATATCCATCGACCGCCTGTTTCCACAGTCACGTCGGTTTGTTTCTATTCAAACCTCGTGGTAACAAAAAATCATAATGAATAGTCGGCGGCCGATGTTCGTGGGCATTCAAAAATGCATCGTACAAACGTTCGGAGAGCGATACCCGGTGTCTCAATTCTTTGTTTTGCGCTGATGCTGCCTCGTGTCAATTCCACGTTGAACACCTGATTTTGAGGATAAATCAATTGATGAATACCTGGTAGATAACAGTATGTTTTCCTAGTGCCGTACTTTAATTCGAACGAAATCCATCGAGAAATATATAAGAAGCAGTGGCGGGTATATATGTTTAGCCGTTGGAAAGTCTCGCTTTCCTAGCAATGTGCATCTACCAACACACCGCCGACATTTCCCGACAGGTCCGATAACCTGCAAAAAGCAACACTTGAGGCAGTTGTAAATGTCGAGAGTAGTCAGGTTACCGCATACTTGTCACACTATACTAAGTGTTATATGGGACCGGATTAACGGCATGCAGGTCGTTCAGGTAGACATCATCATTATCCTAACGCTATCGCGACGCACCTCGGTGATGCTCAGCCAAACATCGGTGTTCCACTTGGGATCGTACAGGCAAAGCTTGAGCTCCTCTGTCTCATCGGTGTAGAGGTCATACGTCTGGAATCCGTTCGTCTTGCCACTCGACGAGATTGTACTGTGGTAGGCATGGTTGTCGAACACGTCCAACGTCCGGGTTCTAGACGTACCCAGGTGGAAGGCAATTCTAATCTTCTCAATGTCCTGGGGTTCCTCGAAGTAGTACGTGATGCAGCAACCGTCGTCTTCATCAGAGCTGTCGAGGATATTCCCCTGGCACGACCAGCGAGAGTTGGCCCATATATCGTTATCCCGAGTGTTTTTGGGTACGCAGCCGTTCGGGCTGCAGCCACTCCCAGACGTCCGCGTGTCGTATCCATTGGCCTTGACGTCCACCCAGGTACGCTCGCTCGCGTCGACAAGGGCTGGTATGCGCACGTTGTGAGATGGGGGGAAATTAGGTGCGTGAGAAATGTGGCTTTGCTCTGTTTACAGTGTAGAACGTTATACTTCTGCCTGTACCCATATAGTGTACGCAAAGAGTACAGCATGACAGGTTCTACTTAGCATTGCCCTTACTGCCCAATTGTCGCGCTTCGAACAAATTTCGACTGAACGTTCTCAATTTAGCTTTGACTAACAACGTACGTATATCTATGACAATATCTGTTGTGTGAACATAAATTCGACTTTCAATACTGACTGCATTGATGCAAGGGGTTTCAGCTATTCCTCCGCTATGGAGACACATCGCAACAACGGGCGTTTGTCAATAATACAGTACGTACGATCAGTTTGTACGTGCATCATCGGCATTCAAAACTGTGTACGGTTCCCGACAACAAGCACATCGAAAGGTAAATTGAAGTTGGAAAGTAGGTTGGGTTCGTTGTTACCGCAAATTACTCGGGACACTGGTGCCAGGAATAGCTCGAACAATATTGTAAACTATTTTACGAAACGAATATATCACCTTACCTAGGTCGATAGAACCCGTGATATATAGAGCGGTACATACGTTCGTCCTGTTTCGAAAAGTCGATGGTACCATCTACTTTCGGTGTATACCAGATGGGTGTCCCCGCTTTCGTTAGGCATGCATGAGACGGTATGGCCACGGTTTCTGCTTGGGTACTCCATGAATAAACATCTTTAAATACAAGTTTGGGTTGTATTCCTTTTTTTCGTGTATGAGGTAACCTAAGTTCTGGAGCACTTCATCAGTTGCTTCTGACTATTTTTTGCCTTTTCGTATCGTTAATTCGGCGTAAGGGATTAACGAGACTCGAACGAGTGCTGGTAAAAACACCGGCATAAATTAGGCCATGGCTTTTTAGCGACTGTTGATATCCTGTCTAACCACGTGTATATGATACTAGTGGTTTACATTCGTGCTTCGTAATGGGCTCCATATTACACACAAAGCCTCCATTGCCATGCAATCACCTATATTTCATTGCACATAAATATTCCATCGTCCTGCCACAAGCAGGTAGACAATAATATAATGTTTGCCTATCTCTGGGACCAAACACGACTATACTGGCATTTTGTACAAGCAACTGCTCGGTCGTTCTGCTACATGGCGGTGGGTACAGACACATAATTGAATCGCCTTGGAAGCACGAGAACGTTTACCATACGGTGAATAGTTCTTACCAGAGGTAGTGCCAACAATCGCGGCGAAGATGGCGACCAGGATAGCGGAAGAGCGCATGGTGATATTGTCTTGTGTAGGAAGTTGTAGTGTGAAGTAAGGGGGGTAGTGTGTTTGGAAAGGAGGAGTGCGGAATGAGGTGGTGGGTACGCTAAGCTCGATGATGAAGGCGGACTAACAAGACCGAAGGAGTTTAACGTACGAATTATCGTACGTTTTTCGTTTTAGCGACAACGCCTGCATTTCGCTCAAGAAAGCCATAATACCTTCGTCGGGCTATTTGAGGGTGCAAGCGGTCTACGATTCGGAAGGGCATATAGCCGTCGCTTGCAACTTGTTGAAGCTGTTTGCAAATCCGGGTGTGGTAATACTCCATATCCAGCTCAGAATAGTCCATGATTTTCGTTCTGGCATAGGGTGCGTCGTTCGTTCAAACGAGGAGGTCGTCGAAACGAGGGTTCCACGAAGAAAACAATACATTGCACGAACAAACACATGTTCGAAAGTTGCAACGGTACGGTGGGTCGTCGTGAATGCAGTGAAAAGCAGTCTGTCCGAAATATTGATGAGCTTAACGTCCACTTGTTTTTCCGTCGGTGTATGGCGCAATGTGTCACGGGAGGGCGTCACCTGTCGAAATTCGACCGAAAACCTATCGATTAATAGACATGTTTGCGAACGTATATATTCACGCCAAGTCCGCGCTACGTATACCCATTCGCTTACCGCGTGGTGTCTGAGGAAGGGATAAGCGATTATTGTGCCCACGAACTTGCTAGAGTGAGTACTAGTGCACCGAGTTGGAACAATGTGTTGATATTCCAGTCCGTTTTGTACCAATTGCATGACATTTTGTGCCATGTGTTGAGCAGGCTTATCTCTCGCGGATTGGTGTCGTGGTCGTGTGATCCATATCCTACATCGTGTATTTGTACTAGACGGGGACCTGTTGTTTCCTAGTGCTGTAGCAATAGAAACGGGGGAGAAATTAGTGACATCATCAACATACAACGAAAGATAGTAATACTTATATGTTCCTCCCAATGACCGAATGTACGGGACGTGGAAAGAATTCCATGCGAGGTTATACAGTGAGAAAAATAGTCATATCGTAAAGGATTTGAACGAAGCTCCTTACATGCGCAGGTCGACTGAATCTTGTTGAATGTTGAATGATGTGGCATCCAGGACTATCGTTTGAGACGTGGATATGCGTAAGGTATATCTCTGAAAGAAACTCCGTCGTGCAGTTTGTTATCACGGAGCGTCGGGCTTGCCTTAATTTCGTACGAGTTATTCGTAGGCGTACTGCTGTGGCGCTATTGAATCAATATCGCGGAAACTTCCCATAGACGCAGACCCGAGCCTCATTAGAGAGAATGCTAAATCACGGGAAGGGGGAGTTGAAGATAGTCATTTATGACTAGAGCCAGGAATAGGATGAACTATCAGGTTGTTTTTCATAGAAATATGTTGAGCATATCAAATACAAACTTAGCGTAGACTTGTGGACACTAGCCGGTCCGTCTACCGCGTGTAGCTTGTAACAACAGCACTTGGCGAGAGCAAAGTTGTGTGAAAAAGTTAAATCGTGTCTAGTACTGGAGCCGTATGCACATGTATGTAGATATATGTTCACATGTGAATAACGTTAGTTACCCAAAGTTGCCATAGCATGCCCAAGTCGATATAATACGTATTTGGTGATATATGTAATATGTGTGGACTCCGGTTCATGACCCGTGCGAACCAAGTCGATGGTGTCCGTAACACCTTGCCGGTGCCATATCAAAGTGTTTGATACCGTGCCGTCCGCTGATTTGCACCTTGAACGGCCCAGTTGAATATATGGACCAGTACTAAATTTTCATTTTCATCAACGGGTCTCGACCACAAATTGCACAGATATACAGCACCACTTGGCGTATGTATTTTTCTGGTTCGCCCTTACAGAGTATAGGCCATCGTGTTTTTGTTTTTGATTATAGTATAGGAAGGAGAGCATGGGGCTGATGTATTCCTAGAAGATTCACAGTGTTTTCGAAACTTTGACAGAGGGGACGAGTTATTATACGGGGGACAATAATTAATAGGACCTATGGTTCACACCAAAACAAACATATTTCCCTATATATTTACTACACATATTTATCCCTATTTACTAGGGTCCCCCCCAAAAATATCCCATCCAATTGGTTCACGCTGTTGAAACACTTACTGCGCCGCACGTCAACGCCCGAACGTTCGTACTAATCGTGCTACACAACGACTGCCGAATCGAACGGAAAAAAACAAAGCACTTCGGGTTAGTCGGGTGGTCTACAATTCGACGAGACATTCCGACCAAAAATAGCTTCGGGAAACCAATTTGTGAATCAAATGGTAGCCATCAACCATGTTTGTTGGAAATCAAACATTCATATTCGTGTTTGCACAGGTGCTTCGCCTATTTGCAGAGGGAAATCATCCAGAGGACGGAACCGCGCATGAAAATGTCAACATCCCGGAGACATTGATGTTCCATAGTCTCAGCAGTACAGTACACCTAAACGCCGTAAGGGCACTATTAATGATAACTATTAACAGTTGAGTACAACGCATGGCTATGGACGTGAAGCTCAATTGATTGTCTGTCTGTGCAGAGGGAATTGTCTTAGGGCCTTTCTTAAGAACAATATATTTTCATGATATTTCAATAGCCAAACATGAACTTGATTTGATTTTAGTCGATTATCGGGGGAAAACTGCCTTCGGGTCCTATCGACAAATAGCGTATTTACGAGAAAACGAATAACCCACAAGGGCCAACGAACAACAGACTGCCACCTACGAGGAAAACGATGGGCCCGTGTCCTACCCGGGGTGCCGATGATCAGCCGCCTGTTGTTTAAGCCGGCCCGCCAAGGAGTATGTCGCTCTTTTGTCGCGTTCGGTGGCTGGCGCAGCCCCATATATATGTGTACAGGCAGTAGCGACGCAGATACAGCGATTGAATGTCTGAGCGAGGTCCTGACCTGGGCAATGCTCGTGTGGTTGGCGAGGCGAAACAAACTGAAACAAAATGTTCGCGATGGCCTTGTAGTGTTTTTATGTCGCCAGGGAGGGTCTACGTCGTGGCAGGGGCCGTCCAACCTCGCCCTACCGCTGTTCTGGTGGGCCGATCTCTCGGTATTGATGGATGTATCCTGCAATGTAATCGACAGCACGGTTCAAGTTTACTTGACATACTTCGGTTTTATGACATGCCACGTCGAGTTGGGCAAATCCCCCAAATCGAATACCACGATGAGCAAAATAAGTCCCCGGAGATTGCTTGTCAGCTTCTTTGTGTCTCGTTGCAATTGAATTGAATGTCTAAATGCCTGCTTGATGATTCACTTTCGACCAACCGGATGCAAATCAAATCAGACGAAAACGGAATTGACAGACTGTCATGAAAAACAAACCTCTGTAAGAGAAGACCTTACTGACAGGCGATACACTGGAATATCCGCAATTTGCGTCTTCTGGGCGCGTTGTTGAAGTTTCATGTCGCCGATTACTGGAAGAGGAGGTAGGCACATCTGCAACCTTCGTGATGTAACACGTACGGCAAGGCAAGCACTTCTGACTACGTAGTTGTAAGGCGAAGATCTTGCACAGACTTTATAACAATGTTCAATTATGGTGTGGAGCTTGTTATTTGTATTATATTGGTAGAGCGTCCATACGCTATATTCCCTACTTTCAATCTTGCAACTCGCTTGGCTCCACTGACGCCGATTGTTCACTATACGTTTTTCGAGCAAGTTTGTTTTGTCAGACTTCCGTGAAAACTCATTCCCAGGCCTTGTCAGGGATAGTCGGTCCGGGCCGGTCTCAAGATTATATCAGGCAAGCCAGACCGGCCCGGGCCGAGACGATTCAAACGGCAATGGCAGAGAATGCTTCGAAAATGTTTGTGCCGGACTGGGAACCGGCAATCGTCTGACACGAGCATGGGGGAGGTTAGATGAGCGGTACGTGGAAGGTCGCCCTGCTCCTGATGCGGCCTGCCTCAACCGCAGCTCATATCATGGTGTGTACTACGACTACTCCTAGGACGACGTCTACCTCGCCCGTTCGGTGGCCCACGTGACTCCAAGGACCGGCTCAAGACGTGGAACATGGCGTGGGATGTACTGCTCCTACGGCAACAACGTCCGCTAGGGCTGAGTTTCTGTTCGTAGTAATTGCTGCATCACCGACTCAGGCAGCATTGTGCGCTCTTGCCTTGGCTCGGCTCCGACCGAATCTATGGTGCATACTTGACGACAAACGCTCGGACAAGGGACATCCTCAGGCCGGACGTTGAACGACGTTTTCGTTTGCATAATTTGTCAACACGGCAGTGGTGTCTGCTTCAGCTGTCTGGGAAGCCTCCGTCAGCAGACCACAATCGGCGGCATCGCTGTGCTCAGTCGGATGAGATTTATTGACAGCATATAGTGTTATCGCAAGAGCGGGTGTTGTGCCAGCAGCAGCAGCAGCAGCTGCTTTTGCTGCGGGTATCAGAGCACCAGAAAAGAGTGGTGTTGCTCCTGTCAGGGCGAAATCAACCAGGCTAGGCCATTGATGGAGGGCATGTGTGCTCTAGCCGTAGCTCCGTAAGGCGTCATATGATGGAGGTTTACTCTGCGTTTTCTGATCGTTGGAATTCTTACTTTAACTGGGACAATTCTACGAATACGATACGCATGTCACATATGTACATATTCGTCCTTCAACTGGCGCTCGGTGGGAAATCAGTGGTGTTTCCGAAGGTTTTGCCAACAAAAACGATACCTCGTTTGTAGAACGCCTCTGATGTGGACCAGAAACAGCTCGATCATAGGCTCCGAAAGAAAGCAACATTAGACACACACAAACAACACTGAATCCCATAGGCGTGACGATTCGGAACAAGAAATAAAATGGGCCAGCCCGAGGTCCAGCCGTCAAAACCACTGACAGGTCGATATGTTTGAATTTGCCGGCTCGCCTACAGCCCGCCTTTGCATGGATATCACTAGCAATGTAATGTTCCAGGCCGGGTCGAGGTTGTTGAAGCTATGACCGACCAGTACGCGCCTGGACTGCCTGAAATCGTCATTTACCAGGATGGGCTGCAGTTTACAGAATGAAGAAAGCGGTGAGGCGGCCGATGGCGGCCCAGAATGTGCAGTATGAATGGGCAGAAGAAAGCCGACCGGCGCGACGAAGCTTACACCGGGGATCGCACACCAGCGTTAGTCCCTCACAAGCCTAGGTTTTTTCCAGCCCATGATGATGGCTTACGGACAACAGCACTGGCGAAATCCATATACTCGGAATCAAGCTTCGACATTCCCTGACCAGTCCCTCGTTGGTTGAAACGCTTACCCGACAGAATGTATGGTCATGGTCCCAACCGTTTCGTTCAGACTGGTGAAACAATTTCTTGTCCGCTTTGGATCACATATTTCCTCATCATGCCGTGCACCGAAGCGTTCAAGTACTCGACGTCGTTGCAATGTGAAATTCATCATATTTACACTGTAAATCATCGCAAGAGGGGCGTTGGCTGCCTTGACCTCGTGCATGCAGGAACCGGGATAAACCCACACGGAGGTTTGTATTACGTACTCTGTGCAACTCGTGCGTAAGAAATCGTTGGGCAAATGTAGTGTTGTATGTTCTCCCTCTTAGACAAGCAAGCAACACGTTCACTCGCTGGGGTACTCAGAACGGTGCCATACGTGACAACGTGTGCTCATACATTGTGTTAATCGAACCTGTCGGCGGGTAGTCGTTGTGGATACGCCCCCTTGTGAGGTGTAACTGATGCATTTGAGGGCCGTAACAAACGACCGGAGTAGGTGAAATTGTGTTTCAGGCGAGTGGGACACCTTGCTGTAGTCAACGGCTGAACCCCAACAAATTGTCAATCCTCACCGACTAAGTTATACAGCAGAGTGTCTTTTTCACCTACAGCCGGCTGCAAAACGCAGCAGGTAACCCATCCGACCTACAGGCGCCTACGAAACGCTGCATAGTGTCATTCAGACCTACGGAAGAGTGCCGCTTCTGCACCCAATGATGTTGCTATCGCAGCATTATAGGGTTTCACCGAGGCACATTAATTTCATCAAGCGATCAGCATGTATCGTTTTCGCGGTGGATAGTGGGCATCGACACATAGAGCATATGAGCGAACGACAGACGATAACGATCCGCGTTGCCCAGCTTTCACACCGGCCCATGAAATATTCGTTTCTGGTTCAAGTGGTTTGTCGAGAACTTTACACAAGCGATTTTCCCGTCTAAACATATATATATCTTGCGTATTGGCCCTGCCAAGAGAAAACGTGATACATCGTTCCTAATATATGAAAGTTGCCTTGTGCCGGTCTAAAAAGAGTAGGTGAATACTACCTGGATCGTTCGCGTCGTCGTCACTAGCTTGGATGCCAACCTGCTACCCACTGGCGGGATGCTAAATAGTACCAGTCCGGATATTTCATCGTCAAGGACCTTACAATGATTAACCGTAATTTCATATGAACATGACATTGTCGCAGTCATTCCAGTGCTACCCTGAAATTTTATCCTGGTGAAGCCCTCGCAGTTTCAGAGTGGGTATTTCCCAGTAAGGTATTTTCCCCCGTTAATAGTCCCCACCTGGTAGCTATAATACTGGAAGGTCAATGCCGTTGTCACCCGGAGCTAGGATTCAACCATTTTCTCTACTAGCGAATTACTCCAGCGTGAACATGGTGAGGATATATCGTCGTACACTGATGCAATACCGTTTACAACGATTGCATACATGGAACGGAGATAGATATGTAGTTGTAGCTTCAGCTCTGCGGACCAATTCCACACACGTATGTCGCTGCCAATCGGAGACCATTATACAGCTGGGGTGCAGGTAGTGTCTACTTTTGCGCTGGTCATTACAGTATCGGCAGTATACGTTGTCAATGGTTGTTGCTCTGCTCATCAGAAGCTTGAAGAGAGCCCTTTATCCATCATTCTCAGCTTTCCACTTATTTCAAGAGCCGATTAGGTTAATTTAGGCTGCTAGTCTGTGGAGGAAGTAACAGTGTGCTTTAGCCGACATTTCAACCCAGCCCAGACAACGTCTCAGTCGTGTGACCCTCCATACAGAATACCTCGACATGGCAAAATTCTTGGCTTTTGCTGCAGTGATTGTTCGTGCGTCCGTAATAGCTGACGAGCTATAGCGTAATTGTTGTTGATCTCCTGAAGACCTCACATGCAATCGTGTTGTTCACTAGCGAGACAAGGAGGTCTATCGCTCGGAATCTTCAATCTGAAATGGCTCCCGAAACCCTTTCGGAGCCTTACAAACTGACACGATAATGTGGCAGTCATTGTACGACTGCACATATTAATCGTGAAGCTGATGTAGCCAAATCAAAAGCTAGAACATTATATTCATAACGTGCTCTACAATATTGGACGGGTGAAGAGCGGAAGACTGGTTGCCCCGGGGATCGTTGGTTTTCGCTAGCGGTAGATGTCATAGTCTGTGGCACATCACGTTATTTGTAGGCCTAAAGGATTATTTATGAATTGCGCCAGGTATCCTAATTAGGTTTTTTCGGAAACAAAATACTCTCCACTTGCTAGTAGCTACTAGACATATCATTCCACGCCAGCAAATAGAGGGTGTTTGATGGCCTCGAGGACCGTTGACGGTTTGTCATCGACAGGAAAGCCACACTGATGTATCCCTGCTGAGGACAATCGTGGAAATACGTACGTACATGAACGTGCAACGTCTACCCAACGGTTCACCCCCACAATGCATATTCTACCCGATATTATCGTCCGAGTTAATAACGGGATCGCCTTGGTGACGAGTTTTGAAAATTGAAACACCCAATTTTGACGGAAAGGTTGACTCGCAAAATGCCGACGGGGTGTATTGTGCAGGCTCACGCCCATGCTGATCTTGAAAACTACGGCAGCGCTGGTAGAGTTGTAACGACGTGTATGTCTTTAACTTCGATCTAAGAAACCTTCAGCTAAGCTCATTTGTTGAATATATTATAGTTACCATGACGGAGTCCTCTATGGAGTCTAATTCGGGGTCAAAACACGCCTCCAACTTTCTTACGCTGTCGCAGCTTTATTAGAGGGAAGAAACTCCGACCCCGCCTCCAGAATTGTCTCGTGAATTTAGTTGCCGTAAAATGTCCGGAATCGGCCCCCTCTCGCCAGTTGTTTATTACGGTTTACAATTTTTATATCACTCGACAAGGAACTTCCCTCGTCAAACGCCCTAGTCCTTGTTTCGGATATCGATTAGAATGGTTGAAAATACGTCTCTACGTCGGCCAATTTGCTTCGGACGTTTACCCAAAACGATGTCAAGACTAAGTCGTGCAAACACCTCCTTAGCCGCGCTGGATTAAAAAAAAAACTATGTGGCCCTAGTTTGATTTAACAATTTGATATGATGGCGGGGGTGTGGGCCCGAGTTTTGCATTGATCGTTAGTTTGTGAGACGATATTCGTGGCATGGGAGCGTGACTTCACGGAAACCGTTCTCGATATGACGTCAAGCATGCAATTTTTGTGTTGCTTCAAATCGTTGAGGTACGAGGCCCGCATGAGTGCGTCTTCGTTGTTCACCACGTTAGGCCTGTTCATTGTCTTGACAAGGTAAGCCCCATATTGAAATACTCATATAACATGAGAGATGCAAAAGGGTCTATGTTCGGAAACACCTAACGACAGCCGTGCCTGCCACGTCACAATATATCACGGTCGTCGCCATCGTCAAATCGGAAATGGTGCAACCCGAGGTACCATGGTTGCTGGTGCCTTAAAAAGCAGGCGTCACAAAAACAGCAGAAACGTTGTTCACGTAAGCAAGGTGAGTCACAAAATCATTGGAATTCAACGAAATCGAGACGAAAAAACTGTTAACTTGAGTGAAAACCAATTATTTGATGATACTGTAAAACCCCAACATGGACACGTGCACTGATATATCACAAGCCAATTAGGTAAAGACGGTTACGTTGATATGTCTCATTTAGCGCACCATTAACTACAGTCTGAATCTCGAAAGTGTGAGAAAGTCTCATGCAGCATTTCCACACTGACGATCTCTCCACAAAGCTGGTTAACCGTCGGATCAGCACAGACAATTCCGGGGCCTTCGAGGGGCAATCATATGTACTACGTATTATCGACTCACTGCTATTTCAACTCATCATCTCCATATAACGCGAATTACGCCTCGATTGCCGACCCCCTCCCTGTAAGTGCTCTGAGGCCTCACACCGTTCGAAAAGTTGCCTCGATACTCGCACTAAGATCCATCCTGTCTTCAAAAGACACCAAACAGCTCATGATCGATTCGCACCATGGCCAACCAATTCGATACACACATAGCGTTTACCCAGTCGCATCAAAAGCCCTTTCCACAACCCCACATAGGTAGTGGGCATTGCATTTTTTACGAGGATGCAACCGCAGCGGCCCTCACTCACTGCTTCGTACACAGAAGGACGGGGTCCGACGATGATAAATGTTCGCTGCTTCAAACACATTGTGGGACAACGCACAACATAAAAAAAAAAGTGGTACTGAACACGAGAGGTCGTTAAAAACATTGTGGAGTGTGCCACATTTCGAATGTTCTGCTCAGGGAATGCCAAGCCTCATGCCCCGCAGTATGAAGGCCCCGATACACCTGTGCGGCCTAGAGTAGGGTGCGCACGACCCTGACGGAATGAACCCACTGGAGTACTCGTTCGTGAAACTGTAGAGGTAGCGCACACTGCCAGCCCACGTTGAAGGCACTCTGTTTTGGCCGCAGGAAGACGATACACGTATTAAACACAGACTGCATATGTCTGTTTCCCAGCTAGCTTGGAAGTCTCCAGGTCCTTCGGGTGGTATCGGAGCGTTACTTCACCAAGATTTCCACCTGGAATGTGCATCGAAAGGCGTGGAGGAATTCAGCGCAAAGAACTAGTGAGCACCGCGTCGTCAACACCAAACATTCAAGTGTCTTGCACATACATGCGCATTTTATGATGGGCAGCGAAAATAAAGATTGCGGTGGACGTTGGAATACAATTCCCTCATCTAGAGTGTAAATGCGCGTATGCGAATGGCTTCAGCTGAATGAGAGGTGAGAAAAAGATCTATTTTCGAGGAAACGTGCCGATACATATATTCTGGTGGTTCAAGGTTCTTGCAAAGTTCAAAATTCGGTAGTGCAGACCTTGTCGCGCCCTCCTCGCCACGACACGTCTTTGATGTCCAAGCTGACGCGAGATATTTTTTTGTGATCAAACTTCCATGTGCGATATCATTGAATTCCCTCCGTCCCAGATACGTCGTAGAAAAGGCAGTTCAGACCACACTGCTATGAGCCCTAGGTTTGTCATGGATTTGTATTAATATTCTCATCGGGAAACGAGTACACATTTGGCTTGTTGGGGGGGGTTATTTATGTGCCCCTGTCATTGCACAGCAGCATGTATGTTTATACCCAATATATGTACTATATTTAGAGGTTCACCCATTTTTTCTCAGCCTCCAATGTCTCCCGAAAGGTATAATACGGAATCCAACTGGGACACATATTTTAAATACGACTGATGCTTTAAACATTTCGTATGTTTGGATTATGCCCAACAATGTAGATCACAAAGTATATACTCTTCCTTGAACTGGTTTCCGTCGAGGGTGCCGTGATGGCTCAGAAAGTTTAGTCCCCGAATGAGATATCTTTTTCGTAGAACGCTTCTCAATGTGATCAGATCGCAATGTAAAACGTCGCACGCAGTCAGTGTGAACTGGTCCGACAGGACGACGCCCCGTCCCGCCGTGAATACTCGTTCACAAGATTCGGCATTGTCGAACAAGTAGGCTCTGGATTGTGAAAACATTACAACTACTCTGGTCAGATGTGTTTGGCTTGAGTGGTAGTCCCTGAAAAAATTTTGCTCGATATTTTGAAACAAAGATAGCGAATGTTTTCTGGTCTAATGTTGTATTGCTGTGTTTTAAAGTCATTAGTTTCGGATATTTCCTATCCTGGCAGGTTCTTTCAAACTATCATGCAGCTAGGTTTTGAGGCTTCCGTGATATTGCACGGTTATACGACTCGAGCCAGATATCTGTTTCGGGAATGAAAATAGTTTTTGGTTAGCCCATTGATTGCACCCGGTCAGAGGCTAAATTTACAGCAAACTGTAGATTTTCAGCGTTATTTAGACGCCTTAGACAACTACCTGCTCGCCGGTTTTCAATGAACCTTAGTAATCATGCGGTTGGCCCCTAGTGGTGTAAAAGTGTTTACAGTGTTTATGTCGAGCCGCAAACGGCCGGATTATATTCGACGTCCACCTTGCGGTGGACTGTTTACCAGGCTTACTTCCCTGTCGTTTCAGCCATGACCAGTCTCTGTCGTCTTGCCTTGTGTCCAGGGTGTGTGTGGAAGTTAATCATTTTTCACGACGCCATTGTAGGGATCTCAAGTATATAATTGCTCAATAAAAAGGGAAGTGGTCCATGGCACAGTCTACTAGATGCAGGTCTGGTTCAACTAAGCTTTCAGAACGTTTACCAAACCATACCCAGATTAAAATCTGCAGATATCGTTGTATATTATCGTGGATACTACCTACATGCCTATGGTGTGTTTTCGAGTGTTCGTTCGGCATCATATATTTGGTATGTTGCTGCAGTCCGTCGTTCGTTGTTCTAGGATGTCAGTATCAAATAAATTCCAAGCAGGTATTCGGTGGGTCTGCTAACGTACAAAATGTCCGGTTGATGGTAGTCGTGATGATTCTGTTATACGCACTAGTGGCAGTTGGTGGTAACGGCGCCTTGAATGAGGCACAACAGGAGAGGCGGTTATAGAAAAAATGAGAGAGATAAGTTGTCGGGATATCGTAGACGTTGAATTCGGCATTTTGCGTACCTCGTGGCCAGCTCTCTGCGATACAGTAATCATCTCATAATACTCAGTGCTCCCGGCGTCAAGCAGGGTGCCAGAGGACGACAGTAATTTATGTCTGGTCTACCAAGTTGTATCCGGTGTTTGTTTATGTTGATCTCTAACAAAACTATTCTTGTATTTACGCCTTACACTATTGCCGCACTTACCGCTTGAAGGTTCTTACATCGTCGGTCTTCACGGGCATGCGCCGAACTTTGTTCGCTTCTGGTTCGTTTAATGTCATTTCAGTGTTGTGTCTCTCTTCATTCAAACACGTTTAGGTTTCGCTTCTCACGGTCACAGTACAGTACAATTTACGTCCTCTTACGCCCGCAATCCTTCGTCACTACGGGAGTACGGGAAAACCAGTCGAGCGTAAACCCGCCGCGACGAAGCCACACAGAGCATCGTGGCGAAGCCTCTCTTACCTTGTCGATGGCGTTAAAGTACGTTACATGGAGGCAGGTATGGTGTCGGGGGGCGGGAGGGTGGCGTAGGTCATGCCCGTTGAAATATTTGAACCCCGGTTACCCCAAGGCGTGTATGTCTATCAGACTTATTCGGTATGGAGCAACATCGTTTTGGTGCATGGTTATACATAGTCCTTTAAAGAGTATTCAATTTTAAATAACATTGCGTGCCATGTTGTAACTTGATTAGGTGCGAGAAGTGAGTTCATGTCACGAGATCTCCACACGTGCGAAGGAAATGCGCTACAACGGTGGAGAAGATCTTATTGTATGTGTTTCGATACCAAAATATCGTGCTGCAACGAGGACAACACCACATTGGCATCGTTTACATGTAGTGTGTATTTCGTGGCTTTCACCCCACGCAAGCATGCAGCAGTCCCTTCCTGTGAGAGTCATGTGGGGGCATGTCTGCTACGTTACCATGAAAGTTAAATGTGACCCAAAAATAAAAACGATGGTCATTGACCTCACAAGCGTTCTCGTGACCATCTCTCCCGCGCGATGCCAATTAATTACGTCAGTGTCGACTTGTTCCGGAGCGGTGCTAACCATGTGTGAACCCGGTGTTACACGCCTTGTGTTTGGGTGTGAAAGCGGTCTGTGGAGAAAGAACAGTGCCCGTTCCTTGTGTCTAGCGTTGTTTAAAACGAAATCGATTCAAGACACTTTTATTTGCCATCGATACAGATCCTTAGATGTGCATACAGGTTTAATCTTTACGCATTATTCACACCGTCATTGTTCAGATTCCCATTTCATAATTGTTCACATAGAATGGCACGGGTCTATGGCGGAGTATATTAGTTGCAAGTTCGGTTTAATGAAGTGCATAGTCACGTGCACCGGACCATACCCAGATTAGAATCCAGCAAATCGCGTTTCATATTTATATTGGTAGTACGGATATATCGATGTTTCGCTTTATCTTGTTCGTTTGTCATCATGTCTTTGCTAAAATGTTGCTGTCACTTGTTGACGTATTAACATTTTTAATGCTGAAACATGTTCCTAGGAGATATGCGGCACGTCTAGCAGCGTACAAGTATGCCTGATGAAAGTAGTCGTGTTCCTCTAGTTATACCCACACGTCGCATTATTAGCTGACAACGGCACCTTGAAGTAGGTCAAACATGAAAGGCGGTTAGAGAGCAGTTATTAGCTATGCAATAGGGGGGCACGACATACGTGAAATTCGGCCTCTTACGTGCTTCATAGCTAACTCTGTGCTATACAGAGTGCTTCACGCAGTGCGCAAGGTGTTCAACGGCGTGGCGGATGGAAAAACCTATTTGCAAGGGACCCACCGAATATTATCCGGTGTTGTTGTTCGCTAAACTCAGACAAGACTACTTCTGAATGCACGCCTGAGCAGTACCGCCGGACACGCGGCTCGAAGTTGCCTACATCCTCGGTCACTACGAGCGGGCGGGGTACATGGTTTGTTGCTTGTTCGTCGAATGTATTTCCCGTGAATTATTTCTCTTTACCTAAACACGTTTTGTTTACATTTACGTCCTCCTCGAGCCGACATCCCTGGTCACGTCGGGCTTGCGCGAAGACAAGGTGGGCGTGAGCCCGCCGCGGCGAAGCCACTCAGCTCGATGCGTGGAAGCTTCACTTGAAGTATTTATAATGCTAAAGTATGTGGTATGGAGGCACGTATGGCACCGGGGGGTAGAAGTTTACAACAGCGCATGCCCGTTTCAAAGGTTGAACCGCAGTTACCTTAACGTTTACAAGTATATCACACATCATCGGCGGTGAGCAACATATGTGTTTGTGCATGCCTGTACATGCGTCGGTTAAGGGGAATGACGTTAGTCAAAATCTTTCCGGACGTGTGACCTCATTAGGTTTGAGTAGTGAGGTGACTGTCATCGAATCTCCACACGTACGAAAATAACCTCCGCTACAATGGTGCAGTAGACCAGGGTGAACGCGTGTCAACATCAAAATTCCGCATTCATGCGTTGATTACGACGGGTACAAATCACATTGGCAACTTGATCAAGTAGCGTACATATCGCGGTTTTTGTCCTACGCCAACATGCAGTAGTCGTTTGCTCTTTGGGTCGCGTGGAAACATGCCTACTTGGTTACCATGAAACGAAGAGGTGACAAACGTAATGAACAGGAAAGATTGGCAGACGATATTCCTGCACCTGGCAGAAGTAGTCTGTATCACCTCTGGCGAATGAGGCCCATTGTCTTAATGTGTATGTAGTTTGCGATGCTGCTACCCTTGTAAGAATCCCATGCCGGCGGAAAAATGGCATTAATTTTTCCTTATTGGGCACTGTAATATGAACAAGAACAAAGGATCAATAGTTAGTCTCCCACCGATACGGACCTTTTATCGTACATACAGGTTTGGTCGGTCACAATCTGCTAACCTGCTTCGCGCCGGGCATCGACGAGCACACAGCCGTCCACTTTCGACAGATCCCATAGCCCGCAAAGCAGCCATTTAGGCAGTAGTGCACGCCGACGGCAGGTTCAGCAGCTCCTACCCTATCTGTGGAACCCTAAGCTGCCTGCCATATGGGACAGTACAGAGGCACGCATGTCAATATCTGGAACCCAACACAATTATCCTGGAGCTATGTCGACGCACCTCCGTGATGCTCAGCCAGACATCGGTGTTCCACTTAGGGTCGTAGAGGCATAGCTTGAGCTCCTCAGTCTCGTCGGTGTACAGGTCATACGTCTGGAATCCGTTCGTCTTGCCGCTCGACGAGATAGTGCTGTGGTAGTCGTGGTTGTCGAACACGTCCAACGTTCGGGTTCTAGAAGTACCCAGGTGGAAGGCGATTCGAATCTTCTCAATGTCCTGGGGTTCCTCGAAGTAGTACGTGATGCAGCAACCGTCGTCCTTGTCAGAGCTGCTGAGAATGTTTCCCTGGCACGACCAGCGAGAGTTGGCCCAGATATCGTTGTCCCGGGTGTTGTCAGGTACGCAACCGTTCGGGCTGCAGCCACTCCCAGACGTCCGTGTGTCGTACCCATTGGCCTTGACGTCGACCCAGGTACGCTCGCTCGCATCTACCAGGGCTAATATGTTCACGTTGTGACACGAGTAGAGGGAAGGCGCGTGTGTGACGTGGTTAGGCATGTGTGTCTTGTTCCGAAACCCTTTTCATCTGTGTGCACTAAGTTGATGTACGGAGTTCAGCGTCGCATAGTCTACATAAAATAACATTGCTTGGTAATATATGAACTTCTTTCAATACGATCTGGAGGTTCACATTAAAAACTCTACCCTTGTACGCAGACATTTTGATATTGTCTATGATGCTGTACACATCCATGTGACGTTCAATACTGACTACATTAACGCATTTTGACATTTACGTTCCTCGGCTATGAAGACACATCGAAATGACGGGGGCTTGAAGACGCAAGGTACTTTATATATATGAACGTGCGTCTTCGTTATTCGTCGAAACGTGTTGTGCGCGCCTAAACAGCGCACCAACACGTGTGTGGAAGTCGGGGAGAGGTCCGGCGTCTATGTCAATGCCAATTGAAAAGGATAGCATTGCCCGGCAATACTGTAGATATATTTGTGAGCTACTTCATAAACAAAGTGAATTGCGCGAAACAGGTCGATATCACTCCTCACGATTACACCGGTGACCGGGTTCGATCATTTATGCCATACTATGTATACGCCAGGCGGGGGTTCCCTCCATGTTCAGCCACGTAAGACAAGCTACGGACCTGGTTCTTGCCCTGGTGCTCCGTGCATATACGGCTCCCAATACAATGCTAAAAACTATTTCGTTTGTTTATTTGTGAAGAAAGCTACGGTTGGTTGTTGACCAAAGCATCAATACCATATTACCGAAAATGGTCGCTATGAGTCGTGTACATGGCCTCACGGATCGACACGCGCGCCTTGAAACCAAGCACGACAACATAGACTATTTTGTTTCTGAATTGTTCTTACCTGAGGTAGTGCCAACGGCGGCAGCGAAGATGGTGGCCAGGATAGCGAAAGCACGCATGGTGATAAAGTGTTGGGTAAGCGTATGCAGTGTGAAGTATGAGGGGTAATGGCTTTGGAGAAGGGTGGTGCGGAATGAGGTGGGTGGGTACGCCAAGCTCGTTGGTTTAGGTGTGGAAAAAATCTGGAGATGTTTCTCCCTCGAATATTCTAGCTTTTTTTGGAGTTGTGCCACCGACGCCCATATTTTCCCTAAAAAGCCACAACAAAATAGTCGGGTTATTTTAACGCCCTCTACGATTTTTCTGGATATGCCGGTCGCTCACAACTTCTAGAGGAAAGGATCCAAGCCTGAGTGATGTGATCCACGAAATATGTATGAAAAGAACCCATGATATTCGTGGTTGCACACGGTGCGTCAGTCCTTGAAATAAGGAAAACGTGGGGACGCTATAACCACAATCTAAATTTCCTGTCTGTCCGAAATTTACTTTAGACTCTAATTTCTTTGTTGTTCCGTCGATGAATAGCGCGATGTGTTGCGGGAGGGCGTCACCCGTGGAAATCCGAACGATAACCATTCAGGGCAAGTTTCCTAACATATCTGTACACAGACGTGCGCACTACGTATGCGGATTCGCAACCTGCATGATTCTTAACAATGTACATACGGATAGATAGGCGATTATTGTGCCCATGATCTGAAACAGGGAGTTTTACTGTATAAATATGACGCCTGTTTTTTTCCGTTATAGAACAAATTATTGTTCGTTCGTTCCGTACCAATGTTTCCACATATATATGACGACATGTATAGGACTGTGTGGTCTTTAGTATCTTGGCATAGTGTTCATGTGTTCCACCTTCTAATCCATGTGAAACTGTTGGATTGTTTTTCGGCTTGGATATAGTGGTTGCACCCACAGAAGAAACAAAGGCGAATATTTGAAACGTGCAACTTGCATGATGACGTCAAATCAGTGAATTTCCTATTGCATGCCCGTCTCGACTCAATCTCCAGGCATGTTGCCTGATGTAGCACCACGAATGACCATTTAAAAATGGGGGTTTGGTAAGATGCATATTCAGGAGAAGCTCCGTCGTGCCGTGTGATATCATGGGTCGTCGGCCTTACCTTAACCTCGTATGGGATGTATATTCATATACTCTGACGTAAAAAATCAGTACCGTCCATGTGTGAAAACACTATTATTATCAAGATGAATTTGAAATCAGAGGCGATGGGGTGGTGTGGCAGGGGGGGGGGGTATGCCTTTCATGACTTTAACGAATAGTTGTGGTAGTTATATTTTGCTGTGGTTGCGGAATATTTTATCCATACGAGTACTACAAACAAGTTTCGTGTAGGCATTTGACAACTAACTCTCGGTCCAATCACGGCGCGCAACTTACCGCAATAACACCGGTTTAAGGGAGCACAACTTGTGAGCATGGCAAAAGGTGTAAGTCGTACTGCTACGGGGGGGCATAGTAAACAGGACCTACGGTACAAACAAAAATCTTTGTATTTACCTATTTTTACTAACAAGTATATAAATATATCCCTATTTGCTTTGGTCCAACATTCATTATAGAAGAGTATACACATATATATGTGTGCATGTATGTATGCCAGCAGTTTATGACCCTCCGCTGTCAAGGCATGTTCAACTCGATATGTTTCGTCGTTGTGTTATATGCTATTATACAGAATAGGTTGACTCCGCTTCGTGGCGGGCGGCAACTATTTTGACGATGTTGGTGCTGCCAGGCTAGCCGATTCGGCTCTCTGCTTGACGCTGTCGATCCCTCTGTTTGACAATCCATTGAATATACGAATTGAGTCCATTTTGTTCCATTCGGGCACATCGTCGTGTTTGTTTCTTCATTAGTTGGGCTGGATATACAAAACTACCACACGTATATACGGCACCAACTGGGGTATGTGTTCAACTTGTTTGCCCTTGCGACATATGTACCTACATTTTTAGTATGACGATTGACTACATTGAAGCGAGCATCACCAACATTCTTAAACGTAATAGGGGTATGGCATTCCTTGACCTATCACTGGTGTCGGTCAATCCTCCCCGAGGAGATGTATTGAATACCATAGTTCGGAGTGGAAAACAAATTATGGTACTGCACTCTCACGCCCTAAGGTACCTACGTCTTGGGTTCCGCGAAGACGAGCGTGGTTACTCGAGGAAATTATGTGTAATTTCTTCGGGGTAATATTCCTTTTGATGGTCTACGATTCTTAGCCGCAGAAAACAACTTGTTGAAAAAAATTTCCACAGAGAAGATTTTGTGACCAACCATGTGATTTTTTTGATAAACCATGATGTTTTGTTCTTTGAACCGGTGTGTCACTTGTTTCAAGAAGGAAATCGTAAGACGACAGATCGTGCAACTGCCCCTATCTCGAGGGGGAATACCATCCATAGCCTCACCAAGTCTGCAGTTCGCTGTTAAGGTATTTGCAACTATTTTGTGCGATATATGGCTATGGGTTTCAAGCACAGCAGTTGGTTTCTGTCTGTCCTGAGGACATTCTGTCACGGGCGAACGCTATCCGTCAAAATCGGGACAAGGCTTCTTTCAGGCGCCTTCCTAGCATCCATATCCCCACCAATTGCGCAGGACGCATTGCCATTGTATTTCGCGATATGCGTGGTTTTCTAAGTACCGTAAAGCCAGGTGTTTTTCTCACAAAGTTTCAAGACAGAGTTCTTGCATCCCCGTTTAGGCTAGGGTCAATTTGTCGTCATGAATGGATCTGTGTTGTAAGTGAGAATTTGGGATGACTTTCATGCCCTCCGTCTTTTACTCTTTACAAGGTTCCCCTTCGGCACGTGGATGGCTCGAAATCCGGGGGGTGTCGCAAGTTGAAAAGTGATGTTAACATATTTACCGCCTTGGATCTGTATGATCAGCAGGATATGTATGATCATCCTGCGTGGAATCTGTGTGATCTGAACTATCTGTACATATTAACCGGGAGGAGGTCTGTACGATTCGCAGGATCAGTATGATCTGCAGGAGTTCTCTAGGAATGATCTGGAGCATCTTTAAAAGCTGGATACCTCACACTTGTTTCAGCATGTTTGGCAACAACAGGAGCAGCAAGATAAGCAACCGCATGGCACGGGCAAAAACAAAATACGGGTACCCGTAAGAAACTCAACCTGTGCCAGCAACAGCAGTAGAAGCAGCTAGCTGTGCCGTGATTGTGTGTAGTAGCAGTAGCGGCAGGAACAACAGCAGTAGCAGAATTGTAAGCAAACAGCGTGACACGGGCACATTGTAGAAAATACGGAGAACGCTCGGCTACCATAACATTACACGCAACGCTAGTCTTGTGCGGGGTACGAAGATCGGATAAATAAATGATGAATCGCCGAGAGGTACTCAAAGCAATCTACCAGGCAAAGTATGTGGTGAATACAGCGTTTTCGCATGTCTTGTATCCAAGCAGTTACGAGCACACCAGCACTGTCAGCAGCAGCAGCAGGATCAGCAGCAACACTCAGCAGCGCTAGACCAACACTCGATTGTAGCTGCACTCTTAAGCCTGTTGTTGCGGTTCTTCGACAGCTACGTACTGCTCGAGCAGCCCTCGAGCGCATGATGAGCATAAGTAGGTCAGGATTCCCAAGCATGGCCTTCTGCACCGCAAAAAAAGACACGGGACCACGATCACTCGATTCTTTCAAGCGCAACGAGCACGAGACAAACACGAGCACGGCGTGGCCGAGCAGACACGGACACACGCGCACTCAGCAGCAGCAACAGCAGCAGCGGCATCAGCAGCAGCAGCAGCAGCAGCAGCAGCATCAGTAGCACCCATCGCCACTCGTGCAATACTCGACTCGAACAGCACACTTGCACCTGCTTCTGTTGGTGGTTTACTGATGCGTACTGCTCCAGCATGATGAGCTTGATCAGCACAAATTCGAGCAGCACTGTGTGCTGCTCTTGCATCTGCAGCAAGAAGCGTGGAAAACTGAATGTTTGCAGCTAAAAATAGAAAGATCCGGGTTGGTTTTCAAACCCCGGTATGGCCTTTCGGAAAAGGGACACCATCCCCTCGGTTGCTTGCTGGGTGACGTGACTTTGGCCATAAAGAGCATGGGCCACGGAACCCAGCCGGGTTCAACGCTTGCACCGTACCGTCCACGCCGCCCCTCTGCGCACCCCGCAGCTGGAAGAACAAAACATAACCCGCGGCCAAACGAGAATCGTGGACTGTTCCGGAAAAAACCGGCCATTTGGTACCAAGCATTATCTTGCAAAAACAAATCGCTCACTAGTACGCACGAAACGCTGCACGAATTCTTATAATCACTCATCATAAGTGGTTATTTGTTCATCCATCAACATTTTGTTCCAGGGCTTCTTGGAAGCCGATGGCCAGGGCCAGCCCGGCCGGGCCGATCCGAAAACTGTCATCGGACGGGCTGGGTCGGGTTGTTCACGGCCGACGAATTTTAATCGGGACTCGCCGCATATGTTCCGCAACCATGTTTTGCCGGGGAGGCAACCATATATATATCCCGTCAAAAATGGGTGGAAGGCGGGCCGGTCTGCGATCCATGGTATGTCCGCTCTGAAATGCCTCCCCTGCTCTGCCCATGACACAGATCATGTATTTGGCGGGCCTACCCGCGGTTCAACCCGTAGCGTGAGGTGTACTTCGGCTGCTACTACAAATATACTACAACTGCTACTAGCACGACGTCCGTCCCGCCCATTGCATGGCTCACATGGGTTTACGTCCCGAGCTGAGACGCGGCACATAGAACATGTACTGGTCCTACTGCTACAACGTCCGTCAACGCTGATCCGCTGTTGGTGGTCTTCGTACACAATATCTGATCGTGACCTTGGTACCTGTTGTTGGCATACCGAGGACACTCATTGCTATCTCCGGGACCTAGGCACCACTAATGTAGTACCCCTGGGGCAATTCAAACCGAACCGCTTAGCGAAAACGGGATGAAATGCGCCTGGACCGGCGACATCATGGGATCGGAAGTTGAACGACGTTCACTTTTGAGTGCATAATTGTCGAACCGATAATGATAACTGATGTTACAGTCTGGGAAGCCGTCGACCAAAGAGCAGTTGCGGCGTCGTGTGAAAAGCTCACATGGATGAGGTATCGAGATCAGTAGCAGGGGTTCTTGCAGAAGCAAGTGTTGCAACAGAAGTTGTAGCTGTAGCCGGTGCCTCCGCAGCAGTGGGTGCTGGGCCAAGCAGAAGCTAAATAAATGTGGTTGTGCGTCAGTCAGGGCGGAAGCCGTCGGTCTACGGCATTAGGGTACACACACTGTATGAGTAGAGGGCATATTATGTGCCTCGCGAATAGAGCTTTGCGGTGCGGAAGCAGTTGGACAATTGGACCCAAACTAACTAAAATACGAAATACCAACGAAATCACTCGAGCGGACATGCGTAACCTTACCGAACGCGATGGTACACGGACCTTGCCGTGTTTCTGCGCCGTCGAATACGCTGGCCGGCCAATGTGTTTTGTGGGGCCGGCCCGTTTGGAGCCCCGGTTTCATCGGTCTCGCAGCCAGTGCTATTGGCAGGGCAAGACCGAGGACTACATTTTTGGTGGGCCGGGCCGCCCCAGAGAATATTTGAACGCTTTGTTAACCGAGCCGGGCCGGGCCGTTGCCCATCATGTGACAAATGGATGGGCCAAGCCGGGACGGCCGGCGGGGTCGATGTTGACTCCGGACCCGCCACCAAAGTTTGTCCATGACCACTATATATCTTGTCCAGCGTATAACGATTGATTGCAAAGAATAGCAACGAGAATTTATCAACATAAAATACACAAAGGTACCCTTGGGGATGTGTGTATTCTGAAACCCCAAGTGCGCCGCAAGGCGAAAAGGGAACCACAGGCAAACACTCGTATAGGTGTCCTTGGCGAACATGGGAGCCATGGGTTAGCGTAGGGCTCAAAGGAAATATTAACAATGTTGTAGTCGGCAGGAACTGAGTACTACTATTTCTGTGGTCAGTACTACACTAACACATGCAAGCCTTTTTATCGGTGAACTACTATACCGTCACTTCACAACACTACCACTACCACGCACACGGTCAAAGGTAGAAGCAGCATGCACTCTTCAAAATACTACAAGGTACACTACAACTACTACGACTACTAACTATGCTACGAAGTGCTGCTGCTCAACAAACGCTCAGGCGTTGCACCGACGACCACACGGCAAATAAAACAGCCAAACAGTCACGCGGTACGATGAGTTAGGCCATCATATAAATACGGTTAATATGCACAACCACGAGTGATTAACGTAGATAGATGCAGTACAGGTAGAAGCGGTAAGGGGAAACACTACACAACTATAGATACTACTACTGCTCCTATATTCCTGGCTTCCTTCCGACGGCAACGTAGCATGCGAGCGTTGCCATGGGTCGGGGGCCTGACAGCTATATTGGTAATGTTAGCATGCACCACAGACACTTCTACTACGCAGACAGATTTACTGATGTAGTACGAAAGAAGCAACGTGCACGCTAGCAACCCAATTGACATCATTACTACGACTACCAATCATTTTGTATATGTACAGGCTACGCACTATATACGGTTGACGGCATATTCTGCTCTTACTTGGTCAGGTAAGGACAGCGTGCTTACATGAACAACCGCAGTAGTGGCCAAACGATCGACTGCGACTGTTGCTTCTACTGAAATTCAAGTACTCCTACTTATATTGAGCAGCCATTAATGTAGGCAGCATGCACTGGGTATCATGGTTTTTTATAGGTATTAAATACGACTATACTACAACTATTATACCCTATACTGCCTGCTGCTATAGCTGTTTGTCAAAGTAGGGGCGATAGTACCGAAATGCCAGAGGATATACATATTCACTCATGATAGCAGCAAGAAGCTCTCTGTATATATTCATGTCCGGGTATACGTAAGCTTGGGGCACGATGAAAACATTGTCGGCATTCGTCATGAAAGGTTTCTAAAGATGGAACGACTGTCGAATACCTATTCATGACACTCGCAGCTGAATCTTGGCAAACAGCAGTGAAACTCTAACATCATTATTGAAGTCAATAGGCAGTAACTCAGCTGTAGACATTCCTGTACTACAGGTCTACACACGATTTTATGTCATCATGAAAAAAACATCTGCACTTGTGATGAATTGATTATTTTTACGCTCGAATTACTTACCGTCCATAACGGGATATGCTCCTGGTTACAGCAGTGGACTCAGCACTACACCAGCACTAACCCCTACAAATACAACGACTACTCCTACTTCTACTACGACCACTACTTCTACTCTTACTACTCCTACTAATACTCCAACTACTCCGGTACGATTCCTATATATATATGTACAGGATATATATACCTGGAACTAATTTGTACCCAGGTAGACGGACGGAGGGGGTCAGTTTCGTTGTCACGTACGTGCAAGGTGTGAGATTTGTTGTGTACGTCAAACCGCAAGGTATACCCTAAACGAACACCGGTCAGGTACTTGTATAGCGGGCGATTGGAATAGGATTAACATCCTCAGCAAGTGGGTGGAGGAGTGACCAATATTCGGTATTAAAAAAGCACACAGCTCGTCGTATCGAATGTACTTGTCCTGAGCTTTCAGCACAGAAATATATAGTGTCTACCTTGGCAGTGTAGCCGTGTGGTCCATGCCTGCTGGCACAACGAGGAAGCGCAGCGAAACTGGACGCAGTATGGTTCTGGCTCTGTGGCTCTTGCCCGTTGGGATAACGTGCTGCTGAGAGTGTGATACTTGGAAACTAGCTAGGTATGACGCGTTTGCCCCGTGCAGACAATGCTCCCAGCTAGACGGAGCGTTGTAGTCACGAATGTGGTCTGCGTTGTTAGGTGTATACCGCCTGACAAAGGGCTTGGTGCAACCGATTCGGCGGCCGATATATGTGTACGGCTGGTACTCCTGTTGCTGCAGCTGCTGCGGCTACTTCGTCTGCTGTGTGAGGTTGAAAAAAATATACTGGAGAGGGAGCTTCGACAAGGGTTAGAGGGTAGCGGTCTATTGAACGTGAAAAAATGTGGGCTTTTCTATTTTACCTACTCGACTCGGCGAGGCGGAAAGCAACCGCATGTTTTTAAGAGCCTGATCAGCGACGTTGAATATTTCTAGTGTCACCACGGTGGTCGGCCGGGATCTACACTTGCGTTGTAATAAATCCACGGCTCCCTCGCTTGCCTCGCAGCTGAAAGTGCGAAAGGGAACCATCGGTCGCCGGAGAGCAGCACTGACAAACACACAAAGTGCATATTACACCTATATCACGAAGAGGAATTTCTTAACTGTTAACCTGTGGGTGTATGAGCATATCCGAGTGGGGTTGTTACCAGTATCCCACAGGTTTTGTTCAGACTGAGTAACGAATATTCGTTCTGATTGATTCGGATTACGCACTTCCTCCTCACGCAATGCACGAGAGCGACAAGCACTTGGCATGATTGACATTTTTTTCCCAAATATCCATAACTCCACTGTTTTTTAGCGTATTGTTGACTTGGACTACTACAGTGGGATCTGTCTTATACTGCCCAACAAACAGATGGTACTGCGAAGACTCCCCAAAACAGGGACAGTGGAATTACACCTACTCCTGTATATTTTGTCCGATAATATTTTGCGCCCTAGCTTCGAACGTTACCGTCATGAAAGCAACTAAAAGGGCAGATATGAGCTTCATAGATAGGGCATGCCCGTGAGTGTTACAAAGCGGCAGCAGTTTCGTGTCCTGTTTCCGGGCGGACGTCGTCCTTGCTTGACCGTGTAGGTTCCGGGCCCTTGGATTATCGATTGCCCGTGTTTTTTTCCCCTCTAGAACACGAGCAGGAGAAACACAAAAAACTGAGCTTGCAGTGGACACCCCTTGAACCAATATATGAAAAATAGGACTCTAAAGCTCAAAGGCCAACAACTACACGACGGGTAGAAAAAAAATGTGTCTCATAGCGCCCAATTGATTATAGTCTGAATCCCGAAAGGGTTCCAAATCCTCTTCCAGCATTCCCAATATGATCCCCTCTCATCAAGGCGGGAGAGAGTAGAGAGTGAGTGTGAATCACTGGACTATCGGAATAAAATTCGCAGTTTCCACGGGACACTCACCCCTGAAATGTACTTGACACATCAGCTTCTAGTCTCCAATATGTCTAGAGAATGTGATCTGATGCTTTGCTTGCTCTATGATCCTTAGCGACATCTATCTACAGAAAATAAATGTCTACCACGTTTTGTCGACAAAATGGCGCCAACGCGAATCAAGTCCCTTTTTTTTCACGGCTGAGGCCTACCATGCCGACTCCGCCCCGATCATGCTCTGGGGCCTCACCCAGTCTGTATTTGTGAGTCCATTTCCACGCTGCAGTCCGCCTTACACTCAAGAAGCACCAACAGCCTACGATCGACTTCTATCGACGCCCACCGACTCCAAACACATTAGGCACCCGGTCGTAACGATTGCCCTCGTGGCAACGAGTACAGTAGGTGGTGTACATTACGGGGACGCAACCGCAGCGGACGCACCATAAGGTACACGGATGGACGGCTTCAAGAATAACATCTGCTGCAAAGTCGTGATGGGACAACGCACAACCCAACAAAACATTTATCGCACCAATCTCGAAGGTCGTCGAACCATTGTGGTGTTTGCCACGTTCTGGAATGCCGACCATACCTCACGCAAGACTGGCGCTACCTACTATTTGAATACGTATTTGTATGGAACGTACGGTGGTGCGTGCATGACCTCGAGGGAAAACATCTACTACTGCGGTATTCGTTCACCAGATCCACGGCTGGCAGACACGGCCTACATACGTTGAAACCACTCTTGTTTCGACATAGAAAGACGAAACACAGCTTAAACACAGACGTCACACGGCTGGTTCCCAGTTCGCTCGTGGGTGTCCAGTCGCTCCCGATTTGATGGGGACGTTACTTCACCAAGATCTCCACCTGAACGATGCATCGAAGGGTGTTTTCAAATTCTAGCGAAATCAGGTTGTGATCAACGCTGCGTCAGAACAAAACACTCGAGTCTTTAGCTTGCACCCTAAAAAGCAAAGAAAACGCTTGAGGTGGGCGTGGCCAATACATGCCTCATCGAGACGGAAGGTACGGATGGTAAACTGGCTTCAGTTGTATTCGAGTAGATCAATCGTCCCATCGGGGAAACGTGTCGATTCCTATATTCTGGTGAATTGAAAGTCTGGCCCACTTTTATCTAGTGGAGGCATTGGGGCACCTTCTGCACAATGACGTTCAAGACATCACATGGGTGGAGCTGTGATCTCCGTACATACGAAAACTGGTATGCCACTAGATTTTCTTTCGAAGGGAAAAAGTACACCGTCTAATAATGTCACAGTATACCGGCGTGCACGTCTACCAACCCCAAACAGGCGACATCCATGCGGGTTTCACTTTATTGTTGCAACGTGGGCCGTACTACATTGACGACGTTGACAAGGAGCGCATATATATCCGTGGCGTTGATCCCTATGAAATATCAACCGACCGCCTGTTTTCACAGTCACGTCGGTTTGTATCTTTTCAAACCTCGAGGTAACAAAACACTATACTGAATAGTCGGCGGCCGATGGTCGTGGACATGAAAAACAACATCGTGCAAACCTTTGGCAAGCGATACCCGGTGTCTCAATACCTAAATTTTGCGCCGATGCAGCCTCGTGTCAATTCCACGTTGAACGTCTGGTTTTGAGATTATACCAATTAATTGGTGAACAGATAACAGTATGTTGTCCTCGTTCCGTACTTTAATTTGAACGAAATCGATCGAGCAATATATTAGCAGTGGCGGGTATATATGTTTAGCCGTTGGAAAGTGTTTCTCGCTTTCCTAGCAATGTGCAGCTACCAACACACCGCCGACATTTCCCGACAGGTCCGATAACCTGCAAAAAGCAACCATTGAGGCACGTGTAAATGTCGAGAGCAGTCATGATACAGCATACTTGTCACACTATACTAAGTGCTATATGGGACCAGATTAACGGCATGCAGGTCGTGCAGGTAGACATCATCATTATCCTAACGCTATCGCGACGCACCTCGGTGATGCTCAGCCAAACGTCGGTGTTCCACTTAGGGTCGTACAGGCAAAGCTTGAGCTCCTCAGTCTCATCGGTGTAGAGGTCATACGTCTGGAATCCGTTCGTCTTGCCACTCGACGAGATTGTGCTGTGGTAGGCATGGTTGTCGAACACGTCTAACGTCCGGGTTCTAGACGTACCCAGGTGGAAGGCAATTCTAATCTTCTCAATGTCCTGGGGTTCCTCGAAGTAGTACGTGATGCAGCAACCGTCATCCTCATCAGAGCTGTCGAGGATATTCCCCTGGCACGACCAGCGAGAGTTGGCCCATATATCGTTATCCCGAGTGTTTTTGGGTACGCAGCCGTTCGGGCTGCAGCCACTGCCAGACGTCCGCGTGTCGTATCCATTGGCCTTGACGTCCACCCAGGTACGCTCGCTCGCGTCGACAAGGGCTGGTATGCGCACGTTATGAGATGGGGGGAAATTAGGTGCGTGAGAAATGTGGCTTTGCTCTGTTTACAGTGTAGAACGTTATACTTCTGCGTGTACCCATATAGTGTACGCAAAGAGTACAGCATGACAGGTTCTACTTAGCATTGCCCTTACTGCCCAATTTTCGCGCTTCGAACAAATTTCGACTGAACGTTCTCAATTTAGCTTTGACTAACGTACGTATATGTATATGACCATATCAGTTGTGTGAACACAAATTCGACTTCCAATACTGACTACATTGATGCAAGGGGTTTCAGCTATTCCTCCGCTATGGAGACATATCGCAACAACGGGCGTTTGCCAATACTACAGTACGTGCGATCAGTTTGTACGTGTATCATCGACATTCTAAACTGTGCACGGTTCCTGACAACAAGCACACCCACAGGTAAATTGAAGTTGGAGAGTAGGTTGGCTTCGTTGTTACCGCCAATTACTCGGGACACTGGTGCCAGGAATAGCTCGGACAATATTTGTAAACTATTTTTCGAAACAAATATATCACCTTACCTAGGTCGACAGAAAGCGTGATATATACAGCGGTACATACGTTCGTCCTGTTTCGAAAAATCGCTGGTACCATCTACTTTAGGTGTACACCAGATGGGGGTCCCCGCCTTCGTTAGGCATGCTTGAGACGGTATGGCCACGGTTTCTGCTTGAGTGCTCCATGAATAAACGGCTCTAAATACAAGTTTGGATTGTATTCCTTTTCTTCGTGCATGAGGTAACCTAAGTTCTGGAGCACTTCATCAGTTAGTTGCTTCTAAATAATTTTTGCCTTTTGGTATCGTTCATTTTGCAGAAGGGATTAATGAGACTCGAACGAGAGCTGGCGAAAACACCGGCAGAAACTGGGCCATGGCTTTTTTGCGACTGTTGATATCCTCTCTAACTGCGTGTATATAATACTACTAGTGATTTACATTCGTGCTTCGTAATGGGCTCCATATTTCACACAAAGGCGCCATTGCCATGCTATCAACTATATTCCATTGCACATAAATATTCCATCGTCCTGCCACAAGCAGGTAGACAATATATTGTTTGCCAATCTCTGGAACCAAACACGACAATACTGGCCTTTTCTACAAGCAACTGCCCGGTTGTCCAGCCGCATGGCGGTGGGTACAGATACATAATTGCATCGCCTTGGAAGCACGAGAACGTTTATAGTTCTTACCAGAGGTAGTGCCTACAATCGCAGCGAAGATGGTGACCAGGATAGCGGAAGAGCGCATGGTGATATAGTCTTGTGTAGGAATTAGTAGTGTGAAGTAAAGAAGGTAGTGTGTTTGGAGAAGAGGAGTGCGGAATGAGGTGGTGGGTACTCTAAGCTCGATGATGAAGGCGGACCAACACGACCGAAGGAGTTCAACGTATGAGTTATCGTACGTTTTTCTTTTCAACGACGACGCTTGCATTTCGCCGAAGAAAGTCATAATATCTTCGTCGGGCTATTTGAGGGTGCAAGTGGTCTACGATTCGGCAGGACATATAGCCGTCGCTTGCAACTTGTTGAAGCTATTTGCAAATAAATCCGGGTTTGGTGATACTCCATATCGAGCTCAGAATAGTCCATGATTTTTGTTCTGGCATAGGGTGCGTCGTTCGCTCAAATGAGCAGATCGTCGAAACGAGTGTTCCACGAAGAAAACAATACATTGCACGAACAAACACATGTTCGAAAGTTGCAACAGTACGGTGGGTCGTCGTGAATGCAGAGATAAGCAGTCTGTCCGAAAGATTGATTGGCTTAACGTCCACTGGTTTTTTCCCGTCGGTGTATCGTGCAATGTGTCACGGGAGGGCGTCACCTGTCGAAATTCGACGGATTACCTATCGATTAATAAACATGTTATCGAACGTATATATTCACGCCAAGTGCGCACTACGTATACCCATTCATTCGCATACCGCGTGGTGTCTGAGGAAGGGATAAGCGATGATTTTGCCCACGGACTTGCTAGAGTGAGTACTAGTGCACCGACTTGGAACGATTTGTTGATATTCCAGTCCGGTTTGTACAAATTGAATGTCATTATGTGCCAATTGTTGAGCAGTCTTATCTCTCGCGTATTGGTGTCGTGTTCGTGTGATCCATATCCTACATCGTTTATTTGTACTACACGGGGACCTGTTGTTTCTTAGTGTAGCAATGGAAACATGGGAGGGATTAGTGACATCGTCAACATACAACAAACGATAGTAATATTTTTATGTTCCTCCCAATGACCGAGTGTACGGGACGTGGAAAGAATTCCATGCGAGGTTATACAGTGAGAAAAAAGTCATACAGTAAAGGATTTGAACGATGCTCCTTACATGCGCAGGTCGACTGAATCTTGCTGAATGTTGAATGATGTGGCATCCAGGACTATCGTTTGAGACGTGGATATGGGTAATAATGTATACCTCTGAAAGAAACTCCGTCGTGCAGTTTGTTACCACGGAGCGTCGGGCTAGCCTTCATTTCGTAAGCGTTATTCATAGGCGTACTGCTGTGGCGCTATTGAGTCAGTTTCGTGGAAAATTCCCATGGCCGCAGACACGAGCCCCATTAGAGAGAATGCTAAATCACGGGAAGGGGGAGTCGAAGATAGTCATTCATGACTAGAGCCAGGAATATGATGAACTATCAAGTTGTTTTCAATAGTAATATGTTGAGCATATCAAATACCTGGTACAAATTTAGCGTAGACTTGTGGACACTAGCCGGTCCGTTTACTGCGTGTAGCTTGTAACAACAGCGCTTGGCGAGAGCAAAGTTGTGTGAATGAGTTTAATCGTGACTGGTACTGGAGCCGTTTGCACATATATGTAGATATATGTTCACATGTGAATAACGTTAGTTACCCAACGTTGTTATAGCATGTCCAAGTCGATGTAATACGTATTTGTTGATATATATAATATGGTTGTGTGGACTCCGGTTCATGACCCGTGCGAACCAAGTCGATGTTGTCCGTAACACCTTGCCGGTGCCATATCAAAGTGCTTGATACCGTGCCATCCGCTGATTTGCACCTTGAACGGCCCACTTGAATATATGGACCATTACTGTATTTTCGTTGTCATCAATGGGTCTCGACCACAAAGTGCACAGATATACAGCACCACTTGGCGTAAACATTTTTCTGGTTCGCCCTTACAGAGTATAGGCCATCGTGTTTTTGATTTTGATTATATTATAAAAAGGAGAGCATGGGGCTGATGTATTCTTAGAAGATTCACTGTGTTTTCGAAACTTTGACAGAGGGGACGAGGTTTTAATACGGGGGACAATAATTAATAGGACCTATGGTACACCCAAAACCGACATATTCCCTATATATTTACTACACATATTTGGCCGTATTTACTAGGGCCCCCCGTAAAAATATCCCATCCAATTGGTTCACGCTGTTGAAACACTTTCTGCGCCGCACGTCAACGCCCGAACGTTCGTACTAATAATCGTGTTACACAACGACTGCCGAATCAATCGAATAAAAAAACAAAAACACTTCGGGTTAGTCGGGTGGTCTACAATTCGACGAGACATTCCGACCAAAAATAGCTTCGTGAAACCAATTTGTGAATCAAATGGTCGCCATCAACCATGTTCGTTGGAAATCAAACATTCATATTCGTGTTTGCACAGGTGCTTCGCCTATTTACAGAGGGAAATCATCCAGAGGACGGAACCGCGCATGAAAATGTCAACATCCCGGAGTCATTGATGTTCCATAGTCTCAGCAGTACAGTATACCTAAACGCCGTAATGGCACTATTAATACTTACTATTAACAGTTGAGTACAACGCATGGTTATGGGCGTGAAGCTCAATTGATTGTCTGTCTGTGCAGAGGGAATTGTCTTAGGGCCCTTCTTAAGAACAAAATATTTTCATGATATTTCAATAGCCAAACATGAACTTGATTTGATTTTATTCGATTATCAGGGGAAAAATGCCTTCGGGTCCTCCTATCGACAAATAGCTATATTTACGAAAAAACGAATAACCCACAAGGGCCAACGAACAACAGAGGGCAACCAACGAGGAAAACGATGGCCGGTGTCCTACCCGGGGTGCCAATGGTCAGCCGCCTGTTGTTTAAGCCGGCCCGCCGAGGAGTCTGTCGCTCTTAGGTCGCCTTCGGTGGCTGGCGCAGTCCCAAATTTATATGTGTACGCAAGCAGCAGCGACGGAGACACAGCGATCGCAGCTCATTTCATGGTGTGTACTACGACTACTACTAGGGCGACGTCTACCCCGCCCGTTCGGTGGCCCACGTGATTCCAAGGACCGGCTCAAGACGTGGAACATGGCGTGGGATGTACTGCTCCTACGGCCACAACGTCCGCTAGGGCTGATTTTCTGTTCGTGGTAATTGCTACATCACCGACTCAGGCAGCATTGTGCGCTCTTGCCTTGGCTCGGCTCCGACCGAATCTATGGTGCATACTTGACGACAAACGCTCGGACAAGGGACATCCTCAGGCCTGACGTTGAACGACGTTTTCGTTTGCATAATTTGTCAACACGGCAGTGGTGTCTGCTTCAGCTGTCTGGGAAGCCTCCGTCAGTAGACCACAATCGGCGGCATCGCTGTGCTCAGTCGGATGAGATTTATTGACAGCATATAGTGTTATCGCAAGAGCGGGTGTTGTGCCAGCAGCAGCAGCAGCAGCTGCTTTTGCTGCGGGTATCAGAGGACCAGAAAAGAGTGGTGTTGCTCCTGTCAAAGCGAAATCAACCAGGCTAGGCCATTGATGGAGGGCACGTGTGCTCGAGCCGTAGCTCCGTAAGGTGTCATATGATGGAGGTTTACTCTCCGTTTTATGATCGTTGGAATGCGTACTTTAACTGGGACAATTCTACGAATACGATACGCATGTCCCATATATATGTACATATTCGTCCTTGAACTGGCGCTCGGTGGGAAATCAGTGGTGTTTCCGAAGGTTTTGCCAACAAATACGATACCTCGTTTGTAGAACGCCTCTGATGTGGACCAGAAACAGCTCGATCATAGGCTCCGAAAGAAAGCAACATTAGACACACACAAACAACACTGAATCCCATAGGCATGACGATTCGGAACAAGAAATAAAATGGGCCAGCCCGAGGTCCAGACGTCAAAACCACTGACAGGTCGATATGTTTGAATTTGCCGGCTCGCCTACAGCCCCCTTTGCATGGATATCACTAGCAATGTAATGTTCCAGGCCGGGTCGAGGTTGTTGAAGCTATGACCGACCAGTACGCGCCTGGACTGCCTGAAATCGTCATTTACCAGGATGGGCTGCAGTTTACCGAATGTAGAAAGGGGGGGGGGCGGCCGGTCGCGGCCAATAATGTGCAGTATGAATGGGCCGAACAAAGCCGGCCGGCGCGACGAAGCTTAAACCGGGGGCCGCCTACCAGCGTCAGTCCCTCACAAGCCTTGGTTATTACAGCCCGTGATGATGGCTTACGGACCACAGCACTGACGAAATCCATATACTCGGAATCAAGCTTCGACATTCCCTGACCACTCCCTCGTTGGTTTAAACGCTTCCCCGACAGAACGTATGGTCATGGTCCCACCAATTTCTTGTCCGCTTTGGATTACGTTTTTCCTCATCATGCCGTGCACCGAAGCTTTCAAGTACTCGACGTCGTTGCAATGTGAAATTTACCATATTCACACTGTAAATCATCGCAAGAGGGGCGTTGGCTGCCTTGACCTCGTGCATGCAGGAACCGGGATAAACCCACACGAAGGTTTGTATTACGTACTCTGTGCAACTCGTGCGTAAGAAATCGTTGGGCCAATGTAGTGCTGTAGGTTCTCCGTCGTAGACAAGCAAACAACACGTTCACTCGCTGGGGTACTCAGAACGGTGCCATACGTGACAACGCGTGCTTAGGCATTGTGTTATCCGAACCTGTCGGCGGGTAGTCACCTTGGATGCACCCCTTTGTGAGGTGTCACTGGTGCATTTGAAGGCCGTAACAAACGACCGGAGTAGGGGATTTCGTGTTTCAGGCGAGAGTGACACCTGGCTGTAGTCAGCGGCTGAACCGCAACAAATTGTCAATCCTCACCGACTACGTTATACAGCAGAGTGTCTTTTTCACCTACAGACGGTGACGAAACGCAGCAGGTAACCCATCCGACCTACAGCCGCCTATGAAACACAGCAGGGTGTCATTCAGACCTACAGAAGAGTGCCGATGCTATACCTAAAGATAGTTCGCTGTCGCAGCAATACAGTTTTGGACCGAGGCACATACATTTCATCAAGTGGTCCGCATGTATCGTTTTCGCGGTGGATAGTGGGCATCGACACATAGAGCGTGAGAGCGAACGGCAGATGAAAACAATCCGCGTTGCCCAGCTTTCACACCGGCCCATGAAATACTCGCGTCTGGTTCAAGTGGTTTGTCAAGAACTTTACACAAGCGATTTTCCCGTCTAAACACATTTATCTTGCCCGTTGGCCCTGCCAAGAGAAAACGTGATAAAGCGTTCCTAACATTATATAAAAAGTTGCCTTGTGCCGGTCTATAAAGAGGAGGTGAATATTACCTGGATCGTTCGCGTCGTCGTCACTAGCTTGGATGCCAACCTGCTACCCACTGGCGGGATGCAAAATAGTACCAGTCCGGATATTTCATCGTCAAGGACCTTACAATGATTAACCGTAATTTCATATGAACATGACAGTGTAGCAGTCATTGCAGTGCTACCCTGTAATTTTATCCTGGTGAAGCCCTGGTAGTCTCAGAGTGGGTATTTCCCAGTAAGGAATTTTCCCCCGTTAATAGTCCCCACCTGGTAGCTATGATACTGGAAGGTCAATGTCGTTCTCATCAGGAGCTAGGATTCAACCATTTTCTCGACTAGCGAAATACTCCAGCGTGAACAAGGTAAGGATAGATCGTCGTACACTGATGCAATACCGTTTACAACGATTGCATACATGTAACGGAGATTTACATGTAGTTGTAGCTTCAGCTCTGCCGACCAATTCCACACACGTGTGTCGCTGCCAATCGGAGACCATTAGACAGCTGGGGTGCAGGTAGTGTTTACTATGGCCTTGGTCATTACAGTATCGGCAGTATACATTGTCAATGGTTGTTGCTCCGCTCATCAGAAGCTTGAAGGGAGCCCTATGTCCATCATTCTCAGCTTTCCACTCATGTCAATAGCCGATTAGGTCAATTAAGGCTGCTAATCTGTGGAGAAACTAACCGTGTGTTCTAGCGGACTTTTCAACACAGCTCCAAAACGTCTCAGTCGTGTGACCCTCAGTACAGAATATCTCGACATGGGAAAATGCTTTTTGTTTGCTGCAATGATTTTTCGTGCGTACGTAATAGCTGACGACCTATAATAGCGTAGTTAGTTGTTGATCTCCTGAAGACCTTTCATGCAGTCGTGTTGTTCACTAGCGAGACAAGGAGGTCTATCGCTCGGAATCTTCAATCTGAAATGGCTCCCGAAACCCTTTCGGAGCCTTACAAACTGACACGATAATGTGGCAGTCATTGTACGACTGCACGTAACCGTCAAGCCGGTGTAGCCAAATCAAAAGCTAGGTAATGCTGTTCCTAACGTGCTCTACAGTATTGGACGGGTGAATAGCAGAAGACGGTTCATCCCAAGGATCGTTGGTTTTCGCTAGCAGTAGATGTCATAGTCTGTGGCACATCGGCGTCGTTGTTGGCCTAAGGGGATATTTATGAGTTGCGCCAGGTATCCTAATTATTTAATTCGAAAACAAAATACTCTCCACTCGCTAATAGCTACTAGGTATATCATTCCACGCCAGCCAATAGAGGGTGTTTGATTGCCTCGAGGACCGTTGACTGCTTGTCATCGACAGGAAATCCGCACTGATGTATTCCTGCTGAGGACAATCGTGGGAATACGTACGCACATGAACGTGCAACTTCTACGCATCGGTTCACCCCCACAAGGCGTATTATCCCCGATATAATCGTCCGAGCTAAGAACGGGATCGCCTTGGTGACGACTTTTGAAGATTGAAACACCCAATATTGACGGAAATGTGGACTCGTAGAATGCCGATAGGGTGTATTGTGCAGGTTCACGCCCATGCTAATCTGGAAGGCTAGAGCAGCGCTGGTAGAGTTGTTACTACGTGAATCTCTTTCACTTCGATCTAAGAAAACCTTCAGCTAAGCTTTTTCGCTGACCATAATATTGTTCCCAAGACGGAGTCCTCCTTGGAGTCAAATTCGGGGTCGAAAAACAGATCATAGTTTCTTACGCTGTCGCAGCTTTATTAGAGGGAATAAACTCCGACCCCGCCTCCAGGATTGTCTCGTGAATTTGGTTGCCGTACAATGTCCGGAATCGGCCCCCTTTCGCCAGTTGTATATTACGGTTTACCCTTTCTATATCCCTCTACAAGGAACTTCGCTCGTCATACGTCCTAGTCTTTGTTATGGATATCGATTAGAATGGTTGAAAATACGTCTCCACGTCGGCCAATTCGCTTCGGACGTTTACCCAAAACGATGTCAAAGCCAAGTCGTGCAAACACCTCCTTAGTCGTGCTGGAATAAAAATACCCTATGTGGCCCTAGTTTGATTTAACAATTGGATATGATGGTGGGGGTGTGGGCCCGAGGTTTACATTGGTCGTCCGTTTGTAGGACGATATTCGTGGCATGGGAGCGTGACTTCACGGAAAACGTTCTCGACATGACGTCAGGCATGCGATTTTTGTGTTGCTTCAAATCGTTGAGGTACGAGGCCTGCCAGAGTGCGTCTTCGCCGTTCACCACGTTAGGCCTGTTCAGTGTCTTCATAAGGTTAGCCCCATATTGAAATACTGACATAACATGAGATATGCAAGAGGGTCTATGATCGGAAACACCTAACGACAGCCGTGCCTGCCACGTCACAATATATCACGGTTGTTGACATCGTCAAAACGGGAATGGTGCAACCCGAGACACCATGGCAGCTGGTGCCTAAGCAAGCAGACGTCACAAAAACAGCAGAAACGTTTTTCACGTAAGCAAGGTGTAGTCACAAAATCATTGGAATTCAACGAAATCGAGACGAAAACACTGTTAACGTAAGTAAAACTCAATTATTTGATGATACTGTAAAAACACAACATGGACACGTGCACTGATATCTCACAAGCCAATTAGGTAAAGACGGTTACGTTGATATGTTTCATTTAGCGCACCATTGACGACAATCTGAATCTAGAAAGTGTGAGAAAGTCTCATGCAGCATTTCGACACTGACGATCTCTCCACAAAGCTGGTTAACCGTCGGATCAGCACAGACAAATCCGGGGCCTTCAAGGGGCAATCATATGTACTACGTATTATTATCGACTCACTGCTATTTCAACTCGTCATCTCCATATAACACGAATTACGCCTCGATTGCCGACCCCCTCCCTGATAGTGCTCTGAGGCCTCACACCGTTCCAAAATTTGCCTCGATACTCGCACTAAGATCCATCCTGTCTTCAACAGACACCAAACAGCTCATGATCGATTCGCACCATGGCCAACCAATTCGATACACACATAGCGTTTAACCGGTCGCATCAAAAGCCCTTTCCAAATCCCCACATACATACGTAGTGGGTATTGCATTTTTTACGAGGATGCAACCGCAGCGGCCCTCACTCACTGCTGAGTACACAGAAGGACGGGGGCCGACGATGAGAAATGTTGGCTGCTTTAAACACATTGCGGGACAACGCACAACATCGTACTGGACACGAGAGACCGTTAAAAACATTTTGGAGTGTGCCACATTCCGAATGTTCTGCTCAGGGAATGCCAAGCCTCATGCCCCGCAGTATGAAGGCCCCGATACACCTGTGCGGCCTAGAGTAGTGTGCGCACGACCCCGACGGAATGAATCCACTGGACTACTCGTTCGTGAAACTGTAGAGGTAGCGCACACTGCCAGCCCACGTTGAAGGCACTCTGGTTTGGTCGCAGGAAGACGATACACGTATTGAAAACAGACTGCACATGGCGGTTTCCCAGCTAGCTCGAAGGTCTCCAGGTCCTTTCGATTTGATCGTAGCGTTACTTCACCAAGATTTCCACCTGGAATGTGCATCGAAAGGCGTGGAGGAATTAAGCGCCAAGAACTCGTGAGAACCGCGTCGTCAACACCAAACATTCAAGTGTCTTGCACATACATGCGCATATGATGGGCAGCGAATATAAAGATTGCGGTGGACGTGGGAATACATATCCCTTCGCGAGAGTGTAAATGTGCGTGTGCGACAGGCTTCAGCTGAATGAGAGGGGATAAAGAAATATAGTTGGAGGAAACGTGCCGATACATATATTCTGGTGGTTCAAGGTTCTTGCAAAGTTCCAAGTTCGGTAGTGCAGACCTTGTCGCGCCCTCCTCAGCACGACACGTCGTTGATGTCCAAGCTGACGCGAGAAATCTGTTTGTGATCAAACCCCAATTTGGAATATCATTGAATTCCCTCCGTCCCAGAGAAGTCGTCGAAAAGGCAGTTCAGACCACACTGTTAGGAGCCCTAGGGTTTTCCTGGATTTGTATTGACTTGTTTATCGGGAAACGTGAACACGTTTGCCTTGTTGGGGGGGGGTTATTTATGTGCCCCTGTCATTGCACAGCAGCATTATATATATATGTTTATACTTTATATATGTACTTTAGAGGTTCACCCATTTTTTCTCAGCCTCCAATGTCTCCCGAAAGGTATAATACGGAATCCAACGGGGACACATTTTTAAATACGACTGATGCTTTAAACATCTCGTACGTTTGCATTATGCCCAACAATGTAGATCAAAAATAGATAGGCTTCCTTGAATTGGTTTCCGTCAAGGTAGCCGTGATGGCTTCGAAAGTTGAGTCCCCGAATGCGATACCTTTTTCGTAGAACGCTTCTCAACGTCATCCGATCGCAATGGAAAACGCCAAACGTAGTCTGTGTGAACTGGTCCGACAAGACGACGCCCCGTCCGGCCGTGAATACTCGTTCACAAGATTCAACATTGGAGAGCAAGCAGGCGCTGGATTGTGAAAACATGACCTCTACTCTGGTCAGATAGTTTTGGCTTGAGTAGTAGTCCCTGAAAAAGTTTACCTCGATATTTTGAAACAAACCTAGCGGATGTTTGCTGGTCAAATGTTGTATTGCTGTGTTTGAAGTCACTAGTTTCGGATATTTCCTATCTTCTTGGCAGGTCCTTTCAAACCATCATGCAGTTAGGTTTTGAGGCTTCCTTGATATTGCACGGTTCTACGATTCAAGCCAGATATCTGTCGGTGGAATGAAAAAATGTTTTGGTTAGCACACTGATTGCACCCGGTCAGATGTTAAATTTACACAAAACTGTAGATTTTCAGCGTTATCTAAACGCCTTAGACAACTACCTGCTCGCCCGTTTTCAATGAACCTTAGTAACCATGAAGTTGGACCCTAGTGGTGAAAAAGTGTATATAGTGTTTGGTGTCGAGCCGCAAACGGCCGGATTATATTCGACGTCCACCTTGCGGTGGACTGTTTACCAGGCTTACTTCCCCGTCAATTCAGCTATGACCAGTCTCTGTCGTCTTGCCTTGTGTCCAGGAGGTGTGTACAAGTTAATCATTTTTCACGACGGCAATGTTGGGATCTCAAGTATATCATTGCTCAATAAACATGGAAGTGGTCCATGGCACAGTCTACTAGGTGCAGGTCTGGTTCAACGAAGTTTTCAGAACGTTTACCAAACCATACCCAGATTAAAATCTGCAGATATCGTTGTATATTATCGTGGATACTACGTACATGCCTATGGTTTGTTTTTGAGTGTTCGTTCGGCACCATATATTTGGTATGTTGCTGCAGTCCGTCGTTCGTTGGTCCAGGATGTCAGTATCAAATATATTCCAAGCAGATATTCGGTTGGTCTGCTAACGTACAAAATGTCCGGTTGATGGTAGTCGTGATGATTCGGTCATACGCACTAGTGGCAGTTGGTGGTAACGGCGCCTTGAATGAGGCACAGCAGGAGAGGCGGTTATAGAACAAATGAGAGAGATAAGTTGTCGGGATATCGTAGACGTTGAAGTTCGCATTTTCCGTACCTCGTGGCTAGCTCTCTGTGGTAATGCCATTGATAACACTCAGTGCTCCCGGCGTCAAGCAGGGTGCCGGAGGACGACAGTAATTTATGTCTGGTCTACCAAGTTGTATCCTGTGTTTGTTTATGTTGATCTCTAACAAGACTATTCTTGTATTTACGCCTTACGCTATTCCCGCACTTACCGCTTGAAGGTTCTTACATCGTCGGTCTTCACGGGCATGTTGTGCCGAACTTTGTTCGCTTCTGGTATGTTTAATGTAATTTCAGTGTGGTGTCTCTACTCATTCAAACACGTTTAGTTTTCGCTTCTCACGTTAGCAGTACTGTAGAATCTACGTCCTCTTACGCCCGCAATCCTCCGTCACTACGAGTACGGGAAGACCAGTCAAGTGTAAGCCCGCCGCGACGCAGTCACACAGACCATCGTGAAGAACCCCCCCTCTCCGTATCGATATCGGTAAAGTACGGTACATGGTGGCAGGTGGTATGGTGTGGGGGGGCGTAGGTCATACCCGTTGAAATATTCGAACTGCGGTTACCCCAACGCGTGAAGACTTCTTCGGTATGGAGCAACATCGTTTTCGTGCATGTCTATAGATGGTCCTTCAGGGAGTATTCAATTTTAAATAACATTGCGTGCCATGTTGTAACTTGATTAGGTGCGAGAAGTGAGTTCATGTCACGAGATCTCCACACGTGCGAAGGAAATGCGCTACAACGGTGGAGAAGATCTTATTGTATGTGTGTCGATACCAAAATATCGTGCTGCAACGAGGACAACACCACATTGGCATCGTTTACTTGTAGTGTGTATTTCGTGGCTTTCACCCCACGCAAGCATGCAGCAGTCCCTTCCTGTGAGAGTCATGTGGGGGCATGTCTGCTACGTTACCATGAAAGTTAAATGTGACCCAAAAAAATAAAAACGATGGTCATTGACCTCACAAGCGTTCTCGTGACTATCTCTCGCGGGTCTATGGCGGAGTATAATAGATGCAGGTTCGGTTTAATCAAGCGGATAGTCACGTTCACCGGACCATACCCAGATTAGAATCCGACAAATCGCGTTTAATATTTATATGGGTAGTTCGGAGATATCGATGATTTGCCTTATCTTGTTCGTTCGTCACCATGTATTTGCAATAATGTTGGTGTCATTTCTTGACGTATTCACATCTGTAATGCTGAAACATGTTCCAAGGAGATATGCGGCACGTATAGCAGCGTACAAGATAGGCCTGATGGAAGTAGTCGTGTTCCTCTAGTTATACCCACACGTCGCAATAGCTGACAACGGCACCTTGAAGTGGGTCAAACATGAGAGGTGGTTAGAGAACATATTTTAGCGATGCAATAAGGGGGCATGACATACGTGAAATTCGGCCTTATACGTGCTTCATAGCTAACTCTGTGGTATACAGAGTGCTTAACGCAGTGCACCAGGTGTTCAACGAAGTGCCGGAGGGCAACACCCATAGGTATCCGACCCACCGAATATTATCCGGTGTTGTTGTTCGCTGAACTCAGACAAGACAACTTCTGAAAGCACGCCTTGACAGTACCGCCGCACATGCGGTTTGAAGATGCCTACATACTTGGTCACTACGAGCGGACGCGGAACACCGTTTGTTGCTGGTTCGTCGAATGTATTTCCAGTGTATGATTTCTCTTTAGTATAACACGTTTTGTTTACGTTTACGCCCTCCACGAGCCGACATCTCTGGTCACTGCGGAACTGCGCGAAGACAACGTGGGCGTGAGCCCGCCACGGGGAAGCCCTTCAGCCCGCCGCGTGGAAGCTTCACTTGAAGTATCTATAATGCTAAAGTATGTGGTATGGAGGCACGTATGGCACCGGGGGGTAGATGCTTACAACAGCGCATGCCCGTTTCAAGGGTTGAACCGCAGTTCCTTCAGCGTTTACAAGTATATCACACACCATCGGTGGTGAGCAACGTATGTGTTTGTGCATGCCTGTTCATGCGTCGGTTTGTGGGTATGACGTTAGTCAACATCTCTCAGGGGGTGTGACCTCATTAGGTTTGAGTAGTGAGGTGAATGCCATGGAATCTCCACACGTACGAAAATAACCTCCGCTACAATGGTGCAGTAGATCAGGGTGAACGCGTTTCAACGTCAAAAGGCCGCATTCATGCGGTTCTTATAACGAGTACAAATGACATTGGCAACTTAATCAAGTGGCGTACATCTCGCAGTTTTTGTCCTACGCCAACATACAGCAGTCTTCTGCTCTTTGGGTAGCGTGGGAGCATGCCTACTAGGTTACCATGAAACCAAGAGTTGACAAACGTAATAAATAGGAAAGATTGACAGCCGATATTCCTGCACCTGACAGAAGTTATCCGTATCACCTCTGGCGATTGAGGCCCATTGTCTTAATATGTATTTGGTTTGCGCCGCTGCTACCCTTGTGAGAATCCCATGTCGGAGGAAAAACGAGATAATTTTAAACTTATTATTGAACACTGTAATTTGAACAGAATCGAAGAATCAATAGTTTGTTTCCCACCGATATGGATCTTTTGTCGTAAATACAGGTTTGGTCGGTCACAATCTGCTAACCTGGTTCGCGCGGGGCATCGGCGAGCACACAGCCTTCAAATTTTGACAAGCGCCATAGCCCGCAAAACAGCTATTTAAGCAGGAGTGCACGTTGAGGGCAGATTCAGCAGCTCCTACCCTATCTGTGGAACACTAAGCTGCCTGCCATATGGGACAGAACAGAGGCACGCATGTCAATATCTGGAACCCAACATAATCACCCTAGCTATGGCGACGCACCTCCGTGATGCTCAGCCAGACATCGGTGTTCCACTTAGGGTCGTACAGGCAAAGCTTGAGCTCCTCAGTCTCGTCGGTGTACAGGTCATACGTCTGGAATCCGTTCGTCTTGCCACTCGACGAGATGGTGCTGTGGTAGTCGTGGTTGTCGAACACGTCCAACGTTCGGGTTCTAGACGTACCCAGGTGGAAGGCGATTCGAATCTTCTCAATGTCCTGGGGTTCCTCGAAGTAATAAGTGATGCAGCAACCGTCGTCCTTGTCAGAGCTACTGAGAATATTTCCCTGGCACGACCAGCGAGAGTTGGCCCATATATCGTTGTCCCGGGTGTTGTCCGGTACGCAACCGTTCGGGCTGCAGCCACTCCCAGACGTCCGCGTGTCGTATCCATTGGCCTTGACGTCAACCCAGGTCCGCTCGCTAGCGTCGACCAGGGCTAATATGTTCACGATGGGAGACCAGTAGAGGGAAGGCGCGTGAGGGACGTGGTTAGGCATGTGTGTATTGTTCCGTAACCTTTTTCTTCGGTGTGCATTATTTTGATGTACGGAGTACAGCGTGGTATAGTCTACATAAAAAACATTGTTTGGTATTATATGAACTTTTTTCAATACTTTTGAAATGCTCACATTATAATCTCCACCCATGTACGCAAACATTGTGATATAGTCTATGATGCTGTAAACATACATGGGACGTTAAATACTGTCTACATTGACTGAACTTGACATATATATACGTTCCTCGGCTATGAAGACATATCGAAACGACGGGGGCTTGAAGACGCTAAGTACTATAAATATATGAACGTGTATCTTCGGCATTCGTCAGAACGTGTTCTGCGCGCCTAAGCAGCACACCAATACATGTGTTGAACACGGGGAGAGGTCCGGCGTGTATGTCAATGCCACTGGAAAAGGATAGCATTCCCCGGCAAGGCTGTAAATATATTCTTAATCTACTTCACAAACGAAGTTAATCGCGCGAAACAGGCCGATACCACTCGTAACGAGTATACCGGTGACCGGGTTTGATCATTAACGGCCATAGGTATAGGCCAGGCGGGGGTTCCCTCCATGTTCAGCCATGTATGACACGTTACGGACCAGGTTCTTGCCCTGGTGCTCCGTGCATATACGGCTCCCAATAAAATAAAAAACCTATTTCGTTCGTGTATATGTTGAGAAAGCTACGGTTGGTTGTTGACCAATGCATCAGTACCGTACTACAGAGCATGGTCGCTTCGAGTCGTGTACATATCTTCACGGATAGACAATCCTTCGAAAAGCAGGAGTAATCTCCGGAAGAGATCGCGACGTGAAGGAGATGATATTGTTAACAGCGTTACCGGCGCACAATCCCGTACCGCATGAAGTCGGCACACACGGTGTACATCGGAGTTTGCAACCGACTGAATATTGCGCCCGAAGCCTTTAGGGCCAGTCTGACAGACATCATCAATATAACAATTAAATGCTCGATCGTCCTCCCCCGAGGAACTCGGTACTGGAACAATATTAAAAGCGCCGTTTAACCAAGCACGACAACATTGTTTATATTCTTTCTAATTCGTTCTTACCTGAGGTAGTGCCAACGGCGGCAGCGAAGATGGTGGCCAGGATAGCGAAAGAGTGCATGGTGATAAAGTGTTGGGAAGGCGTATGCAGTGTGAAGTATGAGGGGTAGTGTTGTTGGAGAGGGGTGGTGCGGAATGAGGTGGGTGGGTACGCCAAGCTCGTTGGTTTAGGTGTGGGAAAAAAATCGAGATGTTTCCCCCCCGAATATTCTAGGTTATTGTGTTGTGACACCGGCGCCCGTATTTTCTCTAAAACGCCACAAGGAAATAGTCGGGTTATTTTAACGCGCTCTACGATTCATCGGGATATTCCGGTAGCTCACAACTTCTTGAAAAAATAATCAAAACCTGAGTGTTGTGATTCACCAAGTCTCGTTTTAAAGATTCCATGATATTCGTGGTTGCACAGGTGCGTCAGTCGTTGAAATAAGGAAAACGTGGGAACGACAGAACCACAATCTAGATTTCCTGTGCGTCCGAATTTTACTATGGACGCTAGTTGTGTTGTTGTTCCGTCGATGAATAGCGCGATGTGCTGCGGGAGGGCGTCACGCGTGGAAATCCGAAGGATAACCTTTCAGGGTGCGGTTCCCAACATATTTGTGCACATAGGTGCCCTACTACGTATGCGGATTCGCAACCCGCATGAGTCCTAAAATACGGATATATAGGCGATTTGTGTGCCCACGAATTGAAACAGATAGTTTTACTGTTTCTATAGGACACATGGTTTGGTCCTTATAGAACAAATCAATGTTCGTCCGTTCCGTACCATACTTGTCCATATGATGCTATGCATATGACTGTGTGGTCTGAGGTATCTTGGTACTATAGTGGTCATATGTTCCACCTTCTGATTCAGGTGAAACTGTTCAATACTGTTTCTCCTTTGTTAGAGTGGTGTAGCAGCAGTGAAAGCGCTAAGCGAGTAAAATCTAACAAATACAACGTACAGGCGCCACATATAAACGTTTCTTTCAACAACTTAACGTTTGGTATGTGGACATTGACCTCGTGCGTGGTAGCACCCACAGAAAAAACAAAACGCGAATATTTGAATCGTGCAACTTGTATGATGCCGTCAAATCAGTCACTTTCGTTTTGCATGCGCGTCTAGACTCAATCTCAAGGAATGTTGCCTGATGTAGCACCAAGGATGACCATTTCAAAAGGGGGTATGGTAAGATACATATCTGCGAGATGCTCCGTCGGGCTGTTTGATGTCATGGGCCATCGGCCTTGCCTTGACCCCGTAAGAGATGTATGTTCGTATACTGGGACGCTAAAAACCAGTACCGTCCATGTGGGAAAACAGTAAAATCACCGAGGGGAGTTTGAAATCACAGGCGAGGGGTGGTGTGGGGGGGGGGGGGCTTGAAAGTAATCCTTTCATGACTTGAACAAATATTTTTTGGCAATTTTGTTGTGCTCTGTTAGCGGAATATTTGATGCATACGAGTACTCAAACAATTTTTGTGAAGGCATTTGACAGTACTCGGTTCAATCACGGCGCGTGACTTGCCGCAACAACACCGGTTGAAGGGAGCACGACGTGAGAGCATGGCGAAATGTGTACGGGGGGCCATAGTAAACATGACCTACGGTACACACAAAATTATTTTTATTTCCATATTTTTACTAACAAGTGCATATATATATATAATACTTGTATCTCTATTTTCTTTAACCCACCGTAATAGAAGAGTATACACATATATATGTGTGCTTGTATGTAAGCAGTATATATCCCTCCACAGTCAAGGCATGTTTTCTTCGATATATTTTGTCCTTGTGTTATATGGTACATAATATGTTGACTCCGATTCGTGGCGGGCGGGAACCATCTTGATGATGTCGGTACTGCCTGGCTAGCGCGTTCGGCTCTCTGCTCAGTTTGACAATCCATTGAATATACGAATTGAGGCCATTTTGTTCCATTCGGGCGAATCGTTATGTTTGTGGACTATATATAACTCCTACGGGTATATACGGCACCACTTGGGGTATGTATGTGTTTGACTTGATTCCCGTTGCGATATATGTACCTTCATTTTTTGTATGACGATCGACTACAAACAATGGGCGGCTGACCGCGGCACCCCGGACCCTATTTTCCTCATTGGATGCCCTCTGTTATCCCATGTGTGTTATCCGTTTTTTCATTATTACGTTATCTGTCGATAGGACCCAAAGGCATTTCCCCCCCTATAATATATTCGAAACAAATCAAATTCATATTTTCCTATTTCATTATCATGAAAATATTTTCGTCTTGAGAAGGGCCGTCACACAATGTGATCTGCACAGACAGACGACCAATTAATTGAGTTTCACGCCCATAGCCCTGCGTTGTACTCAACTAATATAAGAGATCAGTGCTTTTACGGTGGTCCGGTGCACTGCACTGCTGAGACTATGGAATATCAACGTTCGGAATGTTGGCATCTTCATGCGCGGGTCCGTCCTCTGGATGATTTCCCTCTACAAGTAAGTGAGGCACCAGTGCAAACACGAATATCAATGTTTATCTTCCAACGAACATGGTTTATGGCGATCATCAGGATCAGGAATTGGATTCACGAAGCTATTGTCGGTCGGTATGTCTCGTCGAATTGCAGAACCCGAATATTTTATATCTTTTTTTTTTCAGTCGATTCGGCCGTCCTGGTGGAACCCGAGAAGAGCGAACGTTCGGGCATTGACATGCGGCGCAGTAATAAGTGTTTCACCAGCCTGAAATAATTTTTTGTGATAAGCTGACGGCAAACCATAGTGAATAGGACCAAGTATTGTAAGTAAAACTGGGGAAATATATCGTTTTCGTGTGTACCGTAGGTCCTATTATATATGGTCCCCCGTCATAGGATTGCGTCCCCTCTGTGGAAGTTTCGAAGACTCGGTGAATCTCCAAGGATTGCATCAGCCCTATTACGTATATACAGATATGTGTATGTTGTTAATGCCCTCCTTCGTAATATATCGTCAATAACAAACCACGATGGCCTATAATACTCTGTAGGGCCAACCACAACGACATTTGTGCCAAGTGTTGCAGTGTATCTGTGCAGTTTGTGGTCGAGACTCGCTGATGAAAAAACTAATATAATAATGGTCTATATATCCAATTGCGCGATTCAAGATGCTATTCAGTGGACGGCTAGGTATCAAATACTTTGATATGGCATTGGCAAGGTGTAACCGACACCTTCGAACCGGAGTCCACACGTATAACTTATATCACGAAATACGGAATACATCGATTTAGGCAGGCTATGACACGGAGGGTAACTAGCTTTAGTCACATGTTAACATATTTTTACATATATATATGTTATGTGCATACGGCTCCAGTGCCAGTTACGATTAAACTCATTCTCACAACTTTGCTCTCTCCAAGCGCTAATGATTAAATGTTGCAAACTACACAATGTTTTCTGACCGGCTAGTAGTGTGAACATGCCTACGCAAAAAATATGAACGCTATGCACAACATAGTTCTATGAAAAACAACCTGCTAGTTTATCCTATTTATGGCTCAAGTCATGGATGACTATTTTCAACCCGTCCTTGCCGTGACTTAACATTCTCCCTAATTAAGAAGTCTTGGCCCTTCGCCCATGGGCATTTTCTGCGATATTGATTCAGGAGCGCCACAGCAGTATGCCAATGAATAACTCTTACGAAATTAAGGCGAGCCCGACGCTCCGTGATAACAAACTGCACAACGGAGTTTCTTTCAGAGGTATACTATACCCATATCCACGTCTCAATCGATGGTATTTCACGCCCCATCATTCAACATTCAACAAGATTTAGTCGACCTGCGCGTGTATAACGAACGTGGGTGATTTTACATCACAAGGTAAGTAGCATATTTGAAATCATTTATGTTCTGACTACTTTTCTCACTGCATAACCTACCAGGGTATCATGCTTTTGCTTCCACGTACCGTACGTTCGGTCATCGGGAGGAACATAAAATAAGACTATCGCTCGTTGTATGTTGACGATTTCACTAATATCTCCCCTGTTTCCTTTGGTATACCACTGAAAAAAAACAGGTCTGTGTGTAGTACAAATAATATATGGAGGATATGGATCACACGAACACAATAATACCAATATGCGAGGGATAAAGCTCCACACTTGGCACCAACTATAATACAATTTGTACGGAACGGACTGAAATATCAACACATTGTTCCAACTCGGTGTACTAATACTTACTCTATCAAGCTGGTGAGCACAATAAATAATCGCGTATCCCTTTGTTAGAAACCACGCTGTATGCGAATGTATGTGTATACGTAGTGCGCACTTGGCGTGAATTTAAACGTTCAGAAACATTTTTCGACAGGTTGTCGGTCGAATTTCGACAGGTGACGCCCTCCCGTGAGACATTGCGCCATACACCGACAGAAAAACAAGTGGACGTTAAACCCATCAATATTTCGGACAGACTGCATATCTCTGCATCCACGACGACCCACCGCACTGCTGCAACTTTCGAACATACATTTATTTGTTTCTTCGTGCTGTGTATTGTTTCTTTCGTGGTTCACTCGTTTCGACGCTCTGCGTATTTCAACGAACGACGCACCTTGTGCCAGGACGAAAATCGTGGACTATTCTGCGCTCGATATGGAGTATCACCACACTCAGATTAGCAAAGGGCTTCAACAAGTTGCAAGCGACGGGTATATGTCCCGCCGAATCGTAGACCACTTGCACCCTCAAACAGCCCGACGAAAGTAGTATGGCTTTCTAGAGCAAAATGCGGGTGTCGACGTTGAGGCGGAAAACGTACCATAATTCGAGGGTGAAACTCCTTCGGTATAGTTCGTCCGCCTTCATCATCGAGCTTGGCGTACTCGCCACATCAATTTGCACTCCTCGTCTCCAAACACACTACCCTCTTACCTCACACTACAAACTCTTACACAAGACTATATCACCATGCGCTCTTCCGCTATCTTGGCCACCATCTTCGCTGCGACTATTGGCACTACCTCAGGTAAGAATCATTTAGCGTATGACCAATGTTTTTGTGCTTTCATGGCGGTAATATGATTTGTCAGCACCCTGGCAGGACGACCAAGCAGTTGCTTGTACAATTGCGCAAAGCTGTCACATATTTTGCTTGTGCAATGGATTATAACGGTCAGCATGAACATAAAGCATTTGTGTGTGATATGGAGCCCACGAAGTAAGTACGAAAGATACTTCCTAGTATCATATACACGCGGCATGGCAGAGTCCGGCGGAGAGGATGTCGACAATCCCAGAGCCTCGATTTCTTCCAGTGTTTTCTTCAGCACTCGTTCGAGTCTCACTAGTGCCTGACGTCAAGTTAACGATACCATGAGGCCAAAATCAGTCACACGGAACTGATGCAGTCCTCCAGAACCTAGGTTACATATTATCCAAAGAAAATGAAAAAAATCGAAACTTGTAGTGAGAGCCGTTTATGCATGGAGCACCCAAGCAGAAACCGTAGCCAAAGGGTCTCATGCATGGTTAATCATCGCGGGGACCCGCATCTGGTGTAAATATGGGAGATGGTGCCTTTAATTTTTCAAGACGGGATATACGTATGTACCGCTCTATTAAGCACGCTTTATATCTACCTAGGTTACCTGACATACTCGTTTCGTAAAATACAGTAAAAATAATTTTTGTTCTAGCTATTTCTGGCACAACTGCCCAGAGCAATTGAGGGTATCAAAGATGTCAACCCACTCTCCGACTTCCACTTGCGTGTTGGTGTGCTTATTGTTTCAAACCGTATATATTTAAGAATGCCAATGATACACGTGCATACTGATCGTACGTACTGTAGTATCGGCGAACCTCCGTTGTTGCGATGTGTCAGTATAGCGGGGGAAGCGCTGAAACCCTTTGCATTCATGTAGTCAGTATCAAAGGTCGAATATACGTTAAAACAACCGATATGGCCATATGAATACGTACGTGAGTGCAAGATAGATTGAGAACGTGCAGTGGGGATTCGTTCGAAGAGCGAAAATCGGCGGCCAAGAACGATTCGAGACAGAGCCTATCACGCTGTTCTCTGTATAGCATAGGAGTGCACGCCGAAGCAAAACGTTTTGAGTAGTAAACAGAACATAATCTCATTGCACACGCATTTGCATTCGCTCTGTCTCACAACGTACGCATAACAGCCCTTCCTTGTCGACGCGAGCGAGCGTACCTGGGTGGATGTCAAGGACAATTGATACGACACGCGGACGTCTGGGAGTGGCTGCATCCCGAAAGGTTGCGTACTAGAAAACACCCGGGATAACGATATCTGGGCCAACTCTCGCTGGTCGTGCCAGGGGGATATCCTCGACAGCTCTGATCAAGACGAAGGTTGCTGCATCACTTATTACTTTGAGGAACCCCAGGACATTGAGAAGATTCGAATCGCCTTCCACCTTGGTACATACAGAACCCGTACGTTGGACGTCTTCGACAACCACGCCTACCACAGTACAATCTCGTCGAGTGGCAAGACCAACGGATTCCAGACGTGCGACCTGTACACCGACGAGACGGAGGAGCTCAAGCTTTGTCTGTACGACCCTAGGTGGAACACCGACGTCTGGCTGAGCATCCCCGAGGTGTGTGGCGATATCGGTAGAATAACTAATTGTTTACCTGTACGACCTGCATGCGGTTATTCCGGCCCCTTATGACACGTAGTATACCTTTCCAAGGATACGGTAGCAAGTTCTGTGACTGCTCTTGACATTTATCACTGCCTGCATTGTTGGTGTCTACAGTTTGCCAGACCTGTCGGGAGAGTTCAGCTCTGTGTTGGTTAATACACTCTGCGAGGGAAGTTAGAAAAACGTTCAAAAGCTAAACATGTATGCCCGCCAATGCATTCATCGATCGATCGATTTTGTTCTAACTAAAGTGCGGAACAAGAAAATACACGGTTCTTTCATCACCCCTTGACTTAATCTCATACACCGGGCGTTAACCATGGAAACAACACGAGGCAGAGTCAGCGCAAAACAAAATATTGAGATGATGGGTATCGCTCGCCAAGGTGTGAACGCTAACGGTTTCAACGCCCACGACCATCGGCCGCCGGCCACACTCACTTTTTTTCTATGTTTCAACGAGGTTTGATAGGAAACGAACTAGACAGCATCCACGTGAAAGTTAATGCAGGGGACTGTTGGATACTTGAAATGGCTAAACACTGCGAATATGCGCTGCTTGTAAGCGTCGTCAACATACTACTGCCCTCGGTGGAACGAGATTGTGTTTGATGTTGACAGACGTGCACGCCTGTCAACAGTGACATTAGAGGGTATTTGTTCTGTTCATGCCATACAAGTTTTCGTGTATCCGCAGACCACAACTCCACCAATGTGATGTCCTCAACGTCATAGTGCAGACGATTCCGTAACAATGCCTCCACTAGATAAACCTTGCCCAGACATTTAATTATCCAGAATGTATCTATCGACACCATTCCCCGATGGGGCGATTTATCCGCTCTAATACAGCTGAAGCAATTTCCCCACCTGCATCTCCCGTCTGGATGAGGCATGTTATGACCGCGCCCACCCCAAGCGTTCTCTTCGCTGTTTACAGTGTAAGGTAAAGGCTCATTTGTTGTGTTCTGATGCAGAGTTGATCACAACTTGTTTTGGCCCGTATCTCAAACACCCTTCGATGCATCGTCCAGGTGGAGATCTTGGTAAAATGGTATCCCCATCAGATCAGGAGGGACTGGACACCGTTGAGCTAGCTAGGAAACAAGCGTTTGCCGTCTGCGTTCAAGCTTTGTTTCGTCTGTCTGTGTCGAAACAAGAGTGGTTTCGACGTAAACTGACCGTGTCTGCCGCCGTGGATGTGATGAGCGAATACACCAGAAGGTGATTTCCGTCGAGGTTTTTGCGCGCACTACCGCTCGGTGCATAAAAGTTCGAATTCGAATATTAGGAAAGCAGGGTATTGAGACGCCCGTGTTTCGTGAGGTATGGCCGGCATTCTTTGTGGGATATCCCAGAACAATTGTTTGACCACCTTCGAGTTTGGTGCGACTAGTGGGTTGTTGGCTTGTGCGTTGTCCAAAAGCAACTTCGCAGTAGATGCTATTTTTCAAGCCGCCAATTCGTGTGCTCTATAGTGCGTCAGCTGCGGTTTCTCCGCTTGATACACACTGGCCACTCGTATGCATCGTTGCGACAAGGGCATTCGTTACGACAGAATGGCTGTGTAATGTATTTGTAGTCGGTGGGCGGCGATCGAAGCCGATTGTAGGCTGATTAGGGCTTCTCGAATGTAGGGGGGACTGCAGCGTGGGAATGGACGCTCATATATCGACTGGGTGAGGCCGCAGAGCACGACCAGGGTAGACTTGATGCGCGCTGGCAACCTTCTGTCGACAATGAGGGGCAGATCATATTGTTTTTCGTAGAAGTCATTAAGGATCTTCGAACAAAGCATCAAATAACATTATCCACACACAGTAGAGGCTAGAAGCTGTTGTGTCAAGTATATTTCAGGGGTGGGTGTCCCGTGAAAGCTGCGTATTCCACTATGGTAGTCCAGTGATTCACCCTCTCCACTCTCTCCCGCCTTGTCGAGAGGGGATCAAGGTGGGAATGACGGGCGAGGCTTTGGAACCCTTTTCGGATTCAGACTATCATTAATTGGGCGCTATATAACACATATGTATCTACCCCTCGTGGAGTCGTTCGCTTGTGAGCTGTGGAGTGCCCGTATTCTCTATGTTGCTTGGAGAGGTGTCCACTGCAGGCTCAGTTGTTTTGTGTTGTTACTGCTCGAGTTACAGAGGATAAAACACCCGGGGCAACCGAAAATCCAAGAGCCCGGAAACTCCATGTTGAATCGTCAACGACGACATCTGCCCGGAAGCAGGACACCAAAGTGTTGTCGCTTTGTAACACTCTCGGGCATGCCCTATGAAACTCATATCTGCCGTTTTGGATGCCTTCACGATGATAACATTCGAAGCAAGGGGGGAAAAACGAAACGATTCGTACAAACTGAACGGCGGTAGGCCCAATTCCAGTGTCCTTGTTGTCGGGAGTCTTGGCAATATAATCTGTTTGTTTGGCAGTAGTATTGGACTGATTCCACAGTAGTTTCAGTCGACAATACGGTAAAAAAACAGTAGAATTGCCGAACATTCGAATGTGAACAGCAACCACGCCAAGAACTTATACCATAGCTTTCGTGCACTGCATGAAGTGGAAATACTTAATCCCAAGCATAACAAATATTGGTTAAATCAGTCTGAACAAAACCTGTGGGATACTGGTAACAAGCCTACTCGGATAAGATCAGAAAACCACACCTGAACAGTTAAGGACTTGGTCGTGATACAGGTGAAGGATGTACTTTGTTTTGTTCGCCATGCTGCTCTCCGGCGACGGGATGGTTCTTTCTCGCACTTTCAGCTGCGAGGCAAGCAAGGGGGCCGAGGGGATATTACGACGCAAGTCTGAATCCCGGCCGAGCCCCGTGGCGGTACTCGGAGCATTCAATGTCGCTGTTCAAACTCTTCAAAACATGGGATTGCTTTCCGCTTCACTAAGGCGAGTAGGTATATTCGCAACATGAAAAACCCCATTTTTTTTTCGCGTTAAATAAACCGCTACTCTCCGACACTTGTCGAAGCTCCCTCTCTTGTATGGGTATATCAACTTCACACAGAAGATGTAGTAGTAGCAGCAGCTGCGGCAACAATAACAGCAGCCGTACACATATATCGGCCGTCGTATAGGTTGCACCAAGCCCTTTGCCAGGCGGTATGCGCCTAACGCAGAGCACATTCGTGACCACAACGCTCCGTCTAGCTGGAAGCATTGTTTGCACGAGGTAACGGTGTTATACCTAGCTACTTGTCAGGTAACACGCTCACCGCAGCAGGTAATCGCAACGGGCAAGAGCCACAGATCCAGATCCATAATGTCTCCTGTTTCGCTGCCCTGACAAGGTGTGCCAACGGGCAAGGACCTCACTGCTACACTACCTGGGTAGATGCCACGTTTTGAGCTAAACTCTCAAGACAGGTGCATACGATACGAAGAGCTGTGCACATCTTTAAAAGTGAGAATTTTTCCCTCCTTAATCTTTTCTGCTCTGGGAATGTCGACACTTTTGAAATCGCCTGCTTTAAGAGTACCTGACTAGTGTTGGTTTAAGAGCACCTTGTCCTTTGACGTACACCGAACACCTCACACCGAGCACGTACGTTACCGCAAACCTTCCCCCCGCGGTCCGTCTACCTGGGTACGATTTGTCCTAGATATATATACTATATATATCTTTAGATATCGTACCTATAGGCAGTTGTGCCGTCGGACACTCTCGAACTAAGGAAATCGCACCTGGCAAAAGCCACAGGGCCAGAGTCACTCATCTGCCCGTCTTGTTTTACTTCCCTTTTCGCGGTGTGCACCTGGCAATAGCCGTAGTGGGAGTGGTGGTAGCACGTTGTCGTAGTAGTACTAAGAGTGGTTGTGATGTTGGTAGGAGTAGTGGTAGGAGGAGTAGTGATAAAAATAGTAGTTGTAGTAGTAGTAGTAGCAGTCCGAGTGGTAGCAGTAGTAGTAATTGTAGTAGTACTAGTTGTTGTAGTAGGGGGTGGTGCTGGTGTGGCGATGTGTCTGCTGCTGTTACCGTGCGTATATAATGTTTTTGGCGGTAATTAATTCGAATGTAAAGAAAAACAATTCATCACAAGTAAATGCAGATGTTTTTTTCAGGGTGTCATAAAATCGTTTTGGTACCCGTACAGTAGTGCCTACACCCGAGTTTTTGCATATTGTCATCAAGAGTGATGTTGGAGCGCCACAGCTGTTGCCGCCATTCAGCTGCGGTTGTCATAAATACTTACCTGGTATTTCGACAGTCATTCAATCTTTTGAAAATTTCCATGACGAATGCCGACAACTTTTTCACCATGCCCCAGGCTTACATATACCTGGACACGCATAAATAAATACGGAGGGCTTCTTGCTGATATTAAGAGTAATTTTGTAGGTCCTTTGGCCTTTCTTTCCGTATTGTTGAGGTGACATTGACACGCAGTTAGATCAGTAGTTCGTATAGGGCGTATCAGTCGTAGGTTAGTAGTATTAATACCAACAGTAGTCCATGACACCCAATGGAAGCTGCCTACATCGTTGCCTGCCCAATAGCAGTAGGAGTACCTGACATTAAAGTATCATCAATTATTAATAGCCGCAGTCGTTGGTTCGGCCGCTACTGCTGTTGCCCCCTTAAGCACGCTGCTCCTACCTTACGAATAGTGATTTCTGCCCTCAACCGTATAGATGTAGACATACAACATATTAGTAGTCATAGCAGTGAAGTGACTCAGGTTGTAGCGTGCATGCTGCTACTTTCTTTACTACATTAGTGTACGTACATCTGTGTAGCAAGTGGTTACGGTGCACGCTACTCTCGCCTATAATATAGGTGTCATGCTCCTAACCCATGATAACGCTTGCGTGCTATGCTGCTGTCGAGAAGAAAATAATTCAGGAACAGCAGTAGTAGTAGTAGCTATAGTTGCGTAGGATCCCCCATACTGCTTATACCTGTATTGCATCTACGTATATTACTTGTTGTGGTAGTGTATATATTAACAGCGAAGTTGCCATGCCCCGAGCCAATGGTACCACGTGATTGCTTTACTGTTTTGTTTACAATGAGGTTGTCTGCATAATGTATGAGCGTTTTTTGTTCAGCTGTAGCACTTCGTAGCATAGCTAGTAGTCGTCGTTGTGCTAGTGCACCCCGTAGTATTTTGAATGGTGCATGCTGCTTGTACCCGTGCTACACCAGGTACCTGCGTCGTAGTGCTAGATTTGTATAGTGACGGTATTATAGTAGTCCACCCATAAGAACGAGTGCATGTAGTAGTGTAGTATGGGCCACAGAACGAGTACTACTCAGTTTCTGCCGACTACAACATTGTTAGTCTTTCCTGTGAGCCTTACGCTAACCCATGGCTCCGATTTCCGCTAAAGGCACCTATACGAGTGTTGCCTATGAATCGCTTGTCCCATTCATTGCCGCGCACCCGGTGTTTCATGTTGCACGCATACATCCCTACGGGGAACCTTGTGTGTTTATGTGTATATAGGTTGTCGTTGATTTTGATTGCAATGCAACCGCCATAGGCTGGACAAACACTACCTGGTCAAGGTCGACCGAGCCGGCCGTCCGGCTTGGCCCATCCTTTTGTCACATGATGGGCAAAGGCCCGGCCCGGCACGGCAAACAACGCGTTCAGATGTTCCTTTTGCGGCCCGGCCCATCTAAGTTATAAAATCCTCGGTTCTTGCCCGGCCGATTCCATGACCAGGGAGACCGATGAAACCGGGGCTCTAAACGGACCGGCCTACTCAAACACATTAGCCGGCTCGCATTTTTGACGGCCCAGAACACGGGATGGTCCATGTACCATCCCGTACTGAACGGTTACGCATAATATGCGCTTGGGTGATTTAGGTGATGTTTTTTGTTATAAATATTTTGAGCCCGATGGTCTAACTTCTTCCGCGCCACAAAGCGCTACTCACGAGGCAGACATGTCTTCTACTCACGCGATGTGGCTACTCTAACGCCTTAGACCGAGGGCTTCCCCTCTGACTGGAGCACGACCACATCCTCCTCCTGCTCTGCCCAGCGCATACTACTGCTGAAGCACCACCTGCTACTGCTATCATTGCTGTTGCAACACTGGCTTCTGCAACAACACCTACCTGCTGCTGGTTACGATACCTCATGTATGTGAGCATATCGACTGCGGCGCCAGTCCTTTTTGGTCGACTGCTTTCCAGCCTGTAGCATCAGTTATCATTATAGGTTCGACAACTATGCACACGAAGGTGAACGTCGTTCACCTAGCGGTCCCATGATGTATCCTGTTCGGACGTATTTCATCACGTTTCCGCCCGCATTCGGTTCGAAGCGCACCAGGAGAAGAATGGTAGTGCTGCCTAGGTCCCGGAGATTGAAAGGAGTGCCCTCTGTATCACTACAGCCGGTCCCAAGGCCGGGGTCAGACATTTTGAGGAATAAAACCTAAAGCAATACGAGACGTCGTACTCAGAGTAAATAGGACCTGATACTGTTACTAATACTGTTACTAAAATAGGTAAATATGTAGCTTTTTGTTCCATAGGCCCTATTAACTGCGGCCCCTCATAATAGTAACAGCCGTAGTATGTTTGCAGTAGCACCCGTAGCCCACCACACGTCACAAGCTTCGACCCGGGGTGGCCCGTCCAAACGCCTGAGTCGGGTCATGGATAGAGCAGGGGGGGGCTTGTGGAACGAACATTTGTGGGTCGCGGACAGGCCCGCATTCATCATGTTTTCAGGACATAGATAGCTACTCCCCGGCAAAAAACGTTTTCAGAATACATACGGTAAATCGCCCTGAACAACTGTCAGCTCTGTCCTGCCATGCCCGACCCGGCCCGGCCCATCCGGTGACATTTTTCGGATCAGCCCGGCCTGGCTTGTCCTGACTATCGGCTCCAAGAAACCCTGGAACATAATGTTAATGGATGAACAAATAAGCACGTAGGATAAGTAATAAAAATATTAATTCCTGTACAATAGTGTTTATTCCTGATCATTGAGCGAACAATTATTGCAAGGTACCTGGTAAGAAGTAAACGATGGAGAGCATGAAGTCGATACCACATTACCAACTTTTCGACAGCTCCATACATGGTACCAGCACAACAGGTGCTACACACGATGACAAATCATCACTGCTCTAAACAAAACTCCGCCTTGCTACTACTTTGTAGGGAATACACCTGCCCCTTCGGCACATGGTTTATCGCGCAGGTCGCGGATGTGCATGCCACCTGTGCAATTGGCGGGGATATAAATGCTAGGAAACGTGCCTAGAAGAAGCAATTTTACGATTTTTGAGGACAGCGTTCGCCCGCAATAAAATGTCCAAAACACAGACAGAAATCAAGTGTTGTGCTTGAAGACAATAGACATAAACAGCACAGACTAGAAGTATATGTACCTTCACAGCTAAACTGCAGACTTGCCGATACATTGGACGGTCTTTTCCCCTGTTGTTATAGGGGAGGTTGCACGATCTGTCGTCCTTACGATTTCCCTCTTGAAACAAGCGACGCACCGTGTCCAAGCACGAATGTCATGGTTGACTAAAAAAACGGACATGGTTGGTCGCCACGGTGTTTTTTTTTAATTATTTTTCAACAAGTTGTTTTGGGTGGCTATGAATCATGGACCATCAACAGAAATATATAGCCCGAATAATTGCGTGCCATGTTTTTTTCGTGCTTCTTTGGGGAACCGAAGACGTACGTACCTTGAGGCGTAAGGTAAGAATGCAGCACAATAAATTGTTCACCACTCTAAACAATGTTATCCACGACGTTAAGTCGGGGAAGGTTTATCGACACCAATGATACCCATTACATACGAGAGTGTTGGTGATGGTTTTAAATGTAATTATATAGCAGGTATGTAGGTACATATTTTGCAAGGTAAAACAAGTTAAACACTTACACCAAGTAAGTGTGACGTGTATACGTTTAGTAGTTATAAATAGTATAGTCCAATGAACAACGAAATAAAAATGACGATGTGGCCCGAATGGCCCTAATTGCCACGATTCATATATTCATATTGTCAAACAAGGGAATCGACGGGGTCAAGCATTGAGCCGAATAGGCTAGGTAGTACCGACATCATCAAGATGGTTCCCGCCCGCCACGAAGCTTAGTCAATATATTTTGCAACATACCAGGTATAGCACAATGACGAAATATATCGGGTTAAACATTATTTGACAGTGAGTGGAGGGTTATAAACTGCTCACATACAACAAAGATACCAGGTACCTGGTATGTGCATACTGCTCCATTACTGGGGACGAGGGTAAATAAAACCAAATACTCTTGGTAAAAACAGATACACTTCGAAGTAAATAATTGTGTGTATCGTGGGTCCTATGCCCGCCCGTAGTATTAAGAGTACGAGTTACACATTTTGCTATGCTCACACATTTTGCTCTCTCCAAACGGGGTTGTTGTGGAAAGTTACGCGCCGTGAGTAAACCAACTATTCTCAAAATGCCTTTGCAAGAATTGTCCATGGTCCTCGTATGCATGACATATTCCGCTAACATGGCCAAATAATATTTACACTAATATTAGCTGAAGTCATGAAATGGTTACTTCGACTCCCCCCCCCCTCACCATCCCCTCGCCTTTGACTTCAAATGCACCTCGATGAAACTCGATTTTCACACATGGACGATATTGATGGTTTGCCGTCACAGTATATGAAGAAACATGTCTTACGAAGGTTTTGCAAGGCCGACGACCCATAATATCAAAGCAGCACGTCGGAGCTTCTTCTAGATGTGTACCTTTCCATACCTCCTTCTCCAATGGTCATCCGTGATGCTACCTTACGGAACATTCCTCAAGATGGAGCCGAGACGCGAGGGCGAAACGAACGTGGCTGACTTGACGTCACCATTCAAGTTGCAATTTTCGCATCCTCGCATTTATTGTTTTCTGTGGGTGCTGCCACACATGCAGTTGATGTCCACACCACCAAATAAATGTTGGGTTGTCGAAGGAAACGTATAACCGTGGCCGTTGTTCGTTGAATTTGTTACATATTTCGCTCTTATCGCTCCCACGGCTACCCCACCAAGGGGGAAACGAGATAACTGCCTCATGTGGATTAGAAGGTGGAACACACGAACACTAGACCAAAATACCAAATACCACGCAGTCCTTTACATGGCACCAGATGGACAAGTACCGTGCGGAACGGACTAAGTTTTTTTTTCAGGGGCCAAAGCAGGTGTAATATTAACACAGTAGAACTCCCTCTTTCAAATCATGGGCACAGAAACCACCTGTCTATCCGTGAGTTAAAAGTCATGCAGGTTGCGGATGCATATCCGTAGTGCGCCCCTATCTATGTGTACCTAGTTGTGAGGAAACGTACCTAGAAGGGTTATCGTTCGGCTTTCGACAGGTGACGCCCTCCCGCGACACATCGCCCTTTTCACCGACGGAACAACGCAAAAAGTTCAAGTTCATAGAAAGTTTCGGAAAAAACTGGAAATCTTGACTGTGCTTCTGTCTTCCCAACGTTTTCCATATATATTTCAACGACTGACGCACCGTGCGCAACCACCAACATAATGGATTATTTAGAAGCAGATTGTTTGGTGAATGACATCACTCTGGTCTGGATCGATTTATCAAGGAGTTGTGAGCGACCGGGATAATATCCCGATAAATCGTAGAGCACACTAAAATAACCCGACTATTTCGTTATGCTTTATATATGTGAAAATACAACACAAGGAGTAAGAACAGTCAAGGATGAAACATCTCCGGAATTGTTTTCCGCGTTTCACAACGAGTTTGGCATACCCACCATCTCATTCCGCACCACAAAGTCTTCGCTCCTACAACACTACCCCCCATACTTCACACTGGATACGCTTAGCTAAGACTTATTCAAACTGGTCTCTTTCGCTAGACTGGTCACCATCTTCTCTGCGGTCCTTGGCACTACCTCAGGTAAGAACTATTATTAAGGAACGTAATAGTCAATGTTGTAGTGCTTAGTTTGAAGGCGAGGAACATATATACCAGTACCGACCTTTCCGGGGCAGGACGATCGACGAATTGATTGTTCTATTGGTGATAGCTGCCCCCATGGCCCTGCAGCGTTCGGGTGTAATATTCAGCCGGTTACCAAGCACAGATGCACACGGCTCGTGTCAGATGCACGCGGTATGGGATTGTGCGCCCGTGTCGCTGTTAACAATCGCAACTCCTCCACGACGCGATCTCTTCCGGAGTATCTTACATTGCTTATCCACGCCTGCTCTATCCATGAAGCCAGGTAGACGACACGAAGCGACAATGTTCGGCAATACAGAACTGATGATGCAGTGGTCCACAACCTACCCTAGCTTTCGTTACAACATCTGAACGAAAGATAAATTTTACAACATTGTCTTGGGAGCCGTATATTTACGGAGCACCCAGGCAAGAACCTGCTCCGTAGCGTGTCATGCATGGCTGAACGTCGAGGGAACCCCCGCCCGGCGTGTACCTATGGCCGTAAATCCTCAAACCCGATCACCGCTGTACTCATGACGAGTTATATCGACCTGGCACGGGTGATCAACTCGGTTTATGATGTAGCTCACAAATATATTTACAGTCTTGCCGGGCAACGCTATTAAGTTGAATTGGCATTGACATAGACGCCGGGCGACTCCACGAAATTATTGCACGTACGTATTGGTGTGCTGTTTAGGCCCACGTTTTGGCGAAGGCCAAAGATTCTGCGTAAATATTAATCGTACGTAGCATCTTCGAACCCCCACCGCTTCGATGTGTCTCTTCATAGCGGAGGAACATATGACTCACGTTGCTCTATTGTAGACAGCAATTAACGTCCAATGGAGTTTTACAACATCATGGACGATATAAACAATTTCACGTACATGGGTGGAGTATATAATGAGAACGGTTAAGAAGTATTTTCAGATGTTATTAGACAGTACCGAACAAGGAATGTGTGATTCCTTACTATGCTACGTTGTACTACATACATCAAACTAGTGCACACATAATCAAAATTTTCGGGATAGTAAACACAAGCCACACCACGTCACACATACATGCGCCTTTCCTTTACCCGTCTCACAACGTGAACATATTAGCCCTTCTCGACGCAAGCAAGCGCACCTGGGTCGACGTCAAGTCCAATGGATACGACACGCGGACATCTGGGAGTGGCTGCAGCCCGAAAGGTTGCGTACCCGAAAACACCCGGGACAATGATATCTGGGCCAACTCTCGCTGGTCCTGCCAGGGTGATATCCTCGACAGCTCGGATGAGGACGACGGTTGCTGCATCACGTTCTACTTCGAGGAACCCCAGGACATCGAGAAGATTCGATTCGCCTTCCATCTGGGTACATCCAGAACCCGTACGTTGGACGTGTTCGACAACCACGACTACCACAGCACCATCTCGTCGAGCGGCAAGACGAACGGATTCCAGACGTACGATCTGTACACCGACGAGACTGAGGAGCTCAAGCTTTGCCTGTACGACCCTAAGTGGAACACCGATGTCTGGCTGAGTATCACGGAGGTACGTCGCGACGAGTGTTAGGTAACTATGGTGCGTTCCAGCACGACATGTTTGCCTTCGTCCGGTCCCATATGGCACGCAGCTTTGTGTTACAAGGATACGGTAGCAGTTGCTGAGTTGCTCTCGACGTTTACTACGGTTTAACTCGTTGTTTTTGCAGGTTATGGCACCTGTCGAACGTTGCCGGCTGTGTATTCGTCGATGCCCGTCACGGAAAAGGTTTCCTAATTTGGAACGACCAAACCAGTATGAACGCCAGAAGACCCATATAAATGGGAAACAAAATATTGATTCCTCGATTTTGTTGAAAACGTGGAGCGCTCAACAAGGGAAATGGAATGTTGTTCTACCGCCGACATGGGACTCACACAACCGTAGCAGCGGCGACAAAAAAATACACACTGAGGCAATAGGCCTCGCTCACCAGAGTTCCTCGCTCTTGTTTTGTAACCACTAAGTCTCATGGTAACCTAGTAGACATGGGTTCACATGACGCTCGAAGTAAGAGACTGTTGTATGTTTGGGTAGGACAAAAGCCGCGATATATATATATATATATGCTAATTGATTACGTTACCACTGTGGTAGTGTACTCGTATCAGCGTGGTTGTAAGTACCGCATGAATGCGGCGTGTTCGATGTTGACACGCGTTCACTCCGGTATACTGCACCATTGTAGCGGAGGTTATGTTCGTACGAGTGGAGATCCCATTACCTAACTTCACTACTCGTACTTAATCAGGTCACGTCTCCGCCAAAATGTTGACAAAAACGTCATACCCGTGAAAACAACATGAACAGACATGCACAAACACATTCTTCGTATTATGTTGGTCACCACCGAAGATGTGTTCAATACGTTTACACGTTGATGTAACAGCGGTTCAACCCTTGAAACGGGCATGAGCTGTTCTACACTTCCCCCTCCCGATGAAATTTGTGCCTCCCTACCACGTACTTTAACGTTAGATTTACTATAAGAGAGGCTTCGATGTGGCGGGCTGAGAAGCTTCTATGCGGTCGGTTCACGCCCACCATGTATTGGTACAAGCCCGTAGTGGCCGGGGATGTCGGATATTGGAGAACGTAAAAGTATACAAAACGTGTTTGACTAAAGATGAATACTGCACTGGATATATATCCGACGAACAAGAAACAAATGATGTTCCGCGCACGCTCATAGCGACCGAGGATGAAGAAAACTTCAAACGTTACGTGCGGCAGCATTACGAAGGCGTGCATTATAATAGTAGTCGTATCTGAATACAGCGAACGACAACACACGATAATATTCAGTGGATCAGATACAAATACGTGTCGCCCACCTGCGCTCTGTTGGACAGCGGATCAATCGCATTACTGTATTGCACTGATTTAGCTATGAAGCACATGAAACGGCGACGTCCACGTCTGTGATGCCACCGTACTGTATCGCTATGAAATGTTCTCTCACCGCCTCTCCTGTTGGGCTTATTTCAAAATCCCGTTGTCAGCTCATGCGGCTTGGGGGTATAATTGGAGCAACAAGGCTACTTTCATTCTTAACAAACTTAATATGTCAACCACGAGCAGTAACGCTGTACCAGTAGCAAATACATGGTGCCGAACGAACAATAGAAATCACGTCATACATATGTACGTACTACCCACATAAACGTAAAACGGACTTTGCGGGATTGGAATCTGGATATGGTCCAGTGAACGTGACTGTACACCTCATCAAAGAAAAAACCAGCAACTTACATACTCCGTTATAGACAGGTGCCCTTCGACGTCAACAAGTAGGTGCTTGAAATCCGAACGATGCCGCCGAGTATAATGTTTAAAAATTTAACCTGTCTGCACGCCTATGCATCTATATCGATGGGGAAAAAAATGGTCTTCAACTGGTTTCATTCTAAATGATAAGAGAAATATAGAACAAACACCGTTTTTTCTCGACCGACCGCTTCCATACCCAAACACTAGGCGTTTAACACGGGATTCACTCAAGGGTAGCACCGCTCGAAAACCATTCGACACTGTGGTAATGGGCATCGCCCGCGAGAGATGATCACAAAAACGTTCGTGACGTCCATGACCATCCTTGTCATTTGAGAATCACCCCTAGCTTTCATGGTAACTTAGCGGACATGCGCCCACATGATGACCCTTACAGCAAGGGAGTGCTGCTTATTTTGCGTGGGCTCAAAGCCACGAGATCTACGCTTTTTGTAAACGGTGCCAATGTGGTGTTGTCCTTTTTGCAGCGTGCTAACCGTATGAATGTCGCCTGTTTCATATTGACACACGTACAATCCGATCGTCTGCGTCATTGTAGCACATTTCATTCGAACGTGTACAGATCCCATGACATGAACTTACTACTCGTGTGAAATCAAGTCACACATTGACACAGATAGTTGGATAAAGCGACATACCCCTAAAAAGCGTCTAAAGAAGTGTGGTATAACTACGCACGTTGGGGTAACCGTTGTTCAAACCTTGCAACGGTATCCACTACTCTACACTTCCACCTCTCGACACCATACATGTCTTAATGCAACGCGTAATGTTATAGATACTATAAGGGGGGCTTCACTACGAGTACCTTTGTGGCTTCGTCGCGGCGGGTTTACGCCCGACTTGTCATCGCGCTCGCCCGTAGTGACCAAGGATGACGGTCATGAGAGGACGCAGATTTATCAGGACTACCAACGTGCGCATTGAAAACAAAACGTGTTTAAACAAAGAGAGACACAACACTGTATTTGCAATCAATAAGAGAGTGAACGGAGTTCGGCGCATGCCCGTATTCACCGACGATATAGGATCCTTCAAGATGTAAGTGCGGCAGGACTGTGCGGCGCACATACAACAGTAGTCTTGTCTAAGTTCAACAAAACCAATTACCGGATCCAATTCGGTGGACCAGATAACACTTAGTGTCGCCCTCCCGCCCCGGGCTTGACACTAAGAGCAATGCGTTAAAAAATGGTATTACTGTATCGCACACTTGGCCATGAGGTACGTCAAATGCCGACTTTAACGTCCGCGATATTCCGGTAACGTATTGCTCTGATCTGCTCTATAACCGTCGCTCCTGTTGGGCTTTTTTCAAGGTGCTGTTGCCACCTATTGCCACTTGTGCGTGAAATAGAGGCATCACGACTACTACTATCAAAGGGACGTTTTGTACCCTAGTAGACCCACAGCATATCTCCTTGTCAAATTTGAAATACTGACATCCTGGAAAAAAAAAAGGAAAAACGAACTGTAGAAGCAAAACCATTACATGTTGTCGAACCAACAACCGAAAACAAGTAATCGATACCTGGTATGTAGGTACTACCCACACAAATTTGTATCGAGCTCTGCTGGATTTGAATCAGGGTATGGGCTGGGAAACGTGACGAGAAACTTCGTTAAACCAGACCTGCATCTAGTAAACTGTGCCATAGGCCACCGGGCTTGATTATATACTGGAAATCCCAACAATGCCGTCTTGAAAATTGAATATCTTGCACACGCCCCCTGGATGCAATGCGAGCCTGCAAAGACTGACCATGGCAGAAACATCGGGAAGATAAGCTTGGCAAGCAGCCCACCGCAAAGTGGACGTCGACTATAGTTCGGCCGTTTGCTGCTCGACACCTCAAACAAATTAGACTTCTAAACGGCTGGGGGCCAACCGCATGGTGGTCCACCAGGTGCATTGAAAACACGCGAGCAAGTAGTGGTCGAAAATGTTTGGACAATGTGCTGAAACTCTACAGTCTCCGGTAAACTTAGCCTCTGACCCGGTGTCATCAGGTTGTTAACCCGAGTAAAACAGTTTTCAGCCAGCAGATAGCTGGCTCGAATTTTACAACCGTGCAATATGACGGACCCCTCAAAACTTAAGTGCAAGATAGTTTGAAAGGTACCGCTCGGATATGGAATATCAGAAACGGGTATCTGTAAGCATCGCATACAATACTCGAACAGACAACATCCATCGTGCTTGTTAGAAAGGGTCAAACAAAACAATTGCAAGGACTATTACTCAAGTATATTATATCTGACCCGGGTAGTTGTGGCGTTTGTCATAATCCAGCACTGGCTTGCTCTCCAATTCCGAATCTTGTGAATGCATTTTCACGGCCGGACGGGGCGTGCCCCCGTTGGACCAGTTTACGCAGACTACGTACGACGTTTTCCGTTGACATCAAACGACGTTGGGAAGATTTTTACGATAGAGGTATTATATCTGGGGATTAAACCTTCTGACTCACCGCGGCGTCCTAACCGGGCGGCAGTTGAAGGATTACGATATAACTTGTGCTGTATAGAATGGGCGTAATGGACACACGCACGTACTAGAGGTGTGTAACATCAGCCGTACTCATATATGTTTCCCTGTTGGATTCCACATGATATCTCTGGGGAGACATCGGAGCATGGACAAAAATGACCCCCGCGATTATCTGGGACGTTGTATCATAGATGTGCTGCAACTGATTTTATCAGACAGCCCAGGAAGAGCGGGCGATCGTTGATCGTCGTGTGGTAGCAAGGTTCGATTGCAATTTTTCCACAGCATGTCCGGGAGTTTTCACTCTGGCAGCACTCCAGAGAGCAGGCAGGTGTGTTCCTCTTTCGTTGTCACGACTACCGTGCGTTTCGTACGGTGCAGGCAGCACTCCAGACAGCAGCCACAGTAATAAGCAGCCACAACTAACTTGGATAGTGGTGGGGACGTGGAACTCAACATTTTCGTTGAGAGTATAATATAACACCGGCCACGTGAATTCAGTTTGCCCATTGGTTTGATCTTGTGTGCTCTTTCTTCGTCTCGTGTAGTATTTGGGTAGCCGAATTTCGGTACTTTATGTGTTTTCGGATCCTACGGTTCCAGCACCTTTGTGAAACCACAGACTACTTTCCGTTTGAGAGATAATGTGAGAACAACAACAGCAAACACAAAAGGGTGAACATCTATAGTAGAGCGCATCTTGGATATAAGCCGATATGCTGCTTTTGGGGAGTCACTGGGGCGCAGACGTTAAACCTACCCAACAAGCCAAAGATATACCCTTTGCCAGATGAGCAAGTCAATACAAAACCAGGATAAACATAGGACTCATAGCAGTGTGGTTCGGGCTGCCTCTTCGACGACGCATCCAAGACGGAGTGGATTCAAATATATTCCACATTTAAGATGGATCAAAAAACACTTTTTCGCGCCAGCTTGGACATCAACGACGTTTCGACGTGCTGAGGAGGTCACGACGTAGCCTGCACTACCAAATATCGAACTGCGCAAGAATCTTTAACCACCAGAACATATGTATCGGCACCTCTCCTCGAAATATATAATGATGCATCTCTCCTTCAGCTGAAGCAAGTCGCATACGCGCATCTACCCTCTAGATTAAGGAATATTATCCAGACGCTCATCGCAAGCTTTGACTTCGCTGTCCACCATGTGTGCTTGATAATCAAATATTTGGTGCTGGCGAGGCGATTCGTTTCGGGTTCTTCGCGCTCGTTGCCTATCGCTGTATCGTCCAGGTGGAAATCTTGGTGAAGTAACGCTCCGATCAAATTGGAAGGACGTGGAGACCGCCAAGCGAGCCGGGAACAGCCATGTATGTGCTGTCTGTTGTCAAGCAGGGCATCGTCTCCCTGTGCTCTAACAAAAGTGCCTTCAACGTGGGCTGCTAGTGGGCGCTACCTCCACACTTCACGAACGAGTTTTCCAGTTGATTCATTCCTCCGAGGTCAAGCGCACACTACCATAGGTTTCACAGAAGTACGCAATTGTTCAATACGTGGACAGATGTATCGCTACCCCACGATTGCTTGGCATGAGACGGGCATTCCTTGTCAAGACATTCCGCAATGTGGAAACGCCACAATGTTTTTTTACGGTCTCCTCTTGTATTCAGTACGCCTCTTGTGTTGCTTCGTTGTGTGTTGTCCCGCCATGTGTTTGAAGCAGCCAACTTTCCCCAACGTCTAAGAATGCCGTCCTTCGGCGTAATCATGAATACGACCTCTGCGGCTACTTCCGCGTAACAAATACAATGCCCACTGCATATGCGGGGATGTGAAATGGGAATTTGATACTGCTGGATAAACGCCAGGTGTATCTCGAGTCGGTTGGCGACGATATGAATAAAGCTTGGGCTGTTTGGTGTTTTTTTAATACTGAGTGGTTCGTAGTACGAGCATCGACGCACAATTTGTAAATTTGTAATACCTCAAAGCACTATAAGGGCGGGGTCGTATTTTAGACGTCAATCGTGTGACATGCGGTCTTGATAAGTCAAACCAGCAGGGGTACATACAAATAAAGAGACTAGCCGAAAGTTGGCACGGAAGGGAGGTAGACTTGGTGCATGGGTTTCCTTTTGTTCCCGAGGTTTTGTTCTATCGGGAAAGTTCTGAGTGATCCGTGTTGAAGATCATGCTGCACATTGTCGGATGGCAAGAGAAATAATGAAAAAATAGGTATGGATGACGCGAGCAATCATCTAACAGTAGTCTAGGTAACACCCTTCTTGTGGTATATTCTCACATATATATATGGAGTCTGAAAGATGATGTGTCCAGCCAATTGGAGGGGTGATTGCCCCGTGAAGGCCTCGAATTTGTCTGTGATGACCCGACGGTTTACCAGCTTGTGGAGAGATGGTCAGAGTTGAAATGCTGCGGAGACTTTGTTACACAATCGAGATTCAGACGGGCCCTGAATGAGATAAACTACCCTGCAGCATTTGCCTAGCTGGCTTGTGAGATTGCAGTGCACGTGTCCATGGTGTATTTTTACAGTAGTATCATTATACAATTGTTTTCACTCACGTAATCACTTGTTTCCTCTCGATCTTGATGGGATCAAATGTTTTTTTTCATGACACATTGCCAACGTGGGCAACATGATCTGCTGGTATTCTTGTCGTTTGCGTGCATGGACGCCAGCAGCCAACGAGCGTTGGCTTGTACCATTCCCATTGGGACGATGACGACGACCGTGATTTTACTGCGACGCCAAAGGCACAACTGTCGTTAATTGTTTCCAAACGTAGACCCTTCTGCATCTATATATAAGTAATTCAAAACGGAGCTAACCTGGTAAGAATGATGAGCATACTTCACGTCGTGAACAGCGAACACGCACTGTTCGAAGGGTGCGGGAATCCACTTGCTGGCCTCGGAACCTCAACGGCTTGAACCAACCTATGATGCATACTGGACGTCGTGCTGAGAACGGTCTTCATGCAGTCACACTCCCATGCCGCGACGATCGTTCTAAAAACTGACGACCGGAGCAAAACTCGGATCCCAGGTGTCACACACTACCTCGTCTACAGATTAGTGCCACCAATTTAACGACTCGGCTCTAACTAAAAGAGTGGAACGCTAAGAATGATGGAATTAGGGTTCCTTCCAAGCTCCTGGCGGGAAAAGCAACGATGGTTAACAACATAATATGCCAATACTGCAACAACCAGCGCAAGAAAGAGTAGACGCCACCCACACCCAGACTATATATTGGTTTCCTCTTGGCAACGACACACGTGTGTGGAAATTGTCGTCAGCATTGATACTTTTTCTCGCTGTTTATCTGAGTTACATGTATAGAATCGTTGAAAACGATTTTGCGTTAGTGTACGACGATCTATCGCGACCTCGGTCACGCTTGCGTGGTATTACGGGGGACCATAGTTAATAGGACCAAATATTGTTGGTGAAAATGGTTAAATATATAGGTTATTATGTATACCATAGGTCCTATTAACTATGGTCCCCCGTAATAGTTGACATAAAGGATACATCCCGGCTCCAGGTGAGAACGGCTTCGACGCTCTAGTGCAAAAGCTGAAAAGGTGGGGATCATTCACAGGGGAAACTACCATACTACGATAATACCTGTTCTCCGATTACCAAAACTTCGCCGGTGTTACGGTGCGAGGAAGCGATGCAATGACGGCTACGATCTCAGGTCAATTCAAAATTTTCGGTTTATCAGCGCAAGGTATTTCACGGCGAAATATCCTGACAGGTATATATTGGAATCTCGCCAGTGGGCCGCTGGGTGGCATCCAAGCTACTGGCAACGGCGCCAACGATCTAGAACGTATTCACCTACTCCTTGCAGACCGACACAAGGCTACTTCCAAACACTAGCTAGCTTGCATCACGTCTTCTCTAGGCAGGCCCAACGGATAAGCTAAACATTTCTCGACGGAAGAACGGCTTTGTCGTGTTCTCGACCAACCACGGTATCCAGGAACGAATATCTGAGGGGCCAGGCTGAAAGCTGGACAACGCGGACTGTTCCAGTCTGAGGTCCGTTTTTACGTTCTACGTGTCAATCGCCCCTATCCACCGCTAAAACGATGCACATTGGTCATCTGCCGAAAGGAATGTGCCTCGGTCAAATACTCTATTGCTGCGACAGCAAACCATCATTGGGTACCGGAGCGGCACATTTCGGTGCGTCGGAAAGACGCTTGGCTGTGTTTCGTAGTCGGTTGTAGATCGGAAGGACACCCTGTTGTGTTATGTAGCCAACTGTGGGTCTGAAGGACACTGCTCTGTTACGTTGTCGGGTGCAGGTCAGATAGACACTGTGCTGTTTTGCGTAGTCGGCGTGGATTGCACCATTTGGTGCGTTTCAGCCGGTGGGTATAGTCAGGTGTCCCTCTCGCCGGGACCGCAAGACCACCTACTCCGGTCGTGCGTCAAGGTCTACAACTATCTGCATCAGTTACACCTCACAAGGTAGTGTGTCCCTGTTTACTACTCGCCAACAGATATAAACGACACCCTATAGACAACGTATCGCTTGTGGTTTAGGTTTACCGTTGTCTGACTGCCCCAGTGAATTAACCTGTTGTTTTGTTGTCTATGGGCGAGAACCTACAGAACTACGTTGTTCCAACAAGCGCTTACACACCAGTTGTATAGACCTAATACGATACGTTTTGTCAGTATACCCCGGTTCCATCATGAACGAGGTCACGGCAGCCAACGCCGATAATGCCCTCCTTTACAATGTTATTATGGCTACTTTCAATTAGCAACGACGTCGAGTACTCAGAACTTACGTGCACGGCATGCTGTGGCAAAATGCAACACAAGGCAGACAAGCCATTGGTTCGCCAGGTTGAATCAAACTGTTGGGACAATGGCCATACGCCCAATCGGGAAAGCGTTTCAAGCAACATGGGGCTAGTAAAGGAATGTTCAAGGTTGATTACGAGTATATGGATTCCGCCGGTGCTTTTCGCTGTAACCCTTCATCACGGGCTGGATAGAACCAAGGCTTGCCATGGACTGACGCTGATGGGCGGCTTCCGGAGTAAGCTGTGTCGCGCCGGCCGGCTTTGTTCGGCCCATTAATACTGCACAGTTTGCCCCGCCACCTGCCCGGTCCCCCCCATATATATTCGGCGGACTACAGCCTGGCCCGGCCAAGGGCGAGTTCAGAGATTCCAAGCGCACACCGGTCGATCTTCGTATCAACCTCCTCAACACGGCCCGGCCAATTACATTGTTTTTGAAACCCATGAGATCTAGGCTCTAAACCGGCCGGCCCATTCAAAAATATTGGTCGGTCAGTGTTCATGACGGCCGTACCTCGGGCTAGCCCATTTCATTCCTCGTTCCGAAACGCCACGCGTATTGGTTTGTTTGCATATGCCTAGTATTACGTTCTTGCGGAGCCCATGATCGAGTTGTTTCTGGTCGACGTCAGAGGTGTTCTACGAACGAGGTATCTCCTTTGTTGGGAATTCGTTTCGAGGCCTTGGAATCTCGGAAACAATTGAGTGAAACAATATCGTGGGACGCCTCACAGAGCTACACGCAGAGCACATATGCCCCCCACCAAACGCCTAGCATGATGGATTCCGCCTGGCAGGCGCAACGCCACCTGTTTATGGTGCTACGATACCCGCAGCGGAAGCAGAGCGGCTGCTGCTGCTGCTGCTGATACAACACCCGCTGTTGCGATGACACCATATGCTGTCAATACATCCTCCGAGGGAGAACAACGATACCGCCGTTAGTGGTCTGCTGACAGGGCTCCCCAGACAGCTGCAGCAGTTATCATTACAGCAGTTATCATTACCGTGTCGACAATTATGCACACGAAGGTGAACGTCGTTCAATCTACAGTCTGAGGGTGTCTCGTGTCCGGGCGTTTTTTGTCGATTTCTTACTTTAGGTCCGGTGCGAGCAGAACCAGGCGAAGAACTTGACATGTCGCCTAGGACGGGGAGATAGCAAGGACTACTAACAGCAGTTCAGCCTTGGCGGACGTCGTAGCAGTAGGAACAGTATACCCCTGGTGATGTGCCGCGTCGTGAGCCGGTCCGTGGAAACACGTGGGCCACCTAATGGGTCGGGCAGATGCCGTCCCAGTAGTAGGTGTAGGACACCACATAATACGAGCTGCCGTCGGGACAGGAGTGTCAATCAACGTGGGACACATCATGGACAGGCGTGAGCTAATCATGAAGAGCGCACATCTCGTGTGCCGCGGCTTGGCCCGCCCCCATACTCGTTTCAGAGGATTGGCGCTGCCCAGTCCGGCACAAAACATTTTTTGAAGCATTCCCTACCATTGGCGTTCGACCCTCCTCGGTCCGGGCCGGCCTGGCCCGCGTGATACAATTTTTAGACGGGCTCGGCACGGCTGTCGCGGGCCGCTGATCTAAAGAATGACATAGCCTGGGATTTTGTCCCTAGACAAAAGCAAAAACTTCTTTGAATACGGGTAGTTAACAATCCACATCAATCAGTGAAGTTAAATTAGTAGGGAGGCAAGAAGTGAGGGATGGAGCGCATGAACGCTATACAAATAGGGTACATATACTCAGTTCCACACATGAAATCGACAATGTCTTAAAGACTGTGCAAGACCGCCTTTCTTCAACTCTGTAGGCAGCACGGCTGACCTTTCTGTACCTGTCACATCAAAACGGTTGCAGATGTGCCTACCTCCTCTTGAAATTATCGGCGACGTGAATGTTCTGCGACGCACCCATAAACCGCAAATTCCGGATATTGAAGGGTATCGCTTGTCAGTAAGGCCTCATGTTGACGAGCTTTTCTTCTGATGATGATAGTCCGCCATTTTGTTTCCTCTGATTTAATTTGCATCTGATTGGTCTAAAAGTGAAGAATCAAGTAGGAACTTCGACCTTTTACCTAAAAAACCCCATAAAACAAAGAATTCGACAAGCCATCTTCGGGGACCTCGTTTGCTCTTCATGCTATTCGATTTGTGAAATTTGTGCAACCCGACGTGGCATGTCCTGAAACGGAAGTAAGCCACGAAACTTTGAACCGTGTTATTGACTGGCATCTACCATTACCGAGAGACAGAGCCACCGGAGCAGTCGCAGGGCTGTAACAGACAGACCGTAGCACCGAGTAAACCATCCCCGGCGACTACAAAACACCCCAAGTCCATCGCAAACATTTTGGTAACATCCCTGTGTGCCTCGCGAATAACACGGGCATCGCCGTGCTCACTACCTCGATATGAATTTCGCTCGCTGTGTCCCCGTCTCTGCTGCTTTCGTAGACATTCGGGGATGGGCCAGCCACCCAAGACGACTTACCCGCCACAAATTCTTCGGCAGTGCCGGCAGAATAGTCGGCGGCTGACAGTGGCGCCCCGGTCAGGACGAGGGTAATCGCACCCCTCGTTGCTTGCCCTTTGTTGTTCGTCGACCCTCGTGCGTTATTCGTTATTTCTTCAATTCGCTATATCTTTCGATAGGACGCAAGCGCAATTTTCCCACGAAAATCTATCAAATCAAATCGAATTCGTTTTACCCTATCTGAATATCGTGAAAACGGTTTCTTTCTTAGAGGGGCCGTAACACGATGTGCTCTACACAGACTGGCAACCAATTGAGCTTCACGCTCATTGTCTTACACGGTACTCAACTATTTATAGGTATCAGTGCCTAAACGGGGGGCAGTACTGCACTGCTGAGGCTATGGGATATCAATGTGTCTGGGATCTCGACATTTACATGCGCGGTTCCGTCCTCCGGGTGATTTCCGTCTGTAAATAGGCGAGGCACCTGTGCAAACACGAATACCAGAATTTAGTTTACCACAACCCTGCTTGATGGCGACCCTTAGATCCGGAAATTGGCTCCACGAAGTTATTTTCTGCCGGGGTATCTCGTCGAGTTGTAGGCCACTTGAATTATCCGACGAAGAAAAGTATATAAATTTGAGTCGATTCGGCCATCGTTGTTGAACCCGAGAAGTACGAACATTGGGGAGTTGACGTGCGGCGCAATAAGTTTTCATCCGCCCGATCGACATGTATGGGCTAATTGTAATGAATCCTCTCTGCGCAAGTGTCGAAGACACAGTGAATCGTCAAGGAAGGCCTCAGGCCTATTACGTATATGTCTTACATGTATATGTGTGTTGGTCATGCTCTCTTTAGTAATTTATCGACAAAAGCAAGACACGATAGCCTTTTTTTTTGTAAGGGGGAACCAGTGAAACGCTCAGGCCAAATGGTGTCGTATATCTGTGCAGTTTGTGGTCGAGATCCTATGATGAAAAAGCAAACTTAAGAATGGTCTATATACATATTTTGGATATTCAAGTTGCAAATGAACGAACTTCACAGTAGTATCAAATATTTTGATCTGGCATCGGCTAGGTCTTACTGACACATTGGAGTTGGTGAGCACCTGTCATAAACCGGAGTCCACCAACATTTCTTACAACACCAAATACGCAGTCCATCGAATTAGGCATGCTCTGACGAATGAGGGTAACTAACTTCGTTCACATGTATGTTCACATATATATAATATATATATAAATACATATCATGTGCATACTGCTCCAGTACCAGGAGGTACGATTACATTCATGCCCATAATTTTGCTCGCTCTAAGCGCTGTTGTTACAATCGACATACAGTAGGAAAAACGGCTAGTGTCTAGTGTCCACATGCCTACGCAAGAGTTGTGTACGGAAAACAACATTATAGGTGACCCTATTTCTGGCTCAAGTAATCATGGTACGGTATCATTTTCCACCCTCCACACCTGATATTTAGCATTCTCATTAATGAGGCTTAATCAAGGCTTCGCCCATGGTAAAAATTTATTCCGCGATAACGATTCACTAGCGCCACAGTATGTATGCGAATGTATATATCTTACAAAATTTAAGGTAACACGGACGCTCTGCGATAACAAACTCCAAGCCTGAAATTCTTTCAATACCTCCGCCTCAAAATATGGTCATTGATGCCATATCACGAAACCTTCAAGAAGATTCCGTCGACACGTGCGTGTAGAACGAACGTGGCTGAATTTACATTATTATGTAAGAAGCACATTGCGAATCCAATTGTTTCCCCTAATTATGTCACCGTGTAACCTCGCATGCAATGGTATCCACGCACCGTACATTCAATCATCAGAGTATGTTGACAGTGTTCCTAATTTCTCCCCCGTTCAATTTGCTATACCACTAATTAAAATATCAGTTCCCCTTGTAGTACAAAAATACGAAGTAGGATATAATATATGGATTACACGAAAACAATAACAATATGGGAGAGATAACACAGCTCTACACAAGGCACAAAATAACTAAAACAATGTGCGAAACGGACTGGAATAACACCACATTGTTCCCACTAGGTGTACTAATACTTTACCTATCAACTTTGTTGGGACAAGAATCGGTGCTCCCTTCGTTAGAACCAAGCTGTATGCGAATGCGTAGACGAGGTGCGCACTTGGTGTGAATACATTCGTTCGGAAACGTGTCTAGATAGGTTCGCGGTCGTATTTTGATAGATGACGCCCACCCGTAACACATTGTGCCATAATAAGCCGACGGAACACACAATTGAACGCTAAGCCTATCAATATTTCCGACTTACTGCATATTGTTACATTCACTACGAACCACCGTACTACTGCTACTACCGAGCATGTGTCTCTTCGCGGTATGTACTGCTTTCTTCGTGGTTCAGTCATCCCGACGATCTCTACATATATTCCAACGAACGACGAACTATATATATGCCAGGATGAATATCATGGATTATTATGAGCTCAATATATTGAATCGCCCTACTCAGATTTGCAAATGGCTTCAACAAGTTGCAGACGACGGGTATATGTCTCCCCGAATAGTAGACCACTTGCACCCTCAAGCAGACCGACGAATGTGTTATGACTTTCTACCTTCGAGCGAAATGCAGGCGTCGTCGTTAAAACGAGAAAGGTATGATGATTCGGGCGCTAAAATCGTTCGGTATTGTTTGTCCGCCTTCATCAACGACCTTTGCGTATCCACCACTTCATTCCGCACTCCTGCTATCCAAACCTTCTACCCCCCTTGCCTCGCACTGCAAACTCCTACACAAGACTATATCACCATGCCCTCTTCCGCTATCCTGGCCACCATATTTGCTGCGATTGTTGGCACTGCCTCTGGTAAGAAATATTCACCGTATGGTAAATGTTCTGGCGCTTCCAAAGCGATGAAATTGTGTACATGTACCTACCCCCAGTTGGCAGGACGACCGAGCAGTTGCTTGTAAATGGGCTAATATTGTGGTGTTTGGTTCGAGAGAGATGCAAACAATACATTGCTGTATCAACCAGCTTGTGGTAGGACGATGAAATATGTACGTGCAATGCATATATATATATATAGTTGATAGCATGGCAATGGAGCCTTTGTGTGAGATATTGAGCCCATTACGACGAAGCACCAATGTAAATCACTAGTATCATATACACGCGGTTTGGGAGAGTCCGGCGGAGAGGATATCAACAATCGCAAACAAGCCACGGCCCAATTTCTGCCGGTGTTTTCTCCAGCACTCGTTCGAGTCTCGCCAATCCCTTACGACAAACTAACGATACCAGTGAGCAAAAATCAGTCAGAAGCAACTGATGAAGTGCTCCAGAACTTAGGTTACCTCATGTACGATTACCACGGCCCAATTTATGCCGGTGTTTTCTCCAGCACTCGTTCGAGTCTCGTCAATCCCTTACGACAAACTAATGATACCAGTGAGCAAATCACAGTCAGAAGCAACTGATGAAGTGCTCCAGAACTTAGGTTACCTCATCATGTACGATTAAAAGGAATACAACCCAACCTTGTATTAAGAGCTGTTTATTCAAGGAGCACCCAAGCAGAAACAGTGGCCACACCGTCTCATCCATGCCTAAACATCGCAGGGATCCCCATCTGGTGTACACCAAACGTAGAAGGTACCAGCAACTTTTCAAATCTGGACGAACGTATGTACCGATGTATAAATCACGCTTTCTATCGACCTAGGGTAGGTGATATATTCGTTTCGTAATAATTAATGTTGTTTACAAAAAATGTTCCTGCTATTCCTGAACCATTGCCCCGAGAAATTGGCGGTAACAACGACGCCACCCTACTCTCCAACTTCAATTTACCTGTTGGTGTGCTTGTTGTGAGGAACCGTACACACAGTTTAAAATACCCATGATACACGTACAAGATGATCGTACGTACTGTAGTATTGGCAAACGGCCGTTGTTGCGATGCTGCCCCATAGCGGAGGAATACCTGAAACCCCTTGCATTGTTGTAGTCAGTATTGAAAGTCGAAATTATGTTAACACAACCGGTATGGCCTTATATGTACGTACCTTGGTTGAAGATAGATTGAGAACGTTTAACGGAAATTCGTTCGAAGAGCGACAATTAAGCGGATAAGGGCAAAACAAAGTAGAACCTATCACGCTGTACTCTGTGTGTACATTATGAGGGTACACGCAGAGGTAAAACGTTTCAGACAGTAAACAGAGCAAAACCAAATGACACACGCACCTCATTTCGCCCCATCTCACAACGTGCGCATACCAGCCCTTGTGGAGGCAAACGAGCTTACCTGGGTGCATGTCAAGGTCAATGGATGCGACACACGGATATCTAAGAGTGGCTGTAGCCCGAACGGTTCCGTACCCAAAAACACTCGGGACAACGATATCTGGGCAAACTCTCGCTGGTCGTGCTAGGGGAATATCCTCGACAGCTCTGATGAGGACGACTATTGCTGCATCACGTACTACTGCGAGGAACCCCAGGACATCGAGAATATTCGAATCGCCTTACACCTGGGTACGTCTAGGCCTCGGACGGTAGACGTGTTCGACAACCATGACTACCACAGTACAATCTCGTCGAGCGGCAAGACGAACGGATTCCAGACGTGCGATGTGTCCATCGACGAGACTGAGGAGCTAAAGCTTTGACTGTACGACCCTCTGTGGAACACAGACGTTTGGCTGAGCATCACCGAGGTGCGCCGCGATAGAATCAAGATAATGATGATGTCTACCTGCACGACCTGCATGGCGTTAATCCGGTCCCATGTAACACTTAGCATTGTGTTGTCAAACATGCGGTAGCATGACCGCTCTCGACATTTTCAACTGCCTCAATTTTAGGATTTTTGAAGGTTATCGGACCTGTAGGGAAAGAAAGGTCGACGGTGTGTTGGTAAATGCCCATTCTGAGGAAAGCTAAAAAGACTTTCCAAAAGCGAACCATGTACACCCGCCCCTCCATAAATACTGCTCGATCGATTTCGTTCTAATTTAAGTACGGAACCAGGAGAACACACTGTTATCTATTTACCAATTAATTGATTTATTCTCAAAAACCAGGTGTTCAAGGTGGACTTGACACGAGGCAGTATCAGTGCAAAATATATAACAGAGACACCGGGTATCGCTCGCCAAAGGCTTGCACGATGTTTTTTTTCATGTCCACGACCATCGGCCGCCGAACTTTCAGTATAGGTTTTTGTTACCACGAAGTTTGAATAGAAGCAAACCGACGTGACTATGAAAACAGGCGGTCGATGGATATTTCAATGGGATAAACACCACGGATATGTGCGCCTTGCCAACGTCGTCAATGTAGTACTGCCCTCGTTGCAAAAATAAATTTATAACCGCATGGATTTCGTCTGTTTGATGATGATAGACGTGCACGCCGGTATACTGTGACATCAGACGGTGTTTTTTTTCCCTTCGTGGGAAAATTCCGTGGCATACAAGTTTTCGTATGTACGGAGACCACAGCTACACCAATGTGTTGTCTTCAACGTCATAGTGCAGAAAGTGCCCCAACGATGCCTCCACTAGTTCAAACTGGGCCAGACCTTCAATTCACCAGACTATATGTTTCGACACGTTTCCCCGATGGGACGATTGATCCACTCGAATACGGCTGAAGCCAGTTTACCACCTGCACCTTCCGTCCGTCTCGATGAGGCATGTATTGGCCACGCCCACCTCAAGCGTTCTCTTCGCTGTTTAGGTCGCAAGACAAAGTCCCAAGTGTTTTGTTTTGAAGCTGCGTTGATCACAACGTGTTTACGCTCGAACCTTAAACAACCTTCGATGCATCTACCAGGTGGACATCTTGGTGAAGTAACGTCCCCATCAAATCGGGCGCGACTGGACACCCACGAGCGAGCTGGGAAAGAGCCGTGTGACGTCTGCGTTCAAGCTGTGTTTCGTCTGTCTGTGTCGAACCAAGAGTCGTTTCAACGTATGCAGGCCGTGTCTGCCAGCCGTGGATCTGGTGAACGAATACCCCAGTAGATATATTCCGTCGATGTTATGTGCGCACCACCGTACGTTACATACAAGTAAGTACGTATTCGAATATTTGGCAGCACCTGTCTTGCGTGAGGTATGGTCAGCATTTCAGAACGTGGCAAACACCACAATGGTTCGACTACCTTCGAGGTTGGTGCGATATGTTTTGTGTTGCGTTGTGCGTTGTCCCACCATGGCTTAGCAGCAGACGTTACTCATCAAGGTGTCCACCCGTGTACCGTATGGTGCGTCCGCTGCGGTTTCGTCCCCGTAATGTACACCACCTACTACGTACGCATCGTTGTCACAAAGGTATATATATCGTTACGACCTGATGGGTGCCTAATATAGTTTGAGTCGTTTGGGCGGCGATAGAAGTCGATTGTAGGCAGTTTGGTGATTCTCGAATGTAGGGCAGACTGCAAGGTGAGAACGGATGCACGTATATAGACTGGGTGAGGCCGCAGAGCAAAATCGGGTGGTAGTCGGCATGGTAGACCTCGACCGTTTGAAGTGGAAATGATGCGCGTTGCCGCCCTTTGGTCGACAAAACGTGGTAGACAATATTTTCTCTAGATTTTGCAAAGCATCATCGAGCACAGCATCAGACAACATTCTCTACACATATTGGAGACTAGAAGCTGACGTGTCAAGTAGGTACCTTTTAGGGGTGAGTGTCCCGTGACAGCTGCGAATTATATTACGATAGTACAGTGATTCACACTCTCTACCTCTCTCCCGCCTTGTCGAGAGGGGATCATGGTGGGAATGCTGGACGAGGATTTGTAACCCTTTCGGGATTCAGACTATAATCAATTGGGCGCTATACAGCACATTTGTTTTTCTACCCGTCATGGAGTGGTTGGCTTTTGAGCTTTTAAGTCCTATTTTTCATATATTGCTTCAAGGGGTGTCCACTGCATGCTCTGTGTTTTTGTGTTTCTCCTGCACGTGCTACAGAGAGAAAAAAAACCCGGGTAATCCTAGCTCCCGGAAACTACATGGTTAAACTTCAACGACGACAAACACCCGGAAGCCGGACACGAAACTGCTGTCGCTTTGTAACACTCACGGGCATGCCCTTGGAATCTCATATCTGCCCTTTTAATTGTTTTCACGATGGTAACGTTCGAAGCTAGGGCGGAAAAAAAAAACTTCTCGGGCAAACTAAACGGCGTTAGGCGCAATTCCACTGGCCTTGTTGTTGTGAGTCTTCGCAATACCATATGTTTGTTGGGCAGTATGAGACAGACTCCACTGCAGCAGTACATGCCGACAATACGCTAAAAAATAGTGCAATTATAGACATTTGAACATAAATAGCAACCACGCCAAGTGCTTGTCGCTCTCGTGCACTGCATGATGAGGAGGAAGAGCGTAATCCAAATCAGAACAAATATGGTTACTCAGGCTAAAACAAAAACCTGTGGGACACTGGTAACAAGCCCACTCGGATAAGCTCAGAAAACCACAGACTAACTGTTTAGAAATTACTCGTCGTGCCATAGATGTAAGATAGACTTTGTTGTTTTTGCATGCTGCTCTCCGGCAGCCGATGGTTCCTTCTCGCACTTTCGGTTTCGAGGCAAGTGAGGGAGCCGTGGGTACATTACGACCCAAGTCCGGATCCCGGCCGAGCATCGTGGCGGTTGTCGGAGCATTCAATGTCGCTGATCAGGTTCTTTACAACATCGGATTGCTCTCCACCTCGCCGAGCCGAGTAGGTAACATGTAAAACCCCACTTTTTTTCACGTTCAATAGACCGCCACCCTCGAACATTTGTCGAAGCTCCCTCTCCTGTATGTTTTTTTCAACCTCACACAGCAGATGAAGTAGTAGCAGCAGCTTCAGCAACAGCAGCAGCAGCCGTACGCATATATCGGCGGTCGTATCGGTTGCACCAAGCCCTTCGCCAGGCGCTCTACGCCTAACGCAGAGCACATTCGTGACCACAACGCTCCGTCTAGCTGGAAGCATTGTTTGCACGAGGCAAACGTGCCATACCAAGCTAGTTGACAAGTCCCACGCACTCAGCCACAGGTAACCCCAACGGGCAAGATCCATGGAGCCAGACCCATACTGCCTCCTGTTTCGCTGCCCCACCTCGATGTGCCAGCAGGCATGGACCACACTACTACACTGCCAGGGTAAACGCTGTATTTGTGCGGAACTCACACGACAAGTACATTCGATACGACGAGCTGTGTGCATTTTCAACACCTAATACTGTTCACTTCTACACCCTCTATGTGCTGAGAAAGTCAATCCATTTGAAATCACCCGCTTTACGAGTGCCTGACCAGTGTCAGTTTTTTATATGTCTTGCCATTAAACGTACACCACACTTCTCACACCGAGCACGTACGCGACTGACTGCAAAACTGGCCGCCTCGGTCCGTCTACCTGGATACAAATTGGTTCCGGGTATACTCTGTGCATATACCTGGTATGTAGGTATCGAACCTATAGAGGGTTGTGCCGTCGCAGAACTCCAAAACTAAGGTAATCGCACCTGGCAAACGCAACATAGCCAGGGTTCGTCTGCCCGTCTCCCTATATTTTCGTTGTCACGGCGTCCACCTGGCAATAGCCATAGTCGTAGCAGCGGTAATACGTAGTCGTAGTAGTACTGGCAGTAGATGTAGTAATAGTAGGAGTGGTAGTAGGAGGAGTAGTAGTCGTCGTAGTAGGAGTAGTAGTAGTAGTAGTAGTAGTAGTAGCAATAGTAGTGGTAGTAGTAGTAGTAGTAGTAGTCGTCGTAGTCCCAGGAGTAGTAGCAATAGTAGTGGTAGTAGTAGTTGTAGTAGTTGTAGTAGGGGGTAGTGCTGGTGTGGCGGTGACTCTGCAGCTGTAACCATGAGTAAATAATGTTTTTGACGGTAACTAATTCGAATGTAAAGATATTCATTTCATCACAAGTGCAAATGTCTTTATGAAGTAATAAAATCGTGTGTAGACCTGTACAGTATTGCCTACAACCGAGTTACTGCCTATCGACATCAATAGTGATGTTAGAGCTCCACTGCTGTTGCCACGATTCAGCTGCGACTGTCATAATACGTATTCAACAGGCATCCCATCTCTAGAAATTTTTCATAAGGAATACCCAAAACTTTTTCCTCGTGCCCCAAGCTTACGTATACCTGGACACGAATAAATACGGAGAGCTTCTTGCTGCTATCACGAGTAATTATGTAGATCCTGTGGACTTTCGGTATCATTGACACTATATTGACCATCAGTTAAAGCAGTAGTTTGTATAGGGTGTAATAGTTGTAGAAGAGTAGTATTGATACCAATAATATCCAATTATACCCAATCAGGCGGCCTAGATTAGTGCCTGCCCAATATAATTAGGAGTGCCTGAATTTAGGTAGCAGCAACAGTCGCAGTCGCTGGTTTGGGCGCTACTGTGTGTGTTGCCTTAAACACGCTGGTCCTACCTGACCAATAGCAAAATGTATCATCAACCGTATAGAGTGCGTAGCCTGTACATATACAAAAAATAAACAGTCGTAGTAATGAAGTCAATTTGGTTGGTAGCGTGCACGCTGCTTCTTTCGTACTACATCAGTACATCTATCTGCGTAGTAGCGGCTGTGGTTCACGCTGATATTACCAAAATAGCTGTCTGACCCTCATCCTATGGCAACGCTCGCATGCTACGTTGTCGTCCAACGGAGGCCAGGAATATAATTGTGTAGTGTTTGCCCTTACCGCTTCTGCCTGCACCGCATCTACGTAAATCACTCGTGGTAGTGTATATTAACAGTATAGTTATGATGGCCCAACTCATGGTACCGCGTGATTGTTCGGCTGTTGTGTTTACCGTGTGGTCGTCGGTGCAACGTCTGAGCGTTTGTTCAGCAGTAGTACTTCGTATCATAGTTAGTAGTCGTCGTAGTGGTAGCGTACCCAGTAGTAGGTTTAGGAGTCCATGCTACTTCTACATTTGACCATGTGCGTAGTAGTGGTAGTGCTGTAAACTGACGGTATAGTTGTCAACCGATAAGAACGCTGACATGCAGTAGTATAGTATCGACCACAGAAAGCGTAGTACTGAGTTCCGGCCGTCTACAAGATTGGTAGTCTTTCCTCGGATCCCTACGCTACCCATGGCTCCCATTTCCGCCAAGGACACCTTTACGAGTGTTGCCTGTGACTCCCTTTTCGCCCGGAGGCGCATTCGGGGTTTAACGATACACACGTCCCCAAGGGTAACTTTGTGTATATATATGTTGATATGTTATCGTTGCTTTTTTATGCGATCAACCTCCTTATGCTCAACAAAATACAAGGTGGTCATATACTGACTTTGGTGGCGGGTCCGTTATCAAGGTCGACCTCGCCGGCCGTCCCGGCTTGGCCCATGTATTTGTCACATGATGGACACCGGCCCGACCCGGCTCGGTTAACAACGCGTTCAGATATTCCTTTTGCGGCCCGGCCCATAAAAAAAAAGTATTCCTCGGCCTAGCCCGGCCCATAGCATTGGCAGCGAGGCCGATGAAACCGGGGCTCCAAACGGACAGGCCTACCCAACACACATTGGCCGGCCAGCGTATTCGACGGCCCAGAACTCGGCAAGGCCCATGTACCATCGCGTTCGAGGACGTTACGCATGTCCGCTTGGGTGATTTAGTTGGCGTTTTGTATTTTATTGAGTTTGGGTCCTATGGTCCAACTGCTTCCGGACCGCAAACCGCTATTCACGAGGCACATATGCCCTCTACTCATACAATGTTGCTACCTGAACGCCCTAGACCGACGGCTTCCGCCCTGACTAGCGCACAACCACATCCTTCTCCTGCTTTGCCCAGCACCCACTGCTGCGGCGGCACCTGCTACTCCTACAACTTCTGCAACAACACCTGATACTGCTCTTGATACCTTATGCATGTGACCGTTTAGAACCACGCCGACACTGCCCTTTGGTCGACGGCTTCCCAGACTGTAGCATCGATTATCAGAATCTGTTCGACAACTATGCACACGAAGGTGAACATCGTTCAACTTCCGGTCCCATGTCGCACGACATCGAAAGCATTCATCCAGGGTGCTCGCTTGTCAGAGCCACGGCTAGTGGACACTTCCAGTCGACGTTGGACGCACTTGTATTCGGACACAGCAATACGAAACACGGCGTAGCAACACACTAGTCGTGGCTGATTTCCAGCTTAGTTCGCGGCGTCCAGGACCTTCCGATTCCATGAAAGCGCTACTTCACCAAGATCTCCACCTGGACGATACACCAAGGGGTGTGGGAGAGTAGAGGGGATACAGATTATGATGAAAGTATCATCAGAGAAAGACACTCGAGCCTCTAGCTCACATGGTGGACAGCAAAGCGATAGTTCGCGGGAAGCGTCGTGATAACATCCCCTCACCGAAAAGGGGGGGGGCACGTGAGCTGCTGACTTCATCTGTATGGACGATGGATTAAAAATCCTATTCCGCAAGTTAGTCGATGCATATATTCCGGTAGGTTGAGGTTCTGGCACCAAAGTTTTCAGGACTCATATATTGAAAATATCAAGGCGTCGCCTCCGCTTTACTCGTGCTTTCGAGGATGCGGTCCACACCACCCTGTTCTTAGTGCTAAGGTTTTGTTGAATATCTGGTATCGATCCACACGACTCGAGCTTGACGGGTGCTCTCTAACGTCGTTGCCCCTGTTTACGGGCAACAACAGCAAGTCTGTATATCATCCAACGTCAACGGATACCAGCAGAAGACCTCAAACGTCGCCTGTGAGAATTGGTCCACCGGGAGCGTGCGCGTCCGGCGGCGATCAAGCCTAAAACAAGCGTTGGAAGCGGGTGGCATGCTCTGGGTTGTAGCAACACCGACCACTTCTCGACTTTCACATTATCGGTTCGAGGTATTGCCCTTGCATTTTGATTAAGTCCAGTCGAACAATCAAAACAGAGAAATGTTGTGCTCATGCTGTATATACGTATTTAGGTTGGTAAGTTTCGCAGGTAGGTGTCGTATCCTGGGAGGTTTTCCAAACATGATGAAACGATATTTGGCGGCGTCCATGGAATTGCGCAGTTGTACAGGTATGATTGGTTTCTTGTTGGTAGGTTAGACTATACTCTAGTCGGGTAAGACCAACTACTATGAGAAGTTGTTTCTGAGCTCTTGGAACTGAGTATTTAAGCCGAATAAACGCGGTTTACTCGGCCGGAAAGCCAAACACACCGATACTCTCCTCGCAATGCTCCGCATTGATGTTGACGAGCTTTCCGAAACGATTTACCCTTTCTCTGGAGTCCAACTTTGGTTTTTGGGGAAGTCAATCAGTTTTCTATGGGGGCTCAGAAGCAAGGCTGTTGGTCAAAGCTTGGGCCAGGAAAAAAACAATTTGGAGGATATTTTTATTCAATATCATAATGTCCTCAGAACTAGCTGTAAATTATTTAATATGGACGAACAGTCCCACTACGGTTTTCGGCAAATTAAGCTAGCTCTGAGGCCCCTTGAACAAGTTCCCACGATAGTTGGTTTAAGCAGAGTGTTGACACCGGTCAGGAAGTCGGCTGACAATTGTACCGGGTAGGGTTTTGAGGCCCACCAAATGGTATGGGCAACTACAAGTACGTCGCTCGGAAAGCAAACGTATGCCATGGCCAATGACGTAGGCCCTCAGCCTTGCGAAAGTATATACCAGGTATAAATTTTATGTGTTCAGCAGCAAAATAATGAAAATTATGTTTCGTTGCGGTGCTTGCCGGGCATACCTCACGTTGGTCGCCACCTTGGATTCCGCCAGGCACGATCTTTGCCGGCTCTCATTGCGTCCAAGGGGCGTGTGTTTTCGTTTTTTTCAGAAGCGAACTGTTTCGTAACTCAAGTTTTCAACTGTGCTCATACAAGTAGAGCAGTTTATGTCACAGCATCTTAGGTACAGCTTGGTTCGACCAAGTGTATTGTCTCGTACACCGGGCCGTACCCATGTCCGAATACAGCAGATTTTTTTTTCAGTGTGTTGTGGGTAGTACCTAAACATCAATGTTTTTCTCTCCAATTCTTGTTCGGTACTACGTGGTTGCTACGACGCCGCTGATTGTAGTTTTTTGTTTTCTACCATTTTGCAAAGTACAATACCAGGTACACAACAAGACAACGGCACCTTGAAGTAGGCCCAACAAGGGAAACGGCAAGCGAACAGCCTAGAGAGATGCATGATGGGAACATCAAAGACGTTGGAATCGGCATTCAATATAGTTCATGACTAACCTGTAGAATGCAACAATGTCATCTATCTACGCAGCTCGCCAGGTGTCAAAGAAGGGTGCTGAATGACACCACTTATGTTTGCCTCGGTTAACGAATAGTTTCCAGTCTTATCTCTAGGTTAACTTAGCCAAATATATACCTATGGACGCCTTAGCAGTACTACCACGCTAACCGCCTGCTGTTGCTTACATTCTTGGCCTTTACAGGCATGCGGGGAACCTATTCGGTAAACAGCTCGTCGAATGTGACTTCAGTGTTCGATATATCTTTACTCAAACACGTCATGGGTTCAAAGTTGATGCACCTCGGCAGCACATGCCTACAATTGTCTTCGATGTGCCGACATCCTCGTTCGGCCCGAGCATGCGCGGAGACAACGTGGGCGTGAACCCGCGGCTGCGAGGCAGCAGCCCGCCGTGTCGAACCTGTCCTAGTAATAGGTCCACATTTAAAGTACGTGATATGAAGGCGTGAATGGTGACGGGAAGCGGAAGCGTGTAGGAGTACATGCCGGTTTGTAGCTTCAACCACGGGCACTCCAACGCACACATTATTTTTAACACATCTTCGAAAGTGAGAAAAACATTTTATCGTGCATGTACGCACATGCGCCAACATAGAGTGGGATATTCCGGAAAACATATTGTGAGCGTTGTAAATATGAATACATACCCGCATTTTTGTTTGGTGTCATGGGATCTTCACACGTACGAATCTAGTGAATACGTGATTGGGGCAGTTGACTAGAGTCTACTTGTTGCAGCATCGAACTGGAGGCGATCACGCAGTAAGCACAACCACAGCGCGATGTGGACAGTACCACGATGGTAACAGTCACACCTAGCGTATGTCTCTTGGCGGTAACCCACGCCAATATGCAGCAGTTCATTGCTTTTACAGTCCCGTGAGCGCATCTGTGACTGGTTACCATGAAACCGAGTAGCGAAACTAGTAACAGTGACCGATCGGCAGCCGATTTTTTTTTAATTAACAAAGGTTGTAATCAAATATCTCTGTCGAGAGATTCCTACTTATTTTCTGCAGGTTTGGTATGCGCCGCTGCTACCGTGAGTGAAGCTCATGCTCAACGTCTAGTATTACGAACGAAGGCTATCGGTGGAGGCAAATCAATGCGTGTTTGATGTTCCGAACGTCATTTCATACAAAACATATGAGACCCCTATTTGATTTCCATCGAAATGGATGCATTAGCGTGTATATATGTTCAGTTGTCAGCATACATTAGTTCCCGGTAATATACATCGACCAACACACAGCGGACAACGTTCTACCGGTTGAATAACTTGCTAAACAATTATTTACGAATCAATTAATGCCGAGAGCAAATGACGGAAACACGTACTGTACTCTCAGACCACTATTATACTTTGTGCCATACTATGGGACAAGACTAATGAAGGCCTGTCTTGCCCTCAAATATATGGCGACGCATCTCCGTGAGGCTCAGCCAAACGTCAGTGTTCCACTTTGGGTCGTAAAGGCAAAGCTTGAGCTGTTCAGTCTCGTCGGTGTACAGGTCGCACGTCTGGAATCCCTTAGTCTTGCCGCTGGACGAGATGGTGCTGTGGTAGTCATGGTTGTCGAACACGTCCAACGTCTTGGTTCTAGACGTACCCAGGTGGAAGGCGATTCGAAGCTTCTCAATATCCTGGGGTTCCTCGAAGTAGTACGTGATGCAGCAACCGTCGCCTTGATCAGAGCTGTCGAGGATGTCACCTTGGCACGACCAGCGAGAGTTGGCCCAAATATCGTTGTCCCGGGTGTTTTTGGGTACGCAACCTTTCGTGATGCAGCCACTCCCGGACATCCGCGTGTCATAGCCATTCGCCTTGGCGTCGACCCAGGTCCGCTCGCTCGCGTTGACGAGGGCTGCCATGTAAACCGTGTGAGACGGAGGAATCGAAGATGCGTGTTAAATGTGATTAGGTTTAGAGTATATTTCAAACATTTTGCTGCTGCGTGTATTTTTATCATGTGCACAACAGAGCGTGATAGGCTATACCTTGGAATTTCCTTTCGGATGACGTTCGAGCTGTTGACAAATACCAGGTATCCAATAAACCTTCTCAACATATCAGGCACTCACGTACGGACATATATGGCGATATCGGCTATTATTGTAAACATATATTGGGCTTTCCTCGCAAGCAAAATTAATCCACTATGATAAAGAGGTTCATCCGCTAAGAATACATGTTTCGCGGCGTTACGTAAAGATGAGTTTGTACGAATATCATTGGCGTTCTTCAAAACGCGTTCATTAAGCCTCAACAAGTACGGCAGCAAGTGTGTTGAACGCGGAGAGTGGTCCGGCGTCTATGGTAATGCTCAACGAATACGAAAGGAAAGGTAGGCAAGCCTAGGTGTATATAGTGTGAGGTACTGAATAATGTGAGCATATCACCTGAACCAGCTCGCTAGAACTTGTGATAAATAGAGCGGATTTGAGAGACTACTGTTGGCACATTATATGAAGCATATACCAGCTGGTGGATTCCGCCTTCTGTCACCATGCATGTCGCTTTCTCGAAAACATGTATTCCTCCGTGCCATCACTATAGATGGCTCCTAAAACGACGCCGAATTAAACATCTCTCATTGAGATGTGAGGTAGGCTACGTTCTGGACCACTGCATCAGTTCGGTGTGACCGAGTCTTGCAATTTTGCTATCGTCACCTTTACTTCAAGGATACAGAACACTCGAATGAACAGAGCGGAAAACTCCGAAATATGTCACGTCATTGTCAGTTCCCAAAAGGTGACACCCCCACCGCCTGACGCGCCTATCGGGCGGACACATCTTACGCGCGGCGTACATCTAGGCTTCGTGCCGTGATAGTTATTTACCATGAACACGTCCGGTCGCTCCGGTGGTTCAAGTGGTTAACCTCGAATTCTACTTGTTTGAGTCCTGGGTTCGAGGCCCAGGTGGGTCGAACTTTGACTTATTTGCAAAAAAAAAACAAAAACAATGGTTTCAATTGTTGAGAGAGCCTTGCAGCGTGGGTAGGCACAATTCGATGCGAGTCGACGAGGGAAGAAAAGGCTGAAATCTTCTCGCGATAAAAATGAAGGCACGTACCGTAGCGGGAATGGGGGAGAAGAGCCTGCTTTGTTACCCCGGATCTGAGTTACGAGTTGGAAGGAGAGAGAGGAGAAGATGTGCGAAGATAATGAATGGGATGAGAAAAAAAAAAAAAAACTTACAGCTATCATTGTCATTCATTGCACGAGCAACAACCCCGCCGTCCTGCTTTGAACATGTAAGTACAGCTATTGTTTCGGATCGCTCAGGAAACAACGCCGACATCCGTGCCCAACCGCACAAGAAACAGCTTGGTCGTCCTGCAACGAGTGGATGGGTACAACTATGTTTTTCTTCCTTTTGGAACCGAGCACGATAACGTTGACTACACGCGGAATAGTTATTTCCTGAGGTAGTGCCAACGGTGGCAGCGAATATGATTGCCAGGGTAGCGGAAGAGCGCATGGTCACGGAGTGTCGGATTGGAGTGGATGTTGTTGTTGGAGAGCAGGAGTGAGGAATGAGATGGTGGGTACACCGAGCTCGTTCGTTCATGCGGACAAACAAGACCGAAGTACTTGAGCTGCCCTATCGTACGTCTTACGTTGTAACAACGACGCCCGTATTTATTTGCTCTCAGAAGCCACAACACAATAATATTCAGGCTGCTCGGCGGTGCAAGTGGTCCACAATTGACAGGGCATAGCCCTAGTTTACAGCTTGTTCCAACCAGTTCCAAACCCGAGTGTGGTGATCAACCAAGGAATGCTCATAAATACTCATTTTTGTTCGTGCTGGTACACGACGCGTCATTCGTTGGAATAGAGAAATGGTCGGGACACCCGAACCACGAAGTAAACTGTAACTAGCACGGGTAAACAAGCAATTGATAGTCGCAGTGCAATGCATGTATCGAATACCAAACTGTCCGAACCATTGATGGTCGGATTGTTCACTTGGTTGTCCGCTGGCGACTAATAATAGCGCCGTGTGTTGTGGGTAGGCCTCACCTGTCGAACTCTGAACCAAACTCCTTCTAGGCGCGTTTCCGAACACCTATGTTCACGCCCCGTGCGCACGACCCATGTATGCACATTCGCAATGTTCATGATTTCCAACGTTGGGATACGCAATTTGGGCGCATAATAAATTCGAAGAGGAAGTTCTGTCACACCAAGTTTGAACAATCAATGTGTGGTAATTTCAGTCGGGTTCGCATCATACTTTTGGTATTCTGGTACCATGCATGGCGACATGTCATCTTTTGGTGTGTTTGTATAGTGATTATGGTTTCCACCAATAAATCTCCATATTGTTCGTGCACGTAGAGCTGTAGTGCCATTTTCTTAGTGGTGTACCAATGGAAACTGCCACCACATTGTTGGTGATATCATGAAAAAACGAATATCAGCCACAGGCATATGTCCCCTCCGATAATACAAGGTGCGGTACGTGGGCATCGACTGCATGCGTGGTAGCACAGAGAGAGACAATGTAGTCTTAACACACTCAAGGATTTGACATGTGCAACTTGGATGGTGCCGTCACATCATCCACGATTGAATGTTGCGTGATGTGTCACGAAGGATCATCATCTTACGAAGAATGGGCGGTAAGTCATACGTCTGGAAGAAGCTCTATCGTGCTGTTTGTTGTCATGGGACGTCGCCCTTGCTTCAAATTGGTAAGAAGTAATCATTGACATGCTGTGACCCGAATGAACCACTATCGCGGATTTTGTCCATGAGCGAGAAGCTACATCTCCCAGAGAGAGTTATAAATAATGGGGAGGGGAGGAATTACAAAGAGGATGTGTGGAAATTAGACCTTCGTGACTTGAACTACTCAGAGTGTGAGTTTAACTGTTCTAGAGTAGTAGCGGGATATGGTATGAACGCCCTAAGAATTCTTTTAGATAGGCCTGTTGGTATAGTCGGTTTACTCAGAGTGCTAAATTTGCTACAACAACAGCAGTCACGACGAGCGAAACGTGTTTCCATGAATAAATGTGCAACTGGCAGTATACCGCGAGGATGGGAATGAAGTGTGTAAACTTCCGTTGTCAACGCATGCTTTTACGTCTATATATGGAGCGTTTGTCGAAACATGTATTCATTCGTATACATACGGACGCCGGTTCGTGGCGGGCAGGAAGCGAGTTTGTGGTGTCGGTACTGCCTACCTGATGCCTGACAGCTTGATGCCGTGCCTCAGCTTGTTTGTCAATGTGAAGGTACAAATGGAAATGATATACTCTTTCGTTTCACTCGGTCGGGTACATACTCATGCTTTCTTATTAATTGTCATGTGTGGACTACACTGCACGTATGTACGGCAGCAATGTAAGTATTTTGTTTTTTTTTCGTCGGAAACAATATCCCGTCTTTTGAAGTGTTTGGCGACTGGTTGCTACGTAGGAGAGCACCACCAACACATATACATGCACACCCTGGTACGAATAAGGGCTGAGGCATCCCCTGAAAATTCACTGCGGTCTTTCAACCGTACCCGAGGGGATGTATTTCATATTTTACTATTACGGGGGGCCATAGTTAACAGGAACTATGGTATACAAAAAACCTATACATTTATCCATTTTTACTAACAATATTTGGTCCTATTAACCATGGTCCCCCAAAATAAATCATTGGTTCCAAACGGCTGACTAATTCTGCACGTATGTACGGCAGCAATGTAAGTATTTTGTTTTTTTTTCGTCGGAAACAATATCCCGTCTTTTGAAGTGTTTGGCGACTGGTTGCTACGTAGGAGAGCATCACCAACACATATACATGCACACCCTGGTACGAATAAGGGCTGAGGCATCCCCTGAAAATTCACTGCGGTCTTTCAACCGTACCCGAGGGGATGTATTTCATATTTTACTATTACGGGGGGCCATAGTTAACAGGAACTATGGTATACAAAAAACCTATACATTTATCCATTTTTACTAACAATATTTGGTCCTATTAACCATGGTCCCCCAAAATAAATCATTGGTTCCAAACGGCTGACTAATTCATGTGCTTCATTTCAACGCCTGAGCGTTATACTGAATGTGCTTACTTCTTGGGTTGCACATTGACGCTCGAAACTACTCCAGAAACAATTACATATTTTCTCCGGGCCATTTAAGTGTATATGTGGTCCACGATTGGACGAAGTATTACCCGCCGAAAACAATGTATTGGAAGCCATTTCAAAGCCTCAATGTTGTGATCAACCCTGTCATATATTTCATAAATCATGTAAATCTTGTTTGCCCACGGTGTGTCGCCTGTTTCGGGAGGAAAATCGTCCAGAGGACGGAGCCACCAACGTACCTGGAAAAAAGACGGGGACCCAGACGTTCCACAGTCTCAGGGTACAGCAGTTACCTGTTGAGGTATATGTTACTTGTCTGTCCGAAGTATGGCTACGAAAATAAACTTGAAGCCCAATAGTTTTTTGTTTGAACATAGCGCAATGTGCTACAGTGACGCGTTCTCTCGGAAAATCCCGAAGAGTACGCCCTCTAGGAAACGTTTACAACATCCATGTCCCCGCCAGTTGCACATGATCATTGCGCATTCACGACTCGTGTATTGTCTGATGTACAGCAAGGCTATTACGGGGGGCCATGTTTAATAGGACCTACGGTACATACAAGACTGACTTTTCCCCGCCATTTTATATGCAATGATATTGAATGTTCATATGATCCGTACATTAATTTCTTGTTTGTATCACCACAATGTACGGGTCCGTGACAAATCTGGTAAGTTGGTATGGCTTTCATGTTTTCCATATCTGAATATATTGATACTACACACGGAGATTTTTATATTTCACGTACTGGTCCAGCAATGGGAGCAGGTGAATCTAGATATAACGCTAGAATACTAAAAAAGGCAGTCGTATTCCCAAGTCTTCCACAACAAACACGCACAGTACGTGGACATCAACCCCACGCGTGGCGGTAGAAGCTAACCACAAGTAAACCCACAATGAACCGACAAATAAAACGCGGAAGTTTACTACATCGACGTCGGTTTGCATGTATGTGTGTAGTTTATTTCAAATTGAATGTTACGTGATGTGGCAGTAAATACTATCCTTGAAAATGATTTACGGTTAACTGAACATCCGGAGAAGCTCCGTCCACAAGGTTTGATATCATTGGCCATCGGCCCTTCCTCAACTTGAATGAATTCTGCATTTCGTTTGCATACTGTGACGCAATTGAATCAATGTCAAGGTCCTTTTCCACGTGCGATGACTGATCTCCCATCGTCGAGAATTGTAAAAATAGGATGGGTGTGTGGGGGCGTAAAAAAAGGCTTCTTACTTGAGCTAGAATGGTGCAAATAATAGTGTAATTTATTGGCTGAATGTGTTATCCATCTCATACACAAGTTTTATAAAAGGTATAGAAACACGTGGACAATACTGGGTCTACCTACCGTGCGTATTTTGCCATCCCAGAACAACAGCGGTTGGAGCGAGTAAGTTAGTGCGAAAACGAACACCTCAAAGACACGGCGTTTTGCGCATATTCATCCATGTATTTGGGCGTACCAAAAAAACTATAATTTCTCCCCGTTGGCATCCGTTTGATTGAAGGTTCTCCCCGTCCTGTCCTCTGTACATATCACAATATTACCGCTCCCATACGCTGAGATGAGTCGCATTTTCGAGCAAAAACAGTGTCCCGTTCGGACAACAGTATGGACAAAAGAAGCGTGTACGTCAAATCGGCCTACACACTCAATAACTATAACCCAAACTACAGAAACGTGTATACAACTCGCCAATAGGCCACGTTCACTGACGTGGACCTGCTGGTCGGATATATGTTATTTAGAGTGGAAACTTGTGGTGTATAGTCAACGTGATAATAAGTAAAAACATTTTCGCCTATCGTCTTTGTTGCGGACATGTGCTCAGTGCGCAGAAAACGCATACGTACAAGCTCGACAACTCTTTCACCTAGGTAGCAATCTTAGTGTGTCGCCGAGACTCATACCTTCAGTGATTGATCGATATGTAGCGCGTTCGCAGTAAGCTGAGGCGTTCCGATGTTACACCGTCAGAGCGTACGGCAAATAAATGTGATTTGTAGGAGTGGCTTATCTTTTGGTCAGATATGCAAAGGATTCGCGTCTGGGTAACGTGATGTGTCGAAACACTGTGCAGGTTATGGTTACGTGAAACATAGTACCACTCGCCTGAGTGACACTGCCGGCGGACGAGGTTAATAACACCTTCCTAAAGTGAAGGATTATGCTTGTGCTGGTCTATTCGGTATGGATGACTATTTCATAGATCGTTGGTGTAATCGCCACGAGCTTTTGTGCAGCTCTCCTTCCACCAGCGGGAAAAAAAAGATTCAGCAGTCCGAATCCTGTATAGTGAATGTATTCGCACTCGTGTACCGGTCATTCGTAATCGATCGCCTCACCGGTACTGCAGCACGGGACTCACATGCGACCCCGGCAAAGCATTGGCTAAATAGCATTACGAAAATACCTTCCATGGTGTTTACTCCTGTCATCGGTGTCTTCCTCATGGTGTTTGAGCTTCAGGATCAATGCCCGCCTCAGCAAGGCCTGAGATGTAGTCCTTTGGTCCGCTAGCGTGACCCAACGCTTCACCATTCAGGAGAAAACATTTTAAATTAATTGATAATCATGCCTAACATTTTTACATATACGCGAGAGGGATACAGAAATATAGTTGCAACGCCGCCCAGATATTTCACACCCGTGTATCGCTTCCAACTGTGGACCTAGACAACGATTTGGTACGGGTGGCGTTTACTCTTTGCCTTGACCATTACAGTATCGGCAGAGATGCCGAGGTCGAGGAATGTTAGTGTTCTCGCCAGGAGACTGGATGCAGCCCTGTCTCAACGATTACATGCGATCTATCAAGCGTTTCTGATTCGACTATTTTCTCGAAAACTATTTCGCGTATTTGTGGCACCGTCTGTAACGGACACAGCCGCTACTCTTAGCGGACATTACACCACTCACTGCCTAAAACCGCCAAACTGATGTATCCCTCGAGACAGCAGGTCTCGACATTGACAATACTTTGTGGGTGTTTAGTTGTGTTTGTTCGTACCTATTAGTTGATCAGATCAAACAAAGTTGATGTCGTCAATGCATTTGTATGCCGAAGTATTCTTCACTAGCGATATAAGGAGATCTGTCCCTCCGAACTGTCTATCTCGAATTGCCTTCAAAACCAAATATTGGCACATTGGAATATGACACAATAATTTGGCAGGTTTTCCGAGCCTACAAAGAAACGTGACGCCGTGATGGAAGCACCCAACCACTTCCAACAAAAGCTAGAAAGCATAGCGGTAAGTGCCTTAGTCAAATATCGTTCTCGTTCACGCCAGGAGCATGAATACAGGTCCATGGTCTACTAGCATACTTTGAAGTTCTGGATATTTTATCCTGGATAGATTCGGCATCTCTGATGGACCTTTCAAACATGGCAGAAATCAGTTGCGGTAAATTGATGTACTGCAGCCCAGGAGCACCGCACTGGTGTAGATCATGCCAACTACAGAGCTCGATACTCTTTACTATCGTAGCTAGCTGAAGGCATTTACGCTGGCTGGTACCAGGTATGGTATGTGGTTGTCTCAAGGTTCGTTGCCGCTTTAAACTGCCCAGAAAAGCCACACCGATGTAACCTTGCGAAATTCATTAATTTTGGTCCCCACATACACAACATGTATGTCTTTTGATTCACGTACACAACACTGCATCTCCCCTCTCTGAATATCTGGAGAATCACGCAATCCACATTTAATTTCAAAACGTATGAAGAATGTATTATCCAATTTTGGCGGACAGGCCCACTCGCAAAAGCGGCAGAGTTCATTGTGCGATTCGTACGTGCAGTCGTCAATATTAAACGCTAGCGCAGCGTGGTAGAATGGTTACATGTTGTATGTTTTTTAAGTACAGCGTATATGACTGTCGGTGAACCTAAGTAGAGTTATGATCTGCCGACCAAAGCGTTATGTCCTCTGCGAGGTGTGATAGATTGTCTAGCGAGAGATTCACGATTAGTCCGTCGGTTCAGTTTTTAAAAAAGCATTATTAAGAACGCGGCCTCCACTCAAGGATTATCTTGGGGATTGAGTGTTTGTACAATGTTCTACATCGGTCATCTCTACTCAGTTCCATGTCACCTCCGACCCGTTATATACACCTTTACAACGAGCTCCATTCTTGATACGTTCTTCCATGTGTTTGTTTTCTGTAAGGAATGGGGTGATTTCGCTTTGTAGTTCGTCCCTGCTGTCAACTCGCCTGTCGCTTCTAGCGGAGATTACACCGTTTCTACACGATACCGGTGTAATAGTAAACAACATGTGGATTTTCGTCAATCGGATCTGGTGACGGTAGTGTTTCACGACAGGGATGGGCGGTTTTCTCTCACGTTGGTTTCCACGACAATGTTCGAAGCGGTGAAGTGTATAAAGAGGAAGACCGGTTTTCGTCATCGCCGTAAAGCATGTAATAATTTGTGCTTGAGAGTGGTGAGAAACGAAGGCCTGCAAACTCATCCTCGAGGATACCGACAAGATAGAACATGAACGAAGATCTATCTGCGGTTTGTACCACTGGACGACCGCCACGCCATCATCGCCGCCCTGAAACCCCCGTTACCGCCGTCGTTCGAAAATTGTCATTCTGCAAAACGGGGCTTCTTGACTGCTGGCGTCAATATATGCTGAAAGCACAATCATTCGCATAGATGGCGTACACGTATGAATTGGGTCACAACAACAATCAATTAACCTCGATCAGATTAAGACGCAAAGTAGGGGTCGAACGTCGTGTTGACGTCAGGCAAAAAGCATTCGCTCGTGAGACTGTCAGAATGATTGAGCCTGCAGAAGACAAGCCTCCAAGCAGATTATGAGCACGTCCACAGACCACCGATCAACCGAAGAAGGTAACGACAGGGATATAATTTGATATTTCTCTATTATTAGAGCCCCAATTGACGCGTCTGCTTCCCGAATGTGTCGCAAGGCCCCCTGGAGCGTTTCCACCATGGCCCTTTCAGAGCGAACTATAGGGATGTGATGGACTGATCGTTGGATCGCGACAACAACTTCGAAGCCTTAGCCGGACACTAATTCCTCTTCATGAAGCCAAATACCACAATCAAGCGCCCACATGCGTGATAACCTGTCACAACAAATTCATCTGCCGATGCCTGGTTTACTGATCGGTAGCGACATCTACAAAAAGCATAAAAAATATATATATATTGGACTCACTCCTGACCACATGCATCGAATCTACCTCACAGGTTTCACGTCTGGCATGCCGAACCTAGTCCTGAGAGTGACCTGAGGCCTCACCAAGACAATACGTATGCATGGATACTCCTGCTGTGGTTTGCCAGCTATTAATCAAATATCAAACAGCCACTGAATGATTCACACCAATTCCCACCTACTCTACATCCGCAAATAGTCCATTCGGTTGTTTTAGATGCCCTTGCCACACAACAGCAAATAAATACAGTGTGCGATGAATAAGTTACGTGGAAGCAATCTCAGCGGTTGCGGTATATAGTACACAGCTGAACGGGACGTCGACCTCGAAAAGTGTTGACATCTACAAAATCCTTATTATATAATATGTAGACAACTCACAACGTGGCACAACGTGGCAACGCACTAGAAGTAAGTACCGAACTCAGAGATTCCCTAAACAGTATGGGGTTTGGAACATTCTAGAATATCTCCACGAGGAAAACCAAGCTCACGTTAGGCAGGGACCCGATCACCTGTAATCATAGTCGAATAAGTAGTTGTATCCGGCTTACGGTAGTGTGCGCACGACCTCGACATAATGAATCGACTGGAAAACTCGCTTGCCAGACCACAGCTAGCGCACAAAGCTAGTCCACGTTCAAATGACTCTTGTTTGAATACACACACAGACGTAGCCCAGCTTGACAGTAGGCGAGACTTGATTGTCTCCTAGCTTGCTTGATGGTGTCGAGGCCCTGCGGACTTGATGGAGGTGTTATTTCACCAAGATCTCCACCTGGACGATACATTAGAGAACGTGGAAAATTGAAGCTTTAACGACTCGTGACGAGCGCATCGGATCGGGAAAACACTCAAGCCTGGATCTCATATTGTGGGCAAAGAGATGAAAACGTGCAGTGGGTGTCGTCACTACTACCCTTCGTCCAGGCTAGGGGTGCACGTGGGCAACTAGCTTCAGCTATACGTGGATGAAGCATTCTGTCGGGTAAACATGCGCATACACATACTCTTGTGAATTAAGGTTTTTTGGCAGACGATGATAGTCGAGAAGTCGTCGCGGCACCCTCACCACGATCCGTCGTGAACATTCAAGGCGCTACCCTAAAAAAAAACGTTCATTCAATCCCCAATGTTGAATATTAATGTGTCGCCTCCGTTTTGGACGTATATTCGAAAGGGCAGTTCGTACAACCTTCGTCTGGGTCGCATGGTGTTCCTTCAATCTAATTAACTTGGACATCGGATAACGAGTATATGTGAGCCATACCACCCTGGGTTGTTGTGAGGTTTCTAACGTATACCAACTTTCACTAGACAACAGCAGCATTTGTATTGCTTCCAATCGGATCCGATCCTAACGGAAAACGTCATTCATAGTGTGTGACAACCGGCCCAACAAGAAGACCGTGTCCCATCCGACCATGAAATAACACTCTTAAGCTTTATTGGTGTGTAGAAGGCCTTGATTGGTTACAACTTGGACGACTGTCAGGTTTCAAAGTTTAGGCCTGAGTGATATTCCTTGCAAATTGATTGAGTCCAGACACACAAGTAGAACGGATGCACTTTTGTTACATGTTGTACTCCTGTGTTAAACGTACTGTAGTAAGTATGTGAGGGGCCTATCCTGGCCGCATTCCTCAATATCGAGCAAACGCATATTTTGGAGGCGTCCATGGTATTGCGCTGTTGACGTATAAGTGGTAGTGTTTGGACCAATCTAGTTAGGCCTCGGCCGCAGCAAAGCCGATTTTGTTGGACTAGTTGAGCCGACAATAACTATATTTTTGACGACGTCTACCTGTGGGTGCGCTGTTGGCAGGGCTTTCCTCAGCATTCTCGCTTCTCTCTGTCCTCACAAAGGTGGGCTCCGCCCGCTCATCTGGTGCCCTACGGGCGAGTGCACGTTTCTGTTTCTTTCATTCAAACAACTGTTTCTATTTTAAGTATCTACCCGTGTATATAACGAAGACTACGTCTGTGGTGCCGTACATTAGGTGCAGGTTGATTGAATGACGACGTTTATATGGCTGTACCCATAATGCCATGAACGAATCAAGCAAAGCCCGTTTACATTTTCGAATGCTACGTACATATTATGTTCAATTTGTTTTCCGTCTCTATTCCCCACCGTTTGTTGTTGTTGTTGTTGTTTTTTTTTTTTTGCTTATCCCATTCGTCATCTTCGCCCATCTTCTTCTCTCTCTCCTTCCAACTCGTCACTCAGACCAGGGGTCACATAGCAGGCTCTTCTACCCCCTTCCCGCTAGGGTACGCATGGACTCGCTCAGCTGCTGCCGCTCGTCGATGATGATATTGTGGTTTTATTGCTTAAATTGTATCATATAACCAAAGCAGGTATGGTACTAACATCAAGGTATTCCTAATATGAGTGCTGCTGTTGCTCCTGTTGTCCGGACAAGTGCCAGCAGGTAGCAGCGGCACCTTAACGTAGGCCCGAGAGGAGACGCGTCAAACTAACAGATGAGACAATAATTCATAGGGATCTTAGAAACGTTTCAGTAGGTTTTTGACGTACTTCATGTCCCATTTTATTGATCCAGTTTTAAAGATTTATTTTGACACCGTGTAAGACGGCGAAATGTGTGCCATATAGCTACGAATTTTTGTTGCTGGTTCAGCAAAATAAATTCCGGTGTCTTGCTTCATTTTAGCTCTAACCCGAAACATGATAAATCTTCGCCTTGACACTCCTCACTTACGACCTAACCTGTAGACACCTATATCCGAGAACTTAACAGGCATACGCAGATTTGGCTAGAAGCTCGTTCGGCCAGTCTGATTTCAGTCTTTTATTTTCTTCGGTCAGAACGCGATATGCCTTCAATGCACGCCTTGACAGTACTGTCACATTTACGGCCTCCATTCGACGGAACCCTTAATCATCACGGGCACGTGCACATAACAGGTGAGCATCACCTCGAAGCTGCGAAGCCACTATTTCGTGCCTAGAACCTTACAGTCCGTAGCATAAGGGCTATTTGGCTCCAATGAGGGCAGAGATATAGCGTTCTACCGGAGAGATAATCGTCAGCCCATGGTCGGTCATGGACCTCAACAACGTTTTCACTAATATATCTGGTGGGCGAAGCCCACTCCTTCAAAAGGGATTAGTTTGCGGTGCCTCTGCATTATTATGCGAATACCATCTTCAAGCCGAGTACTTGAAATGAAGGCAGTCCGTGTATCCAAACATGCGTTTTTCTTCTTGAATTGTAAATTTCTACCGAACAGAGAAAACTCCTACTTACTTCGATACCATTGGAATGGATCCATTCGCCTGAATACGTTGTTAGCCTTTTCATATTTGCACGTTTTCTCCGTAACGTGCATCGACCAACACGCATCGGACAGCTTTGAACGGGTCCGATGGTCTACAAACCAATATTTATTTCCAGCAGTGGAAAACGTCACGGTTAGTCACGGCGATAATTTTTGCAGCCGTTCCCTAGAACCCATATATACCGCTTGTGTTGCGGGGCCGGACAAAGGCAAGGATAACGTGCAGGTAGACATTTTTAGTGCTATCGCGACGTACCTCGGTGATGCTCAGCCAGACGTCGGTGTTCCACTTCGGATCGTACAGGCAAAGCTTGAGCTCTTCAGTCTCGTCGGTGTACAGATCGTACGTCTGGAATCCGTTCGTGTTGCCGCTCGACGAGATGGTGCTGTGGTAGTCATGGTTGTCGAACACGTCCAACGTCCGGGTTCTGGATGTACCAAGATGGAAGGCAATTCGAATCTTCTCGATGTCCTGGGGTTCTTCGAAGTAATACGTAATGCAGCATCCGTCGTCCCGAACAGAGCTGTGAAGGATATTACCCTGGCAAGACCAGCGAGAGTTGGCCCAGATATCATCGTCTCGGGTGTTCTCGGGTACGCAACCGTTCGGGCTGCAGCCACTCCCAGACGTCCGTGTGTCGTACCCATTAGCTTTAACGTCAACCCATGTCCGCTCGCGGGCGTCGACTAGGGCTGTTGTGTGGAAGGTGTAAGACGGGAGAGTAGAGAGTTCGTGTGCAACATGGTTAAGCTCTGTGTACTTTTTCAAGCATTTTTCCCGCGCGACTTAATTTGATCTACAGATTACAGCGTGACATACTCGTATTTGTCCTTTCCCGTGACGACCGCTTCTACATCTGTTTACGACTCTTGTACGTAAATGCAGTGCCATCTGAACGAGTTGGTAACCAGCTAGGTCTTGAAACTTTTGAAATGTACTACATTCATGCAAGGAAATCCACATATTCCTCCTCTAGCATTACACATCGCACCAATGGATTTTGGTGATGCAACGTACGATTAGTGAGTAAACATATATATATATATATATATTTTACATGTCCAGAAAACGGTTGAACAAACCCTTCAACACGTGTGTGTGTTGAACTCGATGAGTGGACCAGCATCTACGTCGATTCCCATTTAAGATGATAGCATTGCAAGGCAAGCCTAGAAATAAATTAAGGTGCTCCCTTCTCAAATGGATACATCACCGAAACCAGGTCGATGCATATCCTGTTGAATACAGAAGTGCGTTTGTTTGTACAGGTTTGAGGTCACCGGTATATAGCCCCATAGCTACCGGTGATAAAACGTCCTCTGCGCTAGGTTGTCGATTTATTGTTCACCCCTATACTTCAAGAGCAAACAACTTCATTTTGACGTGGTCGAGGACACGATTTCGAATCTCATGTCGAACTTTGCAACGGTAGCAACGCTTGCTTGCGGTTGATGTCCTGAAGAGGCATTTCCCTGGTTCCCCAGGGTTTGAGACTAAGTTGGCAGGTCAGCACACGGACGTACGTGCAGAGTACCGAGGCCACAAACATCCCGCCGTTCACAGCGGGCATAGTGTCATTTAGATTGCCCTTGCCATGGTGATGGATCAATCATCCACCCCTATAGCTCAGTAAGTGACACCTTCCCATATACACGAGATTGGGTTTTCCGTGCTGTTAGAGCAATGCATGCAACGCTACAGTGGAGGGTCCTGCGTGGGTGCTGCAGGTAGGTGTGAACAGCTGTGTCAATTTCATCCAAATCGGAAGAATGCTAGATTATCGATCGCTCCATCGGTACCGTTTGACCAAGACCTTACTCTCTCTATCTATCGTAAACGTGTCGTCGGGGGTAAAGAAAGCTCGAATGAGCAGCGGAGGACACGCCGGAAGAACTCGCGTCGGTCTTTGTTCACAGTTGTTGATACTTTCAGCCGGACGCTCCTTTGCAGTGTGCACTTCACACGAGCGGTATACGTGTGTGCTAGGTGATGGGCTGAACTTCACACCCGAACGATTCAGGGTCATGTTCGAAGGCAAAAACTACAGCTCGATCCTCTTGTCACGAGCAAGTGGGTACATATGTTGATTGTCGCCGTTGTGGAACCAAGCACGAAGACCTTGATCACACCCTTAAAAGTTCTCACCTGAGGTAGTGCCAATGGTGGCAGCGAAGATGGTGGCCAGGATAGCGAAAGAGCGCATGGTGATAGAGTCTTGGGTAGGAATATGTAGTGTGAGGCAAGAGGGGTGGCGTGTTTGGAATTGGGGACTGCGGACTGAGGTGGTGCGTGCAACGAGCTCGGTGGTGAAGGGGGAGAAAAAGTGCGAAAGAATATAAGCGCCCGAAGTTCCCTACTCCTTGCGTCGCAGCAACGGCGCACGCATAGGTTCTTGGAGGCCATAGTAATATTCGGGCTAATCATTCTTGCCTTCGACCACATACAACTTCATGCAAACGACGTCCAGGTCTTAGTGCTGTAATCAACGGAGTCTATGGTTGACGAACCCATGATATTTCAACTTGGAAACGACGAGTCGCCCGGATAAATTGAAAACTCATGTGGAGGACGGAGCAACAAAACCAACCAACTTTGTCAGCAGCACAGCAATAATAGTTTAGAGGTTTATTTTTTCAAATCTGTGTCAAGTATAGCTATGGGTTTGACGCTAATTCGTTTCTTTCTGTGAATAACACAATGAGTTAGGGGTAGGCGTCGCTCGGACACATCATAACAATACCAGGTACAATTTTGTAGGATCTGTAAAACTTCGATTTCCACGTTAAATGCACATGACATTGTATGTGTATGCGCACCTGAAACCTGACTAACAACGTACGGCAAGCCCAGTGTGTTGCCCACCAAGTTCAAAGTTGCAGTTATTGTCCGCTCTTTTGGAGTAAAATCTAACTTGTTTTCTCGTCTTGCATATTTTGCTTTAGTTTTTGGTACCATATAATATGGAGCTGTGTTATATTTCACGATAGGAAAACTTTCATGTGCTTCACGATTTTCTATTAGTCTTGGAAATCCGTGTAACTTTTTGATCTATCATGGATTGGTCTAGAAAATAGAGCTTTAAGTAGGTAGTAAGAACGTTTGAATACCGCAAACGGCATCAATCTTTGAATGTTTTCTTCAGCGTACAAGTACGTAGCACGTGAATATGAACTCAGTTCATGGCGACAGTGGAAACAAAGTGGTAATTCTCCGACTAAAACATTCGAGGTCCATGATGAGGTCCAATTAGCGCCGTTGCTTTTCCATGTGCGCGAACATATCTCTCCGTTACTACTGCTGTTGGGTCATGTGACACTAAGGGCCACCGTTAAGGAGGGGGTATGGTAGGGGAGATATCTGGAAAAAGCACCGTCGGGCACTTTGTTATCAGGGAGCATCCGTCTTGCCTCAATTTCGTAAGAATTATATGTATATCTGCAAACTGTGGCGCACCTGAATTAATGCCCAGGATTTTGTCCATGTTGGATTATGGAAGCTTCATCGTTGATGTTTAGTTTTTATATAATTATGAAATACGTCAGCTTTGAGGCCGAATGATCAAAGAGTTGACACCCAACTTTGCATTCTGCGAGTTGTAATTAATCGCCTGAGCTGATAAGAGTGTGAATCATATAATATTCTTTACGCGGACTATTATTTTACTCCTTTATCAACTTGCCTATATACACATGGATGATACTGCTCCTGTGTTTACTTCCAGTGCGTACGTACACACAATATAATAGAGCTACACGAATGGATTTGTAACTGGTACGGTTTGCCAGGTATACTAATTATTGTGTACCGGTACTGTATTGTGGCATATGAATGAGGTTAGTTTCTCCCCGCCGTTGAAACCGGTTAACCCTTTAGGACTGCAGTCTCGTTTTGGGGACGATTGGGGACACATTACTTGGAATTTAAATGCCTTGTCCCCAACATGGGACTGGAGTTCTAAAGGAGTATGTTACGTTGTTTTATGTGTTTCATGTGAACTCCTGGTAGCCACAGATGGGTGTCAAGTTGAGGTATTGATTCTATTAATACGTAGACGATGTAGGATTAAACTGATCGACGCCGGGCCTTTCATGCTCAGGTGCCTTGAAGGCGTGTTCGACAACACAGATATGCCTGTTTGCTTCATCAGACTTTTTCGACTCGCCCGGGTACATGATAATGGCCCCGTTTTGCGATAGAGGTAGCACATCTCTGCTCAACTGTTTTCTGAATGGCGGGGTCCCTTAACCCAAAATCGTCGGAAATGCCAATCTTTTTCCAAAAAGTGACGTTTGTGTGTACCTGGGCCATGGGATATTTATCGGTATGCAATGTACTCGTTGCTGAAGTCAGTTTTCGCGTGAGGTATGGAGCTCCTAAGGTGAGAAGCCTCAGAAACGATAGGGTGAAGGTCTATCGTAGAACGCCTCAAATGTGTTTTGCAAGCACTGATCTCGAATACCTTCTCCACGTGTTTAACGCACACGTTGCTGGTTTATGTGTTCAACTTATTTTCGCGTCGAACAATCTGCCGTTGGTTCTACGACTCGTAATGGGCCGATAGTCCGGGCTACGCTGGGCCGGCACGATCTGAAAGTTCCCATAGGACAGACTGGGCTGGGCCGAGGTTTTTATCGAAAATGTGCCCAGCTGAGCCGGGCAGAGGGTTTTCAAACAATTATCAGGGATCTTTACGGTTATCGCATGGTGCACGCTGCGGTTATTTCAAATCCAAAATCCAACGGTCCGGTTTTGTGCGGTTTTACAAGCATTGTAAATCCTACCGTGCGGTTCGGTTTTGTGGTATTTTTTACGGGGCTGTTCTGTGCGGTTTTTACAAATCGGAAAACTTACGGTGCGGGTCGATGCGGTCTTCAGATATTGTTAATTCTAAGGTGCGGTTCGGTTTTGTGATAAATCCTACGTTGCGGCTTGATGCGGTTTTAGAAAAACGGAAAATCCTACGGTGTGGTGTGGTTTTGTGATATATCATACTTAGGTTCGGTTCGGTTCCCCTTTGAGTCAGGTTTCCTACCGTCCGGTTCCAATCCTCGTGGTAGGGAAAGCCGCCCAACACACGCTTTTCTCTACGGTGCACCGTAAACATAAACCGTACAAAACCGCGGTTTCGTACGCTTCTCAGGCTTTTTATCGGGGCACTAACAAAACCGCTGTTTTTCTACGGTGCACCGTATGTATGAATGAACCGTACAAAAGCGAGGTTTCGTACGGTTAACAGGTTTGCTCTCGGAGCACTAACGCAACCGCTGTTTCTCTATCGGCTGCAAACGAGCGCTGGTGCACAAGCAAGCTCTGCTCCACGTAAACGCTGCTGCTGCAAGCAAGCGCTGGTGCAAGCGAGTGCTTCTACAAGCAAGAAATCCACCTCAACCAAGCGCTGCTGCTGCACAAGCGCTGTTGCAGGCGCTGCTACTGCTTGAAGCTGGTGCTGCTGAAAGCACTCGCACTCTCGCCGCTACGCGCTCCTTTGATATTCTCCGCTCCTAACCTATTTCGGGCAGGGAGGACAACAAAGGAGAAGGGGGGGCGACCTTCTAGCTGTGGCGACGCTGCTTACAACACAGCGACCGTCGAGGAGCGCAAGTTAGACTGTAGGTCTTCCTGTTGGTGCTTGCTGCAGCTTGCTCCTTCTGCTGCTGCTGCTGTGCCACAGGTAAGTACTGAAGCATGCACCTCTTCTGTTCTGCTCGTCGGGTGCTGCAAAAGCGATGGCGCTGCTGAAAGTGTTTGTGTGTTAGATAATATTTTTGGTCTCCGATTCTGCGCATGTCAAAAAGCTTTCGACTTCGACTGTCTTTCCGACGGGTATGCTTGATACAAAAACATATATATGTGCAGACACTCCGATGTTTCTGATGAATTGTTCAGTTTTTACGGGTATCCTATTTTTGCTCTTAATAATATGTTCATATTTTTTCTATTTTCATTTTTTCCAGGAGGTGTACTTCCGGAGACTCGGGTATATCGTAAAAATATACCTTCATATACATCAGTTCACGTTTTTTTCTGTTTTGAAACCACAAAAATGTTCATTCTACGAAGCGTCATAAGATCAACCAAGCCAGTGGTAGTACGTTAGACACGAACCGTGCAGGAACCGTGATGAGCCGTGCGAAACCGTGACGCTATCGCAATGTTTCGCGGCCCATGTACCGGCGACTTTTGTACGGGTTCAAGTTAAATCTACCGTTACGTAACCGATCTAACGGTTTTTGGCACCGTATTTTGACGCACACGGTGCGGTACGGTTTCGATGTTTTTCCGACGGTGCGGTTCGGGGCGGTTTTGATAAATCAGGAATCTGACGTTGCGGTTCTCAGATATCCTACGGCGAGGTTCGGTCCTGTGATACCTGGTATATCCTACGGTGCAGTTCGGTGAGGGAATACATATCGTAACTGCTACGGTGCGGTTCTGTGCGGTTTTCAGAAGTCGGGAACCCTACGGTGTGCTTTGATTTTATTGGAAATCCTACGTGCGGTTCGGTGCGGTTTTCCTATTTCATAAAACTTAAACCACACCGAACCGCACCGAACCGATACGAAACCCGCACCGTCAAGACCCCTGCAATTTATTGGCCGGGCCGGGTCGGGCCTGGTCGGAACTATTTGAAACTGTGATGTGCCGGGCTGGGCCGCGGCTCATGCTCTGATCACATGACAGGTCCAGACTTGGCCGCGGCCTATGCGCCGTGTGCCCTAGACGGGGCGCTAGGCCCTGCTCATGAAGTGACTATCCAGGTTTGACGGGTAGGACCAAGCAGCAGCCCATGCCATGTGGTGTTCTACGGGTACTCCTACTACGACGTTCATCCTGCCCGCAAGGCATGCGACGTGTTTTCGCGGGCCGGTCCAAGATGTGGCACATGCCATGACCCTTACGACCTTTGCTGCCAAAACCTTCGACAATGCTGATCTGCTGTGCGTGGTCGTTGTATATGTCCAACCATGACATTGGTCGGTTATGGGTGATGAGAGGACAGTTGTTGCCGTCTCCGCGACCTTTACAGCATTTATTTGACGTTTCCCCTAGTTTGGCCCCAATGAAACAACCGATGACATCTTGTTGAGATGTGCTCAGGCGCGGCACATTATCAATGTTAATTTGGAGTGATCTCCACCTTCGTGCATATAGTTGTCGGACCAGTTAGAACAGCTGATTGTGCACTGGGAAACCACCGACATAGGATCGCTGGCGGCGTGATGCGTGTGATCCTTGCGATGAAATGTTGATAGCAGCAGGTTGTAATTCCAGTAGCGGGTGTATCAGCAGCGATAGTATCACAAGCTGGCGCCCATGTCGCTTCTGCTACTACTGCTTGCTATTGCTGCGGGCGTCGCAGCAGCAGAAGAAGGCGTGCTTCCACCGTTCCAGTCGGATTCCATGGAACTGGGCCGTTAGTGGACCAACCTTGCGTTGGAATAGGGTATGCGTGCCACGTAGGCACTTATTTTTACGCCCGAAGCCGCTTGACCATGGAATACTACTGAACTACTACGGAAGACAATAAATCGTCCGAGTAAAACACCAAACAACAAAACAGAACACCATGGAACAAGCCAAAACGGGGGGCCCCGTAGTAAGGCCCGTCTGATACACGAGCTTACTCAGTCAATTGGGTGGGACGGCCCACGTACATCCGGGGGCTCGTGGGCCTCGCTGCCAATCTCTGGGCAGGGCCGGGCATGGAAGGTTCGAGAATGAGGTGGGCCAGGCCGTGCCTGCTGCAGTCCACCTTCTGATCATTTATTGAGGCCGGCGCGGGCTGCCGCCCACAAAATTCAAATGTAATTGGCGTGGGTCGGACCGCGAGACACCAAATGAAAATGTTACGGGTCGCGCCGGGCTTGGGCTCTTCATGTGAAAGAGTGACGTCCGTCGCTGCCTAGCCCAAGCTCTTGTTGTTTGTAATAAATGGCGATTGAATGAAAATGAGACAATCACAAATGAATATACATAGGTACTCACGCCGACCCATGCCTCAACTATTTATTGCTAAAGTTGTTTCTGAATCTATCTCACCAGTAAAGATGACATTGTTCCAACTGTGTAGGTCGTGCTGGTGGACCCGTTTGTGTTCTGGTTGGAGTTGGGCACTTTCTTTCCGTGATGTGCACTGAACGAAGCAGAATGTACCCGACATTGGCGTTGTTTCAAAATCTGTCTCAATTCCACTATAATTCAGCCCATTTTCGACGATGGCGGCCACGACTTCGTGCATGCAAGAACCAGGATAGACTGAAACAAAGTTTCGTAATGGCCTACCCTGTAGAAGCTTCTATCTGCGTGGGATCTTATTTTGAGGTTGATGTACAATAGTCGGGTGGGTGCTCCACCCAACATACTAGGCAGGAATTATTATAAAGGGATGAGTCGGGGAGGTTCCACCCTGAAAGATGAGTAAGAACAATGTACGTTCTTTGAGGCATTGGTTTTACTTCACGGACAGTCGCCGGTGGTACACCCAGTTGTGAAAACGGCAGTGTCCGTCCCAAGCTTGACCGGGCTAACTGGGCTCGCGGTGCACGCCACAGGGACATGTGCCCAAAGTCACCAGACGTAATGACCCTACTTAATCATCGCCAAAAACAAACTACAGAATGGTGGTCTTTTCGACACACCCAAACTGTGGCACGATAGCAGCCGGATGAGATTTTCAATATCGCGCACAAAAGGTGTCCCATCATAACGAGTTCCTGGGCAAAGGGCCCTGGTATGCCTTACACTCTAAGACACCTACCTGGTATCTGGAAATTGCAGGGGTGATGCCAAAAGTTTGTCATATCGTTGGGAAGTTAAGCAAATGGACGTATGAGTGTCTACCAGCCCGAATGAATATATTAAAAAGGGAACCTTGACTGACGCATACAGTTAGTTACCGTCGGCGTATTACCTTCATTGCGGATACGTGCTTGAACGAGCTTTCTCTAGCAGTGGATTATTTGATCAAAATGCATGTGGTCATTGACTGTCGGTATGTATGGTGTCCAGGGGTGACGGGGGCCATCGGGTCGTGCACCACCAGACCGAGAGACAAACGAGAACCGTCTGCGTTCTTCAGCTCTCTGCTCAAAAAAAAAAAAAAAGTCTTTGTACGACGTTGTTTGTCGGACAAATCCCACAATCCACTTCTCCGTGGAATTTGAAAATCAAATTTTCTTTGCCGCTCAAACAGCATCACTTGTGCGTCCTCAAACGCCGTAGTCTATCCCAAACCACTATCACCATACACTCTTGGACTGACATTGCGGCCCTGTGCGCTGTCACCGTTGGCACTACCTAAGGAACGACCTACGCAACGACTTAAGGATCGCGAAACACTATATTCATGAGTTTCATGGCGTTGATCATACGACCGCAACAAAGTGAGAAAATGGTCCAATGGCACAGTACGTTTAGCTGGGACGATCGATCGAGCCTGTTGGCACGTTCAAACGCCGATCGGATGATACGGTTTGTGCCTTCATGGTATGCTGGTCTAGCGTACTTTGAGCAGCTTGAAACGAATTATAATTGGCGATCTTCTGCAATCGTGGTTTCGTCGTCAATATTTTCAGTGTTGAACGTGCTTCAAGCGGGAAGATTGTCCGAGCCAGGACTCTCAGGTAGGCACAGATCCAAGCGGGTACAGCAGTGCTGGTGGGTGTTTTATCCGACCAACTGTATCACCAACAGTGTAACGACGCCTATTCTGCACTGTGTTTGGTCTACTGCCTTTAGTATTGCGTATAATAGCTGGTAACTACCTGAAAAGAGCGAAGATTGAGGCGTAGACTTGAACACGAAGTGTTTGAAAATTCAGGAGAAATGTTTCTATGTGGTCTGACAGAGGTTTGTTTAGGCCTGACCCGAGTCAGGGTCTTGGAACGCCGTAGTCAAGTTGATGCAATCATCCACGACCAAACTGATAAAAAGAATGAACGGAAATATTTGCCTTTCCGACATGAAGTGACATGATCGGATTAGCATTTAATATATTATTAGACATGCGTGTAACATTCACTGCATGCACTACTTGTGAAAATGCCTTGTGTGTATACCTCACTCGAAACGCACCACCTCGAAGTATTGATAAAACAAATCCTGCCGTAATGTCACTGGGATACATATATTCGGGCTTTTTCATGACAGGGCTTGCACTTAAACACTTCTGGAACATTGGAAAACAAATCCTGTCGTAATGTCACTGGGATACATATATTCGGGCTTTTTCATGACAGGGCTTGCACTTAAAAACTTCTGGAACATGTTTCCAGTACATCATTGTATCCTTAAAAATCAAAACAGGTCTGAACATCATTCGACAGGACGTGCTAGCCCGATATAGCGATATCTTTCGGCCACATGTTCCGACCGCATGTCCTGCACGTGCCCCTAGTTTGCCGATCAAGATTTGGTAGGAAATCGTTAGGGGTGGCCAACAAGTAAGTGAAAGCAGGCGTGTCGTATGTTTGTATTCACACACCTGGTGCTGCCGAAGCTGACTACCGTTGATACAGTAGTGCTCCACGCATTTATGTGGTAGATTTCGATTTTGAGTGCTCACGATTGACGATTGGGCGATCACGCAGGAAATCAATTTTCGGCCCGATATACTTCCCCAAGCCGCGTTCTTGAATTCCACGAAGACGAAATGAGGTACAGTCAGACGGTTCATATTAAGAAAGGACGTCTGGATCTCATATTGCCTTATTCGAAGTGAAGTTGATTCGTTCAAGGCTGATGACATCGTGATGTTTGCGTTCTTGAGGGGTGAAAACGAATGGGGTATTGTTTCTTGTACGGCATAAACAACAGTTTGCGGCAGCACAATTTACTGCTACTACACATGTTACGCTGTGTAAACACCAATCGCCGAACAAATTTACCCCCTGTCCTACGTGCCCACACGTACGTATAGACAGGAGTACGCCGTTGGACTGTACTGACAGTCTTCAATAGCAGGATAAAATCGCCCCGGGAACAGCATACGCATTGCCCGATATGTTCGAGGACTCATCATGACAGTGCAAACGCTACACCAGTCCTATAATATTGTATTCGATAGACTACACCAGGCACAGTTTAGTTGGCCAACTTAAAACTACAAACTTGCCACACAAACCACCTCACTCCCTACTCCGCACTCAGCCCACTACTTTATTTCGCTTGCACTACATACTCCAACACAACACTCTATCACCATGCGCTCACTCGCTATCGTTGCAATCATCTGCGCTGCCACCGTCGCCAATAATACCTCAAGAAAGAACAGACCAAGATTTCCTCAAGGTACAACTTATACCCCTCGCGCAAATGTTTGGTAACCTAATCCTGCTGTAGGTACTCTTCCGGCCCGGAGGGAGACTGAGAGTGAAATTGTAAGGACCTAATTTTAGGAGGAAAACAGTAGAGCGGTAGCTTTGGCAGCGCAGTGCACGATACACGAAATAACTGCCGTGAAGCGTTGAGGTAGCTCCGGCAGCTAATTTCCGGCCACAGCTGCCTACCTGGTATCGCCCATAAGAAGTGCACCATACTTCCCTAAACTGTTTTTGATAAATTGGTACACAATGAATGGCATTTCTCGCGGAGTTTGCACCGTGGGTCAAAACAGGATTCGTGATCCTTGTCGTTAACTCGAAGAATCCTATTGCAGTGCTTCGGAAATATATGAGTAAACACCACAATTCGCTGAACTTGTTGTCTTGGAGTCGAAGGACTATTTTTAATCCACACAGCATGTATGTAGGAAGGGACTTTCACCGTGTATATGTACTTCGTATATCTGTAGGGTTATATAAAAAAAGCGGAATCTCCATCAATGTTCTACATGGCGTGTATACGTGGGTGATTATGTTTCACTTGATACTGTCTGTGCTACAGTAAGCTGTAGGTGCATGTGTGCGTGTGTCGGTATGCCTAATGGCATTGTTGAGATAGAAAATTCTCAAACCATATTGCCATGTGCCAACTACGTATGTTATTCCACTTCTAACTAGTTCGTATAGATACATCTGTGATATCTACCTACAATAAAACACGATTTACTTCAGTTGTCAAATAGTTAGGCAGGGATGTTCCTCTTAATTAAGGTAACACGTATCGCACCAGGTTTTAATTCTAAGATATGTTTACCGTTATTTACGATATAGGGTTGCCTTTCATAGATCTTTGTTTTTTCAGCCTAACAGTACCTACCGTAATCTACCCCTTCCACCTCTGCGGGTGATATATTGTGGGTGAAAAACGTAATACCCTGTAAAAAAAATGTTTTGTTGACCCTCGTCTCGATCCGAATGAGTATTGAATGTAGAACACTCGCGGACGACTTACCATCAACTTGAGGGAACTAGGTATTGCGGGGTACCATATTCAATTGGACACAGTAGGGTTGGTCACTAAAATGAAAAATACGGGTTGTGGTCGTAGGTCCTGCTTACTACTACTGTCGCCCGTAACAGCAGTAGCTAAATTATAAGCAAGGAATACTCTTATTATGTACGGCTATTCAATCATCATGAGCGTGTCTGACGTACCAGGTATCAGGCAGCTTGTTAGACTGAGTTTCAACCATTCAATCGGTCCTGCTGACAGCTTAGGTGGTACCTGAACCTCGTGCGAAATATACAGATAGATAGAAATATATCTGTATTCATATAATGATAAATCGTTAGGGGGGAGGGGGGGCGGAGGGCTCGTGATTTCCATCGAGCGATTTGTATTCTCTAGGCCGGCTATTCCATTGTACCTCATGTTTCTGTCCCTCTTGATGTGTTTAAAGCACACAATGCACGGAATAGGTATGCACCCAACGCGGTAGAAGTGAAGAAACCAAAACAATCGCGTTCCAATCAGTGTAATCATGGATGCTGAATTTGCACAGTTAGGAACCAAGACATTACAAACAAAACGTATGTTAAATTTTAATGGAGTATATTATTCGTGATCCGTAGTTAACAAGAGCTTCGTGGGAAGACGAGAACATTGAACGTCGAACGCATACTTAAACCCTACGAAAGAACTCGACCGAGCATTATTAGTGGTAGTCGGGGAGGTTATCCCCTTCCTTACCAAAAACCCAAACGATCGATCAAATTGGGCCTCCGTATCTATCTACGGTTCAGTCCTTGGGGCCTATCTCCGATAGGAATGTGCTTTGCTTGTAGAAGGAATTATTTACGTACGAAGCGTTTGCTTTGCTCGTCTACTAAATCTAGGATAATTTCCTTGTGAAATCCCCCAACGTGATACCATGATATAGAGCAAGACAGTGACGGATCAATGTTTGCAAATAAAATATCAGCGTACAATATATGTAACTCATCCAAAGAGGGAGTCAGCGTACTACTTCCAAACGGGTGAAAAACGCCTTTCGGTATAATGGTCCAAACGGGATGCTGGCAATGACCATAACTGTTTTTCAGAGTTTCGTGCGCGAAACATCGCCCAAGTCGCCGTTACGCTGGCGGTGCACTTTGGGTGGTCGTTCATGTCCTAGAATGCTCTCAGAAGGTGTCTCGTATTGATTTCACCAGGACCTCCACCACAAGTATCCTATTATGTTCCTCCTATTAATACTATACATGGACGGAGTTACAGTAGTTGAACTTCGAAAACAGTACGTAGCCTCCTTTAGTGGACCGCATCGCGTCGGAGCACACGCCCCTTCATGTTTTGACGTCCGGTGAAGCATTGCACCCTGAGAAAGGAACCTACGTGCCTTAAACTGAATCCAAAAGAGGGATACGGATCATGTTAATGGCCCCCAATACGTACAACGGCATACGTAGTAGACCACAAATAGGACGCAAGGGGTTGCATATATATATATGTGATGTGTGATCGTGGAGACACGGAGCTAATAGTGTGGCAGCGACAGTGAGTGGTGAATCAGTTGTTTCTAGGTCGAGATTCAACGTGCGGTCGAATTACGAGTACCAATCGCATTGATTACCATATTCCTGTCGCTTAGGGCTTATTCCCGTTCTCTTAATATCCCTTTTAGAACTGCAGTCTCGTTTTGGGGACAAATTAGTCAAATTCCAAGTAGTTTCTGCCAGAAACGGGGCTGCAGTCCTAAAGGGGTTAAATGCACGAGTACGAAGGAGATGCCTACATTCGTATTGTCTGACGCCAAGGGGCTGGGCATCGTTGACGAACGCAGGACAGAGACGGCGGTCAGGGTAGCAGGGTGCAAGGCGGACTAGCAGGGAGAACCTGGCCATACACCTCGTACCACAAACTGCTGCCGCAACCTGGAGAGTGTTTCGGGCTTGGGTGTGCCTGTTTTTTTTCCCTTTGTGATTTTTCCTTGCTTCTTTGTCTTACTCTGTCTACAAGTAGTGGTGTTTTCGTTATTTTTTTCTCATTTTTTCCAGCTTGTACTATTTCGAGTGTTGGCCACCTCGCCTGCGGGAGAGGGGACGACAGATAGTTTAATCAATTCATTCTTTCAGTTTTATTTTTTTTGTCTTTCGAATTGTGTTCTTTGTTTTGTTTTTTTCTCTTTATTGGTTTACATCCGTTTCTCTTTTTCATCGCATGTGTATGTCGTGCCTGTCGTATCTAGTATGATGACATGGCATCGCATTGCCCACTGCTGTGCTTACTGCATACGTGGCAAAGTAGTACCTCTGTGGCGTAGCTTTTGTGACCACATAATAACCTGTATATCTTCGAGGATTGAAGAATCGGCACGGACACTAGTCGTGCTTGATGTCGACGGGGAGAATGAACGGTTGATTGTGAAGAACACACACACCCGTAGTCGCTGCCGTAATTTCAACGGGTGTAGGTTGCATGCTATGTGCTTCCGCAACTTCCCCTTTTTACAGCGGGTGCATTGACAACAGCTACCACGGTAAACAATACCTACCTTTACTCCTGTCCTGACTACTGTGCACCGCACTGCTGCTCATTCCTGACCCCAAGGACAATCTATTTCCGTCAATATCGGTGGCAAATTTGACTTGAGATATACTGCTGTCGTGGCCCATTGTATATTATGCCCTCGATCCACTAGGGAGGGGTGCGTCCACTGTACCAGGTATGGGACAAGGTGCCTAAACATGCAACACACAGTGTGGAATAAATTGGGGGTCCGTTGAATGTATTATTTCCGCTGTACACCTGCTTGCTGTCGTCACGTGCGCGGCGAACTACTGTGGAATCTACAAAAAATTGGATTTTATCTCCAGCTTGTGACTCCCGTTGCTTCTTGTCCAAACGTTTTCCATTTATTTCTGAACGGATGCTGCGGCATGTCCGAGCACAAATCTAATCTTTATTCAAAATCGATATGGAGGACCACCACGTATGAAGTAGTTTTCAGGGAGCTGGTTGCGGTGTGTAAGTACCGTCGCAATATGGACCACCAGCACCACCGCAAACCGTCGCCCGTTTATCCGTGTTTTTGCTGATAGCACGATATTCCAAGAACATTTCAGCACTTAATACCCCGAAGAAGAGAATGTGCATTGCCTGATCATTCCGGGGCCTCACGGTCGGACTGCGCGAGGTATACCATTGTGTTTATTCATCTCTTACGGTAAGTTTGCCGCGTCGAAACACGACCTTCCCAAGCACTCGACCCCATTGATTGCTTCTCCTTCTGAAGCCACCACCTGACATTACTCGCAATACGTACTCCTCCCCAATATTGTGTCAAGATGCGCTCGTTCGCTCTTCTCGCCACAGTCGGCACAGGAGGTGAGAACACGGCGAGGTTGCCTCAGGGATAACGTACGCTCTATGTCACCGTCCGGAATGGTACACGTCTGAATTTCCCCATGGATGGTCAATTTCGTGCTTGCATGCAGAGATATGCGGATAGATGCTACTTTTCTGCGTAACCTGCAAGTTGGAGCAGGCTGAATAGTTCGGGTACTTACTCGTGCACTACAATGGATCACGTTCGGAAACGCAGTCTTCAATTGTTGCGGTAGCGTTTCTAGTCCACGATAGGTCTGACCACACAAGTAGGTCATAGTGTGTACGCCATACCGTGAAAGGTCCTTGTTCAATAGGTAGCCACAATGGTGGGGGATCTGTACCCTTTGTCGGTCGAATGGCCTTGATCTGTGCCATCAACTAACCGGAAGATAAAATGAGGCAATGGTTGGTCAAAAGCGACTATATCGTTTTATATAGTCTTGGAGGCGTAATAACATTTTTTAATCCACAATGTCATTTAGCAGCACCTATTAATAATTAACAGGCAGGGACCTGGGCCCTGTATTTTACTGCGCGCTATACGTGTACTGGAATATATCTTGATGCCGGGTTGACAATAATATCGTATGTTATCATTAGAAAACCACAACCCGTACAGGCGTACGTGTCACTGTAGCCATATTGACATTTATCGTACTGAGTCGGCGATAACCCGTGTTTGATTTGGAACCAAAACATTCTATTCAGGGGTGCCAAAATAGACACAGACAGGTCAATCCAGCCCACATGGGTGGGTTATGGGTGTTGCTATTTGTTTATTAGCAATGTAAGGTACCGCATATTCATCGAGCTTCACGACTTCAATTACACGCTTCTACAAGCTACTGTTAACGTGAATAGTCTCTATATGTAAAACACAAGTGAGGTACGTAGTCGGTGCAACCTATATAGCTACTTGTTCGATTTTACTACACGTTCCTCTAACTCGATGTGTACTTCTTCCAAGAAACTCCGGATTTTCTTCACAGTGCACAGGTTTGAAAAGCCACATATATTTGCAAAGTTGATGGTAGGCTATTGAATACACACTGGCGCGATGTATATACCTGGTATACTCTTAAGGCTCACGGACTTTTCGGGTCTCATCCAAACACAACGGATAAAAGAAACACCGAGTGTACTATTTTACGTTGTTAGCTCTCAGTACTTCAGACCCTGCAAACAAAATATTTGCCATACTGTTTTTTAAAGAGCCAAACGGCTTGACGCCATGCGGTGAAACTACGAATCACGCACTCCGCCATGACAGGCTCACGGACGTTTCGGGTCTCATCCAAACACAACGGATAAAAGAAACACCGAGTGTACTATTTTACGTTGTTAGCTCTCAGTACTTCAGACCTTGCAAACCTTGCAAACAAAATATTTGCCATACTATATTTTAAAGAGCCAAACGGCTTGACGCCATGCGGTGAAACTAAGAATCACGCACTCCGCCATGACAGCCCTAGTCGAGGCGAGCACAACAGCCTGGGTAGAGGTGAAGGCCACCGGGTGGGACGAACTCGACTACCGCAGTGAACGCACCCCCAGCGGTAGGCAACCCCTACAACACCCGCGACCAAGATGCCTGGGCCAGACTTCGATGGTCGTGCAAGGCGGACACCCTCGACAGCCCTGGTGACGATGAACGATGCTGCATCACATACTGCTTTTAGGAACCCTAGGACATTGAAAACATTCAAACCGCCTTCCACCTGGTTTCGTCAAGAACCCGGATGTCGAACGTGTTCGACAACCATGATCACCACAGCACCATTTCCTCGAGCGGCAAGCCGAAAGGACCTCAGACGTACGACCTGTGCACCGACGAGACTGAGGAGCTCAAGCTTTGCCTCCACGGCCCTACGTTGAGCACGGACCCCTGGATGAGCATCACCGAGCCACGCCGGCATTGTTTGCTAAACATGTACTGGAAGCTTGCAGAGAATTTCGTATTTCGCTCGCGGCCTCACCGTCTTGACGTCAAGTCGTAAAATAGAGTGCCGTACAATCCGTACTATTGGTCTCTCTGTGTATACCACAGCGTGAATGTTTTTTTTTTCAAGTTGACGATGTCTTGTGTTTTTGGGTAGAGCTTGGGTGTGTTTCATGCAGAACCATCTCCACTATATTGTTTTGATAAAGAACGGCCTCGTTGTCGATCAAGCTAATGACTATGTGAGCCGTGACATCGAGTGTGATATGAGCTTTCACTTCGCCAGCAATCTGCAACCCAGCGTCAGAACAAACGCAGCTTGATCACGATTTGCGTACCTAGGGCCTGGCTCACGTACCAATTCATATGTGCTTCTCTTTCAATTCACAAAGGGCAACATGCGTGTCATATAGTTTTACATTGAGTAATAAGATTCGGTTCACCTGGAGCAGATTTGTCATACCTCGGTGAAGTCAAGGGTTCTTGGCTGTCGGTCATTGCTGACGTATGCCTGGTCAAGAATCGCGTCGGAAATGTATTTAACGACCATCAACTATATCGCCGAAACCGACTACCTGCTTCCCCCTTCCGCTTGTGAACTATCGCTGAGCAGACCACATACTGGTAAACACTACCGAGTACACGTGGTTGTTGGTGGACTGAAATTGCAGCACGATACGTAGAGCACGCTTCTTGGCGTTTTCACGGGAGTATCGGGCATATTACATGGTACAAACCTCCATATTCACAACAGGCCTTGCACTGTTTACGTCGATGTGAACGAGGAACATGCCCCCCCGTATTCATTTGTTTAAGAGGCCCAACTACTTGGCAACTACTCTGAGCGAAACTCCACAGCGGTAACCGTGTAGTCGTATTTGTAGTGACTCGCAACCCCTACACCTCACGGTCAAATCTGTTGCTACTTGGTACAGAGAATAAACACATGGCTCCGCTTGGCTAGTTCTGACAGACTGTGGCTTTTCCTGTGTTGACATAAAACGCAGGGTGCGAAGTAAACGTTTATTCTAGCCACGTGGCCCAGCCGATCGAAGCCACCTAAGCCGTGACTTCAACGTCGGCATTGTGTTCTTTTTTACTCGCTCTGACATAAAGTAGATCGCAGCGCGTAGAAAGTCTGTGAGACTTAGAGGGTTTTGTTTACGGACCTCCTTTCGTTTGATGCGGGTCAAACTATAGACGGTTCAGCCGAACCTTTCACTTCTAATCCTATCGAGGTTTTGAATCACTCGGGGATTTCGCTAGACGACGTCGACTGTCGCGAATCTACACTATGGCGTGGTTCAACCTCCAAGTCACTAACGCATAGTGCTTTATATTGACAGGTGTCATCAAACCTTTACATGCCATTTCTACCAAGAACCAAAGTTCACTTTCCAGGGTGAAACTCGTCCGCTCGGGGCGGACTTGGCAATTCTGACACTCAGGTTTGCTCTCTTTCCTGTCGTCTGTGCTAGGTATGTGTGCCCATTGTGTTATCTCGCCATGTTGATGTGCTTGAATACCACGTTTGATTTCAAGTTGGTCGCCCCAACATCCAGGTTAAAATCATTGTCCACTAACGCTTCCATGACACTGAAAACTCTTCGAGACAACGAAGCAAGCCTGGCAAACCGACGGCGTGCCGATCTGTTCTTCTTGTTGTTTGTCTTTGTGTGGACATCTACCATTTTCAATGTTGAGCGACAGACAACTCGGGCTCCAGCCGTTGATCCGTCATACAAATAACCGACACGGTCTATTCCTTACTGGTGTTCTCCACAATGGCGCGTGGGGAGTCTAAGTTCAACATGCCATGTTATGGATGACATTTTCACGTGCTCGGGTTGCATTGTTCTGTTTTATACCTGTATAAAGCTTGTCGCGACGCCCGCTCCTACAGGATATTTACTGAGCATGTATCCAGTGGGTCGACGGTATAATTACTCGATCAATAGGGCCGCCATCGGCACCGCAACACTAATTTCGCCAAGAAGAGCGTTGAATAGCAGCTGGCGTATCGACACGCGCATGCCTGAGTTTGGACCGCCCCAACCACCGACTTGGTGCCGTCGCAGTAATCTGGCGCCGAACGTGTGGAGTGAAGTCGATGCGGGTGGACCACCGGTAGTCAACGTTCTTTTTTTCATAGTTTTGATGCCAGTATCGGACATCGAGCAGGCCTTTTTACCGGAAACGTAGAGGGTGTGAAGAAAAGGGAAATGTAGGCAAATGTACGGGGAAGCGCCTCACTATTGGAGATGAACGGGGGCAACGGGGGTATCGTCGGGGGCGTTTGAACGATCGAACGGATTCTCCCATCCCTTGACGAAGAGCATAAAATGCCAAACATATATCTACCCGTCTTTATCGGCTGGACACGGCGGCTTCTGACGGCGCATGACTACGTTTAGGGTCGAGTGGTTTGCACAAAAGGCTCGATTGAACCCAGATTGGATCATTGAAGTGCTCGTTCGGGGTGGTTCCAATCGGAAGTTGCCCCTCCGCTGACCAGAACACCAGTAAGAAGAAAGGATTGTCACACTTGTTAGGCCGTCGTTTTCGACCGTTTGCTACTGGTGCGCTGCGCTTGCTGGGCACTAGAACAAGCCAGCTCCTACAGACACGATGTCAACTGACTGAATACTTGCGAAAGTATACAACGTAGGGACAGATGAAGAAGAGGAGTTATATTTAACTGTTTTTGGATTCCATCATCTAATCAGAGCTCTCAAAACTCTGCAGTACCAATCGACCTTGTACAAACGAATGCCTGCACGGGACCGTGGCATGCAGCTTGACACCAGTTGATGAAATATTTTCAAACGATTGTGATACACCATAGGCACCACACGCGTCGTGTAAAACAGTCCTTGGTCATGAGGCAGTGCCAGCCAACTTGTGGAAAAACTGCGCCCATCTCGCATTTAGCGTATCCGAAGTGCGTTCATGTATGTGTGATTGGCGACCCTGTTGATACAATGTACCACAAGGAACGCACTGCATGTATATACGATAGTTTTATTGAAACTTCACGAGACTACCCCTCGACCCACACAACTATTGCTCTTGCTCCAGAACGTTGTATTCCTTGAGGACGTTACCGCCCTCGTCCGCTTCTTCGACTACTGAGAGAGAACACGTATGCTTGTTAACCCCTTTTTCGAACCAAACTACGTAGTATTGATAGCGCTTTCACTAATCAACATACAGAAACATATCACGTGCGTCGTATTTATTGACAATGTGGACGTACATATTAACCGGTCGAAACACAGAAGACACGATTCGCCCGTGGCTCCGGAGAGCGGGCATTGCATTAGACATATTCTCAAGTCATTGCCCCTGAGGAAGCTTGAAGAGAAAATATCCCGATGGAAATATATATGCAAAGCATCAAAACGAAAGGAGCTTGGTTGAACTCGTGCATCGAATGCTCATATTTTTGTTTTTTTGTTTCGGTCGACCGGCGATGATTTTGGCCGTATCAATGCTCCCGCTTGCGCTTTTATATGCCGGACGACAATCATATACCGACACACACGCTGTATTCGCTGGTTGAAGATAATAACACCGCGGCTTTGGGACAGACGGGGTGTAAGGGGTCGATATATCAAATAATATCTGTGTTGTATTGGTGTTTGACGTTGTTTTGGAGACGCGGGATACGAACTCACCCGCTTATTGCACTCTATCACGCGATATCTGCAAGAAATGGCCCGCTCATGGCCAAACGGCAATCGCCCATCGGGAATTTTCCGCATAGAGAGGTTGGGACGGGTTTGCGATGTGCGTAGCCCAAGCTTGTGATAAATCATTAATGTCAAGCATTCAGTCAATTTCCGAAGCAATTACAACGAGAGCTGTGACGATAGGAAAGTCGCAATACCAATGGTCTCGTATGAGAGTGGTGAACCATGGTGTAACGGAACTCGTGTCCAGATCCGCCAACCCACTGTGTAAGATCACGTTACCAATACCCTGGACACCGTAGGTCGAAATGAACCCAAGAAAGAGAAGATGCCGCCACAATTATGAGTAGCGCCTTCCGTTAGTACAAGTGTGTACAAGGCCTGGTAGGCCACATACGCTATGTCCTAAGCGCTACCCGATCTGCGCGTGGCTTGGAGGGTGGTGGAAGAAGTCCCTGTCGCTTGAGGCCTTTTCACTTTGTCATGACGCGATTAATGCTGAAATAATTACCTGCTTGGTGTACGCAAATCATGACAATCATTACCTCTCTTTAGCGTTGTGGTCAGATCTACAGTAATGAACAGTTTGTCCAATCCCAGAACAGGGTTTTGAGTTGGTGAAGCTCGTTATTCGATATTCTCGACGGCCGATGTAGACGTTTTGGACGGTCAAGTAGTAAGGGAACTGCCCCGGCGTGCTTCAGGCAAACCGCAAACACGCACAGTATTCATTTCGTCAGACCAGTGCCTTCGGGCGTGAACGGGTCAAATGATGTTCGCAAGCTTCGCTTCGAGTGCATTAGGGTTTGTACAAGTTAAGCAGCGACCATCAGCCTTATCAGGAGGCATTTCGTACAACAGAAAACATTGAAGACAATGTTGTAGATGGAAAGTCCATACTCCGTAGGCGTGAGATGTTGGTGGCGATAAGAGGCCATCGACAATATATACGGTGCGGAATCCATGGATATAGCACTAGGCGGGTTCTGGCCGCAAGCTTCGTTCCCTCAGCACTCCAGCCGTTTACCGTTCTGCTGCTGTTGGCGTTCTGAGGGAAACACGTTGTGTGAACCAGTGCAGTGTGTGAATTAACCTGCCCGAGGTTTGCGATCAACTCGCAGTCCTTCTGTAGTCAAGACAACCGAAAATACTGGTTTGGACATTCTCACCCGGACCTTCTTTTCCCCTCTTCACCTGATATTCATATTTTGCCCAAAGACGTGGGATTCCATTGTTCCTACACGTTTGTCTGAACGCGTTTAGACAAAGGATGGCAACGCCCAACGGTACACCTCCCACCTCAGACATGTCGAACAGTAGCGTCAACACACTATAGAGTACATATCAAGACTGCGCCGCACGTGTGTAGACACGGTCTACGAAATACTCGATCACTTATCAACTACTCTACCGCTCGAACCGGCCCCCAAGTACCTACGCAAACACGTGAACGAATGTTCTTTTGAACGCGAACATCGTCGTCCTACCCAGAGGAATTTGCAGGTTCACTAGACACGTCTCGACTGCCCTTAATCAGGAAGGTGGAATTTGGTTCACCCCATGTCACCGTCTCGCTATTGGTCGCATGCGACTCGTACTACGGTATGCCTATCTCTGGGTTATGTTTAAGCGCGGAACCTAGGGGTGTATACAAATTTTCTACAACATGGGTCCCTCGAAACCTGAAAAACAAAACCAAAGCACTGATACCTGAAGATATGTCATATCCAGGGTACGCGACAAACAATACAAGAAAATTACGACAAAGCTTCTCAGTGCCCTCAAAAGGCAAAACGTCTATGGTTTGCTCATCATGTCAAATGCTGTTCGAATCGTCGGACAGGTCGCAAGACATCCGCCACACAGTCGATAGGGAAGCCTCGACACCAAACGTGTTGTGACAACTTCGAGTGCCTCTACAACCGAGCCCAAACTGTTTGACCTTTGACTATATATTCCGCATGTTCCGCCCGCCTTTCACCCCGTAGCAAGGACCTACAGCGCCAAACGATTCAAGCGGGCGACAGAGAAGAAATACTCAGAATTTAATTTGGTCACGTGCGGCTTGCATTTACGGCCAACATTCACCGACACAAGCGAGAGAGACTTACGAACCACCGCGTTACAAGGGAACCCCTAGAAACCGACCGAGTCCCAAATTTATGTTGAACATGTCCTCCACGTACTACCGTAGGAACTAATGCGTGCACCTCATAGGCGGAATCTCTTCGACCTCGCTCTTGCTTGTATCACGTCGGAAATCCCGCTCGTGCACCGCGTGCCGGACTCCGACGCTTCTATCGCTAGCCATGTCCTCGCTGATGGTAACAGGATTTCGTCGAACCATACGTTGACGGTTTCCGGCAACAGGCTCGTATCCAAGTCGATACGAAGTGAAGATAACGCGCTACTCCACCATCAGCTTCACCTGTTAAACAGTTAATGTTTGTAACAAGTGGCGGAACGGAAGCATCCTGTCACAAAGAGAGATTGTTTATCTGAAACCGAAGCGTTTTTTCGTTTTGGAGTCATGTGAAAAACCGAGCCAGACACGTGTAGGTATTGGATATTCGGATATATCCTGCGCCACAACGACTTCGGGGGGATAAAGGAGGCACAACGTTCACTGGTGACAACCGATTATATGAATTCGGATAGATCCTACTGCTACTCAAAATAATGTTTCGACGTGTCGTTTGTATGGTAGTAAATCTTCGAATGTCCGGAGTTTGAGCAGTGTGCGGGGAGCACGGCGGTATGGCAATCTCGGCGTCTCGTCTGTCAAAACGTTTAAAATCCAAGAACGAAATAATACGTAACATGATCACGCTGATGTACATAACGACTGGGTCATGGCGCTGGTTGTGGTCGTCTAGCTGATCATGAGGGCGTCTTTCGCAAAAATGATAGAGAAGCCGCGGGGCTACTGCAGCTTGCTCAGGCAGGTGTGCATTCACCAGGGCATGCGCCGGATAGCCCAAAGTACACTCTGTCATTTAGGACGATCACTACAGTATAGTCCGCCGCTGCTCCGTGTGAATAACCCTTGGAAACCACGACGATAATGTGATCTGTGACCCCGGAGCACGGGCAAACCTTCTTGCCGACAATCCTTTCATTCGGTGGGTGATTCATCCTCGACGCTGACTTTATTAAGAGATACATTACTCTTGCACAAGGTGCATACGCAAGTCATCGTAAGCGGGATGGTTTACTCAAGCGAACGTCGTACAGCCTGCTTTTAAGTCAAAGAGTTCGCGGAAAGCCGAGTAATGCAGGGGGCCCATTTCTGACGATCGGGGCGTGTTCAGCGCACTAAGTTTGATGAGAACGATCAGTCCACTGGAACGGCACGGGTCGGCTACAACCACACAAAGACTTGATTTTCCGGGTGGGAAAATGAACAATATATGTTGACTTTACTACGGGCAATGTCCAATTCCGCTACCATTACAGTAGCGGACACAACACAGCCCTGGATTAATTGCAGCTGGACCTACCTCTTTAACGCTCAACCACATGCTAGGATTGGACTCCCAGTCGTCGAGGTAAAACCTCAGGTCGGTCGTTTCATCGGTGCCTAGGTAGAAGGTCTCGTACCCGTTAGTCGAGCCGCTGGACTGTATCTGGCTGTGGAACTGGCCGTTGTTGTATACGTTCAGCGTTCGGGTCCTCGTGATGCCTTGGTAAAACGCAATACGCACTTCGACAATGTCCTGCGGTTCGTCGAAGTAATATTCGATCCAGCAACCCCCGGATCCGTTGATGATATCTCCCTTGCACGACCAGCGAGAGTTCTTCCAGGTGCTGCCGTCCCGAGTGTTTTCGGGTATGCACCCGTCTGGGCTGCAGCCATTTCCGTACGTGTTTTTCGTGTCGTAACCATTGGCAGCAACGTCGACGGTGGTCCTTTCACGCGCGTCGACGAGGGCTGAGACAGGCGAAGGTTATGCAGAAAATCACTTCAGAGGCGTTTTACACTAGAGGAAAACGGTAATTGTTAAGAGGCTCATCACTTAAGGAGCTCTGTACCTCAGCCGACAACTGACTTAAGCGAAAACCAAACTACATCCCAATGAACAATTTCATGACCCAAGAACACATAAACGCCAATTTTTGAAACGAAATTGGTATTCCGACGAGTTTGGGTTAAGGGACCTCGCCAATAAGAAACCAATTTAGCGGGAAGGTGCTACCCCTATCGTAGAACGCGTCTTCAGTACAAGATAAATGGGGTAAGACGTTGGTATTATTTTGTGTTGTTGAGTGCACGTAGTCGATGCATATTACCTTGAGGGTTGAGCTTCCGACCTCCTGAGCATGCTTAGAATTATTATACTTGTTTGTGCACGGGCCCTTTTAGTGTACGAACGGTCGACTCAACACACAGCTACAAAACATCGGTCACGTACGTGAAGAATTCAATCTGACTCCCGTATACATACCGGTACGCGCATAATGTATGTTTTGTAGATTAAAAACAAGTACTCCTGTTTCGGCTGTTCGGCCGCAGGGAATGTATTGCCCAAGGAGAAGTAATGCGAATTTGACAGTTGCGGACGACGATTTTGACGTGAAGACCACGCGAGGCATTTTTCATGTACAAAACATCCCGAAAGATCCCTTCTCCCAGATTGTTAAACCTACTCTTTTATCGTGCAGACTCTACAGGCTGCTAGCAGCTACTTGAGGTAAGGCATTTAAACCCTCTGAGAACCTCAATACCGTTTTCGGTACTACAGTAGTAGCCTACATCCAATTTGTGAAGGTTGCCCTCAAAACGGGATTCCAGCCCTAGAACGTGACTGCCTCCAAACCTTCGACGAATTGAAGTGGGAAACCGTGTGTATGATTCAGATTTGAACAAACACCCCGACCACGTACCCATCAATCAACCAACATCTCTCCCGAGCGGATATGCTCCTTCTTCTACCAATAATGCGAAATTTCTACTCTTCGGAACCTATCAAAGGTCTGGCGAAAGACTTACACGTGTATTTAGCAGGAAACCTGTTTGTCAAGAACGGTCACCCGAACCATGACTAGCCAGAAGCAAACTCAGATCTGCAGGCATCAGAGTATGTACGTGCGCTACTTTCTCTGCGTCATGATTGCGAGTATCACCAACGGTCGCTATAACGCTACTTGCATGGGGGTGATAGTAGCTAGACACACGATATCAGCGTCGAGGGATCAAGTTCGATAAACAATTTGACTAATGCAGGAGACAAGTTCGCCCAGTACGCCAAACCCAACGGATGATGACAACTGGAATGCAAGCCCGACTGAGATGAGCACTCCCCATGTGAGTAGTCTTGCGTGTCTACTGCGGCTATAGTTTTGTTGCCGGTTGGCTGTCGCGATTGCTTCGTCTACGGTCTGGAGCCTTTCAGCCTATTCTCGAAGTTTTTTTCAAGGAGGGGGGGAACAAATATCAACTCTACAAATCTGGATGAACGAACCACACTCTGAACCCTTTTCCCTCCATAACGAATCCTATTGTACTCACAGGCTCCCTATGAAGCACGTGCGCTGAATCTGCTCCCGAGATTATACATGTACTGTCAGCCGCTCGACAATCTATTACATTTGGACGACGACGCTCTCCATCCCTACACATACTGACGATGACATCACGTGTATGTGCGACGCTAATGCGGTCGAAAAAAGGTGTTTTAATCCCGACTTTGACCAGTGGCCTACAGCTAAGTACCCTCCTCCTGCCGTTAGAATGTCCAACTTGAGTGTAGCGTTTGTGTTCGTGTACCAGTTAAGGCCCACCAGGACGTTTGGATCGACCCGGGCCGATTGCACAACACGAATAAAGAAGCCCTGACCGTCAACGTTCAATACCCGCCAGGACTTATGACATATTCCATTTTATCATTAGTGCGATAACACTTCCGACGCACTTCAGTTAGACCACCTGATACCAGTTCTTGCATATTCTACCCCCTCCGGGCGCGGGCGTACATCAGAGAGTGTTGATGTTTCCTCGATTACTGTCGGAACAGTTGTTTTTTTCTGACATCAGCAATATATTCACAATAGATAGGTATAGATGATGCATACTATACACAGCGGTAATGTCCGCACTGCGTGATATTAATTTCACACCCCTGGTTTCCCGTGAGCCGTTACGGACATCGGTCTCACCGGACGAAGTGCCCAGAGCGGCAGCGAAGATGGTTGCCAGCAACGTGTAACAGCGCATTGTGTGTAACGGGCTTCGAGTCTCGAGCAGCTGTTGCTTCTGTTGTGGTGTTGTGAGCTTGGCGAGAGGTTAATGACTTTGGTGGGCAACGATAAAACTAGCGAGTAGCGGCAGGAAGCTGTTTTTTTGCGTGGCGAAGTCAGTGTCGAGCTGAACCCCTGGAAACACTTTTCGGTTTGAAACAAAATATGCAGGCTGGAGAAACGCTGCTGATACAAACACGTTGAAAGCGCCGGAGTATAGGGAAGGACGGGTTCGACCACAGTGATCACTGTTTTGGCTGAACTCGCAGTTACATAGAGATGCTTCTCGTCGTGAATATATTGGGTGTTAGTGACGCTGTGAGCATCCATCATATCTGTGAGAGCGCGGCTAGTCTGAGTCCAACTTTTGGTGTATATCAGTTCTACCGACTGAAACTAGTTAGGTCCAGCAACAAGGCCCGGGGTAGCTAACATTCAGAGGTAAATAATAGACGGATGGGACTGGGTCAAGCTGTTTTAAGGCCGAGACTCCTCCCACGTGAAGGGTTGCACGTTTTGGATAAAAATTGTCCTAGCGGTTCAGCACTTTAAGTGAGAAACAACCAGTTAGCGGTATACATTACATCGGTTGTTCAGATATAAATTTTTATTGGACTAGTCAAAATCATTTATTGAGTGGGTTGCGCGATAGTATATATCGGATGGTATTCTGAGCTCCTTGTGTAAGGAGCTCAGAAAGTAATAATCACCCCGACCGTGGTTCTCTCGACATGGACGCATGGAACTGGACCTTTGGCTACACCCAGTCGGTGCCGCGCTCGAGTAGCGACCCTTTATCGATCTTCTGGAGATCGGAGACGTTATAATTCTTCGGGACAGCAATAATAGGCGGAACCGTCATCGATGGCGTCTGCGCCAGTTGCATGCCTCAACCAGGCAATTGCGAACAGCGACAAACCATACGTGACGAAACACACACACAATGTCGAGGTCGGACGCACGGGCGTACCTTGATATTCAAAAGGGGTGCGAACTGTGTAATCATCGTTCACTCCGAAGTCCGCCGAAATGACGCTTCCTCAAATGATGAGATATACAGCCAGCACAAAGTATCACATATCAAATAGTGTTGATGTTACTGGGACATGCTTCGAAAAATGTGTACCGGGTAACAATATTCTCCTTCGACTGGAAGTGTCGCATGTATGCGTCTACTATCGACATGTCGACCGGTTGAATATGTTCATGTCAAGTTGAGAGAAAATACCCAGTCAAGATTTCTTTAAGGTAGTTCACGTACCAGGTATATACTACGGCAATGCCCCGGCTTTCTGCGGCACACGGATCTGTATATGGGAGCGCCTGGTAATACGTGACCAAGGCAAAATATGTTGTTTTCTTGGCGGTGCCATTCACGGTCACCAAAACGTAAAGGGCTGCCCCCCATGTCCGGTAACTCCTCCTCCTGTGGATTGCGCATCACGATCCACGCTGGTAAGGGAAAAGTCTCTGTTCGTGCCACCCATTTATACGTCGTCCCAAGTTCAAGGGAGTGTCATTTTGCTTTGAGAAAAACACCGTAGCAGTATCTGCTGCGTATCCTGCATCCCAATAAGTATAAACTACATACACGCGCCACTTTTCAGTCGCACAGTACGCAACCATCTTATCAGTGCGTGCCATGAATAATTCGATTTTTTTTCTAAGGGGAATCAAACAATCCGAGGGTGAGCAACTCAGGGCATGGTGAGGAGGATCGTTTTCAGAGTCTATAGCAAGCACCCGTACGCCCAAGGTCGTTTTGTCATGTTTCTTGAGCAGCAGCAGCTGTTGGGTCGAAGGGGGACACGTTGGTTGTAGTGCCGATACAAGTGGTGTATTCCGGCACATAGAACCTTTAATCAGCAAGACTTTAAGTGCCGAAATTTTGAACCCCAAAAAACCAAATCCCGCATACACACGAAAATATACATAATATAAATGGTAGCGTTGTCCGTGTTTGTACATTGATTCCCCCGGTGCAGTCTTTGTTAAGAACTTGGAAACAGTGATATCAAACAAGCCACAGGTTGGAACGATGCTGTTTTCTATACTCTACAAAGAAAATAAGTTTGGAATGATCGTATCATCTGCACTGTCAGCACTGGCCGTTTTCTACGGGAATAAAGTACCAGAGGCGTTCTACGACAGAGATGCCACCTTTGCAACCACGGCGTCCTTACCTGGCGGCAGTTGGAGGATGGGTAGGTAATCTGTGCTCTACATTGTCGGGCATAATGCGCACACATACGTACGATATGTGTGTGGTATCAGAGTCACCCCACGGTAGGGCTTGCACATTTTGGCCCAAAGGGTTATCGCTGATTGTGTTCCGTACGTGAGGAACCAGCAGTGAGAATGAAAATTGTACTCGTGTGCTCGTTGTAGGACCAGCGCATAGAAGTGCCTGTCGGGTGGCGCGAACTAATTTCTTCCAAGTATTTTGTATCGGGTGAGATATTGAGCTTTTTCTAATGTGAGGAGGTCAGGAACGTCTGGTGCATACCTACCTTGAAATGGCTCATCAGTCGTATTCATATGCTTGTCACGGGTTGAATTCCGCGTAATACCTTGGGGGCACAAATGAGCCCCAGACAAAATAGGGGTGAACTTCTATCGCCCCAAGAGCAATTTCTCATCATTCTACCGGAGCTAATAATTGTCTTCGACCATCTATTGTCGCACCTACGGTTGGTTTCGATCGATGAAACGTACTCGTTTCCAGTGCACTGTGTCGTTAACCACAAAGTCATTGGCAAGAAACCGCATCGCTGCCGATCTCAATCAGGAAAGACGATCAACCACATGTTCACATGGTTCCAGTTATTTTACCTCCTGCCACCCGTGAACTCCAACACAGTGTTACCCAAATCGAGTGGAATAACTACAAAGCGAGAGGTGCCCCGTTGCCCGGAAGTGGGCAAACGACAGTGGATCAATATGTATTGCCCTAATTTCGCTGCTGTACCGCGATACTACGAAACTTCCGTAAAACACTTCGAACCATCTCTGACACGCACTGACTGCAGAAAAGCAAGTAGTTTCATATCGCGCGCACGGGTTATTACCCTGTACTGCATAGGACCAGAGGTTTGAACAAGCTTCGTTTTGCTCGAAACGAGTATATAGATTCACCAGGTGGGAGACAACAACAAGCTAAAGCCGTAGCGACATAAAAACGATTGTGTGCATGAGTAGATAACTGCGCAGTACCGCACAAACTGCAACACAGAATCGGTTGAATCCGAGCATGGCTTTAAACGTATCGTCTTACTTGTTTTATTCGATGTAGAAATAGAGAAATAACGGCTAGGGGTGAACGGCGTGAAGATAACTTTGGTTGGTTCAAAAACCTATGTCAACTCGCGGGGGAACAATAGATTTCGAACTGGTGTTCCCGACAAGGTAGACTGATGTCGCACTAGTAAAAACGACAATGAAACTAGTAGCAGGTGTAGGTTGTAGCATGATTGGATATGTACCGTACGTTGGTGATATCTATCAGGTCCCAGTGCCATTACAGGACGATACATATGGGGGAGTAGATCGTAGCTCTGTGCCAGTTGTAGTATGCGAGAACGACTCCTTGCGCGTAATAACCACAAGCAAGAGCAGTTGAGTGATGTTGCAGAGTCCGACGCAGATAACGAGTACCCGGCATAGACCGGACCATGCCCCCGGCGTTGTAAACAAAACAGTATAGTGCATATGTGGCTGCATATTTGATATGTTGTCTTCATTACTTCACGATCCGACGATAGAGTACACTAGCTAGCTCCGGCTAGGTGATTCAGCTGAGGTCACATGAGGGCAAAGACTGGGTTCGTTGTAGTTTCCGCGAACGCTCTTCCACCGCGCTCCCGCCTCGGCGAAGGGGCCGGACTTGATTTGACCGTGGTGACTTCACGGCTGTTGAGCCACCATTTTCGTGCACTGAAGATAAACAGGAATCTACATATAGATGAACGGTCTACCACTAGCGACTACACGCTTATGATGAAACGGTGTCAATCCGAAGAATTAGACTTTCAAACTATCAATTATTGTCGCTTGTCCATGAAGCGACGGTGTGCCGGACAAAAAGAGTCCAGTCGAATGGAAAACCGAAACCCGTCCATCGTCTACGAACAGAAACGCTCGAAATTTCCCCATTCGTGTGGATTAACAAGCATCCAGCACCACACCGGCTCAAGTGTGAATACTGATGCCTGTGCACATTAGATCCAGCGAAGTCTAGAGAGGGCATTGGAACGTCACGTCCCGGTATCAACGCCATGACACGAATACACTACGTATGTATATACGACTACGTCGAACACGCTTGCTTGCAGACAACCTAAAACCAGACCACCGAAGACCGACGAACGCACATCGAAGTTGGACACGAACACAAATATTGTAACATTCCCTGGAAAGAGGGGACAGGTAACAAGCAGTAGACTACCAACGTATATATGTCGATGCCCAACGATGTCTTCGACACCGACACCTACACCTGCAACCAACGAGGACCGAACATCCACAACCAATGCAAATCGCGTTTCCCGAAGTCATTACCGATACAATCCACGACAAATGCGAATTCCTCGCAGACGATTCGGTTGAACCAGCCAAGCAATAACGCAGTGCCCCTCTTTTCTTCGGTTTTGTTTTGTATACACACCAATAGCTACGGCTTCTGTGTGTGCATTTCGTAGGCAGAAACATCCAACGGGGCAAGCAACACGCCATATTCCTAACAAGTGCACTGCCAGCGCGAAATACGTAAACGACCGGAGGGGCTGTTTCGCCCACATAATTGACGATCACCACCAGAAAATGAACAAATCAAGGTGGGGTTGTTCTGCAGAACGCTCTTCATCTCGCCCTGACGGGGCTGGAAGGAGCTTTATTCCACACATATTTTGACCTGACCAATGCGGCAAGGCGTGATGGTGCATTTATTTGACAAAAGCAGCGGGACCTCTCACGTCGGTGATGATCAAACTGGTTCACGCTGGTATGACGAACAAGAGCCGGTGTGGAATGTGTTTTCTGTTTTCTATACCCTATAGTACATATTATGGAAGAAGCAAAGCGACGTATAAGGGCATCTTGGATGCGAAGAGGGGCAGTGACCGGTATGCTGTGATCCATCCTTTGTTTGGCACTTTGAGTATTGCATACATTCCTTGTTTTTATTTCGCGTAATGCACCCTAAGCCTTCACATGCTTGGCGTGCCCAAATATGAGTCATCAACAACGATTGGAATCACAACACCGGTAAAGAACAATGCTACGCTCTAGAACACAGCACCCGGCAACCAGGACAACTTCCCCCAAATCGAACCCTTTATTGATCCCCGTGCAACGAAATACGTTTAGTTTTCGCGACAAGCACTCACATTGAACATGTACCACAGTAAACAACGTTTATACCGCTCCTGGAAGCAGCAGTCACACGCCCAGGAAATGGTTCCAAAACCGGGGGGTCTGTTATCCGCGATAAATGAGTTCACCAATAGACCAGTTTTCCACCACTGGCCCCCTCGTCGAATATATCACCGTTCCCAATTGACCACGCGTGCATACCCGGTTCTCTTTCAGTGCCATATTGATGATAAGGCGGCACTGTCTCCTTGACGCCATACCCACTCAAAACTAAAGTTGAACATCCGGAACGTGTCCGGTTAGATCGAGTTTGCTCCAATGACCACAACGTATAGCGCAAGACGTAAAAGGTGGACGGAAGCAGCACGGAGCGGCAGCCACTCGAAATATCCAACCTGGAGCAGAGTCAGGGAAACGCCCGTGCCTTTGTTAGACTGTCCTCGTACCTAGACGATTACGTTCGCCCTCATAAATAATTTAAATACTATCGTCACGCCAAGAACAAACGTTCACGCTTCGCGAGTTACTTCCTTACTCCCTTGATGCTCAGCCACGTCTCGCCGTTGGGGTCGTCGATAGCAAGCCTCGATTCGGCAGTTTCATAGGTGTCAAGGTAGCAAGGTTGCTATCTGTCCGTCTCGCCGCTGTACTCGATCTGGGTGTGGTAGGCACCGTTGTTGTACACGTCAAGCGTCCGGCTGTTCTCAGTACCCTTGTAAAACTTTATTTTTTATCTTTACTATATCTTGGGGCTCGTCGAAGTAGTACTCGATCCAGCATACCTCGTCGTTGTCGTCGATGAGGTCTCCCTTGCACGACCAGTGGGAGTTGTTCAAGGTGGATCTGTCCCGGGTGTTTTCAGGAATGCATCCGTCGGGGGAGCAACCATTTCAAGACGTGCGTTCATCAAACGCCGAGGCAGCCACGTCTACGGTTGTCCTGTAACGCGCGTCAACTAGGGCAGGATGCGTGGAACGGGGTTGGGACCGAAGATTACGATGAAGGCAGGCGAGCGTTGATTGGACCCATATTGTTTAGTTTTAAATCTGAAGAGCGTTCCCTCGAGTTCGGTTCTCCGAAATTGGAAATTCGATGTCCTGCGATTGTTGCTGTAGTGTACAGGCTGTGGGTGAACCATCGAGTGAATATCCGAGTATATCGAATCTATCCCTTCGTTCATACCAGGTATATTCTATTGCCGACCTACGCGATTGTTTGACGAAATACGACCTCATGTTAAGTTCGTGACCCCCGCAAATCGTGATGTCAAAGAAGGAACGATCAACTTGTCGGCATTGCCCTCACCGTAGGTAACATTATGTGCATCATCTTCAACTGCCAACCAGCATGTAGCAGTAAGCAACGGTTGTACAGGAGAAATAATTCCAGTGACAAAGAAAATATCCGAGGTGTTTGGTGCGTCGAGGCATATATATATATAGGGAAGGTTTACCGTTCGACTACAAACTGGAAAATGTGAGAAGCTCGCGTTGTGCAGTGCCATAGTGTGAGAATGTGCCCCTTCTTGTATGAAATTCGCTCTTGATACTGGTGTATATTTCTGTTTTGTACATATACGAAGAAAACACTGGGTAGACGTTCCCTTACGTCCTTCACCTCAGAATTTCGAATGTTATGACCTAAACTTGCTGTGTTTTAGCACGACGTCCATCGAAATATGTTTGCCGTTATGGAACGCAAGAATAGTACCGGCAACGAAATAACGTTGCTCTTGATACGCATTGCACCCCGCGCAAAACGTGTGGGGTCGACGCGCTTCCAACCAAGTGAAATCAACCGGTTTTGAACACGCACTGTCTCAATTGCCCGAGTCAAATTCCTTAGGTGTATGTAACATAATCAAATGTTTCTGAAACGAAAGGTATTAGTTCCGCCTTCGACACGTACGTCTGATCGGAGCACGACGAGAATACGCCCTTGTATGCAGCGAGTAGTCTCGAGACATGGGTGGTTGTGCGATGGCTAATCGACTACCATGTATTATCTATCATGTTAATGTCAAAATAATTCTCGCATCGGGCCAATCACGTTGGAGCACATGGCACTGCGGTGTCACAAAAGCCGCGAAGGTCCCCGATCGTGGTAACCGTGAAACGTTGCCCCCGAATAAATATTCAAATGTAAGTGCAGTCGGGAGCACCCGGGGCAATCATTGATATATGTACAGTGTTGGTGTGAAAACGGTGGTTATGTTATCATGTAGGATTGTGCCCTCTGGTCGAAACTTACGTATTTATATATATATTTATATATATATATATATGTTATATATATAATAGACCACGGAGCCTGGGTCTGCCCTATCATTCGTATATTTGCTGGGAGATACAAACGTGCGACTCGATATAGGCGGTGTGTGCAACAGGAAACCAACTACCTTGCCACCGTGGATACCGTCGTGCGCGTACACCCTCTGTTCATGATCTTATGATCTTATGATCTATCTATGATCTATCTGTGAACATGCAGTTGTGGGCGGATGTCAATAATTGACAATGGTTGGCATCACAAGCATGGGCAACATGCTGCTACCGCTTGTGATCCTCCTCGCATGAAGCCGATCAATACTAGCAGGAGGGTTGTGTCCGCAGTCAACAACAAGCTTACCTGTATTACACGAAATTTAAATGTCGAAAAATATCGGTCAGAATCGGTAAATCTCCAAGTATAATACTTCGTGCGGACCAGTCAGCACAAGACATCTTTTGACTAGATGGAAGCATGCCTTTTACAGATTGACCACCTACAGCAGTAGTGTTTGTGCCGTAGTACCCCTACTTAGCAGCGCTGGGGCTCACTGAAGACCGGTGTCGTGAAGTGATATACCTCAATCAACCCGCAATGCTACTGCACTGTTTCTCGTGCCTCCACCTAGACAGGAGTATTCCCGTGTAATTGTCCCACCGTACGAGGAGCCCACCGTGGCAGCGTACACGCTGGCCAGCAGAGGTATACAGCGTATTTTGGATGAGATTGTTGTGCGATAGACCTATGTGTAGAGTTGCGTTCTTAGTGTCATTGCAGGAGAGTAGGAGAAAATAAGAGTGGTATTGGTGGGCAATAAAACGCGACCTAGGAAGCTCGTGACAACTATTACGGGGGGCCATACTTAACAGGACCTACGGTACACGTAAAAAACTTTGTGTTTAACTATTTTTACCGACAATATTTGGTCCTGTTAACTATGGCCCCCCGTAATAGATGCACTGTGAGTCCAGTGAAAATACTGAACTACAGAAGCATTCGCTACAAGGAATAATTCAATTTCGGGCGGAACAATCATGCCTGCCATTGAATACCCCGGGAAAACTGAACAACAGTTTATTCCGACATAATATTTCACAACCTCTGAACCTTTCTTCCGGCGCTGCTTAGCAGATATCAGCATCAAGTCTTCCGTCAGTGATCCAGGTTTCAGCGTTTGGCAGACAACCCTATACGAGTTCATGGCAACAAGTAGACAGTAGGGTGAGGCCGCATGAAGATGTGACTCCAGGTAACATGGAAATAGCCTACAAGAATCAACGGGAACGTAAGCATTCAACCGACACCGTGTCCTATACCGTGTTCGATACAAGTCGCGGGCGAAAAATGCGGACTCAAACATACCATGCAAGAGCTGGTACATTTGGGTTGGAATAGGGGCGTCACTCATCTTACGGTCAGTTGGGGATATTGGTGGTTCCATGCAGAAATTAAAATCTCGTCAAACCTATCGTCACCCACTACCTTGTAGGCCGAGGGCAACAAATATCGTAACTAGCGCGCCCGACCTAGGGTGCTGTTCGAAAAGGTGAAGTGCCATACCTCAGTCGCTCACATCAACAGCGAATGCATTTGTAACGGTTTTACTCCAATATTTCATCAGATGAGATGATGACGTTGTGTTTAGCGCAACTCGACCAGCTCGAGACCCGAGCCATGATTGATTGTGGTACCCCAAACATACTGCAGACCACTTCATGCTTTCTTGACACCCAACCGCCATATATACCCATTTCCTGACCGTAACCTCGAGACAGACCCCACCCGTGCCATGAACCTGGCAGAGCGTGGCTGCGCCGGGTTAGCGACAAAAAAAACGTCGAATGGCTTTGAGCTGAGCAAGGAAAATTTGCGAAGTGCGGGCTAATAGTTTCTTCTCGATCGGGCTTTAGAGGTTTGTAATGAACTTCCGACAAGGTGTGATGCCGAGCCAGAAGATATATCCCAAGCCGTTCTGGTGTGTACCGCGAGGCTGAATTCAATCGTACTGACGGGCATACTGTAGGGGTCAGAATGGGCGTCAACTTGAATAGTCCTGGTTACAAATCCAAAATGTCCACGGGTACAATACCATTCAGCAGTGCACTACACCTCTTAGTCGATGCCTTTTCTGACACAGATGGTGTGTCTGGCTATGGTCAGCAATGCAGTACACCTGACAACGATGTATGATATCCATGCTATATTCCAGCGGTAGATATATGCATGCACGATGTATACTGTTACCTGCATTCGATTATGTGTAGCATATTCCAGATTCGGGCTTTGCATTGGGGATATTGTCGTCAAAGAAGGCGGGTAAACTTAATGTGTCGTTGGTCGTACCCTGATGAACAACGTACCGCTAAACTAGTATTTCCCCGTATAACCTCGGGTATGGTAGTGCTGAACTTCGCAAACACAGCAAAAATTGTAAGCGATAGCCTTAACCAACTTCTCCCCCATCTGGAAACGATTCTTTCTCGTGCATCAAATTCGAACTAAGAAGGAGGTTGCAGCTCCACCAGCTCAATCTTGCGCTGGACAAAGTATAGATGTACGAGTGCATTCTGATCAATAAGTTCTTCCCGCGATCAAGACCCCGCTTCCCTCTGGCGTGCCCGTGATACGTTTATAGTCTACGGATACCCAGGCCTCGGTAACTCCACGTTCCTAAAATGTAGATCACCCATACGATGCCAAACGGTTGGGGGGTATATACGAACTTCCTACATCGCGAATGATCGTACATATCCAGTGGTTTGAATGAAAAAAGACAACATGCCCACAATAATACCCATATTCACCAAGCGAAAGTGTACCACAACGAACCTAAGACGCTGTTCACGTGTGCGGCGAAACATTTTCCGTCCTTTGCTTTTCTTTAGTTTTTTTCCCTTCGTCTTCTTCTTCTTCGTTTTCATCCGGAGGCGACTTCGGCTCATCAACTTTGAAATTCGCGCTAAATATTGTCGCCTTGAACGCATGATACGAATGTATCCTAATCAGTTCGCATGCCAAACGGAAATGGGCCACGGTATTGCGAAGGGAGATGCATAGGAGATGGAGGCATACAACTGGCACAACAAGGTTGTGTGCATTGCGGTTGTTCTACCGAAGCTCACACGAGACAGTAACCCCCATAGGTGCTTGTCGCAAAATCGTGGCAATAATGTCCCGGTCGCGCGAGCGTTTGTTGCAAAAACGAGGGTCACCCCTGCAGATTGTGATGACCAAGTCACGGCCACGTACTTAACAAGGTGACAAGCGCGGGCAGGGTGACGACGTGTGCTGCCACTCCTTCCCGAACACGAGGAAGAAATGGTGATGAGAGTTCTCAGGATAGATACCTCGATAGTAGTGTGGTGACGGCGAATAGCATCAACGTTAAATTCCTCAACCGTCCCTAACGGCGATCGTGTTTGGCACAATCAACGCTAGCTCTGGGTATCATTATACCTACTCTGCCACTCACCATGTTGCCCCGAACGTCGCAAAGCGTAAGTAAAGGCCGGCACGTGGTTACCAGCCCCAGCATCGACGAGTTCGTGAAACACGAGTAATAGGCACGGAATGAACACGCTCACGGGCGTCCCTCGATCAAGGCGTCCCATAAGGGATGGTCTACGGTCACGGTCGTTTGCGGTATTCGATTTTATCTCCCCTCGTATTACACTAACCATACAAGGAGGTCTGAATGTGTGAGTTCTGTACATAATCAAAGCGTGGGTTGTTGGATTCGGCAAAGCTCGCTTGTTCTAATCTGTTATGGTCTCCGCATGCTCTGCAAAGTCCCTGAGACGGAAGGCGGCCACGTGGTTCCACTCCTGCTGCTGTACCCTCGGCCATGGTACTGCGACGTAATGCTTGAACGCTTGTCGATGTTGTCAAAAGCCAGCTACCGTGTCACGGGGTCATTGTTGCGCCACAAAAGCTTTAAATCTAAAGGTAAAATCGTCGGCACTCGTCGCGTGTAGAACCAAGTTGTTGTTCGATACGTCATAAACGTTTCGGTCTGATATATACTCTTCAACACGGTGACTGCACAGGATGAGTGAAGCGGAGATGTGGATATTAGGCACACCCCGACTGTAGAGTAGAACACCCAAAACCTTCTGTCGTGCATCATTCAAAGACGAACGGGATTGGTCGAACGATGCCGCTAAACAATGGAAATGCCTGACTCGATTATGAGAAAACGATCCGATGCCAGGTGGTCTCGGGGAACCTGACTCAATACAACGCCAGCCGATATCATTCAGAATTCGATGAAATGAGCACGCTTCGCTCAAATGCCGAGCATCGGTTCGATGGCGTATTGCACAGTCATAATGAAAAGGGGGACGTACTCCCGCGCCGTCTGTGTATTTCCTTCGTCTCTTCTCCATGAGTGGCAGAGGGCATTATGCACCTGGTAGTCGCGAGCTTGGGTAGCAGTTGAGGATGTCAAAGTGCGATACGACAATACAATCAGAAGTGAAAAATGCCTCAACGGTCAAGTTGGCCCCACTTACGAGCGATGAGGGGTGGAATGGCCGCAGTGTTCGCTGAAAAGCCGGGGATGGGTGAGTCGGGCGTGACAGGATATGGGGCAAACCACTCAACCGGTTCGGGGCTCGGTTTGTTTTACAGCGACAAACGACTGCCCGCACCAAGCGCAGGAGGAGCAGTTTACTCGCACAACCGGATTATGATGCGATCATTTGTCGGGCAGGATTCCCCTGACCTGCCTCGTACCAAAATATTAATCCGCGTCTTCATCCCTAGTCCGCAAGACTTCCTAGTTTACGAAGAACTCAACGCATTTGGTACGATATTTCGGTCAAACCATTTTAACCTATTGTACGCTCAATGAAGTACTTCTCGTGCGAAAATCAATATTTGGCAGAAACACACGTTGCAGGTTATGATTGGCAACATGATTTGGGTTCCTCACCCATTTGTTTAAAGCCGACTATACTTCGAAATAAACTTGAAGCAATATGTTTAGTCAATAGTTGCATGCGTTAGCTTGAGTATAACTATGCACTCGTGGTACATGCCAAGCAAATAAATGAAGAATGACCAGTGTCGTCATATTTACCGCGGGGCGGGGGTTAGTGTCCCACTTCCAGCTGCTGAGCAAGCGAATTCGCCCCCCCGCGCGGACCGAGGATACAATAAACCTTGACCTCATTGTTATACGCATTGCGTTCGTATTCGCCTCGTACATCAGTCGCCTAGACGCCGTAGTACTGACCTTACTGCGGTTTGGACACAGAGGGGACCGTGAGTTTGTTGTGCCTGGTCTGACAAAGAGTCTGAGATAACAACACAAAACCATGAAGGATACGGAACCTATTGCGCACTTACAGGGGAGCGCACATGCTACAGGTTTGGTCGAACTACGGCAATCGTTGACCCCGCAGCACCCCAGTTTGCGCTAAACACAATACGCTAAACGCAATGCTGGGTTGACCAGCAAGCAGTCCTCAAAACACCTCTTGCTCTCGCTACAACCGGCGGGCAATCACCACGAGAATCAACCACCACAAACAGTAAATATATACAATTTTATCACCGTTCAATCTGATAGGTGTCTGAAAACCACCAGATCTCCTCCTTTCATGTTGAAGGCATGATGAAAGTACCACTGTAGGCGCTTGTGAGTGCGACTGATAGGTATAACCCCTCGATGCCGAGCGCGATTGCATATCACGCCATACTTGCTACCTACGGATTCCTTGGTCCGTCACATGTATGACTTTGCCACCACCGGCCACATACGTGTTGATCACAGCATTCTTTCCGGGAAACGTACGCAGACACCGCCGGCAGGTTTTGCCTCTCTCGCCGGCATTGCGTGCTTGTGAGGTTTTGCCTCTCTCGCCGGCATTGCGTGCTTGTGAGGTTTTGCCTCTCTCGCCGGCATTGCACGCTTGTGAAAAACTTTGTTACTCCACCATCAGTTCCACCTGTTAACGGCATGCAGCGTAGCGCGAAACAACCAGACGGACAAAATTACCGTACATTTTCGTCGGTGTCGAGAAACATCTCGAAGAGAAGGGCGTGGGAACACCAATCCATGCAATTGTGATTTTTGATTCATCGCATAACACCCTCGCCACAGCAATTGACACACAATAACTTCGGCACTCGGACAACACGGTTACGTGCGATCCTTATACAAAACAAACCAAGATACCCAGTACGTAACTACAACTTGTCGTGGATCATATGTTGGTTCCGGGAATTTGAAATTTTGACGACATTTCCATCGTGTGCCGGAAAGGCAACGGCACGGTTACCAGGCCGAATAGTAGGCCCGGAAGTGACCAAGACGCAGGCGAGGGCGGGGATGTGGCGCTCTTTGCAGCCTTTCCCCCGTTACATACATACATGGGGCCTAACGCGTACACGTCAAAAACAAAATACCCCAGCCTAGATTTATTTTTATCTCAAGTATGACAGGAATTGTGGCAATTTTGAAGTGTAGGTCGTGGAGTGACGAGAGTATCCACGCGGCAACTAGAAGCACGCTCTGGGTCGCTTTCTGTAACTTTGCCGCTAACGACCACGGTAACACCTATCAGCCATAGGCAGTGATTGGCGTCACTCCTTCCTCTGCTACTGCCTGTGAAGTTGACATGGAGTTACTCTATCTATGGGCGGCGGGGCATCGTTCTTACCTACAGGTTTGGGTTTTGATGGACGATTCACCGTTAGCGCTCATTTCACCCGAACACCCAAGCATAGTCCTCACACCAACGGTGTTTGTTCGAACTAACTGGTGTACTTCCAAAAATACGCGGGAACGAACTAGGTGCATTACTGTTGACCCCAGCTAGTGTGCTGTTCAGCAACGGAAGACCAGCGGGTACACCAACAAGATGCGACGGCTACGGCTAGTGTTTACTCGCTACTGCGGAGACACAAGAAGCACCTTTCATTTGCTACGGGAACTACCGGTATGTATTCATCTGGCTTGACCGAGTAATTGACTTTACGTATTGTATCATCTTCTTGAACTACCAAGCACCTCCACAATGCTCAGCGACATGGTAGGGTTGGACTCCCAGTCGTCGAGGTAGAGCATCAGCTCGGCCGTTTCGTCGGTGTTCAGGTAGAAGGTCTCGTAGTCGTTGGTCTTCCCGCTGGACTGGATCTGGCTGTGGAACTGGCTATTTGCATACACGTTTAGCGTGCGGGTCCTCGTGGTTCCCTTGTAAAACATGATGCGCATCTCGACAATGTCCTGCGGTTCCTCAAAGTAGTATTCGATCCAGCAACCCCCGGACCCATTGATGTATTCGTTCTTGCACAACCAGCGAGAGTGGTTCCAGGTGCTGCCGTCTCGAGTGTGTTCGGGGATGCAACCGCCCGGGTAGCATATTTTGTCCATGTAGCCATTGGCAGCCACTTCGACGGTGGTCCTCTCGCGCGCATCGACAAGGGCTTGTGCGGGGCAAGATCGTCGGACAAACAAACACGTAGCACGGAATATTAGAGGAGGTTCGGATCCATGCGTTTTAAGCACAAGCTTGTGGATGCACGTGTCGTGGGCCGCTGACATGCCAAACGCACTGCGTACGTGCGTTTACATGATGGTATCGTCCTCTTGACACCTGGTTTTTGTTTAGACAAAATATCCCCAAAGTAAGCGTCAGCTGTGACTTCAAGTACTTAATCTACAAGCGGTCAACCAAATGGGCACTGATGAACCTTTACCTGGAGAATCAAGATGATGTGCCCGCATGCTCGTACCTCGATGTTTGCGTTAAGAGTCAACCAAGCATGTTTCGGTCCTTCCATTGCATGTAATGTACCACCCAAACTAACGTACACGTTCGTCTCTAAACACAAAAGGATTACCGTTCTGATAAAAGGCATTGCCTACGGTATATACAAGGCAACGGTATAACGTGGGATTGAGAGTTTCGACGGAATACCTATGGGGTCCCTCATCTTTGACCATCACCTGGAAATACTTGACATCTTCGTAGAATTTTACGATCATCAATGGATGAACACACACACAACCGGCCGCTAATGTACTTGCGCATGTAGACGTATCTGGCGTGGGTGGAGTCGTTCGGATTTCACGGGTTTCACTCGGCCACCTGCGATAGATCCTTCTGATGATCACGAAACGGTCTACTTTCACATATTTAGACCAATCAATGTCTTAGAAAGCTAGCCTAAATTGTGTGCATCCTTACAGTCCTAGTAGTCACTGCGCTCGACGTCTATGGAGTTTCACTTTTTGGTAAACGCAACGTGTAGCTGCTTGAAGGTATCGCGTACGAGGGAACTTGAACGAGTGCATGCAATTGTTTCCTGCTAGTATATCCGTTTCCAACAGATCTTGCTGATTTGAATCAGGCCTGTGTTCGACGGCTTAACTAACACAAGCAAGCTAGAGAAGGCTGAAAGCTCGTGTTTGTGCGAGTGTTTATGCTGGCGTATATGCAGTGGCTCAACGTAGAACGTTTGTAGCGATCTCCTGACAAACTCGTGTTGTCGTCCCTTGATCGGAGCCGTTTCGCTTTTCTATCTCCTCGGATGACAAGCCGAACGACCAAAACTCGGTCGACGAGGCTGGCGAAACCAAACCTAGGCCTCCACCTATCTTAAGGGTAATAATGCGTAGGGCTTCGCTGTTTCTGACCAATGTATTGAATGAGAGCTGTCAGCCGGTTCGAAATTTGCATCGAGGGGAACGACGGGGGTAAAACTGCCTTCGTTGATGACAACAACACGCATACAAAGTTATGAGATGTTGATGACAACCATTTGAAAAGTAATTTTACTCGACATGCATCGGTGAGAGTACTTCCGCTGGATGGATTACACGAGATGATCGTAGAGGCTGAACATGCTACACATGTTATCGGCGACAAATATATGGCAACCAAGAACATACAATTTTGATGCTAACCTAAGCACTGCGGTGTTAATCATGCCCCAAGCCATTGCACCGCGTTGTTAATTGACCACTCTGTTTACCATGGGGTTGTTCGGATTGTATAAGCGATTCGTTATGTTCTCGCAGTAGTACTTAGTAGTAGTGTTCATGGTAGTCGTCGTAGTAGCGTACAGGCTAGTGTTTTGTAGACTTCATGTTGCTTCTATTAATATCTGTAGTACATCTGCGTAGTATTATTAGTGGTAGTGAAGTGTTTGAACGATAATATAGTAGTCAACCCATGGTACCGCAATTAATTATGTAATTGTGTCCCTGGTATTAATAGTAATAGCCACATGAAGAGTAATACTCAGTTCCTGCCTACTACTATTATTCATTTCTTTGAGCAATACGTTAGCCAACGCCTCATGTTTTCCGCGCGAACAGCTATATATATACGTGAGTTGCCCGTGGCCCCCCTATCGCTTTCCGGCGCCGCCGGGATTTCACGTTACCTACACCCCGAAGGGCAACCTTGTCTGTATATGTACAAGATGCACCTATATTTTTTTTGCATTCTGCTCTCCGGCGGCAGAGGGGTTTTCCCGTTCGTTCGGCTACGGGGCAAGCCAGAGGGCCATGGGTACATTTCGACGCATGCCTGGATCCCGGCGGAGCACCGTGGGGGTGCTCAGAGCATTTAGTTCACGTCGTTGAGCTTTCTCGAAAAAACAAGGGATTGCTTTCTGCTTCACCGAGCCCAGTAGGCAACATAGAAAACACCACAGACAGTTGCTTCGTTGTTATTTTTGTCACACTTTTTATATTCATATATATTTAGAATATATATGCATATAGCCCGCCACCCTCGAAGAATATGTTTTACCTGTTTTGGACTGCAGGCCCATTTTGAGCACAAACCCCATAGAATCCCCAAACAAACAGAACTGCGGTTGGTTGTGAAAGTCCCCCCTGCTGTATATTTGCTGTCGACTTCGGTTAAAGAAGTAGCAGCAGCAGCGGTAGCAACATCAACAACAACAACAACAACAACCACGATATATATGCAAAAAAAGCAACATCACACAGCGGCAACAGCACACAGTCGTTGTATATGCTGCACCATGACCCACCCCTTCGACGGCCTCTGCAGACCTATCACCGAGCAACGGTCGTGAACACACAAAAAAGAGCATCTCGGTACGTCTTCCTGGGATTTTGTTTGGGTAAAAAAATACGCTGGTATATATATTGTCCTACCTAGCCGGCTAATTGATCGTCGAACGCTTTCGGCATCTGATAATCAGGAAATAGGAACGGGCAAGAGAAAAACTCCCAGGCCTATACCGCCTCCCGTCTATATTTTTCTACTGCGCCTCGGTGTGGCACCTAGCACGGCAAAATTACTGCCCGATTGCCTGGCTTGTACCCTGTTTTGTGCGACTAAAATGTCAGCACTCAGGACACGGACGATTCGACGAGCGGTGTGCACTTTCAACAGCGAAACATTTTGGTCTGCTGAGTTTCCTCTGTGTTGGAATCGTAGCCTGTTTTTTTTTACAGCGCCCGCTTTCACTCGTCGATTCTTGGTTTATTATCAAGCTCAGCAGGCGTAGAAGATACAGCAGAAGTTACAGCAGCAGCAGGAAGGAGCAGCAGTACACGTTTGTCGAGCGTCACATATGGTCCACCCATCCCTTTTTTGACGTACATACAACTCACACCGAGAACGTATATGGCCACAAGACTGGCTCCCTCGGTCCATCTACCGCGGAAATTGGTACCAGGTACCTACTGCTGTATCGTGAAGGGCGTGTACGCAACGAATTGTTCAGTCGCACACTGTCAGCAGTACGTAGTCGCACCAGGTAAGAGCCACAGCGCTTGTCTCAGTCTGCTGCCCGTCTGTCTCTGGTGCCCGTCTCTCTCTACTCCCTCTGTCTCGGTGTGCATCCGACATACAGTTACTAGTAGTAGTTAATGGTAATTTTTACTTGTTTTTTTTGTATACCCTAGGTTCCATTAACTACCCCCCCCCCGAAATAGGAGCAGTAGCAGAAGGTACTACTATAAACAGGAGTAGAAATAGATTCGGTAGTAGTACTGTAGCAGTAGTTGTAGTTGTACAGTTAAGCAGTAGCAGTACAAGGAGTAGAAGGAGTATGAATGGGAGGGAGTAGTCGTCGTGCTGAAACCATGCGTATATATACTGATTTAGGCGGTCATGAACTCCCACTTTGAGAGAGACATTACAAGACAAGGTGTAGATATTGTTTTCATGATGCCCTTCGATCCTATGTAGTCTAGACCTGTACGGCAATGACGACTGCCGAGTTGCTGCCTATTGATATTAAGGGTGATGTTAGAGTTCCACTGCTGTAGCCACGAGCCAGCTAGCTGCTGTTGCCGAGAGCAATGCCTATAAAAAAAATGATGTTTTTTTTATTGAATGTAGATGTTTTCCTTGGGCCCTCTAACGTGCTATATATATGTACCTGAATAAATACGTAGAACCTGCTTCCTACCAGTAGCGTTGTTTCAGGTTGTTTGGCATTTCTGTGCTATACTCGTAGACGCTATCTTTGGCACACAATAATAGCAGTACGTAGTCAGTCAATAGTGTAGCATAGATGTAGTAGTATTAGTAGGAACCAATGGTATCAAGTACATTATGCTTCTAATAATTGGAGTGCTCGTCGAACAGAATTTGTAGCACCTGTACTAGAAGTAGTGGAAATGGTCGTAGTCGTTGTGGAGTCCGCTATTATTCCTGCTGTTGTTGCCGTCTGCATGCTGCTTCTACCAGGCAAATTGCAAGAGATATCCCTCCACCCTATATAATACGCAGCTTACCGTTACAAATTAATTAATAGTCGTCGTAGTGTAGTAGCATTTTGAAGCGTGCGTCCTGCTTCTTCTGCCTTTGCTAAAGGGCACCTATCTGAGTAGTACAGTGTTAGTGGTAAATATTATGAGTGAGTACAGTATGGATTATAGTGGTCATGCCCACAACCCTTACTACCGTTTTCATGCTACATTGTCGTTGTAAGAACGTGTGGATCATTGTGGCAGTAGTAGTAGGTAATAGTAGTGTAGCATTTATTAGTGCTGCTGCTACGTCTACTGCATCCACGTAGATAGTCCTAGGCGTGGTGTACATTAACAGTATAGTCGTCAGGCTCCAACCCATGGTACCGTATTGTTATTTGAACTCTCTGTTCACCATGAGGTTCTCAGTAGTATAGTCAGTTGTCGTACTAGGAGGAATGCACCAGGTAATACTAGGCGAATCTCACGCTGCTTCTACCTGTACTACACCTACCTGCGTAGTAGTGTAGTGGTAGCAGTGTTTAGTAGCAGTATAGTAGTAAACCCATACATAGTACCGCGTGTATCTGGTAGTAGTGTAGTATTCACCACGGAATAAGTAGTAGTATTTAACTCTCCTGCTAACTACTCTTTCGAATTCCTTCGAGCAATACGCTAACCCATTTCTGACGTTCCCGTCAGCAACAGCTTCGGGTGACTCCGTTTTCGCCCTGCGACGCCGCCGGGATTTCACGTTACTCGCATCCCAAAGGGGAGAATCTTGGACCAATACAAGTAATCGAACAGGACATTTTCTAGTCGAACACGGCATATTGTACGCGCCTTTGCTAGAATGCCCGACCTAGGTACAACGTATTGGCTGGGCTATCATTGGCCGAACCACATCATGCGCGTTGCACCCGAGGAGAGTGCAGGCACCAAACAAATTTAAACTTTAACTCTATCCGGCAACGGAGACCTGGCTTGATAGCTCTGTTGACGCACTTCAGCCACACTGCCAGAAACCAACTACATACAAGAGTAGACGTGATTTACTAGTACTCCTCTGACATACGTGGACATACTTACTTGAACAAAAAATGTCGAGTTTTACTCGTTGAGCGCCATCATCACAATACACATACATTTCAAACCCACGCCCAGCGTGCATTGCTACTGGTACGTAGTACGAGTTACGTATTTAATTTACACATAGACTTTGATCTTGCGAGGCATTCGCGACATTTGGCTCACCGTACGAGGTGGCCAGGGTGGCAGCATAGATGGTGGTCAAGAGAGCGAAGGAGCCCACCGTGTGAGCGGCTTAAGTAGGACAATGCTTGTAGGTGTTTTTTTGTCTTAGCCCGGAGAAGTTCCTTTTTCCGTGGCGATAAAGGCTGGACGAGGGGTTTGATTTAGTCGGCAACGAACACACTAGGGGCCTACAGAGATGAAGCTATGTTGCCGGATAAAGACAGTACAAGGCTGAACACTTGAAAACACGCTTCATCTTTATGAATTTAACTGATTGATGCAGATAAAACGTTGCTGATAGAAACGCAATGAACGCACCGGGGTATAATCGAGGTTGTGGTTTCAATTGAAGCGGTTGCTGTTGCGCCTGAACTCCCAAGCCAGCCAGAAATGCTGGCGTTCGGGATGTGTCTCGCTTCATTGGAGCCGTCAACGCGAAGCCTGCCCGCTGATGCGCGGAACAATTTTATTCCGTTCGTAGTTGTAGCACTTCTACTTTAAAACAAAAAACGTTTCAGTGTGTCCGGCAGCCAAGTCGCAAACGGGAAATATAGCTTGTTAAACAATTGAAGGGCAGGGCCGAAGTGAGCTACTGTGATGTCCATAGCATGATGACTGAATTTCTGGCTTTCAACTGGCGGTGATGGACTATCTCCGAGGAAAAATTTGGGCCTTCTTGGGATCCCAAAGGATAAGTTTCAATTGGTCCGGCAATCGCCGGCGCTGAAGCTGGGTTGACAGCTGTTACGCCAGTTGAAGGCCCGAACCAGGCACCTGTGCACATCCTCTTTCTACAGGAACCATTAACAATTCAGCAATGGATCGGAGCCAAAGATGTATTTCGCTGGTCAAAATACATGCATCCGGGTTATGTGGTGGGCGATCACCCCGAATCCGGAATCATGTAATATTCGGTACATTTTTGGTGCTATTCGATTTACAGTTTTTACGCTATCAGTAGCGTCGAAGTAACATTCAGCACGGTGTTGCCGTTCTGAACATATTTCTGCAAGGTGAGGCAAATTGCCCCCACCGCATGATGTTTGTATGTAGGCTTAATGCGACATAGTGGCGGGTTGAATCAATTCATGTCCGCCTTGAAGAGAGCGCCTTGCCAACTGTTCCGCAGTACAAAGCTAACGTGTAGAGCCCAGAGCTCCACTCACTCTCTGGGTCATCAGGGAATGCACACGCGAACTCTTCACACTACCAGGTATGTGACTACTGCATAATGGAACATATTCATGAGATGAGAACGGAGTGATTTTTAGGGAATTGGAGAAAGTATTGGGATGTACTCATGCGTTGAGTAGTTTTTATACACCAATAAATAGGGTATGCCGATGGTTTTGATGAATCCTGCCGTACCCATTGGCTATTGGTCAAGTATGCACAACGTACAGGGGACCCAAAATTACTAATATCCAAAGTGCTTTCAAATTTAGATGCAGTATGTTGTTGACTTTTGCATACTCCCGAAGTGAGCACCTACCTACTGATAGCAGGGGGGCTATTATAGTTCGATTTGAGATGTCCTACATCAGAGACGTTCTGTTGTTCTGCTCTTCCAGAGTGCAAAACAGGGGGGGCGATGCTATCGGGCGGTACGATATCTATGTGAAGGCGGTGTTCTTGATTTTGTTTGAAGGTTTTACCAACATACTTACGTTTGTTGGATTTTTTACCCTTCTCATAGTTACTGTCTAGATATATTTTATTTTAGGAGGTCTCCACTGGAATCGAGATTGAGAGATTTGGCATCGGGATTGCCGTCTTACATTGGCGATTCTGAAATGTGGAATTTGGGATTGCCGTTTTACTTTGGCAACGATGAAGGATGGGATTTGGGGTTGCCGTTTTACCTTGGCAATTATATATTTTTGGAACTTGGGGCCTGACGTTTTACCTGGCAATTAATTGGTGATAAGATATTCCACACCTATCGTATCGAGCACCGAATAGGGAGGCTGTTTGTGGTATGCGGTAGCTTGATACGGGTCTGCGGATATTGGGGGTTTCATATATTGTGGGGTTTCGTATTATGTGTCGGGGCATTGTTTAGTATGCCTCGTGGATGGAGAGATGGAGCTGCTCCCCCGGGAGCAGTCGATGATGTTAAGGATACGGCCCAGGCTTTGATGTTAATGATGCTGCCTGTCTATATGTGAGTGGTGCAGCCGGTGACAATCTTGGTGCGGCTTACCTCCTGTGTGTGGTTTACGTTGTGGGGTCTCTGACAGAAAGGTATTGATCCACCTGGTGTGTGTTGTGTTTGTCTTATTGTACCTAGTATTTCATTTGCTCTTCCTCAGCGATCATGGTGTAGACCACGCGTGTATCACGTGCACGCGTCCGACAGCTCCTGTGATCAAACAGCCCCCTTCGATACCCTGGTGCCTTCCCCTCGCTCCGAGGCCAACCGTAGTAGCCCGGGGGTGCGCGTGGAGGTTTTTGTGTGTGAGGTGTCGGACATTGAGATTTAAACAATGACATACCCGGCCAACCAAATGCATCATCCGTCGCACTTTCGCAATGGCATGCGTTGGGACGTAACGGGCACGGGTAGTCGGTCGTGCCGGTACCTACCTACCGTTATTTCCCAAACAGAGAGTATTGAACTCGGTGAGCGCTGAAGAGTTGCACATAGAGCTCGTACACCGTGCATCTCCCCTTATAAACATACAATAGAGGGTGTAGCGGGGTTACCATCCGCCTGTTGCTTCCCCAGGCGCAGCTGTTTGGCGAGGATCTTGAATCGCACAATTCAATAACACAGAGGTTGTAGTAGAGACGGTTTTCATCGTTGGACACCAAAAAACATATATCTTGAATATAAAACCGTCAATATATGTAACGGCCTCTTACCTACAAGTGTACAGTAGTAGCAGCTCCTTCGCAATCTTCTCCCGGTGCTACTTTCCACCTGTATTTGGTTGCCCAACAATACTTTTGGCACCTACCTAGCGTCCTAGATTCCTATGCACTGGAGGCGTGCTGTTGAGAATACGTGTATCGTCATGTAGTCGCTTCGCTCCAAAATATGTTCCAGAAGAAAACTTGTTTCTTACGGCAAGCCTATACACGATTAATTCCTGCTTGCACCCTGTCCAAACGCACATAAAAAGTGGCCCGCGAGTAGTGGTTGCGCGGAAACGGCTACTCGTCATGTGGTGAAGGCAGTAAAACAATCGACTCATTTCTCTACTGCTACAAACATCGAGCAGATATTTTGCCCAAGACATGCATGCGGCGAGAAAAACAGACAACAACAAAACCATATGTTCGATATCACCCGGGGACGCGTTCTACGATAGAGGTAGTTAATTTCCGCTACTTTTATTTTTTATTGGCGTTGTTCCTTCACGGCAAATTGGCCGAAGACCGATCGTGCTTCGAAAAAACACGGAACTGTACACTTGGGCCACGTTATTGTTTGTCGGGAGGCTTTTGGGTTGCTGAAGTCTGGTTTCGGGTGAGGTCTGGAGCTCCTCAAGTGAGGAGTCTCAAAATACTTGGGGGTGAACGTCTACCGTAGAACGCCTCCACGGACCTTGAGGTTTATATTTTTATGGACCCCAAATCTACACAGGTTATATTTTTTGTGAAAGGAATTCGTTAATGTGTAAGTCAACAAGAAACTTAATCGTCATTCCCAAAATAGCGTGGTGCACGAACACGTAACTGGACGATACGGGACAAAACACAACATAGCAGCGGCTGATTGTTCTGATGACGTCCACCGATCAAAAACAAATCAAAGGTCTAAATGAACGTATCGGGGGAAGCACGACTAGCCCCGCGCGAGTACATACACTTCTGCGCAGTCAAACCGGCACCATATGGCAATGAAGCGCAGACCAAAAATCAATATGTCGTCCCAGTTTCGAGACACGACATACTCCCAGCGAGCTGTACTAAGGACGCATTGGCAAAGACGACAATGGAAATTGTAGGAGGGGTATATTCCAGGGTGAACCCACAGGTACAGTGGCTTGGTGACTCGTTTCCGTTGAAGCTCCATAGAAAAGAGTAGAAAGTTACTGCGTCCCCATAGTAGTATCCCGGAATGACTACTGGGGCATCATATCGAGAGCACATTTTGAGCGGTTAAGACGGTTTGGAGAATTCGATGTCGAACACGAGTATAGTTCTTCTAGCACCTACGACGTATCATATGAACGGCCTACTTCATACCTGGTATGAGTTACGGGTTGCAGCGCTTGTCATTGACTCAACAAGAACTTACCACCGAGGAATATTTTGCATGCCTCGTACTTGTCTAACACTAGTTGGCCGGTCTAGCTCAAGTTTCATCATGAGTGGCAAAATAGTGATGGCGGTCTACTGCCCCGGACGCCATACCAACGCCCCCCAGTCTCGGCTAACTGGGTGAGCCCCGTTTGGCGGTGGCGATTCCGCGGCGGTTGCACCACCATGCCTGTACCCATATACTCGTACGGACCTCTTCCGTATAGAAATTCGAAGATTTTATTGATGTATTCCTTGACAGATCGCCATGGTGCCGGCGCAAAAGCCAACTTTGAGAGCAATCTGGGTAACGCCCACTTATTCGTTCGTATGCGTTTTCGAATACATCTAGGGTACGTCGACAAACAATATTCCAGTGTGATGGAACAATTCAACCAATCAATCAACTAGAAATTCTCTAAGTAGCCCCGACCGTGTCGATGAACGAACACCAAGCAGCACGTTGCCTGGAGTCCCAATACAAATATCTACACACAATCAACCCAAAGCCAAATTGAGGAGTACATTTACGTGTCCGTGTCGGCGCTGTGAGTGCCTGAAGTACCGGAGGCGATACAAACATGAATATGCTGTTACGTCCAGCCTACCTGCAGTCGACCTCAAATTAGACAGCTGACCGCCGACGACGTATACCGACTTTCCCCGAGAACGAATACATCCATGCACATATCCCATGCAAACGGCAACACACACGGAACACCTCACAACCAATGCATATCGATTTTCACCGAGGTCTTTAACACCGTCATCTACACATGCCCCAAAACCACATCAAAGACACAATCAATTCGAATACAGTTTCCCCCTGGTGTTTGAACCACAGATCACGTTAAAAACGAAGTGCCGCCGCCTTAGCCGAGGTGGGTGTTGGGCCAGCCCTTCAGGAACGCTTCACCATTTAGCCAATCACATTTATTTGGGGCTGGACATATCGAAACAATACCGAGGGTAAAGACTGCAGTGTGTGCACTTAATTAGAGGAATCGCGTGACGGCTTGTGAAGCGCGTCATATTCCCCGCTCGTGCACCGCCAGATCGTCAAACGCCGAAGGTACTACTGCTACTGCCGCTCACAAAACTGATGGTTACAACCCCCACGTCGGAAACAGGGGCGGGGTGAAGGGGTCAGCAGAGGGTTCTTCTCCAGGCACTGACGGGGTATGAGGAAGCGCTAAAGCACCATGAGTTCCACCTGAACAACGCGGCAAGGCGGTGATGGAGCATGATACAAACACGTTGAGACATCTCGCGTCGGTGATGGGCAAAACGGATATTGCGGGCCTCATGCCGAAACGGTGGCCCCTTGGGTGTGGGCTGTTGAACGCACCCGTGGGTTCAAGGTATGGCGAGAGCCCAGCAAGGATAGGGCCTTCGTGGGCGCGACGGAGCAATAACAGAGGCCTTGGCATCTAGCCCAACCCCACAAATATTTTCTCCCAATATGTGCTGTTCCCGTTACGCGTAATAGAGCTCTAGAGTGCACGATTATGGCATTCCCAAATAGCAGGCCAGACCCGAGTCATCACCGAACCGGTTACGTACTCAGTGAATCGTAGAAACCCAAATCTCGACGATCAAAATAGCTTGACACAACTCGAGGCTGCGATAGGTTTCCTTGCGATTGTCAACGGTTGGAAATTGAAACGAGCATATTATGAAGATTTACCACCCCTGGATAGTTTATACCACTCGAAGACGAATCTACACGCACGCCAAGGTTATGACGGCCGGGGTGAGATGATTTGCTACAAATTGGTTTAGAGGGTCACAGGCTTAGTCTTCACCGTTCAGTTCGTTGTAACAACGACCACTACAATTTCCTCGAAATGTGTACCCGGGTCCCAGGCAGTGTGTACACACATATTTCCGGTGAGGGGCGCCGTCACATAGGCGGCACGTCTGGTAGACCATTTCGTAATCGCATTGGCTATACAACAACCCTAACAGGCCCTTCTCCATCCTCAATGACGATATATTGATCACAACGTATGTTGTGGGTACTGGTTGATCAAAGCAGCCTCTCACGGCCACTGCTCAAAATATTCTCAAGTGTAGCTGAGACACAGGAATTTGCATGATTTGATTGAAAAGAATCCTCCCGTTCAGACCCATAGATCAGTCCGCTATAAAGCACCGTTGGACCACGAATACACGTTCGGGTTCGGACCTACCTCCTTGATACTCAGCCACGTCTTGGTGCTCGAGTCGTCGAGGTAAAGCCTCAGTGTTTCAGTTTCATCGGTATCCAGGTAGAAGGTCTGGTACCAGTTCGTCTCGCCGCTGGACTCGATTTCACTGTGGTAGGCGCCGTTATCGTACACGTCCAGCGTCCGAGTGTTCTTCGTCCCTTTGTAGAACGAGATGCGAATCTCGACGATGTCCTGAGGTTCTTCAAAGTAGTACTCGATCCAGCATCTCTGGTCAGTGTCGTCATCCATGAGGTCTCCCTTGCATGACCAGCGAGAATTGTTCGCGGTGGATCTGTCTCGAGTGTTTTCGGGAATGCAGCCATTCGGGGAGCAGCCGTTTCCACTAGACCTCGTGTCATACGCCGACGCAGCCACTTCGACGTTGGTCCTGTAGCGCGCGTCAACCAGGGCTGTGACGGGCATGGCGTGCAGCACAAAATAACGGCGCAAGACGCGAACATCCAATGCCCGTGTTCGGACTCCAGGTGTTTCAATAGAGTTTCCTTGGGTTCGGGTTCCGTATGTTTTTTCCCTGAGGTATTGCTCCAGTTGCGGTGGTGCACTGCTAGAAGACGAAACGTTTAGGAGGCCGTCACTAGCGAAATCGTGGCGCCCTTACCGGAACCATTCAAGTCACGTTTACATGATGGACGTAACACAACTATCGGCGAAGGGTGTTTCGCTGTCGTCGGCCATATTTTTCCTCGTATTTAATGTCCTGTCCATGCTCCGTCAAATACATAGAAAACACAAGGTGAAGTGCCAAACTCCGACGAGCATCGCTGCAATAGTTCAAGCAGAAACTAAAGGGTATATGGAGCTTCAACATAATTTAATGGAGAGGATATTTTAACCCACCCCCCCCACCCTCCCCCACGACAACCAGTGTACTAGTTTTTTTTTCTATTTTGGCGGTCACCCACAGCTGGTTGTCGACTTAGATCGTATTTGCGAGGTGAAAAACCTTTACTCCGCACAAGTATTGAGAATGATCTTATCACGTAGCGTTCAAGGTAAGTCACCCAAGAGGCAGTTACATAGAACTCCCATTGCTGTCTCTGGAATTGTCTACACCGGAAGTAAATTAACTCGTTGAAGCTGTCATCCAGATGCAAGTCCACCTCATAAGCGGCTCTTAGCAGGATGCAGCTCACCCTCCATGCGACTCGCCAGCCACCTAACGGCGCTTCGTGCTTGGTGCAATCAATGCTTGCCTGGTCGGTAAAAACCCGACATGCTCCGTCCCGGCATTGTAGGGTTGCGAGCGTCTATTGTCATACGACTACGGCCATGCATGAGATCGAGTACATTTTTCCTATCGAGTGCCCCCCCCCCCCCCCCCCCCCCACGGTCGATCGTATCACGACGATCATAAGCGTTATTCACTCGAAGAATTTTCGTGGCATTTGCTCTACTATGCTTCCCCGTACGATGTTTTTCTGGCAGATCTAAGCGGTAAGCTTTCGACGATTAAACGGATCGCGTTGAAGCACGTGGGACTGTAGTGTCAACACGACCGCATCTCCGTGACAATGGCTACCGTGAACGAACTTTTTTGTTTAATCAGTCGGCCATATTTGCAGTCGGAGCGTTCGACGAAAATGCTTGATACTGGTACGGTTCAGGTAGATATTTCGATGATCATGATGTCCGGTTGGATTGTGCCTTGTTGTTGAAACCCCCAGTCGTACTCAATCACTGAGACAGTGCTCGTGTATTCCCCACCGTTGTTGAAACGTCCACTATCCGTACCACTCGCTATATCTAGAGGGAGCGACTGCGATAAGACATGTCATAATATTTCGGTGGGTGAAAGCTTTGATTCAAGCTGATCAGTACATACATCCAGTAAGGTAAGGTCCGCAGTTAACTAAAAATTACAGTATCACACAATCGTCTTGTTAGTGAAAATACGGGGCAGCATCGGCACCGTTTGAGGGAAATTGTACATATATATATATCCGTATGTTTCCCAGACCACACCCCACGAGGCACCCAAACTTCAATCAACACCACGGTAATGATAAATTCAACACCTACATCAGTGTTCGTACCGTGTGACTCTTCGACGGCCCTCCCGGGGCTCTTTGAAGGGGGGGTGGCATGGCAGACAAAACATACCCACCACTCAACACAACCGCTATTATTGTTGTACCGAACAACTCGGGCTAGAATAGCCCAATGTATTCATCTTACCGTACGTGGTGCCCACAGTCGAAGCGTAGAGGGTAGCCAGGAGAGCGAAATAGCGCATTTTGAGAGCTATTGGAGTGCGATGGGCCTCAGGCTAGAGTTGTTTCCTTGGTGTCGGTGCCGGAAGTGGGGAGAGGGTGAGAGTGATATTGGTGGGCATTGGAAACCGAGGTGGGAAGCTCGTGACAGCAAGATGCATTGCGAATTCAGCTGGAGGGCTAAGCTGGAGAATAATTGTATACCTCCAAGAATTCGCTACAGGCAGGGAAACTCATCCGCGGCATGCGCATAGGACGAACACACCGGGCAAACGGAACATTTTTTCTCTCGGACAGATAGATTTGTTTTTAGTCTTGTGCCTCTCTGCGCTGATGGTTGTCAGCGGTGATTCGCTCTGCAGACATACCGGAGTTTTTGTTCGGCGGTCTAATTTTTGTGAGTCCGCGGTCCAAGCCAGATAAACTTTCTCAGGCTGACGAATAATTTAATTCAGAAAAAAATTTCGTTGTGCGATAAGCGAACAAAACATTTGTTTGTAATACAGTGTTTGTTGCGATTGACCGCGTTCACCTGGTACTGTTGGCTGAACTTAATTAACCCTGCTAGAGCTGGTCCGATCCAACTGGATCGGTCGGCAACGACATAGATAGCGGGATTGTAATTGCGCGTCTAGCCGTTTCCACACCGACCTCTTCAAAAGGCCAGCACTGACCATTGACCATTGCATCGCCGACCGAAGTCATTAGCCCCCGTATGTACTAGGAATACTGGTACACAACTAGCGCGCCCGATGTATGACGCATCTTGCATAGTTTACTCTCTTCTACTCAACCGGTCGTACTACATGTGCTTCATGAATATTTTATCCTGCGAAATATATCTGCGACGCTGATATGTTTGTTAGGCGCCACTATGTCAGATTCAGCCCCGAATCTCTAACGCGGCACCTGATACAAAATATCCGCTACCGGTAATGTCAAGCAGTACTGTGCGTCCTCTTGCGAACGACTTAGGGTAGACTCTCCTGGGTTTCACCCGCGGATTACTCACGGATGTTATGGTAGGATTCATTTCCGACCATAGGATCAAGGCACGCGACGGAACCGCTGACCCTGGCCTCAACCTTGACTGCAATCTCGACCCGGAAGCGAAACGTGCTCAACCCGGACCAAGACGCGGCTTCGCGGGGCTCGAGGTGCTTTGCAATTTGTGCGTAGTGTTTAACGCCATTAAGGATAAGCTGGCAAGAATGTCTTCCTAGCCCTCCTATGAGAGTCAGTTGTATGTCCCCAGACAATTGTTACCCACCTCTTTGAGATATGTGTACGTGAGCTGTTGTCAAGTCTATTGTATTGCCGGCTCTAACCAGACCGGCCGAAATACTTTGCACCCAAGGGAACACATCGCGGTCCCATTTGAGTCAGTCGTTTATTGAATCATGGGCCTCCTTGCCAATTAATTACGTGTGCGTAAGTGCGATTGTCGTTGGTAGTGCAGAGCACCCGTCGTCTGATCGCCTTCACGCATCTCAACGCATTCCCGTTCACCCGATCCAAGTCAGCATTGGAGTGGCCTTGACAATGACTACGAAATTATTGGAGCGTATTCTAGTGGTCGATAAAGTACACTTCCTACGTTCTCCTTGTAGTGGATGGTGTAGAAACTGCTTCAACCCAACCCAGGTTCGGGCCCAGATGTGGGCTCAAAGAGTCAGCGTCGGATATGGTTGGTAAGCCACGATGTGGAAACCACGAAAGCCTCTACTCAAGTACGAGCACGTCGTCGCTGGCTATCAAACTAGCTACATCGCTGTCTAGGTAGGCATATAGACCAATGCGCGTTCCACGCGGTGAATTGTCTCAAGCCTATCGTTGGTCACGTTTCGTACGGTTGTTAGATAAAGAAAGGTGAACTGCAATAGCCTAGATTTCGGTTCTATAGGCCAGTCATCACCAATTCGTCCAAGGTAGTTATCATCTGGTATGCGTAGGGAGTGGCTAGGGGATGTATCAAGACTACTGTTGGTAACAAAGGCGCCGACGACGTTCAGCGCGGAGCGGACTGGAAAGAAGCTCTGAATGGTCTATTGGAACGAGCGATGTTCGGGTTTGCCGCCATATTCAGCCTGTCTGTGGATGCCAGGAATTGTTTTCGCAGAGCCTGAGGTAACTTGTCAGGGTTTTGCGAAATCTCCCATCGTGATTCATAAACTGAGTTAGTGGTTCAACACTTGCGATCACAAGTGTCCACCTTCGGCTTTAAATGCGCTCAAATACCATTTGATTTGTTTGTTTTCACTGTAGGCTACAACGGACGGCACTATGGTAGAGTGGGTACCCACCTCTTCACAACCATGTTTACGCCACTCCGGTGGTTACCTGTAAGCCCCACCAAAAAATTGTGCGCATGCATCATCTTTAGGAGTAGAGATAATACCGAGACAGTACATATCTTCAAGCTGAACATCTTAGCAGACTTCAGACCGCCACGAACTTGAGTGGTCACTCGGTTGCGTGTTTCTGATCGACTGCTAACATTTGTTTCAATGCGAATACCCTACTGTAGCAACAGCTAACTGTTTTACACCACGGACGGAAAGAAGTCCAGCCTAGGATCGACGATACCCTAGCCGGTTCTGCAGTGCGTTACATCGCGCTTCAGGGCATCATCTACGCTCCCAAGGCGGCAAGTTGTCCGGAAAGACGTTTACATCGGAGTACTCAAGTGCGGGTCGCGTGGGATACGTACATCGGAGCAGCATCGTTGGGTTGGTTGCCTTTGTCATGTCACGATACCCCACTACAATATGGCCCATCGCTCCTCGACGGCACATGTATGGTTCATGTGCGTACATCCCCGTCAACTATATATGTAGATTCCACGATTAGTGAGGATGTCTAAGAAATCCTCAAATTTATGCCATTATTCATTAGTCACTTTTAATGAGCCACATTGAGTCTACCTGACATATCCATCAACACTTCGGCCAATTCCTGCATGAATGTGTACCTCCGCGTTAAGGTGAGCATCAACATTGTCGGCATCATGAGCTAGTCCATGTTTGTATATCGAAACTTGCACGAATACCGAATACTATGTAAACAGCGGAATGAGCCCTGACATCGCAATGTAGTATATACGTACGCAACGCTGTGCTCTGAAAAGGGAGTATGGTGGTCATCCTTTTGGCAGCCATTAGATACACGCAGTGGGGAATAAATGTAGAGTTACTCGCGGACGGCGTAGTGACCCAGTATTAGTGTCGCATGCAAATAGAGAACGTGTCCTTATAAGAGCACACAGCCATTGCATCCCGCCGAGTTCCCGGTCACAGCAAGACTGGGCTCGCGCTCCTCCGATTGTGCTTTTACACGGATATTTGAAGGCGGAAACACGTTTTCAGAAGGCACTCTCCCACGTGATCGGGCGTGTTGGCCCTAGCGTTATATCAAATGCCACGGGATGTGAACTTTGACATAAACAAGGCATAAACAACTCGCTTCGACAATCCGTCTAAAGGCCATGTTTCCAGATTGGCTGCCGCGAACGGAGCCCGATAAACACTGTGTTGCGATGAAAAACACATAGCTGAGGCAGACGAGAGACCATCTCTATGAACAGCGTATGCCACACCATATTGTTCAGCTTTAGGATTGCGCCGGGCGACGGCGATGAATTCTCTTTGGAGTCCTTGGGTGCAGCCGATGACAGCCACTCAACCGGGTGCGTACCTCACGTCTTGCCATTCCTAAGTGTATAGGCTTTTATTCACCGCGACATGCGTCGCCATGGTATTATGTGCATTTCTCCAACAACAACCTGTGATACTGTCAATGTTTGGGAGAGGTGCGGAGCCGCACGCCCGATTGGCGTAGACTACCCCTCCAACCGTAGCATCAGTGTACGTAAAGAAGTGCCCGAGCAAGTATTGTACCGGGTGATCAATACCTGGTAGCACTGAAGAGGCAAGGATAGGAGGATACCTACGAGGGCGGAGATATCCACACAATGAGCCTTAGTTCAATTGTTGTCGTAGTACATCGATCGTGTACAGTTTTGTTTGCTGAACTCTATTCGTAGCAGGGCGGGAATATTTTTGGAAGTGAAGGTCTACTCAACTGTTCATTCACCCGAAAGGAACGACGCTCATTTTTCGAAACCCCTAAGAATGAAGTACGCTGCCCGAACGCGAGAAAAAGCTTTTTGTGTTCATTGAACAACACAATGTGGGCCTAATCAAATTTCCCCCTCCTCCCTTCTGGTTTCATGTCGCACGCCATGCCCCACCATCAGCCCTAGTTGACACGCCCTTCAGGACAACGGGTGGGAGTGGCTGGCTGTGCGTATGGTGAGAAGACGCCTAGCTAACGGCTGCTATTCGAACGGTTTTATTTGCCGGAAAACAATCGGGGTCAATACACTAAGAACAGCTATCGCTGGTCACGCAAGGGAGATCTTGTCACCAGTCGAGTACTACATTGATCAAACCCAGGGCACTGTGAAGATTCTCGTCGTATTTGAAAATAAAACGAACTAAGACACGAGAACGGTCAATATGCACGACAACAGAACTTTTCACGGACAAACAATGCCCAGCGGAAAGAAGAGCGGATCCCCAAACGTCTATCCTGACACCGACCGAGCGACTAATTGAAGGCTTCATCTCCACGACTGGGAGGACAACAGCAACGGTTGGCGGAGCATCAACACGGTGGGTAAACTGGTGAGGGTTGGGCTTTTGCGTGAAAAGATGCGAAATATTTATGGTGAACCGGGAGCCCTACATGCAGGAGTTCCTCACAAAAATGCCAGTTTGCCTTAGAGTACATGCAAAAACTGTCGGCTCGAGTACTGACGACTTTGAAATGGTACACGTAAACCAAACTCGAGATGTTGGCGATGCTCGAGGTGTTATCGACAATATTGAGGTAAGACGCGATACATACGTCTATGGCAGGCCACGGTAACCGGTAAGTGCGCTACACATGTTTCAGACGTAAGCGTACGATGTTCGGTGATGCGCATATAGGAAACGTGGAGGGTGGTGGTAAACCGTGTTGACAAATGACCCAAAATTTACGCGGGGGTTGAGACGACCCTGCAGCCATGGGTCGTGTATGCGTTCAGTGACATCTGGGCGAGATATACACGACGGCGTATGGCCTGCAAAAATATCAAAAAGTTCACCTCAACAAGTTCAGAAAAACAAAACACGCAGAACGTTGTAGAGTCAGTTGAAGAGGGGGGTGCCATTGCGGTCTCCGGAAGTTGTCCCTAACACTTTGCCACGTCACTGGTTGGTCCGGTGCTTAGTGCACGACTCGACTTGTGTTTGGGAAGCCATGGGCGAAATACTCTTCTTCGGATCCACTGAGGGTATATTGAAACAAGTCCAATAGCAGCATTTTTTGTTGTTGTGGGACTCGAAGAAGGCTGTACAACGTCACTGAAACCGCTCTCCCATGCGTAGCATAAACGAATTCCTCGTTGCGCTGTCGTGCCCATCTGTCCAAACGCGGAAAACGCGGGCATATCAAAACCAGGAGCATGCATACATTATTCTCGACCGGCTTGTTCACTTTTGATTTTTCGTTTTCACCGTGCTCAGCAGCAGAGACGACGCTCGGCAAAAATGCGGCATCGTTGACCTAGTCCTTGAATTGAACCACACCACCCTCGTACCCGCCTCTTGCTCGCCTCGCCCGCGATCACTATCATTTTCCCTGCCAACTGAGTATACCTCTCTGCTCAGGTGAAGCTCATGGTGGAGCGTAAAGCCAGCGCAACCCGCCATGGCAATGGGAAAACAAACTGCTGGACTACCCCCCCCTGTCTGCTAAGCTGTAGCTGAAATATACACATTTTAAGGGCAGTAGCTGTAGTAGGAGTTTCCTATATTTCTGTCGATCTGGCGGTGCACACACTGTGAATATGCGTATGTCGGATCGACGGCAAATTGACAAGCTCGTCCTGGTGTTACTGTGTTCTTAGGCGAATGAATGGTAAAACATATGTTTGTCTGATGAAACGTCCGCTCCTTCTTCTGAATGCGCCCCAGCAGTGTAAGGACTTGATGCGCCCTGACTTCCCACTGACAAGTAAGTGGGACATGCATGCGTAAATGTGAGAGTTAACGGCCTCTGTGTACATCGCCATACGTTGTTCGTCCAATATATTTTCCTGGCGGGGGCTTTGGAGGATCTACTCGGGTTATTCTATTCCATCTGCATATTCCCTTGCTTCGTCGTCTGTTTTTTTTTTTTATTGTCAGTTGTAGCTGCTCTGGGCGCATCGTGATAATCTGGGCTGTATTTGACGTATCGAACCTTAGGGTTAGCACAGCACCGATAGTGAAACAAAATGCATCTACAATCGCATCACTATCAATATCGTCGATGGAAATCTGACGGTGTACACACCTGCGAACCACGTGCCTACAACGCAGCAATACACTTGCGAGGGTCATGTTTCGATGATAGTGACATCTTGCCGCCCGTGTCGAAAGAACGTTTGGTGGTGGTAGATACGGTTTGGGCTTGTGGGCATCCAGGCAATGTATGCACAGCACCTCAAAGCTTGCAACGGATGCAGTTTCTCCGACGAAAAAAATAACGACGTCCCCAGTCACGCCGGTGGCACAAACAGAGGAAGCAAACGTCCCTACAAAGTGAAACTGCTGACCGAGAACATCTGAATAACCCTTTCAGGAATGCAAACCTAAATATCAACAGTACGGGTATCACGTGTGTTTTGGGTTCTCGTGTGCCACGATGAGTATATTGGATATAATCAACTTCGGGGAAAGCACAGCGTGATCATCTCACACGTACCAGGTATCAATCATTCTTTGCAGCGTTCAGTTTGTTCGCTCATATATGCGTTTTCACACATTTTGCGCCGAACCTACAACGACATTGATTGAAAGTTTGGTCTCATCAACGTGCTTACTATGCGTCGACAGTATGTTGTCGCCATAATCATGATGGACAGTTAATGCACGTGGGCGTCTCAGTGCTTTTATACGTTGACATATAAAATGAATCACGATGCGTCGACGGTACGCTGCCGCCAGAATCGAAATGGACAGGTAATAATGCTGGCGGGCCTTCGACCTTGTATACGTCAACACATAAAACAAATCACGACATGTATATAAACGGGAAGACAAGTTCTGGAGAATTGCCGCGTTAATGACGAGTGTGGCTTCGCCAAGGTCACCCGGGCATGTACAACCCTATGAAGTAGAAAAAATACTTGCGGAGAAAAGAGTTTTCAGTACATGCTATGAAATAAATGTCGTTCAATCGAGGCCGTGAGGTCACCAGCCACGTTACCCCCGAAGCTGGGGCATCAGGGCTCTCGCGTCCCTCGTCCGAACGGCGAAAGGTCTAACGACGTTGACACGGTGGAGGGGTGTGCAGTGGTTAGGGTCCGATATCGCGCGAAACCACACTTACTTCTCAAAACATACCCACCGTGGTATTCGTCCTTGCGGATCGGGGAGGACGAGCAACTGTAGTCGCGGCTTTGATATCGGTGCGGCTTGTCACACGTGGTTTTCGCTGGGTGGGTATTCAGGTTTAGAAGTGAGAACCGGTACTCTGGCATTCATTACAGCCTCAAAGGAATTCACCCACCCTGGGTGATCTTGTTAGCCTTGGTTTTACATGTCTGGTACGCCGGGGAAGAGTTCGTTTTGTTGTGGGCGGTGACTAGCCTGTGTTTTGATTGTGTTTGCAACCCCCCTTCCGTCATGTAGATCTTAGTTACTACTGCAATTAATAGTCGCCTTTACAGTAGTACTGTATTAAAGCACGCTCATCATGTACGGGGGGGGGGGTGTAACTTCATGGCACTGCTGTACGTTTTCCTTCGCGCAATGTTTACATTGGTTGCTGCTTTGAGTGAAACTATTCTCGCTTTTGGCCTTTTGGTGCTTAACTTACTGGAGCATCGAAACGTTTGCATGGTTATTGACAGAAAGACAGTTGGGATAAAGTGATTAGAGTTCCGCATTTATTTGAGCCTGATCTAAGGCTTAGTATTTTCGATGAGTTTGGTGTTTTCACAGCTGGGAGGCCGTTGTTTGGCTTTGGGACGGGTTGGAAACGAAAATGTATTTCGGGTGATGGTACTACGGCGTGAAGTGTCGCAATGGGATAATCTTGGTTGGATATTTGTGGACCTACAGTAATACGTCATTCTCACTAGAACCATGGCAGTGTGCTGCTGATAGGAAGGCTATCGGTAAAGACCGTTCATCATAGTCCCGCCAATATCTGGTGCGTGTGACTGGTCGGGTCGGTGAGATTTGTGTATCTTCTATTCAACTTCGAATATCGTTTCGGGAGGTATATCGGACGGAATGGGGTGCGTAGTCGCGCATGGATGACACCCTTTGAAAGCAAGTTTCAGGTCTATAGGCAATGGACAGGTTCTTACTTGCTTAAGATAGGTATCGAATGGATTTTTTCCAAGTATATTGTCGCCGAGAATTCTGGATCGATTGGCACTTTCACTGGTCGTCAGGTTTACCCATAACCTAACGTACCTATCCATCTCAACACATCGGCCAAATAAAAAGGCATCGACCAACTAAACTACCCACTTATCCGAAGAACAATGGGATTCTGTAAAACAAACTACGTGCACTGTGGTCAAATAAATATCTATCGATCGCTGCGGTTCTAAAAATACTGGTAACCCTGGTATCGATGAACAGTTTAACATATCCATTCTCGGAAAAAGGAAATCATGGTACCCATTGCTCTGGAACTATCGGTCACACCAATAGGCTCGATTGACAATAACACCCTCTCACTCCAGGGGGCAATAATAGGTATCGATAAGCAATACCCCAACTTAGTAACAGACCGGAGAGCATAATCGATAGGTCATATTGTCCAATATGCAGTGCATTGTGACGTTGTCTCTTCAAGAGGTTCGCGGGCAAGACACCTCCGGTTCGCGTTTAGTAGTCCACGCGGCGTGCCCGTTCAAATTGGTGCAGTATCCACGTACCCAGCGCTATCTGTCGTCGTTACAACTGAAAAGCTTGAAGTGGATCGTGTTCCCAACAAGGTGGTGTGAGACTCGTATTGTTCGATACCGACATTTCAATATGATATATATATGGTCTGGCGAGTGTGGCGATCGAACCACACACATAACACACATAATATATATATGGGTTCGCCCACGTGTTCATCGATACGATGTTGCTTGGTACCAGGTACCACTCTTCCAGGCTTGCAAAGGTATTGATAGATAATAGATATGTACTCGTGTATTGACGAACTATATGGGTATCGACCGACAGGTGTTTCCATCCTTACCCTACAAATATCAATCAGCCTGTTGAACCCAAACATATTTGACTGAATCTGTTGGCGAAATGAATACCGGGTAGACATCAAGCCAATTAATAGTGTACCAGGTATCTATTTGTCTGAACCTTTTCGCCAAGTAGATCAATCAGTTTTTCGAAAATATCGCATCTATCTCCATCCCAAAAACAACCGCCTAGGTACCTTTTGTCTTGACTCTGTCGAGTGGTCGAAGAAGTAGACATTGATAAAAAAATATCACAACCATTCTAATGGTCATTCTTATCGCAGTATTTGTTTCCTAATTTTTCGACATTTATTTGTTTCGCGCAATTTTTCAAAATTCCATTTCCCTTTTTTTTCAAAATATTGAAATGTTAACGAACTTGATATCTTTGGTTCTGGAGAATTTCACGAATAGTTACAAAACGCCTCCGAATATTGATACGTATCTCCAATTATTTCCCAACCTTGGAAATTATGGAAAAAACGCTCTCCAATAAGAATGAACCTAAGAAAATTAGTCCATACATAGCACACAATTATCAAAAAATAATCAGTAAATACATAGGTGTACTTCTTTGAGCATTGTCTTAATTGAAAAAGTAGCGATAGACCGTTTCACATTCTTCTCCTTCCTGAGAGCGATAGTGTATGTACCTATAATATTGCTCTGAACTTATTGCTAAAAAAAATGGATATCGATCTACATATCCTTGCACTTACATACCGATAGAACAACAGCCTGTTACGTACGTTGCTCTGAGTATATTGATCCCATATCTGGAGTAATCGACAGACGACTTTTTTTCAGGTATACCAGGTATCGATTAGCAATACCCCAACCTATTGACAAACCGACAGGCACTCAATAGGTTATAGCTCAGAGGTTGCGATACGGACGACCTTCTTTCAAGATACTACGGTACACGTACGGTGCATAGGATCAGTCTCGCCCTCCTCCGCACTCTTGAAGACTTGACCTACGCTTGAACAACTAAATTGTTTCTTTCTCTTCTACCGCCTCGTGGCTTCATATATATATATCATGAGCTTTGCCAGCAGGTAGGTATTGGTGAACGAGGCGACGTGCCTCGGTGGCACCTTCGCCTGTGGATGATGTAAAGAAAATACCTCGTCGTCATGACCGGACTTGACGGTGAATGTGTTTCATCACGGCGTGTCGTGACACGACGTAAATTCTGAAGCGGCGGAGGAGACGGTACCATTTATTTGGTGCAATACAACCTCGTAGGTTTAAGGTTTTCTACAAATGTTTGGATTCGGAGGAAATATCAGGTAATTGCCATTTGAGTCTATATATATCCCATTCACGAGGTTCCCCACCGGGAAGTGCATAGATAGGGGAATGGGGCAAGAACGAAATAATACCCTAATGAAATACCTGCACACCTGTTTAGACCTAACTGTATCCCACCCATCATTATTTGAATGTTAAGAACACACACATAGTCATAAGGACAGAACTGCTGTTGTTGTGCAAACTCAGCTACAGAACCGTTGTAGTGCCATGATTTAGGAGATACAAGAGGAGGGTACCGGTAGCACGGGTACTAGTCCTACGAATACCCGGTACAGTATAGCCCCGCCAATAAGAAAGTGCCCAAGAAAGTAGATTGCTCACTTCCCCCTCCGTGAGGTGCCTAGGGGAGGGGCGCAAGAACGAAATGAAGGAAATTATTGTAGAGATCGGGAACCGATATGATAATAATTTGCAGCTTGTTGCCATAGGGAGAACTAGGCGTTATGGTTCATATTTTCTGGCTGAGTACGTATTGGTAGTACGTATGTCACCTTGTCTGCAGCAGCTTCTGTTTGGTTGATCGCGCTTGTGGGGCTACCAAGTGGATTCCGCACGGAACGGTGCTGGCAGACTGGTAGAACACGCGAACAGACGGGGCTGTTGCTTGCAGCTGGACAGCGGTTCCTCGCTGTACAAGGTAATTCGCGAATTCTGATATTCCGCTAGGCGGCGAATATTCCAAAAGCAACTTCGGAAGTGGAAAGGAGATGGAGCGTGTCATACGTGCCACAGGAAGCGAGCGCGGAAGTGTGGGCATCGTGCATCGCATCGACCGGTAGGCTATGATGTGCAGAGACGGCTAGTGATCAGTATCATGACCCCCTACCCTTACGGGCCGAGGGCGTGTGCGTTTTGAAGTGGTTTGTTCGAGTCGTATTTCATGTGAAAAACAGATGGTTGATAAACGAACAGCGGGGGAATTGCAACGATTGAAGCTCCTGCTTGAGCCTGTCCAAATGAAAATTTTGCGACAACGAGATCACCGGACCATCTTATGCGGAGGCAGATATACTACCCTTACTAGTATGACACTCGAGGGAAAAATGTACTGCGATACTCGGAGGCAGAGATATTACGATACTCGCAATTGAGAGAGGGGTCGCGTACGGTGATAGACTGGGCAGCCTGGGCGTGGATACACCACGAATATTTATGGCACAACGAATATTGTTATTGTATCACTTGATGCAGTTCAACAGGTTTTCGGAATGAAAAAGAGGCTGATGTTCATATCGTGCCTGGTATGTATCGGCCACAAAGTCCTGCAACAGAAAAATCGTTGAATCGATGTTGGTGAAACGTGAGCGACACTATCGCAATTCGATCACACGATAGGTTGGTGCGTCAACTGAATATTCTTGCTGTGGTATATTTACCCATCGCGTATGTACACGATGGGGCGCAGACTAGTCAACATATTCTGTAGACCACAAAAATCGCTTGACATTGCTGCTGTAAGTTGAATATTCAGATCATACCTTTTTGGCTGTAAGGTGAATCATGATTTCATACCTATTCCGCAATTGGGTTCATACGTTGCGACAAGGCGACGCTACACTTTTCTGGTGTAAAAAGTGAAATCGCGATATCATACATACATACGGTAATCGGGCTATACGTTGCGGCAAGTCGATGCCAAATTCGCACGTTTGAGTTATCGCTCAAGCAGAAGTGGTGGAGATTTCTGGCGGTCCTCATCGCGACTGGCGGGGGGGCACAGACTAAATTCAGATTGACGCGGACATCCAAGATATATATGAGGAAGTGGAATAATGAACGAGTGATTGCCCACGCGGATTGCGGGGTGATAGATCATCTTCATTGATAAATGATCGACTGCAGGGGACCTCTTCCGCTTCACGGTGGGGATCAGATATAATTCAGAGTGGCGTGTACATTCACGATATAATATTCTGGCATAGTGAATGAGTAATTCCCCAAGCGGACTACTGGGCGAGAGATAGTCTTCACAGCCAAGTATACATTATTATGGCACGCCGAACGAGTGGTTTCCCACGCGCATTGTTGGGCGAGAAAGAATCCTCACAGCAAAACGCTCGAGAGATCTTGAGCGTGGCAAATTATATACAATCAACCGCAAGGAAGGGCATAAATTGTGTCGTATTGGGTGGGAGCGTGTTGCATACCAGGTAATCCACAGGTTGCGGCAGGACAACAAAAACTCACAGCCCAAAATAAATGCGGCTGGATAGAGTGCACTGCTGGATATTCTTGCTGGTTACCTCTCGTGCGTTCACGATGGGGCGCAGAATATATATTTTTGAATATTATATATTCTTTGTCTGCAGAACAGCTGTACGTGTAAGTTCAATTTAACAGGTGTGCAGCATCATTGGATAGTCTTGCTGCTACCTCTCGAACAAAGCGATGGGGCGCAGAATAAAAAGACGTTTATATGGCCTTAACTCAACGGCATTATAAAGGCTTATTTCTGGATATGAAATCAATCAATCAATCAATCAGTGAAATTTCTGTCTGTAAATCAGCGGAGCAGGTACATGCATAGATTTACGTGAGCTTGACGTTGTGGCAAAACGACGACGAGATACAGCGGTACGTTTGCAAGTTCAAGTGATGGTTGACCTACAGCTCGTGAACAAGGCGGTCCTGACCGTCGGGCAATTGAACAGTCGGGCATCTCCCCGACGAATGAGGTATGGGTGTGTGCCAACGTTGGCAGAATAAGCGAAAATATATTTTTTTGCTTATACGGTCCAGGCGACCCAACTCCTGGTTCCCCGGGCGAAGTTGTGGCCCACTGCGAAGGTACGGCCGTCTTGTACAATGTGCACCCACTATGAATTCTGGCTTGGCATCACGTTTGTGGGTTCAAATTTGTTTCTTCAAGAGGTTATACTTCGACTCAAGTACACGGTGCGGCCCGAGACGACCACGATGAGCGGCAAGTCGGGTGGTTCAAGCAGCAGGTCGAGTGGTACAAGTAGCAACGCGGGCAAACGTTCAGTCCTTCAGGCCGATCACACCGTGCACCGCGAGGTAGTTGACGAGCGACTTGATGCGATCGAGGCCAACGCGCCAGGGAACGGGGGGCGGCTCGAACATACTGAGGACAGTATGAACGAGAATGGAGGGAGGCTCGAAAATATCGAGGACATGATAGGGGACCTTTAGAATGTACCAGGTACGCGATGACATCCAAGCGGTAAACAGGGACAATACAACGGTTCGGCTTCCGCTCGCGGCAGAATATCAGATGAGTAATAGCTGAAAGAAAGGGATCACGGGTTGGAATAACCCGGACTTTCGGGCGTTTTGGCTCGTTTGCGGTGAAACGCCAAAGGGGTGTGACTTGTCGACGGTCCAATTGCACTAGGGATTTCAAATCACCGCTGTAGCATCCTTTGCGCGGTTGTGGAACAACTCAATACTGTAGCAGGGCTGGATATCACAGCATTCATGCCGCGTGGGGCGGAACCGGGTACCGCCAGCACAATGGGCATCGAGGAGAAGGTCGCCATTCTGGCGAAGGGTTTGCTTGTCGTCATTGGGCGGGGCATTACGTTGCTGGCACGAACGGCACGGGTGGAGAAGCTACCCGCCGCATTCCAGGACACCGTCGACATGGTTACATCACACGGCGAAGCTAACCACCAAGCGATTGAGATGTCCACCCAAAAGGCGAGAGTAGCCCTATTTATCAACAAAGGCATCGAGGATTGTTCGATAGCGGTGCATGACGCTGCTCTCTCCGCGAAGTCCATCTGGCACGAGCCGCCGGTTATAGACGAATTGCAGGGTGTGGTGCTGCCTACCTGGTCGAAGGTTGGCGCCTAATAGGCGCCGCTGGGCTGGCGCAAGTTGACATTCACAATGACCCGATCGCTCCTCGCGAGAATGGAGGACGCAGGATGAAACGTGCGCGCAGGGACGACGACTTCGCTCAGCTGCCGGGCTTCGGTTGGGCCTCTCAGGGGGGAAGTCGGTTCAAAAACAAAGGAAGTTCGTGTTAATTCCGTCACGACCCGGACGTCAAATTCCGGGTCGAAAAGCGACGGGGTGGAGGAGCCGGTGGGGCTGCACACAAAAAGGCTGAGTCCGGTGTTGGCACGGTATCCATCGCTTTCCCGTCGGGCGACGGAGACGGGAGCGGCAAGGGTGGAGGCTCGGCAAAATGGTCCAAGGATGACAACATATGAGGGTGCGGGGTCCGTCAGTAGGCGGAGCCAACCTCCGGAACAGAACGAGCTCGAGTTTCAGCTTATAACGCACAGCATGCTCGGCCGGGGTTTGGCGTCGGTTTCTCAACCAGGTGGGTCGAGAGTTTGCATCGGTGTTTCACGGTATTGTGGGAGTTGTCAGACTCTGAGATTGAGAGTGAGCCCAAACTAAAGGTGTTAGATCGCATGGCGGTTCAGTCGATGGTGTTCATTGAGGCTCGTGGTTGGGCGTTTGAGGACATGCAGTAGTTTGAGTTTCAGTTACGATTCCCTAGCGTTTCTGAGGCTCAACTGCGGAGTTCGTTTAGACTCGCAATTTGTTTTCCCCAAGGTTGACCAGTTGGGTAGCATCACAATCCATGGGGCACCCGTGCATGCCAACGGGTCCGGCCATGCCGACATCACTGCCGCTCTCAAGTACAACAACCACAGCAGCGTAGTTCCGTGTACTGACGACATTAATACAAAGGTTGACGAGGGCGTACGGTTCGGGCGTTTTTTTGTCTTCCCCCTTCGATTGGTCAAGGGAACGAAGGGGCTGAGGCTGTCGCCGTTAGTGGACGTAGTGGCACCCACGCCCAAAACTCGTGTAATACGTGATCTTACCTTCGCGAGTTCTCTATCGAGTGCGGGGGTTCATTTCTCAATTGCGCCCGCCTGTCAGTTGGGTCATGTGCTGCGAAAGGTAGCATGGCGCATTTTGGTATTTTCGGCGGTGACATGGCGTCGGTGCACGCATAGCCCTCAGTAAAATGGAAGCCAAAGATGCATATAGACAGGTGGTGGTGGGGTGGGAGCGGTCACCGACGTTTGGATACGTATTTCGCAAAAGGGTCGTAGTAGACAGGCGATTGCAGTTTGGGTGGCGCAAGAGCCCGGGGTTTTGGTGTTTTATAGCGTCCGCGCTAAAACGTTTACACGTTAACACTTCGTATGAAAATGCTGTCGCGACGGAATCGGGCAGTAATGCTATCGCGCACGTAGAAGTAACGCGATCAACAGCAGCAACAGAACGGCCCGACTCACCAGCGTGTGGTTGTAGCGTTCCCTCCAGTACAGGTGGTGGTATAGATGGCAATCGTTTGGTGCGGTACTACGTCGACGATGGCCTAATGGTTGAAGTCCAATGGTTTGATTCGGGAATTCGTTATTTAACGGCGTCGCCTTCGCTAGCGTCTGACCGTTTTCGCTGGTTTGGCAAGCGGTCGTCAAGGAACACCCTTTTGCTGTCGGCTCAAAGAAGTCTCGTTGTGGGACACACGGCTGGAGGTACTAGGTTGGGAGACAAATACGGTAGCCATAACGATATCACTGCTGTCCGCGAAATTAGCCAAAATTCGCGAAATACTGTGTAAGTGGCCGGCCGACCGATTATTTGCTTCGGAAAAGGAGGTTTGGTCGTTGGTGGGGAAGGTGTTGCGTGTTTGTGAGGTGGCAAGGGCCGGAAACAAAAGTCATACATCGCATGTCAGTAAAACCTTCCTCCAACTAAGTGATTTCGATGAGGACGTGCAAAAACGATTACGCAAGGAAGTGGAAGCTAGGGATGACCTGTCCTGAAATGTTTCGGGACTGTTTGGCATGGTTATGACTGCGTGGGCGTTCATAGTTCTAAGAGCTAACACACCACAACACGCGCGAGAAACCGTCTTGATGCGAGTAGACAATATGCCAGCTGTTTTTGGGTTAATCATTGTCGTGGGCGAAACAAAACGCATTCTGGCACGTTCACGCGGATATTGGGGTGCTTAGAGACAGGTAACGGACGGTGTTTTCAACCCAAGCATATCAAAGGGGTGGCTCAAACCCTGGCTGACGGAATATCTCGGTGGTACCGTTCATCCATTCCATCCACCCTTCATGATTTCCGGCCCGACGTTTTTGGCAGGGGCAGAACTTTGGGCAAGGAGGTGGAGATATTTGTACACGACGTTTTGACCACCAGTACCTCCATCAATCAGGTGCGGGATCGTCTGAGACAACTTACTTGTCAAGTTCCGGTCTTGGTACGCTTTTCGCCTGTTAATCGCACAGGACCGGTATCTGCGGACGTGTGAGTTGGAGGAAGTCCAAGTGTAGGCTTAGATTAATTTCGCAGATTGTAGCAGTGCGTCGCAGGGTGTTCAACCGGGAACCGTTTCAAGCAAGCTAGCTGCGATTCAATACATTCATCGGGTATGCGTTGGTATCGAGTTGTCGATCCGATCGCCGTTGATTAAGAGTGTACTGCGAGGTATCTCGCGACCGCATACACTGGCGGGAACACGCCCACCGGTTCGGCTCCCTATAGCGTGGGATATGTTGCTCACGGAGCGGGATCTAATACCGTGCTGGCATTCTGGGGGCAGAGTTCTTTGGTAATGCTTGGGCATGAGCTACTTCTTCGTCGCTAGGTCAGATGAGGTATTTGCTAATAATAGGTGTGGCGCTCCCAGCACAATGTCCCACTCCACGTGAAGTTGCGTTCATTTCTGGCAACCCGGAATTAATTAAGGCGTCTTGAATGGAGTGATGCCAATCGTGTCGAGCTGCGATTCCGTGGTTATAAAGGCGACCAGGCACAAGTGGGTAGCGCGGTTGTACGTACACGGAGTCAGGTTTGGGGACCGTGTTCAGGGCTTGGTGAGGGTAGCGGAGCCCTTGCTCATATGGTGGCACTACTGTCATGCCATGCAGCGCTACCTGAACACGCGCGAATTTCCTCACACCGTTCCCGAGGGGAAGTAGGAGGGTTGGAGGTATGGTCAGGCGCGGAGAGCTCTGAGAGAGGTAGTTGAAAGGTCGGGGCGTAAACACAAAGCATACGCCCTCCACTCGCTTACAATAGGAAGCGCCTCGACGCTCGCAGCTAGCTGGAGGTGACGTCTCGGAACGAGTCATACAGCGAGAAGGAAGGTGGAAACCCGACGCAAAGAAGGAGTACCCGTAATATTGGAGATGATGCGGGGCAAGCGTCTCGTAAACTAACGACTGGCAAGGATTTGCAAAGACAGCCAGGCCAAGATACTGCTGTATAGGGTAAATTGTAGAAGTCTCAGAGTAGTAGCCTCGGTTGTTGGGGGAGTACAATGGAGTTGGACTATTGGGTGTCTCAGTCATCCGAGGATTCGTACAGTATAACTCAGGCAGTGAAGGGGGGGAGGTGCGTTTATGAGCGAAGACATGTAGGCGTGACACAGAGTTGGAGAACACGGTAGACATGTCAGCCGCCGCTCTCCCTCCCAAGCCACACAAAATGATTATAGACAACGCAATATGAAACATACACACAACAAAGGGAAATGTTACAATTGATAGAGATCGGGACCGGGAACCGATATGATAATAACCTGCGGTTTGTTGCCATAGAGAGAATTAGGCGTTACGTTCAAATTCTTTGGCTGAGTACGTATTGGTAGTACGTACGTCACCTTGACTGCAGCAGCTGCAGTTTGGTTGATCGCGCTGTGGGATTCCCAAGTGGATACCGCACGGAACGGTGCTGGCAGACAGGTAGGACACGCGAACAGACAGGGCTGTAGCTTGCAGCTGGACAGCGATTGCTCGCTGGACCAGGTAGTTCGTGAATTCTCCTGCCCATCCACCCTTTTTCTTTCGATGGTGAGGCGATGGCAATACTTGGGTTCATTCTTAGAGGAGAGCATTTCTTCCATAATTTTCAAAGTGAGGAAATACTTGGAGATATGTATCAAGGCACGGAGGCGTTCTGTCACTATTATTCGTGAAATTCTCCAGAGCCCAAAGTATCAAGTTCGTTCACCTTCCAGTATTTTGAAAAAAAAACCAGGAAACCATAGAAGATTGGGAATTGCGCGAAAAAAATGTCGAAAATTTGGCGAAAAAAGCTCTCCGATAAGAATAACCCTAACGAGGATTTATGTAGGTATTATTCTCGGTAGTTACCGTACAATCGAGTGTATATTTACCTTACTTTCTGTATTTTTTTTCAGTTGCATGCGGGGGTTTATCACATGGTATATGATTTTCTTGGGAGGGAGTACAATGGTGCTGGGCCATTCGGTGTCGTAGTCATCCGAGAAATCGTAGAGTAGAACCCAGGCAGTGAAGGGAGGGGGATGCGTTCATGAGCGAAGACATGTGGGCATGACACATAATTGGAGAATGCGGTAGACATGTCAGCCAGCTGCTCTCCCTCCCAAGCCACAGAAAATGATGATAAACAACGCAATTCGAACGATATATACACCAAAACTCGTACCAGGTATGACATACGTGCACTGCTGTTTATAACTACTCTAACTGCATCCCACCGATCAATATTATAATGTGAAGAACACACACACATACTCATAAAAGGACCTAACTGCTGTTGTTGTGGTAATACAACAGTATTAATAGAGAAAAGAGCTATGTCAATGGAAACGCGAAATTCAGTAGCTTTTTTAAAAAACATATTGCTTTCAAAGAACAACCAGCCGAAAATTTGCTCGTACCGCCGCGGTGGGAAAAAAGAGGAAAAAATATTGCTTTTCTTTTTTTCCCTTCAACGGCTCCAGGCGGCACAACTTCACACCTAGGACCGATCACGATCTAGACCATCTGGATCCTTTTTCACAGATTTGATTGATACGTGAAAGTTGTGCACATGATATAGGTCATACAGATCCCACCCGGCGACACATGTGTGTGCAGATCATGCAGATCACCCAGAGCCCATCCGGCAAACATGCGCAGTTCGGGCAGATCATAAAGATCCCACCTTCAGCAACATGTATGTATGTATGTGCAGATCACGCAGATCTGAAGATCCTACCTGGCGAAACGCTTATGTATCATACAGATCCCATCCACCGAAACGTGTATGTAGGATCTAGATCACACAGATCCCTCCGGGCATATATGATCTAGATCTCGCGGATCATATATGTCCCACCAGGTAAACCTATGTGCAGATCACGCAGATCATGCAGATCCCACCTGGCGGATCATGTATGTATTATCTAGATGATACAGATCTCACCCGGGCAAACGTGTGTGTACGATCTAGATCATACAGATCGCACACGGTCAAATGTGTGTGTAAGATCTAACTCGATCGGTTCACCTCCGGGATCCGCCGGGGAACCCACTTCCGGCCCGCTGCCGACATCATCTGCTGCCCCAGTGCCACTACTATCAGAGCCCGCTCCCGACAGCTTTCATGCCGTACGTGGTTTGTAAGCGACGGCATGCTTGTGCAGCAGTGGCTATGTGGTTGACGGGGGGGATCCTGAGCTGCAAGTCGCCACCACCACCGTGGAGCCAACGCACATAATCACCCGCGAGCAAACATAAACCTGTACATCTTCGTCTACGCGTACAATGTTGCAGATCATGCGGAACATACAGATCCCACCTGGCAAACATGGGTGTGCAGATCACCCAGATACAGATCCCACTTTATGAAACATGCGCACATTACGCAGATATATCTGCAAATCCCACCTGACAAACTATTTATGTATGACCTAGATCATGCAGATCCTACCCACCGGAAAATGTATGTAAGATCCAGATCATGCAGATCCCTCCAAGCATAGATGATCTGGATCTCGCAGATCATCTATATATCACCAATCAATGAAACATGTATGTGCAGATCAGGGAGATCACAAAGATCATGCCCGGGCAAATGTGGGTGTAAGAACTAGATCATATAGCACACAGAAACATGTACATAAGATCTAGATCATACAGATCCGTCCCAGGCAAACAAACGTCTTAATAGGATCTAGATCGTACATATCCTATACAGTAAAGAGGATCAAGATCCCGCAGATCCCTGCAGATCAGCGATCTATCTGCCCCAAAATATCTGGATCCCGGCAGCGGGATCCGATCTATCTGTCCTAGGTGTGCACAAATTGTTTTCTCTACTTGCAACTTGTCAACACGCTGTACTAGTTTTCTCTATTTTTGTGTTCTCTGTACGGAAAGCCCGATAGTGTACGGCAGCAACAGAACAGCAGTAGTAGGGTAAACAGCAGCCAGTGCTTCGTCGTACGATAATTAATTATTGGGCGAACGGAGTAGTAATTAAATGGGATGGTTTTATACCTGCCTCGTGGTATCTGAGATTGTTTTACACGAGGGGGGGGGGGATCGGATCCTCTTCTTGGGTGCGGACAAAGAAAACAAACAAAATGCCTGCAGACTGCAGCAAACCGGACAAGTATAGTTATGTGCCTGGCGCGTTGCGGCCAACATGACAACAGCAGCGAGCAACAACAGGTACTTACAGGTACAAACTTGCGGACTAATGGCCTGTCCGCTGCTGCAAGCATCGCACCACTGATTCACTCTTTATGCTCTGCTGCTGTCTATCTCTGTGTTTAGCAAACAAAACAGAAGAACAGCACACGCCAGCAGCAGCAGCAGTAGACATCAATATGTACCGTCACACACCAAAGATGTCAGGAGACATGTCAATCCAGGCTGTGTGTTCTATACCGAAGCCTACCAACTTGTATACGATAGCAGTATTTTGGTGTCACAGTCGAGGCATGTCAAGGCAAACTAGCTGTCCGTCATGGGCTAAAAATTCTGCCTCCCAAGTGCTCGTACGAAGAGAAAGGTCGGCAAACGTACGAAAAATTGGCAGACATACGTACACATATAACTGTGAGTCTCGGGTAGCTACTCTACCGTCAGGAGTCTTTCCTTGCCATGCAAAATCGTGCATGGACAACAGAGGTTCGTCCGCTATCGTGGAAATTGACTATTGTACTGAATGCGGCCACAGGTCTTCGGAGATCTGATGATAATTGAAGCGGTGAATCACCTGTCTCCATAGACACAACAATTCGATGCGAGTCGACGAGGGAAGAAAAGGCTCAAATTCTCTCGCGATAAAAATGAAGGCACGTACCGTAGCGGGGAGGGGGTAGAAGAGCCTTCTATGTGACCCCGGATCTGAGATACGAGTTGGAAGGAGAGATAAAAGAAGATGGCCAAAGAAGGTTAATAAAAAAAAAAAACCAAGTGATCGCTGATGAGAGCAGTCCTGTGAGATGACTGGTGTCATGCTTCCTATGACACTTCTGCTTGGCCCACCGTGCCGAGCCCCTGGCGTGTCCTACGCGCTACACCCTACACGAAAATAAGATTGCTGCAGACCCAGGTCGAACCTGTGATACACCCATCCCACATTGGCGTCGACGCTTGTCTTGATCGTGCATGGACAAAAGGGGTTCGTCCGTCCGCGGTCGTGGATTTGACCCTTGTACTGAATGTGGCCACAGATCTTCGTAGATCTGATGATAGTTGAGGCGGGGAATTACCTGTCACCATTACCAATTACCTCACCAAGTAATTGCTGATGGCAGCTGTCCTGTGAGATGACTGGTGTCATGCTTCCTATGACACTTCTGCTTGGCCCACTGTGCCGAGCATCATCTATACCTGGCGTGTCCTACACGCTACACCCTACACGAAGAGAAGCTTGGTGCATAGCCAGGTCGAACCTGAGATACACCCATCACCCATAATAACTGCATGAACAGGACTATCTGCTGCCGAAGTTTCGATGGCACCTTCTGCATTTCCTTCACCTCGATAATATACGTTCAGTCCAAGCAAATCTCCCACAGCAGTGTACACACGTTATGCTCAAGAATATCTCCCACCATGTAAATACCTGTTTTGTTTTATCGTACAAGCTGGTTGGAGCGTAGGTGGATTTTTTGGCTCAAGCTTTTTTTTGCCACCGGTACAAGAAACGAGTTATTTAACAACGAAATTCGGTAGGGTTCTTCTTCATGGCCATACCAAAATTAAAAGAGGCACTTGATAATATTACAGAACGTGACTACTATTAGTACTCCAATCCCGTTTCGAGGGCGACCTAACTATCTAAATGTTGGAGTGGTTTCACCCTCAATCGGGACAGCCGCCCTACTCGAGGCATATTGTAACGCTTTAAAATCGTTTTCCTTTAACTCTGTTTTTTTTTTTCATCGACAAATTTGTTCGAAACACATGGACGAAGATAAGTGAAACAACGAAACAACCAGTTAGTTGTAGAAGTTTTGTAGGGTCATCAAGAACACACACACGTCGTGGTAAAACTAGATTTTCCACATACTTGTCACCTTCTACGAGGTGTAAGAAGTGGTTTCCGTCGAAGTCAAGATTCCATTATGTTTTCCAAGAGCTCCGCATATATATGGTTCGAGTACTTTGACGGGCGTTCTTTCAGCACCCTTGTACGGTTCGCAAAACGAAACCAGTGTCACGAACGTCTCGCCGTTCTTGATCACATCATGATGTAATGTCGAAACGTCTGTCGTTGAGTAATCCAACGTCTTGGCGGGTTGATGGCCTAACCATATAACGCATGGCCCCTCCTGTACACCTCTTCAATATCTATGCGACAGTATACCTCCCGAGGTAATCCGAACATTCCTCATCTTTCTTACAAACTTGAGCTCGTAAGCCAGCAGCAGCAGGGTAACCGATGTACTCCCCTGGTTGGCGCAATCGTGTGCACGTGAATTCTGCTGTGACTTTTAGTGCATTCTTTGTTTTACTGCCCGATGGCGGAGTTGAATAATAGCTGTCGCTAGAACCAGCACATGACATACCAGGTACGTAATATTAAGTTTGGCGGCTTAACGCCGTAACTTTTCGGAACCAATAACTTGGATACCGGTAACTCAGAACATCCAGGCAGTACGATTTTCAACGTTCAGAGGGCCGCCCAATACTGGCCATAGCCACTACTTCGTATATTTATTTATATATATTTTACGGCTATCAATCGGAGAAGGGTTTTGTTTTACTTTCTTGGTGAAACGACAAAGGTGGGTATCATCAATCATCAAAATAATTTAGCGGGACGGTAAGGTCAGGTTTGGTGTTGGGACAGAACGGTGTCCGCAGGTTTCTACCGCGGAAAAAACGGCGTGCGCTGGTTTCAACGGCGGAACGGGATAGTAAAGGCAGACTTTGAAGGTGGGACGGGACAGTAAGGGAAAGCTATCTGGACGACACGGGATAGGCTAAATACGAAGCTAGGCACGATCTCGGCGGGGCAGAACTTTCCAGGTCAACTAAAGTGGGGTGGTCGACAGCACGCAACCGTGGTGCCATTTTCGATTACGGTTTTATTTTCTTGTCGTACCGCAATCGTTAATATGGTCCTTACTAAACCACAGAAAACGTTTCAAAGCTGAGCGGAAAAACTGTTTAGGTATTCCCATTGGCATGCTTTGGCAGAGGTCAAGTGTTTTGTTCCGGGGAAGAACGTTTTTTTTTACCGGAGGAACAGAACAAAGGTCACGTGCGACCGCAGTGTTGGAGAGGGGGTTACTCTGTTAGAGGCATGGCCTAGCCGTGGGCGTTGCTTGGTCAGTGCATCTCTAATCTGGGGTGTAGTTCGTTTGGGACACCTTTCCCTGCAGACGCCGCTGCGCTTTCCTATTTATTTTAAATAAACATTCGACTTCAGCACATTGTCATATTGTCACCGTACCTGTGGGTTTTCTAAAGTTCAATAGAGTTGTACGATTAAAATAATTGGTCTCGAATAGAAATATATTAGAGAGATTTCAATCACCATGTGTCGGGTAGTGTATCCTAACGAGCTCTAGGCAACACACACAATGAGACGGGTATCAGGAAGGGTTTCTCCAAACTATATGGGTACACAAAACGAAAATTGTGTTGTTGGCGAGATCGTTGAGTCGCACCGTGCCTACTTCTTCCGCGTTCTTGGCAATACGAGGATCGAAGTTCGTCCAAGGCTTTGATGTTGAATCACTCATGTGCACGCGTGCTTGACTCGTTGCATCGCCGTGTAAAGGCAGTGGGTATAGGCCGACGACGGACTCGGGCGATGGAGGAAAGAAGCTAATCTCAAGTTCGTTGTTATTCAGGTAAATTACACCACACATAGCGAGCGACGAACCCACGCACAAGGTGGGGGTGGTTTCACTCCAGCATTCTTGGACCCTCTAAAGGCATCCACGTTCTTTTATGCATCCCATCTTTGTGAAAACCTAAACGCTGCCGTACTCTCCGTCGAGAAATTGAAGCTAGGTAAATGGCAAAATCCATATCAACCAGATTTTGGGAATAGCAGTTCAAACATACCCCCCGCAAATTCCTCAGTAAAAAAAAACACCTACCGAATCCACAGGTCAGACAAACCTGAGAAAGCGTCATTCCCATGAGGAAAACGAAACACTACGTGAAAAAAGACAGCATCAGGTCCTCCAAGCCACATACCTGGTAGTATGTATTGAACGACACAAGACCAGTGGCAGATACTTTTTGAGGAAGCGAATACACTCCGGCTACCAAAACTGCACATTAACATGTTACTGCGTCAAGCTTGAATATCTTCCCGGGTTGAAAACTCTGCCTAGACGGTTAAACTGTCATCGTCTGCGTGAGCAGGTGTAATGCTGTGAATTCTCACATTGATTGGCATCCACTTCAGGTGCTCAGCGTGACAACGTACCGGGACATCAGGACTCTTATACCCTCAATCGAACCCCCAACATCCCGATGCCGTATAACCTCCGAATCACTTCGACTCACCGTCAGCGAGCCGTAACGAAAGTACAGCTCACGAACTGCGACATTTTTGGTTTACATCGCACAACCAAACCGCAGTATCATTGAATTGCGGTCAATTGTTCTGAAACCCCGCTTCCGCATAAATAATTCCATCACCAAACCATACACGGTAAAAGTACGGTGCAGTTAAGCGCATTGATCCTGCCTCCCCAATACAACAACCATTATTAAAGTCACCCCCTTCCGTGTTATTTATGTAGTACGTTCCACGATCACCTTCAACAGACACCAGGATAGTCCAGACCATTTAAACTGAAAGCACTGGCAAAATATCTATCACTACGATCCCGGAACGTATATAGCGCTACCATGAACAGTGCCCCCCCTACGCACGACAACCTCAAAGGCACAGACCATAAACCTTAAGCGTATCTGAAATCAATCCTCTCGCGAATCCAGCTCTGCAGACTGGAAGACCCCAATGTAACCCGAGCCACTGCAGTACAACTTCGGTACGTACGTCTGAAATAATACTCCCGCACGTAATTGCCCAAAAAAACAAAATTATATACCGAATACCCCCCGTACTTCGTATGAAAACACATTCCATGACTGAAAAAAACAAGAAAACAAAAAACGAACTTCTGGAGGTATGCATATTATGGTAAAAATATACCAGGTATATATATAGGATTTATATATACCCTCTCATCAGGAAAAAAAGCGTGAATTCGGTCGTATATTCCGTAGATTGTTTTTAGAATATATAATCACATAAGACATGGGAGTGCTGCGGAGGTGGAGGTAGCAACTTAGCTCGAGGATCCCCACCCGGTGAGCTCACACACCTCGCTCCAGACACCGTTATTGCCGATAAGCTAAATGTGCCATCCAATGGGCAACCCTCATTCCCACATATATCACTAAAAACAGTGTGAAACACGTTCGGTGTTCGAACCTCGCTCTGACTTTGGAAGAAATCAATATCACATGATAAATATCTACCGCCTTCTTCGTCGAAAACTCTCTTCCTAAGGCGTTTACAAAATACTTGCGTCCAATCCGGGGAGACGTAGATCCCGCCGCCATCCTCGTGGTCAATCGCACTTACGCAAAAACAAAACGCACACGGCCTGAGACTTCAACCTTGGTGCGATTAGATCCCGAATGAACGATGTTTATGTTTCGTACTACACATTATCATACCTTCTTACTACAACAAAACTCTCCCCCAACGGCAATATTTCTACTCTTTGAGTGGATTGCCCTTGCCACGAAATCGTCATCAAACAACAGTAGAATAATATACTAGACACAAATCCCGGATCGAATTCACTCCTGTTTAAATGATGGCCATAAACCCAGTTAATAATAACGCCAGCACTCCATTTTTTATGTTGTTGACCTCACGTTACACTAACTGCTCATATTTTGAACTCAATACCACCTAACTATATAGGTCCGTACAGCGAGTGTTCGCCGTGATTGTTCTCCGTACTTGACAGAAAACTAGAGGTTGTTTTGTTGTGTAGACTCCGTGATACAGAGACAATAAAAAGCAATGAGTAGCCTGGCACAACCATCACATACATCTCGTCTATCCCAGGCTTAATGCCTTCCTAAACACACCCTTCAAGCTGTTGCTTTCTTCTACCGGCCGAAAAACATTTCCCTGAGGCGGGAAACTTCAAATGGTAGTCACATTAGGCCAGGTGCGACATTTTCCATAACCCGGGGTATTCACCCACATAAATATATGTAGAGATCCACACAAATTGTTCACTACAAATCGGTATGAGAGGTTCGTTCTTCAGCCCACGGGCGTTACTACGGCCATGATAAAATGTACAAAACAACACCAGCAACAACAACAACGGCGACGACGACAGATAGATACTAAGCTTCATGCCCTTCGATAGGAAACGCAACGTTTGGCGTACGTGATTGAAGCTGCAACCCAAGTCCCGCATACTCGGAAACAATCGAAGCATTCGTATTGATTCTACTTATTTTTGTACCATTTCAATATCGATTGTTTAGCGTGCTTCAGCTCTGCGTAATAGAAAGAACAAGTTCCACATCAATCCCAGGTCTCGAATGGCACCATTCTGCCACGTCGACCTTATCCTTGAGAGTTGGCTCTGTATGCAGGGGTATAAGCATTCACCCGCCAACAACGCCCACCAAGAACCCTGATCCTAACCTGACGGTCACAGGTAGCACAGGAAAAAAGTTGCCCAGATACATCTTGTTGTACGTATTTTATATGCCGAGCGCTTTTCACGAAGACATGGAGGGGCTGGAAACTGCGACCCAATCAATAAATGAAAGCCCGCCCCAAAATACTACCTACTCGTACGTACGCGTAGTAGGCGCCAGTATATATACACGCAAACAGGCGCAAGTATGCATATATTATGTGAGTAGATTCGAACTCGCATAATATTGTGTGCGTAAACTGACGTGTACATCCAACATACTGTTCTTTTTCAGCACTATTTTTCTTCCACCTCCACCTCGTAGAAGGTTTTACGTAGGCGGCCTTCCAGAAGGTTGTTCAATTTCTATCTTGCAGCGTGGGGTTCGGGAACTCCACCCTGCTCGTCGATTATCATCCAATGGTGCTTCCTATCGGGGGACTCGCGCTCTCACGCACCAACAGACGAAGCCTTGAAAAAGTCAAATGTTCTACGTACTACACACTTTGTCTGACTGCACCGTTTACAAAGTGGCCTTATATCATACCGTATGATGGCAAGCAGACGCAAAATAAATGAAGCGGTCGTACAGGTATGTACTCTTACACAAAAAATCCAGAGCCTGAGGCATTTTCCCCACCGCTCGCACTCGTCTTTTTATCCGTCGCGTTTCGCAAACTTGAGCGCGCTCCCTCGCACTTGGGGCAACCGAAGACTGAGAAACCAGCCTAAGCAAACAATTACACCAGCAGCAGCCGACATTCGAATACCATGGGCGACCGCCTCCAAAATGGGGACTAGCCTACCGCATGGCACCAGGGCCACCCGCTGATACTGGATACAGTATACATGGGCACATTTATTTCGCAAATATTTCGAGAGAGCCACCTGTTTGGTTGTATCGCATACGTACGTATCAGGCATGAACGATGCACCCAACGGGTAAACCATGGTTGACAGAGAGGAAAAAAGAAAACACAACAAATCAACTGATCAATCATTTTTTTTTTCCTTTGCTCATCTGACAATGAACAATCGCTTGTTGCACGGATACAGCTAGGCACTCAGCATAAAAAGGGGATGCAGAATCCCGCCACCTCGGATGGATGTTGTTATCAAAACTTCCAATCAAGCCGAGGTACCAATCAAAGATGTCGCACGCTTCCCGGGAATTGAAGGATATATACGTGCTTCATTTTGGCTCTCCAACGTTCCACGCACCCCCGTCGACATATATATATCACACGCGTTGCTCCACAATATTATGGAGGATTTCTCTCAGAACCTGAGCGACGAACGAGTACTGGATACTGGCATGCTCACTTCTGACGCTGCTTACATGGTAATGGCAGGCGGACGTAACAGCCCCATGTGACAACTCTTCCTCGCCTAAACGTATAGAAAATATGGGTGCATTGTATGCGTTAGCCACCTCCACCGTGCTGCTAAGAACGGCCATGGTGTGGGCGTCTTCAACATTTGCGACGATGCAGAGGCCACAGATTTGGTGGACGTCGCCGATGTCCGCGCAAAGTTTTTCCAGGTAGCCGTCCTCGGAAACCCCTTCCGCGTAGATCACGCACAGCCAGGAGCACGCCCCGGCTAGCTTGCGTGCGAAGTCTTGAATTGATATTTTTGTAGAAGATCCCTGCGTTGTCATGTTGGGTTGGAGTTAGGGGTGGTGGTCGCGCTCGTGGTGATCGTTGTGGCCGAGGTGGTGTCGGTGGTGGTTGGCGCTGTCGTTGATGCTGTGGTGGCGGTGCCGTTCTCGCGCGTGTTGTACGTGTGGTTATTGGGGTTGGTAGCGATTGTACAGTCAATGCGTATGTCGTTTGGGTTTGTTGAACATGTGGTGATTGATTGCAACTCCGGAGGTCGTCGACCTTGTACCAACGAAAGAGACTTCTGTTCGCTGGTAAAATGTCGGAAGACCCGTCCGTGGGCCTCACTACTACCAACCAACCGCACTCATTCGTGAATATGATATAATACCGGTGGTAGCATTAATGGTATTCACATCTGTCAACCTGTCGAATGATTGAGTTTGCGAATTTTCACGGCCTCGTATTTTTACTCCAGTCCCAAAACGTGGCAAGAGGAAGCAGTAACCGTTTAAGTTCAGTTAATCAAAAGAGAAATTACGGAGTACCCGTCTGCTGAATGCCACGGCACAATCGACGGTTATCCATTTCAAACCGGCATCACCTATTATTTTGGGACGAACTTGAAACTTCTCGAAACGAGTCTGGAATCATATAGGACCGCGATCAAAATGGTGCCACGCTTTTCCCAACTATTATGTCCCTATTATGTCGTAGATTTTTTTGCTTTTAGTACCAGGTATGTCGTTAAAATCGATGTGGGTGTATCTGGAGCTTCAGAGAGAAACAATCAACAATGTCGGAAATGCATGAGTAGTACACACCGTGTAAAACCTGTATCGGCAATGCGAAGCAGACCGTTTTTTTTCTGTGGTATATCATGGGATGCAACTAACCGCATCTCGAAAACTTGCACAATCAACGCGCAGCATGGTTATACTCGTGGGTATAATCAACGTCAGACTCGTACTGGTGAACGCCTTTCCCGAATGATAACCAATCGACTCCTTTCTCTTTTTTTATCCCTTCCAGTACCGATTAATGCTTCATCGTCGACCTGGTACGTCTGCTACAGGTGCCTCTCCCTCTCGCACTCAGAAGATTCGAGCTCACGTTCTGGGAGCGCTCCCCCCGCCCAAATACAACAAACTACGGTAAGAGCCGGACTTATTATATAAAAAGTAGAGATCCGCATGTATTTCGTGTATGCATGTATGTACTGGTCCACTCGCTCGCGTCGATTTGTGCATGCACACACGCTTCGTACGAGGATGCATATATATTTTCGATTTTTGCCCCAGAAAACGTATACTGACTTTGATATTGTGCCAGTTGCCACTACTTTCCAATCAATGTGACTGAGGAGCTCTCGTTCCGGTCGCCTCATCCGCGTTGGAAAGCGTGTCTATCAAAAGAGCCCAATGGCTCAAAACCCGGAGATAGATGCTACCAAGCAGTCTATGGCGGAAAAACTACTATGACAATGCAGTCCATGTTTCAGTGACTGCACTGACTCTCGAGGTGATTCGAACTCACGTGGCCAACCTTGGTACGGATGTTCTGACGAGGTTAGCAGCAGCAGTGGAAATTGACACGCAGTACGCATTTCCTACTAGGGTGGGTATGTATATATATGTGTGAAATCGGCATCTTCAAGTAAATATGTGCTTCCACAGGGTGCATGATAGGGTCCCGCCTTCGAGGCACGCCCCGGGTGTTTTCAGGAACGTGGGGAGGCACGTCCCAAGCGTTTTATTCCCTGCAGGGAATAGGACAGACGAATACACCTGACAGCCCAAATCGTGCGTGAACCGCGCCTTAACCAATCAATGCCTGAGGCGTTCCTCACACTCTGTGACCTCACCAAGGCACATCCTGCCCATATTAGTCTTAGAATCGCTGAACTCATTCAGGACTCCAGTATCGTGCTGGGGACAAACCAGCGAAATTATATGCAAGTATTCCCCGCAACGAGATTGAAATGCCAAGGAGGTTGGCACACGCCTTACAAAAACAAGGAGCGAAAGGTATATGTATTCCCTTGACCCTAACCTGGGGAGTGCGTACTTGATGACGTTTTTTTTGTGACATTGTTGTTGTTTTCAGTAATTCGTTAAATATCGATATAAGAAACGACGAATAGGTCGTCCAGGCACGCTGTTTCAGACAATTATAGACCAGGTATTATATATAGTATGATGTAACTAATATATTTATACGTTCTCTCTGGAGGGAAATGAAAGGACCCGGTTGGTCTTCATATTTTCGTCTCGACGGTTCTTGTGTTTCCGACCAAAGTGGGACTGTATACCGTGCACTCTTAGGAGAATAACACCAAGTATATATTGCCGGTGTTGCAGGGCATGGGCTCCTCGTCGGTGCGTGCGTATCATGGGGGCGGGGGGGGGGGGGTTGGGTGCTCGATAATTTGCATGGCCGTAGGCTTATGACCATAAGCATCCCTGCTATGCCGGGGCGAAGCACGTCGGCTTAAGGTGTGATCTATATGAAATACGACTATAGCAGTACTTGAGCTACCAGTACGCAGTGTCAATTACTGGTTAAGTGAACCGCTGGTACCTACAGCAAAGCCGATCACGCGACTTCCAGGCATGCCTCAAAGGCACATGAGCCCACTGCAGTGTGAGCTTGACAAAAAACAACTTGGAGAAAACAGTCCCTTCCGTTTAATTTCCCGAGTTCCCACCTAACGGCGCTACTTGTCGGTGCCTTTTGATGTCGTACGGAGTTCTTCGCGAAGTAAACGAAAAAAATACATGAGAAGGGCGTTGAGGCGCAGCGTTCCACGATAGGTCATTCAGGCATTATTCAAGGCATGCCTTGAAAGCATGGAGCTAGTGCACAAATTGTTTCTGTATTCATCGTGTTTTGTTTTGGAGGGGGGGGAAGGGGGCGTACTGGTTTGTTGCTTGCCTTAGTCATTTGACCATTCATTGACCACGGATCCTTTTTGAGACAGAGCACCGCTCCTACTCCTAATAGATACACCTCTAACAATTGGGTGCTCATTACGTTGTTTTTATATATTACATAGAAATATTTTGATAATCTTATCCCCTTCCTGTTTTTCCGCCTGCGGCCACCATCTATCTCCTAGGATAGCGATCGTTTGGCCGCTGCTATCTAGTGTACCCAAACTCCGCCGTGTCGCATTCGTCTATTTTTCTCATCTCCTCTTCTCTCATATTATTATCCCGTTCCTCCTGGATTATTTCACATTCTCATACTATGTGAGTTTTACCCTCTATTGCTTTGCCACACGGGCACATCTATTTAATCTGTGCATCCATTTCATCCTCCTTCCGACTACTGGTATATCTCTTTATTCTTTCTGGCAGGCCCTAGTCACCTACACGAAGGCGGAGTTTCAGCGTTTTCGCAAAATCCATTGTGTCCTTCAAATAAATACGGTTTCAACTCCTATTCCTTCCCTCAATCTCCTGTATATCTATCTCTAGGTGTTTTTCTGTTTCGACCTTGTCTCGTATCTTGGGTCGGGGGGGTAGGCCTGCAGAGGAACATAATCGATACCAAACACGACTGTCGTCCGAAAATATATCGCTGCAAAATTTTAATAGGAAAAACAACGTTTGTTTACAATGGTGTTGCAGACGATGGGAAACACTCTTGCAGAAAGTCGGGTCTGCCGAAAACCACGGAGAGCAACAACTAAACTACGAGAGTCACGATCATGCTGAGCAAGGTCGACCCCGGTACTTGATGGGTTGCCCGCGCCTCGGGCCTGGCAGATGAAGCCCCATAGTACTTGTTAGTCCGAGGGCGCCAATACGATCGTGCCGTCGAAAACACACCCAAAATATTGTCAGAACAAATAACAAACTGGAGAGATGTTTTCAGACGATGATTTATGGAACACATGTTTTCATTTGTGTGGGTTCAATGTTTGAATAACACGTTTGTGGAGACCCCACCCCGCCCTTGTCCCGGGGAAGGGAAGGTCAGACTAAGTAATCGCAAAAAAAGGAAAAACGAGGCATACAACACTCGCAAATTGACGTCGAAAAATATTCTATCGGTGACAAAGTTTCGGTTGTTTTTTCCCCCTGACCGGTCTTAGGCGAGGTTGCAAAAATAACACTTCTCCGGGCACCCTCGGTAGGTTCGCAAACTTACGAGACGAATGGACATTTTTACGAGCCCGAACGCGAAGAGATGTATGACCGTACATGTATGTATCTATCTTCCAGAGCAAGGCGAACTTGATATTTTCTTCAGCATACAGCGCATCCCCAGGCTGCACCCTGAACCTTTGCACCTTTCTTTCCAATAAAATGTGTTGTGCGGGGGTGGAGATGTGTGGTCATTCAACTGCTTGACCCTCTCTGACGATGGCATATACATTTCGTAACGTAGTTGCGAGCCTATGCCAACGACCATTTAGCACCCGCAGCCCACCCGCCCAAGGTGGGTATTCCAGCCAAGATGTGTCTGTTTCCGATTGGGTCAATGCCCGGAGCAAACCTCCAGGAGGTCCCAGCCTAGCATGGTAGGCTCAAGTCGTCGTAGGTTGGTCGCCGATAGTAATCTGCGAAACCAGCCTCTTAATTGTTCCTACCTCACGGATACCCCAACATTTTCTTTATTCAAGCGCCGGTAGTAGCCGCCATAGCACCGCCTTCCCGTAGCGGAAGAAGGTTAGCTAACGTGTATACCAGGTGTGGTGCTATACCCGAAGGGAGAACGAGACAACCTCGGTTCCGTCATGCACCACGTACAACGTCGCAGCCATGATAGTATATTCGAAACACCTAGAATGGTCCTTGCGGAGCTATACTTACATCAAATACGAGGACAGCATAGTACGGTAATGAAATGTATAGTGGTCCGTCAAGACGTTACGCAAGTATGCGCCATCTCACAGTAGTACCGGCCTTATGGCGGAAACCGGCAATACTTAGCAATCTGCCATATTGGTGAATCCTTTCTGTGCCAAGCGGTTTCGCAGGCACTATCACGGCAACTTGGGATGCAGCACACTGGGGCCACTACTGGGTGATAAGCACGACATACAATTGCAGGGGAGACAAAGCGAGGCATGGATATTGTTGTTTTTGTTCGCGACATTCCGTGGCATACCATGGCACCACTTCCGGCAAAATTCTTCCACGGCATATTCCGCGGCATTCCAAGCAACCTTCAACGGACCTCCACTGCATACCATGGAACCCAGACCCGAACCCTAGCCCCAACCCAGATGCCTTCAACATTGGGTGCCGTGGCGGTTGCCGTTAACATGCCGCGGGGGTGCCGTGGCGGTTGCCGCCGGGGTGCCAATGGTACCACTCATGGCATGCCACGGCGCCCCCCACGGCGCCATGGATTCCTACGCCAAGACATGGGATGCCGTCCGAATGCCATCGTATACCATGGGTGGTACCATGGCCATGCCACGAAAAAGTAAAATAGAGAGGAAAACCCGGACGAAGCTGCACACGCTATCTGGTTTCAGCATAGTGCCTGTACAGCAGGCCGCGAAGAACAAAAAAATTATACGCTCTCCTCGCGCCCAGCTCTCAACTTGAAATATAGCGGCGGTTTCAACCCATAGGCCGGAGTCTCCAAAGCTGACAATATATGGAAAGCACTTTCGACGTAATCAATAGTCCGGCCGACCCCAGAACTAAGATTAATTTAGCAAGAGACAGTGCTATCAACCATTAACAGAGAGAAAATACTTGTTTTTAGACGCCAGCCAGGGCCGTACATCATAATAGCATACGTATACCTTCGACAGAGACTATAAAGGGCAGGTGGGAACACTCTCAGCTAGATATTTTGGGACAAAAAAGGAAACGGAAACCGCAGGATACCTGTTTCACACAATAATAGAAGTATTACATCGTGCCAGGTACAGTATACGTAATACCACTGCTATATAGATTAGTATGTATGTACAGATAATATATAAAAACAACAAACAAAACTAGCAGCAGCACCGTCCAGCAATGTTCGACTTATTTAGTCACGGCTAGTGATATTTTAGTCACCGCCACCGTAACCGGTTTTTGTTTTTGTAACAGGTTTCGGGGGGCGACGTTTGGGACCGATAACCGGCCATTTCCACACCGATAAATCGGTGATTTCAAAATGACCGACCAGGTATAGTAGGCTCCTTTTTCCAGGTTGGTGATTACGTAGCCTATCCCCTACACTCATATAACGTCGCTGTATGAGAATGCAAACCCCTATTGATCAGCACATGGACAACACGACGAAGAAGGAACGCCATGCCGGGACCCGGAGCGTACGCGGGCCGTGTTGTTTCGTTGCAGTAGTATTGATTCCGGTAATTATCGTATATGCTAATGATTATTATGCATCATTGCGCGATGTACGATACATTGATAGTTGGTGTGTCACGGGAGCCGGCATACTAGTGGCTGGTAGGCAGCTGTTGTTGGTGGCTCATCAGAGCTCGTAGGTCCTCAATCATGCGGTCAAATAAATACGTATGAGTCGAAGAACCAACAAGAGCAGTGCGCGATCTCCTATGTCTTGTTCTCTCTTTCGTGCCGGGTTAACATCGACGATCATCTATTTCATTTCTCTTCCTCGGAGAAGAACTGAACCTCGAGCATTCATCTTCTGGGTGTTGAGTGTTGAGTGGTTTGGTCGGAGCACTCGTCCATTTTTGAAGTGGGAACAACAAACAGGCTTCGCTTGCCGTCCTGATACATGCATTTGTTCGTCATGGATGCTCCGCCAGCTCGCCTGCTAGCTGTACGCCAAGTACCAATGGCTCACGCGGAATGGCGGAACAGCATACAATACCGTCTTCATACTTGATTTTTGTTGCGCGCTTTGCAATGCTTGTAATTCCGTTTCATGGTAATGTGCGGATGTGCCGGCCGACGAAAACTACCTTGTTTTCCCAAAGGGAGGTGCGAAAATGTCGCAAAAAATCCATATATATGAAATATCCGCCCTAATAACCGACTGAGAATATGTCTGTTTCGGTTTCAGAGGTTTACGTCAAATAGATAATAACCATAAGCAATGGCACAACAAGATACGTGTATATATTTTCGGTTTTCACATGTGATTTGTGGTGTGCGCCTCGCAATGCTTGCACCTTCGTTTCATGGCAATGATGTGCCGATGTGCCGGCCGACGAAAATTATGTTTTTTTTCCATCAGGGTGCGAACATAGCTAAAAAAAAAAAATCCATGTGGAATCACCGACAGAATAACCGACTGGAAACATGTTGGTTTCAGGTTCGGTGATTTACGTCAAAGAGCCCATACATACGCGAAGCCATTCTTCAGTCGGTAAAGCCCCATCTTAGCGGGAACTATTTGTTGTGATTTATTTTTTTTCCAATCGAATTTGCCTCTGATTGTTGGCCAAAGAGTGGACGACCAAGCGGGCAATTATTAGTAGGAAAATTTCAATTTGAGTGAGAAGTCTTTTGGGTAGGGTTTTCGTGTGATTATAAAACTTTTAAAGTGGAATGCGGGAGTTCCTCGGTCTTCTTGATGAAGCATGTTAATGGTGTGTCAACACGCTTGGTGGAGCCTGGGGCGACTCTCGGCCGCTTCGGTGACCGCGATCGAGGCGATAAAACGCGAACCTCAACGCGGGGTGCCCGGAGCAATGCCCGCGCCCATGCCCACGCACCATAGCTAATCGCACCTCGGCGGTGGCGCCTGACAAATCATCATGGCGGTCGAATCCCAATCTATAGGCCTGCTCGATCGGTGGACAACCGCAAAAACCGAGTAATAAACGAAGGATACGCTCGAGACCTCGATAGCTGCACCACTGCTGCTGGTCCGCACGAGGTGCCCGAGGGGTTCATCTGCCCACCCAAGACACCCTGACTGAGAGTGGCAGCTTCCTATCCTGCGCGACAGGAATATTGATGAGGCTGGCGGCGGCACGCACGCGGCAGCGCAAACTTCCACTCTTCTTGTTTACGCACGTCGCTCTTTGTCGGCTGGGCCTTGTGTGACGCGGCGCGTTCTTCCAGGTTATTATTCAGAATTCATTTTTGATTGACAACTCGTACGCTGTTCACTGATTGGACACAACCAACCAAGCTTTTTTTTCGAAATCTAATAGAACGTGGTTGAAATAAATCTGATTATATTTCCAAATAAATAGCGTTTTTCGTTAAGATGGGCCCCTAGTCACTAACCGACCGAACCAACAATAATGGTAGTGAATCAACAAAAATATGGTGTTGATTTGAGTGTTGATTATTTTCGGTTTTTCATTGTTCAATTATGAGTACCAGGTTTTTTATTTCAACCAAATGGTCGATGTTAAACCATGACTTCGATAGTTCCTTAATTCATCATGATTTGTTTTTCCTACAGAAATGGAAGGCGTTCTTGCGCAGGGATTTTATTTTCGGCGACCACGAGACCCCCGGGTCGAAACATCGTCCAGCACCATCATACGTACCCTGAGCCCTTGCGTAAAATGAAACATTTTTGGCGTCTTTGTGAGAGTTTTTGTGATATCATACTCGTTCGCTGCTTCGAACACACGAAATACCTCGTGAGTCGTTTCTCACGAATGCCGCAAGGCGCACCCGACCCCGTCCGGTACCTCATCAGGAGCATCCCTCAGCTTCACGGGCTGCAGGTTCCTGTGAAGAGCTGTACTGCTTGCTGTCGCTGTCCGCAAGTGATGTTCATTGTGCAAACGTCCAGTGGGGGGTTGTGGTCTGTCAACTTTCACCCACTTCAAATTTCGAGGAATTTCGACGACTGACTGGAGCACCGCTCCTAGTCGAGGTGTACGCCTCCGGTGAGAACCGGCGGGGGGTCCAAATATATCCAGAGAAACACAAGCTTCTCTGATGAACCTTTTCCGTCGCTCTCCGGTATGCACGAGCCAGCCAAAGTTCCGACCGTATCGTGTTAAGGTTGTAAGATTAATATTTTCTGTTCCAATAGAACTTCTAGGGATTAGAGTGACCGGAAACCCGGGGCCAGGAGACGCTTGGGTGTCAGCGTGTGGCCATAAGCACTGCTCACCAGAGGGATGGCAAATAGCAAAGGAAATACACTGCGAACGCTTTGTTATTGGGTTTTCCTTGCCATGGGCCAGCTACCTCTCTAACGGTTTCGGTCTTGTCAGAAATAAGTTACTGAAATCTTCTGCGCCTCCATCCATCCGCCAATACCCGCCTCCTCCATGGCATACTTCACCCAAGTAAGTGTACCCCCCGGGATACGTAGTTTTCTCGTAATATACCATGTATGTACAGGTCTGATTTTGAGGGTGTGCTCCACACAATAGCTTTCGTGTGTTCTATTGTATGTTCACTGTTACCGCTACGAGGGCAGTTGATGCGGTTGATTTATCTTTGCCCAAGTCGAGGGCGCACACCACAACAAAACAATCGTCGACCCAAACAACCCCCTAATAATACCATCCCCACCTCCCCCAAAATGGGGTGAACTTCATTTAAATTTTCGAAATCCATGCTCCCACAGCCCCGAATGGGGTGCACGGGCCTGTCTGCTAATATTTTTATCACGGCAGTACTGGGGCGCCTTTGCACAACGAAAACAAACATTTTGAACAACAAAAAACAATAAACTCACCAAAGTTGGGGTGATTGATTCAATTGTGAATATTTGATCACTATAATAAGTCAAAATATATATTATCAAGGAAAATAAATGTTGATTTGATGGGAAATTAAATACGAGGTATATAGGTAAAATATATACGCGTCGACTACACGCACCCCACGCGGGTACACGAAACTCACACAAACGAACAACAAGCAGAAGACAGTGAAAACGATATGCCGTGACTAGTGTTGTGAACCAGCTAATCAACGTGATCATCAATCAGTTTTTTTGTTTGGTAATTTCCCATCATAATGAACGACTTTTTTTGGTCTGTGATTTAGTTTGCCGGGGTCCAGGGTAATACGATTACGGCCATACACGATAGTGAGCATACCACTGGGCCCAACCCGCAATCCCTCCACTCCACCCCACTCCCCCCCCCCCCCCCCCCCGCGTCAACGCCACCACCCCCCCCCCTGACCGAAACTTGAAATACGATTGAAGGCGACATCCCTATTCTCGCCGAGGGAGAAAGTCGCAAAATTCTAACAAATTTCCGGTAGACGGCGAGCGTCTATAGGGTGTCCAAGAGGAACGGGGGGGGGGGGGGTGGGGCAACAACAGGAGTGGCAAAAAACCCGAACAAGGGAATGCAGAATGCAGGGAGGGGGGGGGGGCAGGAGGAGTAGAAGGGAAACTGCGGTAGACGAAAATAGGAAGGATATGGCAGAAAGGGTAGCAAGGCACCAGGTCGTCTAGGAAGTAGAACGTAACCATACTGCTAGTGCCACGAACTGGTGCCGCTGGTTCGCACGTACGTGGTCTTCCCTAAGGCTTGTCTTCTTTTTTTGTTCAGTTTTTTCCCTTTCTTGACCTGATTCTCCGTGGTTTTCATTTTATTTCTTTCTCTTCCTATCATCTATATATATGGATTGGCAAGCCGTATTGAGGGAGTCGCGTGGCGTGGTTGGAAAACGAACCTGCGCTGCTCGTATCGGATTGTCTGACGCGAAGGGGCTGGGCATAGCTGACGATCGCAGGCCGGAGACGGCAGTCTGGGTAGGAAGGTACCAGGCCGATTAGAAGGGGGAACCTGGCTACACTACTAGTTAGTACCACAAACTGCTGCCGCAACCTGGAGGGTGCTTTGGGCCTTGGTCTGCCTGTTATTTTCCCTTTGTTATTTTTCCCCTGGCTCTTTGTCTTTTAGGTTCATTCTTATCGGAGGGCGTTTTTTCCATAATTAATTCCCAAACTTTGGAAATAGTTGGAGATATGTATCAATGTGCGGGGGCGTTCTGTCACTATTTATTCGTGAAATTCTCCAGATTCTAGAACCGAAAATATCAAGTTCGTTAACATTCCAGTAATATTTATTTGGAAAAAAAACAGGAAAATATGGAAGATTGAAAAGTTGCGTGAAAACAATGTCGAAGAATTGGGGAAAGAACTCTCCGATAAGAACGACCCAGTTGCATTTGAGCCAAATTTAGATACACACTATTAATAGTACATACTAAAATGAAGTGAAAACACACATCCCTAGACTGGTGCCTTTCGCCGATACAAGTTACACCCACTTGTTTTTAAATGCGGCCGAACAATTTCAGTGAACGTTCGGCCACCCAGATTTGACATTTTTTGCTGTTTTCTTAGAAGGTATAGATCTGACAAGCTCCTCCCGAATGAGCGTGCGAAATGCCACACACTGCCCAGGAGGGTTGACCACGGCCGGCGCGTCAAGAGTATTTATTCATCCCCTTCCCCCGTTGCCAGCTCTGAAGCCTCCCGACTATTTTTTAGATGCAAGATGGGGCAGACGTGCTGCCGTCTGTCGCCACGCTCCTGGAATGAATGGCTGTATTGATACAAGACAACATTTCAAATCAGGGATACACTTAGTGGTCTGGTGTCCGTTGCGTGCAGCTCAACACGGCTACGGCGCGTGTTGCGCGCCGCAGGCGTCCTTGCCTCCCGCAGCCCCCCCCCCCCGCCCGGAGGCGGGCCGGAGGACTAAGAAATGCGATACATGCACGAATATTTGCCCCAGAAACAAGTAAGTAACGAAGAGGTCGTCTAAAGGCCTCCAGCGCCTCGAAAAGACGTGTATCGGGATCGGACCCTTGTTCTTCTTCTTCTATCGAAAAGGAGCCTGAAAAAAATATAATGCCCGGCGGCGAATTCCAAGAGGGTGCTCATATTATTTCCGCCTAAGCTAAGGCTAATTTTAAAATGAGGTGTTCAACCTTAACTTTCGCCGACGGTTAACAAAGAAGGCCGAAACAGCAGTTTGTTTGGGCCTGCGGTCCGAAACGTTGCTGGCTAAAAATGCGAGTTGCGCTGCTCGCAACCAGGCCCTCCGCGGCGGTTGGTTGCGTAAAACGGACATTTTGACAAAACATTGCGCCAGCGTGACAGCGCAACAACAAGAAGAGCTGATGATATCCGAGGCCTTCTACGATAGAGGGTCACTCTAATTTTTCTGTGGCTCCTCACTTGAGGAGCTCCATACCTCACACGAAAACGGACCTCAGCTAAAATCAAATTTGCATCCCGCTGAATAACCCCGTGTATGTCCAGAGTATACGACGTAATTTTTCGAAACAAGATTGGCCTCGCGACTATTTTGGGTTGAGGAACCCCGTCTTTCAGAAAACACTTTTAAAACTTGCGGAAATGCCCACCCTCTATCATCGTAGAACGCGACATCCCTGGTGCACAATGTAACGGAAGCAAGCCCTACACCCCGAAAGAAGAAAAACACAAGGGATATCAAACATACGTACTCAAAGTCTACGCGAAAATATTGCCACCGAGGGGACCTGATACCGCACACTGACTGGTACTCACGCAGAGATAATGGATGTATGTGTACGTACGTACGACTTCGTTCACGCATACAACCGAGAAAAAAAAACAGGTAAGAGAGCTTAGAAAAGGTCCTGAAATCCTGGTGTACCTGGCCAGTTTCATGCAAGGCATAAGCAGGGACGATGTGAGGCTGGCCAATCGCCGGGTTCCTTCCGTGTTATTCAAAAAAATAAATAAAGATTGACCAGGTATACCTGTTTCTGGATGAAACCCCATTTTAAACCAACGCAGCTACAGCAGCGGTGTTTTGTATTGATATATTTATCACAACAGGGCTGATGGAAATTTTCTGTAACAATGCAGGCCTGTATTAGGTTGCGCACAAGATTATGGGGTGTGGTCATGCTTCCGTTTCGTTTCTCCTATGCTCTTATAATAGCTGTACTACATAAACATAGTACATACAGCAGTACCTAACCTGATGATTATTTGTTTTTTATTTCGATATTTTATGTTCGTACTCGCTCCGCTCGGGTTCCGTTGTAACAACGTATAATATACCGATACGTATTCGTATGTATCTATTATTGTTTCCAGTATCGCCGGTCGCCCCGGTGGTTCAAGTGGTTAACCTCGAATTCTACTTGTATTTGAGTCCTGGGTTCGAGCCATAGGAGGGTCGGACTTTGACTTTATTTGCAAAAATAAAAAAAGGGATTCAATTGTTGAGAGCGCCTTGCAGCGTGGGTAGGCACAATTCGATGCGAGTCGACGAGGGAAGAAAAGGCTGAAATCTTCTCGCGATAAAAATGAAGGCACGTACCGTAGCGGGAAGGGGGGAGAAGAGCCTGCTATGTGACCCCGGATCTGAGTTACGAGTTGGAAGGAGAGAGAGAAGAATATGGGCGAGGGTAATAAAGGGATGAGCAAAAAAAGCAAAGAAAAAAAAGGGGTTGCTACTGCTGTGTAGGCCAGCCGCTTCATGTGGGAAACAGTAAGAGGAAGATGCGCCGTTCGGCGTGTAGGAGGGGATGGAGAGCGAGGAGAGGCGGGAGCGAGGGGCACGAGCGAGATTCGCGCAACATGCAGTGGGTGCTGGAATCAATTTCCTGGGCAACTCCCTACGCCACCCCTACGCCACCCCGTCTCGGGGGGGGGCACGCACAATCAATACATGCAAGGCCATTAATCAACAAACATAAGATAAAAAATATAATTAAAAAAATACTAGTATTAATAAATTATACGGTACGAGGTCGTAGCTGGGTAATAAAGGGACATGTTATGAGCAAAAAAAAGTAAAAATAAAATAAAAAAGAATAGGTGCTTTTGGTGGGATAGGTGGAGTTGGTTTTCTCGCTGTGTCAAGTGTGCGGTGTGCGATGTACCATCCAACTGCGTATTCTGCTGTTGTTACTCGTATTGTTTTCGACTGTTTTGCTTTTTCCATGGGACATTTTCTCCTGCCAGAGTTATTCGAGTGACGACCAGCCGGGTCTTCAGCAAACCTTGCACGGGTTTTTGCGAGACTAAACAACAACACACAACAAGTGGATACGACACCCGTCTCATATATATTCCATACACCTCCTCCTCCTGCTGTATGTATTCACGTATGGTTTCTTCTAGTGTATGCTTCCATTTTTTTCTTTTTCTCCTTCGATCTGTCTACTTTGTTTTGGTTTTCTCTTTGATTGTATCCTCTCGTTTCTCTATTTCATAGAATGTGTATGTCGTGAATGTCGTATCTAGTATGATGAGACGGCATTGCATTGCCTACTGCTCTGCTTACTACATACCCTGGTACGTGGCTACGTAGTATCTCTGTGGCGTAGATTTGTGACCACATAACTTGTATATTTTCCAGGATTAAAGGATCGGCACGGACACTGGTTGTGCTGGATGTCGATGGGTAGAAAAAACGGTTTAATGTGTGTGTGTGTGTGTGTGTTCTTCACATTAAACCGTTCTTTCTACCCGTCGACATCCAGCACAACCAGTGTCCGTGCCGATTCTTCCATCCTAGAAGAGATACAAGTTCTGTGGTCACAAAGCTACGCCACAGAGATACTACGTTGCCACGTGTGCAGTGTGAACTGCAGTGGGCAATGCAAAGCCATGTCATCATACTAGATACGACAGGCACGACATACGCAATCTATGAAATAGTGAAACGAAAAGAAACAATCAAAGAGAAAACAAAAACAAGGTAGACAAGTCGAAAAATAAAAAGAAGAAAAAAAATGAAAGCAAAATCTAAGAGAAACAATCTGTCGTGCCCCCCCCCCCGCAGGCGAGGTGGCCTACACTTGAAAAAGAACGAGCTGGAAAAAAGAAGAAATAACAAAAGACACCACTGCTTGTGAACAGAGTAAGACAAAGAACCAAGGAGAAAGTAACAAGGAAAAATAACAAAGGGGAAATAACAGGCAGACCAAAGCCCAAAGCACCTTCTAGGTGGCGGCAGCAGCTTGTGGTACGAGTAGTATAGCCAGGTTCTCCCTGCTAATCCGCCTGGTACCTTGCTACCCAGACTGCCGTCTCCGCCCTGCGTTCGTCAACTATGCCCAGCCCCTTGGCGTCAGACAATACGAGCCGAGCAGAGCAGGTTCGTCTTCCTACCACGCCACACGGCTCCTTGAGTACGGCTTATCAATCAGAAAAGGAAGAGGAAGAGAAAAAATGAAATGAAAATCACGGAGAGTCAGCGCAAGAAAGAAAAAAAAATAAATAAATAAATAAAAAAAAATAAAAAATAAAAAAAAAAACAAAAAAAAAAAAAACTAAAAAAAAAAAAAAAAAAAAACTAAAAGAGAAGACAAGGGAAGACCACGTTCGAGCCAGCTGCACCAGTTGGTAGCACTAGTAGTATGGTCATATTCTACTTCCTAGTCGACTTGGTGCCTTGCTACCCTGTCTGCCATCTCCTTCCTACTTTCGTCTACCGCCGTTTCCCTTCTACCCCTCCTGTTCCCCCCCCTCTCCGCATTCACTCGGTCGGGCTTTATGCCACTTCTCCTGTTGCCCCCTCCCCCCCCGTTCCTTTGGGCACCATCCACGGCGGATGCGCGGCGCTGTCTACTCATCTCAGCCTCAGCCTCGTGCCACCTCACCATGAACCGTTCGGCTGCTTCAAGGATCCCCCGGTACCACTTCCCCACCTTTTTGGCTGCAGTGGACCACAACGCGGTCTCAACTCCAAACACCAAGGGGGCAACTTCCGTTGACCCTTCGGTGGCTCGGAACTCCCTAAGGTCTTCGACTATGCATCTATGCCAAGTCTTACACTGTCCGCCTGGTCTCGGGTTCTCCCCACCAGCTATCGTCCCGAGCATTACCCGATTGGGTAATCGCTCCTTGCTTTGCCGTGCCACGCCCCCCGCAAAGAAGAGCCGCCGTTTGCGAATGGTCGTTTCGATGCTCTCGCAACGTGTCATCTTGAGGGCCTTCGCGTACGAGAGGGTGGCATGGTCAGTACGAAGTCGGCGCTGGAAGCCAATGACTCGCAACAGGACTTGGTGGTGAGCCGTTCGAAGCTTGGCAAAGTGTTCCGCTCTGAGGGTCCACGTCACACACCCGTACAGCAGGGTCTCAATCACCTCGGCCTTCAGCATTCGGACTTTAAGGCTAAGGGGGGCGGTCGTCCTATCATACAACTCCGGGCCGAACCGTTTGAAGCATGCTCGCATGAGGCGGATCCGTCGGTCGATTTCGAGCGAGAGGTCAGCGTTTTCGTGGATAACGCCGCCTAGGTATAAGAACTGGGTCGTCTGCTTATACCTCTGACCTGCCGCTTCGATGACGAGCGGTGGTGCGAGGGTTGTCCGGTCTGGTGTTTGTAGGACCATTGTCTCAGTCTTCTTTTCCGACACCGTGAGGCCTGCTGCTTCGAAGACAGTCACGATGACTGTCATCATTTTTGCGAGCCCTTCAGCCGACTTCGAGACAATTCCTGCATCGTCGGCGTACAACATGCCCCATACAGACCTTCGCACGCACGCCAATGGCTCCTCCTTCCCTGTTCGAACTACTCCAGCTTCCAAGAGTTGGACCAAATCCCTTACAATGGCTTCGTCTTGGCTGAAGCGTACTAGTACGGCGTGTAACGCAGCAGCGAAGAACACGTTGAACAGTAACGGTGACAGTACACAGCCTTGCCGTAGCCCCTGCGTGACATCAAACCATTCCGAGAGCTCGCCGTCATCAGTACGCACGCGAGCCCGCATGCCATCGTGGAAATTACGGATAATTCTCAGCATCTTGGTTGGTACGCCAAAGCGTGTGAGTACCTTCCATAACAGCTCTCGGTCGACAGAGTCGTACGCTTTCTGCAGATCGATGAAGCACACGTATAAGGGGATTTTCCTCTGTCGTCCGAGCTCTTGCAGCCGGCGCACGACGAACAACATATCAATCGTTGATCGTGCGGGGCGGAAGCCGCACTGTTCCTCGGGGAGTAGTTCCTCGGTCTCGCAGTAGTTGCTGAGGCGGGACGCGACGATTTTCAACAACACTTTGCCTGCGTGGGCAACAAGCGAGATCCCTCTATAGTTGTTGCAGTCAGTTCGATCCTTCTTTTTGTGAAGGACCTTGATGATCGCATCTTTCCATTGCTGAGGGACTTCTCCTGTTAACCAAACATTGACAAGGATGTTGTGAAAGCGCTGGGCGAATGCCGGGTGGTCGATTTTTAGGAGTTCGACCGGGAGACCATCTGGCCCGACAGCTTTCCAATTCGACATCCCCTTCAGTGCTTCGGTCATCTCGTCTATGGATGGTTCATCTTCAAGCGACAGTTTAGGCGGTCGCGGTGGCACGAGCTCGATGATCGTGGGATCGAGTTTCAGCGACTTCGTGTTCAAGAGTTTGTGATAAAACCCCGCCCATCGTTCACGAATTCGCACCTTATCCCGTAGGATCGTGCCATCCTCGTCCCTAATGAACTGTTCGCTCCTCGCTTTAGTCCCTTCCAATCCTACCGTACTCTTAAGGTGCTTGTAAAAGCCTCTTTGGTCGTTGTTCGCTAGGAGTCGTTCGGTTTCGGCAAGGTACGCTTCGAAGTACGCATGCAGTCCTGCGGCAATCACCTTCTGCAGGTTCGCACACGCAGATCTCAGGGTCTTCCACGCGGTTCTGTCCCGGGGGTGGGCACGCAAGAATTGTCGTGCATCCTCCCTCGCTGTCCATGCTGGCATGAATGCGGCCAAGGTTTCGGCAGACTCACACCATCCATGTCTGCGGTGGCGACGTGCAGGGGGTGGTACCTCTTTTTCGACCGCATCAATAACAGCCGCAGTGAAAATCTCAACCATACCAGACGTATTACGGGGCTGGATAGGCTGGTTGAGAGTGGAGATGATCCTGGAGACTACTCGTTCACGACAATTTCCATCGGACATAAAAAGCTGCCTGTCGAACTCTCGGCGTTTCGTCGGTCTACGTATTTGTCTGTTGGGCGCAAAACGACCACCGAGTCGGACTTTGATATACAAGATGTTGTGGTCTGAGTCAGCCTTAGCTGGGGCAGGAGGCTGTGGGACGACTTTCGCATCTTGTACTCTAGGTCGATGGACTTGACGGGTTAGGATGTAGTCAATCCGCTTACGGTCATTCGGGCCGGTGCCGTTGTAAGTATGCGATATCCCACCCTTGCGCGTGCTGAAAAACGTGTTGGTGAGAGCCAACTTGCAATTGGTGGCGAACGACAGGAGCCGTCTGCCATTATCGTTACGAACATCACGTCCATACGCTCCCAGCACTCTGCTTTCATCATCACCGCACCCTTCCTTCCTCTGTCCAGTTCGCGCGTTGGCATCCATCAGTACAAACAGACACTCTTTCGTCGGGATTTTTTTCACCAAGTACTCCAGCTTCTGCCAGAAGATACCTTTCAGTTCGGCGTCCTTGGTACAATCAGTTGGAGCATACGCAACGACGAAATTGACTGCCTCGCATTTGCCAGCCAGCTCAAAGCGCATAGACATTAGCCGCTCGTCAACGAACTGATGAGTATACACAGACTTACTGCACAACGATTCCTTGACAGCTAGGCCTACTCCGTACAGCCCTTGCCTGGTGGCTGTTGTTTCCTGTCCTGAACAGAAAACACGATACCCTGCCGCACGGAACGTCGTGCTGCCGGACCTCCGAGTTTCTTGCAGGCCAATGAAGTCACAGCCGAGTTGCCGTCCCTTCGCCAGTACCCGCTCGTCATGTCCGTACCCGTTCTTCCCCTTTACAGCCAGGGTGCGCACATTGTAGGTCGCTACCGTCACAAGTGCCTCCTTCTGTCTCTTACGAGCCTCGCGTGCTGCTTTCTTTGCCAGCCGACGTGAGGCTCGTCCCCGCCTTCTTTTTTTCTTTTTTTGTTTCTTTTTTTTCGCTATGGCGAAAGTGGCTCTCCGTTTCGTAGCCCGGTACGCGCCTTGGTTCCCGTTGGCTGGGTGCAGCCGTCCCAACCCACGCCGACAATCCCATCCTTCCTGTCGTGCATGCATACCCACGCTGTGGCCAGCCTCTCCACTCCACCGGCTGCCCACGTAGCGCTCTCTGCTGTGGTGATGTACCCGTCCCGCCTGAGGGATGAACTCCTCGGCGTCGGGGTTAAGAAGAAAAAACATCACCACCACCCCACGCGGTCCTTAAAGCGAGCAGGCCACCAGCCGGACCGCGCAAGGTTCCCTACCTACGCAGTCCGAAGCTCGATGTTCGTGTGACTGTCGTGAAGACCACACACACACATAATAAGTTCCCCCCACCCTTTCTTTATGTATTTCGTATGAGTATGTACCTGATACCCTGGTTGTATTAATAGTTGATGTTGTTGTCTTCACATTAAATCATCCTTTCTACCAAGCTCCGTCAGTACACCCAGTGTCCGTCCTGATTCCGTATCCTAAAGAAATACTGAGTCTTGGGTCACAGACTGTGAGACAGAAGAATACTAAAAAAAAAAACTAAAAAAAACGCAATTTGAAGTAAGTGTCAAAGCGAGCGATGTGTCAGGGTACCGGGTACGAGAACACAATGCAAGGAAGACCGGAAACAAATTATTGAATAACAACAAGAGGCAACAGCGAAAAACATAAAGTCTGAAATGAAATAACAAAAAAACTGGCATTCACAACCATTATCAATGAGAAAACAAAATACCAACGAAGCTGTGAGATCGAAACTTTGACATTGCCCTGAACACCTTATTATGTGTGCGACCTCTAGCGTATATTAATAGTCACACATCGATCGTCCCTTCTACCCGGTGTGTGAGTTTTCAGAGCAGTCCAATATTTCCAATACAAACCATGAAAAGTTCATGTGCTTTTCGTATACGTATGTACATACGATGTAACAGGTACCTGGTGTATCATTTCATCCCTGGATGCACGCCAAGGTGCCACGTGTCCCATTCCCGCCGTGGGATGATGTGGATAAAATAATCCGTGAATACCAAACTTGCACGCGTGTGTCTCGTTTTCGTGTCGGACAACAGATAAGAAACTCCTTGTTTTGGTGACCAATCCTCGGGGATTGTTTCCTCCCCTTTTCAAGGGTTTGTGCTTAAATCCTGTTTCTTACCTCTGTGCGAGAGGATGCCGAACACCAACCTCATGAACGCGAAATTATCTCGATGCGAAGGTTGGAATGTGTGATTGGCAACGTGTGTTTTTCTTGATCGGTCGTCCACAAGTCACACGGACTGCTGTTTACTGCACGGCATTCATCCCGGCTGAAACATGTCTGTCTACAACAAGAAAAAAATAATTTGGTTAGATGTATGTATGTATACGGTATATTATATTATGTGGCATACCTGGTATATTATTTTTGTGTAATAATTGATACGTAAAACCATAATCTTGAGCATTGCCGACATCCATCTCATCCTGTTTTTTTTGCCTTCAACATAATATACATTCCGGTAGCGCTGCCGCGCTGTGTACGCATGTATGTTCTGATGAAGCCCGAGCAGCCATTCAGGCATGAATATATACCTTCTTTATGATCCACATCACGTACAGCAGGCGGACGGTTACCTCTGACTGCGGTTCTTCCTCTCATTCGGCTGTATACGATGGTATGCCGCCTAACGTTTACGGTATCAGCACTAACTAGACTGGGCAGTATGGGGCTAGCCCGACTACTACTGCAGGGTTACCCTGGGCACTCTTGTCCACTTACCACAAGTGTTGGGTTCATGTTAGTGGGTTCCTGCCTGCCCATAGCTTCGCGCCGAGAGGGCAAGTATTCCACTTCTAAGCGGAAAAAAAGAGGAAACGCCTCCAAAACACTATAAAGGAGGAAGGGGAAACATCATTGGCAACGGAAGTACGTACAGTTCGCCTAGCAAGAGTACCCCGCTTTCAAGAGAGGTATATCTAGATGTCGATTCATCGTAAATCCGGAAGGTACTACTAGCCGATGCAGAATGTTCGGCGAAATGGGTCGAAGATAAGGCGCTTCACAAACCGCTTCCGCACCTACCTCTGTACATTGCAACGAGAAAACCGATGGGAATTTCGCACGCGAAATATTAGAGCAGATCACAAGAACCAAGCTAGGATGATGCAAATTAATGCTGAATAAAGGCAGTAGGCCGAAGAGTGCACATCAAGCAGGGAACACAAGACTCAGACGAAAAAAAACACAAAATATCACTTCCGCCAACGTATCTGCCCAGGGGGGCGACTAATGGGATCCTATGAACAAGGGAGCACGAGGGAGACTATTACTATTATTAATAAAACGAAATATACGTACGAAGCTATTCAGCATTATTATAAATAGCAAGAAAAGATAAACACAATAAATGAAAATGAAACATTCCAAACAAACTGCGGGGACGCAATGAGTGCCTATTCCTGTATAGACTTCGACACACCATCATATATATAGGGTGCAAAACATGGTGACGATATTTTACCAGGCCAACACACATTACTGTAGGCCTCCGTTCCCTTCGCTGCCGCGGCAAGGCATGGTGCGAGGCATGTTCTATCAGGCGTATACCGAGCGGGAGAGATACTTCTGGCGGGTGTAATGAGTGAAAGATTCTTGGTGCGGCGTGTGTCCGAGAGGCTTACGCATGGGAGTAGAGTTGGGTCGTATGTCATGGCGTCTATTTTAGGCAACAGCGCGGAGCCGTAATGCTCAATCGATATATATATCCATGCGCCAAGGCAGGCGCCACCACAGAATGAACTACAGCACAGTCTAACTGCGCCGGCAGGAGGCTAGACTCGACGACGAAAAAAACAGAAGGGGAGCCGGAGCGTCGACGAGCGGGCGAGAGACGGGTTGAACTCACCTTGCGTGGTAATTTTAGTTTTTGAGATCAAAACCGCATGTATGTATGTACGCGCGAGGAGCATTTCGGTTTTGTGACAGGGGATAAAGATAAACGACTGGACGAACGTGGCAACGAGAGCACGTGCAAACGAGGTGGCCGATTGGGCTGAGGCGATTGGACGGGAATGGAGAACGGCAACGGGAAAGTGCACGGAGGCCCACGGCTGGCCCTCACTCCATCACGTGAGCAGGAGTCGATGTTTGTTTCCAATATTTGGTTTGTTTTGAGGCAGCAGCATGTTGTTCCTGATTTGTCGCGTCATCGGTCTTGGTATTGTTGGTGAGTTATATTCCCTCCGAGGGGAATGACCTCCGCCCGAAAGAAAAGAGGAACGTATTGCCATAGATGATGTGCTGCACGTATAGCAAAGAAGCCGGTAACACATGGGCAGTTAGTTGTTGATATTTGTATGGTGGGTTTGTTTCAGTGTTTTTGTTCCACGGCATGTCCCCGAGTCCTTCTCTGACAGCATCCCGGACAGCAGGCGTGTTCCCCTTTGTGTTCACAACTGACTATACCTGTGTGCTTCCAACCGTGTAAATATCACTCAGGGCAGCCAGGACTTGACTAGTTGTGGCAGCAGGGGTAACTTAATGCTGTTTTTGGGTGGATGTCTGGGGCCATGTTTTTTTTTATTGGACCTGTTTGCACGTCGATTCCGTTTCACTTATGCGCGTTATTCGTATCGTTTTATTGCTAATAACTCGAGGGTAGCATTGTGCTCCCAAGCAGAATATTGATTTTTTTGTGATTTTGTTTACCTTCTTAGGGCTCCAGCACCTTCGTGTGACCACGCATCCATAGATTCAGCAGTCAGTGTGACAACAACAGACTTTTGTAGACCAGACCTCAGGATAAAGAGCAACACGCGGTCTGCAAGTAGTGGTGGGGTGGAATGTTGGGAAACGATGCCAAGAGGGGCGCACTGGCTACAATAAACACAGCTCAGAGTGAGGAACGACAATAATTGCTGCAGAGCGAGGGGAAATTAGGTGGAGATTACGGAATAAAACGGCAAGTTTCAGCTTGAACGTACAACACAACAAAGTAGATACCGTACACGCGCGTGGACGTTGCATAACGGCCATAAATAGCGTGGCGTCGGCCCAGCCTACGCAGGAAAAATGGAATGTACTGCCCCCAGAACAATGTGTCGTGAAAGCGGTAGTTCGCAAATAAAACAAGAGGTACGACTTTCTGTCGCTTCTCATAAAAACAAAGTCAATGGCGGGACTGAGATCCTAGACGTAGAAAAGCCGAGAGGTGCCATGAATATAAATGACCTACAAGGAGTTTGGAGTCACGACGTCGTGATTCAATCGCAAATTAAAGGAGGGGGGGGGGATACATTGGGCCACGGAATATTCACCGTTTCAAAGAAAACTGGTCAAACGGGTCGCGCGTGGCACGCTAGAACAACAACTAGTAAAAATACAGATAACGGACCGAAGAGATAACAGTAAGGCAGCCGGAGAAAAGACGGGGGCAGGCGTCGGAGGGGGGTGCATAATCCCTCAGGAATAACGGGCGAGGTAGCAACAGACAGCCGGCGATCGCTGAAACAAATCGTCATTACTGGGCGTCAGAGATACGAGAGAAATAAAATCGCAATGCCGGGGGGGCTTCTGTGTGTGCTATAGTAGTAGTCAGACGTGCGCGAAAACGTGGAACTTCAGCAGCTATCATGTTAATAACATCGAGCCAGATAGATGCGGGTGCGAGTGATCTGTGGTCGTATATGTGATGAGTGGATTCGGATCCTCGCACGAGACATATCGTTCCAATTTCGTCGAAAATGTTAGACAGATGCGACGTATTTTAATATAGAATCTGCTTCATAGTAGGAAATTCAATGATCACATCCACGTACACGTATTTTTATACCTCGTGTATACTGTTTGAGTTATAAGATCAGAATACCTGGTATTAGGTATGAAATACACAACACAAAAGGTTCCCACGCACACAACCTACGGAAATAATTTAAGTCGTTCATTTAATTCGTTGCATACATTGTCCAATTGCTTTTGTATATTGTTCTTTCCTGGGGCTTGGGAGAGAGGGGGCTTACTGACATGCCTACCGCATACTTCATTTATTCAAGTGTGTAACATACCGGCATGCCTTTCATCGTAAGCGCATCTCCCGCCCTTCACTGTCTGGGTTCTAGTGTACGATGCTTCGAACGACTGAGGCACCCAATGGACAACACCAAGGTACACCCAACAAAAACTTGTACACTGCTGGGGGATGAACCCCCGCATGCCACTGAAAAAAGGAGATATACACCCGGTTATATTTACGATAACGAAATATATTACCTGGTATATAGGTTTCGTTTCGACATCCTCGTAAACGTTTTCATCCCCTCAGAATGGAAATGAGTGGATGGGTGGGAGGGATAACTCACCAAAGGCCTGCATCAGCGAGCGAACGCTGTTCAATTGGAAGCAGCGGCCCTGCATGCTCGCGTTCTCTTCCAGTTTGCCACCTCTGCTCTGTGAGGTGTCCACTCGCTACTCCCACATGCGCGACCAGCCAGAGAATGTCCGCTGCTGCTATCACAGTAAACGACGCAATACTAATACGCACCCATACCAAAAATGCGAATCACAACGCCTAATATCCTCTACAACAACAAACTGCAGATGTTTATCGTATCGGCTCCGGATACTGTTTTCCTTTGTTGTACTTACATTTTGGAATGCGCTGTGTATTGTCATTGTCTGTGGCTTGGGAGGGAGCGCAGCTAGCTGCCGTGTATACCGCATTATATACCTCGGTGTCATACCCACATGTCCTTACTCATAGATAGGTGCATCTTCCTCCCTTCACTGTCTGCGGTGTACTGTACAAGATCTCGGACGACTAAGACAATGAATGGTCCAACACCATGGTATTCCCCGAGCAATCGAGGTTACTCCGACATATCTACGGCTTGCCCCATACGGGATGTTCTCTTGCCTCTCTTTGCCAACCCTTGCCAGCTACTAGCATACGAGACACAAGTGCCACAGTGTCCACATTTGTCCGGGACGCATTCTGCCATAGAGGTAGCACGTTTACTCTAAAACGGTTTCTGATGGACGGGGCTCCTAAATCCAACAGTGTAGAAATGCCAATCTTGTATCAGAAAAACTCACAATTGTATGCTTGGGCCATGGGATTGTTAATCGGGATGCACTTTCAGTTTTCGGGTGAGGTATGGAGCTCCTCAAGTGAGGAGCCTCAGCAAGTTTAGGGTGAATCTCTATCGTGGAACGCCTACCGGCTGTACACCTCATAGGCATCGGATTTGCATCCTCCTTCTCGCTGTATGTCTCCTTCCTGCACTTCACGTGCAGCCACACACGTGGACACTTTGTATCCTCCGTGAGCAGAAGGTGTACTCTTCGGGGGTACGCACCGACGTTTGAACTACTTCTCTCAGCGCTCTCAACGCCTGGTCATAGCCCCAGGCCCTTACGTACCTCCCTGCACGGTGCAGGGAAATCGGCGCGTGTTCAGGTAGCGGCGCATGGCATGCCAGTAGCGTTGCCATAACGCAACATTTCCGCCTTCCAGACTCATCTCAAAACAAGGGGTCCGAACCCTGCTGTGTAAACATATAGCACCGTTACCGACTTGCGCCTGGTCGCCTTTATGGCCGCGGAATCCCCAGCTCAACACGGGAGGCACCACTACATTGAAGACGCCTTGGCTGTGGTTCGCCCGAAAATAACGCAAGATTAGTTCGTGTGAGACAACGTGCTGGGTGCATCACACCTGAGCCAGTAGAATATACACCATGTCCTTTAGATGAATAATAGATCATGCCAAACATGGGCATAGTCCTCCACCTAAAGATGTACTTCCAGGGAGGTGTGAGTTCCTGCCCCCTGATCAACATATTCCACCCAATGGGGTGCCGACCCGTTGGCGTTTTGTCGTCAGGAAAAGCGATCGGCAGGTACATTTTGAATACACTCTTCATCAAGGGCGACCAAAACGACAGATGGATACCATCGTCGACACGGTGAGAATATTGAATCGCAGCTAGCGGGCTTGACATGCTTCTCGCTAGACCCCCCGGCAACGCACTAAACCATGCCGGCGAATCAATCAAGGCCCAATTTTCCCTCCCTACTATTAACACTGTCGAAGATACCGGTTCTGCGTGGTTAACCCGCGAAACGTTTCTAGCTACCGGAAACTTGACCCGTAAGCTCTCTCAGACGATACAGCAACTGATCGACAGAGGTGCGGGTGGGAACAAAATTCCGACGACGATCTGCATCACTTGTCCCAAGTTCTTCTCCTGACATTGGACGTCGGGCCAGAAAGCATAAAGGGCGGAATTCAGTGAGGACAGACGTATACAGCCGGTCGCCCCGGTGGTTCAAGCGGTTAACCTCGAATTCTACTTGTGTTTGAGTCCTGGGTTCGTTCCCCAGGTGGGTCGGTACATTTGACAAAATTTGCAAAACTGAAAATCAAAAGGATTCAATTGTTGAGAGCGCCTTGCAGCGTGGGTAGGCAGAACTCGATGCGAGTCGACGAGGGAAGAAAAGGCTGAAATCTACTCTCGATCAAAAGGAAGGCACGTACCGTAGCGGAAAGGGGGTAGAAGAGCGTGCTATGTGACCCCGGATCTGAGTTACGAGTTGGAAGGAGAGAGAGAAATAGATGTGCGAAGATAATAAATGGGATGAGCAAAAAAACTAAAACTAAAAAACCAATGCTTAATGGTAGACGCATCTCGTAGGTGCGCATCATTCCCAACAATGTAGAGCCCAAGTTACAGATCCATCCTTCAAGTCGACCCCGGTAAGTACGCCGTGGTCACTCGGATGGAATTATATATTTCCCGTAATGTGATACCTCCATCGCAGAACACCTTAGGTCCTCTGGAACGGGTGAACAGTCCCGCCGAGATACCCCTGCAGCCAGGGTGTGATACACCTCTCTCACGGATTTAACTTGAAAACACCAACCGCTGCCTATCTATCTCCAAGCACCCCCATGTCCGTATTACCGTGCCAGAACGCGGTGCACCCGCCCTCCCGGCAACAGTCGACCCTGTCAACAGCGGGTATCTTGTCTCCGCGCATCAAGATGGCGTCTCCCACGTGTTGTGGTGTGTTCTCTTCTAGAATTAATTGTCAAATCACAGGCAGTTACAACCATGTCCAACTGCTCCAAGACAGGCATGGACAGGTCACCCAAGTTCGTGCGATTTCGTACGTCCTCATCGAAGTCAACCCCGCACCACACCCCAGATATTTGATGAAGCATCCTTCCACAGCATCATTCGATGCGTCGGACCATGAGCGTGTGCGAAAACGACTGTGAACAGATGCAATGAGGTGGTGAGCGCATAATGTTTCAACGGGTGAGCCGAGTGCGCCCTCAAACAGTATCCACAAAAACTGAACACCTTAAATTGAACCTGAGTGTAAGCTGCAGTCGCTTGGACGCCAGGATTTTCTCCTCCGAGATCTAATTCGGAGGAACGACTAACTGGTTGATCATACGACGTAGGAACCTTCGGGCGTATGCCACGTGCGAAGCGCTCCACATCCGATGTTTTGTTCACACCAATCGCCTCCTAGCGATGAATCAAAATTCACGGAACACCTGGACAAGCAAACGATCACAATCCAGTTGCGAGTGTCGGCCCTGTCTGTCCGCGTGTTCGACCAGTCCGCCAGAAACGTTTCGTGCGATCAACAAAGCAAAACGCCAGCTGCTGCCGTCCAAGTGAGCTGCGTGCTACTCAAAAGCACTTTTAGCCAAAGAAGGTTTATCATGGCGCTTAGTTTCTTCACCACAACAGACTGCAGATTGTTACCATGTCAGCCTCGGATCTCTAATAGTAGTTTCCTCTTTTTAGTAAACATAGACCCATACACTCCTTGCATTCTCCAGGTTCAGATCGTCGTATACGGGAAACATATCCTGCATGGCGCCATACAAAGCCCACAGCACGCGCAATAAAATTATCAAATACAGATGCAAATACTTAGTTCGACAAAATCCACGATTTCACAGCCATTGTTCGTCGGGTAAACATGTAGACAGGTGGCCAAAATCAGGTATACCCGATGTCTTTGTGGCCAGAATCGGGCACCTTTTTACTTCAGTGACCGCAAAGACCCCACGACGCCATGCTATGGGTCAACGCTGGTAACCACCCGCTGCTGGCTACTTTTGCTCCGGTTATACGTACCAGATGTAGGATACTTAACCCCCAAAAGGTACCCCACCATGTTACCCATCTACCCGAACATGACTAGACTATTCGACCACAACGACCAACCAGTACCTCTGGGTTCATGCCTCTCGTATTAATAGTGATGTCCATCATTACCATCATTCCAGACTACTAATAGTTTATTCGTCTTCTCTCTGCTGTAGTGCGGAACCAACCACTCACAAACCACCGCTCTCCCTCCCTTGACCGCACTCTATCCCATAATATATTTTACGACCCTCTCTCTCCCCTTCTCCTGAACCAAGAGAATCCATGCATAGCGCAGTAGCAGCGACGTGTCACGAGCAGCGCTGCTAACTGCATGACAAGTAGAGTGCTATCCAGAAGCGAAAAGTGGGCGTTAATCTGCAGCATACCTTCGTATTTCTGGCCACAAGCATAAATTGTTGTGTAAGATAGGGTGTGTCCCACGCCACGTTCAGTACAAAAAAATGCAATTTTCTTCTTGCGTCCACCCCTCGAGCCTGAAATTCTAAGCGGTCAAATTCGTACGGGTAATTACGGTCGCGTTGTAGGCATCATGCATCAGATATCTATCTGTTGGCGCGCACGCGCCGGGTTTTGTTCGTTGCTTTGGGCAGTATACGTGTCTGGAATAAAAGCATCCGTAATAACAACATCCGTATATATACTGGCTGTAGGAGCAAAAAGTACGAAGTGCCGTAGTAGTATCGTACACGGTCGAGGCAATTGTCGTGGCCACCACACGACACGGCCATCCTGAGATGACGCCTCGGGAAACAACACGAAGAATATGTCCCGCAAGGCAACCGATGCTGAAATGTTGGACGATGACGGGCGAACCAATGCTGGGTATAGTATCGGCTACTATTGACAGCTGACCATACGCAGCACAATCTATACGTATACAAATGTTTTTTATTCCGGACAAGTATGCCGCCCGAATCACCGAACATAGCCGGGCTCGTGCGTGCCGACGGACGCATTATGACTACAACGCGAAAGCAATTACCCGTACGAATTTGATTGCTGAGAATTTCGGGCTCGAGGATTGGACGAAGATAAGAAAATGGCGTATTTGGTGCCGATAATAGCACGGGTCTCACGCTCTCTTACATAAGATTTCCAGCGTATGGCCAGAAATACGAAGCGATGCTACGTAGCCATGCCCACGCTTTGGGTCTGGATAACACTTTACCAGGTATTTGCTGTGGTTGTTGTTGGTTCGGGAGAAGAAGGGGAAAGAGAGGGTGGTGCTAAATTTCTTCTGGGATATAAAAGAGTAGAGGAAGCCTTAAGGGAGAACGGTGGTTTGTGTGTGGCTGGTTCCTCACTACAGCAGAAAGAAAGCGAACGAACTATTACGTGGGGCCATATTTAGTAGGACCTGCGGTACACTTAAAATACTATGTCTTCCGCTTTTCAAATGACAATATTTACTTTTATCCCCCGTAGTAGACTAGAACGAACCTTATCATGGACATCACGCAGATGGGTTATTACCCGTTTCCGTCAGGACGAAAGGCACGAGCCCCAAGGAGGTGGTGATTGATCGTAGAGGTTGAATAGTCTGGCTATATTCGGGTAGGTGGGTAAAATATTCGAGTACCGCTAGGGGGGTATGTAGCCTAAATCGGGTATACCCGGCCTAAACGTAGCCGGCCTTGGGGTGGTGGCCGGCGGTGACTAATGAGATGGTGTTCTGGGGCCTTCGCGGTGACTGCTAGAGGATGGTACCCGATTTAGACCACAAAGTCATCGGGTATTATACCCGATGTTGATCACTCGTCTTGAAATAAACTAGTCGGGACTCAACCAACGCTTCAGGTCTCAAGGAAAACAACGAGAAATTAAAACCTCGTCAAAGCGGAATAGCCTGAAGAAAACTGAATTTTAATATGAAATGAAATGAACAAAAGCCGAGGCATATCAGCATTAATGGCTCCGGAAAGGAAACGATCGGACCTTTTACGTGGCAAAGAGAAAACCTATCGTGAAGGCCCATCCATACCTTTTCCTCGTTTTTAAGCCTTCTCCAGCAAATCCATTTTGTCGCCACAAGGTCGGCAACTTCGACTCCGCAAGACTTAGCGAGCTTGCCCGAAACATCACGCTCTAGCACTCCAACTTGGCAAGCGTGAAGGAACAACGGAATATATTTCGCTTCAATAGCTGCTGTGTAGCGAGAAGACGAGGGCGTGGGCTCAACCGCCCCGAGATGGGAAAGAGAGTTATTAATAATAATAGTAAGTGCGTTTCGTTGGGGGCCGACCCCGAGGCCTCAATGAAGAAAATGTTGTACGCTGTTTCCATGGGTGGACAATGGGCATCCTAATCATGTTGTTGATCATGGGCGAACCTTGCGAGTATCGGAGCCAGAGTATGGTTACCTTCTCGACGCCGCCGTCGCTGGTAACATAGTAGGAGTCTGTAGGTAGCTTGAGACAGCTTGGAGAAGAAGTAAGTGGGGAATGCTGTCAGACTGGTGAGTAACGGATCATCTATAAACGACGATCCACGTGTCAATCAGAATATCAGCGGTAACTTCTGTCGTTGATCGGGCCGTCGAGACGGGGTACATGTCGGCGTGCCGGCTGAAGCAGTCCGTCAAAGGTAGGTGACCGTAAATGAGAGAGTGCCGAAATAATCAACGACAACACGCGATTCCAGGACTGGACGGCCAGGGAGGCAATAAGAGGAGCGAGCGTGGTGTCGGTGGAGACGATAAGCAGACCATCTCGAAGCCACCATCGGGTGGTCAGGGTCAGCGCAGCCAACAAACAACGCACACATGGAGACGGCGTGCGAGCGATTCCAGTTTGGCAAAAGGCTTTGGCACGGCAGGCTTACATATTCCACGTGCGCGTGAGGAACGTAACGTTTGTTTTTGTTATTTCATCTTGAAAAAGCCGAGCTGTACGACCACTAGGCCTGCGAGGACCGGCCGCAGGCGCCGGAGTTATTTTCCGCACTAAGACAGGCGTCTCATCTTCATTGGAAAACGCCCAACATCGCTGAAAGGCGGGTATTTGACAGAGGGGGCATTTGTGGGATTTAATACGATGGGAAAAAGTTCCGGGAACGATAAAACGACTCCCCAATGACGGCATCACAGGTTTGTTCGTCGCGTCCTTCGCGAGCGCAATCGGCGTGAGTAGTGCTCATTGAACCCCCGAAGCCCTTCCCGGGGTGGTACCTTCTAAATGGATAATGGAGGGAGTGGCGTCGGTGGTTTGCGCGCCAAAGAGCTGTAGCACAAGCTCAATCGCGGGTGTGGCCAACGGGATGGCCACGGCGACGGCCCAATATGGAAGACGAGCAGGCCTCTCAGTGACAGGCGAAACCACCAATGGTCAGTTAGTTAGGCGTCGCACGGTCGGCTGTTGATTTTGCCGGCTGTGGCGTCACAACTGCCAGTGGATAAATGTGTTTATTGACTGCGGGCTCAGGTATTCTGGCGGCGTTAGCTTGAAGTAAGTTTGTTCTTGTCGAGAACAAGTTCGACGGAACGAGGGAAGGCAGGCGATCCCGAAATATTGAACCGCTGAAATAAAACCGGGAGATCGACCGAGCTTTGGGCGAGGTTCGTCTTGGCCCTTCCCGAGGCTCCCTGAAGCTGGGCGGGGGATGCCTGTGAACCGAGGTCCCCGGTACTGCCCAACAATGTCTCTTGTTCAGAGGTCCTTGGGGATCTTTATCGGTACCCACGCCAATCGAATCGTTTTGAAAAAAGCCCCGGCGGAAGCTCATTTACCCACTGCCGCGGTACCTAATGTAGGGCACTAAGCTGAGCGGGCGCGAGGAGGAACGTTCTCCGACCGGCGCCAACGCGAGCTGTGGAAGCTCAGCATGCAATTTAGTTCGCTCCTGGTGTGAATATGCGTTTCCTCGTCCTTGTTCACCGTGCTCCCCTGTCCCGATTCGAAAGAAGTGCGTGATGTAGTGCGTGCTGCTGGTGCTGTTGCTGCGCCGCTACTCTGCTGCTACTGTTGCTGCTACGTGCCACGGCTGGTGTACGGTCCCGTTGTTTCTCCTAACGCCCTCACCTCGTGGAGTAAGTCCGCCTACGACATATTACCTTGAGGAACCTCGAGGGTGTGTTTTTTTTCTGTTTAGCTTTTGTTAGTACTACTTATATTTTCTACCCTATAGACAAAGCCGTGTTTCACGTATCGTCCCAATAAGTGCCTTCAAATAACACGCGCATAGGGTTCAGCATGCCCGACTCTCGTGGAATACTCATCTAGTTTTGCTGACTCACGCCCTAGCGCTTTCGGCTCGTCAAGGTTTGACGGAAGAAAAATGCCCTAGGAGCACGAACACGCACTTGGTGAGACTCGAACCTACCGTTTAACCTTTAAGCCGTAAGGGCGAGATTCACCTACTCCAAAGGACCTCCATCGGCAACGCCAATAAATCTTTTGTTTTCGTTACCCAGCGAGTTCACGTGCCTCGACTGCTTTGCCAAGGGCGGCCTCGGGCATGCGTGACATGCGACTGCTGCTGCTGCTGCTGTTGCTGCTGCTTTGGGCTCGTCCTATTCGTTTTGTATACGACAAAATGCTCTGAACGAGTCCGTGTGCGGGTTACGACTATGAGCGATGACGAGTACGTGTTAAATGTGCAACCTCACGGAGCTCCCCCAATGGAGTCGGACAGCCTGCATGATATTTTGCTGCTGACCGTCGAGGACGTATCGACATTTCGTCGTCGTGCCATACCGTGCGTCCCTGCTCCGACTGCTACTCCGGGCCGGTTGCGGGTGTGCGTGATGCACCGCTTGCTGGTGATGCTGCTGCCGCCACGCACCACCGCTGGTGTACGGTTTCGCTGTTTCTCCGCACGCTACTCCCCTCGCAAAGTAGGCCAGCCTACGATATATTTCATTGCTGCACATCAAGGGTGTGGTTGTTTTTTATGCTCTTCCTTGTTTAAATCTCAAGTTCACTTGCCTACTTCTGCACAAGTCGTGGCCACAGGTGTCGTCCCGTTTTCCCCCCAGGAAGTGCCTTCAATTATATCGCGTATAGGGTTCAGCATGGCCGATACTCGTCGACCATTTATGTATTTTGGCTGACTCACGCTCTCTCCCTTTCGATCAATCACGTTTTTTGCTAAATAAAAGATCCTGCTAACGTGAGTACCCACTCGGTGGGACCTTACGGTGGTGGGGAAGAGATACGCATACTCAAAAGTAACTGTGTCGGCGAAATTAAAATACCTTTCCTCGTCGTGTGCCATTGTTCTTCCTTGCGTCGGCGACGCCGTTTTACCTTTCCTGGTCGTGCCCCGACCGTACTACTTCCTTGCGTCGACTACTTCTCCAACGGAAGCCTCGGGGTTGTGTTATGTGCTACTCCTGCTTCTGCTGCTATTACGGCTTGGCTTTCTTCTTCTTACTCGTGTATCCGACAAGGAACCCAAAATTATATAAACGAGTACGTATTATTCGGACTACGACTAGGTGCGTGGACGATTACGTGTTTCTTTTACACTCTCCCAGCTCCTCTCACGAAATAGCTCAGCCTTCATGATGTTTTGGTGCTGATCGTCGTGGCGTGATGATGCCTTTCGTCGTCATGCCCCACCGTACTCCCCTGTCCCAACTGCTAACCCGGGGCCGCCTCGAGCGTGTGTGGTGTACTGCTTGCTGGTTATGTTGTTCACACCGCCGCTGCTCTGCTCCTGTTGCTGGTGCTGCTGCAGCGGCTACGTACCCCCGTTGGTGTACTGCTCCTCTGGTTCTCTTCACACACTCGCCTCGTGAGGTAGGTCAGCCCACGAAATATTGCGTTGCTGAACATCGAGGGTGTGCTTCTTTTATATATGTCTGATTTTTATATTATCACCTTCACTTGCCAACTTCTGCACAAGCCGTGGTCACAGGTAGGTGTCGTCTATGCCTTACACAATACCGCGCATAGGGTTCAGCGCCCCCGACACTGGTCGAATATTTATATAATATCCCTGACAAACGTTCTCGCGCTTTTCGCTGGTCGCGTGCTTACGCAATAAACAGACCCTTCGTGCACGAGTGCAGGAGTACGCACTCAGTGAGACTCGAACCTACTATTTGACCCTACTGTAGTAGGGACGAGATTCACCTACTCCAAAGCACCTCCATCGGCGACGTCAGTATACCTTTGTTTGTGGTGCCCCACTGTACCCCCACGCCTCGGCTGCTTTGCCAAGGGCAGCCTGGCGTCTCCTGCTGATGGTGCTGCAACTTCCACTTGGCGGTTTTCGTTCTTGTGAACCCGACAACAACGAAAATCGTACGAACGAATGCGTGTGCCGATTATCACGAGGTGCGACGACGACTTCGCGTTTGTTTCACACCTTCACGTAGTAACTCTCCCGGAGTAGGTTACTCTGCGTGATGTTTCGCTTCTGACCGTCGTCGTGCCCCGCCGCACTCCCTTGCCCCGACTACTGCGCCTGGTCGATTTCGGGCGTGCGTCGTGTACCGATTGCTGCTGCTGCTGCCACTGCTCTGTTGCTGTTGCTCCTTCCGCCACGTACCACCGTTGTTGTCTTCTTTTTCTGCTGCTGCTCACTCTGCTCCCGGCGTGGGGTAGGTCAGCCTCGTGTTTTCGTTGCAGAACCGCGGAGGTGTGTGTTTAATTTTAATGTTAACGAAATCTCACATTCATAGTTCAGCTTCTCGACAAGCGCGCGTGCGTTGAAGGTTGGGTGTTCAAGAAAACAGTCGAATAGCCGATTCGGGCAATTTTACAGGTGAAAGCACGAGTGTTCCGCAAAGGTGTTGAGATTCATAGGCGAGCATATGGTCTAAAAATGAGCGTCGCGGGCCAAATCGACTCGAGTGCACGTCGGGCGACCAAGCTCTTAAAGGCACAGAAGGCGGAGCATTTGTTTCCATCGAATTGGAAGAGCCTACACCGCGGGAGAAGCGGTGCATTGGTGGGGGTATAAACGGTGTCTAAGATAATGTTTTGGATTCACCCAGCAAGCATTATCACATGCAGAGCTTGGAGGGTCGGTTGTGTTGCGAAGGCGACTTTTTATCGTGTAACCTCCAGCGTCAAACTCATGTGATGAACGAGTACGTGTGCAGGGTACGACGAAGTACGACAACGACGGCGTGTGTCTTTTACAACTCACACCGCTCTCCTCACGGAGTCTCAGCATGCAATATGTTTCGTTACTGGCCATCAAGGGTGTGATTGTTCCTTCCCTGGTGGGTCCCCCCTTGTGCTCTCCTTCCCCGACTGCTGTGCTTGGGCGGCCTCGGGGGTAAGTGGTGTACTCCTTGTTGCTGCTGCTATTGCCGCCACCGATACTCTGTTGCTGCTGCTGCTTCGACGTACCACCGCTGTTGTCCTGGTCTGGTTTTGCGGCTTGCGTAGATCCCTTCGCCGAGTAGGTCACCCTGCGATATTTTGCGTTGCAGAACCTGGAGGGGATTTGGTACGTGCGTCGTCATTTCGCTTTTTCCCATCCCACGTTCACTTTCCAGCTTCTGGTCAAGCTGTCGTCCCAGGCGCCGTCATTCCTTCCCCCAGCAAGTGCCTCAAGTTTCACTTCGCGTCGGGTTCGGCATTACGAACGCTCGTCGAATTTGAATTGAATTAGCTGGCTCAACCTATCGCGTTTTCGTCGCGGGGAATCTTCACGCAAGGAAACGTCACGACGAGCACGATCACGCATTTATTTAGTAGAACCCGAAGCCCTAACTTGACCGTAATAGGGACGGTATTCACCTACTACAAAGTGACTCCGTCGGGGAGGCCATGATACTATTGCTTGTCGTGCCCCACCGTGCCGGGGTGCATAATGTGCTACAGCCGCTGCTACTGCCGCTGCTAACCCCGTTGCTCTGCTGCTGCTGCTACCACGTGCAGTTCCTACTGCTGCTAACGCTCACACAGTCCCCTTGGCCGAGTAAGTCGGCCTGATAGGTATTTGTATGCCATTATATCTCGTGCGCAGTCGGGTTCGCCTGCGCCGACCGTAGTTCCAGGGGCAACATCAAGCGTGAATGGTGTGCTGCTGCCGATGCTCTTGCCGCTGTTCTCGTGCTGCTATGTAGGTGGTGCTGCTATGTAGGTGCTACATCTGTCCAGTTATGCTGCTGCTGCCATCTCTGCGATAAGTTGTTGCTGTTGACCTCCGTGAGCATGGTCATAATACAGGCAACCTCTCTCAGTGATGTATTTGCGCATATTCATGTTGAAGGACGCATCCATCTGCTTCGGAAGTTGTACGAGTACCGTCCCGCACTTCATATTAATTGGGGTATCGGTGGAGATGCCGTGCCAGGGATATTTCCGTATGATACGTACCTGTACGGTGTGCTGTTTGCTGCTGCTGAGCTTGTTGCACAAACGTAGTTGCCGGCGCTTCGTACTGTCGAAAAGCTCGATCGACAGCTTCCCAACTGTTCTGTGTCTATCTGTGTGTGATTATACAGTACGGACGCCTATTTGATAGTGCTGCGTGCTGCTGTACGAGCGAGATATTCGTTGTTGTCCCGGATGGACGATGGCAACGGTTGTTTTCTTGTTGTTCGCGGCATTTTCTTTCTGTATAATCAAAATGAAAATTTCACATGCAACCCTTTGGTAGTATGGTCACCCTAACAGTCCCGGGTTGCCTCCCTGTACGCCCTCAGCCAACACGGGTACGTTTGAAGCCGCAGGTGGGCGTCAGTCCGACCAGGCGAATTCCCTCTTGTATAGATATATGTATTTTTTCTCTCCGCCTTCTCGGCCGCTGTGAGCGAACCCCACATCTCCGATTTTATCTTCAACTTTGTCTGGGACTCCGGTCGCCTTCCCTTCCCTGCCTTCGTGCTTGCTTTTTCCACCGCTTTCCTCGAGGGTCGCACGAGCCCCCCTCCGACGGGTGTTCTCCCGTGCCCTCGTCTCGGAGCCTCGAGCCACCCACGAGCGCGGCAACCCCGAACTTGAGGGATATTTTCTGGGAAAAGGAGACACGGACGTTCTATACTCTGTGGTCCTGGAAATTGTCTGGGTGTAACAGTTGTTGCTCCGCCAAGAACTTCTTTTGGCAGGCTTCGTCTTAGAGTAGTAGCTTTTGTATCTCCGAGGTTCGATCTCTCGGTCTTGCTGATTGTGATGCTACCTACTGCCTTGCTTTGCGGGTCGCCGCCATCGGCCTGTTCGAACCGTCGCCATCGGCCTGTTCGAACCCCTCTGTCCTGCCTTTCTCGGCGGCTGCTTTCCCTTGCCCCTCTCTCTTCGCCGGACGACTACACGCGCCTTCTCGGTGGTATCGCGCCGTTCTTGGTACAAGGTCGTTGCAAACCCCGGTAATTATGCTTTGTTGGTGTTTTCGTTCATAAAATGTTGATACCTCGGCACGTTTTCTGTTTTCGCTGGTAGGATGGAATGGAGGTTGTTGTTGGGGAGTATGAATTCGGCCGAGTGTTGGTACTTCGATGACAAACAACAACCATTCACATCGGAGGGTATAGTACAGGTGGCTGTACATGCATGCCCGGACTTTCCACTCCTACCGCTGAGTGAGGCGCATTGGAATACCAGTACTAACAACGACAGCAGCAGCAGTACAGCAGTTCAAAGGTGCTGTACTTCGAACCTGTACGTACAAAGCTTTGTTTTCGCCGGTCGAATTGAATGAAGGTTGTTGACAAGTCGGCCGGGTGCTGTGAATGCGATAATAAAAACCGACCAATCGCATCGGAGGATATCATACACAGCAGACGTTTTTCACTTTAAGAAAATAATAATATCCAATCCAGATGCGTAGTCTTTGTTTACTAGTAAATGGGAGATACGGACCCACTTTTAATAAGATACGATCCTTCGTTCCAGGTATAAGATGATGTTCGGCTGGGTGCGATTCCCTGTTGAAAAACGCGTCTAGTCGTTTCGGCGAGCACTACTGGAAGTAATCGAGGGTTGGAGACTGCTTGCTCAGACTGCAAGTACTCGCAGTATGTCGGAGTTCTGTGCTGTTGTACGTATACTGCTGCGTGTGCTACACGTAATACTATTCACGCTACGAGAATGCTGCCCATGTCGGCAGTACCTATCGGTTGTTCTGCCGATCGATATCAGGTCATTTATCAGGTGTTCGATACTGCTCATACCCGCAGTATCTCGAATACTGCCTGTTCTCAGGATTGAGTGCGATAATGCGCATACAGTACGCGTCCTGTTCTCCCAGTAATATGGGCGTTTACTACAAGTTGTTGTCCTCTGCGACGACGTACGTACCGCTGCGGTTGTTGTGCTGCTGCTGACCTTGGGGCTGGATCTGCACAGCAGCAGCTGCAGCAACCGACCGCAGCAGCAGCATTGCCTACTACTCCTGCTGCAGCTGTTGCTGCCATTTGGATGATGTGCCGCTGCTGCTGCCGCTATCGCTTTCATGTGCGAGAGAGACCCTCCCTTCTGCACAAGCGTCGTTGGAAATAGGTACAGCTCGCCGTAGATAGGGGTGTGATATCGGCGTGGGTGTTGGGTACTTGGCAGCTGGGCAGAAAAAGGGCGGCAATACCACTATCACCCCAAACAACATCATCAAAGTAATCTCAGTATAAGAGAGACCTCTCCGAACTGAGCTGATTTCTGCCCCCGCCAGCAGCAACTGGGCTTCAAATTTTCGATGATTTCCAGGCCCATAATTATAGACGGTTTTGATTTTCGGGCTAAAGAATAGATGGCTGAAAAAGACAGCAATAATAACGTCCCAACAAAGTGCTCCAAAAAAAAGTTGGTCTATAATTCGAGCGGGACAGATACAAGAACTGAGAACTGACACTGGGCATTGCCTTTTCCCTGCACAACTTGGCATTGCCCTGATCCTGTTGGCAACGAGATCGAATGGTGTACTTATGTCAACTTGCTTCAACATAATTACACGACTTTTGGCACTGAGGTATATTTTCCAAACCGGAGCATGGGTCCCGGCAGGCACCCATGCGGAGGGAGCCCTTGTATATATATATATATATATATAGAGAGAGAGAGAGAGAGAGAGAGAGAGAGAGAGAGAGAGAGAATACCAGGTTCCCCTCAGGGAGATGCCTAGCGGAGTGGCGCAATAAATAATAGTCATCCTTTGAAATACATGTTTGTTCAGAACTACTACTTCTGTATAAAGTAATGACTGCATCCACCCGTTATTAACGTGACGACTTTTTTGAAAAATCTAAAACACACATTTATTGCAGGATTTTTTAGAGTACATGAGTACTGCTGTAAAATTGCGTGCTGGAAGATACGGCAGCAGACGATATACATACGCAGTACGTACTGCGACAAAGGGACGGGTACTGCTGTGCTCTTTCAGCTGGCTCCGGGACGTATCGGTCAGTAGTGTAGGACACACAGCAGTCAGTCAGTATCTAACGTAGATATTTTTGCAAGAATGCTGCTGTTACAGTACACGATGCTCGTAAGACCGATTGGTTGTACTGGGCTCGACGAATGTGCACGATCCATGATCCGGCAATGAATCGGTAAGGAGAAAAAAATGCCGGCCACACACACGGCAGCAGGTATGTGCATAGGTCAATGCCGATGACAACAACGAAGATTACTGTAGTACTAGGAGTGCAGCACGCAACTGACGCATGCGCATATAATGCTGCCTGCTTCTGCCGTTAGTGCACTGTGCAGAGCACTGCTAGAGCAGTGACATTGTTCGATCTCAATCAGCAATAATACGCAGAAGAAGTAGCAGCAGGGAGAGAGGTGATGATGATACAGGTACACCAATAATATGGGTTTTTACGTGAAAAAGTGGAAAATGCTAGAAAACAAAATTGGTACCTCCTGGCAAGGCAGATAGATTAGATGGTGAAATACGAACGGCAGGCTCCGACTAACGTTCATTCTTATCGGAGAGTGTTTTTTCCGAAATTTCCAAAGTTTGAAAATAATCGAAGATATGTATCAATATACGGAGGCGTTCTGTCACTCTTCGTGAAATTCTCCAGAACCAAAAATATGAAGTTTGTTAACCTTCCAATATTTGGAACAAAAACAGATCAATCTTCCATATTTTCTTGTTTTTCCCCCAAATATTGGAATGTTGATCTGTTTTGGTTCTGGAGAATTTCACGAATAGTGAGAAAACGCCTCCGTATATTGATACATATCTCCAATTATTTCCAAACTTTGGAAATCACGAAAAAAACGCTCTCCGATAAGGATGAACCTAACACAATGGGCCACAGCAATACTGCGCATAATATGGGTATGAAGGAAGGCTCATAACCTCGAGGGTCATGACCTGAAGGAATAATGCATGTTGAGGCTCTGTCTTCTATGAGAAGAGATAGATGCAGAGGCGGCACCGAAGTGTCTGTGAAGATCACTTGTGATGAAGAAAGAAGATGGTTTGAAATTGGCGCTTAATTGGCCATTATTATAGAAGGAATCTTGATCTCAGAGATCAAGAGGAGAAGAAGAGGAAAAGAGAGGAAGAGAGGAAAGGAAAGGAAGAAGAGGAGATGGAAGAGAGTGGAATAAGAGGAAATGGAAGAGTGAGCAAGGTGGGGCATGCCATCACCTGATCACGACACAATGCCCATGCTACGGGCAGGTTTATTCTACAGCAGCCCGTCAAGGTTTCCTGAACCGTTCCTAGCAATGTCCCTGCAACGTTCTATGTAGTATGTAGCGTACTCGTAACGTTCTATGGAACGTTACCTGCTACCTATTGTGGTAGACTAGCTACCCTGGGTTACGATCAGTATGATAGAGATAAGTTGAATACAGTGCGTCGGCAAGAAAGAACAAACTCAAGTCTCGCCGCATATCGTATTTCTCCGCATCTATCATAAGATACTCTTAGTAAGCTCGTGTGAAGTGACTGCACATCACAATAGATATGGATGTCAACGTCCATATATATATGCTGACAGGGTATATGTCGCACACGCCGCAGAATTGGAACGAGGGGATATGTGATGATTGTTGGTTGTGTACCTGGTGTGAAGAAAACCGTCGACGATCTACCGATTCGTACATACATATAAAGTAATGCCTCTCGTATCGAAACCAGGGAAACCGTGTTATCCACTCCCGCCGAGAAAAAAAAATGTCCGAGCGCCTGCCACGCGCCCCAGAGTGTACGGATCGCGCTGAGACCTCGACCAATGTGTCCGGCCGGGCTTCATGTGTCGGAGCACTTGGTGTTTTGCCGGAAAGTGCTCGTGGGAAGAAAAAAGTTGGCAAAAGTACGAATAAAACTTGACAAAACATAAGTGTACATATATATGCGCTTTTGTTTTTTTAGGCATGCTGCACTCCGGCGGCCGGGGGCTCTTTCCCGCACTTTCGGCAGCGAGGTAAGCAACTGGGCCGTGGGTACTTTACGACGCATGTCTGAATTCCGGTTGAGCGCCGTCGCGGTGCTCGGTGCGTTGAACGATTGGCTGAAACAAACGAGGCATTAATTTCCGCCTTGCCCAGCCGAATAGGTCACATGGAAAACTGCACACATAATTCTGATTCATGTAGTAAGCAACCTGCCACCAATGGGATAGTTACTACTCCCATTGCTCGCCTCTTCCTCTCTCTCTCTGCCGTACATATGGCTTCAATCCTTCTGCCGTACATACAACAGCAACAACAGTAAACATCTGTCGGTCGTTGTATCTGTTGCATCAAGCCCTTTCGCGGGTGATGTACCCCATCATCGAGCATGTATGTTCGAAATCACGAACTACCCACTGTGATGATTTTTTTTAACCAGGTACCCTGGTATTGTCACACCCAGCTACTGTATTGGTCCAGCCGCACGCTCTCGGCCGCAGCAGGTGATCGCAACGGGCAAGTTAGAGCAAAAAAGCCAGGCCCATACTGCCTCCCATGTCGCTGTACTGCGTCTCGGTGCGGCGACTAACACGACCAATACTGCTCGACTGCCTGGCCGAGATCCTATTATTTGTACGTACCACTAAAATGTCAGGAAACGTGTGATACGGCAGCCACTTCCAACAACGAATAACTTTCTCTGCGTATGAGTTTTCTCTGCGTCGAAAATGTTTTTAATTTTGAACCCCCCCCCTCGTACTACATACAGGGGTAGATACATAAACATTATACAATGGCAAGTTGTCCAGTCTCACACTCTCAGCAGTAGGTAATTGCACCGGGCAAGAACCACAGGGCCTCATTGTGCCGCCCGTCTCGTTCTAGTACCCCTCCTCTCTCGGTGTGCATCCTGCGCAATCGTTGAATTGGCTGGAGTTGTACAGTAGTAGAAGTACAGTAGTAGTAGCAGCAGCTGTAGTAGGAGCAGCAGCAGGAGGAGGAGGAGTAGTAGTAGTAGTAGTAGTAGTAGTAGTAGTAGTAGTAGTAGTAGTAGTGGTAGTAGTAGTAGTAGTAGTAGTAGTAGTAGTAGGAGCAGGAGGAGTAGGGGTAGTAGGGGTAATAGTTGTAGGATTAATAGTTGTACTAGTAGTAGTAGTAGTAGTAGTAGTAGTAGTAGTAGTAGTCGTGGTAGTCGTAGTAGTGTAGGAGTGATACTACTGTTGCCTCTAGTAGTCTGTTGCTGTAACCACGAGTATCTACTGCTTTTGTGACGGCCATTCCTTTAAACGTAGAGATGGGCATTTCATGTCAAGTACACATGGTTTTTTCCTGCTCCAAATGCGCACCCGTATGTAGGGTTGTGCCTGGTACAGCAGTAACGATTACAGCCGAGTTGCTGCATATATATATATTCAGATTATAAAATTAGAGTTATGTTTGAGTTCTACAGTATACTGTTGTCGCCACAAGCCAGCTGCTGCTGTTGCCACGAGCCAGTTAGTTGCTGTTGTTACGGTGAGTACTTGTTAGCCAGTCAGTCACTCGAAAGTTTTTCATGACGGCAGAAAACCTTTCAATTGTGCCTCAACCGTACGTACACCTAGGTCCTGTACGGGCAGGAATACAGCCTGTTTCTCAGTCGTCTTCAGAACAGCACTTCGTACACATTGATTGACGGATGGCAAGCATGGTAATAATACAGATAATTCGCTCCTTTCGACAACAATCCAAATACTTGTGTAGTAGTAGTGATGTTTTAGTTTTCTGTGTTTCTGTACTACTACTATTGAAGCTGTTTTTGCCACGTACGTATAAAATTAGGTTGCCTAGTAGTACAGTACATAATTGTTGTGGAGTAGTAATTATACTATTTAAATTTTGTAGTCTTAATACTATTCCATGGTACCGAGTGCATGCTGCTTCGGTTAAAACCTACCTGCCCAATGATAGCAGAGCAGTAGTAGTGTCTGTGCTAAAAGTAATAGATAGTCGTGGTGTTGTCTGCTATAATATTAATAGTATTATTGCCGTTGTTACTGTATGTATGCTGTTTCTAATTATCCAATAATAATGGCAGTAGATGCCTTCACCGTATATATATGTATGTATAATACATAACCTGTACATTTACAAAAATCATTAGTAGTCGTAGTATTTATAGTATACCCTGGTAGTATTTTGTAGCATGCTGTTATAAGGATTACCTTGGGCTGGGTAATCGATCGGTCGTTTACCCCTCCTGTAGCTCAGTAGGTAACACCTTCACACTGCCTGCTACTTCTACCTTTATTGTACTACATATATATATATATATATATCTGCGTAGCGCGTAGTATTATAGTGAAGTGGTAGTGATATATTTTAAGGGCAACAGTATCATGGTCGTGCCCCCAACCTATGGTGGTACTGCATGCATGCTGTAATACGTTGCCGTCGAGAAAAAATAATGTTACGGCAGTAAGTAGTAGTAGCAGTAGTAGTTGAAGGCAGTAGTGTATTTATTCATGCTGCTTCTATCTGTACTATACTCTGCATTCACGTATTGTTGGTAATACGGGGGACCGTAGTAAATAGGATCTACGGTAATAACAAAAACCTATATACTGAACTATTTTTACAAACATATTTGGTCCTATTTTCTATGGTCACCCGAAATATTAATAGTGGTGTTAAGTATCAGTACAGTAGTAGTAGTCATGCCCCAACCCATGGTACGCCGTGTGTATTTAACTTCTCATTTTACCAGGAGATTGTATTGTACGAGAGTTTGTCATGATCCAGCAGTAGTACTTATTAATAGAGCCATCCCACAGTAGGGGTGCACCAGAAGTTCCTGAGCCCCTCACAGTAGGAGGTCAATATCTCACCCGATACAATACTTGGAAGAAATTCGTTCGTGTCACCCGATGATGTGCACACCAGGTAGTAGGTGTTCAGTCCAGGATGTCGTACAAGGAGTATCCTCGGAATGTTTAGAGTATTTGGTTTATTTAGTAAACAAGCATTTATTTGCAGTGCGGTTATAAGAAGAGTGTTATAAATAATGACCGACAAAACTATTTTTGCCGATACGGCCAACATTTTTAGTTATTATCAGTATCCTCAGTAAAGAACCTCGCGTTAAATCTTAACTCTCTTTATTTTGCCGACAGACTGGAGACCGGAAACAAACGAACAACAAAATAGACTAGTACTTGCCGATTTTATTGCTTAAATCATTGGTTTGGGCTTCTGTACTACTCGCATCCCATCACGACGCGGCTGACTCCATCTTTTTACGGACATACATACTGGTAAATTAAATTATACGTTACGACGGACTGCATGCAGGAGGATACAACAGCAATAATACTGAACCGAGTGAAATATTAAGCGGGAAAGCGAAAAGTACTCGATGCCCGTGATGTCTCCCCGTCTCTAAGTATGAGAGAAGTAGTTTTCAAAGCTGATCGTCAGTGCATCCAATTTCTCAGCAAGACCCGGTAACTTCGTAGTCGCGCTCGGTGGTGGAGCGCGATGTCGAGATCGCGCGCACGAGAAAAGACCGGCCGGAAGCCGGCGAGCGCGCCCTTCGAAAGTAGCGATCGAAAAAGCACGCTCTACCCCCTTTCTGCGCAGGCCTCCCGAACCCAGCCTAAAATCAAGGTAAAGTAGCGATTCTTTCAGCGAATGCTTGGCTCTCAGCCGTCGCGAAGCACTTTGTATCAATCTAGCTATCTATGCTGAAATGCACCAGGTTATTAGCCACGGATAGTTGCGGTCATCGAAACCGAAAATATCATTCAGAATGTCGAGAAGGCTGCACCAAATGGCGATGATGTGGCGATCTTATGAGAAAACTAACAGGCGGAAGGTTGTGTAGTACCGTCAGACATCTCTTCTCTCCTCTATCTTTGCCATTCTCTTTTTCCCCGGAACTCATTTAGATGGCTTCACTATAACGTGACGTGGTTCATGAACTTACGGATGAAAAATACAGATTATGGATATATATCCTTGTGGGGTCAGTAAGTAAATTATGACTTTCTGTAGATGGCTACTATTAGTCCATTCCTGCGGCAAGTAGGTGTATACTCTGCCAGTGCCCCGCTCTAGTCAATGAAGCATCGTTGGGCGTTCGCGTTATTCTCGATGTCGAAAAGTACGGTTTGGAAAAACCATTCGAGGGGTATGTGTTCTATCGACTGGAGTATAGTCCGGCACAGCTGGAAACGTACTGACTGGTAGTTACCTACGGTACTTGCAACACGCCTCGGTTAATGTACTGTCTTGACAATGTTGACACGACCCCTCGATCAAGTAACACGGCAAGAAACATCAAGACGTACCGAAATTTGAATAAGCAAGCATCTGACTTGCTGCTTCCCGGGAAAGGTAAAACTCCCGCACGTATCAGCTACCTCTTCTGCTGCACACGCAACCCACAAATCATTGTTTAAACGAGAATGCCCCTCTGATCTCATATCCCTCAGTCTCGGACCGAACGCGGATGGAATGCGCCACATTGTGCTACTGCTGACACTCATGCACGTGATGCGCATCCCCGACACGACCCCTCGATCAAGTAAGACGGCAAACAAATATCAAGACGTATCGAAATTTGAATCAACAAAAATCCGACTTCCTACTTCGCGGGAAAGGTGAAAACTCCCGTACGTATCAGCAACTAACTTCCTGTGCTTCACACGCAAGCCCAATTTTCATTTTGCGAACGAGAATGCCCCTCTGATCCCATATCCCTCAGCTTCGGATCGAGCACAGATAACAGAACTGTTTTGGGTTCCTAAAACATATATCCTGGGATATTCTCCCTCTTCTTGTTCTTGCTGATGCCGGCGATCTGGCCGTTGGCGGATCGCTGTCGCCGATTCTTAGCACTCGGAAGGTGCACGGTCTGTTGTTTTCCGCAGCTGTGATTGACGGCGCAGTGGAAGAGTCCTGTCCCTGCCCCTTTCAGCTCGTGGTTACCGCCGACTGTGATGGCCTTCAACTTCGCGAGGTCCCTGTACTCCTGCATGGTCGCCTTCAGCCCTGGGATGAGGCGGTTGTCGAGCGTGGTCTCCGTTTCTCCGGTGTCTACGCGTAGAGCGACTCCCGTAGAGGTGGCCTTCGCCTTCTTGCCGGTGTGAATGGTGGCGTACATGAATCCTTTGTCTGAACCGTCGCCGTCCGTATTGAAATCGGTTGCGGCTTTGGTGCTGCTCGCCCTTTTTCCCACGGCTGGCTCCTTTTGCCTTGCGGTGTACAGGACGATGTTGATGATGTTCCCTGCTGTCGCAGCAGTCCCTTCTGTCCCAGGGGTTATTTTCTCGTGGTGTGAGCGCAAGACCTCCGATGTAAACCCGTTACCGTGTTGTATACGGGACGGTGGTGATTCTGTTAGTGGTCCCTGCTGTTGCAGAAGCCCTTCCTGTCGCAGACGTGCTTCGCTCGTGATGTGCACTCGAGGCTTCCCGACCCCGCTCCTGCACTAAAGGATTACGCTTGTAGGTCGTCTTTTCCCGGCCCCAATCCTGTCTACCCGCTCCTAGCGGATGGGTGCGTAGCACTACGGTGCAGACCGCCTCAACCCCGCTCCTGCTGGAAAGGGCTACGGTTGTACGTCGTCTTTGCCCGGCCCCGCTCTTGTTTACCCGCTCCTCGCGGACTGCTGCGTAGGACTACGGTGAAAACTGTCTCGACCCCACTCCTACTCGAAAGGAGTACGGTTGTAGGTCGTTTTTTCCCGGCCCCGCTCCTGTTACCCTTTCCTCGCGGATGGGTGTTTAGGACTACGTTGTGGACCGTCGCTGCTGTCGACGCAGCAGTCTTTGCTCGATGCGCGAGCCTGTGTGCGTCGGTAAAGTCAGCTCGAAAGGGGTTCGTCCACTATACAACTCGGTGTGTGTTGTGAAAGCCCTGTGTGTGCGTGAGACCTTACCCCGCTTACTTGTGTCTTCCTGAGTCGAACTCGTCTGTCGTGGCTCGATCGTATTTTCTTGGAGATCTTAGAACCGAAACTTGATTCTCCGCCCGTTTCTCCTCCGTTTGTGGAAAGCACTGGAGTCCGGTGTAGCTGGGAGGCCCAGTTGTTGAAATCTTTGTCTTCTCCACAGATCGATGCGAACGCGTTTATTCGAGGCTCATAACCTCTCGCTGAGAAGCATCTCAGCAGTAGTGGATGTGTACTGTGTGCTGCGGTCGCTCGATAGACTGTGTGTGGATACAGCAGTCTACTGCACAGAGGCTACACTTCGAGTGCAGATGCAGCTCAGTGTGTATCTCGGAACGAACAAACAAAGAAACGTGTCTGATTACTGACTAACTCCCGTGTCATATTATGCTGGTGTAGAAGTGGAGTGAAGACGAAGGGGGCGAGGGCGCGCTCTGCCCACCTTTCCAACAAAGGCGTCTAGATCACTCGATGACAGGTCTATAAATGGTCCAAAATCCAAGATACTGTCCTCTGGAACCAACTGCCGCAAATTCTAGATCTTCTGGAACTAGTCCACAAAGTCTGCCACCGTTCTAGAAGGTTTTCTAGAGTTTGTTCCAGAAACGTCTCCAAAATCTTGTCATAGACACTGTTCTAGAAATCGTCCTACTCACACGGACTACCAGAAGGCAGTATCCACATGATGTGTGTCTACTGGACATAAACTACAGCGTGCTACCATATATATCAACAAAAAAAGTACACACAGGTCATTCTTGCTGGGTTGCTCCAATCGAACCCAGAGGGAATGCGTGACATGATGCTAATGATACTTGTGAGCATCATGCGTATCCTCGACAGATACCTACTTATAAGACAGGCGTTGTATGGTGGAGTCGAAAGGTACCGTGTAGCGCAGTACTCTAGACAAGTCACCCCCTTCTAGGATTATGCTGGCCTATCTCCCCCCAAATTAGTGTAGCATTCACCTAAACAAATGCCGATTCTGGACGTATCTCGTGGAGGTCAATATTTAGACGCATTGATCAGTGATTACACGGGCGAGGTACAACTTCAATACAACAACTGCTGTTAGCAATTGTTTGTCTTATCCAACTGTACAACTGGGTACATACGTACACCTCTTAACGGAACCAGCAGTGCAGAGGTCGTACATGATAGAGTTCCGCCTAGAAATGAAATAAAATCAAATACACAAGCTACATAACGTAACGTATCGGCCCGCCGTGAAGTCGAACAAAAGCGACCCTGGGGCCCGCATGCAAGTCCCGACATATAGGTGAAATGTACAGCAATGACTCTCTTCCCAACCCAACCTGGTGCCTCCGCAAAAGCCGAATTTCATAATAGTCCCCGAGATAGGATGCAGAAAACACAATGTCCCTAACTGTGAGATTCCCCGATGGCTCGAACAAGTAGCACCGTAGATAACTACCCCTGAGGGTTATTCTCATTGGAGAGTTATTTTTCTATATTTTCCATATTGTTTTGTTTTGCGCAAATTTATCTTCCGGATTTTCCTGGGGTTTTTCCCCCAATAATATGTGAAATAAAAAAAACGTGATTTTTTTGCTTCTGGAGAGTTTCACGAATAGTGACAGAACGCCTCCTCCGTATCTTGATACATATCTCGCACTATTTCCAAGCTTTGAAAAATGTTGGAAAAAAACTCTCCGTGCTGAATGAGCCTCTGACCCCTTTGAAATAAAAGGCCCAACTTTGAGCACGCGCTTAAGCTGCACGTAATGACTGTAAGCGTGCCCACCGCTGTCCTTCTGCGTGTCCTTCGCTCCCCTACGTCATTCGAGCAGGATGTTCTAACACGCCATAAAAGGGGCGACGGAGAAGATGCTGGGTATTGCTTGGCCTACATTCTCCAGTTGTCGGAAATAGTATCTAGTACAAGGCATGGGCTGATCTCGGTGCAGATGATAAGGGTGACCAGTGTCGGCGCGGGGATTACAATGAAAACGCGAGGGCATTATTTGTCGAACGGGAAGGACGGCTAGCATTTTGCTACCCGGGAAGCACGGCTTTCCCAAGGATGCCGTGGAAACGCATTGAGACGTCAGAGCGTGCGTGTGTATTTAGTCGCTATATGCACAGGTCCTGGTCATCGTGTCTGTAGTCTGTACTGGGGTGGAACTGTCGCATAAAAAACCTCCCAAGACGATAATGTGTTTAGTTTATAGGGTATAAATAAGTGGCTGGTCACCTTCTTTGGTGTTGGTTACGAAGGTGACCATCTCGCGTTGTTATCGGGGTCCGTTGTGGGTTTCCCCGGCTAGTGTTTTTTTCGAATATTGTTGGACATTTCTTGTAGACGGCGTCGTTGCTGACGTGTGTGAAAGATAAGGAATTTCAGCCGTACACCTCAAAGTATGAACTTACGGGCTAGATGCATGAGCCGGATTCGCGCTGCATATCCGACAAGATATTCCGGAACATTGTGGTCGCCATTCAAGTTGAGAGCGCACGAATATGACATCAGAAATAAGAAATACCATTTGTCGAACTCTGATCCTTTAGCGGTGGACTGTAACGGAATGGTTGCTATATTCTTCTTTGAACCTGCTTTCAAAGCTCCTAAGAGGCGTCCTTTTAATTCACGTCTTGATGTATCACGTCTTGTTGCTCTTCTGGGGGTTTTGTCGAAGACGTTCAAACCCTGCCGCACTCCAACCGACGGGCATTGTCGTCGTATTGATGTTTGGGGCATCACTCATTCTTTCGATTTTCTCAAGGTCTCTCTATCTCCGCTGTACATAGATTCCGCCGATATAACAGCGTTCCTGATGCTCTTCGATATATGCATAAACGTTTATCAACTCACGCCGTCGCAGTTGTGTCTATGGGAGAACACACTGCTGCTGTAGTCACGTAGAGAAATCACGGGTGGATTGCAGTGCGAATGCCTTTGACGACGACCCAGTCTTGATCGTGTCGTTCTGTTTGATGTTTTGTTTTTTCGCGCAATTGCTTGCCACGATGTATGCCGCTATCTTTACATTCTTCGGGTTCCTTTCGAGAAAAAAACGCGCCTTTTATATGATTCATCTTGTTTCGGTTTCACCGGCGTTGTCCTTGCACGTGGTACAGACGGGGGGGTGGGTCGTGAAACGACGTATCTTCGAACAATTAATGTTATTTTTCTGGATGGATGTTGTATGCATCTGCACATACAGCCATTCAAGGTGGGATGTTCTCATGGTATTCATTGTATCCCTCTTTCTCCTTTGGTATCGTCGAAGAAGCGTGTTTCTGATGAAACGCGTCAAAGACGTAGTGCATGCAACCCCCTTGATATCAGAACCCTCTGAGAATCAGGATTGTGGAAATCATCAAGGTATGGCATCAAACTCTGTGGGTTACTCTAGGCGTACATCTCGACATTTCATACCGTTGTTCGCCTAGCTCCATGGTGCTCCTTTTAGTCTCTGGTACGCAGTCCATATCCAGACATATTATCAACTCGCTATTTCATGCCGCCTATCCTCGTCCGATATTTCACACCCTACCCGCGACCGTATATATGTAAGAATGTAGACAATAAATAGCGAAACGTATTCATTGTCGACGCGCATGTGTCGTATTGTAGCTGAATGTGCCATATAATATGTATCGGCTATAAATTAGTGCCAAACGAGACCCGTGTACTCGTATAAACAAGCTTCACCTGGTGTATAACATGCACTCCGGTACTCAGAGGCATGTACGATTTTCCCAGCGCAGTAGAATACCGGGTACGCAAAAAAGGACGACACCTACATTGCCTTCAAAAAATCTAGCGGAAACAGGGACAATTACTGATATAATAAATGAATCTGCTGCAGCCACTATCTGTGGAACGCCTTTCATAATATAGGCCCAGATCCACGGGGTGGGCGGCTCTTCTTGCGACTCAGCCCGTCTTCGCCCTCTAGACCGATGCGTGGAACAGGTAGGTGCGTATCATGAGAACCTTTATCTTCACTGATAGCACGCGCCACAGAAATAGGGCAACTGACACCAACAACTGGTGTGCTTCTCGCCATAATATAATATCTGTTTTAGGATCTATGACTCCGCCGCTGTCTCCGTTTTGGATATGATACTGCCACGAAGATGAGCCGCCGAAATATCTTCCGCTCTTGGCAAGGGATCTACTCTATACTATATATGGGCAATATTCATGTCGCATAAAACGCCCACAAAAAACACATCTATTTGCACAGGAGCTTGGAAAGATTGAAGAAAAATAATCATTAGGGTACAGCGAGTGTAAATTACAGCCCATGCACGACTATTTGTCCATCCACTTTCCAGTGCATATATATCGATAAAAAACAAATGTAACGTGAAACAACAATGACCGTCACTGCCGTCGGGAGCTACCTCAATAGTCGCGGACTTTCTGTTTCTTGAGAAAATGCAGCATCAACAGAAGCAGCGGCGGCGGTAGAAGCCGACTACAGCAATACGACTACGTCTACATAAATAACATATGCAGCATCAGGGGCGGTAGACCCGCGGGGTTACAGTAGCAGAAAAAAGAGCAGCAGCAGCAGCAGCAGCAGCAGTGGGCTGCGCCACCAAGTCGTGTCCCATATCACAAATAAAAATAGCAAGTGTGGAAAAACGCAACAACAGCATCCGCGGGAACAGCAACAACGCCAACAACAGCAGCAGAAACAATAACAGCAGCAGCGGCGGTAGACACTGTTGCGGAAACGAACGCAGGCTGTAAACAACAACGGCAGTAGCAGCGGCAGCAGTAGCACAAAAGCAAATTGTAGTAGGCGGAGTAGCGCATAAACAAATGGAATTACGGAACATTGTACGTTTTTTGTGTTGGATATATTGCTAAAGGTCGACTACGTGCGGGAACAGCAACAACAACACCACCAACAGCATACCAGGTAAACAACTGCAGCAACAGAGACGGTAGACACCAGTGTCGGTGTGGAAAGGAACGCATGCTGTACAGAACAACGGCAGCAGCGGCGGCAGTAGGAGCGCATTCGCGTACTATACTCATATCTCGGTGTGAGCTCGTATATAAAAAACAATGGCCAACACATCTTGGTTGTAGATTCGATGCTGGAGGCCGACAACGTGCGGGAACAGCAACAACACCAACAACTATAAACATCACCAGCAGCAGCGGCGGTAGACACTGACTCGAAGTTGCCTACGACAGCAACAACAACGCGAACGACGACTACAAAAACCTACCTGACACGAAATAAACAGCATCAAGGACGGAAGGCGCGCGGAGTTACAACAGCAGGGATATGAACAGCAGCCGCAGCAGCAGCAGCAGCAGCAGCAGCAGCGGCAGTAGCAGCAGCAAAGGGCTGCGCCACCAAGTCGTGTTCTTGTATCAATCAAAGCAAAAATGGCAAGTAGTGTGGAAACAACTCAACAACAACATCCGCGGCAGTAGACATAGGGAGCAAACAACAACAACAACAAACACAACAACAACAACAACAACGACAACAACAACAACAACAACAACAACAACAACAACAACAACAACAACAACAACAACAACAACAACAACAACAACAACAACAACAACAAGAGCAACAGAGAAGCACAAAACACTACTCACCGCCACCTCCGGTCTCGAGCGTGACGGACACGGTGCAGACGTCGACAGGCTTGCTCGAAACGGGGTTCCAAGATCCTCCAGAAGAGGGAGAGGCAGTAGAGCCTTGGGGTGTTTTCGTAGGTGTATTGAAGGCAGCATCATTAATAGCGGCAGCAGGAAAAAGTGCTGTCGACTCTGAAGAAGTCTACCAGGCAGGAGCAGCACTAGCGAGAGGAGCACCAGGTACCAGCAGAAGCAGCGCAAACAAAAACAGCACCTGCAGGAGCGCCACCTAAAAGAGCGGCACGAGCAGGAGTGGTACGAGCAGGAGCAACGCCAGCAGGAGGCCCAGCGGTATACAAAGAGGAAGCACCAGCGTGACGCGCGTCGCATGCTGTCTGCATGTGTCCACGCACGCGAATAATCCAATGACCCGCGTCGTATGCCTTCTCATAGACGGTCTTTTCACGCCAAAGCAACTGAGATCAACATTCAATTGGCCAGAAAACTGACATTCCTGTTGAAACTATTCCCGAAAAAAAAAGATAATAATCAGTCTACTCGCGAAAAGTTCAACGCTCCCGCGAATAATGGTTGACAATCATCTTGCGAAAGGCTACCGAAACGCCCTCACAGCGACCGTCCAGAACAAACGAGTTATGCTTGTATCTATATATATTCATAGTATATACGACGAGTGCTACCTGGTTTGATGTGTATAGAAACATTGCAAGAATATCACAACGAGCGCAACTTATGATACGCACGTACATACTCAGCGGTTTCGTTTCTTCACTCGTATACTATTATATACCTGGTATTATTTATTGGATAGTAGTGGGATGTACCGTACCAGTACTCATTTCACGCATGGCCGTAGTCGGGAGGGGGGTGGTTCAAAGCCGATTAAAATTAGAATTTGTTTTCGTCTCTAATAAAATCTGAAGCAACGTTCAATGATACAACGACGGTTGAGCGCGATTTCAGTGCTTGCGGTAACCTCCTCGTTCCAAACCGGAGTCGCATCGACACGTACTGGGTGGAGATGTGTATGTTCCTTTAAGCCAACTTCGAGCACATCCCCGATTACGGTTCCATCCCCATGATCGCTGCGAAGGATATTCTGGCATATCTCCCGGCGCGGTTCACCGGGAAGGACGCTGACTTGGTGGCGGCTGAAGCCGCCTTTGACGTGCTGAACAATTCTGCGGCATCAACTACTGAAGACATGGGCAGGGACGAGGGCTGACGAAGTCTGGGTGGGGAGGGGCTCCTGTTCTTGCCGCAGCTGCACTATAGATTAGTATTAGGCTGATGTTACTCGACAACTTAGATGGTGAGGCTCAACACCGCTGTGTGTAGTATAAGATTGAGATACATTATTAGTAGTTAGTTGTGATCGGCACGGTTTCATTTTTGGTCGGTTTTGGAAGAACTTTCGGGCTTTCCATTAATTTAAATACTGTAAGTACTTGTAGTAGTATCACTAATATTAATAGTAATATTACAACTTTTTGTTCTTGTGGAACGGCCTACAAGTGCCTTGATTTGGGAGGTAAATCTATGACCGCAGAAGTCGTTCCCATTACGTTGGTACGGTCCTTCCCGTGAAAACCGTGAAAGACAGCTATTTTAACAGAAATTTAATGAGCTACACAGTGGTACGCGCATGGTATATACGCGTTATTACCGGTATCATATATATGTTTTGTCCCTTCCTTTTTCATTTTTCTTTCATTCCCGTTTGTACCTCTTTGTGTCTTTGTTAGTATGGTCCGTTTTGCCTTTTTTTGGCGTTTTGATATCTGCGTCTGTTTTTGTGTTGTTTTGTTTTGTTTGCTTAGCTTCATCTTCTTTTTTAGGTTTTTGTCTGCTATTAATAGTCTCCTTTTTGCTTCCCTGGTGTCCGCAGTGGTGGAGTGCGTGTGCTTGTTTTTTGTTTTTGCCTCTGGTTTTACTTGAGGTACTTCTTCCACTCCAGGATTTTGGAGCCAGTCCTGCGACCACGGACTGCATTGTATTGTGAGTTAATGTGAAAACAACAACAACAACAAACAACAACATGTGTCGTGTTTGCACAACACCAATCGCAGTATTTCAAAATCCATTTTCTATGTATTTGTTTGACGAGTAAATTCGTTGTCTTTTCGCCCCCTTGAGATTGGTATTTACCAGGGTATTACCCGGAACTTCTGTAAGTTCTGTACGCCCGTGCCTCAATTGGAACTTCTGTGAGTTCTGTACGCCCGGGCCACAATCGGAGATTCTGTCAGTTATGTACGCCCGGGCCCCAATCGGAGCTTCTGTGAGCTATGTACGCCCATTACACGACAAATACCTGTAACTTCTGTGGGTTCTGTACGCGGCCTTCATACTCGTAACCGGAACTTCTGTAAGTTATGTACGCCCGTTTCACAATACCCGGGGTATCGGTACAACGCTTTTATACCTGACCGGAACTTATGTGAGGTCTGTGCGCCCGGGCCTCAACACCCGGAATTTCTTTGAGTTCTGTAAGGGTTTTATACCCAACCCCAGAACTTCTGTAAGTTCTGTAAGGCACCCATACCCTAACCCTAAATCCACAAACCCTACAGAACCTAACCTTGTGAACCAGCGTACCCAAAGTGAAACAAGCGTAGAAATACGTAGTTTTTACTTACGTACGACGTACGAGCACAGAGTGTATACGGTTAAACCCAAGAATTCCGACTAATAATAACAAAGATGTCGAGAGACATATCCGTGTCAAGCTGTCCGGCTGTCAAGGCTGTCTGTCACGGCAAACCCGTATGTCTTGACATATGTCCCCTACCCCCCCCTGGCAGAAATAGCCTCACTGCATTTGTGGGAGACCCTAAATGTGTTTACGTCCAGCTGTTCCGCTTGTTTCGTATTGAGCGTATTTCAAAATATCGAGATTCTGCAATTAAGTTGCATTTTTCTGTAGATCGGCATCGGAAATGCATCAAATTATTGCCGAAAAAAACAAGAAGTCAGGGAAACACAGTACATTCAAGAAAAAAATGGCGATTCCAGAATAAGGGGGGTTTTTCTTAGCGCCCCCGGGTTTCGACTGTCGAGGCTGTATGTCAAGACATTTGCCTTAACGAGGTCTGTCAATGGGTAAAAGTGCTGTCTCCCGACATCTTTGGTTTCAACCGAGGGAGGGAAGACGCATTCGGAGAGGCAAAACAGTGTACGTATGAGCCCCTCTGATTGATTCAAAGTAAGTTGTAAGTTAAACAGAGTAAAACACGTCAGGTATACATTGGTCGTTCCAGCCAAAATCAGTTACGATATCAGTCTCGCCAATAATAGCAGGGTTCCTGAGGTAGGTCCAAACGTTTCCAGGTATGCCTGATTTTTGCCAAAACCCCTTGAAATAGCTATCATCGATAATGGCCACGCTTGACATCGATGTTTCACACCATGAATCTGAACAGGTCTAATGCCCAGAAGATAATTATGGACCAGCGGCGGGTAATATGGCCATTCATCTATGCCCCACACAACAAAAATATGCCATGCCGTTCAAGTCAATTTCGCGCACCTGGCCCGGGAATCGCGCAGAAAATGGTTTTCTGAGATTTTCAATGCGGCTGCACCGTAGCTCAGGCCTGTTGATCGCAAACTCTACAGGTGGTTTGGAGTCACGCGAGCATATAAGTGCAATTCAATTTGCTGATTAAGGATGATGTGTGACGGAAAGGTCTATTCCACTGCAGCTACACAGAGACACGGACTTGTCGGAGGACTTTTGCAATGAATGGATGAATATGATCGAGGTGAAAGAGACATTCGCTCCACTGCGGCTGGGCGTGTTTCACGCATTGTGGGGATTTCAGCACGGTGCAGACTGCAACTCTCGCGAGCCTGGGGCACCAACCAAAGCAGAGACGCGCAAGGCATACACGCGGGTACCGAAGTCAGGAGGGCATTCGCAGACTTGCGAGGAGTTAACCGGAGATGTGTACCGCTTGAGCGACCTGTACTGGTGAACGATTTTTCAGACGAGAACTGGGAGGAGCTGAATTGTCGGGGTCAAGGGGATGAGTGGCCGACATCTTCCACCTCAGCGGTTTGTTCTGACAGCGGGGTTAACTGGAAAGCAGGTGATAACTAATAATAGGAAAATCTGCAGTCAACGTCCGCGTGAAAGGCTCGTTTATGCGACAAACGGCGGCTTGGGCTGAAACCGGGATGAAAACCGGTAGGAGTTTAATCGTCAATAGCCATGAGCAGAGAAGGGGGGCTGGTTGCGATCGCAGCTTGAACAGCTTGTTCAAGAGTCTGGTTTCGCGAGCATGTGGGGGGTGTTCTGTGGTCCGGTGCTACATTCTGTTGAGCCCTGATGATGGACAGCACCAGAAACGGGGCGTTGTTGCAGCGGCCGTTGTGGGAGCAGAAAAATAATGGGTCCCGGTTCCGGACCAAGCACTATTGGACGTAAAGTCGGATGACCTTCCCTGCTAGTTTGGGAGGGGCCTTACATACCGCAGACGGTTCCACCCGCTGGATCGCAACGCCCCTCATTGGGTTTGCGAATTATGTATTCTGCAACTACCGTCGGATTATCAGTGTTTCTTCAATGCTGTCGCATCAAAAATATGGAAACACGTAAACTCAAGGTGACAGCCCAACAAGGGTAGATATGTGGTCAAGCCCAAGCAAATAGTTTTAAGCCATGGCACACAAATGCCCGCATCACAAACGTTGGTCACGATCGCCATGCCTGTCTAGGCTTTGTGACGTGAAGGATTGATCATTTATTCGTCCACCATCGGCCGGGCTGGAACAGAATGATACCTGGATCGTTATCCGTAGGAAACGGTTCCGAGGAAACAAGCGAGGTGACACCTTACCAGTCCCGCGGAAAAGCTATTTGCAACACGTCTTTAGTACGCTCCTTACATAGCTCGCTCGGCATGATCCTACCAGGGGCGTCCTCGGCCGAGCTCCCATCACGTCGGAGGAACTACTACTAGGTTCGGTTTTGTTCGGTTTTCAAACAGTTGCGATTTCAACTATTCACCTCTTCATAGAGAGCACCGAACCGTATGGTACAGTATATTAGATGTCCGGTTGCTCGTGGCACGGCATTTATGCTTTCACCTGAACGGTCAGGAGCTGGAACGTACCAGGGCCATGTTTAAGTTTTGTTTGGGTGCTACGTAGCATTTCCTCTTCGTTCATTTGACACCATGTGTTTGTTGTGCTGCTCATGTGTTGTACTGCTCATGTATTATCTGCTGACGGTAAAGTTCCGTTATCACGTCGGTTCGTGTCCTATCATACCAGCAGGTATGCTGAAGGTATATGAACGTCCTAGCTCTCACTTTTATAATTAATTATGATGTTGCTGCTGTTGTAAGAACGGCAGCATGAAGTAGACCTCAGAGGGGAAACAGGACACTAACAATGAAAAACATTTGAGAGGGATACTTGTTCTGGATGTTCAAAACGTGTTAGTCGGCGTTTATTAGCGTACTTCGTCAACAAATAAATATGGGAAGTCCACATTACTTAGTTGGCATGCTTTTACGTGTTGTGCCTGCAACATATATTTTGTGATGTTTCATTGGATATTGTTCGGATTTATCATCTTCACTCGAACAAGACTACAGTAGCTGTTTAATGTACCCCTTGGCAATACTGTCGAATTTAGGGCCCTACACTGCCCACATCCTCATTCATTACAGGCATGAAATTGAGAGGAGCATCTGTTTTGGCGGGTCCATTGCATTTGTGTTCAGCGTTTTCATTCTCTTCGCTCGAGCGCTACGTTGTCATAGCGGTAGCGAGTATTCTGGTATACCCGGCGCCTAGTATTTTTCTAGCTGTTAAAAAACAAAGGCGATATTTTTTTCAAGGGAGTTTCCGTCAGCTTAGGGTAATTCATATCGGAGAGCTTTTTTTCCAAATTTTCGACATTTGTTTCGCAATTTTTCAATCTTCCATAGTTTCCTGATTATTTTTCCAAATAAATATGGGAATGTTGACGAAATTTTTGGTTCTGGAGAATTTCACGAATAGTGGCAGAACGCCTCCGTATGTTGATACATATCTCCAATTATTTCCAAACTTAGAAAAGGATAGAGAAAACGCTCTCCGATAAGAATGGACCTTATGCTCCGTCATCTCAAATATGTTTTGTTTAAAAACGTAAATCACGATCTGTGACGTTTTTCTGAGACCAATCGAGGCCCAGGTTCGTCGCACAAACATAACAAGCGACACTCGAATCTGTGTGGGACCTTAAACCAAATTTATTCCGCAAACGACCACTTTCGTGCTAGTCTTACAACGCTTGCCACGGCTGCCACGAGGACCCCGTATCCCCTGCGATTCCGCATGTACATTGTCGGCACAATGTTCGGGTTGCCTTCACGCGAAATCCTGAGGACAGTGTAACAGATCAGGTAGCAGCAACAACAACAGCGACGCTCCTGCACTACATTGCATACAGGCCAAGCTCCAGGAGAGACGAAAGTGAGATACTGCCGAGGGACTGGAAAGCCACCAGGCGCGACATCAGGTACTACTGTTTACGCACTGTCCTGGGCGTGTTGCGTTCGCAATGTGCACAGTGGCATCTCCCGCTGATGTGTATGCTCCGATCTTCTTACCGTCGGGTGTTCTATCTGTACCGAATGACACAGCCGTCCGACCGTACTGCCTTCAAATTACGCGCATATCAGGAAGATTGAAATTAACTTATGGAGCACGGCTAGACTGGGCGCAGGAGTCGAAGTAGCATGAAACAGCAGCACGTGCGGTTTCGCTGCGTGATGAGCCGAACCAGGCGAATGAAGGTCTTCGTATCATGTATGGGTGCATAGTGTCTTCGGAACAGCCGGACGTGAATATTTTACCCAGGGTCGGTGATGAAGACTCAGGTCTGGACACGATTAGTTGCCGGTGGCACTGGGTGTGGTTGGAATCCGAGAACGACTTGATAGCGTGGTGAGACAATCATCCCTTAACATCGAGTATTCGACTGCTCGAATCTGTTTCGCTAATCCTATCCCGAAGGAACATAGTCGCATCTCTATCCTTCTATGGCCGCTTCAATTAACCTTTTTAGACGCGTTCGTAGCCTGTATCGGCGTCAATTTCGACGCACATAAGAGAGGTTCCTCCACGCCGCTACCGGTACATTATGTTTTGGACCATGCTGCTTTAGGCGCTCGATATCGTTATCCCACCACGCGTACAATTTCACGCTATTCCTTGGATAAACCTGTGAACGAATCGGTGAACCTGTTGGATACCTAAATAGCAGATGAGTTATATGCTCGATCAACGGAGCACGATACACGTTGGTTGTTTGTCGCTGTTTGCCGTGGCCCCGGGGCAGGCGAGTTTCAAACGTTTATCCGTATACATCTCTCGCACATGCAGCGTCTCTACAACGCTTATCGGCGAAAACAAGAGTATTCGAGAGAACATCAGCGCAATAATCGTTGCGTCGCCCTCGATGACCGATCGGTTGCGGTTTAATAACCTGTGTTTGCCGACGAATGTCCATCTGCAACATGTTTGCCGGATGCAGGCATGACACAGGCATGGTGCGAGCCATTGTTAGATGTCCCGAAAACGTCACCCAGAAGAAATACCAAGTTGGAACTGACGACATACCGTGTAAGCCAAAGGAGTATACACCAAAGCGTACACATATGATCGTGCCAGCGTGGTCGACCGCGCTCAATGCGAAACCGTAAACGCTATAAAGCTTAGTTTGCCGTACGGGTCATTGACCTCACCAGCCCAGCGCGTTCACGCAGTGCTTCGCCGTGTCCGGTGAACCAACGAATTTTGAGGCAAGTTCCGATAGCACGTAGGTTCCAGCGCTTTTGCGAAATACGTCTTAATCGGCATAATAGGTGCTACCGACGGAACACCCAAAACTAACTAACGTATTTTGAAAATGGATGGGCGCCGTGCGTCAATAATCATACTGCCACGTGGTTGTAGATAGACGGCGAAAATCTTCCTTGCACGTTCTCCAAAGAGGCTTGTGTAAAATCGGAGAGATGATATGTAGAAGCACTTAATGATGCTGAGCGTCACCTAGACAGACTTCGTAGTGCGCCTATGTGCTGTTGGACACCCCATCGTCAGAAATCAACGACTCCTCACGCTACCCGCCTCATGTTTGCAAGATCCTCGCAGTCTACCACCAACCCCGTCCGCGAGGACGCAATATTCCGCTACTGGATATGTGATAAGCACAAACATGTCACACCAATCGTGAATGGGGGGATCGGTCAAGCGCTCTACTGTTGCGCCGACGGCAAGGGAGGAGTGAGTCTCTGCTCCAGTCCGGACGGATCCTCAAACCACCACTTGTCATGCAAGGGGGATACTTGGCAGTGTTTCTCCAAGGGCGACGTCCGGCTGTCGACTCAACATGTGAGGTAGAGACTCGTCAGGAAATTGCTACGGTACCGGTAAACGTTGAATGGTAGCCCGTACCTACTTACGTTATCCACAGCATTAGATGCCACCATGAGCACGCTACCACAAACCTTATCTAGATAAACGGGGCACACCTATCGGGTTGCCGCGAACCCCGCTGTAGAACATAAATGGTACTGCAGACGTTTGCGTATGGGGGGTGAAGTACCCACGTTCGAGCACTTATGAATTTCCAATAATGCACTCCTGGGCTTGCCACGAGTTCGTGTGTATCAATGTGTTCGTTTTACTGGCGATAGCTTCAAATTATCCACCTGTTTTCAAACGACCCCTCTTCGTTCGGCCAACGGGAAAATGAGGCGACGGTTATTGTTGCCCGGTGGGTAGGCCCCCGCTGCGCAGCCCTTTGTCCTTAACATAAGCACACCTGCTAACTTCAAGCTCCAGAATATGGGCAACTGACTCCCATATTGATCTCAGCTAGGCATCTGATCGGTTCCGGACAAGGGCATAAAAAATACTATACCGCCTCAAAGAATATCCTGGGGGCAGCGAAACGAACTGGGCGGAGATTCCAACGACGAGGTACAACACCCCGCCGTCGTCCAAGCGATTGGTTCACAATTCGCCTCCCAAAAGAAGTACACGGCTTATTCATCTTTTCCCCCTGCTTATTTCTTTGCTCAAAGCGCAATAACCCAACCTGTTCGTGCCGATGTTCACCCAGTGAAATCACATCCAGCTCGGTTCTAGACAAACAAACGACCCCGTCCCAGCAAAGGAGTTTATCGTCTGAACGTCGACGTCGATGAGGTCCCACCGCCAGTGCTTGTCGAGATCTTGTTGAGGGTGTCTCTACATTTAAGGTGGCATCAATGGGCCTTGCAACCCACGCACAGGTTGAAACGATCATTCGCCTGCGTTTTACGCCATATACCTCGTGTCGTCGTGCGCTGCCGCGTGGCAATGGAAATATTCGAAAGTTGTGTAGCCGGACGTATACAGGACAACATGCACGCGGACGGTGTACACACGCTGCCCAGTCCAGGCAGGACCGGAACAGGCGTTACTCCACCATGATTCTCACCTAGTTGGAAGGGGGGGGGGGAATAGGAGGGGCTGCATGATGATTACATACGAAGCGACGGATGTTTTGGTCGCCAAACAACGCAGAGAACAAGTTGTAACAAACATTGGGGGGCGCCCCTATATTTCATGAGGGTCATCACGTTAAAACCTTGAACAACCGATGGTAAATACTGTAATGCACAGGGTAAGCTGCAAATTCAATCCCATCTGTTTGGTCCCAAACAACAACGAATGAATGCTAAACTATTTATAAACGATTTTTACGACCGGACTATATATCGTTTGGGCAATCGTATATGTTGTTGCTCTGGGTTCTCAAGGGAGAATAAACCAAACTCGTTTGAGGTCGGTTTTTGTTTTGCTTCAGACCTACTGGGGTTCGTGGGATTTTTCGTCTAGTTTCGAGCACGGTGGGGTCTGAAAACGTTTTGTTTGGGTAAGATACTGTTATCCACAAGCGAGGACGCCTCAGACAGCAAATCGTGTGTAACCTGACCAGGTGTCGTTTCGTGTAGCACACTCGTAACAATATATGCTACGCATGAGTGCTTTTTAATCAAGACGTAAATCGACGAAGCTTAGCGTTTCAAGCATTTGTCTGGGAAATCATTTTGTGGGCGGCAGGCAAGAACAGGGCGAAAATGTCGAGTTTAGGGTACATGTAGGGTGTGGGTATGAGCATGATGCCCACCAAACAAACACCCAGTACTATTCCGATCACACGATGACGCTGGGAGCTTGCAACGGGTCGATATGTTATGCTTACCGTGGCCCCTCCCCACACAATATAATTATTTAGCCGACGGTTTCCAGTAGTATTCAGTATTCACGGACATCGACTGTACTGTTTTGTCCTCAGCCCGTTCATCAGATCCTCAACGTGGCTGTAAATGGAGAACCGTGGTTCACTCTGTGAGGAACCGTGCCTGACCAGACGAGGTTGAAAGATAAAAACAGGTAATTGGTTATGCTGAGGAGTTTGCTTGTGCGTACTGGGCGCTCCGGGGCGTCTATAACAATATGATGGCATGCTTGCCAGACTGAAGTCTTGATCGGATACACCACATGGACCGGGGCAATATTCGGAAACCTTGGAAAACACGGCCCAAACGGATTATGTTAGTAGAGTATCCGAAACGGTAGCGTCCCACATCACCCCCAGCAGGCGTGCTTGAACAGAACGAGACAACCCGTGTACAACCAGAGAACCTAACAACGTTAAACCATTTCCTTCATACCGCAGACAGTCCTCGATGCAAGGGGCTTCCGTGCATCATGGTCATCGAGGTATTTCTTCCTCACAGCCTTTTTTTTTAGATCGTGATTGTAGCAGGGTTAAAACTGGCGGCAAGAATCGAGCTACTTTTCTCGGTCTAGATAACGTGTCACTACTGTTTCCAGAAAAGGGAGAATGGCTACGATGCAGACATTCCTAGGCACTAGGGGTCTTGACAGCCGTGCCATGGTTTCACCCAGATTGTTGAGGGTCATCACTGTAACTCAATTCAGGGCGTGCGGCGGTTGTCAAAATGTTTTAAACAGAAGCCGCGGCACAACAACACACCCCATGAAAGAAGTGAAGGTGTGTATTCTGACTCACCTCGGTGAGGCTGACCCACTCGTTGGGCCTGTTGGCAAAATCGTCGTGGTTTAGGCTGATGGTCGATGTCCTCTCGGTGCCTAAATCGAAAGTCTGGTAGGTGTCGGTCTCGCCGCTAGACTCGATCCGGCTGTACAGTTCACCGTCCACCATCACGTTAAGGGTCAAGGTCCTTTCCGTCCCTTGGTGAAAAGCAAGGCGCAGGCTATGGATGTCCTGACGGTGGCCAAAGTTGTAGTTGATCCTACACCCCCCGTTTCCCCCGACGAGGGCGCCCCGACACGACCAACGAGAGTTCGCTCCGCGATTGTTGTCCCGGGTGTTCTCTGGAATGCAACCGTTCGGGGTGCAACCAGCGTCGGAAGTTCTCTCGTCAAATGCAACGGCCTCCACCTCCACGCTAGTACGCTGGCGGATATCGACGAGACCTGTAAAAGTCAGCATTGAACGATGTGAGACGGGCGCAAACGGAAAATAAGGATCGACGCACGGGTGTCACAGAGGCTTCACTAGTTTTTGGTTTTTGTTTTCTATCCTCCTTGGAGATCTGGTTAAAAGTGCTTCCGCCCACTGCAGGTGCGTTCAGTTCTCATTCCTCTAGTTTGTTCTTGCAGATATTAAATAGCTTCATTTTTAGGTAGAGGCAGAGCATTGATCGCTGGTTTGGCACGTTACACGGATCAAACAAGCAATGATAAGGTGGTTTGCTAGATCGCGACCATATGCGTCCAGCCGTGCTGTCGAAGATACTAGAAATATATCTCCGATGAAGAGAACAGTATTCTAGCAACTCGGTTAACTGGGGGGGGGGCTGTATGAATATGTCAGAATTATCAAATCGAAGGTTCTGTAGCACGCTTTTTATTGTACACGTTAGTACGTACTTGATAAAAACATGTGAGTACGATAATGCCCATATCTGACGAACACACATAAGGAAGCGTGGTCGGACACACAACCAGCCCGTAGGGCCGAATATAATACGATATCAGTCTAGAGCGCCCAACTCGGGTGGGGCGATAACGTGGACTCGGAAGGTTCAGGTGATGCACAGTGGCGGCTAAAAACGGTTCAAAAACCGCTGTGGACGTGGGTGGAGATCTGACGACGCGGTCGGATGAAACCGGATTCGAAGGCCGACGTGTTTTTGTCCGAGCGTTCCTGGCAGCCGTTGTCGTCGGCGCATGTTCTAGGTGGGCATGCAAGCAGAGGTAGCCGTGGCGCCGTATTTTCGGAGAGCCTCATGATAAGAGCTCCATATACCCTCTCGCCCAGCACATGCATTCAAACATGTTTCATTCGCGCAACTCCAATAACCCGATAATGCGCTAGCAGTTCTCATATATTTGTCCGTTCGTAGTGTCGTGTACGGGCTGAGAGTAATACATTACTCACAACCTGTCAGTAAAACTCACGTAGGTACGCGTCTTACTCTGAAACTCCGACAGCGATAATGTTTACATTCGGTTAAGCGTATGGCGACCGTCTTGTGTGAAAAATCAGCAATTCACCGTTCGTTGCGTGTCGGCCACCAGACTGAACGCAGCCCGAATTTGTTCGTAGCAATCTCGTTGTTTCTTGTATTTCACACAGTGCTCCATCCTTGGCAGGGTTCCGTTGTAGACAACAAAGCTTACTTTCACAATAAAAAACCCGGAACCACGATATTTCCGTATTCACACGAGCACCGCCTAGTAGTGTGAGCAAATACAGGACGTGCCTCCTACCGGTAATATATTCCGATCTTGTTACCTAGGCGCCCGGCCAAGTTGGGGTGTGCTGAATGTAGTGCAAAAACAAATGCGTGTTACGCCGACCGAGCGTGCTTGGATATACGCCGGCTACTATCTCTCCAGGACATTGCCAATAAATACTCGAAATCACCGCTCCTATGGCATGGGGGATTTTTGTGCCTGCGCTGCTCGAGGGAAGGGCACACGGCATGGTTCATTAGGGTGCACGATCGATGTAATGTCACTACGCTGGAGGGGGCGTACATCGGAGATTATCCATTTGACGGGATCATTTAACATTCACTGGAACCCTCAGCTTAGCCGTTTCCGTGCCAATACCATGAGGTCCAATGTTTAAGGCGTACCAGGTGCATGGCATCGTTGACGAGGCATACTCAGCCCATGGGATTGTGCATCCTTGTTTGTTCCACACCTACCTGGTACGCATTGGCTCGAATTGAGTTGTTGAGCTTGGGATGAGTATGCCGTAAACGTGTCTGAGGCAAGTCAAGTGCCACCCGCACCCTGGACCGCGTTTCTTTCAAGCGGTGTCTGGGCATCGCGAGGCGTCGAGAAACGGGCTGGAGGTACTGCGTTTGGGACACGTTGTATTATAGGGGTATCGGTATTCGCTTTTGAGGCTCAACACATGAGGAACTCTATACGGTACCTCGCCCAACCACGCTATTATAACCTTTTTAGAACGCCAGTCCCGGTTCGGGGGCAAGCCACTCGGATTCTAGGTAATTTGTCCCTGAAACGGGACAGCGGTCGTACAAGGGTTGGAAACAATTTTAACCTATCAGTATAATAAAGTAAAAAATAGTCGTGTCTTCGCAATATCTCCAAGAAATCGAAATGTAGAATATAGTCAGAAAACACTTAGAGTCGACTCGGCCACTACCTAACCCGCACTCTGGACGAGCCTTGACACGTCGGGGGTGACAGCATATTTGAATAGTGGAAGCATTTGGCTGTTTGCCTCCGATTGTAATCAGTGTAGAACCCGCCGCGGAGCTTAACGCAGAAGAAGGTTTCTAAATCCGAGGGGCTTATCGGTAGCTGAATATTGTGCCGTACGTTCATACGTGATTCCTTTATGTTCGTTGACCGACACCATACACATCGGGCGCCAACCGCTTCTATAATGCTCCTCATTCTGAGAGATCGGTCCGTGCTACATGTTGGTGGTCACTGCACCCCTACCGAAGCGCCGCAGCTTTCTACTCCTCGTTTCGTCTGTTTTGTGTTGAGTGAAACCTAAGGCTGTTCAGATTCAATACAGAGATGGGGTAGCGTCTAACGCGACCCGTGAAATACCAAATATTTCCCGAGTCGTTACCAGGCCGATGATTCGCCGCCCGCCCGAAAACGGGATAAACATTAGCTATTGCCATCTATCTACTGTACACCATTCCAGTATTTACATGGGGCGTGCACTTCAGTCGAATATCAACTACCGTACCCCTACTATTCGTACCAGGTATGTATGTATTCACGCGCTTTTCCTGTCAAGGCACATATATTTTCACGGACGACGGCAACTGAAACTGAACTTTGCTAATAATGGAACACAGCGGAAAAAAATGCTTGCTTGTGTTGCATCGTACAGATGTAGTAAAGCTGTGTTCTCACCGGAAGCGGTCGCAAAGGTGGCGGCGCAAATGATAGCCAGTGTGACGAGAGAGCTCATGGCTGTAGAGTGTAAACCACGAAGCAAGTCGGGTGAGGCTTCAGGAAAGAGGTTTTGTGAACAGCAAGGGCGAGCTGAAAAGCAAGAGAGTGACGACAATGGATGGAGGGGTGGTCGCCCAGGATCAAGCCGGGTACGTGCCGATAACGCTATTATTCCGAGCGCTTATCATATACTAGGTAGCCGTCTACCATGTGCCATCACCTTCTCACATTATTAGGCGTGTTTGGTCGTGGGTGGTCGTGTGTTTCATATAGCTTCATTGCACAACACCGATAGGATTAAGTTAGCCGTCAGACTATATTGATCGCGGGCTCCAACGTTGAGCAATCGATTTGTTTCCCGGGAAAAAATGTTTTTGTGGTACATGTACTAGCATGCAAGTTGCCGTTCTCAATGTTCAACGTTACGATTTACGCTAAATGTCCTTCGAGTTTCAATGTTTTTGAACCAGCATATATATCTATGGCGTTGTACGGCTGTTGTCTATACCAAACCGCTCTATAATTGGCGTTTCACTTGCAAACACGCCGTTGAAGGCCGACTGGCTATCCCACAATCCTAATAAAACGTTTTTCGGCGGTGTATCTCGAAAAACATGGGGGAAGCCTATGTCTGAGCATGGTAACGCGCTCTTTCGGTAAACTGTCGAAGCCACATTTTTTTACATTGAGAGAGATACACAATCGAGTAAACACGCCTCCGGAACATGCCGTCGAGATATTTCCGAGTCCACACCTATTGGGTGCGTGTGCTGCCCTGGGCTTGAAGAAACTCGGCTAGGATGATCCTGGGCTCGGCGTATCCGGGTTCGGAAGTTCGTCCCCGGCGGCGCATTGTTCAGCGTTTTATACGGTATTCCTTATACATGTGGAACAACCCACGTCAATGCACGATGGGCCACCTATCAGTGACGGATGATAACTAACGAACATATTTTTGACACCGATGACGAATGCTGGTGGATATATAGTATAGGCAACCTGTTCTTGACAAGCGCGCATGTATACAGGATTGCTGCGTTTGTATCGTGGAGCACGTATACCGGTCTAAGTCAAAGGCTAACGAAGATGGAATACTACACGTATGTGTGACGGCCCTTGGCTCGTCGTGCCCCCCCTTGAAATCGTGTGTGTCGTCCGGAAATGTGCGCCGTAAACGTCGGCGCCGACCACCCTCGTATACAGCGGCGAAAACCCTTCAAACGCCTCCAGATAGTCCAAGCAAGGATCCTTACTAGACTACAGAAATGGATTTCTAGCGCAATAAGGTACGTACTGAACTTTCAGTTGGACACACGGTATATACCTTCACCTGATGCCCTCTCACCAACACCCCACTTTCACAAGATCGTGTACGATATCGAGAAAATTACTATATCATCCGAATAAAACGTGCTAGGGTCGGTGGTATTTCTCTCGTAATCACTTCGTGCGTATGGCAAGATAGGTCCGTTTCCTCCCCTACCAAATGCATGCAACGATTATGAGGAAGGGGTTAGCGATCCGGTACCAACGCGGTTATTACCTAACATTGGGGTGATACTCATCTCGGAGCAGAGCCGTTGTATTCCGACGAACCGTTTACTCCCAGACTCGCGTTTATCATATCGCACACGTGCAGGGATGATTTAACATGCAGATGATGTTACTGTTCGCGGTATCCCTCATCACGCGACTGTACCGATAATGATAGGCACGTGCCTCAACGGTCTTCGCCCAGCATACAGACATACATGGTACACCTGCCAGAACATGTTCGCTCAACGAAGCCTCGTACGACCCGGTCTTTGAGGTGGCCGCGGCGAGCAATTGCGTAACGCAATTGTTCGTAGGAAATGAAAGCGGACATCAAACCCTCCCCATACCTTTTTTTTAAAGAAAGGCCGAATACGCCCCGCGAGTTCAGCGTTTGCACTTGAAGATATGTAGTAGAAAGTAGGATAACATATCCGATGAGTTGAGAGCTTCGCGTGGGAATGGACAGGATGCTCTCCACCTGGGGGGTGATACCCACGAGATAAACGTTGTTTCGTTGATGGTGCAGTTCTTGGATCTGGAACATCGGAGTCAATGCCTGGCACACGTTGGTTGCTGTCCTTCTCAGCAAAAAATCAATTATCGTATAGATGATGTGTGCGCGTAAACATCTAGGGGCTCAATTATCGGTTGACGGTTCACCGGCTAGACAAGGATAGCAGCAACCGGAGAAAACACCTCGGACCAAAACGTACGATATCCTAATCCGAAGAAAAGCAATGCGGAGTATTCAAACTCCGCAACGAGGACTAAGTATAGTTCCCCTGTCCATGCTGGTTTTCTGTCACTCGCCGCGCCCTTGCAACCTTGCACTAGTGCGCCTGTCCGGACAGTAGCAAAGGCCACTCCCTCTGGGTGTGACGAGAGGACTTCGTACGCTGGCTGTAGACTTTAGTCGATGCTCCTGTCTGGACAATAGCAAGGGTCGCTTCCTCTAAGTACGACCAGAGGATCTCGTATCTTTGCTGTAGCCCGGATGGTTCCACCCCTGACAACACTCGGTACAGTAGTCGATCGAGGAACTCTCGATGGTCGTGCGCGGGGGGCATCCTTGATGACGACAACAAAGGATGCTGGATCGGGTACGACTTTGGCGAGCCCCTGGACATCGTCGAGCTGCGCGTGGCGTTTTACAGGGGGACGAGAACACCCGGACGCTCAAGGTGTACGACAGCGGTGCCTACCACAGCAAAGTCGAGTCCAGCGTCGAGGCGAATGAGTACCAGACCTTCCACCGGTGTTTCGATCCGACCACTCTACTAAGGCTTCTCCACGACGACTGGGAGTCCAACAGCGTCATGTGGATCAGCCTGAAAGAGGTACGTGAAAATGCGAGACGGTGGGTTATTGATTCACCGAAGATATTTGTAAGGACAGCGTGATCATCGTGACGAGAGGAGGGCCTTGCACGAGCACACGTTAAATCTGGTGTCTCTGCAGCACTGTATAGAACAACAACGACCTCCCTCGTGCTCTTCGAGCCGACGGACACATCATTCTGCAAGTATAGTGAGTCATGAATTCGAACCAAAGGAGACGTTTAGGTCGTGGGGAGGCTAGAAGGCTCGTTAATCTCGTGCACTTCCGTGGTGACGCCCCGCCGACATACCGCTTATCGAAAACACAGTATATGCTGCAAAACATAATGTAATAGCATAAGCGCGTGTTGAAATTGGTAGTGAGGGGTTTTCGCATAGATGGCATGCGTTCTACGAAAAAGTTTGTTTTGTGCACATTTTTAGCGAGCCGTATAAAATTTACGGAGCATCCTCAAGGGAGGAACTGCACGATGCTCGGGATGTTGGGCAATGTGTTTTTCGTTTTATGCATACGCGATGCGATTGGTCCTTCTTAACTGTATACTTCTTCAGAGTTTGAGTGAGGTGAGGGTTTTCTCAATAATGGTACCTCAACAAGGCGTTGCAGCTACCCCTTCCTTGGCCCGCCTCATCGCATACGGGGGTACCTTTGATATGGCCTAAAAACCGGTAATAATGTCATTGAGCAGGATCCCAAGCGGCCAGATTTTATGTGGGGGTTTGGAGGCATCCAGACGCGATGTACACGGTGTGGGGATGGCAACTGTGTGGACGGTTTCGCTTATCAAAACACGCACCGTACAACTTCGCTCGGGTACATTTATCGGACTGGAGCAAATGAAAGCCTTCCTGGCCATCGTATACTCTATCTATTCAGTGTGTCACAGATGTGGTGACAGGTGCAGATTTGGAGCCGTATTCCGGAATAATACCTGAGATGGGAACAGGTTAGCTTCAGTACGCGAAATGGGAACCCACGACATTCATTTATCCTCGAATTGTGGAGCTCGACGTTGATACACTAATTCGGCATCACCGACCTGTTTCGCCGTAGAAGGCTGTGTCCCTCCTTCCACTAACGGCATCTTTTGCAGCAGCAGCGGGTGTGGGCCTCGAATCATTATCGACACGACTAGGTTTTGAGTTATGTTCATTCGACTTCCATCACTGTCAGCTCCAACCATTATAACATCCGGTTGCCAACCATGTTTTGCCAGGGTGTTGAATTCAAAACCGAACGGCCCTCGTGCCAACCATGCAAGGGAAGTAAACCCTTTTTAGTCGTAGATGCCAACGCTCCCGACACGTTCTATGATGCCACTTCATATGTGCCCCTACCAATCAGGTCCGGTTCATGGAGAAGGGACACCTCATCCCAACCCGTCAGCGCCAGGAAAAGAACGAGTTGCTGAACAACCACCTCCTCCTACATGTTGTTGCTGCGTTCTTGATGAAATCGGTGTGTTCTAGGGTCGCTAGTGGTGCACGTCCCTTCTTCTTGCGGCGTGCGTCCAGTGCTTGAGCGTGAAATATTTGCGTCTGACACACTCCGTCCGTCACTTACGCCTATGGAGTGCACGAGCTGTATAGTACGTGGTAACTGCCGGTATAGATATGCGTATGTTGAACACAGACATGATGAGTTCGGCCTGGTGTTACTGCGTCGAGGAAAAGCCGCAGCCCCGACGCTTAGCTCTGGTGAAGCGACGATCCACCTTGGTATGTGCCCTCAGATGGCTTAGTAGTGTAAGGGATTAGGGAAATGCGGGCTTCATTGCATATTGTTATATATTTAGCTTGAAAGCGTGTGTTGGGCTTGGCGTTTGAAGCCTCGGTGGACATCGCAACACGACGAGCGCCAATTTCATGTGGGTGGCGAACAGTTGGCTGTGATCTGTGTGGGTACTCGGCAAACGTCGATATAAATTGCAGGTCGTCGGTTGTATCGGATTAGGTGGGTTGGAGGTGTGCTAAACCTATCGTATCGATCTCGATCGGATGCTGTGTCGTATACATGCCCCCGACACGAATAAAGCTTCGCCACGTTTTTGAACTGGCTTGGGTACACAGGGTATAGGTCTCGATATTCGAACTTGAGCTCAACCTCGTGGTGAGCGGGAGGTCGTGATTTTCAAGTAGATTGGTTAAGTGCTTCCTTTCTTTATATCAGATACCTGGTATTGCGGACACACCGTACGTGTAGCGGCTAGATGAACACGATTCAGGTGACGTCGGACATGTTTGAGCGATACCCGAGATCGGAGGTCGAGCCTGTACCGGGCCGATCTGCAGCCATGTCTAATCGTACTCATGGATACCTCCAAGAGTTTCGGTTGTCAGCTGTGGGCATTATGTATATGTGAACAAGGAAATAGATAGGCGCACAACGACGTCGAAATTGCCAGGCCAAATGGAGCCTATTCCTATCGCCGATGCGGGAGGGCACTGGAAGTGCACCCGAAAAAACAATACAATCGACTTCAACTTAACCGTCTAAAGCAAGCTGCGCATATCATGTATACATCGCAATACGATGAAGTCGGACCACGAGCGCGTAGCCACTCACAAGACTACTTTTTTTTTTTTTTATCCTCCGGCGGATTGGTAAAAATAAAGCTTACGCTCATCACACTTCCACGTTCGTGTCGTGTGTCAATTTAGCCCAGTTGGGCACGTTGACCCGACCTGACCCCCGAGAGGAGCAGGTGCGGTGGAGATAGCCACCCGGGAGAGTCATCTCTCCCGGGTAGTGTGGGACTTGCGTTTGCTCACCCACCAACAAAAACCAAGGCTATGAGGCCTTCCCGCCGGACTCGGACCAGTTACGGTCCACCCTACCCGTTGGGGCGTTGGTCCTCAAGACTACTGGTATTTAGGATACCCTGTGTGCTTCGCCACGACGGCGCTGGCAAAAACATACTCATTACCATTAATGACCGCTGCCAAAACCTCTCGATGCCGCTGAGTCTCGCATGATTATGCAGACGTATTATTTCTTCTACACACCGGGCTACAAGCTACTCTCGCGTTTCATTTAGCTATACCATCAACTACGGTGCATGGTACTGCTTTTCTCTGCATGTGCGTTCACACTAAAATCAATGCCAGCCATTAGGTTTGTTTGTCGTCTTTCTAACAAGGCCTAGATAACGTTCGCCGGAGATAATAAGGTAGTGTAAGGCGTTTGATTCGTGCATCGGTACTCGAATGCTTCCTCGTTAGTATTAATTCTACTCGTGTCCGCGGCACAACCATTTGACTTGGGCTCGTGGTCGTGTGATGATAGCCGTACGCCATATATGCCTCTCGTTGCCACTAGTTCTATCGACGAATAATATAAATATGGTTGTATCTGGATTGCATCGTCACATCGAACACCTTCTGTACTGTACCTTGTCCAATCTCCCCATGCTACATATGCCTGCACCACCCCGACCTTTACCGCTGTCTGGCAGGGAGCATCCTCTCAGCATTTTGCAATACGTGGCCCGTTTCTATACGCACGAGTATTCGATCAAATTCAATGGATGAATGTGTTGACATTGACCCAAGACCGATGGGGCTCACAATACGCATACGCTCTTAACTCTTGCGGCTGGCTCAGGCGAGGTGGATCCACCACGATCTCTACATACTCCGGAAGAAGGTCCTCGAGCGTAAGAGGTACGCCGATGAATCCGTCGAGATACAAGCAACGCTCAAGTTCTTCGGCTGCCCCCTTCCACCCTACGGCGTACCGCCCGCTTCTCGGTAGGTCCAGACTGTCCCAAGTGCTACAGAAGGCTGAGGGCACGCGTTCTACCGTCATATATACTCGTCCTTGGTGAAGCAGCATGAGTTCGTAATCTTGTAGATGTGGGAGCGATTTTCTGTGGACCAGTACAGTGGTCGGTACAAAAACCGTTTTCCAACGGAAACAAATCCGCTGATCATCAGCGGCAGGAAAAAATAGCTGTGCTGTGGTAAGGATAGCTCCTAAATCGCGTGAAGTTCCTAATAACGGGGGCATCTCATACCTACATCAAAACACCGACAAAATTAAATAAGCCAAACTAATCCATGACCTACTCCACACAGGTGAACAGCGAATATTCTTCAAACAAATTCATGGGACACCGACGACTATGGGTAGTTCCCCCCGTCAATTATCGCCGTCAGTCGCAAGTGGTTCCGCCAAACGATGCCACCTCTATTTACGACGTGCTTTCCAACTAAACGTTCACGAGGTGGGAGTCTGCTTTGGAATAGAGCACGGTCGGTTTTATAGGCGGAAGACGTCGTTGCAATGTGTGCCGCTTTGAAAACATACAGCGGTGCCGAAGGATGTAACTGAAATCATGTTTCAAGAAGATAACACATAGAATACACGTAGTGAACGCCAACCAGATATAGCAAGCCGACTGTATCGTGATGGCCATGTGTTCTTCGGTGCGAGCAATTGATACGTTATCGACGGTCTCACTGTTCAGAATCATCCGGCCTCTGCTGAACGATGACATCAGTTTGCCGACCTTGGTCACCATACGATTTCTTGTTGGCGGTGAGAGTGACCGCATCGGTTACTGAGAAAACACACTACTGAAAGCGAGTGGATCCCACCACGCGAACCTCCCTAGGGGCATCTGGAATAACCTGCGTCCTGTAACGTAGACGTGCTGCACCAGCACGGTCTCTGGTAGCGGTGTACGGTTCCTTTAGAGCGGCGGTTTCGAAGGCTCGACCATTATATTGGCGATGTGCATATGACCTACGAGCGTTGGAAGTACATCGCAGCCGATGATCTCACATATGTTCAAGCGAACTCTCGATACATCTCGAAGCCCCCCTGAACTCCGAAGTAAGTGGAGCTTTGATAGAGAAAGCTGGTTCTACGCATCGTTATAACCCTCATGACTCACCTAATTGATTCCAATATTGCGGAGATCTTAGTCGCCAGCTGCTTGATGAGGCCTTGTTGGTGGTGCTGTTTAGATGGCCCCTGGTGCCAGCTATTTCGGGGGACTATAGCTACTAGGACCATATTATGTTGTTCGCAAAAAAAACGAAATATATAGATTTTTGTGGGTACTGTAGGTCTTACTAACTATGGTCCCCCGTATTCTGGGCCCAATGTGGTGTCACTGAGTTAGTGCTCATGGCTCAAAAGGAGTATATATGTTTGCTGTGAGGAGTAGCTGTCCGTCAGATATCGTGACGTTCCATCCCCCCGGAAGTTCGTTCGTAGATTTTTGTGGGTGTTCGTTCAATCATGGAAACGTAACATTGTGCGCTGGGTGGACCAACTTGATGTTGCCCGATGTTAGCTGCTCCGGGTAGTTATGTTGTCTTTGTACAGCAGTAGATGCCGCAGGTACTGCTTTGAACGTCCCAGGAACTGCAGTAGTAGAAGTCGCGGGTGAGAATGTCTTCCGCTAGAAACAGTGGCATTGAACCCGTAGTCGCTGCGAAGAGAAAAAGGCTGATGGGTGCTAGAAGCGATGCCCAAGAAGCGCTGCTCGTGGTCGTAGTACTACTGTAGTAGCAAAACTAGGTGTAGAAGCCGTTGCTACATACATGTGGATGCAGATACTGGTTGTTGTGGTCGCGGTCCGAGGTACTGCTGCTGTAAGTAGCTGCTGTAGTAGCTCTACTGTCGCAAAAAGCTTGACGAGCTTGGTGCTGATGGAAGTCGCCGGGATGAACAAGATGCCTATGGCCTCGTGAGGCCTGACGCTAGAAAGAAGGAAATATCGTACGAGTAGCGGAGTATTTATACCGAGTAGTCGTGATAGTAAGAGCGGTCGTCGATGTAACGGATGTGGTACAGGCTGTTGGGCGGTGTGCATCTAGCGTTGTTGATGACGTCGAGTATGTGACGTTGTCCTGGCCGTTCTGGCGGAAATAGGTAAGGTGATAGCTGTTGCTGTGCAGCCGTTAAACGAGGGACGCACTTTTGTCGAGGTGATGTTGTTCAGTGTAGGCTACACCATGAGTCCTAGTAAGCAAGGGGATGGTATTTCATATTCAGCTTTATGCGTCCAAAGCAATGCCGAGACCGATAAGCTGGGTTTGTGCAGTACGAGTGGATCTCTACTGCTACTATTATTCAAGCGCATAGACGCCCTTTCGCTATGAGCGACGTCTCGAACCTACACGTTTACCTCCCTCGTGTAACCGTGAAATACCTCGCTGGAAACGGATACGTCGTATAGGCGTAAAACCCCCGTATACGCAGCAGAAGGTTATCGCAATACCTTGCTGAGTGCCCACTCTGTGACGGCCTGGCTGCGTGTGGTACAGCTTTTTTGGAGGTATTTAATGTTGAACTTGAAAAAGTGGCTTCGCCCTCAGGACCCATCTTAACGGGGACTTACATTTGTTGCAATTCGTTTTTCTCGTTTTCTTCTGATTTAATATTTATCCGATTGGCCGAAGAGTGAACAACCAAGCAGGAAAAAAAAGAAAATTTGAATTCGAGTGAAAAGGTTTTTCGGACTTTTTTCGTGTGATTTTTCTATTTCAATTTGGGATTTGGGAGTTCTTTGGTCTTGACGTAGCGTGTTCATGGTCCTCGGTGGGGTCTGCGGCGATTCGTGGTCGCTTCGGTGACCGCGATTGAGGCGATAGAACGCGAACCTCAACGAGAGATGCCCGGAGCATTAGCCACGCCCACGTCAATAGACACATAGCATATCGTACACCGGCGGTGGCGCCTAAACCCTCATGGCGGTCGCAAGCCCAATTTTTCGGCCTGCTCGATCGGGCAACAATTAATCACGAATACCGAGCAAACCAGCAAAACCTACGGACGATACGCTCGAGACCTCCATAGCTGCATCCCCGCTGCAGTTCCGCACGTGGCGCTTGAGGGCTCACCCAACCAACCCAAGACACCCCGAGAATCATAGCTTCCTATCTTGTACCACTAAAAAGAAGAGAGGCTGACGACGGCGCGCATGCGGCAGCGCATACCTTCGCTCTCGTCTACGCGCGTCGCTGTTGGTCGGCTGGGCGTTCTGTGACGCGGCGCGTTTATTCCGAATTATTTTCAGATCGACAATGCGTACGCCGCCTCCGGATAGGACAGAAACACGTTAGTATTTCGAAATCAAGTTGAAGTTCATTAAAATTCAAATTTCATCTTCAAATAAATGGCGTCCCCCGTTAAAGGCCCTTACTTCACGCCAGTTCGCGTGAAAACTGGCTTACATAATTTTACTTGTGATGGTGTACAGTAGAAACAACCTTCTAATGTTCTTCATGCGTTAACAGTGTCGAAATAGGAGGAAAACTACAGTAGGTGCGCCCGACGCTGACGACATAGGACGCTCCAACATGTTAAAGCGATGACCTTCAACTTTCCAGAAACGCACTACTTACCTACCTGTAGTGTCAATACAGTAAGATCATCGCGTCCACAGTTCCATCACCGTGTGCCACATTAAGAAATAATTCCAACACAAAGGCCGTGAGGCCGTGTGTCTGACGCGTTTCCGGCCCGGATTTGGTTCGGGGTGGGGTGAACGTTAGGGATAGCGTGGGGTGTTCGCTTGATTCTGCGCCCATGCTTTGATCCTACTAACGAAATTCAGTTCGACGCCTTTCCTACGACAATCATCAGCAGCCCGATCTCTGGAACATACTACTCCAATGGCATGTCCTACCACTCTGTAAATTATCAATGGCCCGATTGTACCTTGTTCCGTTATGAAAAGGATCACTATATTTAAGGACAGAGTGGTAAGTGGTATCGAAAAGACTCCAGCAATGCGCAATACCTCTTCAAGTGTACCATGGTTAACGCAGTCGGCCTTGGACTGCGAAGTCAGCGGTCAACAACAGCAGTCAGCGTTGAGTGTCCTAGACAATATCGGCGTAGAGAAACACAGGTACATGATCAACGTATGCAGTTGCCGACCACTGATGTTGGACAAGCCGGAATATACACCAGATAAAATTGAAATATACATGTCACTGGGTTTCAAACACGGTGTCAGTTTTAACATTTCTTGCGTTCGTTAATTTGGCCGTACAACTCGTTTGTGTTCGCGGACTCATACTCCGTCGCCTGGCATGATATAAAACCCGGATAACCTCTGGCTGAAATGGCGCTGTCTGGGATGTTCAGAACGTGTTACGAGTCTTTTTCGAATGAACCGTTGTTCAGTAACCCCGGAGCCTTTTAAAGCTAGAGGCGTTTCTACGGCCTGAAAAACAATGTGGGAAGAGGCAAAATGCTTCGCTAGTCCAGTCCTTAAGATGGCTTCGTGAGACAACTTCATGTCACGACCCTCCTGTGTTTGGTCTGCGTTGCCCACCAATACCACTCGTCTGCTCAGCCCAAACTCTGAACGACCCCAGAATACCCATCTCCAGACTTGAGCAAAACGTACACCAGCCGCCTCAAAATGAGCTACTTTTCTCTGCTGGCCACCATCTACGCTGCCACCGTGAGCACTTCGTATGGTAAGACAAATACATGGCACTACTTACGTACCAGCCGTGGAATAAACACGTATCAGGTATGAGGTAGGTGCCAAGTTGTTGACTAGGCCTCGTCGTGATTCCCCGCTACACTACGGACCAGCGCTTTTCTCCGCATGACTCCAATGATCCTACCGTAATGTTCTACGGCAGATACTTGTACTGTTCATGGAGTATCCCTCGACTGTACATCTACAGTATGTTGTTTATATCCATCGTAGTTTTTGCTTGTTCCGTTTGTTTTGAAAAATTTACCGAATTTGTAAAGCCATACTACTGCTCTGACCCGAGATGTTCACTCACGAAGTGTCCGCTTTGCCTCAAACCCATCACCCCTTCAGTGGTTGTTTATGTCAACGCAATCCTCATTGTTATTGATGGTACTGTCCGAGTGTGTTAATATTTTTATTTATATATATATATATATATAAAAATTGCAAACCACGCGAGAGTGGTGTTCACCGAGCAAAATGTTAGACCGACGAAATGGTAGACTGCGCACCTGTAGTCAATTTCGTGTTCAGCGTCTCGGGGCGTTCCGAGAGAGCGGCTACATGTTTAGTATTCAAACTGGCTCGTACGCGTTTTGAGCTCGCGATATACGCCTTCATGGGCGTGTCTTGCCACGCTGCGCCACATCACTCTGCCTGACTCCACGTTTTAGAGAGGTGCAGAGCCATTCGCCCGAGTGACCCAAACCCGGCAGTGATAGTGCGTGTATCCTGCCTGCCGTCGTACCAGTCCTGTAGGTACGTGATGGCATAGACCTTTATGAGGTAGGGGGGCTTCCTGTCGGCCCTCACAAGCTATGTCAACTCTGTTTGGTGTATCAATATTCAGTTCAATTCAGATAGGAAGATAAAACGGTCGACAAAAATACTGTATCCGTGCACTTCTCAGGATCAATAGAGTACAGAACCAAAGCTTTCCTACCTAGAATAATACCCACGCACCGTGCAGCAAGCCATAGACTCGCATTCATTCGATTGGGAGCATGGAGCTAATTCAATGTAACTCACAACTCTCGAAACGCTTGAATGAGTCGACACTAGCATGGGCTCCAGCGCTACTCATATCGGTAATGTTTTTACAACTGTTCGGTTATGTTCGCTCAGTATGACCTGCTACAGGTCGCGTCTCAAGTGTCTCGCCGTCAACTACCCGTATGCTCAAAGTGAGGCGATTAAACATGAAAGTCGATAGGAAACTCTTACTACTCCTTTGTTCTAGTACTTCAACAAGTTAAAGTAAGCCGCTCGTGTTAGAGATGCAGCCATACCAGCTGGTTGGATAGCTTCGGAGGAGAATTGAAACGTACAATCGAAGCGCGCAGTAATTCTGACAAGGCGAAGATTCCTTCGCTAGCGGAGCAACGTTAGTGGACGAACATCCACAACAGATTTCGTTCGTGGCTGTTCAGGGCACATAAACTGTATAACGCCTACCAACTGAATAGTTCATGCGCGAAACAATCCTGGACAACAAGGCTCCTACGGCTGCTTACCGCCAAGACGACTATCACAGCAATCAAATCGATATTGCCGAATACGAAGTACGGCATACGGACAGGACGGAATGCAATTCAGCTGTACACGTACGCGCCTACGGTAAAACCTTTATACCGTCCATCATCCTTCGACATGCCCGCTGCAGTTCTAATTGGCACGCGCGACAGGACAACCGTGGGCGTGGCTGCCTCTGGATTCGACGAGAGGGCTTTATATCCTGGCTGTAGCCCGGACGGGTGTATTCCGGAAAAACACTCGTGAAAAACATTGCTCGAGCAACGCTTGCAGGTCGTGCAAGGGGGACATCCTCGATGATGATGACGAGGGGTGCTGGATCGATTACTTCTTTGGCGAGCCGCAGGACATCGTCGAGGTGCGTATCTCCTCCTTCTATAAGGGCACCGAGAACAGCAGGACGCTCAACGTGTACGACAACGGTGGCTACCACAGCCAAATTGAGTCCAGCGGCTCGACGAACGGATATCAGAGCTTCTACCTGGACACGGACGACACGGAAGAGCTGAGGCTTTACCTCGATGACTGGCAGTCCAACCCTAGTGTGTGGCTCAGGACTAAAGAGGTAGGCCAAAAACGTGATGCTTGAGTACTAGTGAATGGAAAACGTGTGTGCGGGCAGACGTCAGGACCCGTATGCGAGGAGTACACATAACGATTCCATGTTTGCTCACGTGTCTCTACAACTTCTGCAACAGAAACACTCTGGCCGACCGGTGCTCGTCTAGTCGACGGGCACATCCTGCCAGAACGATAGTACGTAAGACATTGGAGTAAACGGAGTTGGCGATGTTAGGAATACACCATGTCTACATATTTTTGTCGAGTTCTGTGGGAGCACATCCTTACGTACGGCGTCTAGAATAACGTACAGCGTAAAAGCTCGGTAAGCCTATGACCGGGTGGGTATTATTAGTGGGGAACTCAGCAATTGAACAGCGGGTGTCAACCGATTTGCTGTAGAAGCCAGTTGCCTTCGAGGCGAATCCCCCCAAAGCCAGAAAATATGTGCGCATGTGTATACGTCAAAGTGATATATAGGTGGTCTAGAGGGGGGGGGGTTAAATTGAAGTGTGTTTGTTTCTCGAAAGGCGTAACGTGAATGTTCACTCATTTTTGCTTGGAAGGTTTGAGCTACAGCAGTTCAAGAAATTCTGGTCGTCAACTAGGGCACTCTTATAGTCGAGTCTGTCTCAGGTAGGCTGTTTCATACAGGGCTGGACTCGTATTGGTGCATACCATCGACTTAACGTACACAGGTTCATAGTACTCGATGGGAGCCACTACAAGCACTGGGAAATCCCTGTGTTATACATCTTGACGGTGAGATTTAGGTAACCGTCACCACTGCTCCACGTTCAAGAAGGCCACCGCCATATTTGCGCTGACGTCGAACGATGCACCAGCGCGGGTTAGGGGCAAGCGCTTCGAATTTCTCGGTGTCAATAATATTGGTTTAAAGGAAGTCTTGTTTTCTGTTTTGCATTACTATACACTACAACGACCACGTTGTGCTGGCGCCGATAGTTTCCTAGCGACATGTGCAACGTGCAACAACAATAAGCAATGGTGCTCACCCGATGTCAACTTATCCACTCGTTTTCTTTGTCTTCGACGTATGACGTCCCTCCGTCTTTGCTGATGCACCTTGATATATTACCACAACCTTCAGGTGATGTTCATGGTGGAGTAGAACCTTATCCCAACCCGCCAGGGCGTGGAGAAGATCCCGCTTCTGAACAACCGCCCGCCTCGTGTTTATGCTGCGTGCTCGGTCCAACCCGGTATTTGTGTGGCATCAGCGGTACATGCCCCTGCTCCGTGTGGCAAGTTTTCAGGGTACGAGCAGGGAATCGGGCGTGCTACACACAACGTCGAACATATCCGCCTGTGGAATGCAACCAACTACAAGTAGGTTGTAGCTTGCTGTGTGTATATACACGTTCAAAACTATGCGGATAGATTGGATTAGGAGGTACTACGTTGTGTGATCGGTGGTTGAAAACGAGTACCGAGGAGGCGGCCGCTCCTGCTAGGCGTTCCTTCTTAACCTATGAGGGCTTCGGAAAACGCAACGGTAGTCATTCAGTAGTCATTAGTTTGGTTTATGGTCTCAGTTCACGTCAAGACACGATAGCCTCCCATCGTTTGTGGTTTGGGAACCGTTCGAGGTGATATGCGTGCGTGCGTCGAAAACGTGAATGTGTGTTGTCTCTCGTCGGGTGTTGGGCATATGGCCGGTTGTACGCGATATGGACGTATCGTACCAATCTCCATCGTATGCTGTGTCGCACACACACACGCTCGTGATGCCGACACCGGGACGTACGGTTCCATCGTATCTCTCGAGATGGGTTGCATATTTCGTTCACAGGTATCGGTATGGGTATCAGTATTTGAACTCGACCTCAATCATACCATCGAGGCGTTCTCGGGAGCTTCAAATTGATTCGTGGAGAATGTCGTTTTTATTTCGATTGTTGGTTCGTTGTCCTTTTTATTGCAAGGTGGGTGCGACTCAGGTAACATTGGACTGTTTGGCCCTCGTTGTCCCAAGCAAGCGCGATGCCAGTCTGTAGCCATGCATAAACGGGCATCTTGGATACCTGCTGCACTGAAACATCGAGTCGCTGCGTGGGCGAGGTATGTAAATGCATGTGGAAAGATATATTGTATCACAATGGGGACGAGTCGCCATGGAAAAATGGCGTCCACCTCCTCCACTGAAACGGCATGGTGCTGAACGTGCGCCTCGATAAATACAACAGCATTGATACTTACGTTTATTGGGCTTCAACTCCATCGGATAGCCCAAGCTAACTACCTTGTTAAATGTAACGGCGACTCAGTGTTCAGCCAACAACAGGGCTATTGGCATACCGCAAGCCGTATGCTAGGTATACCTGATCACGACGGGGTTGGAAGATATACGCTCATCACTTGCATCGAACGCTTCAAACACTATTTCGAATGATCTGGCACTCGCGTTGCCAGGTACAAGTATTCCGCACATCCGGCTCTCGCCTGTTGTGCAGTTCTTGGAGCCAAAACAACAACCAACTACCCTTCGTGATAGTGCTGCTATGGCACAACCTACGGCGCATGGTGCCATTCAACCCCACACCTATAGGTACACCGCAAGCTACACCAGAAATATGTTTTGCTTGTCGTTAAGATATTCTTGATTTTTTTCAATGGGACTCCAACGACATTGGGTAGTTCCCCTTTTCGACAGTCCCGTCACCCATAAATGGCTCGTCCTAACGTGTCGTGATTATTCTAGCACGAGGAAAAGGCCAGGAGTTTCCACGGAACAAGAACGAGATGCAACTGCACAGAAACCTCGGCTAACAACTCTATGCTCACAAGGCATAAGCCGGTTCGAAACACGGTATTTCCCAAGAGTAGAAGGAATCAACACTCGTTGCTTTAGAGGTATCGTGGTAAGATTATGCGTTGGGAAAAACGCTTGCCTGCAGTCCACTATGGGAACGCGAACCATTCAGGAAAGCAGGTTAACCCAGATCATCATTTTGTGTACATCGTCGAGGGGGACATACATGGTGCCGGCGACCTAAACTGTTTAGAAGTCCCTTGCTCAATGCCCACGACGATCGACCACCACTTTAATATATGCCTTTCTCACTACTAATTGTTTAGGTAGATATCGGGTCGTGTACAGAAAAAACAACGCATCGAACAATGTCATATTGCTGGAATCAAGTGGCTCCCAGATGCGAATCCCTCAGGGGACGTATTGAATGGTCTTCAAAATTCAACCCAGACGTGTGGTATCGGCTCGATTTTTTATTGCGACGTATGATTGGAATCGAAGATATATACCTGGTATACAGCAGTACTGCAGAAAGAAAAAATCGTTCGTTTTTCACCCAGGCTCTTGATAACGTCGACAAAAATAGTAGTTTGGCGCCACGATAGAACCTCACGAGCTTAATGTTCGACAAACGTACGAAACGTGTGGCGAATTGACTTCAGTACACGACAGAGGTGAGCGCAGTGTGTTCAGAAATAGGTCAGACAGAACCACCTGAACTAGAGGCAGACGCTGGCTGGGGAGGGCAGGACACAACTTGCTTCGGAAGAAGTTTTATGCTGGACTAAGGAGCGCGCACCTTGAACTGTATGCAGTACATGCGCGCACTACAACGGGCGAAACTAAAAACGTTCAGACGAGTAGGGTACCTCCGTGGGCCGGTTTCAGTCAGTAAGTCAATCCAACTGAAAACGACTGAGAATACACCAGTATATCTTCACGTCGTATCACGTCTAGTTTTCCGGGCATGCCTTTACTAATCATCAGCACCAGGAGGAGCATCGGCGTACGCAGGCTTCAACATGTGTGCCACGGTTTGGAACAACTCCAAACGAAACACTCGAACCCCCGTGTCTGGCCCGTGTGAGGCCTCTTTGGGGCACGAGGTTGGTCCATGTTTGGGGTGAAATTGAGGGAAGGGGTCGAAGGCCGGGTTGGGTCTACGCCCGTGCCTTGATCCCAATGTCGGCATTGATTGCTACCCCCGACAACCGAGAACAACCAGCAGATCAACCCCTGGAGGATATTTGTGTGTCCTAGGTCGTCGTCAAGAGGACTTCAGCATTGTGTACAGTAATACTTCTTTATGGAAAAAAATAGTGAGCGATTTCCGTAACGGGGCCTTGCACTGGCATGGTAGCGGCCAGCGATGGCTCTTTGACGCGACTGCCGTAAAGACGCCCAGGTGCCCAAGCAGAGTATGCTGTTGCCGACAACTGGTTTCTGAACGGGCAAGGTATACGATAGTTCAGAATGCAGTATGTTGTGCTGTCGCCAAGTTTTGAGCACGGCTTCAGCTTCAAACTTTCTTCAGTTCGAATATTCGTACCTAGATCACGTTTTTCCTTCGATCATGTTCGTGGACTCAACTTCTGACGTTCGGCAAGTTCGAAAAGTCCAGATAACGCCTAGCTGGGATGTCGCTGCCTGAGATGTTCAGAAACTGGCACCGGTCTGTTCGAGAAAATCCTTGCTCGGGTATGCCGGATTATTCATGTTTTTCAAGCTCGGAATGTTTATACTGCCTGAAGCAAATTATGGGAGTTGGCAAAATGCTTCGCTAGCGCAGTCCTTGAGAGGCCTCCGTAAAGCAACTTGATGTCACGACCTTCGTGTTTGGTTTCCGTTGCCCACCAGCCCCACTCTTTCTCTTTCCCCTCAGTATAAACAACCCCGAAAAAAGAAACTCCAGACCTGAGCGCACCGTACCCCGGCCGCTTTGCAATGCGCTATTTATCTCTCCTGGCCACCGTCCACGCTGCCACGGTGGGCTCGGCAAACACTCCTACGGGTCGCTTCCCAAACTCCTCGCTTCCAACTAGCCTGTTTCGTCGAAGTTGTACGATGCCAAGTGAAAAATTCAAGTGGATATAAACGCCTGCCAATTTACATTGTTTGGCGTGCCTAATACCCCGGAGTACATTGTTAGCACTTGAGGTAATTCTGTCGCTCGTGTAAAAGGTGTGTTGATGCCTGACTGTTGGGTGGCAGTGTAGGGACATGCCAAAGATGCAATTAACAAGCCCTAGCGGTGAATACCGAAGAGGCAAACATTCCATCGCTGGTAGTATAGTTGTGGCGAAGCAGCAACGGAAGCATAGTTTGTTTGTGGTTGTCATCTAGTACACAAACTGTGTTGCGCCCATCAACTGAACAGTTCACGCGTGAAGAAGTCTAGGAACTAAAAGCTCCTGGGACTGTTCAGCGCCAAACAAAGCCATCAAAGCAACTACTACTGATAGCTCCGGGTATGAAGCACGGCATACAAACCGGAGGGGACCGCAATTCCGACTTTCCGTACGTGCCCGCATTGTTGTTTGGCCGTCCATCGTGGCATTATGTGTGGCACGCCGCGTCCGCGTTAGCCCTAGTTGACGCCCGTGACAGGACAACCGTGTACGCGGCTGGCCCCGAGTGCGAGGAAAGGAGATTATATCCTGGCTCTAACTGGGATTACTGCGATCCGAATAACACTCTTGATAAAAGTCTATCGATCAACTCTCGCTGGTCGTGCAAGGGGGACATCCTCGATGATGATGACGAGGGGTGCTGGATCGAGTACTACTTTGGCGAACCACAGGACATCGTCAAGGTGAAAATCGCCTTCTATAAGGGGACCGAGAACACCCGGAAGCTCAACGTGTACGGCAACGGTGTCTACCACAGCCAAATCGAGTCCAGCGGGAAGACGAACGGATACCAGAGCTTCTACCTGGACACGGACGAAACGGAAAAGTTGACGTTTCACCTCGATCACTGGGAGTCCAACCCTAGCATGTGGCTCAGCATAACGGAGGTAGGTCGACCAACGCGATGGCATGCTTATTGGCGTATGGAATACGTGGTAACTCATTTGTTTCTATAGGATTGTTAGGCACAACCACTCCAGCCGATGGGTGCTCTTCCGGTCGAGAGACACATCCTGCTAATGAAATACATTGGAATCATCGGGATCTGGTGCTGTTGGGAATGGACCCTACATTGGCTGCTTCGTTGTGTGAGTTGCGGGAAAACACTTCCCCTTCGCACCGCGCCTCGAACGACTACAGGGGTCGATATCTTAGAGAGACACTTTTGTTTTGTACGCGCTGCCGATGGTGGTTGTGAACGAGCGAAGACAACAAACACATGTTTGTTCCGCGGTGAATTCCCGACGATATTTCGATTCAACACGAATTTCACCTCCTTGACGGATATATATATATATACATATGTTCGTGGAATATGTGGCAACCTCGACAAACGAGCTTCGGTGAACATTGAGAGCAGCCATGTTCGAGATAAGATACGACAATTACGTACACTCGGAAGGACACTTTCTTGGCACGATGTTGGTACAAGTGTACTGAACGATCGTAGGGGAAAGCTAACCGATCATCGTCCGAGTTTTCTCGTGGTAAACATCAGTTAGTAGTGGCGCTCATGATGTTTTACCTTCATTCCGTCCTTACTGCGGGGCAAAAAAAAGAAGAAAAAAGCCGGCAACTCATGGGCGGCTAATAAAAAGTTGATACTATATACCCCAAACGACTCAGGTGGTAAGCGTGTAATCTACCACCACAATCGTTCGTCATACTTGCTCCAATATGGTGTCTCGAATGTGCGTTTCTGAGCGTATGGGATGCTATCTTCAAAAAATGATAGTTTTATTATTTACCGGCACTCGTATTTATTTGGAGTTTGCCACAAGGACGAAATAGAGGCGAACCAAAATCAACTAACTCGTGGAGAAAGCGGTTGTTTTTGTTTGTAGGGTTAATGTTATGAACAAACGGGGGTGGGGTGAAGTTTCGTCCTGCGTCTTTCCTTATTCCAATCGGCAACGAGACAACAAGTGTTTCCGTAATATCGACCCCTGTAGGTACTGGGTAGAAACCCGGTGTATTCAACGTACGGTGATTAGCGGTGGCATCTTCAAGGAGTTCAAAGGCCGTGGTCAACTGTTGCGTTAGAAGAAAGGAATTATCGCTGGGGAGGGCGGCACTGCTGTGTCCAGAGATTTGTACCGTGGGGATACGTTCAGGTGAGAGATATTATACATACATGGTGTAGAGGTTGCATTGGTTCGAAGTACTTCTCTTTCGAACAGCGTAGCGTACTTCGTACTTCTTCGGTACGAAAGGTTTTGGGAGGTTGGAGCCTGGTCAACCCATACTGGCCGTCGAGTAGTGCACTTCAATGCTTCAATGTATCCCAAGTTGGGTGGCTGGTGCAGATATGAAATCGTATGGATGATTGTCGCGTGCATGGAGTATAAAAAAGGGAATTATGTAGTACGCTGGGACAGCATTGTTGTGGATCCCGCCGTTGACGCTCGAGTCGGCGTCGTCGTTCCCCCATGCCTAAAAGGGCCCCACCCGTCGTGTGCGGGTGGGGGGCAAACACTACAAATGTTGGTTTCCCGACACGTTTGTTCAAAGGTTGTTTTGCCGTTTCCCACGATATTCCGCTCTAGCGTGATACTCCTGGTGTCGATACGTTTCCCCTTTGTTGTTCAGAATGTACAACTATGCATAATTCAGCTCACCATGCCAGTGAGAACAACCCATTTCCGTCCCCCAGGTAATACGTCCCTACGCCCCTGATGCTCCCTCGTCTCTGGTCGGAACGTTCAGGTGCAGTTCATGGTCCAGTAAAACGCCAACCCAAGCCACCAAGGCGTGCAGAAGAGCTGCAGCTGCTGAAACACACCTCCGTCTCATTCGTTCTGCAGGGTTCTAACTGCAATATAAAGTTTGGGTTAGCACAAACGGTATGAGTCCTACTTTTGTATGGCGAGTTGGAAAAGCACGAGCGGGGATCCGGACGTGCCACACACGCCGTCAACGGTTCCGGCCTATCTATGGAGTATGCACACTTCAATGTTCGTAGTACCTCCCTGTGTGTAGATATGTATGTGTCAAATGACGGTGTCGATGACCTCGGTTGGCTGCTGTGGGATCGTACAACGGTCAGTCCAGCAGGTATCTCTGCGGGAGGGAGGGGCCTCTCTTGATGGATGTGGTCTACAAAAGTGTGATTGCCTGAGGAAACGCCTTCGATACGTGTAACAGCTATGAGAAACGCGACGTGCGTTGATATATATATGGGCATTTTGATTGGTTAGGGGTTAGGTGCAGATGTTGGAGCTTAAGGCTCCTGTGGTCATCGAGATACATTGGTCATTGACTGCTTGGGGTTGGGGAACGAATGAAGACGATGTGGGGGTGCACTCGGAAACCATCGCGATGGGTCGTCTGCCTGTCTGTCGTCGGTTGTTCGGTTCGCGGTCTGCTGTGGGCGCGCTGGAACTATCGTACCTGTCTCGACCGTGTGCTGTGTCGCACACACATATGAGGCCGATGCGGCAACAACGTAACATTCCCAATGTGCCCCCAAAGCTAACTGCGTTGGGTGTTTTGTGTATAGATGGCGGTGTTGGCGATTGAGTTCAAGGGCTTTAAGCCGATTCGCTGATTGTTTGTTCGTATAGATATTCTCTCGACATGCCGTTGTTGTGTTGGCAAGGTTGACGCGATTCAGATCGCACCCCATGACTTTGTACTATGCGACATATCGGAAGCCCAACCAGTACAAGTCTGATCTGCAGCTTTGCGTAGCCGTATTCTTGGTACCTGCTAGAGCTCCAAGGTGACAGGTGTCGGCGGCATGTACAAGTTCATGGGTACAGACGTGGTGGAAAAACGGCGTAGAAGTCGACACGGCCAAATAGGGTCCACCCCATTCGCCGAGAAACCACGGGGCTTGGTGCGTCCAGGCAGACATGTCGCCGTGCTTAGGTTATATTCGTGTGACTTCCACGGCATCAGCTGGCTCATGCCTGACCGAATATATTTTTTATGAATGATTTTCAGTAAAAAATGCTAGCGACGTAACCCGCAGTAGCCACCAGGAAGACTACTGGGTATACAGTCTTCGGTGTCTGTTTTACCGGGACGGCGTATGAAGATACCTGCACAAAAGCTACACTGAACTCTGCACAAACTCCCCCAAGCCTCTCACTCTCGCATGGCCATGAAACAATACTCGACGCGTTTTCGTAGTGTCATGTTGATGTTACTCCAGATGGGGATATATTATATCTGTTTTGTTCGTCCTATATTATTGCTGCAAGGGCACTACTCACGCTGTGTGATGTCACTCTCCTCTACACGCATGTCTATACCGTAAGCTATACCAGAGAGTATTGTTTATCGCCGTGTTTTCAAGGACCACCGTGCTCAGTCAGCACTACGTGAAACGTCTTCTTACCGGCGCATGCGTACCCAAAGAATGCATGCCTCTGTACTGATTGCACATACATGCAGACATCCGTTGTAACTGCTGTTTTAAATGGCTCGGCTTTGGAAAACCGCGAGTTGTACTTAATATGTAGGGAGGTTCAAGACTGTGGAAGACGGCGGTGGATCGTTCGGTCGAAAGGTTAACAACGTAAACGCTAGTCGGATTAACCCTTCCATTCAACGGCTAACCGCCTGCTACTTGGTCTTGGCAGGCTGCTTCGAGGTTTATGTACTCGTACCGTCATGTGGACTGGTCGGTGAGGCAAAGAGTACTGGTTTCGTGCTACGTATATGTTGGAGCGAAGATATATTTCAAAATATTAGATGCATGACACGTACGTAGAAATCTTTGATTTGGAAAGCACACACGTCAGCAGGAGAGGCAGGGTAAATGATTTATGCTTTGCTGGGGGTTCTTCTCCGAAGCTAAGATGAATGAGGCTCTGCCCTTGGGACGCCCGTACCTTCATCAAAACATCGACGAAAAACGAATGAAGCCACAGTAATGTATGTCCTGCTGTGAGTGAACAGCAAACGGTCTTGGAACCTATCCATCGTGCTCTTTGGGTTGTTGCTCGGTTGCACATCCTCGTCAGTCCGAAACGGTCTTGCCCGAACGCCCGACCTCTACTATCGCACCAGTCGAAGGCCGAGAGCTACCACGGAACAAACAAATGATGCAGCTGCACAGCAACCTCGTCTAAGAACGCGATGCTCGCGGGGCGGGAGCCGGTTTCGTGTTCAAGCACGGTATTAATCGTAGCTCAACACGATGGGAGACAAAAGTGCAGTGTTTCTCATTGCGATGTCTCGCGGTATCGAGGTATGCGCGTGACAAAATTAGTTTGGGCAATAGTTGATCCCTTCAGAATGGCAGTCCCGTTTTGGGCGCAAACCACTCAAACTCCAAGTAGTATGTCCCCAACTGTCTCCTAACACGGGACCGCAGTCCCAAATGGGTTCACGTGCAGTACGTTGAGGGTACCACCCACCACACAAACAAGAACACTACCCCGTTGAGGATAGTGTGCAATTAGGCGCGGGGATGAGATACATTGCCGGTGATCTCACTCATCTGAATCGCACCGTCACTTCCTGAAGGATGACACCTCAGTAATTGCCAACGCAAACCAACATACCCATTCTTGAAGCGGAGACATCGAAGGCTTACTATTATGAGGGACCATACTAAATAGGACCTACGATACACACAGAAACCTAAATACCAGGTATACTAAACTATTTATAACATCAACAATAGGTCCTACTTGCTATGGTCCCCCGTAATAGTTGTGTGTGTGTGACGTGGACCCCCGTGACGGGCAACCTCGACTGCAGTCAATGCTTTGTCCGACAACAATTGTCCGCCAATGATTCATCAGCCAATGCCCTAGAAACAGACGAAACAAGGGAAAGGCAACGTTGCACGGGCGGAATCAAGTGGGTCCTGCACAGGAACCTCAGAGGAGCCGTACCGTTTCGAACGTGTGAACGCACACGTACGTGCGGTATCATCTCCGTTCATGATGGAAATGTACACTTTTGATCCGCATTGATTGGCTTCGTGATGTGTGTATTTCCGTTTCTCTTTTATGGTGTGTTCATCGCACCAGGTGATCGATAATATGTTCCAGGTCAGGGTCGAGAGCTCTCACAGCTTTCGGTTTCTGAGGCGCTCTGCGATAGTAGTTCACCCGAATGTTTCTGACGCTCCTCTCTTAAGGAGCTCTATTGTTCAACCGAAAACTGAATTCAGCAAAATTCGGAGCGTATTCTGATGAACGATGCCATGGCCCGAGTATACAAAAACGTCATTTATTTTTCGAAACAAAATTGGCGTTCCGACGATTTTGGGCTAAGGAACCCCGTCATTGGTAAATATTTTAGCAGAAATTTGTGGCCTCTATCTATCGTAGAACGCGTGTTCTACAAGTAAGTACGTAATATACGCGTGGTACGCAGCAGGTTTTAAATAGTTCGTGAGGTGTCCTGTGGAAACGCCGACGAAAGACGAAAATAATTAATTTCGGTAGTACCTTAACAATGCAGCTTCGTGTGTGCTCCGTATACGAGAACTCGTCAAAGGGATAATCTACTGAAATAGTCTACAGAGGTCAACAGATTATGTCGGGTGCGTGATCAGACGGAATCACCTGAAAAATGGATGGCAACGCTGATTGAGACGTAGCTACTGCTCTATCCAGTTATTATGTGGTACAACTTGCCTCAAAAGAGCGCCCCTGCTGAACTGTGGAGCTAGGACGAAAACTGTCGTGCATACCTACGTAGGTAAGAGATTTGCCATCCTTTTTGGCAAGTTGTGTAGGTTCGTGACCCGATTTCAGTCAGCACTACTGCAGTGCACCTGGAAAACGACCTACAATAGGATGCACCAGTACCTTCCAGCGGTGGATCTACGTACAACTTTACGGGTTTTATTTATTGACTACCGGTACAAGTGTCGGGAGGAACACCGTGGTCCACAGTTTTTCCATTGTACACCGCCATTCATAAATAACGCCGCCATCCTGGCCCCTTGCTGGCACACCTAGGGTCCGGTCAGCCGTGAACGTGATCGATAGGGTTAAGGGCTGGGTTGGGTCTACGCTTGTGCATTTATCACACCCTCGGAAGTGTTCCCACCCCTGGCGCTAGTGTAGAATCCGTTGCCCAACACCTCTGGAAGATGTATAGTGTCTTCGTTGTCGTGGGGACTCTAGCAACACGTGCATATTACTCCAACTACCTTCGAGTAGGAGATGTTTTGAATACAATACGCATTCGGGCCGTTCGCTGGCTAAGTATCATTGCGGCCAAGGAAAGAATCAGCATCTGAGATCGTGGGAAAACGCAGCGCGAAAGCTGTCAAGTACCCAGCCTGCGTAGGTTATGCCCGACGGGTATAGTTCGAAGGCGTAATGCGCTGTCGCTTGTATCAAGCATCCCGTAAGTGTGAACATGTCCTGGCGACCCAGTATAGCACGTAGTCAGATGTTTTCGTCGGTTGTGTTCGTGTGCTCGTATACGGGCAAAGGAGACCCTATCCATGCCCAGGAAACCCCTGGCAAGATTGGCGACGACTGGGGCGTATACAGTTATGAAACGGCTCGTACCAGTCTGTTCGAACGAACATTTGTTTCAGTTATCCCGGGGTATTCGTCGTACATTTACTATTTTGGGGGACCGTAGTAAATAGGACCTAAGGTAAACACAAAAAACGTTCTATTTACGGTTTCATCTACAAGGTATGGCCCTCTTTACTGTGGTACCCCGTGTTACGGATGTTTTATACAACCTGAAGAAATTTCTTGGAGGCAGAGAATGCTCCACTTCTGCACCCCTTAAGCTGGCTTCGTAAGGCAACTTGCCATCGCTGTCTTCTGTTTTGGTTTCGTCTGCACACCAATCCTCCCACTCATCTTCTCTCCCCACATCCCACAACAATACAGAACAAGTAAACGTCGGTGCACCGTGCTCCAGCCCTTTCAAAGATGCGCTGTTTCGCCCTTCTGGCCGCTATTTACGCTTCCGCTCTGGGCACCTCGTATGGTAAGAGGATAAACCGCATGCAACCACTCTGGTGCAAGTTGTGAGGAGCAAGCTTGCCTCGCAGCTGGTTATTACAGTGAATGGGGGTCGATTCACCTCGCTTTGTCATGATACGCTACTACAGTACGGACCAGCGCCGCTCGGCATTGCTCCGATGGTACCAATGTCGTTGTGGTCGGTATCCTTAATAACATGCCACTTAACCGTAAACGCATGCAGGTTGTCGTTAACATATTCCATGTTTTATGCCGTTTAGTCTGCCTGAAGATACGGGATACTACGCTTAGCATGAAGGCCATACCGATGTTGCCCGTTGTTGGCACTCACCGCGCGTGTCAGTTTCATCTTGTTGATACTGTAACATAGACGGGAGCATGTTACCTCCTGAAGGTTTGGCTCGGAATCAATCTAAGAGTCATCATTGCCAGCAGCATTGTCGTAGTATGGACGTCTACGGTATGCCGTGAACCTTTCCAAAGTTAGCGTTTACCCGGCAGAATGTCCAGAAGTGAAAAGGGAGGTTTTTCTCAGATCACATGATAGGCTGGGCACCTCCAGGCCATTTGGTTTCTCAACGGCTCGGAGCCGCTTGAGAAAGTGGCTAACGTTCGGGCTATGCATGGTGTTCAGACTCACAATTTGCGCCGCCGTGAAATGGTATGTTGCTCTTCGCTCCCACACTCTGTCTAAGTCCAATTTCGAGAGCGTTACAGGCGATCTACGATAGAGGTATCAAAGTGGGGTAATAAAAAGTATGAGCCACGGCATCTTTACCGGGCACCAATTGAAGGAGGTGCCGCATATCGAAATTGTTGAAAGTGCGCGCCCCACACATCCCAAGTATTTATGTGTTTGTCCCCGTGGAACTTCCACATCATACGGTGGGGGGAAAGAGGGTCTCACGAACAAACTGGGTGAAGTTCTGCCGTAGAACGCCTCGGCAGAGATCGAATCGCCCGAGTGGGCTGAATGACGTAGTGAGAATACGGGTATTCCCTCTACCGTAGTTCCAGTTCTTCGGGTGCGTCACGGCATACACAGTACTTAAGTAGATCGTCGTTTTGGTGGCCCTCTCTAGGTATGCCAGAGTCGGTCTAGCGTATCCCTCCCTACCAAAAAAAACGTAGAAACGGCGAGGAACAAGTCAGCGGTCCGACATTTAGGCAAGGGATCAGAAACAGGGAGTGAAAAAACAAATGAGAAATATAGTCGTTGCAATACCACCTGGAAACACGTGAGTAGTACGATCAACATCAGCTCGACCTCCAACGACATTCTACATCCCAACATATCTGGATGTGTCCGTGCCAGCACGTGATTCAACACCATTCTCTTCATACGTGTTAGTGAACCAGATAGACCACGCAACTCGATCCTCACACTTAGCACCGGCAAGTAGCTGATTTCCTCAATTATAATGCAATACCAATCGGATATTGTAGGTCAATAGGAAGCCCCCCTCCGGTTTTCATTGGACGTGTCTAGTACCTCGTGGTTGGGCTTTGGCCCTCGTAGACGTTGAGTGTGCCGGCAAGGGGTGTATCTTGACCGGATGGTTGAATGTGTTTGAAGCAGCATGGAAAGCAAAGCATCCAGGCGGGGGGCGGGCAATGCCGACAAGACGAAAGTTCTTGGGCTGGCGGTACTATTATGACGAGGGAACAGAGAAAGTGCGTTTCGTTTGTGGTTCTACTCCAGTACATAGCCTGTACAACGTCCATCTAGAAAGAGCACTACTTTACGGCTGTTCGCTGCCCACGGTAGGAAACCATCACGCCAGATTTATCAATACCTCTAGATACGAACAACATCATCCGTACCCGAGAGAACGCCATTCGGATAATCGGACTCCACATATTGGTGCCTAATCCATTCCCGGTGTCCACCTTGATGGTTCTTGTCGGACGCCTCGCCAGGTTCGGATCTAGTAGACGCACGCGAGAGGACAACCGTGAGCGTGGCTGCCTCTGGGTACGACGAGAGGACCTCCTACCCTGGCTGTACCCCGGACGGCTGCATCCCTGAAAACACTCGGGATGAAAGTCGCTCGAGCAACTCTCGCTGGTCGTGCAAGGGGGACATCCTCGATGATGATGACGAGGGGTGCTGGATCGAGTACTACTTTGATGAACCGCAGGACATCGTCGAGGTGCGTATCTCCTTCTATAAGGGCACCGAGAACAGCAGGACGCTCAACGTGTACGACAACGGTGGCTACCACAGCCAAGTCGAGTCCAGCGGCTCGACGCACGGATACCAGACCTTCTACCTGAATACCGATGAAACAGCCGAGCTGAAGCTTGAACTCGACGACTGGAGTTCCAACCGTGGCATGTGGATCAGCATTACGGAGGTAAGTGAACAAGCGTGAAATTATAGGTTTTGTCCATCGCAAATATATAGGCGAGAATAATGGAGGATGTTGATATAAGGAATGCCTTTTCCTAATCCAAGATGAGTCTGGTGTCTCGGTAGCTTTACATAACATAACAACCGTAGCCGACTGGGCCTGGTCGAGTCGACTGGCACATCTTGCTATGAGCATTGCAGATAATACCCCGGATTTCGTGATGTTAGGAATGCACCGTGCGTGATATATGTCGTTGAGTTCCGTGGACGCGCTTCCCCGATATACCGCGGCTTAGAAGTCAATTACTGTGTAGAACCCAAGAACGCCTATGTACGTATGGCGAATAGTGGTGGGGCGTTGAGCAACTCAATAGGCTACTCAATAGGCTGTGGTTAACTGGTTTCCAGTAGAAATGGTCAGTCTTCGAGTAGGCCACTCCTGCGGCCCGAGAGGGTGTGCACGTGTGCTCACGTTCAGATGACAGAAGCAAGGTGTAGACGAGGCAAACGTTTGGGGAGTTTTCTGCTCGAAATACGACATGTAATTGCTTGTTTGCGAGCGTTCGGGAGGTGTCATATGTTGTGCCTCAAGGCGGTCGCGTTGTGTTATGATGCTTGACTGAGTCACAGGTCGAGTTATTGATGCAAATCTGGACTCGTATTCAATAAGGGCATAAGCATAAACAGTACCTGGCACACCTTGATCACGCCCAAGTGGAACCACTACACAGGGAAACCATTGTGCTGCGGAAATTACCGTTTCCTCTTCTTTCTCCACGGCGGTATATTGTACACCAGGGTGTGTGGATCAAACGTTACAAGCGTTTCAATACGATATCATCATCGCCACGACTGGTCACAGTTCAGATATTCGCGTTCTATGACCATCCGCTCTCACGACGATGTGCCCCTGGTGCCGACGGTCTTATGCCGACTGTTGAATTTGAACATTTGTAGAATATTGTGCCCCCTATCCCGGTGACACCAATTCACGTTGTGTCGCCGATTCAATAATTCCCTACATCTCCCCTGGTGCGCCTTTTGCTCTACCCACAACGTCCAGGTTATGATCATGGTGAAGTAAATCCTCCTTCCAACCGGGCCAGGCGTCGAGAAGAACCTGCTCCTGAACCCCCCTCCCAGAATCATTCATTTGCTGAGGTCTTGATGAAATCCGCAAACGTTTTGGGCATTCGGGGTAGAAATCCCTTCTCCATATGACGAGCTGGCTGTGCGCGAGCGGGGTGTTCGACGTTCTACTCACACCGTCGATATTTCCGCCTACCTATGGAGTGCACACACAACAAGTACGGAGTAGGTCCCAGCATGTAAATATTCGTTGCACACAAGTTGGATCACCTCGGTTCGACATGACGGAGTTGTACAATGGTTGGTCCAGCAGATATCTCTGTGGAGTAGGCGGCCCCTCCTGCTGGTCGTACCGTCTAAAACCGTCACGACACGCCGTTGATCCGCCAGTGGTTGTTGGTTCGGTTTTGGGGCAGGTATGGAGTGTTGGTGATTGAGGTTTTGTTGAAGACCCCGGATACGTTGGTCGCCCATTGCTTGTGGTTGGAGAACCTGTGTAGGTGATACGCGTGCGTACTGGGACACAATCGAGGTGCACCGTCGGGTGTTGGCTGTATGGTTTGGGCTATGTGGTACGTGTGCGCTAGACCTACCGTACCAGCCTTGATCGTAGGATGTGTCGCACACACTAGAGCCGCCGGCACGAAGACGTCAGGTTCCGACGTACGCTTGGGGATTTTTGTACGGGTATCGGTGTTCTGCCTCGAGCTCCATCATACCGTCGGGGTGAGCTCGAGGGCTTCATACCGATGGGTTGATTATTTTCTTCGTGTTGACATCGTTGGCAGGCCTTCGTTGTAGTGGCAAGGTAGACGCGACTCAGATTACCTCGGATATGTTGTTTGGGCAGTCTTTGTCGGAAGCCGAGCCAGCGCGCTGACGATCTGTAGCCATGCATAAACATAAGCTTGGATACCTACCATAGTAGAACCTCGAGTCGCTGCGTGTGGGAGGCATGTGCATGTGTATCGCACCCAAGCTGGTGTCGCCATAGCGGTGGAGTTGCCAAGGATAACTAGAGTCTCCACTTCCTTCACAGAAAGGGGATGGTGCTGGAAGTGCATCCGGAGAAATATTACGGCTTTTGATGCTCGTTTGCCTGTGGTTTCAACTACACCGGCTAGCCCAACATAACTTGTGTAAGTATCTATATATGGTTACATGGTTACATGGTTTACTTGACAGCGACTCAAGCCGTAGGCCCCCACAGGGCCATTCGTATGCCGTTTGCCGTATGCCTCGAATGGCTCATCGGCAAGGTGTCGTCTCATAAACACTCATTACCTACGTCGAACGAGGTGAAACTCTCCAGAACGCTTTAACTCTCACGTTGACATATACACGTATTCCGTATGTCTTTGTATCGTCTATGAGGCGTTCTCGAAGGTACGAAGCAATCCGCTACTATTCGTTATCGTGGTGCTATGCCACAACTTACGGCACATGGTGCCGTTGCACTCTACGCAAAGGTTCACGCCGTGAGGCATCCAAGGAAATGACGTCAATCGTAGTCTTTCTAAGGCGAACCCGGTTCTGGTTCGTCGGTAACACCAGTTGGCGTACACCGTTCCGGCGTGACATCTCCGTACTGTAACGTCATCCTGGTGTTACGCCACGTATTCTCGAGGCCACGACAGTTTGAATAGGTTGGTGCTCGTACGATGGCAACCTTATCATCAACATGACTCGCGTTGCTTCCCTTCGATTGCCGGATTGGTTAGGTTGGGTCGTATCTGGAAGCCGTCGATACCTTCAACTCATGCTATGCTGAGCATCGTTCAATCTTGCCTTGTTACATATTTCTGCATCACTGCGCCTTCATGTGTTCTACGCACACTACCGTTTCGGCAAAAAGCAATTAGTAGCCCGTTTTTACAACAACGGGCACACCCCTCGTACACAAACCAATATATGTGTCGTGTTTGGTCCAAGCGGCGAGTAGAACGCACAGTCCGTATACGATGCCCATCGTAGCAAGGGGGTTTGAACCACCGCACGTTCGATGTGTTCTGAATCAAGTTGTCTAGAATACAGAGGGTGCGTCGGTGGATCGAGCGATACCCACCCAACACGAAGGTCTGTCCGGTTCCCGCTTTCTGGGAACCACGTATCGCCCGCTACTCGTTCTCCGCAGAGAGCTTTCGATGTCTTGTAGAGGGTTGAGAGCAGGGTGCAGTCGCGTCGGTGATACGGTTTTAAGCGGAAGACACTTTTTGCTTTTATCAGACGTAGGAGGGACGATGTTGTCGACAGATACGGTGCACAACACGTTGAAGTATACGAACGAAATCAGACACCGAGCGGGGGAGGAAGATGGAAAGACGCGTGCGTTTGTAGGGGCAATTCCGAGGATGTCTGAGACCACTCGCTTCTTGAGTTACTATCCTCATGAAAGCATCGAACGAACAACCAAGCTAGACCTATCCAAGACCTACTGCAGGTGTAGAGCGAAGGTCATGGATATCGTAAATACAACTCAAACCAACTTCGGGAAGCTCCTCCGTTACAGAGCCACTTTTTGGTTTTTAGAAAACGTGCTGCCTCACTCCTATTGCGCGGCGAACGCCGATAGTTGACACCGAGCTAAGGCTCGAAAAGCTCTAGCAAACAGCCTCGTGTAACAACTCACCGTGCTGTCAAGGCGGGGGGTGGCTTGGTATGAACACACGGAAACTGTCAAAACGAGGGCAAGTACCATTGCCATGTTTGTCTTATTTGGCGACCTGGTGATATCGAGATATACGCCGTACTGTAGTATCACACTGAGACTATTGGTGGGAGGAGCGTCGTTCAAACGTTAAAGGGATCTAGTTTAGATGGTCAACGCCAACCAAGTTGACAGCAAGATTGAGAACGGTTATGTGTACCTCAAGGCACTGACTGCAAACGAGGTCGGCGGTCGTATGGGTCCGAATTGTCAACATCAGTATTTGCTAATACGGGTCGACATATCGGTTCTGGAAGCCTGGGACACAAATGCATACGTGTTGGACGTGTGTTTGACTTGGATCCCAATGAGGATCCACCATCGTCGTAAGCTGGTCTTGCTGAACAAACTGGTGCTTACGTTGACGGGATTATTCGTCATAGCGCTGCTGCCCCGGACCTTTTCACCGCCTTAAGCAAATTCGTGAATTGTCAACATCAGTATTTGCTAATACGGGTCGACATATCGGTTCTGGAAGCCTGGGACACAAATGCATACGTGTTGGACGTGTGTTTGACTTGGATCCCAATAAGGATCCACCATTGTCGTAAGCTGGTCTTGCTGAACAAACTGTTGCTCAGGTTGACGGGATTATTCGTCATAGCGCTGCTGCCCCGGACCTTTTCACCGCCTTAAGCAAATTCGTGAATGTGACGAAGGCTTCGGTAATTCGGTCCTTAAGCTGGCTTTGTAACGCACCTTCCTGACAAGAGATTGTGTTCGGCTTCTATTGCCCACCGGTACCACTCCTCTTGTCTCCGGAAAATTTGCCATCACTTCGAAAGGGGCAACTCCTAACTTAGGTACAGCGTACTCCAACCGCTTCTAAAATTCGCTATTTCGCTCTCCTGGCCACCATCTACGCTTCTACTCTGGGAACCTCGCATGGTGAGAAATACCTATACACGGGATTATTCAACTAGAAGCTGTGGGATACACATTCTCGCAGGTGATAGATTCGATGTAGTTCACTTCTTCTTGTCATGATACTGATGGCACTAATGATGCAGCTGTTGGCACTCATATTCAAGCGTGTTACGACGGCTCGGATGTGCACATACTTCATCCTCCACACCCGGATTCACGTCTAGACCTTTAATTGTGTGAGCTACGCGTTCTTCCAAAGTATGGAATTATGCCATTTTCGTGGTACCATACCGATGTCACCCATTATTTCAGCTTCAGCTCGCCAAGTGCGTGCTTGAAGATTCTCGACCTAAGCGGACACTACCCTCCTGAATGTTCTGCACGGCATCAATCACACCAAACATTAAAAATAGTTTTTCGGACCGTTGTGCCAGACCTTCTTCCCGAAAAAATCTTCAACCAGGAGAGTATTTGACAAGTTCAAAGAGAGCCTTTGGGCGGTGACGGTTGGTGCTGTAGTGAGATACAGCAGGAGGTATTCCTATTGGCTCTCGCTGGATATGTGGCTTCGTTTATTTGTGCCCCCTATCAGTTCGAAGTAATTATGAGGATGACAGGTCGGTCATTCGGTACCTACGACGACGCGCAAAACCGGGTGTGACCCAAACCGGCAACCGCACCATCGGAATCCCATCGGGAACATATCAACAGTGCAGCAAACCAAAAACTACACCTTCCTCCGATTGCGAGCATAGAGCCGCCTTGGCGAAAAAAACAAATCGTGAGCACATTTTCATGCCGAACCTCGCGTACCGGTATGCATTACCGCGATTCGTCACGTGCATACGTACGATGTCATACACCTGGTTGAACGTGTTAGCTCGGCGAAGCCTCCTACACCCCGGTGCCCGAACAAATATTCCACGGGAAATAACCTATGTTGCTAAAGGTCGTGCAACTGAAGGTGGGGTTTTTAGGCGATCGGCCTCCGTCCCCCCGAGCTTCACTGCATGTGTCGAATACCCCGGGGTTTAGTTTTGTCGTTCGAAGAGACTAAATACCCGTCGAATGCGTGTGTTCACATTTTCTGATGTATAGCTGTGGAGGATCATGGATAGAAAGCCATCTCCAAGACCTGCGGGAGATCCTGACTATACCATCATCATTTCGCTGACGGTGCTATATAGCGGTCTAATGCCGTATGCAGTATTGTCTGCGGGGTATTATCTTTGATTGTAGGAACGCGTTCGAAGTGATGCCCACTCGACGGTTCACTCGCAAGAAATGCCACACCGCACGGTTTCAGAACCCGAGGGAACGCTATGCAGATTTGTTGAATCACACAGCACGGGCCCAACTTACCTTTTCGCCCTGCATCGTGATTTGGTGTCACACGCCGTGCCGGCACCAGCCCTCGTTGACGCGAGCCACAGGACAACCGTGGAAGTTGATGCCTCGCCGTACGAAGACAGGGCGACTCCACATGGGTGCTCCCCCACCATTCCCGAAAACAGTCTAGACAAAAATGACGCGACTCACTGGTTGTGCACTGTGGACCTCCTCGAAAATAAAGACGAGGGATGCTGGATCGAGTACAACTTTGACGAGAACCGTGTCGCGATGGGCATCAAGTTCTACAGAGTGGCTGATAATGTCTTCAAGATCAAGCTGTAAGTGAACGGTTTCTACGACCAAACATTCACGTCCAGCGGTAACACGAGCGAACACCAGACCATCTACCTAAACACTGATGAAACGGCAACACTGAGGCTTCACCTCCACGACAGGGTGTCCATATTCAACACCTGCATGGGCACTAGGGATGTGGGTCAAACTGTTGATGTTTCGTAGTTAGAGTAAGGATGCAACAAATTCTGGCAGTGTAGGAAAACCCTGACCACGTAGAGCAACTTAGGGCCTCTAACAAGGCCATGAAGTTTCGCGTGTCTCAGCCGCGATCTGCCGACTGAATGAGTAGTAGCCGCCCCGTGCCGCTCGAGTACACCAACGAATATTGCCGGACATGTTGTACACAGCATCGCGGACTCAACGAAGCTGAGGCTGCCGGGATGCGCGGCTTCTCGACTAGTTAGTGGGCTTAAAGGGTAGACGGGATCGCCTGTGCACCTCGCTTCAAGACAGTACCCCCGTGTAAAGACCTCGGGCATGCGTATGAGGATTCGTGCGGAGCTAGGTTACTCAAAAACGAAAAAGAGCGGTGGTTGACTGGTTTGCCCTGTACAAGCAATCCACGCCCCTGCGGGTACATACCGTGCATTTTCGCGAGAGCGGAAACTACCCGGTGTAGGGTGTGGGGGTGACAAAGTGCAAATATGTTTGGATTTCGGGAATCGAAATGTACTCGTTCCCGCGCGAATGTCCGGAAGGTTCGAGTTTGGTTAAGCCACGCTGGCCGTCGAATACTGTGTTCCAGCACGTGCGTTGTTTTCCTCTCATTAGGTGCTCAGTTCGAATCTGGAACAATTGGGCATGCCACACCAGAAACTCGCCATCTCCGTTGGGTGAAAATAGGAAAGAAATACGACATGAAAACTCGGGTTGGAGGAACGTTGACTGGGGTCGTGTAGGTCGGCGCTAGGGCTCCTCCATCACAGACAAGGTCCTCTCGTGGAAGTGTGGTGAGCTTAAGCTTTATTTTTACCAATCCGTCGGAGGATGAAATAAAATAAAATAAACTCTCTCGATATGCTGCGCCTGGCAGTATGCAGCAGCAGATGTAGATCGACCTACCAGCACTTTAGTACCATTCTCGACAAGTTGTTTGAAATGTGTCATCCGTTTTCCGTCGATGTCGTCTGCGCCTACGATGTGCCACTACTGATGAAAGTTTTGCGCGGAGGCCTCGAGCCGAACTTTCGACCCGCTTCCGCGCCTCTTGCATGCTACTCATCTGGCTGGTTTTCATTGTCCCCACGATTCGTGTGACGCTCCTCCACCCCTTGCCGCAATGTTCAGGTGAAATTCATGGTGGATTAAAGCTCCATCCCATCCGGTCGGTGCTCCGACGAAAACAACAAGTATAAACACCCCATGTGTTGGAAGGGTTATACATATTTATATACGTACAGTAGTCAGCAATGGTATGAGCAGCAGTAATAACAGTGCCCTTTCGGTAGAGCGAGCTGGCCGCTCACGAATGGAGAGTATGCCGCGCTACACCTGCCGCCGAGGGCCTCCGTGTATGAAGCGCACGTTCGTTAGTGCCTTGTGAGCCTGACGCGGGGTCTTGCGGGTCCCACCCTTCCGAATACGTGTAGGTATGCCCAGCACGAAATGGATGAGCTCGACCAGAGGCTAGCGCGTTTTGAGAATGTCTCGTCCAAGAGATACCTCGGTTGCGACGACGGCCCGTCCCGCTAGACGCGCCCTCTCCGTGTGAGGCCGTGAGGCAACGCAAGTTTTGGTTTTCTTGGGTCGTCTGCTTCGGGGTATTTGCACATGTCGGTGCTTGCTGTGTTGGTGGGCATTGCCATACGTTGGCCGTCGAATGTTTGCAGTTGGAGGCAGGTGCTATGAACGATATTGCATACAAAAACGTTCGCAACCTTTGTCGGTCGTTTTTATTGTCTAGTTTGGGGTCATGTTCTGTGTCTCAGACACGCAAGCCGGGAAAAGCGAGACGTATTCTTCCGGTGGAACTAAAAAACATTACTTGGACACGCTGTGGGTACGTGCAAGTATCGGCACGGGAAGCAGCGTCTGTCTCCGAGTGTGTGTATGGCAAGCTGTACAATAGGGTAGTTACGAAAGCTTCCAATGGGCCGATGCAATGTTGGCCTTCTAGAGTAATTGCTGACACGGCTGATGCCGCGACAAGGGGGCTACCCCCGTTTTCACTTCGGCTGTTGGGCCATCCGGACGACTCGCTCTGTCGTTTGCCCAAACAATGAGCATATACCGTAGGTGTACCATAAGCACCAATCACAGGGGGATGCACATCGTGCAACTGCAAGACGAACGAGCTAGCTCTTTAAAGCGTAGAGCATGTCACTCGGACGGGTGGTCCTGTGCGGTTGAAAAACAGGGCTTACATTTAACACCCCCCCCCACAACCGTGGCGGGATCAGCGTAACGTTCGAGCAGTGGCAAGCAAAACCAACAGGGATATTGATGCCACCCCGATATCATCTGATGCGTTTGATCCATACTCACTATCGATAGTCGATCCGAGACTGTGGCGCACTGTAGGTATTCGCATTGGAAAGCTTGGATACCTCGCACATTAGGTCGTTGAAAATCTTTTGTGTGGGGGGGGGCTCGTGTCAAATACATATAGAGCAGAGATATGGGCGCAATGTCGACGTAGTCACCATACCTCGTAGACGGGTCAGGTTCTCCCCGTTAGCCGAGACAGGAACGCGTCGGAAGTGCGCAAAAACGAAGTTCAGCTGCAACAATACTTGCCAGCCCTGTGACGCATAGTGTATCGGTTATCTCAAGCTAAGCTGTCGGGTATACCTCGTGCATGAGTATACTTTAGGGTAGGAACAATGACCGACGCAAGCCGCAGCCACGCACGAGGGGTGTGTTCGTAAATTTCGAATGGTATCCTTGAGGTTTCCACATCCTATAATCTCCCCACGACGGCCTCAACAAAATTTACGCTCGTCATCTACGTCGAAGTCTCCAAACCCAGTCGACCGTTCTAAGAGCCCTGTGTTGTAATGCTCGAATGGTCATGTTGGACACACACTGTTTGTTGGCCGTTGGTCAGATAAAGAGGTCCACAGTATCATGCGTAGCGTGCTACTATGGCACTAAAAACGGTGCACGGTACTACTCTACCGTGCATGCATGTCTGCACCGGAATTCAAACCAGCCATTCATACCAACTGTCGTGTTTCTATGGCGGCCCCGGTTCAGTTTGTCCGGGGCACCAGCCTGGAGTGGTGCTGCTATCTCGTGGGGTCTTAATTCTGGGACGCATTCTTCGCGTGCCTTGGGCCGCATGTTTGGACGACACCAGTTTGTTGTCGTACTATAGCATCCTGATACGTAGTGCACACGACCCACGCTGCCTTCTCTTCGTTTGTCGAACATGACAAGCTGGGAGGTAGCTGATTGTCATCGTCACATTCAACACTCTCCTTGTCCAATATCGTTCACCTTTGCCCTGTTCCTCATCTCTGAGCCACCCCGCACCCTTGTGGAGCCACACAACAAAGTGCTGCCGGTAGTCAGCTATTAGTCGCCCGTTTTCTACGCAAGTGTACACAGCATAGACAACGCGACACATGCGATATACTTGCTCCGAGAGGTGGACAAATGTCCCGACGAAATATCTGCCTCACGCGGGTATCCATACCAGAACGTTCTACATTGTTCGGAGCCTTTTTTACCCGAGTTTCGGTAACGGTACGGCTGGAAATCGATCGATATTGCAGCAAAGTCGGTGCTTGTCTGGTTCTCGCCTCAACGCAACATCCGCGTATCGCCCGCTACTCGGTCGGAACACACTGCTTGGAGAAACACGGACGGCTGATCGCAAGCACAGTGGCGTCAGGTGTACGTGACGTCGGTGAACCGCGGGGCATTCTAGACTGATGGGAGACGTAGGAGAGACGATATGACGAAGCATACGGTACACATCGAGACCATATATTTGAACAGCAAACAGATATTGCTAATGAAAGCAAGGAGAAACGATCATTGTCATGGTATGGCTAGGTTCTGTATCGTCTGCGAGTCTCCGCATCTGAAGCGCTTCTTACTGCGCATCCACACAAAGACAAAACGTTAATGAAGTCAGGACCATCCATGACCTACTGCGCAGGTTGTACAACCAACATTCTTGAAACTCATGTATCGCGGATTCCAACGGCATTGGGTAGTTCCTTAGCTGGGGAACCCCGTCGCCCTGAAAACGTTTGACGTACCCGAGAGACCTCCATTGTTTTTATAAATAGCACGAGTCAAAGTCCCGCCAAATACCCTAAACCAAACTTGACGCCGACGCACACCAACATCAAGTATCACCCAAATGCTCACGCGGCGCGAGTTGGCTCCGGATTTAAACGCGGCTTACTTCAAAACTATGGAATACACCATTCGCAGTGCGTGGCGCATTTCGAGATCTGGCGGGATCGAGGCATGCAGCCGAGACGATGCGCACTAGAGAAGAGGTGAATCTAGCATGAAGGGCCACAGTCTTTGCGTAGCACGCCGACAATATACAAGGACAACAAATACAAACATCACCGATGTGCGTAACTCGGTGCGGGGTCAGCATACAAGGTCACCGATCCCACTGTTCCGAATCTTCCGGCATTTGATGGATGATAACATCGGTATTTATTTGCCACAGCGGTTCAATTTAGGGTACTTTGAGGCGAAATGAACAAATGCTTGTCGGACGTGTGTGGATCGTGAATCCTATCAACGACAATTCACCACCACCCCACACGTTATCTATGCTAGCCTGGCATCGATCGAATCTCGATCACGTTGAGGTAGAAAGGAAACAAGGCTTCGAGGGATGTCATACTACTGAAAACGTTACTGCCATTCACACACCCTCGCTGGGGACATACTGAAATCATGATTCAGCTCAGGCCTGCGATATCAGTTCAAACTACGATCGCGATATATGTTGTATATATTAGGACCGCTGTTTTGAATCGACAAGGATTGTGTTCCCAGCGGGTTGTATTACCCCGCTTATTTTGAACGTTCATACCAGCAGGTGCTCTGGAAATGTCTTTGACGGTCGTTTCGAGAGCATATAGAGCTTGCTGGAAGTACATGCACACTGGTTTTCCCAGCAGGAGGACGCCATACACAACGTTTCGTTTAAAAATCATGTAGACATTGTAGAGGAGGACACCATACACAACGTTTCGTTTAAAAATCATTTAGGCATTGAGGAATCAGATATAACGGTAGCACCTCAGTATGTTTCTGCTCCGTGCAGGTGTTGATACAAGACCAAACCTACTGTTTTACTGCACATAGACGTCTGCATATGATGTTCAGCGGGGGCCAGACGAAACCACCTCTGAATCCTGAAACGCCCTTCAATGGTCGGGAACATATTGCTTCATCGTAAATATTATCCCGAAAAGGCATCGTACTGGACCTATCGGTTCGTCCCGATATTTCAGTCCGGTAGCTGACGCACCTTCTGAGTAATACGGTATGTCAGTGGGTCCGATTTCAGTCAGCAATGCGTAGTATTCCCATGTCGTCCAGAGCAGTCCAGGTTTGGGTTCTTGAACAAGCATAGCAGCTGCCAACAACGAGTCACCATCGGAGGTCGTTAGAAAGATCGGCGTGGAGACTCCAATATACCCAACCCAAGTGTGTCGCTGCGAGCCAAGGTAGCTGCAACAGTGTTGACAGGGCAGACTTCAATACCCGACAGATGGCATCTTCGTATGTTTATGGTACGTAAATGTGGCTCTTACGTCGATTGAGTTGCTGGATCAGTCTGAACGAAGCAATTGCACTTCTGGCCACGAACGCAGTATACGATCCGTTGACAACGATTTGCGTCCGCTCACCTGGGAAAGTCAGGTACTGGCCGTAGTCCCTGCGAAGCGAACCACTGTTCAGTTTGCCCGGATTTATTCCTTCTGCTCTTCTTGCCAGAGGCGAGCATAGCTCCTCAAGAAAGTTCTTGGGGGTGGAGAATGCTCCGCTCGTTCAGTGCTCGAGCCGGCTTCGTAACGCAACTTGCTGGCACACAATCCCATGGTTTGCTTCTATTGCCCACTACAACCACTCCTCTTATATCGTCACTTTGAAGGACACCACGACAGAAACTACTCCGGACTTAGGTACCACGTGCTCCAGCCTGTTCTAAAATGCGCTGTTTCGTTCTGCTCGCCACCATCTATGCTGCGACCCTGGGTACCTCATATGGTAAGAGAAATGTACATCCGGAAGACCTCGAGGGTAAGCGGTCCGATCCAATCTTTGCACTTGGTAGATAGGTCGTGGTCGACTTGGTGTCGTCACAATGCCCAGCTACAGCAGGGCCCAGCGCTGCCCTGCGCGAGTCCGATCATCATGGTAGCATCGTGGTAGTTTGCTATGCTTGGACGTGTGTCGCAACCGTTCATGCATGTGGCTGGTCCTGCCAAACCCGGGTCCCTCTTGTTTAGACAGTCAATGGTTTTGTTCTATTCAGCCGTCAACCGTACGGAAATTCTGCCGTTTTCCGTACTCCGTACAAATTTGCTTTGCTTTATTCAGATTCCCATTTCTATTTTCGCCTAAATTTTCGTCTCTCTCTCCTACAGGGGTCGTAACGCAGATCCGGGGGTCTCTTGCACGCTGTAACTCGCTCCTTCCCACTACTATTCGTACCTGCACTATTTCCTCGTCGATTCCCGTCGAATTTCGCCTACCCACGCTACAACGCTCTCAGCAGATAATTTATTTTGTATCTTTGAGCAAATTAGGACTTCATTATCACGCTGGGAGCGGAACCCAGGGAACCAACACCATCAGCAATCGAGGGTACCCCCGCCGAACCACCGTTGACATCGTTGCTGTGTTACCTACTACAGTAATTACACTTGTCAATATTATTCACGTTAGAAATCTCCTGAGGCGTTCTAGGATAGAGGTTCACCCGAAGTTTTCTGAGGCTCCTCGTATAAGGAGCTCCATACCTCATCCGAAAACTGACTTGAGCAAAAATGAAGATGCATCGCGGCGAATAATCCCATGGCCCAAGTCTACAAAACGGGTTTTTTTTCGAAATCAAGATTTTTCATTCGAACGATTCGGGGTTAAGAAACCCCGTTTTTCAGAAACAAAATAGCGGAAATGTGCTACCTCTATCGTAGAACGGGTCTCCTCTGGAGCATTTTGCAAGGCTTCACATTCAGCATGATGGTTGGCAGCGCCGTCGTGTCTTCCAGGCTAGCATCAATAACAAGTGAGCGTCTATGTCTACGATGTAACCGAAAAAATGCTGTGAGGACATGTATTGTCCGTAGGCGAGTTAAAGTAGCTATAGCAGGGTAGTGAGGAAAATGTGGTCTTACTGTTGGGTATCACTACCTATGTAGAGTCGGATCGGTCTGCTATAGGCGAGGATGAAGAGGAAAGGGTCGGAAATGCGGTATCCATACCGTCGTTTACCAACAAAGCGTGACGAAGATGGACAGCAGAACCGTTGCGTCGCTGCTCAGACTGTACTGAAAGCGAAGCAATTGTTTGGTTGTCTTCGGGCAGCACCCATTCCGACAACTTAAACCTGAACCTTCTTCGACGATCATCAGTATCCCAAAGCATTTTGTTGTATCGACACTGACTGGCATGCGCCTCAATATGATTTGTTTTCTGTTATGGCAGACACCTTGCAGAATTCTACTCAACGGAGCCTCCTTCAATAACGTCCCCAAAATGGTGGTGGGGAAGCAACCCCTATGCTCAACGTATCGGGGTTGAAAAACGCAATTCCTACGTGATTGGGAAGCTCTCTGCTACAACTCGTTCGGCACATACATGAAGAAGCGATACCAAATGGTTGAATAGCTTCGGAGGAGCACATGCATTTGAAAAAATGGATATCTGGGAGGCGATATCGTCAAGACGAACGTTCCTTCGCTGGATATATATCGGTCAAGGTCGAACAGCAGAACCAACTCTTGTTTGTTGCTCTACTGTGGTACTTAGAAAAGAGGCGTTCTACGATAGAGGCCCACCTTTAATTGTTCCGAGATTTCCTATGTCCCCCCATGGTATACTGCGGAATTCAACGGGGGCAAACATAGGAACACGACTGATGATACACGCATCTCGTACGTGTACCTACGCATTGTGCCCAGCAATAGAGCACAAGGTATGCACTCATGTTTGAACTGCCGCCCGGTGAGGACGCCGCGGTGGCTCAGACACCGCTTGCCCTGAATGTGAAATGTCTATTGTAAAATGCCTTATTGTTTGAGACGGATCAACCGTACTGAATATGCGCATAGGCGTTTTCGAGTGTTAGGGCGCTAGACTCACAGTAATAATCTTAATATATATTAGTACGAAGCACGGAATCCAAACCCGAGGAAAGTCTCTTTACCGGTTTAGACTACGCACACACCCGTCGTATAATTCGTCATTATATCCTGATTAGGGTCGACCTTGACGACACGTATTGTTTTTCGTTTTTCCCTGAAATTTCGGCATTTCACCAAATTCAGCGAGGGTTGAATCTTATCGAGGAAGTGCCTCCGTTGGCTAGGGAAGTAATCGTCCACCCGGCACAGAACCGTCCGTGCAGCAGCTTCGCTCGCGAAACCCATGCGTGCGGTGGCCCCACAGTCATCGGCCTGACTCGTAGGCAGGTGTCGGTGCCTTGGGGAGTGAAATCCATCACCAACTCGTCACGCAACAACGCCCAACGCTTGCCCAAAGCGACAAAGTCTCAGCTATTGCTGTCACCGAGCTCAGTCGGTCAACCACCTCGGTGCGGTCACCTCGTGAACTCGGCCACGAGAGCCCAGAAAGGTATTGCGCCTTCTGCGTTCGGCCATGACTTGCGAGTGACCTTAGGAACGACCCCTGTCAGCTCTGTGCGCTCGCGAGTGGTGGCACAGCTCGAGCGGTGGCGTCGCCCGATCCTCTACGGCCTTGTACCTAAATTTCCTGGAAAACCCTAAACACTTCGAGGCGACATTTTGGGGGGGTGAAGTGAATCGGCTTTTCCCAAACATATTTCGGGAAAATATGTGTAAACAACCCCGAAAAAAGAAACTCCAGACCTGAGCGCACCGTACCCCGGCCGCTTTGCAATGCGCTCTTTATCTCTCCTGGCCACCGTCTACGCTGCCACGGTGGGCTCGGCAAACACTCCTACGGGTCGCTTCCCAAACTCCTCGCTTCCAACTAGCCTGTTTCGCCGAAGTTGTACGATGCCAAGTGAAAAATTCAAGTGGATATAAACGCCTGCCAATTTACATTGTTTGGCGTGCCTAATACCCCGGAGTACATTGTTAGCACTTGAAGTAACTCTGTCGCTCGTGTAAAAGGTGTGTTGATGCCTGACTGTTGGGTGGCAGTGTAGGGACATGCCAAATATGCAATTAACAAGCCCTAGCGGTGAATACCGAAGAGGCAAACATTCCATCGCTGGTAGTATAGTTCTGGCGAAGCAGCAACGGAAGCATAGTTTGTTTGTGGTTGTCATCTGGTACACAAACTGTGTTGCGCCCCTCAACTGAACAGTTCACGCGTGAAGAACTCTAGGAACTAAAAGCTCCTGGGACTGTTCAGCGACAAACAAAGCCATCAAAAGCAACTACTACTGATAGCTCCGGGTATGAAGTACGGCATACAAACTGGAGGGACCGCAATTCCGACTTTCGGTACGTGCCCGCATTGTTGTTTGGCCGTCCATCGTGGAATTATGTGTGGCACGCCGCGTCCGCGGTAGCCCTAGTTGACGCGCGTGACAGGACAACCGTGTACGCGGCTGGCCCCGAGTGCGAGGAAAGGAGATTATATCCTGGCTCCAACTGGGATTACTGCGATCCGAATAACACTCTCGATAAAAGTCTATCGATCAACTCTCGCTGGTCGTGCAAGGGGGACATCCTCGATGATGATGACGAGGGGTGCTGGATCGAGTACTACTTTGGCGAACCACAGGACATCGTCAAGGTGAAAATCGCCTTTTATAAGGGGACCGAGAACACCCGGAAGCTCAACGTGTACGTCAACGGTGTCTACCACAGTCAGATCAAGTCCAGCGGGAAGACGAACGGATACCAGAGCTTCTACCTGGACACGGACGAAACGGAAAAGTTGACGTTTCACCTCGATCACTGGGAGTCCAACCCTAGCATGTGGCTCAGCATAACGGAGGTAGGTCGACCAACGCGATGGCATGCTTATTGGCGTATGGAATACGTGGTAACTCGTTTGTTTCTTTAGGATTATTAGGCACAACCACTCCAGCCGATGGGTGCTCTTCCGGTCGAGAGACACATCCTGCTAATGAAATACATTGGAATCATCGGGATCTGGTGCTGTTGGGAATGCACCCTACATTGGCTGCTTCGTTGAGTGAGTTGCGGGAAAACACTTCCCCTTCGCACCGCGCCTCGAACGACTACAGGGGTCGATATCTTAGAGAGACACTTTTGTTTTGTAGGCGCTGCCGATGGTGGTTGTGAACGAGCAAAGATAACAAACATATGTTTGTTCCGCGGTGAATTCCCGACGATACTTCGATTCAACACGAATTTCACCTCCTTGACGGATATATATATACATATGTTCGTGGAATATGTGGCAACCTCGACAAACGAGATTCGGTGAACATTGAGAGCAGCCATGTTCAAGATAAGATACGACAATTCCGTACCCTCGGAAGGACACTTTCTTGGCACGATGTTGGTCCAAGTGTACGAAACGATCGTAGGGGAAAGCTAACCGATCATCGTCCGAGTTTTCTCGTGGTAAACATCAGTTAGTAGTGGCGCTAATGATGTTTTACCTTCATTCCGTCCTTACTGCGGGGCAAAAAAAAACGAGAAAAAAGCCGGGAACGCATGGGCGGCTAATAAAAAGTTGATAATATACCCCAAACGACTCAGGTGGTAAGCGTGTAATCTGCCACCACAATCGTTCGTCATACTTGCTCCAATATGGTGTCTCAAATGTGCGTTTCTGAGCGTATGGGATGCTATCTTCAAAATATGATAGTTTTATTATTTACCAGCACTCGTATTTATTTGGAGTTTGCCACAAGGACGAAATAGAGGCGAACCAAAATCAACTAACTCGTGGAGAAAGCGGTTGTTTTTGTTTGTAGGGGTAATGTTATGAACAAACGGGGGTGAAGTTTCGTCCTGCGTCTTTCCTTATACAAATCGGCAACGAGACAACAAGTGTTTCCGTAATATCGACCCCTGTAGGTACTGGGTAGAAACCCGGTGTATTCAACGTACGGTGATTAGCGGTGGGGCCTTCAAGGAGTTCAAAGGCCGTGGTCAACTGTTGCGTTAGAAGAAAGGAATTATCGCTGGGGAGGGCGGCACTGCTGTGTCCAGAGATTTGTACCGTGGGGATACGTTCAGGTGAGAGATATTATACATACATGGTGTAGAGGTTGCATTGGTTCGAAGTACTTCCCTTTCGAACAGCGTAGCGTACTTCGTACTTCTTCGGTACGAAATGTTTTGGAAGGTCGGAGCCTGGTCAACCCATACTGGCCGTCGAGTAGTGTACTTCAATGCTTCAATGTATCCCAAGTTCGGTGGTTGGTGCAGATATGCAATCGTATGGATGATTGTCGCGTGCATGGAGTATAAAAATGGGAATTATGTAGTACGCTGGGACAGCATTGTTGTGGATCCCGCCGTTGACGTTCGAGTCGGCGTCGTCGTTCCCCCATGCCTAAAAGGGCCCCACCCGTCGTGTGCGGGTGGGGGGCAAACACTACAAATGTTGGTTTCCCGACACGTTTGTTCAAAGATTGTGTTGCCGTTTCCTACGATATTCTGCTCTAGCGAGACACTCCTGGTGTCGATACGTTTCCCCTGTGTTGTTCAGAATGTACAACTATGCATAATGCTGCTCACCATGCCAGTGAGAATAATCCATTTCCGTCCCCCAGGTGATACGTCCCTACGTCCCTGATGCTCCCTCGTCTCTGCTCGGAACGTTCAGGTGCAGTTCATGGTCCAGTAAAACGCCAACCCAAGCCACCAAGGCGTGCAGAAGAGCTGCAGCTGCTGAAACACCCCCCCGTCTCATTCGTTCTGCAGGGTTTTAACTGCAATATAAATTTTGGGTGAGCACAAACGGTATGAGTCCTACTTTTTTATGCCGAGCTGGAGAAGCACGAGCGGGGATCCGGGCGTGCCACACACGCCGTCAACGGTTCCGGCCTATCTATGGAGTATGCACACTTCAATTTTCGTAGTACCTCCCTGCGTGTAGATATGTATGTGTCAAATGACGGTGTCGATGACCTCGGTTGGCTGCTGTGGGATCGTACAACGGTCAGTCCAGCAGGTATCTCTGCGGGAGGGAGGGGCCTCTCTTGATGGATGTGGTCTACAAAAGTGTGATTGCCTGAGGAAACGCCTTCGATACGTGAAATAGCTATGAGAAACGCGACGTGCGTTGATATATATATGGGCGTTTTGATTGGTTTGGGGTTAGGTGCAGATGTTGGAGCTTAAGGCTCCTGTGGTCATCGAGATACATTGGTCATTGACTGCTTGGGGTTGGGGAACGAATGAAGACGATGTGGGGGTGCACTCGGAAACCATCGCGATGCGTCGTCTGCCTGTCTGTCGTCGGTTGTTCGGTTCGCGGTCTGCTGTGGGCGCGCTGGAACTATCGTACCTGTCTCGACCGTATGCTGTGTCGCACACACATATGAGGCCGATGCGGCAACAACGTAACATTCCCAATGTGCCCCCAAAGCTAACTGCGCTGGGTGTTTTGTGTATAGATGGCGGTGTTGGCGATTGAGTTCAAGGGCTTTAAGCCAATTCGCTGATTGTTTGTTCGTATAGATATTCTCTCGACATGCCGTCGTTATGTTGGCAAGGTTGACGCGATTCAGATCGCACCCCATGACTTTGTACTATGCGACATATCGGAAGCCCAACCAGTACAAGTCTGATCTGCAGCTATGCGTAGCCGTATTCTTGATACCTGCTAGAGCTCCAAGTTGGCAGGTGTCGGCGGCATGTACAAGTTCATGGGTACAGACGTGGTGGAAAAACGGCGTAGAAGTCGACACGGCCAAATAGGGTCCACCCCATTCGCCGAGAAAACACGGGGCTTGGTGCGTCCAGGGAGACTTGTCGCGGTGCTTAGGTTATATTCGTGTGACTTCCACGGCATCAGCTTGCTCGTGCCTGACATAATATATTTTTTATGAATGATTTTCAGTAAAAAATGCTAGCGACGTAACCCGCAGTAGCCACCAGGAAGACTACTGGGTATACAGTCTTCGGTGTCTGTTTTACCGGGACGGCGTATGAAGATACCTGCACAAAAGCTACACTGAACTCTGCACAAATTCCCCCAAGCCTCTCACTCTCGCATGGCCATGAAACAATACTCGACGCGTTTTCGTAGTGTCATGTTGATGTTATTCCAGATGGGGATATATACTATCTGTTTTGTTCGTCCTATATTATTGCTGCAAGGGCACTACTCACGCTGTGTGATGTCACTCTCCTCTACACGCATGTCTATACCGTAAGCTATACCAGAGAGTATTTTTTATCGCCGTGTTTCCAAGGACCACCGGGCTCAGTCAGCACTGCGTGAAACGTCTTCTTACCGGCGCATGCGTACCCAAAGAATGCATGCCTCTGTACTGATTGCACATACATGCAGACATCCGTTGTAACTAACTGCTGTTTTAAATGGCTCGGCTTTGAAAAACCGAGAGTTGTACTTAATATGTAGGGAGGTTCAAGACTGTGGAAGACGGCGGTGGATCGTTCGGTCGAAAGGTTAACAACGTAAACGCTAGTCGGATTAACCCTTCCATTCAACGGCTAACCGCCTGCTACTCGGTCTTGGCAGGCTGCTTCGAGGTTTATGTACTCGTACCGTCATGTGGACTGGTCGGTGAGGCAAAAGGTACTGATTTCGTGCTACGTATATATATATGTTGGAGCGAAGATATATTTCAAAATATTGGATGCATGACATGTAGAAATCTTTGATTTGGAAAACACACACGTCAGCAGGAGAGGCAGGGTAAATGATTTACGCTTTGCTCGGGGTTCTTCTCCGAAGCTAAGCTGAATGAGGCTCTGCCCCTGGGACGCCCGTACCTTCATCAAAACATCGACGAAAAACGAATGAAGCCGCAGTAATGTATGTCCTGCTGTGAGTGAACAGCAAACGGTCTTGGAACCTATCCATCGTGCTCTTTGGGTTGTTGCTCGGTTGCACATCCTCGTCAGTCCGAAACGGTCTTGCCCGAACGCCCGACCTCTACTATCGCACCAGTCGAAGGCCGAGAGCTACCACGGAACACAAAAATGATGCAGCTGCACAGCAACCTCGTCTAACAAAGCGATGCTCGCGGGGCGGGAGCCGGTTTCGAGTTCAAGCACGGTATTAATCGTAGCTCAACACGATGGGAGACAAAATTGCAGTGTTTCTCATTGCGATGTCTCGCGGTATCGAGGTATGCGCGTGACAAAATTAGTTTGGGCATATAGTTGACCCCTTCAGAATGACAGTCCCGTTTTGGGGGCAAACCACTCAAACTCCAAGTAGTATGTCCCCAACTGTCTCCTAACACGGGACCGCAGTCCCAAATGGGTTCACGTGCAGTACGTTGAGGGTACCACCCACCACACAAACAAGAACACTACCCCGTTGAGGATAGTGTGCAATTAGGCGCGGGGATGAGATACATTGCCGGTGATCTCACTCATCTGAATCGCACCGTCACTTCCTGAAGGATGACATCTCAGTAATTGCCAACGCAAACCAACATACCCATTCTTGAAGCGGAGACATCGAAGGCTTACTATTATGAGGGACCATATTAAATAGGACCTACGATACACACAGAAACCTAAATACCAGGTATACTAAAGTATTTATAACATCAACATTAGGTCCTACTTGCTATGGTCCCCCGTAATAGTTGTGTGTGTGTGACGTGGACCCCCGTGACGGGCAACCTCGACTGCAGTCAATGCTTTGTCCGACAACAATTGTCCGCCAATGATTCATCAGCCAATGCCCTAGAAACAGACGAAACAAGGGAAAGACAACGTTGCACGGGCGGAATCAAGTGGGTCCTGCACAGGAACCTCAGAGGAGCCGCACCGTTTCGAACGTGTGAACGCACACGTGCGGTATCATCTCCGTTCATGATGGAAATGTACACTTTTGATCCGCATTGATTGGCTTCGTGATGTGTGTATTTCCTTTTCTCTTTTATGGTGTGTTCATCGCACCAGGTGATCGATAATAATATGTTCCAGGGCAGAGTCGAGAGCTCTCACAGCTTTCGGTTTCTGAGGCGCTCTGCGATAGTAGTTCACCCGAATTTTTCTGACGCTCCTCACTTAAGGAGCTCTATTGTTCAACCGAAAACTGAATTCAGCAAAATTCGGAGTGTATTCTGATGAACGATCCCATGGCCCTGGTACACAAAAACGTCATTTTTCGAAACAAAATTGGCGTTCCGACGATTTCGGGCTAAGGAACCCCGTCATTGGTAAATATTTTAGCAGAAATTTGTGGCCTCTATCTATCGTAGAACGCGTGTTCTACTAGTAAGTACGTAATATACGCGTGGTACGCAGCAGGTTTTAAATAGTTCGTGAGGTGTCCTGTGGAAACGCCGACGAAAGACGAAAATAATTTAATTCGGTAGTACCTTAGCAATGCAGCTTCGTGTGTGCTCCGTATACGAGAACTCGTCAAAGGGATAATCTACTGAAATAGTCTACAGAGGTCAACAGATTATGTCGGGTGCGTGATCAGACGGAATCACCTGAAAAATGGATGGCAACGCTGATTGAGACGTAGCTACTGCTCTATCCAGTTATTATGTAGTACAACTTGCCTCAAAAGAGCGCCCCTGCTGAACTGTGGAGCTAGGACGTAAACTGTCGTGCATACCTACGTAGGTAAGAGATTTGCCATCCTTTTTGGCAAGTTGTGTAGGTTCGTGACCCGATTTCAGTCAGCACTACTGCAGTGCACCTGGAAACCGACCTACAATAGGATGCACCAGTACCTTCCAGCGGTGGATCTACGTACAACTTTACGGGTTTTATTTATTGACTACCGGTACAAGTGTCGGGAGGAACACCGTGGTCCGCAGTTTTTCCATTGTACACCGCCTTTCATGAATAACGCCGCCTTCCTGGCCCCTTGCTGGCACACCTAGGGTCCGGTCAGCCGTGAACGTGATCGATAGGGTTAAGGGCTGGTTTGGGTCTACGCTTGTGCATTTATCACACCCTCGGAAGTGTTCCCACCCCTGGCGCTAGTGTAGAATCCGTTGCCCAACACCTCTGGAAGATATAAAGTGTCTTCGTTGTCGTGGGGACTCTAGCAACACGTGCATATTACTCCAACTACCTTCGAGTAGGAGATGTTTTGAATACAATACGCATTCGGGCCTTTCGCTGGCTAAGTATCATTGCGGCCAAGGAAAGAATCAGCATCTATCTGAGATCGTGGGAAAACGCAGCGCGGAAGCTGTCAAGTACCCAGCCTGCGTAGGTTATGCCCGACGGGTATAGCTCGAAGGCGTAATGCGCTGTCGCTTGTATCAAGCATCCCGTAAGTGTGAACATGTCCTGGCAACCCAGTATAGCACGTAGTCAGATGTTTTCGTCGGTTGTGTTCGTGTGCTCGTATACGGGCAAAGGAGAACCTATCCATGCCCAGGAAGCTCCTGGCAAGATTGGCGACGACTGGGGCGTATACAATTATGAAACGGCTCGTACCAGTCTGTTCGAACGAACATTTGTTTCAGTTATCCCGGGGTATTCGTCGTACATTTACTATTTTGGGGGACCGTAGTAAATAGGACCTAAGGTAAACACAAAAAACGTTCTATTTACGGTTTCATCTACAAGGTATGGCCCTATTTACTGTGGTACCCCGTGTTACGGATGTTTTATACAACCTGAAGAAATTTCTTGGAGGCAGAGAATGCTCCACTTCTGCACCCCTTAAGCTGGCTTCGTAAGGCAACTTGCCATCGCTGTCTTCTGTTTTGGTTTCGTCTGCACACCAATCCTCCCACTCATCTTCTCTCCCCACATCCCACAACAATACAGAACAAGTAAACGTCGGTGCACCGTACTCCAGGCCTTTCAAAGATGCGCTGTTTCGCCCTTCTGGCCGCTATTTACGCTTCCGCTCTGGGCACCTCGTATGGTAAGAGGATAAACCGCATGCAACTACTCTGGTGCAAGTTGTGAGGAGCAAGCTTGCCTCGCAGCTGGTTATTACAGTGAATGGGGGTCGATTCACCTCGCTTTGTCATGATACGCTACTACAGTACGGACCAGGGCCGCTCGGCATTGCTCCGATGGTACCAATGTCGTTGTGGTCGGTATCCTTAATAACATGCCACTTAACCGTAAACGCATGCAGGTTGTCGTTAACATATTCCATGGTTTGTGCCGTTTAGTCTGCCTGAAGATACGGGATACTACGCTTAGCATGAAGGCCATACCGATATTGCCCGTTGTTGGCACTCACCACGCGTGTCAGTTTCATCTTGTTGATACTGTAACATAGACGGGGGCACGCTACCTCCTAAAGGTTTGGCTTTGAATCAATCTTAGAGTCATCATTGCCAGCAGCATTGTCGTAGTATGGACGTCTACGGTATGCCGTGAACCTTTCCAAAGTTAGCGTTTACCCGGCAGAATGTCCAGAAGTGAAAAGGGAGGTTTTGCTCAGATCACATGATAGGCTGGGCACCTCCAGGTCATTTGGTTTCTCAACGGCTCGGAGCCGCTTGAGAAAGTGGCTAACGTTCGGGCTATGCAGGGTGTTCAGACTCACAATTTGCGCCGCCGTGAAATGGTATGTTGCTCTTCGCTCCCACACTCTGTCTAAGTCCAATTTCGAGAGCGTTACAGGCGATCTACGACAGAGGTATCAAAGTTGGGTAATACAAATTATGAGCCACGGCATCTTTACCGGGCACCAGTTGAAGGAGGTGCCGCATATCGAAATTGTTGAAAGTGCGCGCCCCACACATCCCAAGGTTCAGCCGTATTTATGTGTTTGTCTCCGTGGAGTTTCTACATCATACGGTGGGGGGAAAGAGGGTCTTACGAACAAATTGGGTGAAGTTCTGCCGTAGAACGCCTCGGCAGAGATCGAATCGCCCGAGTGGGCTGAATGACGGAATGAGAATACGGGTATTCCCTCTACCGTAGTTCCAGTTCTTCGGGTGCGTCACGGCATACACAGTACTTAAGTAGATCGTCGTTTTGGTGGCCCTCTCTAGGTATGCCAGAGTCGGTCTAGCGTATCCCTCCCTACCATAAAAAACGTAGAAACGGAGAGGAACAAGTCAGCGGTCCGACATTTATGCAAGGGATCAGAAACAGGGCGTGAAAAAACAAATGAGAAATATAGTCGTTGCAATACCACCTGGAAACACGTGAGTAGTACGGTCAACATCAGCTCGACCTCCAACGACATTCTACATCCCAACCTATCTGGATGTGTCCGTGCCAGCACGTGATTCAACACCATTCCCTTCATACGTTTTAGTGAACCAGATAGACCACGCAACTCGATCCCCACACTTAGCACCGGCAAGTAGCTGATTTCCTCAATTATAATGCAATATCAATCGGATATTGTAGGTCAATAGGAAGCCCCCCTCCGGTTTGTTTTGGACGTGTCTAGTACTTCGTGGTCGGGCTTCGGCCCTGGTAGACGTTGAGTGTGCCGGCAAGGGGTGTATCTTGACCGGATGCTTGAATATGTTTGAAGCAGCATGGAAAGCAAAGCATCCAGGCGGGGGGCGGGCAATGCCGACAAGACTAAAGTTCTTGGGCTGGCGGTAGTATTATGACGAGGGAACAGAGAGAATGTGTTTCGTTTGTGGTTCTACTCCAGTACATAGCCTGTACAACGCCCATCTAGAAAGAGCACTACTCTACGGCTGTTCGCTGCCCACGGTAGGAAACCATCACGCCAGATTTATCAATACCTCTAGATACGAACAACATCATCCGTACCCGAGAGAACGCCATTCAGATAATCGGACTCCACATATTGGTGCCTAATCCATTCCCGATGTCCACCTTGATGGTTCTTGTCGGACGCCTCGCCAGGTTCGGATCTAGTAGACGCACGCGAGAGGACAACCGTGAGCGTGGCTGCCTCTGGGTACGACGAGAGGACCTCCTACCCTGGCTGTACCCCGGACGGCTGCATCCCTGAAAACACTCGGGATGAAAGTCGCTCGAGCAACTCTCGCTGGTCGTGCAAGGGGGACATCCTCGATGATGATGACGAGGGGTGCTGGATCGAGTACTACTTTGATGAACCGCAGGACATCGTCGAGGTGCGTATCGCCTTCTATAAGGGCACCGAGAACAGCAGGACGCTCAACGTGTACGACAACGGTGGCTACCACAGCCAAGTCGAGTCCAGCGGCTCGACGCACGGATACCAGACCTTCTACCTGAATACCGATGAAACAGCCGAGCTGAAGCTTGAACTCGACGACTGGAGTTCCAACCGTGGCATGTGGATCAGCATTACGGAGGTAAGTGAACAAGCGTGAAATTATAGTTTTTGTCCATCGCAAATATATAGGCGAGAATAATGGAGGATGTTGATATAAGGAATGCCTTTTCCTAATCCAAGATAAGTCTGGTGTCTCGGTAGCTTTACACAACATAACAACCGTAGCCGACTGGGCCTGGTCGAGTCGACTGGCACATCTTGCTATGAGCATTGCAGATAATACCCCGGATTTCGTGATGTTAGGAATGCACCGTGCGTGATATATGTCGTCGAGTTCCGTGGACGCGCTTCCCCGATATACCGCGGCTTAGAAGTCAATTACTGTGTAGAGCCCAAGAACGCCTATGTACGTATGACGAATAGTGGTGGGGCGTTGAGCAACTCAATAGGCTACTCAATAGGCTGTGGTTAACTGGTTTCCTGTATAAATGGTCAGTCTTCGAGTAGGCCACTCCTGCGGCCGTAGAGGGTGTGAACGTGTGCATACGTTCAGATGACAGAAGCAAGGTGTAGACGAGGCAAACGTTTGGGGAGTTTTCTGCTCGAAATACGACATGTAATTATTTGGTTGCGAGCGTTCGGGAGGTGTCATATATTGTGCCTCACGGCGGTCGTATTGTGTTATGATGCTTGACTGAGTCACAGGTCGAGTTATTGATGCAAATTTGGACTCGTATTCAAAGAGGGCATAGGCATAAACAGTACCAGGCACGGCTTGATCACGCCCAAGTGGAACCACTACACAGGGAAACCATTGTGCTGCGGAAATTACCGTTTCCTCTTCTTTCTCCACGGCGGTATATTGTACACCAGTTTGTGTGGATCAAACGTTACAAGCGTTTCAATACGATATCATCATCACCACGACTGGTCACAGTTCAGATATTCGCGTTCTATGACCATCCGCTCTCACGACGATGTGCCCCTGGTGCCGACGGTCTTATGCCGACTGTTGAATTTGAACATCGATAGAATATTGTGCCCCCTATCCCGGTGACACCAATTCACGTTGTGTCGCCGATTCAATAATTCCCTACATCTCCCCTGGTGCGCCTTTTGCTCTACCCACAACGTCCAGGTTATGATCATGGTGAAGTAAATCCTCCTTCCAACCGGGCCAGGCGTCGAGAAGAACCTGCTCCTGAACCCCCCTCCCAGAATCATTCTTTTGCTGAGGTCTTGATGAAATCCGCAAACGTTTTGGGCATTCGGGGTAGAAATCCCTTCTCCATATGACGAGCTGGCTGTGCGCGAGCGAGGTGTTCGACGTTCTACTCACACCGTCGATATTTCCGCCTATGGAGTGCACACACAACAAGTACGGAGTAGGTCCCAGCATGTAAATATTCGTTGCACACAAGTTGGATCACCTCGGTTCGACATGACGGAGTTGTACAATGGTTGGTCCAGCAGATATCTCTGTGGAGTAGGCGGCCCCTCCTGCTTGTCGTACCGTCTAAAACCGTCACGACACGCCGTTGATCCGCCAGTGGTTGTTGGTTCGGTTTTGCGGCAGGTATGGAGTGTTGGTGATTGAGGTTTTGTTGAAGACCCCGGATACGTTGGTCGCCCATTGCTTGTGGTTGGAGAACCTGTGTAGGTGATACGCGTGCGTACTGGGACACAATCGAGGTGCACCGTCGGGTGTTGGCTGTATGGTTTGGGCTATGTGGTACGTGTGCGCTAGACCTATCGTACCAGCCTTGATCGCTAGACCTATCGTACCAGCCTTGATCGTAGGATGTGTCGCACACACTAGAGCCGCCGGTACGAAGACGTCAGGTTCCGACGTACGCTTGGGGATTTTTGTACTGCCTCGAGCTCCATCATACCGTCGGGATGAGCTCGAGAGCTTCACACCGATGGGTTGATTATTTTCTTCGTGTTGACATCGTTGGCAGGCCTTCGTTGTAGTGGCAAGGTAGACGCGACTCAGATTACCTCGGATATGTTTTTGGGCAGTCTTTGTCGGAAGCCGAGCCAGCGCGCTGACGATATGTAGCCATGCATAAACAGAAGCTTGGATACCTACCATAGTAGAACCTCGAGTCACTGCGTGTGGGATGCATGTGCATGTGTATCGCACCCAAGCTGGTGTCGCCATAGCGGTGGAGTTGCCAAGGATAACTAGAGTCTCCACTTCCTTCACAGAGAGGGGATGGTGCTGGAAGTGCATCCGGAGAAATATTACGGCTTTTGATGCTCGTTTGCCTGTGGTTTCAACTACACCGGCTAGCTCAATATAACTTGTGTAAGTATCTATATATGGTTACATGGCTACATGGTTTACTTGACAGCGACTCAAGCCGTAGGCCCTCACAGGGCCATTCGTATGCCGTTTGCCGTATGCCTCGCATGGCTCGTCGGGAAGGTGTCGTCTCATAAACACTCATTACCTACGTCGAACGAGGTGAAACTCTCCAGAACGCTTTAACTCTCACGTTGACATATACACGTATTCCGTATGTCTTTGTATCGTCTATGAGGCGTTCTCGAAGGTACGAAGCAATCCGCTACTATTCGTTATCGTGGTGCTATGGCACAACTTACGGCACATGGTGCCGTTGCACTCTACGCAAAGGTTCACGCCGTGAGGCATCCAAGGAAATGACGTCAATCGTAGTCTTTCTAAGGCGAACCCGGTTCTGGTTCGTCGGTAACACCAGTTGGCGTACACCGTTCCGGCGTGACATCTCCGTACTGTAACGTCATCCTCGTGTTACGCCACGTATTCTCGAGGCCCCGACAGTTTGAATAGGTTGGTGCTCGTACGATGGCAACCTTATCATCAACATGACTCGCGTTGCTTCCCTTCGATCGTCGGATTGGTCAGGTTGGGTCGTATCTGGAAGTCATCGATACCTTCAACTCATGCTATGCTGAGCATCGTTCAATCTTGCCTTGTTACATATTTCTGCATCACTGCGCCTTCATGTGTTCTACGCACACTACCGGTTCGGCAGAAAGCAATTAGTAGCCCGTTTTTACAACAACAGGCACACCCCTCGTACACAAACCAATATATGTGTCGTGCTTGGTCCAAGCGGCGAGTAGAACGCACAGTCCGTATACGATGCCCATCGTAGCAAGGGGGTTTGAACCACCGCACGTTCTATGTGTTATGAATCAAGTTGTCTAGAATACAGAGGGTGCGTCGGTGGATCGAGCGATACCCACCCAACACGAAGGTCTGTCCGGTTCCCGCTTTCTGGGAACCACGTATCGCCCGCTACTCGTTCTCCGCAGAGAGCTTTCGATGTCTTGTAGAGGGTTGAGAGCAGGGTGCAGTCGCGTCGGTGATACGGTTTTAAGCGGAAGACACTTTTTGCTTTTATCAGACGTAGGAGGGACGATGTTGTCGACAGATACGGTGCACAACACGTTGAAGTATACGAACATAATCAGACAATAGGCGGGGGAGGAAGATGGAAAGACGCGTGCGTTTGTAGGGGCAATTCCGAGGATGTCTGAGACCACTCGCTTCTTGAGTTACTATCCTCATGAAAGCATCGAACGAACAACCAAGCTAGACCTATCCAAGACCTACTGCAGGTGTAGAGCGAAGGTCATGGATATCGTAAATACAACTCAAACCAACTTCGGGAAGCTCCTCCGTTACAGAGCCACTTTTTGGTTTTTAGAAAACGTGCTGCCTCACTCCTATTGCGCGGCGAACGCCGATAGTTGACACCGAGCTAAGGCTCGAAAAGCTCTAGCAAACAGCCTCGTGTAACAACTCACCGTGCTGTCAAGGCGGGGGGTGGCTTGGTATGAACACACGGAAACTGTCAAAACGAGGGCAAGTACCATTGCCATGTTTGTCTTATTTGGCGACCTGGTGATATCGAGATATACGCCGTACTGTAGTATCACACTGAGACTGTTGGTGGGAGGAGCGTCGTTCATACGTTAAAGGGATCTAGTTTAGATGGTCAACGCCAACCAAGTTGACAGCAAGATTGAGAACGGTTATGTGTACCTCAAGGCACTGACTGCAAACGAGGTCGGCGGTCGTATTGGTCCGAATTGTCAACATCAGTATTTGCTAATACGGGTCGACATATCGGTTCTGGAAGCCTGGGACACAAATGCATACGTGTTGGACGTGTGTTTGACTTGGATCCCAATGAGGATCCACCATCGTCGTAAGCTGGTCTTGCTGAACAAACTGCTGCTTACGTTGACGGGATTATTCGTCATAGCGCTGCTGCCCCGGACCTTTTCACCGCCTTAAGCAAATTCGTGAATTGTCAACATCAGTAGTTGCTAATACGGGTCGACATATCGGTTCTGGAAGCCTGGGACACAAATGCATACGTGTTGGACGTGTGTTTGACTTGGATCCCAATGAGGATCCACCATCGTCGTAAGCTGGTCTTGCTGAACAAACTGTTGCTCAGGTTGACGGGATTATTCGTCATAGCGCTGCTGCCCCGGACCTTTTCACCGCCTTAAGCAAATTCGTGAATGTGACGAAGGCTTCGGTAATTCGGTCCTTAAGCTGGCTTTGTAACGCACCTTCCTGACAAGAGATTGTGTTCGGCTTCTATTGCCCACCGGTACCACTCCTCTTGTCTCCGGATAATTTGCCATCACTTCGAAAGGGGCAACTCCTAACTTAGATACAGCGTACTCCAACCGCTTCTAAAATTCGCTATTTCGCTCTCCTGGCCACCATCTACGCTTCTACTCTGGGAACCTCGCATGGTGAGAAAGACCTATACACGGGATTATTCAACTAGAAGCTGTGGGATACACATTCTCGCAGGTGATAGATTCGATGTAGTTCACTTCTTCTTGTCATGATACTGATGGCACTAATGATGCAGCTGTTGACACTCATATTCAAGCGTGTTACGACGGCTCGGATGTGCACATACTTCATCCTCCACACCCGGATTCACGTCTAGATCTTTAATTGTGTGAGCTACGCGTTCTTCCAAAGTATGGAATTATGCCATTTTCGTGGTACCATACCGATGTCACCCATTATTTCAGCTTCAGCTCGCCAAGTGCGTGCTTGAAGATTCTCGACCTAAGCGGACACTACCCTCCTGAATGTTCTGCACGGCATCAATCACACCGAACATTAAAAATAGTTTTTCGGACCGTTGTGCCAGACCTTCTTCCCGAACAAATCTTCAACCAGGAGAGTATTTGACAAGTTCAAAGAGAGCCTTTGGGCGGTGACGGTTGGTGCTGTAGTGAGATACAGCAGGAGGTATTCCTATTGGCTCTCGCTGGATATGTGGCTTCGTTTATTTGTGCCCCCTATCAGTTCGAAGTAATTATATGAGGATGACAGGTCGGTCATTCGGTACCTACGACGACGCGCAAAACCGGGTGTGACCCAAACCGGCAACCGCACCATCGGAATCCCATCGGGAACATATCAACAGTGCAGCAAACCAAAAACTACACCTTCCTCCGATTGCGAGCATAGAGCCGCCTTGGCGAAAAAAACAAATCGTGAGCACATTTTCATGCCGAACCTCGCGTACCGGTATGCATTACCGCGATTCGTCACGTGCATACGTACGATGTCATACACCTGGTTGAACGTGTTAGCTCGGCGAAGCCTCCTACACCCCGGTGCCCGAACAAATATTCCACGGGAAATAACCTATGTTGCTAAAGGTCGTGCAACTGAAGGTGGGGTTTTTAGGCGATCGGCCTCCGTCCCCCCGAGCTTCACTGCATGTGTCGGATACCCCGGGGTTTAGTTTTGTCGTTCGAAGAGACTAAATACCCGTCGAATGCGTGTGTTCACATTTTCCGATGTATAGCTGTGGAGGATCATGGATAGAAAGCCATCTCCAAGACCTGCGGGAGATCCTGACTATACCATCATCATTTCGCTGACGGTGCTATATAGCGGTCTAATGCCGTATGCAGTATTGACTGCGGGGTATTATCTTTGATTGTAGGAACGCGTTCGAAGTGATGCCCACTCGACGGTTCACTCGCAAGAAATGCCACACCGCACGGTTTCAGAACCCGAGGGAACGCTATGCAGATTTGTTGAATCACACAGCACGGGCCCAACTTACCTTTTCGCCCTGCATCGTGATTTGGTGTCACACGCCGTGCCGGCACCAGCCCTCGTTGACGCGAGCCACAGGACAACCGTGGAAGTTGATGCCTCGCCGTACAAAGACAGGGTGACTCCACATGGGTGCTCCCCCACCATTCCCGAAAACAGTCTAGACAAAAATGACGCGACTCACTGGTTGTGCACTGTGGACCTCCTCGAAAATAAAGACGAGGGATGCTGGATCGAGTACAACTTTGACGAGAACCGTGTCGCGATGGGCATCAAGTTCTACAGAGTGGCTGATAATGTCTTCAAGATCAAGCTGTAAGTGAACGGTTTCTACGACCAAACATTCACGTCCAGCGGTAACACGAGCGAACACCAGACCATCTACCTAAACACTGATGAAACGGCAACACTGAGGCTTCACCTCCACGACAGGGTGTCCATATTCAACACCTGCATGGGCACTAGGGATGTGGGTCAAACTGTTGATGTTTCGTAGTTAGAGTAAGGATGCAACAAATTCTGGCAGTGTAGGAAAACCCTGACCACGTAGAGCAACTTAGGGCCTCTAACAAGGCCATGAAGTTTCGCGTGTCTCAGCCGCGATCTGCCGACTGAATGAGTAGTAGCCGCCCCGTGCCGCTCGAGTACACCAACGAATATTGCCGGACATGTTGTACACAGCATCGCGGACTCAACGAAGCTGAGGCTGCCGGGATGCGCGGCTTCTCGACTAGTTAGTGGGCTTAAAGGGTAGACGGGATCGCCTGTGCACCTCGCTTCAAGACAGTACCCCCGTGTAAAGACCTCGGGCATGCGTATGGGGATTCATGCGGAGCTAGGTTACTCAAAAACGAAAAAGAGCGGTGGTTGACTGGTTTGCCCTGTACAAGCAATCCACGCCCCTGCGGGTACATACCGTGCATTTTCGCGAGAGCGGAAACTACCCGGTGTAGGGTGTGGGGGTGACAAAGTGCAAATATGTTTGGATTTCGGGAATCGAAATGTACTCGTTCCCGCGCGAATGTCCGGAAGGTTCGAGTTCGGTTAAGCCACGCTGGCCGTCGAATACTGTGTTCCAGCACGTGCGTTGTTTTCCTCTCATTAGGTGCTCAGTTCGAATCTGGAACAATTGGGCATGCCACACCAGAAACTCGCCATCTCCGTTGGGTGAAAATAGGAAAGAAATACGACATGAAAACTCGGGTTGGAGGAACGTTGACTGGGGTCGTGTAGGTCGGCGCTAGGGCTCCTCCATCACAGACAAGCTCCTCTCGTGGAAGTGTGGTGAGCTTAAGTTTTTTTTTTACCAATCCGCCGGAGGATAAAAAAAACAAAAAAAAATAAACTCTCTCGATATGCTGCGCCTGGCAGTATGCAGCAGCAGATGTAGATCGACCTACCAGCACTTTAGTACGATTCTCGACAAGTTGTTTGAAATGTGTTATCCGTTTTCCGTCGATGTCGTCTGCGCCTACGATGTGCCACTACTGATGAAAGTTTTGCGCGGAGGCCTCGAGCCGAACTTTCGACCCGCTTCCGCGCCTCTTGCATGCTACTCATCTGGCTGGTTTTCATTGTCCCCACGATTCGTGTGACGCTCCTCCACCCCTTGCCGCAATGTTCAGGTGAAATTCATGGTGGATTAAAGCTCCATCCCATCCGGTCGGTGCTCCGAGGAAAACAACTAGTATAAACACCCCATGTGTTGGAAGGGTTATACATATTTATATACGTACAGTAGTCAGCAATGGTATGAGCAGCAGTAATAACAGTGCCCTTTCGGTAGAGCGAGCTGGCCGCTCACGAATGGAGAGTATGCCGCGCTACACCTGCCGCCGAGGGCCTCCGTGTATGAAGCGCACGTTCGTTAGTGCCTTGTGAGCCTGACGCGGGGTCTTGCGGGTCCCACCCTTCCGAATACGTGTAGGCATGCCCAGCACGAAATGGATGAGCTCGACCAGAGGCTAGCGCGTTTTGAGAATGTCTCGTCCAAGAGATACCTCGGTTGCGACGACGGCCCGTCCCGCTAGACGCGCCCTCTCCGTGTGAGGCCGTGAGGCAACGCAAGTTTTGGTTTTCTTGGGTTGTCTGCTTCGGGGTATTTGCACATGTCGGTGCTTGCTGTGTTGGTGGGCATTGCCATACGTTGGCCTTCGAATGCTTGCAGTTGGAGGCAGGTGCTATGAACGATATTGCATACAAAAACGTTCGCAACCTTTGTCGGTCGTTTTTATTGTCTAGTTTGGGGTCATGTTCTGTGTCTCAGACACGCAAGCCGGGAAATGCGAGACGTATTCTTCCGGTGGAACTAAAAAACATTACTTGGACATGCTGTGGGTACGTGCAAGTATCGGCACGGGAAGCAGCGTCTGTCTCCGAGTGTGTGTATGGCAAGCTGTACAATAGGGTAGTTACGAAAGCTTCCAATGGGCCGATGCAATGTTGGCCTTCTAGAGTAATTGCTGACACGGCTGATGCCGCGACAAGGGGGCTACCCCCGTTTTCATTTCGACTGTTGGGCCATCCGGACGACTCGCTCTGTCGTTTGCCCAAACAATGAGCATATACCGTAGGTGTACCATAAGCACCACTCACCGGGGGATGCACGTCGTGCAACTGCAAGGCGAACAAGCTAGCACTTGAAAACGTAGAGCATGTCACTCGGACGGGTGGTCCTGTGCGGTTGAAAAACAGGGCTTACATTTAACACCCCCCCCGACAACCGTGGCGGGATCAGCGTAACGTTCGAGCAGTGGCAAGCAAAACCAACAGGGATATTGATGCCACCCCGATATCATCTGATGCGTTTGATCCATACTCACTATCGATAGTCGATCCGAGACTGTGCCGCACGGTAGGTATTCGCATTGGAAAGCTTGGATACCTCGCACATTAGGTCGTTGAAAAGCTTTTGTGTGGGGGGGGGGCTCGTGTAAAATGCATATAGAGCAGAGATAGGGGCGCAATGTCGACGTAGTCACCATACCTCGTAGACGGGTCAGGTTCTCCCTGTTAGCCGAGACAGGAACGCGTCGGAAGTGCGCAAAAACGAAGTTCAGCTGCAACAATACTTGCCAGTCCTGTGACGCATAGTGTATCGGTTATCTCAAGCTAAGCTGTCGGGTATACCTCGTGCATGAGTATACGTTAGGGTAGGAACAATGACCGACGCAAGCCGCAGCCACGCACGAGGGGTGTGTTGGTAAATTTCGAATGGTATACTTGAGGTTTCCACATCCTATAATCCCCCCACGACGGCCTCAACAAAATTTACGCTCGTCATCTACGTCGACGTCTCCAAACCCAGCCGACCGTTCTAAGAGCCCTGTGTTGTAATGCTCAAATGGTCATGTTGGGCTCACACTGTTTGGTGGCCGTTGTCCAGATAAAGAGGTCCACAGTATCATGCGTAGCGTGCTACTATGGCACTAAAAACGGTGCACGGTACTACTCTACCGTGCATGCATGTCTGCACCGGAATTCAAACCAGCCATTCATACCAAGTGTCGTGTTTCGATGGCGGCCCCGGTTCAGTTTGTCCGGGGCACCAGCCTGGAGTGGTGCTGCTATCTCGTGGGGTCTTAATTCTGGGACGCATTCTTCGCGTGCCTTGGGCCACATGTTTGGACGACACCAGTTTATTGTCGTACTATAGCATCCTGATACGTAGTGCACATGACCCACGCTGCCTTCTCTTCGTTTGTCGAACATGACAAGCTGGGAGGTAGCTGATTGTCATCGTCACATTCAACACCCTCCTTGTCCAATATCGTTCACCTTTGCCCTGTTCCTTATCTCTGAGCCACCCCGCACCCTTGTGGAGCCACAAAACAAAGTGCTGATGGTAGTCAGCTATACGTCGCCCGTTTTCTACGCAAGTGTACACAGCGTAGACAACGCGACACATGCGATATACTTGCTCCGAGAGGTGGACAAATGTCCCGACGAAATATATGCCTCACGCGGGTATCCATACCAGAACGTTCTACATTGTTCGGAGCCTATTTCACCCGAGTTCCGGTAACGGTACGGCTGGAAATCGATCGATATTGCAGCAAAGTCGGTGCTTGTCTGGTTCTCGCCTCCACGCAACATCCGCGTATCGCCCGCTACTCGGTCGGAACACACTGCTTGGAGAAACACGGACGGCTGATCGCAAGCACAGTGGCGTCAGGTGTACTTGACGTCGGTGAACCGCGGGGCATTCTAGACTGATGGGAGACGTGGGAGAGACGATATGACGAAGCATACGGTACACATCGAGACCATATATTTGAACAGCAAACAGATATTGCTAATGAAAGCAAGGAGAAACGATCATTGTCATGGTATGGCTAGGTTCTGTATCGTCTGCGAGTCTCCGCATCTGAAGCGCTTCTTACTGCGCATCCACACAAAGACAAAACGTTAATGAAGTCAGGACCATCCATGACCTACTGCGCAGGTTGTACAACCAACATTCTTGAAACTCATGTATCGCGGATTCCAACGGCATTGGGTAGTTCCTTAGCTGGGGAACCCCGTCGCCCTGAAAACGTTTGACGTACCCGAGAGACCTCCATTGTTTTTATAAATAGCACGAGTCAAAGTCCCGCCAAATACCCTAAACCAAACTTGACGCCGACGCACACCAACATCAAGTAACACCCAAATGCTCACGCGGCGCGAGTTGGCTCCGGATTTAAACGCTGCTTACTTCAAAACTATGGAATACACCATTCGCAGTGCGTGGCGCATTTCGAGATCTGGCGGGATCGAGGCATGCAGCCGAGACGATGCGCACTAGAGAAGAGGTGAATCTAGCATGAAGGGCCACAGTCTTTGCGTAGCACGCCGACAATATACAAGGACAACAAATACAAACATCACCGATGTGCGTAACTCGGTGCGGGGTCAGCATACAAGGTCACCGATCCCACTGTTCCGAATCTTCCGGCATTTGATGGATGATAACATCGGTATTTATTTGCCACAGCGGTTCAATTTAGGGTACTTTCAGGCGAAATGAACAAATGCTTGTTGGACGTGTGTGGATCGTGAATCCTATCAACGACAATTCACCACCACCCCACACGTTATCTATGCTAGCCTGGCATCGATCGAATCTCGATCACGTTGAGGTAGAAAGGAAACAAGGCTTCGAGGGATGTCATACTGCTGAAAACGTTACTGCCATTCACACACCCTCGCTGGGGACATACTGAAATCATGATTCAGCTCAGGCCTGCGATATCAGTTCAAACTACGATCGCGATATATGTTGTATATATTAGGACCGCTGTTTTGAATCGACAATGATTGTGTTCCCAGCGGGTTGTATTACCCCGCTTATTTTGAACGTTCATACCAGCAGGTGCTCTGGAAATGTCTTTGACGGTAGTTTCGAGAGCATATAGAGCTTGCTGGAAGTACATGCACACTGACTGGTTTACCCAGCAGGAGGACGCCATACACAACGTTTCGTTTAAAAATCATGTAGGCATTGTAGAGGAGGACACCATACACAACGTTTCGTTTAAAAATCATGTAGGCATTGAGGAATCAGATATAACGGTAGCACCTCAGTATATTTTTGCTCCGTGCAGGTGTTGATACAAGACCAAACCTACTGTTTTACTGCACATAGACGTCTGCATATGATGTTCAGCGGGGGCCAGACGAAACCACCTCTGAATCCTGAAACGCCCTTCAATGGTAAGGAACAGATTGCTTCATCGTAAATATTATCACGAAAAGGCATCGTACTGGACCTATCGGTTCGTCCCGATATTTCAGTCCGGTAGCTGACGCACCTTCTGAGTAATTCCCATGTCGTTCAGAGCAGTCCAGGTTTGGGTTCTTGAACAAGCATAGCAGCTGCCAACAACGAGTCACCATCGGAGGTCGTTAGAAAGATCGGCGTGGAGACTCCAATATACCCAACCCAAGTGTGTCGCTGCGAGCCAAGGTAGCTGCAACAGTGTTGACAGGGCAGACTTCAATACCCGACAGATGGCATCTTCGTATGTTTATGGTACGTAAATGTGGCTCTTACGTCGATTGAGTTGCTGGGTCAGTCTGAACGAACCAATTGCACTTCTGGCCACGAACTCAGTATACGATCCGTTGACAACGATTGGCGTCCGCTCACCTGGGAAAGTCAGGCACTGGCCGTAGTCCCTTCGAAGCGAACCACTGTTCAGTTTGCCCGGATTTATTCCTTCTGCTCTTGCCAGAGGCGAGCATAGCTCCTCAAGAAAGTTCTTGGGGGTGGAAAATGCTCCGCTCGTTCAGCGCTCGAGCCGGCTTCGTAGCGCAACTTGCTGGCACACAATCCCATGGTTTGCTTCTATTGCCCACTACAACCACTCCTCTTATATCGTCACTTTGAAGGACACCACAACAGAAACTACTCCGGACTTAGGTACCACGTGCTCCAGCCTGTTCTAAAATGCGCTGTTTCGTTCTGCTCGCCACCATCTATGCCGCGACCCTGGGCACCTCATATGGTAAGAGAAATGTACATCCGGAAGACCTCGAGGGTAAGCGGTCCGATCCAATCTTTGCACTCGGTAGATAGGTCGTGGTCGACTTGGTGTCGTCACAATGCCCAGCTACAGCAGGGCCCAGCGCTGCCCTGCGCGAGTCCGATCATGGTAGCATCATGGTAGTTTGCTATGCTTGGACGTGTGTCGCAACCGTTCATGCATGTGGCTGGTCCTGCCAAACCCGGGTCCCTCTTGTTTAGACAGTTAATGGTTTTGTTCTATTCAGCCGTCAACGGTACGGAAATTCTACCGTTTTCCGTACTCCGTACAAATTTTCTTTGCTTTATTCAGATTCCCATTTCTATTTTCGCCTAAATTTTCGTCTCTCTCTCCTACAGGGGTCGTAACGTAGATCGGGGGGTCGCTTACACGCTGTAACTCGCTCCTTCCCACTACCATTCGTACCTTCACTATTTCCTCGTCGATTCCCGTCGAATTTCGCCTACCCACGCTACAACGCTCTCAGCAGTTAATTTAATTTGTATATTTGAGCAAATTATGACTTCATCATCACGCTGGGAGCGGAACCCAGGGAACCAACACCATCAGCAATCGAGGGTACCCCCGCCGAACCACCGGTGACACCGTTGCTGTGTTACCTACTACAATAATTACACTTGTCAATATTATTCACGTTAGAAATCTCCTGAGGCGTTCTACGATAGAGGTTCACCCTACGTTTTCTGAGGCTCCTCGCTTACGGAGCTCCATACCTCATCCGAAAACTGACTTCAGCAAAAATGAAGATGCATCGCGGCGAATAATCCCATGGCCCAAGTCTACAAAACGTTTTTTTTTCGAAATCAAGATTTTTTCATTCGAACGATTTGGGGTTAAGAAACCCCGTTTTTCATAAACAAAATAGCGGAAATGTGCTACCTCTATCGTAGAACGGGTCTCCTCTGTAGCGTTTTGCAAGGCTTCACATTCAGCATGATGGTTGGCAGCGCCGTCGTGTCTTCCAGGCTAGCATCAAAACCAAGTGAGCGTCTATGTCTACGATGTAACCGAAAAAATGCTGTGAGGACATGTATTGTCCGTAGGCGAGTTAAAGTAACTATAGCAGGGTAGTGAGGAAAATGTGGTCTTACTGTTGGGTATCACTACCTATGTAGAGTCGGATCGGTCTGCTATAGGCGAGGATGAAGAGGAACGGGTCGGAAATGCGGTATCCATACCGTTGTTCACCAACAAAGCGTGACGAAGATGGACGGCAGAACCGTTGCGTCGCTGCTCAGACTGTACTCAAAGCGAAGCAATTGTTTGGTTGTCTTCGGGCTGCACCCATTCCGACAAATTAAACCTGAATCTTCTTCGACGATCATCAGTATCCCAAAGCATTTTGTTGTATCGACACTGACTGGCATGCGCCTCAATATGATTTGTTTTCTGTTATGGCCGACACCTTGCAGAATTCTACTCAACGGAGCCTCCTTCAATAACGTCCCCAAAATGGTGGTGGCGAAGCAACCGCTATGCTCAACGTATCGGGGTTGAAAAACGCAATTCCTACGTGATTGGGAAGCTCTCTGCTACAACTCGTTCGGCACATGAAGAAGCGATACCAGATGGTTGAATAGCTTCGGAGGAGCACATGCATTTGAAAAAATGGATATCTGGGAGGCGATATCGTCAAGACGAACGTTCCTTCGCTGGATATATATCGGTCAAGGTCGAACAGCAGAACCAACTCTTGTTTGTTGCTCTACTGTGGTATTTAGAAAAGAGGCGTTCTACGATAGAGGCCCACCTTTAATTGTTCCGAGATTTCCTATGTCCCCCCATGGTATACTGCGGAATTCAACGGGGGCAAACATAGGAATACGACTGAGGATACACGCATCTCGTACGTGTACCTACGCATTGTGCCCAGCAATAGAGCACAAGGTATGCACTCATGTTTCAACTGCCGCCCGGTGAGGACGCCGCGGTGGCTCAGACACCGCTTGCCCTGAATGTGAAATGTCTTTTGTAAAATGCCTTATTGTTTGAGAATATGCGCATAGGCGTTTTCGAGTGTAAGGGCGCTAGACTCACAGTAATAATCTTAACATCTATCAGTACGAAGCACGGAATCCAAACCCGAGGAAAGTCTCTCTACCGGTTTAGACTACGCACACACCCGTCGTATAATTCGTCATTATATCCTGATTAGGGTCGACCTTAACGACACGTATTGTTTTTCGTTTTTCCCCGAAATTTCGGCATTTCACCAAATTCAGCGAGGGTTGAATCTTATCGAGGAAGTGCCTCCGTTGGCTCGGGAAACAATCGTCCACCCGGCACAGAACCGTCCCTGCAGCAGCTTCGCTAGTGAAACCCATGCGTGCGGTGGCCCCACAGTCATCGGCCTGACTCGTAGGCAGGTGTCGGTGCCTTGGGGAGTGAAATCCATCACCAACGCGTCACGCAACAACGCCCAACGCTTGCCCAAAGCGACAAAGTCTCAGTTATTGCTGTCACCGAGCTCAGTCGGTCGACGAGTTCGGTGCGGTCACCTTGTGAACTCGGCCACGAGAGCCCAGAAAGCTATTGCGCCTTCTGCGTTCGGCCATGACTTGCGAGTGACCTTAGGAACGACCCCTGTCAGCTCTGTGTGCTCGCGAGTGGTGGCACAGCTCGAGCGGTGGGGTTGCCCGATCCTCTACGGCCTTGTACCTAAATTTCCTGGAAAACCCTAAACACTTCGAGGCGACTTTGGGGGGGTGAAGTGTTTCGGCTTTTCCCAAACATATTTCGGGAAAATACGTGTAAACAACCCCGAAAAAAGAAACTCCAGACCTGAGCGCACCGTACCCCGGCCGCTTTGCAATGCGCTATTTATCTCTCCTGGCCACCGTCCACGCTGCCACGGTGGGCTCGGCAAACACTCCTACGGGTCGCTTCCCAAACTCCTCGCTTTCAACTAGCCTGTTTCGTCGAAGTTGTACGATGCCAAGTGAAAATTTCAAGTGGATATAAACGCCTGCCAATTTACATTGTTTGGCGTGCCTAATACCCCGGAGTACATTGTAAGCACTTGAGGTAATTCTGTCGCTCGTGTAAAAGGTGTGTTGATGCCTGACTGTTGGGTGGCAGTGTAGGGACATGCCAAAGATGCAATTAACAAGCCCTAGCGGTGAATACCGAAGAGGCAAACATTCCATCGCTGGTAGTATAGTTGTGGCGAAGCAGCAACGGAAGCATAGTTTGTTTGTGGTGGTCATCTAGTACACAAACTGTGTTGCGCCCATCAACTGAACAGTTCACGCGTGAAGAAGTCTAGGAACTAAAAGCTCCTGGGACTGTTCAGCGCCAAACAAAGCCATCAAAGCAACTACTACTGATAGCTCCGGGTATGAAGCACGGCATACAAACCGGAGGGGACCGCAATTCCGACTTTCCGTACGTGCCCGCATTGTTGTTTGGCCGTCCATCGTGGAATTATGTGTGGCACGCCGCGTCCGCGTTAGCCCTAGTTGACGCGCGTGACAGGACAACCGTGTACGCGGCTGGCCCCGAGTGCGAGGAAAGGAGATTATATCCTGGCTCTAACTGGGATTACTGCGATCCGAATAACACTCTCGATAAAAGTCTATCGATCAACTCTCGCTGGTCGTGCAAGGGGGACATCCTCGATGATGATGACGAGGGGTGCTGGATCGAGTACTACTTTGGCGAACCACAGGACATCGTCAAAGTGAAAATCGCCTTTTATAATGGGACCGACAACACCCGGAAGCTCAACGTGTACGGCAACGGTGTCTACCACAGCCAAATCGAGTCCAGCGGGACGACAAATCGATACCAGAGCTTCTACCTGGACACGGACGAAACGGAAAAGTTGACGTTTCACCTCGATCACTGGGAGTCCAACCCTAGCATGTGGCTCAGCATAACGGAGGTAGGTCGACCAACGCGATGGCATGCTTATTGGCGTATGGAATACGTGGTAACTCATTTGTTTCTATAGGATTATTAGGCACAACCACTCCAGCCGATGGGTGCTCTTCCGGTCGAGAGACACATCCTGCTAATGAAATACATTGGAATCATCGGGATCTGGTGCTGTTGGGAATGCACCCTACATTGGCTGCTTCGTTGTGTGAGTTGCGGGAAAACACTTCCCCTTCGCACCGCGCCTCGAACGACTACAGGAGTCGATATCTTAGAGAGACACTTTTGTTTTGTAGGCGCTGCCGATGGTGGCGGTGAACGAGCAAATAAAACAAACACATGTTTGTTCCGCGGTGAATTCCCAACGATATTTCGATTCGACCCGGAAATCCCCTCCTTGACGGATAGATATATACATATGTTCGTGGAATATGTGGCAACCTCGACAAACGAGCTTCGGTGTACATTGAGAGCAGCCATGTTCAAGATAAGATACGACAATTCCGTACACTCGGAAGGACACTTTCTTGGCACGATGTTGGTACAAGTGTACGAAACGATCGTAGGGGAAAGCTAACCGATCATCGTCCGAGTTTTCTCGTGGTAAACATCAGTTAGTAGTGGCGCTCATGATGTTTTACCTTCATTCCGTCCTTACTGCGGGGCAAACAAAAAGAAGAAAAAAGCCGGCAACTCATGGGCGGCTAATAAAAAGTAGATAATATACCCCAAACGACTCAGGCGGTATTCGTGTAATCCGCCACCACAATCGTTCGTCATACTTGCTCCAATATGGTGTCTCGGATGTGCGTTTCTGAGCGTATGGGATGCTATCTTCAAAATATGATAGTTTTATTATTTACCAGCACTCGTATTTATTTGGAGTTTGCCACAAGGACGAAATAGAGGCGAACCAAAATCAACTAACTCGTGGAGAAAGCGGTTGTTTTTGTTTGTAGGGGTAATGTTATGAACAAACGGGGGTGGGGTGAAGTTTCGTCCTGCGTCTTTCCTTATACCAATCGGCAACGAGACAACAAGTGTTTCCGTAATATCGACCCCTGTAGGTACTGGGTAGAAACCCGGTGTATTCAACGTACGGTGATTAGCGGTGGGGCCTTCAAGGAGTTCAAAGGCCGTGGTCAACTGTTGCGTTAGAAGAAAGAAATTATCGCTGGGGAGGGCGGCACTGCTGTGTCCAGAGATTTGTACCGTGGGGATACGTTCAGGTGAGAGATATTATACATACATGGTGTAGAGGTTGCATTGGTTCGAAGTACTTCTCTTTCGAACAGCGTGGCGTACTTCGTACTTCTTCGGTACGAAAGGTTTTGGAAGGTTGGAGCCTGGTCAACCCATACTGGCCGTCGAGTAGTGCACTTCAATGCTTCAATGTATCCCAAGTTCGGTGGTTGGTGCAGATATGAAATCGTATGGATGATTGTCGCGTGCATGGAGTATAAAAATAAATGGGAATTATGTAGTACGCTGGGACAGCATTGTTGTGGATCCCGCCGTTGACGCTCGAGTCGGCGTCGTCGTTCCCCCATGCCTAAAAGGGCCCCACCCGTCGTGTGCGGGTGGGGGGCAAACACTACAAATGTTGGTTTCCCGACACGTTTGTTCAAAGATTGTGTTGCCGTTTCCCACGATATTCCGCTCTAGCGAGATACTCCTGGTGTCGATACGTTTCCCCTGTGCTGTTCAGAATGTACAACTATGCATAATGCTGCTCACCATGCCAGTGAGAATAACCCATTTCCGTCCCCCAGGTGATACGTCCCTACGTCCCTGATGCTCCCTCGTCTCTGGTCGGAACGTTCAGGTGAAGTTCATGGTCCAGTAAAACGCCAACCCAAGCCACCAAGGCGTGCAGAAGAGCTGCAGCTGCTGAAACACCCCCCCCGTCTCATTCGTTCTGCAGGGTTCTAAATGAAATATGAATTTTGGGTTAGCACAAACGGTATGAGTCCTACTTTTGTATGGCGAGCTGGAGAAGCACGAGCGGGGATCCGGACGTGCCACACACGCCGTCAATGGTTCCGGCCTATCTTTGGAGTATGCACACTTCAATTTTCGTAGTACATCCCTGCGTGTAGATATGTATGTGTCAAATGACGGTGTCGATGACCTCGGTTGGCTGCTGTGGGATCGTACAACGGTCAGTCCAGCAGGTATCTCTGCGGGAGGGAGGGGCCTCTATTGATGGATGTGGTCTACAAAAGTGTGATTGCCTGAGGAAACGCCTTCGATACGTGTAACAGCTATGAGAAACGCGACGTGCGTTGATATATATATGGGCATTTTGATTGGTTAGGGGTTAGGTGCAGATGTTGGAGCTTAAGGCTCCTGTGGTCATCGAGATACATTGGTCATTGACTGCTTGGGGTTGGGGAACGAATGAAGACGATGTGGGGGTGCACTCGGAAACCATCGCGATGCGTCGTCTGCCTGTCTGTCGTCGGTTGCTCGGTTCGCGGTCTGCTGTGGGCGCGCTGGAACTATCGTACCTGTCTCGACCGTATGCTGTGTCGCACACACATATGAGGCCGATGCGGCAACAACGTAACATTCCCAATGTGCCCCCAAAGCTAACTGCGTTGGGTGTTTTGTGTATAGATGGCGGTGTTGGCGATTGAGTTCAAGGGCTTTAAGCCAATTCGCTGATTGTTTGTTCGTATAGATATTCTCTCGACATGCCGTCGTTATGTTGGCAAGGTTGACGCGATTCAGATCGCACCCCATGACTTTGTACTATGCGACATACCGGAAGCCCAACCAGTACAAGTCTGATCTGCAGCTATGCGTAGCCGTATTCTTGATACCTGCTAGAGCTCCAAGTTGACAGGTGTCGGCGGCATGTACAAGTTCATGGGTACAGACGTGGTGGAAAAACGGCGTAGAAGTCGACACGGCCAAATAATGTCCACCCCATTCGCCGAGAAAACACGGGGCTTGGTGCGTCCAGGCAGACATGTCGCGGTGCTTAGGTTATATTCGTGTGACTTCCACGGCATCAGCTGGCTCGTGCCTGACAGAATTATTTTTTTTTGAATGATTTTCAGTAAAAAATGCTAGCGACGTAACCCGCAGTAGCCACCAGGAAGACTACTGGGTATACAGTCTTCGGTGTCTGTTTTACCGGGACGGCGTATGAAGATACCTGCACAAAAGCTACACTGAACTCTGCACAAACTCCCCCAAGCCTCTCACTCTCGCATGGCCATGAAACAATACTCGACGCGTTTTCGTAGTGTCATGTTGATGTTATTCCAGATCAGATGGGGATATATAATATCTGTTTTTGGTCGTCCTATATTATTGCTGCAAGGGCACTACTCACGCTGTGTGATGTCACTCTCCTCTACACGCATGTCTATACCGTAATCTATACCAGAGAGTATTGTTTATCGCCGTGTTTTGAAGGACCACCGTGCTCAGTCAGCACTACGTGAAACGTCTTCTTACTGGCGCATGCGTACCCAAAGAATGCATGCCTCTGTACTGATTGCACATACATGCAGACATCCGTTGTAACTAACTGCTGTTTTAAATGGCTCGGCTTTGGAAAACCGCGAGTTGTACTTAATATGTAGGGAGGTTCAAGACTGTGGAAGACGGCGGTGGATCGTTCGGTCGAAAGGTTAACAACGTAAACGCTAGTCGGATTAACCCTTCCATTCAACGGCTAACCGCCTGCTACTCGGTCTTGGCAGGCTGCTTCGAGGTTTATGTACTCGTACCGTCATGTGGACTGGTCGGTGAGGCAAAAGGTACTGGTTTCGTGCTACGTATATATATGTTGGAGCGAAGATATATTTCAAAATATTGAATGCATGACACGTACGTAGAAATCTTTGATTTGGAAAGCACACACGTCAGCAGGAGAGGCAGGGTAAATGATTTACGCTTTGCTGGGGGTTCTTCTCCGAAGCTAAGCTGAATGAGGCTCTGCCCTTGGGACGCCCGTACCTTCATCAAAACATCGACGAAAATTGAATGAAGCCACAGTAATGTATGTCCTGCTGTGAGTGAACAGCAAACGGTCTTGGAACCTATCCATCGTGCTCTTTGGGTTGTTGCTCGGTTGCACAGCCTCGTCAGTCCGAAACGGTCTTGCCCGAACGTCCAGCCTCTACTATCGCACCAGTCGAAGGCCGAGAGCTACCACGGAACACAAAAATGATGCAGCTGCACAGCAACCTCGTCTAACAAAGCGATGCTCGCGGGGCGGGAGCCGGTTTCGTGTTCAAGCACGGTACTAATCGTAGCTCAACACGATGGGAGACAAAAGTGCAGTGTTTCTCATTGCGATTTCTCGCGGTATCGAGGTATGCGCGTGACAAAATTAGTTTGGGCAATAGTTGATCCCTTCAGAATGGCAGTCCCGTTTTGGGCGCAAACCACTCAAACTCCAAGTAGTATGTCCCCAACTGTCTCCTAACACGGGACCGCAGTCCCAAATGGGTTCACGTGCAGTACGTTGAGGGTACCACCCACCACACAAACAAGAACACTACCCCGTTGAGGAATGTGTGCAATTAGGCGCGGGGATGAGATACATTGCCGGTGATCTCGCTCATCTGAATCGCACCGTCACTTCCTGAAGGATGACACCTCAGTAATTGCCAACGCAAACCAACATACCCATTCTTGAAGCGGAGACATCGAAGGCTTACTATTATGAGGGACCATATTAAATAGGACCTACGATACACACAGAAACCTATATACCAGGTATACTAAACTATTTATAACAACAACATTAGGTCCTACTTGCTATGGTCCCCCGTAAAAGTTGTGTGTGTGTGACGTGGACCCCCATGACGGGCAACCTCGACTGCAGTCAATGCTTTGTCCGACAACAATTGTCCGCCAATGGTTCATCAGCCAATGCCCTAGAAACCGACGAAACAAGGGAAAGACAACGTTGCACGGGCGGAATCAAGTGGCTCCCGCACAGGAACCTCAGAGGAGCCGTACCGTTTCGAACGTGTGAACGCACACGTACGTGCGGTATCATCTCCGTTCATGATGGAAATGTACAATTTTGATCCGCATTGATTGGCTTCGTGATGTGTGTATTTCCTTTTCTCTTTTATGGTGTGTTCATCGCACCAGGTGATCGATAATATGTTCCAGGGCAGGGTCGAGAGCTCTCACAGCTTTCGGTTTCTGAGGCGCTCTGCGATATTAATAGTAGTTCACCCGATTTTTTCTGACGCTCCTCTCTCAAGGAGCTCTATTGTTCAACCGAAAACTGAATTCAGCAAAATTCGGAGCGTATTCAGATGAACGATGCCATGGCCCGAGTATACAAAAACGTCATTTTTCGAAACAAAATGGGCGTTCCGACGATTTGGGGCTAAGGAACCCCGTCATTGGTAAATATTTTAGAAGAAATTTGTGGCCTCTATCTATCGTAGAACGCGTGTTCTACAAGTAAGTACGTAATATACGCGTGGTACGCAGCAGGTTTTAAATAGTTCGTGAGGTGTCCTGTGGAAACGCCGACGAAAGACGAAAATAATTAACTTCGGTAGTACCTTAACAATGCAGCTTCGTGTGTGCTCCGTATACGAGAACTCGTCAAAGGGATAATCTGCTGAAATAGTCTACAGAGGTCAACAGATTATGTCGGGTGCGTGATCAGACGGAATCACCTGAAAAATGGATGGCAACGCTGATTGAGACGTAGCTACTGCTCTATCCAGTTATTATGTGGTACAACTTGCCTCAAAAAAGCGCCCCTGCTGAACTGTGGAGCTAGGACGTAACCTGTCGTGCATACCTACGTAGGTAAGAGATTTGCCACCCTTTTTGGCAAGTTGTGTAGGTTCGTGACCCGATTCCAGTCAGCACTACTGCAGTGCACCTGGAAAACGACCTACAATAGGATGCACCAGTACCTTCCAGCGGTGGATCTACGTACAACTTTACGGGTTTTATTTATTGACTACCGGTACAAGTGTCGGGAGGAACACCGTGGTCCGCAGTTTTTCCATTGTACACCGCCTTTCATAAATAACGCCGCCTTCCTGGCCCCTTGCTGGCACATCTAGGGTCCGGTCAGCCGTGAACGTGATCGATAGGGTTAAAGGCTGGTTTGGGTCTACGCTTGTGCATTTATCACACCCTCGGAAGTGTTCCCACCCCTGGCACTAGTGTAGAATCCGTTGCCCAACACCTCTGGAAGATATATAGTGTCTTCGTTGTCGTGGGGACTCTAGCAACACGTGCATATTACTCCAACTACCTTCGAGTAGGAGATGTTTGAATACAATACGCATTCGGGCCTTTCGCTGGCCAAGTATCATTGCGGCCAAGGAAAGAGTCAGCATCTATCCGAGATCGTGGGAAAACGCAGCGCCGAAGATGTCAAGTACCCAGCCTGCGTAGGTTATGCCCGACGGGTATAGCTCGAAGGCGTAATGCGCTGTCGCTTGTATCAAGCATCCCGTAAGTGTGAACATGTCCTGGCGACCCAGTATAGCACGTAGTCAGATGTTTTCGTCGGTTGTGTTCGTGTGCTCGTATACGGGCAAAGGAGAACCTATCCATGCCCAGAAAACCCCTGGCAAGATTGGCGACGACTGGGGCGTATACAATTATGAAACGGCTCGTACCAGTCTGTTCGAACGAACATTTGTTTCAGTTATCCCGGGGTATTCGTCGTGCATTTACTATTTTGGGGGACCGTAGTAAATAGGACCTAAGGTAAACACAAAAAACGTTCTATTTACGGTTTCATCTACAAGGTATGGCCCTCTATACTGTGGTACCCCGTGTTACGGATGTTTTATACAACCTGAAGAAATTTCTTGGAGGCAGAGAATGCTCCACTTCTGCACCCCTTAAGCTGGCTTCGTAAGGCAACTTGCCATCGCTGTCTTCTGTTTTGGTTTCGTCTGCACACCAATCCTCCCACTCATCTTCTCTCCCCACATCCCACAACAATACAGAACAAGTAAACGTCGGTGCACCGTACTCCAGGCCTTTCAAAGATGCGCTGTTTCGCCCTTCTGGCCGCTATTTACGCTTCCGCTCTGGGCACCTCGTATGGTAAGAGGATAAACCGCATGCAACTACTCTGGTGCAAGTTGTGAGGAGCAAGCTTGCCTCGCAGCTGGTTATTACAGTGAATGGGGGTCGATTCACCTCGCTTTGTCATGATACGCTACTACAGTACGGACCAGCGCCGCTCGGCATTGCTCCGATGGTACCAATGTCGTTGTGGTCGGTATCCTTAATAACATGCCACTTAACCGTAAACGCATGCAGGTTGTCGTTAACATATTCCATGTTTTTTGCCGTTTAGTCTGCCTGAAGATACGGGATACTACGCTTAGCATGAAGGCCATACCGATGTTGCCCGTTGTTGGCACTCACCACGCGTGTCAGTTTCATCTTGTTGATATTGTAACATAGACGGGGGCATGTTACCTCCTGAAGGTTTGGCTCGGAATCAATCTAAGAGTCATCATTGCCAGCAGCATTGTCGTAGTATGGACGTCTATGGTATGCCGTGAACCTTTCCAAAGTTAGCGTTTACCCGGCAGAATGTCCAGAAGTGAAAAGGGAGGTTTTTCTCAGATCACATGATAGGCTGGGCACCTCCAGGTCATTTGGTTTCTCAACGGCTCGGAGCCGCTTGAGAAAGTGGCTAACGTTCGGGCTATGCATGGTGTTCAGACTCACAATTTGCGCCGCCGTGAAATGGTATGTTGCTCTTCGCTCCCACACTCTGTCTAAGTCCAATTTCGAGAGCGTTACAGGCGATCTACGATAGAGGTATCAAAGTTGGGTAATAAAAAGTATGAGCCACGGCATCTTTACCGGGCACCAGTTGAAGGAGGTGCCGCATATCGAAATTGTTGAAAGTGCGCGCCCCACACATCCCAAGGTTCAGCCGTATTTATGTGTTTGTCTCCGTGGAGTTTCTACATCATACGGTGGGGGGAAAGAGGGTCTTACGAACAAATTGGGTGAAGTTCTGCCGTAGAACGCCTCGGCAGAGATCGAATCGCCCGAGTGGGCTGAATGACGGAATGAGAATACGGGTATTCCCTCTACCGTAGTTCCAGTTCTTCGGGTGCGTCACGGCATACACAGTACTTAAGTAGATCGTCGTTTTGGTGGCCCTCTCTAGGTATGCCAGAGTCGGTCTAGCGTATCCCTCCCTACCATAAAAAACGTAGAAACGGAGAGGAACAAGTCAGCGGTCCGACATTTATGCAAGGGATCAGAAACAGGGCGTGAAAAAACAAATGAGAAATATAGTCGTTGCAATACCACCTGGAAACACGTGAGTAGTACGGTCAACATCAGCTCGACCTCCAACGACATTCTACATCCCAACCTATCTGGATGTGTCCGTGCCAGCACGTGATTCAACACCATTCCCTTCATACGTTTTAGTGAACCAGATAGACCACGCAACTCGATCCCCACACCCAGCACCGGCAAGTAGCTGATTTCCTCAATTATAATACAATATCAATCGGATATTGTAGGTCAATAGGAAGCCCCCCTCCGGTTTGTTTTGGACGTGTCTAGTACTTCGTGGTCGGGCTTTGGCCCTGGTAGACGTTGAGTGTGCCGGCAAGGGGTGTATCTTGACCGGATGGTTGAATATGTTTGAAGCAGCATGGAAAGCAAAGCATCCAGGCGGGGGGCGGGCAATGCCGACAAGACTAAAGTTCTTGGGCTGGCGGTACTACTATGACGAGGGAACAGAGAAAATGCGTTTCGTTTGTGGTTCTACTCCAGTACATAGCCTGTACAACGCCCATCTAGAAAGAGCACTACTCTACGGCTGTTCGCTGCCCACGGTAGGTGAACCATCACGCCAGATTTATCAATACCTCTAGATACGAACAACATCATCCGTACCCGAGAGAACGCCATTCAGATAATCGGACTCCACATATTGGTGCCTAATCCATTCCCGATGTCCACCTTGATGGTTCTTGTCGGACGCCTCGCCAGGTTCAGATCTAGTAGACGCACGCGCGAGAGGACAACCGTGAGCGTGGCTGCTTCTGGGTACGACGAGAGGACCTCCTACCCTGGCTGTACCCCGGACGGCTGCATCCCTGATAACACTCGGGATGAAAGTCGCTCGAGCAACTCTCGCTGGTCGTGCAAGGGGGACATCCTCGATGATGATGACGAGGGGTGCTGGATCGAGTACTACTTTGATGAACCGCAGGACATCGTCGAGGTGCGTATCTCCTTCTATAAGGGCACCGAGAACAGCAGGACGCTCAACGTGTACGACAACGGTGGCTACCACAGCCAAGTCGAGTCCAGCGGCTCGACGCACGGATACCAGACCTTCTACCTGAATACCGATGAAACAGCCGAGCTGAAGCTTGAACTCGACGACTGGAGTTCCAACCGTGGCATGTGGATCAGCATTACGGAGGTAAGTGAACAAGCGTGAAATTATAGGTTTTGTCCATCGCAAATATATAGGCGAGAATAATGGAGGATGTTGATATAAGGAATGCCTTTTCCTAATCCAAGATGAGTCTGGTGTCTCGGTAGCTTTACATAACATAACAACCGTAGCCGACTGGGCCTGGTCGAGTCGACTGGCACATCTTGCTATGAGCATTGCAGATAATACCCCGGATTTCGTGATGTTAGGAATGCACCGTGCGTGATATATGTCGTTGAGTTCCGTGGACGCGCTTCCCCGATATACCGCGGCTTAGAAGTCAATTACTGTGTAGAACCCAAGAACGCCTATGTACGTATGGCGAATAGTGGTGGGGCGTTGAGCAACTCAATAGGCTACTCAATAGGCTGTGGTTAACTGGTTTCCAGTAGAAATGGTCAGTCTTCGAGTAGGCCACTCCTGCGGCCCGAGAGGGTGTGCACGTGTGCTCACGTTCAGATGACAGAAGCAAGGTGTAGACGAGGCAAACGTTTGGGGAGTTTTCTGCTCGAAATACGACATGTAATTGTTTGTTTGCGAGCGTTCGGGAGGTGTCATATGTTGTGCCTCAAGGCGGTCGTGTTGTGTTATGATGCTTGACTGAGTCACAGGTCGAGTTATTGATGCAAATCTGGACTCGTATTCAATAAGGGCATAAGCATAAACAGTACCTGGCACACCTTGATCACGCCCAAGTGGAACCACTACACAGGGAAACCATTGTGCTGCGGAAATTACCGTTTCCTCTTCTCCACGGCGGTGTATTGTACACCAGGGTGTGTGGATCAAACGTTACAAGCGTTTCAATACGATATCATCATCGCCACGACTGGTCACAGTTCAGATATTCGCGTTCTATGACCATCCGCTCTCACGACGATGTGCCCCTGGTGCCGACGGTCTTATGCCGACTGTTGAATTTGAACATCGATAGAATATTGTGCCCCCTATCCCGGTGACACCAATTCACGTTGTGTCGCCGATTCAATAATTCCCTACATCTCCCCTGGTGCGCCTTTTGCTCTACCCACAACGTCCAGGTTATGATCATGGTGAAGTAAATCCTCCTTCCAACCGGGCCAGGCGTCGAGAAGAACCTGCTCCTGAACCCCCCTCCCAGAATCATTCATTTGCTGAGGTCTTGATGAAATCCGCAAACGTTTTGGGCATTCGGGGTAGAAATCCCTTCTCCATATGACGACCTGGCTGTGCGCGAGCGGGGTGTTCGACGTTCTACTCACACCGTCGATATTTCCGCCTACCTATGGAGTGCACACACAACAAGTACGGAGTAGGTCCCAGCATGTAAATATTCGTTGCACACAAGTTGGATCACCTCGGTTCGACATGACGGAGTTGTACAATGGTTGGTCCAGCAGATATCTCTGTGGAGTAGGCGGCCCCTCCTGCTGGTCGTACCGTCTAAAACCGTCACGACACGCCGTTGATCCGCCAGTGGTTGTTGGTTCGGTTTTGGGGCAGGTATGGAGTGTTGGTGATTGAGGTTTTGTTGAAGACCCCGGATACGTTGGTCGCCCATTGCTTGTGGTTGGAGAACCTGTGTAGGTGATACGCGTGCGTACTGGGACACAATCGAGGTGCACCGTCGGGTGTTGGCTGTATGGTTTGGGCTATGTGGTACGTGTGCGCTAGACCTACCGTACCAGCCTTGATCGTAGGATGTGTCGCACACACTAGAGCCGCCGGCACGAAGACGTCAGGTTCCGACGTACGCTTGGGGATTTTTGTACGGGTATCGGTGTTCTGCCTCGAGCTCCATCATACCGTCGGGGTGAGCTCGAGGGCTTCACACCGATGGGTTGATTATTTTCTTCGTGTTGACATCGTTGGCAGGCCTTCGTTGTAGTGGCAAGGTAGACGCGACTCAGATTACCTCGGATATATTGTTTGGGCAGTCTTTGTCGGAAGCCGAGCCAGCGCGCTGACGATCTGTAGCCATGCATAAACATAAGCTTGGATACCTACCATAGTAGAACCTCGAGTCGCTGCGTGTGGGAGGCATGTGCATGTGTATCGCACCCAAGCTGGTGTCGCCATAGCGGTGGAGTTGCCAAGGATAACTAGAGTCTCCACTTCCTTCACAGAAAGGGGATGGTGCTGGAAGTGCATCCGGAGAAATATTACGGCTTTTGATGCTCGTTTGCCTGTGGTTTCAACTACACCGGCTAGCCCAACATAACTTGTGTAAGTATCTATATATGGTTACATGGTTACATGGTTTACTTGACAGCGACTCAAGCCGTAGGCCCCCACAGGGCCATTCGTATGCCGTTTGCCGTATGCCTCGAATGGCTCATCGGCAAGGTGTCGTCTCATAAACACTCATTACCTACGTCGAACGAGGTGAAACTCTCCAGAACGCTTTAACTCTCACGTTGACATATACACGTATTCCGTATGTCTTTGTATCGTCTATGAGGCGTTCTCGAAGGTACGAAGCAATCCGCTACTATTCGTTATCGTGGTGCTATGCCACAACTTACGGCACATGGTGCCGTTGCACTCTACGCAAAGGTTCACGCCGTGAGGCATCCAAGGAAATGACGTCAATCGTAGTCTTTCTAAGGCGAACCCGGTTCTGGTTCGTCGGGAACACCAGTTGGCGTACACCGTTCCGGCGTGACATCTCCGTACTGTAACGTCATCCTGGTGTTACGCCACGTATTCTCGAGGCCACGACAGTTTGAATAGGTTGGTGCTCGTACGATGGCAACCTTATCATCAACATGACTCGCGTTGCTTCCCTTCGATTGCCGGATTGGTTAGGTTGGGTCGTATCTGGAAGCCGTCGATACCTTCAACTCATGCTATGCTGAGCATCGTTCAATCTTGCCTTGTTACATATTTCTGCATCACTGCGCCTTCATGTGTTCTACGCACACTACCGTTTCGGCAAAAAGCAATTAGTAGCCCGTTTTTACAACAACGGGCACACCCCTCGTACACAAACCAATATATGTGTCGTGTTTGGTCCAAGCGGCGAGTAGAACGCACAGTCCGTATACGATGCCCATCGTAGCAAGGGGGTTTGAACCACCGCACGTTCGATGTGTTCTGAATCAAGTTGTCTAGAATACAGAGGGTGCGTCGGTGGATCGAGCGATACCCACCCAACACGAAGGTCTGTCCGGTTCCCGCTTTCTGGGAACCACGTATCGCCCGCTACTCGTTCTCCGCAGAGAGCTTTCGATGTCTTGTAGAGGGTTGAGAGCAGGGTGCAGTCGCGTCGGTGATACGGTTTTAAGCGGAAGACACTTTTTGCTTTTATCAGACGTAGGAGGGACGATGTTGTCGACAGATACGGTGCACAACACGTTGAAGTATACGAACGAAATCAGACACCGAGCGGGGGAGGAAGATGGAAAGACGCGTGCGTTTGTAGGGGCAATTCCGAGGATGTCTGAGACCACTCGCTTCTTGAGTTACTATCCTCATGAAAGCATCGAACGAACAACCAAGCTAGACCTATCCAAGACCTACTGCAGGTGTAGAGCGAAGGTCATGGATATCGTAAATACAACTCAAATAAACTTCGGGAAGCTCCTCCGTTACAGAGCCACTTTTTGGTTTTTAGAAAACGTGCTGCCTCACTCCTATTGCGCGGCGAACGCCGATAGTTGACACCGAGCTAAGGCTCGAAAAGCTCTAGCAAACAGCCTCGTGTAACAACTCACCGTGCTGTCAAGGCGGGGGGTGGCTTGGTATGAACACACGGAAACTGTCAAAACGAGGGCAAGTACCATTGCCATGTTTGTCTTATTTGGCGACCTGGTGATATCGAGATATACGCCGTACTGTAGTATCACACTGAGACTATTGGTGGGAGGAGCGTCGTTCAAACGTTAAAGGGATCTAGTTTAGATGGTCAACGCCAACCAAGTTGACAGCAAGATTGAGAACGGTTATGTGTACCTCAAGGCACTGACTGCAAACGAGGTCGGCGGTCGTATGGGTCCGAATTGTCAACATCAGTATTTGCTAATACGGGTCGACATATCGGTTCTGGAAGCCTGGGACACAAATGCATACGTGTTGGACGTGTGTTTGACTTGGATCCCAATGAGGATCCACCATCGTCGTAAGCTGGTCTTGCTGAACAAACTGGTGCTTACGTTGACGGGATTATTCGTCATAGCGCTGCTGCCCCGGACCTTTTCACCGCCTTAAGCAAATTCGTGAATTGTCAACATCAGTATTTGCTAATACGGGTCGACATATCGGTTCTGGAAGCCTGGGACACAAATGCATACGTGTTGGACGTGTGTTTGACTTGGATCCCAATAAGGATCCACCATCGTCGTAAGCTGGTCTTGCTGAACAAACTGTTGCTCAGGTTGACGGGATTATTCGTCATAGCGCTGCTGCCCCGGACCTTTTCACCGCCTTAAGCAAATTCGTGAATGTGACGAAGGCTTCGGTAATTCGGTCCTTAAGCTGGCTTTGTAACGCACCTTCCTGACAAGAGATTGTGTTCGGCTTCTATTGCCCACCGGTACCACTCCTCTTGTCTCCGGAAAATTTGCCATCACTTCGAAAGGGGCAACTCCTAACTTAGATACAGCGTACTCCAACCGCTTCTAAAATTCGCTATTTCGCTCTCCTGGCCACCATCTACGCTTCTACTCTGGGAACCTCGCATGGTGAGAAATACCTATACACGGGATTATTCAACTAGAAGCTGTGGGATACACATTCTCGCAGGTGATAGATTCGATGTAGTTCACTTCTTCTTGTCATGATACTGATGGCACTAATGATGCAGCTGTTGGCACTCATATTCAAGCGTGTTACGACGGCTCGGATGTGCACATACTTCATCCTCCACACCCGGATTCACGTCTAGACCTTTAATTGTGTGAGCTACGCGTTCTTCCAAAGTATGGAATTATGCCATTTTCGTGGTACCATACCGATGTCACCCATTATTTCAGCTTCAGCTCGCCAAGTGCGTGCTTGAAGATTCTCGACCTAAGCGGACACTACCCTCCTGAATGTTCTGCACGGCATCAATCACACCAAACATTAAAAATAGTTTTTCGGACCGTTGTGCCAGACCTTCTTCCCGAAAAAATCTTCAACCAGGAGAGTATTTGACAAGTTCAAAGAGAGCCTTTGGGCGGTGACGGTTGGTGCTGTAGTGAGATACAGCAGGAGGTATTCCTATTGGCTCTCGCTGGATATGTGGCTTCGTTTATTTGTGCCCCCTATCAGTTCGAAGTAATTATGAGGATGACAGGTCGGTCATTCGGTACCTACGACGACGCGCAAAACCGGGTGTGACCCAAACCGGCAACCGCACCATCGGAATCCCATCGGGAACATATCAACAGTGCAGCAAACCAAAAACTACACCTTCCTCCGATTGCGAGCATAGAGCCGCCTTGGCGAAAAAAACAAATCGTGAGCACATTTTCATGCCGAACCTCGCGTACCGGTATGCATTACCGCGATTCGTCACGTGCATACGTACGATGTCATACACCTGGTTGAACGTGTTAGCTCGGCGAAGCCTCCTACACCCCGGTGCCCGAACAAATATTCCACGGGAAATAACCTATGTTGCTAAAGGTCGTGCAACTGAAGGTGGGGTTTTTAGGCGATCGGCCTCCGTCCCCCCGAGCTTCACTGCATGTGTCGAATACCCCGGGGTTTAGTTTTGTCGTTCGAAGAGACTAAATACCCGTCGAATGCGTGTGTTCACATTTTCCGATGTATAGCTGTGGAGGGTCATGGATAGAAAGCCATCTCCAAGACCTGCGGGAGATCCTGACTATACCATCATCATTTCGCTGACGGTGCTATATAGCGGTCTAATGCCGTATGCAGTATTGTCTGCGGGGTATTATCTTTGATTGTAGGAACGCGTTCGAAGTGATGCCCACTCGACGGTTCACTCGCAAGAAATGCCACACCGCACGGTTTCAGAACCCGAGGGAACGCTATGCAGATTTGTTGAATCACACAGCACGGGCCCAACTTACCTTTTCGCCCTGCATCGTGATTTGGTGTCACACGCCGTGCCGGCACTAGCCCTCGTTGACGCGAGCCACAGGACAACCGTGGAAGTTGATGCCTCGCCGTACGAAGACAGGGCGACTCCACATGGGTGCTCCCCCACCATTCCCGAAAACAGTCTAGACAAAAATGACGCGACTCACTGGTTGTGCACTGTGGACCTCCTCGAAAATAAAGACGAGGGATGCTGGATCGAGTACAACTTTGACGAGAACCGTGTCGCGATGGGCATCAAGTTCTACAGAGTGGCTGATAATGTCTTCAAGATCAAGCTGTAAGTGAACGGTTTCTACGACCAAACATTCACGTCCAGCGGTAACACGAGCGAACACCAGACCATCTACCTAAACACTGATGAAACGGCAACACTGAGGCTTCACCTCCACGACAGGGTGTCCATATTCAACACCTGCATGGGCACTAGGGATGTGGGTCAAACTGTTGATGTTTCGTAGTTAGAGTAAGGATGCAACAAATTCTGGCAGTGTAGGAAAACCCTGACCACGTAGAGCAACTTAGGGCCTCTAACAAGGCCATGAAGTTTCGCGTGTCTCAGCCGCGATCTGCCGACTGAATGAGTAGTAGCCGCCCCGTGCCGCTCGAGTACACCAACGAATATTGCCGGACATGTTGTACACAGCATCGCGGACTCAACGAAGCTGAGGCTGCCGGGATGCGCGGCTTCTCGACTAGTTAGTGGGCTTAAAGGGTAGACGGGATCGCCTGTGCACCTCGCTTCAAGACAGTACCCCCGTGTAAAGACCTCGGGCATGCGTATGAGGATTCGTGCGGAGCTAGGTTACTCAAAAACGAAAAAGAGCGGTGGTTGACTGGTTTGCCCTGTACAAGCAATCCACGCCCCTGCGGGTACATACCGTGCATTTTCGCGAGAGCGGAAACTACCCGGTGTAGGGTGTGGGGGTGACAAAGTGCAAATATGTTTGGATTTCGGGAATCGAAATGTACTCGTTCCCGCGCGAATGTCCGGAAGGTTCGAGTTTGGTTAAGCCACGCTGGCCGTCGAATACTGTGTTCCAGCACGTGCGTTGTTTTCCTCTCATTAGGTGCTCAGTTCGAATCTGGAACAATTGGGCATGCCACACCAGAAACTCGCCATCTCCGTTGGGTGAAAATAGGAAAGAAATACGACATGAAAACTCGGGTTGGAGGAACGTTGACTGGGGTCGTGTAGGTCGGCGCTAGGGCTCCTCCATCACAGACAAGGTCCTCTCGTGGAAGTGTGGTGAGCTTAAGCTTTATTTTTACCAATCCGTCGGAGGATGAAATAAAATAAAATAAACTCTCTCGATATGCTGCGCCTGGCAGTATGCAGCAGCAGATGTAGATCGACCTACCAGCACTTTAGTACCACTCTCGACAAGTTGTTTGAAATGTGTCATCCGTTTTCCGTCGATGTCGTCTGCGCCTACGATGTGCCACTACTGATGAAAGTTTTGCGCGGAGGCCTCGAGCCGAACTTTCGACCCGCTTCCGCGCCTCTTGCATGCTACTCATCTGGCTGGTTTTCATTGTCCCCACGATTCGTGTGACGCTCCTCCACCCCTTGCCGCAATGTTCAGGTGAAATTCATGGTGGATTAAAGCTCCATCCCATCCGGTCGGTGCTCCGACGAAAACAACAAGTATAAACACCCCATGTGTTGGAAGGGTTATACATATTTATATACGTACAGTAGTCAGCAATGGTATGAGCAGCAGTAATAACAGTGCCCTTTCGGTAGAGCGAGCTGGCCGCTCACGAATGGAGAGTATGCCGCGCTACACCTGCCGCCGAGGGCCTCCGTGTATGAAGCGCACGTTCGTTAGTGCCTTGTGAGCCTGACGCGGGGTCTTGCGGGTCCCACCCTTCCGAATACGTGTAGGTATGCCCAGCACGAAATGGATGAGCTCGACCAGAGGCTAGCGCGTTTTGAGAATGTCTCGTCCAAGAGATACCTCGGTTGCGACGACGGCCCGTCCCGCTAGACGCGCCCTCTCCGTGTGAGGCCGTGAGGCAACGCAAGTTTTGGTTTTCTTGGGTTGTCTGCTTCGGGGTATTTGCACATGTCGGTGCTTGCTGTGTTGGTGGGCATTGCCATACGTTGGCCTTCGAATGCTTGCAGTTGGAGGCAGGTGCTATGAACGATATTGCATACAAAAACGTTCGCAACCTTTGTCGGTCGTTTTTATTGTCTAGTTTGGGGTCATGTTCTGTGTCTCAGACACGCAAGCCGGGAAATGCGAGACGTATTCTTCCGGTGGAACTAAAAAACATTACTTGGACACGCTGTGGGTACGTGCAAGTATCGGCACGGGAAGCAGCGTCTGTCTCCGAGTGTGTGTATGGCAAGCTGTACAATAGGGTAGTTACGAAAGCTTCCAATGGGCCGATGCAATGTTGGCCTTCTAGAGTAATTGCTGACACGGCTGATGCCGCGACAAGGGGGCTACCCCCGTTTTCATTTCGGCTGTTGGGCCAACCGGACGACTCGCTCTGTCGTTTGCCCAAACAATGGGCATATACCGTAGGTGTACCATAAGCACCAATCACAGGGAGATGCACATCGTGCAACTGCAAGACGAACAAGCTAGCACTTGAAAACGTAGAGCATGTCACTCGGACGGGTGGTCCTGTGCGGTTGAAAAACAGGGCTTACATTCAACACCCCCCCCCACAACCGTGGCAGGATCAGCGTAACGTTCGAGCAGTGGCAAGCAAAACCAACAGGGATATTGATGCCACCCCGATATCATCTGATGCGTTTGATCCATACTCACTATCGAGAGTCGATCCGAGACTGTGCCGCACGGTAGGTATTCGCATTGGAAAGATTGGATACCTCGCACATTAGGTCGTTGAAAAGCTTTTGTGTGGGGGGGGGCTCGTGTCAAATGCATATAGAGCAGAGATAGGGGCGCAATATCGACGTAGTCACCATACCTAGTAGACGGGTCAGGTTCTCCCTGTTAGCCGAGACAGGAACGCGTCGGAAGTGCGCCAAAACGAAGTTCAGCTGCAACAATACTTGCCAGTCCTGTGACGCATAGTGTATCGGTTATCTCAAGCTAAGCTGTCGGGTATACCTCGTGCATGAGTATACGTTAGGGTAGAAACAATGACCGACGCAAGCCGCAGCCACGCACGAGGGGTGTGTTGGTAAATTTCGAATGGTATCCTTGAGGTTTCGACATCCTATAATCCCCCCACGACGGCCTCAACAAAATTTACGCTCGTCATCTACGTCGAAGTCTAGTCGACCGTTCTAAGAGCCCTGTGTTCTAATGCTCGAATGGTTATGTTGGACTCACACTGTTTGTTGGCCGTTGGTCAGATAAAGAGGTCCACAGTATCATGCGTAGCGTGCTACTATGGCACTGAAAACGGTGCACGGTACTACTCTACCGTGCATGCATGTCTGCACCGGAATTCAAACCAGCCATTCATACCAACTGTCGTGTTTCTATGGCGGCCCCGGTTCAGTTTGTCCGGGGCACCAGCCTGGAGTGGTGCTGCTATCTCGTGGGGTCTTAATTCTGGGACGCATTCTTCGCGTGCCTTGGGCCACATGTTTGGACGACACCAGTTTGTTGTCGTACTATAGCATCCTGATACGTAGTGCACATGACCCACGCTGCCTTCTCTTCGTTTGTCGAACATGACAAGCTGGGAGGTAGCTGATTGTCATCGTCACATTCAACACCCTCCTTGTCCAATATCGTTCACCTTTGCCCTGTTCCTTATCTCTGAGCCACCCCGCACCCTTGTAGAGCCACAAAACAAAGTGCTGCCGGTAGTCAGCTATACGTCGCCCGTTTTCTACGCAAGTGTACACAGCATAGACAACGCAACACATGCGATATACTTGCTCCGAGAGGTGGGCAAATGTCCCGACGAAATATATGCCTCACGCGGGTATCCATACCAGAACGTTCTACATTGTTCGGAGCCTATTTCACCCGAGTTTCGGTAACGGTACGGCTGGAAATCGATCGATATTGCAGCAAAGTCGGTGCTTGTCTGGTTCTCGCCTCCACGCAACATCCGCGTATCGCCCGCTACTCGGTCGGAACACACTGCTTGGAGAAACACGGACGGCTGATCGCAAGCACAGTGGCGTCAGGTGTACTTGACGTCGGTGAACCACGGGGCATTCTAGACTGATGGGAGGCGTGGGATAAACGATATGACGAAGCATACGGTACACATCGAGACCATATACTTGAACAGCAAACAGATATTGCTAATGAAAGCAAGGAGAAACGATCCTTGTCATGGTATGGCTAGGTTCTGTATCGTCTGCGAGGCTCCGCATCAGAAGCGCTTCTTACTGTGCATCCACACAAAGACAAAACGTTAATGAAGTCAGGACCATCCATGACCTACTGCGCAGGTTGTACAACAAACATTCTTGAAACTCATGTATCGCGGATTCCAACGGCATTGGGTAGTTCCTTAGCTGGGGAACCCCGTCGCCCTGAAAACGTTTGACGTACCCGAGAGACCTCCATTGTTTTTAAAAATAGCACAAGTCAAAGCCCCGGCAAATACCCTAAACCGAACTTGACGCCGACGCACACCAACATCAAGTAACACCCAAATGCTCACGCGGCGCGAGTTGGCTCCGGATTTAAACGCGGATTACTTCGAAACTATGGAATACACCGTTCGCAGTGCGTGGCGCATTGCGAGATCTGGCGGGATCGAGGCATGCAGCTGAGACAATGCGCACTAGAGAAGAGGTGAATCTAGCATGAAGGGCAACAGTCTTTGCGGAGCACGCCGACAATATACAAGGACAACAGATACAAACATCACCGATGTGCGTAACTCGGTGCGGGGTCAGCATACAAGGTCGCCGATCCCACTGTTCTGAATCTTCCGGCATTTGATGGATGATAACATCGGTATTTGCCACAGCGGTTCAATATAGGGTACTTTGAGGCGAAATGAACAAATGCTTGTTGGACGTGTGTGGATCGTGAATCCTATCAACGACAATTCAACACCACCCTACACGTTATCTATGCTAGCCTGGCATCGATCGAATCTCGATCACGTTGAGGTAGAAAGGAAACAAGGCTTCGAGGGATATCATACTGCTGAAAACGTTACTGCCATGCACACACCCTCTCTGGGGACATACTGAAATCATGATTCAGCTCAGACCTGCGGTATCAGTTCAAATTATGATCGCGATATATTTTGTGTATAGTAGCACCGCTGTTTTGAATCGACAATGATTGTGTTCCCAGCGGGTTGTATTACCCCGCTTGTTTTGAACGTTCATACCAGCAGGTGCTCTGGAAATGTCTTTGACGGTAGTTTCGAGAGCATATATATAGAGCGTGCTGGAAGTACATGCACACTGGTTTACCCAGTAGGAGGACACCATACACAACGTTTCGTTTCAAAATCATGTAGGCATTGAGGAATCAGATATAACCCCGGTGGCTTGGTAGGTGGTCCGCGTGCCTATCAAGATCAATTATTCGTGTTTTAGAAGCCATCCTACCACAGGAAACCAACCCGGTCGATAGAAAAGTAAAAGCGCGATTTAGCTATCCTCCGGGGCAATTTCTTACGTCATACCTGGTATGCGGTAAGCCCTTATTCAAGAAAATGGTCGACATTCCCTGTGTACGAGAGCATATAAGTACACTTGCTGCATACTGGTAGTTCTGTTGTCTCATACCCGGGGTATTTGAACGATCTTTTTAAACTAATGGTACAGAAGCATAGCTTGTGAGTACGTACGAGGAATCCCTCCTCCGCAAATATTTTGAAAAACAGCACTGTCACCCCTTGACAGACAGCGTCGAAGAGACCGCCTAGACAGCCCGAAACCCGTGACACGAGCGAAACATCCCTGGTTTTTTAAAGCGCCTGACCATATCCTTGAAACAACTGCTCTAATGTTTGAAAAAACAGACCGGCTTGCGATAGGGAGAACCCCAAAATATAAAGCAGCGTGGGGGGGAGGAGGATTTCGATAGCGTGTTGTATTTAAACAACCTAAAACTGAACCAGATACAACGCCTTGCTTGCTGCAGGATGTACGGCGTGGGAGGCGGAGTGGCTACGTTGATTAATGAAAGGAATATACCGAGAGAAAATCAGAGGTCAAGCTCAGTAAAAGTGACTGCAGTAACACATACAACTATTACCTCGGCACTAGGGTAACTCAACAAGTCAATGACGACGCGCCGGTTTTCTAGAGGGTCTGAAATATATGGCCGTGATCCGTCCATCGATCGCCGGAGAAGCTGACGCTCGGCAAACGCTGACTGACATGCCAGTGCGAGTTCCGAACCAATATCGTGTACGCACATGCAAAACAATACAAACCATACCCAAGAGAAACAAAAAGCACTGCTGACAAGAGTCGGACCGCGTGATCAACTTTGCTAGTCCCGGTGGGACACTAAACTCCAGCATACCAGGTCAGCGCTGACTCCGACATCTGGTAGGATGTCTGTTTGGCGTACAAGAAAATCACGCTGATGCGAAAGATAAGCTAGCGTCTACGTGGATTTCAGTTCGGGTTCACGTAGCTGACTAGGCCGCTAAACATATTTCGCTCACGTGTCCCCGACATGTTGGCCCGCTAAGCCTACATGCACGTCTTGTGAAGTCCTACCGTGATAACGTGAAGCAATCCACGATAGCAAAAGCAAAAATCCATCATGGTGTTTTGTTGGTGTATTTCTGTCACATGATATGGATAAGCTGTGGGAGCTCTCGGGAGCTACAGTGCCCGGATATGCATTCTACTCATACCAAGACGTCCGGGCGTATAGTGTCGAGGACAAACATTTTCCTCTTGAGCCGAAGACAACACTTGAGCGTTACGCGCTGTAGAAGATGAGAGTTGCCGCAGGTTAGGGGTGGCTCCTGACGTTTCTGAGGCTCCTCATCTTTGAGGGGTTGTCTGCCCCGTTCAGCAGTAGACGAAACATCCACTACAGATGAACAATCGGATGGACTGCTGTGTACATATCGAATACCGCCGTGTGGTATGAAATCATCAGGGTTTCCAACGATAGTTAGGCATACTATATTGGGTAGTGAGTTACTCAGTGTCCCTAAGAAGCCCCATCACCAAGAAACAGTTGAGCCAAAAATGCCACCTCCTATCGTGTCACGGGTCTGGAGTTGAGGATGCCTTTGTACGAAACACGCGCGAAGTACTACGGAGCCCCATAGCTAAACTCATGTGTAACGGAAACACCACTTCGAAGGTTCCAGGAAGACGTAACAGAACACAACTGGACACGTGATGACATGATGACACATTGTCAAGTAGATGTTCAAAGCGACAATGAGTTCAAAAAAATACCCATGTTTCACAAACGATGGGGGGGGGCAGGGGGGGCCAGGTACCTCGCACGGACAGCATTGCCAGCCCCAACCCCTTGCAACATGGCACCGGGATGCAAAACGGCGAACGAAGAATATGTCCCCACACCGAGACACTGCGTGTAAACTGGACCAGGTTTCCACCCCGCTGATGGCCCCAATCAATTTCAGTGAGGTAGCCCTAGTAATCACTTCAACCACGATAAAAAATCATGACTGTTACATATTACGGTACATGCATAGACTTGAGGTATATTGCTACCACATTCTGCATGCAGTGCCTCAGCAGCAAGGTAAAGAGGAGCAGGTAATGGTTCCCCAGCGAGTAGAATGCCGTATACTACACGGAGCTCGAACGGCTGTGCAGAACAATGAGGGAGGAAGATCATTTGAGATATTTTGCAAACTTTGTGCCGGGTAATGAGCACAATGCGTATACTCACACCAGGTACCATGTATACATTAGCGCCGTCGTGCCGCACAGCAGTAACGTTGAGGGCTGCGACGGGCTGCGTGTCGTTGTCATTGCCGAACGTTCCTCGCATAGCCGCATACTTCTCAAAGTATGTACGGACTGGCTTACTTTAGGGGGGGGGGGGGGTAGTTGAAGAATCGTTTATTGCAAAAGCCAAGCCCGTTATATTGCTCCGGACGCCTTTCCAGCGCCCTCCCATCTCGGCGAAAGGGGCGACCTCCATTTGACCGAGGCGACTTCGCTGCCTTCAAGCCTTGTGTATGCGCTCATACATGTATATATATATTATATATAACTTGGACAACTTACAGCTAGGTATCCAAGATCGAGAATATGTGCGGCTACACATCAACATTGTACCACCTTGACTTCCGACATCGAGTATAGTTTCGAATACACTTTATATTATCCAAGGCGCTCGATCATTCGTTCTCGACATTACAAGGACGGCATTTATGTCAGCAATTCCCAAAGGAAGCAAGAAGCATTGGGCGGATCAACGTGAACCTCTTGTCGTTACCCCGACCACGTGGTTGGGTGTAAGTCTCACCACCGAACCTATGCACGATGTACCTAGCATATATATGTACAGGCGTGTATCGAAACGTCACGTCTCCGTAGCGGCGTCGCGGGTGTGTGAGATACCGAGAACACTCCAAAACGTCAAGCGCACTCACCCCCGTCCTCGAGCCAAACCACCAGCGACCGATTAGCACATCTCGATTTTTTCCAAGGGCCTGCCCCCAACACAAATAATGGGCAACCATCGTATCTCGATACCCACGGAGACCTCAAACAACAACACCTGCACGTGCCTCCAAACCAAGAAATAAACGGATGGATGTGCATTGCAAATCACGTGTTCCCAAGTCTTTGCACTTACGGGCCACGCCCAATGGGAGGGCCGCCGTCTCAACGAAGCCTTATGGTATACCAGGCATTTTACTACGCGGAAGCACCCAGCCTAGCCCGCCCGCTGTATGTTGAACATATCCGTATGGATACATACTGAGGTTGACGACTGTAGCATGTACCCTTCATAGGGGGAGGCGATCGACGGCGTGTGTAGTTCGTCTTATCACCCGCTCGTGCAACTGCCAGCTCGGCATACGGAACCTGCACTATCACAACTACATCCCACAGAGTTTTAGAACACGACATGAATTCAGTAAACACGTAGGTGTGTGTTCAGCAGCAGATCCTTCTCCAGGCGCTGACGGGGGTGGTATTGGGTATTACTCGACCATGATTTTCACCTGAACACATAGGCGAGGGGGGAAAAAGGAACAATTCAATTGTGGGGACATTATACGTCAGCGACGGAAAAAACGAGATATCGGTGAAATAATGAACAAGCGGCGGGGACGTCGGGGTCTTTGGGTCAGTTCGAGACCTCGGCATCACATGCTATCAATTAGAGAGCCTCGATATCACAGACGACCACGATGGACAGCGAATAATCTAATGGGAAAATCTGGTCGAACACGGCGTTGAAATGCTGGTAGCTTGTTGTATACACGTTGATACACAACATAGCGGCAGCGCAAGGAGGGATGGGGCCTTTGGAGCCTCGGAGGATCGGTTTAGCCGACTTTATTTGCCTACTTCAAGTTCCACAGCACGGAATTATCCTCTTGCACGAATCAAGTTTTAGCATATTTGTGTGTATTACGCCCGAACAGGGGATGTACTGAAGAATTATAACACCATCCTTGGCGGTACGGATGGTTCGACCTACCTCGAAACTCCCAGAATCCCCCGAGCGAATGGATACCTCGAACTTATGCAACTCCTAAACTTTCGATATTCCTCGTGGAGGTATCTACACCGTGACACAGTCTATGGCTAAAGGGGGGCTCTCCTCAGAGACGATTCTGTGTATACAGCAAAGGAGTCCACCGGCATCGTTCTCTTTGCTAAACGGCTCATCGCCATACATTCGTGCGTTTGTGCAAGGTTTTCCAGTTTCCGGACCGTAGATATATCCCGAGCCGGGGTGGATATGGTACGTGTCTCATCATATCTCTGACGATTTCACGAGAAAGCCGTGTATTCCCAGCAGGTTCAACTCCGTTCATTCCTATAAATCAAACACAGCCTTCCTAGCAGGATGTATCTGTCGACTCAAACAGCACCAGGGGGCTACTGTAGTAGTCATGTTGCGCAATATTGCAGAGACACGCTAGTCAACACAGCTCCGCTAGAGCAACCCCTTTAATCTGGGTTATTTCTTCTATCCGCATATATTGTATAATTATACAAACACGAAGTGATCAAGTGTTTCACATACCTCCTTGATGCTCAGCCACGTTTCGCTGTTAGACTCCCAGTCGTCGAGGTACAGCTTCAGCTTAGACGTTTCATCGGTGTCCAGGTAGAAGGTCTGGTAAGCGTTTGTCTTGCCGCTGGACTTGATCTGACTGTGGTAGCCACCGTTGTCGTAAACGTTGAGCTTCCGGGTATTCTCGGTCCCCTTATAGAAGGCGATTTCCACCTCGACGATGTCCTGTGGCTCGCCAAAGTAGTACTCGATCCAGCATCCCTCGTCCTCATCATCATCGATGAGGTCTCCCTTGCACGACCAGCGAGAGTTGTTTGCGCGGCTCTTGTCACGAGTGTTTTCGGGGACACAGCCGTCCGGGGAGCAGCCGTTTCCTGACGTCCTCTCGTCGTATGCCGAGGCAGCCACTTCCACGGTGGTTCTGTATCGCGCGTCAACTAGGGCTGGGGAGGGGGCACGGCGTGCGACATGTAAGGGTCGATCTTAAGGACGAGTGTTTTTCATTTTTTTTTTCTGTATTTTCCCGATATATGTTTGGGAAAAGCCGAAACACTTCACCCCCCCAACGTCGCCTCGAAGTGTTTAGGGTTTTCCAGGAAATTTAGGTACAAGGCCGTAGAGGATCGGGCAACCCCACCGCTCGAGCTGTGCCACCACTCGCGAGCACACAGAGCTGACAGGGGTCGTTCCTAAGGTCACTCGCAAGTCATGGCCGAACACAGAAGGCGCAATACCTTTCTGGGCTCTCGTGGCCGAGTTCACAAGGTGACCGCACCGAGGTGGTCGACCGACTGAGCTCGGTGACAGCAATAACTGAGACTTTGTCGCTTTGGGCAAGCGTTGGGCGTTGTTGCGTGACGAGTTGGAGATGGGTTTCACTCCCCAAGGCACCGACACCTGCCTACGAGTCAGGCCGATGGCTGTGGGGCCACCGCACGCATGGGTTTCGCTAGCGAAGCTGCTGCAGGGACGGTTCTGTGCCGGGTGGACGATTGTTTCCCGAGCCAACGGAGGCACATCCTCGATAAGATTCAACCCTCGCTGAATTTGGTGAAATGCCGAAATTTCAGGAAAAAACAAAAAACAATACGTGTCATTAAGGTCGACCCTAATCAGGATATAATGACGAATTATACGACGGGTGTGTGCGTAGTCTAAACCGGTAAAGAGACTTCCCTCGGGTTTGGATTCCGTGCTTCGTACTAATAGATATTAAGATTATTACTGTGAGTCTAGCGCCCTAACACTCGAAAATGCCTATGCGCATATTCTCAAACAATAAGGCATTTTACTATAGACATTTCACATTCAGGGCAAGCGGTGTCTGAGCCACCGCGGCGTCCTCACCGGGCGGTAGTTGAAACATGAGTGCATACCTTGTGCTCTATTGCTGGGCACAATGCGTAGGTACACGTACGAGATTCGTGTATCCTCAGTCGTATTCCTATGTTTGCCCCCGTTGAATTCCGGAGCATACCATGGGGGGACATAGGAAATCTCGGAACAATTAAAGGTGGGCCTCTATCGTAGAACGCCTCTTTTCTAAGTACCACAGTAGAGCAACAAACAAGAGTTGGTTCTGCTGTTCGACCTTGACCGATATATATCCAGCGAAGGAACGTTCGTCTTGACGATTTCGCCTCCCAGATATCCATTTTTCATATGCATGTGCTCCTCCGAAGCTATTCAACCATCTGCTATCGCTTCTTCATGTTGTGCCAGACGAGTTGTAGCAGAGAGCTTACCAATCACGTAGGAATTGCGTTTTTCAACCCCGATACGTTGAGCATAGGGGTTGCTTCGCCACCACCATTTTGGGGACGTTATTGAAGGAGGCTCCGTTGAGTAGAATTCTGCAAGGTGTCTGCCATAACAGAAAACAAATCATATTGAGGCGCATGCCAGTGTCGATACAACAAAATGCTTTGGGATACTGATGATCGTCGAAGAAGATTCTGGTTTAATTTGTCGGAATGGGTGCAGCCCGAAGACAACCAAACAATTGTTTCGCTTTCAGTACAGTCTGAGCAGCGACGCAACGGTTCTGCCGTCCATCTTCGTCACGCTTTGTTGGTGAACAACGGTATGGATACCGCATTTCCGACCCGTTCCTCTTCATCCTCGCCTATAGCAGACCGATCCGACTCTACATAGGTAGTGATACCCAACAGTAAGACCACATTTTCCTCACTACTCTGCTATTTATAGCTATTTTAACTCGCCTACAGACAATACATGTCCTCACAGCATTTTTTCGGTTACATCGTAGACGTAGACGCTCACTTGTTATTGATGCTAGCCTGGAAGACACGACGGCGCTGCCAACCATCATGCTGAATGTGAGGCCTTGCAAAACGCTCCGGAGGAGACCCGTTCTACGATAGAGGTAGCACATTTCCGCTATTTTGTTTCTGAAAAACGGGGTTTCTTAACCCCAAATCGTTCGAATGAAAAAATCTTGATTTCGAAAAAAAAACGTTTTGTAGACTTGGGCCATGGGATTATTCGCCGCGATGCATCTTCATTTTTGCTGAAGTCAGTTTTCGGATGAGGTATGGAGCTCCGTAAGCGAGGAGCCTCAGAAAACGTAGGGTGAACCTCTATCTATCGTAGAACGCCTCAGGAGATTTCTAACGCGAATAATATTGACAAGTGTAATTATTGTAGTACGTAACACAGCAACGGTGTCACCGGTGGTTCGGCGGGGGTACCCTCGATTGCTGATGGTGTTGGTTCCCTGGGTTCCGCTCCCAGCGGGATGATGAAGTCATAATTTGCTCAAATATACAAATTAAATTAACTGCTGAGAGCGTTGTAGCGTGGGTAGGCGAAATTCGACGGGAATCGACGAGGAAATAGTGAAGGTACGAATAGTAGTGGGAAGGAGCGAGTTACAGCCTGCAAGCGACCCCCGGATCTACGTTACGACCCCTGTAGGAGAGAGAGACGAAAATTTAGGCGAAAATAGAAATGGGAATCTGAATAAAGCAAAGAAAATTTGTACGGAGTACGGAAAACGGCAGAATTTCCGTACCGTTGACGGCTGAATAGAACAAAACCATTAACTGTCTAAACAAGAGGGACCCGGGTTTGGCAGGACCAGCCACATGCATGAACGGTTGCGACACACGTCCAAGCATAGCAAACTACCATGATGCTACCATGATCGGACTCGCGCAGGGCAGCGCTGGGCCCTGCTGTAGCTGGGCATTGTGACGACACCAAGTCGACCACGACCTATCTACCAAGTGCAAAGATTGGATCGGACCGCTTACCCTCGAGGTCTTCCGGATGTACATTTCTCTTACCATATGAGGTGCCCAGGGTCGCGGCATAGATGGTGGCGAGCAGAACGAAACAGCGCATTTTAGAACAGGCTGGAGCACGTGGTACCTAAGTCCGGAGTAGTTTCTGTTGTGGTGTCCTTCAAAGTGACGATATAAGAGGAGTGGTTGTAGTGGGCAATAGAAGCAAACCATGGGATTGTGTGCCAGCAAGTTGCGTTACGAAGCCGGCTCGAGCGCTGAACGAGCGGAGCATTCTCCACCCCCAAGAACTTTCTTGAGGAGCTATGCTCGCCTCTGGCAAGAAGAGCAGAAGGAATACATCCGGGCAAACTGAACAGTGGTTCGCTTCGAAGGGACTACGGCCAGCACCTGACTTTCCCAGGTGAGCGGACGCCAATCGTTGTCAACGGATCGTATACTGAGTTCGTGGCCAGAAGTGCAATTGGTTCGTTCAGACTGACCCAGCAACTCAATCGACGTAAGAGCCACATTTACGTACCATAAACATACGAAGATACCATCTGTCGGGTATTGAAGTCTGCCCTGTCAACACTGTTGCAGCTACCTTGGCTCGCAGCGACACACTTGGGTTGGGTATATTGGAGTCTCCACGCCGATCTTTCTAACGACCTCCGATGGTGACTCGTTGTTGGCACCTGCTATGCTTGTCCAAGAACCCAAACCTGGACTGCTCTGAACGACATGGGAATACTACGCATTGCTGACTGAAATCGGACCCACCGACATACCGTATTACTCAGAAGGTGCGTCAGCTACCGGACTGAAATATCGGGACGAACCGATAGGTCCAGTACGATGCCTTTTCGGGATAATATTTACGATGAAGCAATCTGTTCCCTACCATTGAAGGGCGTTTCAGGATTCAGAGGTGGTTTCGTCTGGCCCCCGCTGAACATCATATATTATGCAGACGTCTATGTGCAGTAAAACAGTAGGTTTGGTCTTGTATCAACACCTGCACGGAGCAAAAATATACTGAGGTGTTACCGTGCGCCTTTGCTGCCGTCGTTTTCGATTGATGTGGGCTACCGAACGATATATGTACTGCAGTACTTCTTGGAGGTGATATTTTTCACGTGTTTGGAAGGCGTATCGGCCCAAGGGGGCGGTATCTATTGTATCCCGATGATGAATTTCCCTGTGTATTTAAATCGGGGGTTGTTCCCTCTGGTAGGGTGGTATCTAAGAGAATGGATGGTGGTCATACCAGTGCCAGGTACCAGGTATACGGTAAGCTCTGACGTCCCACCTTCACGTAGTGTCCGCTCTTTTCAAGTCACCCCACACCAAACACCCACATGGTCTGCTGTGATGGTCGACAACACGAGTGCAGCCCCCCGTACCAGGGCCATGTTTCATTATGGTGCTGGGGCTGATCCATCAAGAAGCAGGAGCGCAATACTATTACGGGGGGGCATATTAAGTAGAACCTACGGTCCTTACAGAAACATATATCTGGTATATTTTGCTATTTTTCCTTACAATATTTGGTCCTATTTACTATGGTTCCCCGTAATATACACCGCATGTAATCGCCTTCCTCGCATCCGGATTGTATACCCTGCATGACGCGATATAAAACCCGTAGTACGCGCGATCGAAGAATCACACACAGATGGAAAGAAAAGCTTCGACGAAACCCTTGATCCCACACCTGTTGTTTTTTTTTGTTTTGTAAATGATCGTACCTACCCACTTTACGAGACACACCCACGCATTCGTCAATACACGTAGTTCTCCGCCAACTGTGCGCCACTTGCGCTCCCAGAACAACGAGGCAACTCGCCCCGCCTCTTCCTGACGCGTCGGCCCCTGCTATGGGCGCGCAAGCATCTATCTGCTGCATGCGTCCAAGCTGCTGCTGTTTGTCGTTTGTGCTGCGGGGCCCGTGCGGTATGGAATATGGAGCAACTCTGTAACCCCAGTGTGTCTGGTGATTCCAAGCATCGAATACACCGCAGGTATTGCGCAGCTACGCAATGTCTGATTTAAGGCCACTACTACTAACGAAAAAAAAAAACACGTTTCGTGACATTTTTGTCGTGAATCGTGTATTTTTTTTGTCGTGATGCGCGAATCACGACGAAAAAAAAACACCATGCAAGACGCCAATTTTTTTTTTAGTTTTTCCCCAAAAATGGAAAAAATGAAATTCGTGACATTTGTCATGTCTCCAAATACCCCTAATCAAGGCACTACGCAACCCACGCGCGCCAACGGTATCCGAAGGTCGGTATAGGGGCATGGCAGACTCTGCTTCGTACCTGGTACGCCGTTTGTGGACAACGGGCGGCTACCTAAAGGCATCGCTGTTGCGGGCTAACAAACAGATGGTGGCCTCGAACTTACGAGGAGAGCGAGCCACTGCTCGAAGACAAACGCGAAAAGGACCTGAGGATGTCACAGGCCAGGCCGGCAGACGCCCGGCGAGATGGAATCTCGCGATCCGCGCTTAGCCGACGGTCGGTGAAATTGGGGTCTCGCAAGCTGGATCATGGCTTCGGCCCGTGATTCGAATATACCACGAGCGGCGCCAGGCGCAATCGGTCTGGCCCGCCGTGGCCGTGCCCCACTCGTGAGAGTTGCCTCCACCCGCTAAAACCGTTGGATTTGAAATATTGGATTTTTTACAATTTGAAAATATAACGAAACGTGACGTTTTTCGGCTTTTTTCGTAATTATTCGCAACAAATTTTCGCCATGAACATTCCAATCAGACCCATGGCCCAACGCCGTTTCAGACGAAACGTCGGTCGGGAGTTTGGAGCTCCGGTTTTGCTTGCAGGTGGTGGTCTGATTTGTTCCAGGCACCCTTCTCCCTGGTACAGTATTCGTCCTACAGCATAGCAGCAGGAGTACGAGTGTGACGACGCGACGACGCAGTCACTCGCGTGACACCTACAACACCTGTGACAACCTGTTCAACCTGCAACGCCGCTCGGAGACAGAAAGAAACGCACACAGCCACAACACAGCCTCCTCCTCTATCCCTTCTGTTCCCTGTGTCGTGCATCTTGTGGCTTGTGTCCTGAACCTTGTGCCCTGGGTTACATGGAGATCAATGCGATCTTTGCATCTTTGCGGCGACGAAACGCGAAACGACGAAACGGCGGTTTCCCTGCGTCAAAACTCCAGAACCATAACACCTTCATCTATATTGGAAACCCCCATGTACGACACTTTTTTGACGTCGCGCAGCTTCCCTCTCTCTTGCCATGACGACGATGCCCGCTGTAGACGATTCCGGCAGCACAGCAGGCTCCGCAACCCACGGCGATGCATACCGAAGTTTCTGCGATGTGTTGGATGAGAAGGTCGATACGAAAGTAGCAGCACCGGCCGAGCAACCAGGACAACTCGTCGAGGCCTCCCTCCAGACCTCTGCTGCTGAGGCTAGGAACAGCAGTGATGCTGCTGAAGCTGCTGCTGCTACTGCTGTTGCTGCTGCAGCAGCTTCAGCTATTCGTGCCACCACGAACGTGCCGACGCCTGCACACAGCGCCGACACCTTCGACCAAGCGGCCCGGAGTCTTCGCCTGGGCCTGGTCGGCCGACACGCGCCGTTTCGGACACCGTTCGGGCTGAAGCCGCTTGTCTACTCGGACTGGACTGCCACGGGTCGAGCTGTGTCTTGCATCGAGCGGTACCTCTATAACGACGTGCTGCCGCTGTTTGGCAACACACATACTACCACATCCATCACGGGTGCGCAGACGACTTGCTTCAGGCATGAAGCGAGGCAGATCATCGCGGAGGCCGTCAACGCTAAGGTGGGTGCGTTCTCCCCGTTGGGACTGGGGAGGCTTACGTCTGACAAACCCCTCCCTAATTGCAAGTAGTTTTTCCTTCCGCGCAAGTACGTAGGGCACCAGGCACCAGGTGCTGCCGCCCCAGTTATATACCAGTACGTAGGCACGAGTGGGGACAACTACTGCTGTACCTGGTATTAATAGTACGTACGAGGCGCTTCCCATAGCGGGCGATTCCGCTCGCTCACGAGCAAGAATGGAATGGAACAGACGGCCCGAATCATTAGGTGCGGACAGGCGACTTGCAAATGCCAAGAGCCCCATGCTTGATCCAGGAAAACAGTCCGGACGCCGCATGCATGTACGTACTCGTACGTACGTGCATTCTTCTTATCTTCTTTTTATTTGTACGAAAGAGAAAACACAACACGGCACAGCAACGCGAACACAATTATTACGGGGGACCACAGTTAATAGGACCTATGGTACACATAAAAACCTATATATTTAACCATTTTTACTAACAATATTTGGTCCTATTAACTATAGTCCCCCGTAATAAATGACACGAAAATTGAAGAAAAACGATCAAAACGTCCCCTCTGGTATAATTATTTCCCGCCGGATTGGAGCCCCTCACGCCGGAAAAAAAAAAAAAAAAAAAAACGAACGAACAGCAGAGCTTCCCCTCAGCCTGGTACGGGTACGACCCTCTCGCAACCACCTCACCACCGATTAGGTCCGGGTAAAGCTTTGCTCCATCTCTGCCCCAGTGAGCCCCGTCGCACGCCTCGCGTGAAACCCGGTGCTTACCGTGGCCCTCGTTCGCCAGCTCGACAATGTTGGTGTTGAGACGGCGATGCTTTCTCTCTGATATTCCTGCTTGGTCGCAAAAAGAAACATCGCTTGAATTGTTTTTGCAACTCAAACAGCCCTTGGGCCATCTCTTATGAGGGTTTTGAAAAGCGAAAAACTTACCCGAAACTGTGCTTTTATACGTGCTTTCACGTACTTTAGACCCGGAGTCCGACCGAATCAGGCTCGCTCTTCTCAGAATATCTGCGGTCTTTTGGGGAGAGGTATCTAGACCCGTTTTCCTTTTCTCCAGGGGTATCTTTCCAGTTTTTTACGATGCTGTCGTCTTCAGACAAAAAAATCAACAGGGCGTTTTCAGATACATATCGACGTTTCAGCCGAAAGAATGACCTCTTTTTCAGAGAAATCGAGTTCGACACTGAATACTTCGAGGAAACTGGAGTGTATCGACGATGTTTCAAATTGATGTCCTGAAGAAACGGCAAACGGCGTTGTATGCCTTTCGCAAAATGGCTGGTGGGACTTCAAGAAATGCGGGCCCGATTCGCCCGTTTCCCTGCTCAAACACGCCTGCGAAGGTGCTGAAACCTCGATTTCCAGAAACCGAAACCGGTTTAGCATAAGAGATGGCATTGGGCCGTTTCCTATGCAGTTCGAGTTTTGAGCTTCAGATCTTGACCCAATCGCATTTTCAGATGTGAACTTGGCATATCGAAACCGTCTTCCTATGCGGAAAAATCCGATTCTTGTGTGTGCAGAGATTCGAGCAAACGCCGAGACCAACTGCTGTTTTTGTGGTTCGGCGCCACGAAAAGACGCGCTGGGTGCGCTGCCCTGCGCGTAGGACCCGAGCGTCCGACCTAAGGCTGGCTGTCCCCGGTCTGGCGGCGAAGAGACGTGGCGGGTGCGCTAGAGCCAACCTGTCTTGGTATTTTGTGTTCCAGTTTGTGACTGACTGCTGCGGCTGCTGCTGCTGCTGTACAGCAATTTAGTCTACGAGTACTCGTACGTATCCCCCGAGAGGTGCGTGCCGAGTTTGTTCTTTAGGCCCGAGCCCGCGCCAGCCGACTGCATTCTGGCCACGGAGGGACGCGCAGCCCGAGCGTCGGGCACGAAGCAACGTCGCTATACAGCTGTGTACCACCCAATTCATCGATAATTCTGCTGCTGTTTGCTGTCGTGGATAACATCTTGAACTTAGAGAGCATGACATTTTTCGATTTGTGGAAATCTAATGACCCAAGTCGTCGGGTTTTGGCCAAAAATCCGACGAATTGGGCCATCGGATTCTCAAATCGAAAAAAACCCGGTCGGATGTTGCATATTCGGTCTGCATTAGCAGGGTCATTCATTTTTTAGATCGAAAAATACAAATCTGAAGATCGAAATCGAACCGCATAGGAATCATATAGGAATCAGTCTCACGAACTCGTACCAGGTACTTATTATCTTCAACCCGACGTCGGAAAGACAGACAGGGCCCATTAATGCTTCCCTCGTGTCTCGATGTACACACCACGCCTAGCCACGAAAACGGCGACCCCGCTCCTTCTAGTATCACCTCTGCCCGCCAGCGCCCACCGGCACCAGCGATGGCGCCGCGCTCGCCCGCGGCGCCGTGGTCTGGGTACACGTACGCACACAAACGAAAGAGGAAGGAAGTATCTCGCCGGCATGTAATAGAAGGAGGCGGTGTCCGATTGGGAGCTCTTGAGATGCCAGGGATGTACCAACCGGGCACGCTACGGAAACATATATCTCTGAATAAGTCTATATATCAGGTATATACTGATTTGTATTAGCGCAAAAGCCAACACTCGGGGAGATTGAAAGCCAGCTCTCAGGGAGATCCCGCTCATATCGCACCCCAGTATGCCGAAGCAATGCGCGTCTTATGTCCTGCTTCATGCAAGGTCAAGGTTGCCCTTCGGGATGTGCTTTGCTTGAAACCTGACGGGTGTCACGTATTGAAAAGGGAGAACACACGTTCTTTTACTGGTACACCCATGAGCCTATGCCAGGTTCGCTGTGCTGTTGTACAAGTTGTATGATCGCTGCTGTTGTTGGACGGCCGTGTTTTGCACGCCGCGGGTACCTTCAGAAGAAAACGCGGATCGCGTAAAGTAGGACGGCGCAAATGCGCACACACATACGTTGAGGTAAGTGCCTTCCCTGGCTGTCACCACGGGGGGGGCTCTGGATTGCGGCTCCTGCAGTATTCTGGTCTGCTACAAAATAAAGAGCTTGGGGGACGAAACACATGAAAAATCGAAGCTGAATGTGCTCCGCTGCTCTCGAGAAGTCTTGATTCAGAGTCCCGACCATTGTACCGACCCTATCGTGTACCCTGGTCCTGCGGTAGGCCCAATGGTACACGGGCGGATACTCACGCACACACAGACAGTCTTTCGATGCTGCGTCAAAGGGGTTAGACTTGAAGCGAGGCTGGTGTTGTAAACGTGGCTGCCCCCGCTATGCGCGTTGTAATGCTCTGCAGAACATGGAAAAGCCTGGCGGGGTAATTTGTTTTGTGTACGCTTTAATAGTCCTGCTTGGATCAGGCTCGCAAAAAAGCTCTCGCGAAAAGGGTCGGCCCCTCGATGGTTTTGGCATGCGGATGGCGTCAAATTCAAGGGGGTTTTTCAAGTTGAACAGGGGAAATATCATCAGACGTTCCGATATATTTTTCATGACGGGATGAGAATCGACGATGTGAGCTTGATTTTAAAGTCGGACGTAAAACTGTGGTCACGGATGCGGGTACTGGTGAACACCGCACACACGCAAATTCAAAGCATCGTGGCTGCCACAAAGGCCAGAGCTTGAAGCTCGGGTGCCGTTGTATTGCTGTTATACCGCCGCTGCAGCTAACGCTGCAGCTGTGGTGTTGTTCAAGCGTGGTTGCGCGGCTGCTCGTGAATTTCCGAGAAAGTACGTGTCTATCTCGTCCTGCCGCCTGCGCGACATCCGAATACTGATTAATCGGAGTTTTCGCCTGCGCGGCATCCATAGCTCCTACTCGCACGACCCCAGGAAACATGGCACGCGTACGCACACACAGACGCACCGCGGGCGGCCGTCACAAATGGGAGAGCCTGATGTGCGACGGCTGTTCCACCGTGGCTGTCACAAATGGGAGAGCTTGAGAGTTTCGGCGACAGCGTGGAATAGATTGTACCTGGTGTACTGCAGTGCAGCGTATCGTGCCGATTTCAACAAATGGGGGTGTTGAGTACCAAGTGTTTTATCAGTCGAACTCACAGCTGACGTTTTTCATAATGTTATAAAACGGAGGTGACTCACTGCCGCGAGATACCGCTCTGGACAGAAATGTAAGCCCCGTTGAGGTATCGATATGAAGATCGAACATGATGCCCACAAACGCCGTGGCCGAGACGAAGGGAAGAGCTTGTTGTGCCGTGGCGGCCACGGAGTAGAGAGCTCGAGAGTTGAATGGACGGTGTGGTAGCAGCACCTGAAAGCTTAGAAAGCGAGGAAAACATCTGAAATGCGGAGTTTCCATGGATTTGGTTGGTTCTCGCAGGTCTACATAGGCCTCCCCGCGGTCACTTGCTAGAATATTTCGCGACTTTGAAGGTCCAGAGCACGCGGCGCCACTGGCCTCGGCTGGGGCGCGCCACGCAAGCCGATAGCGCGAAGGAAGGACCGGCGGCCCGAAGATAAAAGTTTTGTGTTCCTCGAGAAAGGTGCAGTTCTTACGTGGACATATACTCATACGCTTATATTGTGTCACACCTGGTGCTGCTGCTGCTGCTGCTGTATCAGCACTCGTGTTCGTAAGGTACGTATATGTTTTAATTATCTCGTAGGTACCTGGTACCTTGGCTGCACTTGGAGGTATGACCTGTCGATGCCCGCTGTTAGCGACGCAATGCGAGCGGGATCATCTCCCGGAATTGTGCGTACCTGACATATATTACTGCTGCATGCCCTGTAAGGGGAGCCCCGCCGCGGGAAAGTCCAGCGGTGTTGGTGTCCCCATTTGCGGTGCGGGTATGGGTTGTGGGACTCTCGGCGACAGCACGCAGACCTATCTCGTAGGTACCTGGTACCTTGGCTGCACTTGGAGGTATGACCTGTCGATGCCCGCTGTTTAGCGACGCAACGCGAGCGGGATCATCTCCCGGAATTGTACGTACCTGACATATGTTACTGCTGCATGCCCTGTAAGGGGAGCCCCGCCGCGGGAAAGTCCAGCGGTGTTGGTGTCCCCATTTGCGGTGCGGGTAGGGGTTGTGGGACTCTCGGCGACAGCACGCAGACCGACGAACAGCACACAGCTGTAGAGCAGCGTTGCAACTTCTCGCCGCGCAATACGCACAGTAGTGCCTGATATTCTTCAGTCCTCCGTAGTAGGTCGAGACGAGGAGACTTTGTGCGCTCTGCCTCGCCTTCGTTGCGCCTGCTGCAAGGACCCTTACTGCGATACGTTCGGGGGTGAAGGCTGTTCACGTAATGCATTTTTCTCCGAGGGCTAGGAAGCATGTCCAGGTGGGATCAAGCTACGGGCGTAGACCCCACCATTTACCCTTGACCCTGACCCTGACCCCAACCTTCAGCCAAAAAAAACGGGCTACAAAGCCAGACTGGCGGGTGCGCCGCGTTCGCACCGAGCAAGAAACATCCCGTGCTGCGGACTCGATTCCGGAGTGCGGACCGCGCATAGCCCGATTATTACGACAAGGGTTTCCCGGATTTTTCCGCACGAACAGATTGTGTAAGGCCTGCTACTGTTCTGCTAACCCAACCCTGGTTCTTACCGATATTCGTAGGCACCCCAACCGGTGCACCGCACGTGTGACACGAGAAGGTTTCGAAACCGAGCCGTGCCTTCGTGCCACATCCGCAAATACGAAGCCTGATTTTGGTGTCTGCGACAATAGACCGCAGAGGTGGCAACGAGACGGTTGAATACGATGGTGGGTGGGCTACGTACACGCAAACAGCAATCAGGGAGCCCCATAGCAGTTGGTGAAAACAAAGCTAGAGCGTTCATCGTTCGGTGGTGGTTGTGAGTGGTTCTACTGTAGTTGGGCTATTGCCATGTAGACTCCTACAGCAATACGCGTGGACTCGCGCTTGCCCTATGGGATGGAAACCCTCCTTCCTGTCCACCCCATCCGCCACCCCGCCTCCGCCTCCATATCGGCCGCCACCTCACTCACCCCCCCTACCCCCACCTCTGCCTCCACATCGGCCGCTACCTCAACCCTCCCCCAGACCCCCACCTCCACCCCTGACCCACCCCCTGACCGCCGCCCGCACTACTCTCTAGGTGACCGGACGGGCGGCGGAAGACGTTGTGCTCTTTACCGGGACAGGTGCTACTGCTGCAGTCGCGAAACTTGTGTCTGCGATCGGTCTATCTGGCCCGCTTCCTCGGGGGTCAAAGCCGAGCGACAGGTGAGATTGGTAGCACTAGTATTTCATAGTAGAGAAGACGAGGAAGATGATCGGATAATAATGTATCATACCTGCGGTATGTGTTGGAGCGTTGCGCTCCCTTTGGCCGTGTCGCTGTTGGGCTGTTACGCTGGTTGCGTGGCTTGACTCCGCTTTTTTTGGCCGTATCGGTGTCTGTTCTTGGCTTCTTGGATGTCTCCTTGCTTTCGAGGGGGCGTCGGTGAGAATGCCTTTGAGTTGGCGAGTTCGTACCGAGTACGATTGGCTGACCGGTCGAACACGCGGCGCTATGTATCCTCTGTCTTGGTGACATTTATCCGTGTTTCCGTTCCTAAAAACCCTTTTTCGAATAGTGTTTGTATCCGCAGCGCGCCTCCCTCCTCCCCAGGTGTAAACCCTTTGGTAGCTGGAGGTATTGCGCGCTTCACGAAACAGAAATCGGCAACCAAGGCGCGGCCAACCATGGCAAGGATGGCGGGACATAGGCGTTTGCTTATCTGTCGTGTTGTTTTTGTAGTTCTGGTCGAAAACGTGTATTATCAGTTTGAGGAGTTTGTGTGTTACTCACTCGTGACTCTCTTTCGTCTGTGTTTGAACTGATCATCTGCTTGTTCTACAAGAGGGAGGCAAACAAGGGTATCTCTTTTATTTTTCCCTTGCGCCTAGTTTCGGTGTTCCTCGCGTTTAAAGTCGGCCCGCTTGCTCCACGATGTTAGGTGTTGAACGAACGGCTTTGTCTACAGTAGTAACCATGTCACTTCTGGTCCCAGGTCTCACGCGGCGCCCCCTGGGGCTCCGGCTCAGACCTAATTGCAAGCAAGCCGGGTGCACCGCAGGGCACCAGCGCCTTCAGCTCGAACAACTAACCAATTAAAGCAAAGCCTTCCAAGCAGTGGGGGCCTGCCCTGGGGCTCAAGATGCCCTCGGCTCGACTGAGGTAGTCCACGCAGAAGCCCACAGAGCGAAGATATATTCGCGCGCCGCCGAACCTGAACCCCGCCTCCATAAATTAACGACTCCCTCGAACACGGAGGCCGGCAAGCGACACGTTGCACGACGCTTGCTTGTACCCCCACTACTCGCCGGCCCGCTCCGAGTTGATGCTCCGCCGGCACCGTCCACCTTTTACATGGACACGAACGACCCCCCTCCCCGTCTACGCCCTTTCCTCCCCTACCTTCCCTGCTCGCCCTGGCTACACTTTTCCCGCCCGTCCCCGCAATAATATCGCCGCCACCGCCTCTGCCGCTCCTGCTGCTTCCCCCTTGCCGTTCTCTCTTGCGCGCGGTGAACAGGCCTGTGGTGTTTGTGGGCCCGTTCGAGCACCACTCCAACCTGCTGCCCTGGCGGGAGAGCTGCGCCGAGGTGGTCACCATCGGGGAGCGGACGTCCGGGGGGTTGGACCTAGGGGAACTGAAGGACCAGCTCGATCGCTTCGCGGGCCGCAAACCCAAGATTGGTGAAAGTCGTGTCTGCTCTTCGTGTGTGTGTGTTTTCGGTAGTGACGCCCTGATTGAAGTCCGGTCTGCTCCCGACACCGGAGTCGTAAAGTCGCGGAGGGGGGAAGGAAGGCGGCGTCGATGAGCCGCCCGGCTTTGCAGTCTGTGGCGGTGGTTCCGACCGTACGTTTCGTGGTTGGTTGAATTCGGATGGCTTTTTCACTGTCGTGCAGTTGGAGATGCGCTGCTGTGTTTGCACGTGCGTGTGTTTTGTGTTAGCGAGGTCATGTTTTTATATCAGTTCTTTTTTTGTTGTTGCTCCTTACGCGGGAGAAGGCGTGACACATGCTTTTGCTCGATTTTACCCCCACCACGGTGCAACGTGTCGGCGCGGGTACCTCCGAGGGTGTGGCTATTTCGTAGTTTAATAGTTACCCCCCATCCATCGTATAATAGCACTCTGGTAACCGCCAGCGCTGATACTGCAGATCCAAACGGTCGGATATCGGATAAACCTACCGTACTCGTGGGGTGCGGTCGGCGTCCTGCCCTGTTCGCCATTCTTCCCCCCACCCCTCGATGCCATCCATCCACTGCTGTGCGTTTGTGCTGCCTGTGTTTCGGGCGCCTTGCCCGCCACAACGTGATTCAATTATTGTGTATCCACTGTTGCGCACGCCTCCAACGCTGTCGCCGTCTTTTCTAATGGCATCTCTTGGCTCGTTCTTGATCGCCCAATCACCCTCCCCACGCGCGCCCGCGCCTCCATCGACGATCACCTCGCCCTTCCTTTTCGCGCCACCTTGTAACTTTATCGTTAGGGTCGTTTTCGGCGGCGTCCAACGTTACGGGTGGGCTAGAGGAGGTGGACAAGGTCACGGCTACGCTTCACCGCGCAGGCGCTTTGGCTTTGTGGGATTACGCCACCGCCGCGCCGTACGTGCGCATGGACATGAACCCCGTGGCTTCGGGCGCTGACGACCAGGTTGGCGCTGCTTTATAGCTGTATTTGACAGCACCAAGGTGTACGAGCCAGGTGTAGCAGCCAAGGGTGGAAGCCGTGGCTAGCGATGGACGGTTCGGTCTTGGGGGGGGGGGGGTAGCTCAATTTTACCAGTACGTACGTCTTTCTGGCTCTGGGAGGGGAGAGAGGGGGGGGCTGGAAGGGGTGTTAGGGGGGAGGGTGAGAGAGAAACTCTGGGAGGGTCACGGAGGCGTTCGTAGTTTGTTTTGTGCGAGTTTGATGTGAAACCCCATGGACCGATTGTAGTTTTGCGGAGCGGTCCTCTGAAACCGTCCGCAGCCCGCACTTACACCCTGCTCTCATGCTTGAGAAAGCAGGGCGCTATGCCTCCGTGCACGTTTCCGGTGCCTCGCGCTTGTCGCCCCCCTGTCTCGTGCACCCGTTCCTGCCATCCCGGAGAGCTCGTCAGTTCGCACACCCCTGACCGATACCCCCGTCCGTTGGCTTTCGAAAACCCGATGCTCATAGATGCAGTTACACTTGCCCCTCCACACCACCGCCACCGCTCACCTCTCCCCCCCCCCCGACTGGCGTTGCCATCGCTCTCGTCCGTGACGTGTGGCCCTTTCCTCTCAGGCTTTGGTAGCGAAGGACGCGATATTTTTCTCCGGCCACAAGTTCTTGGGCGGCACAGGCACCCCCGGGGTACTGGTGGTTAAAAAAAGCCTCCTTCGTAACGCTGTACCGGGCACCGTCGGAGGGGGCACGGTTTTCTTCGTCACGCAGGACGACCACCGCTACTTGAGGTCATGCCCCTGTGTTGGCGTCGGCGTTGGTGTTGGTGGTGGTGTTGGTGGTGTTGGTGGTGGTGGTGGTTCGGTGGTGACTTTTGGAGTCTGTTTTGTTTGGGTTGTTTGTTGGGGTTGGTGTTGGTGTTGGTGTTGGCATTGGTGTTGTTGTCGTTGGTGTTGGTGCTGGTGATGTTGATGTTGTTTCCGCCACGTGCGCCGATTTTGCTGCCGCCGCCGCCGCTGCTGCTGCTGCTGCTGCTGCTGCTGCTGCTGCTGCTGCTGCTGCTGCTGCTTGAGGCATGGCTTCTTTGTTTTGTTCGTTTTTGCTGCCGTTCGCTGCCGTTGGTTGGTGTTGCCGTCCGCCTGTAGTGTTCTGGTCGTTGCTTTTTCGAGTAAGACGCTGGGCCCGTGCGTTAGTTTCGAGGGAGAAGGTTTGGACGCCACGCCCTCGACCGGCTGAAGGTCACCCGTGATTCTTTCGGGAGAGATGTCTCGGCCGCGGTCTTGTTTTGTCGATGTCCCCCTCCCACCTGAAAATCGAGGAAGAGGAAGGTCATGGTTGCTGCGTTTCGTTGCACATTTCTGCCACGTGCGAAGCAAGACGGGCGGAGGGGGGAAATTTGGTTCGTGCTTGTTGGGACACTTCGTTCGCGTGTACTGTCATTAATATACATGGGGGTATTAACTCAACGAAACTTGAGCTTGCCCTTAATATTGGCGTTCGAATTGGTCTTCGCCCTCACCTCGACCTGGGCATCTGACATCGACCGTGTCCTTGATGTTGAAGTTGACGTAAGTATGTGCCTTGACCTTGACCTGGACCCTGACCGACAGTAAGCATTGCACGCCCCGGACAGGTCATCGCTTCCCACCGTTCGTCATCTACCTTTTGCCCTTCAAGGCAGATAATGTTCCAGACAATGTGTTATGTACAGTAGCCCATGTGGCCTGGTGAGACCCGCACAATCCGCACTATCTAGCATGTGCCCTGGGTTGGATCTGCCCTACAAGGCAGATTCTGCACCGCCTTTCTCAGCGGCAGGTGAAGACCTCGATCATCTGGACTGCAGATTAAACAGATCACGATCTGCCCTCGTAATGTGTGCATTACCGTCCTCAACTCTGACCTTGACCTCGACCTTGGCCTTGACACTAACATTGTCCTCAAACTCGATCTCGGCCTTGCCCGCCGTGACTTTTATTTTTTGTGGTGCGGGCCTTCAATCTTCTCCTCGGCCTTTGCCTTCACTTTGCCGTGACTCTCACGCTATGTCTCCTGTGGCAGCAACAAGGAGGAGCGGGAGGAGGGGGGAACGCCCGACATCATGGGCTCCATCCGCCTGGGGCTGGCGGTACAGATGAAGGAGAGCTTGGGGAGGCGGGCCGTACTGGTGAGCGTCGCCGCCGCCGCACGCGCCCTCCATATTCGGTGCTTTTTCGCACACCCCTGTGCTCTGTTCCTCACACCGCCCCTCCTTATCGCTGTTGGGCGGCGAAAAGGCGGGAGCCAGGGGGCGCTTCGCAGGGTGTACCGGTACGCTTGGTAGGGGTGCAATTGGCGTGATATGCGATATTTTTATCTGAGTACTCGACATTGGATATTGAGAAAGGGCTGAGAAAATACGGGCGGCAAACATGTAAGTGTCGGACAGAATAGACGTTGCCGTGACACTGAACTGTGAGTTTTGCACTTACGGGGGTGTAACGGGGGGGTTGCTGTTATGCGGGTACCGGACAGGGGTGTGGTGGCATCTGTCTGCTAGAAAAGGCGCGCGTAGCATTGCCTTGGGCTGCATGTACGTGCACGAGGGGGAGGGGGGGGGCAGAAGAGGTAAATGTCCGCCTCGGCCGGCGGGCTCGCTCTGTGTTCGCGATGGATTTTTCGTTCGTCGGCACGGCGTTAGGGGGGGCGGGGGTGGAGTGCCGCACGTTGTCGATGAACTATCGAGACGGAGAGCGTCGAGGTTGCAAGGCCGAACCGACCGACAGCTGCCTGCCGCCCAACCGTGAACATCAATCCGGTGTGAGCGTCCCCGTGCGGTCGATGCTATCTTTCACGGGGAAGATGCTGCGACTCCCGGGAGAGTTTTCCACGTGTTACTTAGGCATCGTCCCAGGGGGGGGAGGGGGTGGGGGGGGACCTCCTTTCCTCCAGCATAAGCTTGAGCTCCAGCGCACCCCCGTTGTAGCCGATTCGCTGTTCGGGCGAGCCGTAGAGCTCTCCCCGAGATGTTACGAGCGCTTGCTTCAAGTGACCAGTACTGTTGTGTGCGCGTTCAGGAGAGGGAGGAGGCCCTGGCCGAGCTCGGACTGAACACACTGAGGGGTCATCAGGGAATCGTCGTCCTCGGCGACACAGGCAGGAAACGCCTCCCCATCTTCTCGTTCCTCGTCAGGAGTTCCAATGGACGGTGAGAGGCACACGCATGCTTCGCGGAGTATGTGGCGCAAGGCGCACGCAGACTCAAACACGGGCACGAATACCCACAAAAGCGGACCCAAACGCACCTACCAGGTATATATTTACTTTTAATGGACACAAACACGAACAAACGAATACAACATTAACACTACTGGACCACGGGCATAAAACGCATGCCTTGCACCAGCTACCTGCCTACTTTCTTTGAAAAACACTCACGCGCGCACAGACAGTGCCTAAATCCCATGTATTTATATAGGCTCTCACGCACACACAGACAGACCAAAACACAACTATGCCAAACAGACATAGCACTGACCGGAACAAAATGGAACCACCACCAAGGCACGCACGCTCGCCTCGCGCGCGCGCAGGCGGCTTCGCTGTGTGTAGCCTGACGCCGTCGAGTTTATCACGCCCACAACCGCGACGGGAAAATTCGGGTCTTGCTAGAGTGTCTCAACTCCCAAATGCCACTCGACTTTTCCATGTGTACGAGCTGGTCCCTCCGAGAGGATCACGGTGTTTTTATGTAGACGAGAACAGTTTGCACGTATATTGCATCCTCGCCACCCCCTCCCCCCCCCCCCCCTGGTGCAAGCAATGTCTGCCTGGTCGGTGAAAACCCGACATGCTCCGTCCCGGCATTGCATGAGACCGAGTACATCTATCCTATCGAGTACACCCCCCCCCCCCCCCCCCCCCCCCCCCCGCTCTCCTCCCCATTTCCAGAGCCAACAACCCACTCATTCGCTGCTCCGTTGGGTGCGTTCTCTCCGCCAAGGTACCTCCACTACAACTTCGTCTGTGCGCTCTTGAACGACCTGTTCGGCGTGCAGTCCAGGGGGGGATGCCAGTGCGCCGGCCCCTACAGCCAGCGCCTCCTCGGAATGTCGCCCGAGGACACGAGGGCGGTGGAGTCGGAGCTGCTCTGCAAGCACGAGCTGCTGAGGCCCGGGTTTTCTAGGTTCAGCCTGGCGTACATCAACTCCGACCAAGAGGCGAGAGAGAGAGAGAGAGAGAGAGAGAGAGAGAGAGAGAGAGACAGCCTTTTTTTTATAGATTTTATTCGTCCGGTCTTTCAGTTCCGCCCCAATGGTCCGGTCGAAGAGGTCGTGGTGCTCGGGATGCTCTTGGTTTTGGGGGTGTTGGCAGTGTTGTTGTTGTCGTTGTTGACTGTTGTGGTTGTTGTGAACTTGTTGCTGCGATTGGCGTTCTGGTTACTATTTTCGTTGTTTTTGATGTTACTGTGGTTGCGGTCGATGTCAATATCGGTGTTTGTTTGACTGCCGTTGCTGCGGGCGACCATCCTGCGATCACTGTGCAAGCCGGCATGCTGTTTGCTCCTGGGGGGGGGGGGGGGAGGGGGGCGGGACAGGGGGCATACTTGATGCTGAAGGGTTTTTTATGTTAGTCTTGCCGTTGCTGTTAGGTTTCGTCGGCGGCGTTTGGGGTTGTTAACGTTCTTGCTGGTGTTGTTGCTGTTCTCGCTGTTACTGCAGGCGAGAGGTACACCCTAGACGCGGAGCCAAAGCGTTGTTGATGTCAGCGCTGCCGTTGCTACTGTTTTTCGCCGCTAGTGTTGAGGCTCTTGCTCGCGTGGTTTGCTTAATGTTGCTGCTGCTCTTGTTCGTGCAGGCGAAGTACATCCTCGACGCGGTGCTGTTCGTGGCGGACCACGGGGCGTCGTTCCTGCCCCAGTACCGCGTGAACTACAAGACCGGGGAGTGGAAGCACAGGACGAGGTTCACGCGCTTCCCGGAGCGAAGGTGAGGCGTTTTTGGTTTATTTCCGGTTTTTTTTTTTTCAATGTTTGTGCCTATCACTTCTCGTGCCACCCTGTGCACGTCCGCGTCTGTTCTCCGTCGTCCCCCTCCCCGCTTGCGTTTGGTCGCCCGCGTCGAATTCGTGGTCGCCGCCACCTGCCTGTTACTTTAGGTGGGGACCGTGGTCGGTGATCATCGACACACGGCGCACGCGTGCGCGCATCTCTGGATGCCAGCCACGGAGGCTGCACCCGAAGTGCCGCCCCTCGTCCGCCGCGCTACAGAGGTGCATCCATGGTTTGCATGGGTTTCAAGACGGAGCCACCCCCTGCCGCAGCAGTAGCAAGAGCCGGCTCGCGCCTTCGTATTTTCTTCCCCTCCTTCCTCTCCGCTATCTCTTCGTTTCCCCCATTTGTTCTCCCTGAACCACTCCTTCGTCTCGAAAGCGGTGGGTGGTCAATGGCCAAATAGGCAAGGCAAGCATAACATTAGTGTGCCCTTCCCGGTGGGTGCAAACCCGACATGCTCCTTCACGGCGTTGTAGGAATGCAATGGTCTGTGGTCATACATCTACGGCCATGCATGATATTGACTACCCCCCCCCCCCTCCTCCGTTTCTCTTGCTTGGCTCTCCCCTCCCCCTGATTTGTCTTTCCCTAGATGCCCATTTCCCCTCCTTCATATTGCCCGCCCCCCCCCCCTCCCCCTCCCTTCCCCTCCTTCCTCCCGCCTACCTCTCCACTCTTCCTCCCATCTATCTTGACGAAACTACCCCCTTTCCTCCTGACAACCCGCCAGCCTCCTCCCCTCCGCCCATAGGGCGTTGCTACCCTCCGCAGTGCCCCACAGTCGGTGGCAACACATCCCCTCTCCTCTCTTGCCCATCCCAACCCCAAAATAACACGAAACAGGTGGTTAGGGCACTGCAACTACGGCTTTCCCGCCTCGTCGGCGTCGAAACCCCAGGGTAAGGAGGATGCCCCAGTTCAGGGCTGGGCGGGACCGGGCGGGTTGGAGGCGCCGGGGAACACACCGGAGGCTCGGGAGGAGGGAGTGAGAGAGCGGGAGATGATGGAGGCAGTGTTCCAGGAGGCGTTCAAGCATCTAACGGCGGCTGATGCTGGGTCCCGCGAGGAGCGATGGCAAGGGTGAGCGAGGCTGTGTTTGTGCTGACGTGTTCGTTGTGTGGTGTGGTGTGTTGTGCTATGTTTTGTTGTTGGTGTTTTGTCGTGTCGTGTTGTGCTTTATTGTATGTGTTGTGTCGTGTTGTGAGGTGTTGTGTTGTGTTTTGTTGCGTGGTGTAGTGATTTGTTGAGTTGGCTTTGTTGTGTTTTAATGAGAGGTAAGTTCTTTTTTCAATGTTGATATGTGCTCTCAGGCGCTGTGCCGCGTTGTGCTGTAAACCGTTGGGCTCGTCTGTGTTTTTGCTGTGCCATGTTGTGCTGTGGTGCTTTGTGTGTGGCTGCGTCGTGCTGTGCTAAGCTGTGCTGCGCTTGGATGCGCCGTGCCCTGCCTTACTGATCGGTAGTGCTGTTTGTGTTGGCGTCGCTGTTGGCGCTGATTTGAGTGCAAGCGTTTGCGCTTTCATTGGTGTTGGCGTTAGTGCCTGACCTTGGTAGGTTGGCCTATTTGTTTTTTGCACCAAGCGGCAACCAATCTCCACCCTCGATCGACAGCTTCGTTGGGCGAGAGGGAGACAACGAGAGTGTGGGACGGGTGTTTGGATGGAGCGGGTGTTTGGAGGTACGCAGTGGGGTGGCGGCGGCGAGGGAGGGAATTCGTGGTTGAGTGACGCGAAGCGTTCTGCTTGAAGGAGGTCTTACTTTTTGGAAGTTTGTGATTCGCGATTCGCGATCGGCGCAATGCACGAGTATGCCGCATGTGGTTGGGTGCTTTGGGCAGGGGACTGCGGGAAAACTATCGCTTGCGAGTGACGTCGTCGGCTCAATTCTAGGACGCGAGCCTTGAAAAGGGTGGCGCGTTTTTTCCTCGGAAGTTTCCCGCCGCCGGTTTGTCATGCTCAACCCTTTCGTCGTGCGCGTCGTCCCCTCCCACCCCCCCCTTCCCTCTCTTCTTGATATGTCGCACCCGCCCGCCAACCCCGTTCAACCGCTACAGCGCGGAAGACGTGCTGGGGGCCGAGGGGGAAGCCCTCCGTTGGTTTCCATACCCTTGGGAAGGCGGCAACGGCAGCAATCCCCGCGGAACCAGCGCGGCGAGACCCACAGACTCTTCGGCGGATACGCCTGGTGCAGACGTGTCGGGGGTGCCGTCGGCAGAGGGGGCGGAGCACGGGATGGACCCCTCGCCCCTTCCCGTGGATGAAGTGCCGTCCTCCTTTTCCTCGTCGCCCTCTCCGCCCTCCTCTGGCCGATGCATCATCAACCCGGCGGTCTATGGGCCCAGTGTCGAAGGAGCGGACGCTTCGGCGGCGTGCCCCGGTGCTCGAACGGGGGCTAGGCAACCAGAAGGGAGGGCGGTGCTACGCTCTTTGAACGAAGCGGCCACACTCGCCATCGCGGCGGGTGTTGCTCGTGCAGGTACTGCTGGTGCTGCTTTTTCCTCCATCGGTAAGAGCGTAGCTGCAGGCGAGGAGGCCGGTTCTCGCGTTGGGGAAAGGTTCAAGGAAGATGTGGGGGCGGTGGCGGAGACGAATAGCCCGGGCCCGGGCCGACCCGTTGGCGTAGGGAGAGAAAATGGGGAAGGTTTGGCGGTAGCGCCGGAGACGACCAGCCTTGTCGAGGGCGCGGGCGCGGTGAGGATGAAGGCTTCATCGAAGGTCAGTTACCGGTCGGACAGCGCTCTCGTGCGTGGCGGCAGAGGCTTCCGCGCAGTTGTGCACGACTGCCCCTCCCTTGTGCTCAGCTTTCCTTGCCCTTGTCCGGTCTCGCTATTGTTTTGTGTGTTTTCGCGCGGCGTGTTTGGTGTTGCCATCCGCATCCTTTTTTACCCTACCTCTACCCGTCCTCCCACGATTGGCTTATAGTGCGTCTCAGGGTTGAAAAACTAGGTATGCGTTTCGTCCTAGTACCCCCACGTTCTCGCGGTTTACTTCCCCGGCGTTCCCTGCGTCTTTGCAGGTGATACGCGACTCATTCACGAGAACGACAAACGTTCCGTCACGCACGCACAAACTGTGGGCGAGAAACGTTCCCTCCTGAGAGCTCGAGGCAGCGGTAGCAGTAGTTGTCGCTGACATTTCAATCCATCGCGGCGGGTTAGCAGGGCCCTCCCTCAACCACATTCGTGTTTTCTCTTTTGGCGCCTTCCCCCCCCCCCCCCCCCCCCGCCCCCCCTTATTTCTCTTCTTCTTGTGAGCAGAAGGAAACTACAGGTAAAATTCGAAAAATAGACGACAGCCACAAGTACCCGCTCCGCAGGAGCGGGCAGACGGGTTTTCTCGCAGAGGAGGGGGAGGCGGTTTTGTCGCCATCAGCCTCGGCGTCGCCGTCTTCCATCACCGACGCGGTCACCGTGGCAACTGGCAGCAGCAGCAACAGCAATGGGCACGGCGACGGAGGCAGCGGCAACATCAGCAGCAAACAGAAGGGGTACGAGGTACACATGGCGGCCTTGGGCAAGCTGGGTGCCGGGTCGGCTGGCTCGAGGTTGTTCCCGAAGCCGGGGAAGAAGATCTTGAGGGCTGTGGGCCAGGCGGTGCAGGCGAGTCCGTTGTTCTCTACTTACGGGGGACTATATTAAATAGAACCTACGGTACGCACACACAAACCTATACGTTTCGCCATTTTTACCAGCAATATTTGGTTCTATTTACTGTCGTCCCCCGTGATATATATATATATATATATTGTTCTGCGTTTCCCCCTTATTGTACGTACTTACTTGTCGCCCACGACGTCGTCGTCGTCTTCCGAGCTCGGTTTGATGTTCGTTTCGTTGCTTGATTTTGTTTGGTGATTTTGGTCTATTTTGTTTGTCATTGGTGAGGCGTTTTTGTCCAGTACCGTTCACATGAAGGGGGTGTACTCCTCCCGTGGTCATACGACTGCTGCGGCCACGCATGGGACGAGTACACCCCTTCTCCCTACTCGCCCTTCCGCTTCCTCCTCGTGTCACCTCCCCTTCCTCTGTCGCCTCCCCCCCCCCCCTGTATAGTAAATGAAGGGGTTGGGTTGGCGTCGGTTGGCAACGACACCGTAAAACATGCCGCTCACTACTTGAGCTACAGCAGACAACCGGGGCACCGTTTTTGTTTCTTGTTGGCGGTCGATTGCAGCGGGCGATCGAGTGATAGATCACTTGTGCGGGCTGGAGAACCTTTGCTCTGCACGAGGGGAATAATCGCATCACGTATTTTTGTGGGGAGGCACCCATGAGGCAGTCACGTACTGCCCCACCCCCACTGCCGACTCTAGAAGTGGCCACACCGGAGATTACACTAACTCATTGAAGCTGTCATTCATATGCAAGTCCGCCTCACAAGCAGTTCTTGGTAGGATGCAGCTCACCCTTGATGCGACTCGCCGGACACCTCACGTTTTTCTTCGCGCTTGTTGCAAGCAATGCCTGCCTGGTCGGTGGAAAACCGACGTGCTCCGTCCCGGCATTGCAGGGGTGCGAGGGTCTGTGGTCATACGACTACGGCCATACATGATCTCGAGTACACACCACCCCCAACCTCCCCTTCCTCGGTTTTGGCTTCTTTTTTTCCAGTTCGCCCCCTCCTTCCTATCCGCTTCGTTCCCCCCCTCGTAACATCTATTCACCGGGATATCCAAAAACGCTTCCGTTTGGACCTGTGCGAAACTCCTCACCTTTTGTCAACCCTTTTAGGACTGCAGTCCCGTTTTGGGGACAGACTGCTTAGAATTATATTGGAATGTCCCCAAAACGGGACTGCAGCTCCGAAGGAGTTAAAAGGGGCGCTGCTGACACGTTGTTTTCTCTTTCGGTCTCCGCGACGGAACGGGCATGGGCAGGGGTGGAAGATGATCGAGGAGGGTGACCGCCTGTGCCTGGGGTTGTCCGGTGGCAAGGACTCCATGACTCTGCTGCACGTGCTGCTGGACCTTCAGAAGCGAGCGCCGATTAAGTGAGCGAGCTCCGTATGTTGGTGGTCATTGTGGTGGTGGTGGTGGTGGTGGTGGTGGTGGTGCTGGTGGTCATTGTGGTGGTGGTGTTGTTAGTGGTGGTGGTCGTGGTGGTGGTGGTGGCGATGGTGGTGTTGGCGTTGTATTTTTTGTTTTTGTTTCGCGAGAGGGTGGAGGGAGAAATGGATGTCCGGGAGTGGCGGTGTCAACTCGTTCTGCTGCCCCCCCCCCCCCCGACGCGTGCTGCGACAGAGGTACTACCTTTTGCCTCGCAAGGCAAGCGAAGAACTCTAGGGCGTGGGATTGTTGATCGGAAAACGCCAGCGTAATATTGTCAAACATTGAGGTTTTCTCACTAATAGTATGGAGTCCCTCAGGCGAGGAGCGTCAAGAAAATAACATCATCGTAGAAAACGCCTCCACGCTTGAAAGAAAGACGCCCGCAGCATGCTGAATTGAAAACGGCATGTAGTGGCGTAAACGTTCGTGATGCGAACGTGCCGCAGCCCGGCGCTTGAAACACTGACTGACATCAACTGCGTCGTTTGTTTTTTGACGCAAATGATGGCAGCACTTACCCTACAGTAACCCGTCCTTGAAACTCGCCCATCGGTGAGATGAAAAAACAGATGGGTCTGTACTAGGTATATGTCAGCAAAATACCTGAACCCCTCTTGAGAGACGCAAGCGATGTGAAAAAGTAAAACGAGTGAAAAAGGTAAGCGTAAGTCCTTTACCGTATAACACGCGCCTGGTAAACCGTTTAGACAGATGTGACAGCAGAGCACGGATCGGTCTTCCTTTTTTATCGCCCCATACAGTTCGCCCCCCCTTTCGGTAATGCCGCGGTGCCTCCCTCGATACTTGCGTCTTTCTTATCCCTTCACCCCCTCGCCCCTCCCGAACCCCACTCCCCACCCCGCTTTCCGCCCCGGTCCGTCAGCTTCGAGCTGTCGTGCGCGACTGTGGACCCGCAGACGGCCTCGTTCGACCCGTCCCCCCTGATCCCCTACCTCGAACGCCTCGGCGTGAAGCTTCACTACCTCAGTTCTCCCATAATCGAGCTGGCCAAGACCTCCATGCAGGGGGACAGCCTGTGCGCATTCTGCGCTAGGTGAGAAGGAGGGTGTTTCTGCTGGGGGGGGAGTGTTGATCCTCGTAGTACTGCGGTCCCGGTTTGACGACAAAATACTTGGTTTTTGACTAGATTGTCCCCAGAACGAGACTGCAGTCCTAATAGGGCTATAGCTGGGTGTCCGGAAAACTTGGGGGCGAGGGGGTTCGAAATTATGTTGTGAGCCTCGAGTTGATGAGTTGAGTCGTAGTTGAGTCGAGCGGAGTGGGGGTTGAGTTTTTCAGTTCGATTGGTTTTGAGCAACTTGGGTGGGGTAGTTGAAGTTGAAGTCAGAGTGAGTGCGGAGTTGTAGAGGTGATGGTAGGGTAGGTTGGAAGATGGGGGGGGGGGGGGTGAGGGATAGTCTGTTGGGGGGGAAGTAAGTTTGAGGAGGAGGAGAGGTAGAGGGGGAGGAGGGGTTGGGGGTGGGTGGTGCAACGAGCGGTGAGCAGGGGAGGCGCGGGGGGGGGTGGTGGTAACCTCGCACTGGTATGATGGGCGTTGTGGAGGTTGGGCGAACAGTGGGCCGCGGCTACGCGCGAGGCCCATGGTGCTGTGTCACTTGGGCTCCCGTGCCTCGGTTGGTTGCAGGGGATGGTGACTGTAGATAGTGATGCACCATGGTATGCTACATGTGTACAGCGAGAAATGGCGCCGAACTAGCGTCGAGTTAAACGAAGACACCCCCCCCCCCCCCCCCGACCTTTGAGCTCCCGTGCCTCGGTTGGTTGCAGGGGATGGTGACTGTAGATGGTGATGTATGCTACATGTGTACAGCGAGAAATGGCGCCGAACTAGCGTCGAGTTAAACGAACACAACGCCTCGCCCCCGCCCCCCCGCCCTCCTTTCTTCCTTCTGGCGGAGCCGCTGGCGTTGGCAATTGCCCCAGCGGAATTCTTTAGAGTTTTATTTGCCAAACAGATAGCGGAATATTTTGTTTGCTCTCAGCGCGTCAAAAGACAAGTGCAGTTTGCCCAATCTGTGTTACACATAGGTACGTCTATCACATGTACGATAGGCGTTGTGTAGTCGTCTCTGCTTCCCTTCCCGCCGGTGTGGAGGTACTTGTACTCCGTGATGGTGGAGGTGATCATGTTGGTCGTCATCGTCTTCGTCGTCGTCGTTGCCGTCGTCGCTGCCGTCGTCGCTCTTGTTCGCACGGCCAGGATGAAGCGCGGGCTGCTGTACTCGTGCTGCCGCGAGCACGGCTACAACAAGCTCGTCCTGGCGCAGCACCTGGATGATCTTGCCGAGAGTTTCATCATGTCTGCGCTGCACAATGGCCAGGTGCTTCAATATACCCCCCCGCCCCCCTCACTCCCCCCGTGCCCCCTTCCCCCTTCTTTTCTCTCCACAGTACCCCCCTCAATCGTCCCGCCTGTTTCCTGCCCACCTCGCCCATCCCCCTTTTCTCTCTCACGCTATCAAGCATTCCATTGTGGGAAAACCCTGAAGGTATTTAGAGACGCGCCCCCTCTTCGCAACGGGGAGAGTCACTTTCATTCATCGGGGAGTTCCTATAGGAATATACTACTTGCAAGCATTGTCTGGCTGGTTGATATTTGCTGGCGCCTGACTAGTCGTAGTGCGTTTCGACGCATGCTCTAGGTCTCGGCAGTGCACGCGTACGTACGATCACAGCGGTCGTCGCGAGCTTGTTGTTTCAGTCGTCCAGGCATACTCCCGCCTCGGGACCTCGCCTTGGGACTTTGCCTCGAACAAGCCACCCCTTTTGCTTTTTTGGTTTTGCGCCGACTTTTATGCGATAACTTGGTTGACAAGTATCCCCCCGATCGCGACGATAAGTTCCCACCACCCATCCTTTTGACTTGACTTGCAATTCTCCCCACGAGCGCGACTTCAATGTGCCACCACCCGTCCTATTGACTGCCGTAAGTTCTGTACCGTTTTGATATATTCTTGGTTGCTCCAGGATGCCCCCCCCGACCACCCCCTCTCTCCATTGCATCCCTCTTACACCTCCCCGCTTCTCCACCCCCTACCCTTCCGCCCCCCACCCCACCATGTCCCCAAGAATATGTTTGGGGTGTTTTAGGTCGCGATCTACATGTCCCGAAACGTTTACGCTCTTCTTGGTGCGGGATGCCCCGGAACAGCCCGGTCTCTCTCTTTCATCCCTCTACCCCGCGCCCGCGGTTCCCCCCCTTTGCCTGACCTCGCGTAATTGGATGACACTCCTCCTCTGCGCTGTTCTCTGAAGGTCCGCACGATGAAGGCCAACTACAAGATAGAGGCCGGGGACGTTCGGGTGATCCGCCCTCTGTGCTACGCCAGGGAGGCGTTGATGAAGGACTTTGCCAAGGCCAACCGCCTCCCGGTGGTGAACGAAAACTGCCCCGCGTGCTTCGAGGAGCCCAAGGAGCGCCACCGCGTCAAGAAGGTACGTCGATGGGTTTCTTTGCGTTGTCTTGCAATGTCTGCCTTGCGAGAAGGTACATCGATGGGTTTCTTTGCGTTGCCTCGCAATGTCTGCCTGATCCGTGAAAAATCAACGCGCTCAGACCCGGCATTGCAGAGTGTCTGACGGTGTCGAGAGGTGTCGAGAGGTGTCGGGAGGGTTGAAAGGTGTCCGGAGGGGGTCGAAAGGCGCTTGCGGCGTTTAGCGGCTCGGTGTGCGGTCTGCACGTCTTTTGTTCGTTCTATCGCTCTCTATAACGTGTGGAGTTCAATCCGCTTTATGTGCATTGTATTTGTATGTGCGTACGGGTGTATTGTAAATACCAGGTACGTACGCACGCAAATTTTCTGTGGTGGGTGTGTTCGTGTGTTTATGTGGGAGTGTTGGCGTGTATCTATGTGCGTTCGTGTATATGCCCGGTACAGTACCTGGTACCAGGTAGGTGTTTTGTCTGTTTATCTAGGCACTTGTAAACGGCGGAGAGAGAGGAGCGCCCTGAGATGAAAATGCTTCCCGGGGCAGGATTGAAAGGTGACTTCACGAACGCTACATGGCGGCGACTTTAGTTCTGTCCTTGGACCCTGCTCTACCCGCGCTTGCCATCCATCGCTCTCCGCATCATCGAAACCGCGCTGGGACTTAGCCAGGTGTACACTTGGCCATTCCTGGCACCCAACTGATTACGTACTGAATCCGCCGCGTTTTGTTTTGCGTTGTAGTCGTTTCAACGGTACGGCGATACGGCCTAACCGTGATGCATACCTCCCTGTCATGCTTTCTTCCCCCGTGCAGATGCTGGCGAAAGAAGAGTCGCTTTTTCCGACAATGTACGCCAACCTGCGGAGGGCCCTTGTACCTTTGATGGACGATGACGCCTACGCAGCCATGGGCAAAACCTCCTCTGAGGTGAGTGTACATATGCGCATACCGGGGTATGTTTTTGTTTTGCTGTCTTGTTCGTGTGTGCCGACCGGTAAAACCAGTGGTGGCTGCTGCTGCTGCTGCTGTTGCGTTTGCTGTGGTGTTTCTGTTGTTTTTGTCGCTGCTGCTACTGATGTTGCTCTCTCGTTGTTGCTGAATCTACTACTGCTGCTGCTGCCGCCGCTGCTGCTGCCGATGCCGCTGCTACCGCTGCAACTGCCGGTGGTGCTTGCCGTCGTGGTCGGCAGGGAATGTTTGATGTTGCATCCCGTCGTGTGTATGCTATTATTGTTGATGCGAGTCTAAGTCTTGGCTTAGTTTCCTTCGCCCTCCCCCTTTTTCACCCGTCGTGATCGGGAGTGTCACACCAGGGGCAGACAATATTCTCGGTTCACCCACACCCGCGTAGACGAGAAGATCCCCAAAGCTGCCACCCGTGCCCACGCCGTACCCGAAGCTCTTCGGTTCAATGCGTTCGCACCTGTGACAGATCATCTACGTATCGTCTGCAGATCATGATCTAGATCTCTAAGGGCAGATAGATAGATCCCTGATCCGTATCATATAGCTGACGTTGCCGAGTGGTTGTAGCCGCACATTCCTGCAAGATCTAGGGCATGGCTTTCTGGGTTGGATGCCTTACTATGCACACAGAGATCCTGCACAACGTACCATAACGGTAGGTGAGGAACTATGTAGATGATCTGCACTATAGACAGATCAGTTAGATCATGATATGTCCGGCATGTGAATGCTTTTTTTTGTCGGACATGTTTGTCTTCTTGACGGGTACCCTCTCGCCATCGTTGACGCAATTTTGACGCAATTTCTGACGGTCAGGTCAGCGCAAGACAAGCGGCCAGAGAGGGGAGACCATCCACGAAGAGGAAGCAGCCGCCGCTGGAACCAGGGCCCGAGGGCGATGCCTCGGCACCCCCTGCCAAGAAAGACCAACCCAGCACGGAGGTACGTACTGAGAAGAGCTTGTGCGGGTTTCCACGCCACGGAGCGGAGAGGGGGGTTCACCCTCGTGTCCGGTATACCACAACTGGACGAAAGTACAAGGACTAAATATGAAGACTCAACAATCCTTACATTTTCCCTACGCAGTGGTACTTGAGGCAAGCCCTGCCTTCCCCACCGCTGTTCGAGAGAAATTGAGATAGCACAAATACTCCCGGAGGTCTCATCATTGACCCAAACGTAAGCTCTGCCGGGGAAACCTCACATCACGTCTTTGTACAGTATTCAGCGTTAAGAGTTTGTTTCGCTCTACCGTCGTATCGGCTTTAACCGATCATCCCCTCCCCCCCCCGACGGCGCCGGACGTTGACCGCAGGCGCCGCCGTCTTATTCCGTTTCGGGGAATGGCGGTTCCAGAAGTGGTACTGTGGCGGCAACGGCGGTGGAATCAGTCGACCCGGCTAGGTTGGCTGAATTCAGCGATGGCGAGCTGGAGAGGGAGCTCGCCCGAAGGCGCCGTCGAGGTGCCGGAGCGGTGGGCTCCGGGGAAACGGGGGAAACGGGCGGTGTCGCGCCTGGAGGGGTCTGTTTGCCGACGGGAGGCGTTTGCGTACCGTGCTTTGAGATCGCATAGACGGAAGACCTTTAGAATTCCACAGCTGGTGGGTCGGTTGGGACTTGGTGCAGGGGCTCACGATTTGGTTGAGGCTAGGGTTCACTGGAGGTGTAGATGCGGCTTTTTCTGTGTGTCTGACTCTTGCGCTGGCGTTTTAATAGGTTGCTGCCTCAACCTTCGGTGTCTGACCCCAAAGGTGTACGAATCTTGTCGGGTGTGGGGGCAGCAGGCGGGGGGAAGGGCAGAGGGGCAGGTTAGATGCACGCGCTTCGTGCGTTTGTGCGTACTCCTGTAGTGTGGTTTTCTTTCGTTTGGGGTCATGTTTTGGGGGCAACCCCGTTTTAGAGCCTCGAACAAGCTCTGAATTGTCGGGAGATTTAACGCCACGGATGTGGCTGCGGCCCTGAGATGTTTTGTCCATGTCGTGCATTTTGTCGATCAGTTGTTTCTTATTCCGCTGAGGTCCGGCCTCTACGTGCTTTTGACCATATATGCGATTTGTTGTGTCGAAAAGGAAGTACGTTGTCGATCTTGGTTATACCCGCAATACACGAGATAAGGGGGGGGGGGGGGGTCCGCGAGGAAAATTCCACGGTTGTTGGCGTCTCGGGAAAGCCACAGGCGAGGGCGCATATACTGTCCACGATGTGTTACTTCGGTGTAATACACGACCAAAGGACGACCCAGTGTGTGGAAAGCGCACAAACGCACTTGTTGAACTGCTCAGGCTTTTTGTTTGGTTCAGCCGCCCTTTCCTCAGAGTTGGGAAGTTGAGTCAGTTCCCTTCGTTCGCCCACAGTCCCTGCACCTGTTCGCAATCGGTCGCGCTCAAAGTTCTCCCGTTCATTTCCGCCGGGCATGTACGGTACTCGGACTCCATCCGAATCCCCACTTGTGTCTTTAAACCTTGCCCTCCACGCGGCTCGGCCCGCTTGTGAGTGCGAATCTTGCGGTCGTACACCCTCCGCGCAAGAGTAGACATAAACGCAGGCTGATATAATGTCAGCGCGGTCGACGGCTTGCGACGAGCACCCCCTTACCACGCCACCCACCGATTGGTCGCCCTCAGAAGCAATGTAGGAGGCCCACACAGACTCACAGATCTAAGCAACGCGCCGGGGAACACCGTTCTCCACCTAGGCTCGCAAGGTATTACCATTGCGTTTTGGAAATTCCCCAGGAACGCGGGCAACGAGAGCTGGGCACAGTGTGAGAAGCGCTGATCCCAAAACCCTTTATAGTCTAGTCAGGCTGGATACATCAGGGAAACACGAGAAAAAAATAGAGAAGGGCACCACTCTCTTAGGCCCTAGAGAAAAACAAGTGAGTACTAGTTTTATGGTGGGATGGGATCTCTTGGCGATCAAAGTTGATACGCGTTCGTTTTATTTGTTGATCTCGTGCAGTTTTTATGTACCCCCGCTCTCTGGGCCTAGGAAATGATAAAAAGAGGAGTAGTGGACTGCTGTTTTTGTTTTTCACGCTCCCCTATTTAAAGCTGCATCGAAGTGATTTTTCCTGAGAGCTTCCAGTCGAGCAGTGGTGGTCCCTATATAGTGCCGGGGAAATTGATTGGTACATGCGGGGTCAACCAGTCTGGCTGTGCGCGGAGTACTGCCGTCGCGTCTATAGCCTATAGTGCAGGAATTGTTGGCTGACGCATAATAACGGCACTATGGAGGGACCATTACTGTACTCCCGTAGGCGAAGCGTGGAGTGCCCGGTATAAAGATAAGATACACCGGCTGTCCTCGGCTGCTCGACTGCTTGATTAACATAAGCTCCCCGGGAGCAACCTCGCTTTCGTGGCTGTGCGAGGCAGCAAAAGGCAGCACAAGGCTCGCGTTTTTACGTTGTAGGAACGGGGGACAAAATTCGCACGATCGGGGGACAGGACGATTGTCGTGTCCGCGTACTCAGCTGCTGTTGACCGAACGAGAGGGAACCGTTTAAGACGGGAGAGGCCTGATGTACCTCCACCATCCGAGCTGCCACGCGGAAGGCTGCCTCGACCGTCGGTGTTTCGTTCGCCGCATAGACATTGCCTGCGTGTTGAGCTCCAGACTACAGTACGTACTGCAACTCGCAGTACATGTAGACGTTCATATTTGAACGAGGTCGCAGAATAGTTTCCGGGTGATAGGGGCCGCGACCCGCATTCGTACGATTGTGTTTGGCTTATTGCCGCGACAGATAGAGGAGCATTGGGAGTCATGAGATGTGCAAGGAGGAAATAACGAGTCCGGTACCTCGAAAGACGCCATTGGGAGAAGGCCGAGCAGACTGCAAACAGCGGCAACGCAAACAAAAGTTATAAATGGTTTCGTATTTTGCTCATGGTTGACGTATGCTCGTGCCTGTCTGGCGCACTACTTTCTTGTTGTCGCCCGCATGCCGTGTGTGCCTTTCCGATTCGCAGGTAATGCTGCTCGTATTTTACGCTCCCGCAGAAGGTCGCCCCGGTGGTCTAATGGTACCCTCGGATACTGCTAGAGTTGACTACGTGAGTTCGAATCCCACCGCGGTGAGAATTTCAATACCTGCTGAAAGTGAGGAATTAATTGGCGGCTACTCTGACACGAGCTGGCTGATAGCGCCTGTTATGGCGTGGGTGCGCGCAATTCGACGCAAGTCGACGAGGGAAGGAAGAGAGCTGAAGTATCCCCGCGATGTAAATGAAGCCAAGAACCTTAGCGGGGAGGGAGAGATACAGAGCCTGATATGCGACCCCGGAGATGGGTTGCGACTACTGTAGGAGGGAGAAGGGGAAAACAACGACGGAGCGAGAATATATACCTGGTACCGCAGGAAGAAGAAAAATAAATGAGGCAGAACGTATCCGAGGTACGTGCGATATATACGATCTCCTCTACTCTGGCCAGAAATATGATCGCCGTTTCGACTCTCATGCGAATATCAAAAGGGTGCTATCGTCCCGACCATAAGGGTATCCCTGGTGCACCATGCTGAAGCAGGACGTGCAAGTTAGGGTGCGTCTGCTGACGATGGGTTTGTGCTGTGATGCTGCTAGTACAGCCTCATGTCGTTTTCGCTCGTGCTGTTTTTGTTCTCGAAACTTATGTTTGGAAGCTGCGCGTCGTGAGAGTGAGAACACCCCTCGCAACTAGTCGTGCGTGTTACGCTTTTTCTGGTCTAGCATAGGCACAACAACACTACCTGTCGAGCTGGCGCCCTCGCGAAACATTATGCACTCACCTTTTGGGTGGATAATTAGCACTGCGGCGAAGCTTGGTAATTTGGTATAATTCAATGCTGTAAAGATGCAAAGCTTTACCTGTCCGATTGTTTCATCGTCATTGTTAAAGTTCCACAGTCATGCGGCAGGCAGTGTAGCACTTTCCAGTTCAACCCAGGCGCATACACAAGGCCTACACCCTGGCGATAGCAGGGCTTCATGATACCTAGACCTGAAACGAATACAGCAACTAAGTTACTCCTTCTTGTGCTGGCTGCAGTCGGGCATCTACTCAGCCTAGGGATCTTTGCTGTTCTCGCCTGGGACTTCGATGCAGCCCTGTTCTACACTAAAATAGCGAGATGAACGATTCATCGGTCCAAATCTTTCATCGTGACCTGAATCAGTACCTCTACTCGTCAGGTTCTAACTGATACAATCGTGTGGCAGTCATTGTCACACTTCTCAGACCTTCAACCGAGGTATACCCTGACAGCAGGAGAACTTGATGATGCCCGCAATCGTCACTTCCTATGCTGGCTTTGACCAGGCATCTGATCAGCTCAGAGATATTTGGTATATCTTCGCCAGAGGCGCTTACAGTAGATCAGATGCACTTCCACTAATTACCAAGATATACTTCGTACGTATGGTTTCCCGGTCCAGATCTTTCTTCGTGACCTGAATCATCGGTATATTTACTCGTCGTCAATTGTAACTGATACTCTTAACATAATGTGGCAGTCAATGTTTCACTGACCATAAATTGCCGCACAGGTACAGCCCCGCCAACAGTTGAACCTTATGATGCCTACTACTACTGCAGAATAGATGTTCACTCCTCCTGTGCCTGTTTAGACCGGTATCTCATCAGCTCTCACTGGGATCATTGCTGCCCTCGAAAAGGATTGGAGGCAGCCCTGAGGGCCACTCTCGAGACACTGCCAGTAGTACGATGCACTACCCGTTCCGAATGTTTCATCGTGGTGACTTGATCCGGTATATTTGATCGTCAAACGCTAACTGCCACGGCCATGCGCCAGTCACGGCATGGCTGACCTGACTTTTAAAGCAGATATACGCAGCCCTGTCGACAGCTTGACTCGATGATGCCGACGTATACACTCCTTCTGAGCTGGTGTTGACCAAGTATTTGGTCAGCTCTCACAGGGAGCGTTGCTGTTCTGTCTAGATGCAGCCCTGTGTTCACCAAACCAGCGAGATGCCATGGTTTACTGGTCGAAACATTTCATCATGAATCGAATCGGTATATATATATTTGGTGGTCGATTTTTAACCGACACATACATTGTAATCGACGAGCAGTGGGAATGCTGAACCCTATGCGCGACAAAAAATAAAGGCACGTACCGGGGGGGAGAAGGGTAGACACCTGTGACCACGGCTTGTCCAGAATTGATGGGGTATATTTATTCGCCGATGTCTACCCGATGGCCCAGTGGGCTCGTGATACCCTCAAATGCTTCGCAGAGTTCAGTAGTTGGAGCTTAGGACGTCGAACCCTACCTAGGCGTGTAGAACTTTTTACTGTATTTCCAAAAAAGAAAACGAAGCACGAACGAACCAACTAGTAATAATTGCAGAGAGCGCCAGTAGTAGCCTTGGGTGGGCGCAGTTCGATGGGAGTCAAGGAGGGGAGAAAGGGCCGAAGTATTATGGCGATACAAAAACAAGGCAAAAGAACGTTGTGGGGAGAAGGGAGAAGAGCCCGCTATATGACCTCGGATATGAGTTATGACTAGGAAGGCGATATAATATAGGGGTGAATACAATGATGAGTGCAATGTGTCGCATCATTGTACAGTTGTAAAACTGTTGCCCACAGATTTGTCATGAGCATGACCGAGTATATTCACTTCTTATGTGCTGATTTTGATCGTGTAGCTGATGGCCTCAGGGTTTGTGGGTGATATCGCCAGACGTTTGCATCTGACATCGAGAAAAAACGATCCAAAGCCATCATCGTCAATATAATAGTATGAAGATCAAAATGTGTCTTCAATTAATTATTGCCGAATTCCAACCGATCTCATCAATTAACTATATATAGACAGCGTGGTGCCCAATTAATAACTCCATCATAGTATTGCCTCTCTGATACCAACTTGATAAAAAATATATATACCTCACGTACTCACAACTTGTTTTAGCTCCCTTCATGCACCAACGTAAAACAAAATATATCTCTCACATGTTCCGAAACCACCTTTTATTTTGCAAGCTGCCTTCGTGCAACGTTCCAAGATCTTGTCCTTTGCGACATCATCTATCTTCGAAACACACATGTGTTCCTCCCCTCCTGCGCTTTGAACATCCGGTCCTTGTCATCTACCGCCGCTTCACCCTAAGCCCATCGAAAAAGAAGTATTTCGAGCTACCGAGGGGTTCACGCAATCCTCTCTGCCGTCTTTTGTACACTACATACGCCGCGCTGTGAACTACTACTACTACTACTGCAGACAACGATGCAGTACCTTCCTCTCTAAGCTCTGCAACAACACCCAATTTCCAAATAATCCTCCCTATCACCTTCTACCGCAGCACACTGCTGTACACAAACAATCATGCACGCTTGACACGAGAAGGTACCAGGTATCTGTTTGTCCCGCCGCGTTGTTGGTCGAGATCGCACTTCGCCGTTACAGGTTACGGTTCGAAAACCCACCGCAATTTATTATTTAACCAACCGACACCTCCCGTATAGAGAGGATGATGAGCGACGCTCTCTAAACCGTGTTGTTGGTGGCCCGTGGCGATGATGATGAGGTTCGGCACGAAGACCTTGCCCCGAGCAAAGACGACTCAACTACGTACTGCAACGCAAAAAAAGGAAGAAGCCTGTGCCTGCAGCAACTACTGTGGTGAGACAACACAAACCGCCTACAAGGTGCGAAAGACGTTGGCTCTCCTAGCAGGAGCGGATGTATGATGCGTGTGCGCGGTTCGTTTATCATCCTCCGTCGGTTCACGTTTGCTCGTCGTGCCGGCTTCGTTTGATTCCCGTCGATTTTTACCACTCGGTTTGACGCTGCTGCTGCTGCTTCTCCTCCTCCTTCTTTCTGTTGTTTCACCATCGTACGATGCTGTTGTTGGCACCCTGCTCGAGCTCCACTCACTACTACTTGAATATCAGTAAGAATCACGATGATGATCCAAAACAGCTTTTCACGACGTCAAAACTCGCCCCATATCACCTGCCTGTGCAGCAGCCGGTTTGATGTTTTTTGGGGGTTGTACCGACATTGCTCGCGGCTCGAAAGCGTTCGATTTCTCGGTATTATACCCGATAATATGAGTATACTTAATCCGGGGTGGCCGCGTAGAGGGAGCTCTTCTCCTCCCTCCCCACTCTGCTGTATTATCAAGCATGACATTGATGTACGTATTTATAGTAATTCCTACTGCAGGGTGATATTAATCTTCACATTATTATCCCCTGCTTTCAGCATTCAATTTGTTTTTCAATATTTTCTTCATCCCATTAATCATGTTCGCCCTTATTTTTTTGCTCCCTTCTGCGATGCGTCGTTTATACGTATAATAACCTAAATCCGCGGTCGGTCATAGACCAGGCTCTTCTCCCCCCCCCACTATTATTGTCAAGTATAAAAGGAACACTGTCTATTAATAGTGTGCGTTGTTACCGCTGCTGCATTATCAAGTATGCATGTACATTGTACCAGGTATGTATTTAGAGTAATAATGTCTACTGCAGCGTGATCTTAATTCAGATTATATGTTCCCCTGCTTTCTGCAATGCTTTTTCAATATTTTTCCGCGGTCGGCCATAGAGCAGGCTCTTCTCCCCCCCCCATTATTATTGTCAAGCATTAAAAGGAACACTGGCTAATAATAGTTTGCATTACTACCGCCGTTGTATTATCAAACATGTATGTATGTATGTATGTATGTATGTATGTATGTATGTATGCATGTATGTATTTATAGTAATTTCTACTGCAGCGTGATCTTAGTAATCTTCAGACTATTATCCCCTGCTTTCTGCGTTGTTTTTTCAATACTTTCTCTATATCATTATTGATGTTCACCCTTACTTTTTGCTCCCTGCCGCGATGCGTCGTTTATAACCTATATATCCGCGGTCGCGCATAGATAGACCAGGCTCTTCTCCCCCCCCCCCCACTACTATTGTCAATTATATAAAAGAGCACTGCCTGGTGGGCAATACAAATAAATGCCTGCAGTGCAACAGCAAATATACACTATAACTGGTGGTGCGTTATTTCTTTGACGATCTCCTTTTTTTCTGCCCGCCGTGTGTTCTTTTTTGGGCGGAGAATGTAACATTTCTTTCAGTACTACTCCAGTCCCGTTTTGGGGGCAAACCATGCACAATAGAAGAACTAGCATACTTTGTGAGTTTCGTAGTGTATTTTTTTCTTTGAAAAAATATTTGGTGTGTTGGTGCTCTGTCTGACATTCATCACTTACGTTTAGGGGGTGAGGGTTTTGCTTTGTTCGATGCTGAAATATTCATCAGATTGGATGAGACGATTGTTCTGTTGTTGTTGTAACCTGCCAGACTACGCCCACTTATTTTTCTGGGGCTTTAGCGGTCGGTGTTTCCTTTCCGACGAAAGTACTGCTGCTCGCTGCGTTTTGAACGATAGTTTCTCTTTTAGACAATATTGCTGAAGAGCTCTGCGGAATATCATACTTTTTAGTTTCTTTAGCTTTTTTGACGCAGAGAGTAGATTAGTCTGCATTATCTGTCTGTCGTGGGTTGCACGGGACGAGAAAACCTCATACCCTCCGCTTGAGCGGCTTTCGCCTTTTTCGATTTTGGTTGTCGTTGTTGATCGAGGGTTTCACTTTGTTGTCGTTAGAGCTGAAGAGCGTTGTTGGTTGGGCTTTAGGGGGCAGACACTGAAAAATCATATCTATTAATTATATATCGACAGCGTGATGCCCAATTTATAACTTCATCATAGTATTGCCTCTAATACCAACTTCTTTAAATATTCTATACCTCACGTGCTTCAAAATCAACTCTTTTGTAAAAGCTCCCTTCGTGTAACAACGTAAACAAAATGTATCTCTCACATACTCCGAAATCATCTTTTGCAAGCTGCCTTCGTGCACGTTCCAAGATCTTGTCCTTCGCGACATCAGCTTCGAAACACGCATGCGTTCCTGCCCTCCTGCGCTTTGAACATCCGGTTCTCGTCATCTACCGCCGCTTCACCCGAAGTCAATCGAAGGGGAGTATTTCGAGCTACCGAGGGGTTCACGCAATCCTCTCTGCCGTCTTTTGTACACTACATACGCCGCGCTGTGGACTGCTACTGCAGACAACAAAGCAGTACCTTCCTCAATAAGCTCTGCAACAACACCCAATTTCCAAATCATCCTCCCTATCTCCTTCTTCTACCGCAGCACACTGCTGTACACACCCAATCATGCACGCTTGGCACGAGAAGGTATCTGTGTGTCCCGCCGCGCTGTTGGCCGAGATCGCACTTTGCCGTGACGTCTCGAAAACCCGCCGTATTGTTTATTATTTTACCAACCGACTTCACCTCCCATATAGAGAGGATGAGGAGCGACGCTCGCTACACCGGGTTGTTGGTGGCCCGTGGCGATGATGATGATGAGTTTCGGCACGAAGACCTTGCCCCGAGCAAAGACAACTCAACTGCATACAGCAGCAGCGGAAGGACGGAGCCTGCCTGCAACACCTGTGGTGAGACAACACAAACCGCCTACAAGGTGCGAAAGACGTTGGCTCTCCTAGCAGGAGCGGATGTATGACACGTATGCGCGGTTCGTTTATCATCCTCCGTCGGTTCACGTTTGCTCGTGCCGGCTTCGTTTGATTCCCGTCGATTTTTACCACTCGGTTTGACGGTGCTGCTGCTGGTCCTCCTCCTTCTTCTGTTGTTTCACCGTCGTATTATGCTGTTGTTGGCACCCTGCTCGAGCTCCACTATTACTTTAATATCAGTAAGAATCACGATGATCCAAAACAGCTTTTCACGACGTCAAAACTCGCCCCATATCACCTGTGCAGCAGCCTGTTTGACGGTTTTTGGGGGTTGTACCGACATTACTCGCGGCTCGAAAGCGTTCGATTTCTCGGTAGTATACTCGATACTCCGAGTGTACTCGGAGTATCGAGTACTCGGAGTATCGAGTAACTTTTGTACTCCGAGTACTCCGAGTATTAGAGTACTGGTGGCCTAAAAACTCGGAGTACTTGCAGTATGAGCAGTACTGAAGGGCCAAAACCTCCGAGCACTGGTAGAATGAGCAGTAGTTACACTCGAGTACAAGCAGTACTCGGAAAGTACAAACATCTGAATTACTCGGAGTACTCCGAGTACCGCGAGTTTTGAGCCCAGGAATACTTCATCATCCGAGTAAAATACTCCGAGTAATACTCCAACCCGGAGTACCTTGGAGTATAAAACCCGGAAATACTCCGAGTATTACTCGTACCTTGGAATATGAAACCCTGAAATACTCCGAAGACTGAAGTTTTTGCAGTATGAAATGCCCAAGTACTCCGAGAACTTAAAGTAGGAGCAGTACAAGATCCCCAAATACTTCAAGTACAACGAGCATTCCAGAGTATTGAACCCCAAATTACTTGGAGTACAGCAGTATTTCAGAGTATCGAACCCCAAAATACTTCGAGTACAAGCGGTATTGAGAGTGATCATACCCGAAATACTCCGAGTACGAGCAGTATCCTGGAGTATCGAGCCCTGAAATACCCCGAGTACACGAAGTACCTGAAGTGATTTATCTCTGATACTCGTTACTTTACTCCAAGGTACTCGGAGCATCTATCTGCACCATCGGATGATCCGATGTTGATATCTTACGAGCATCGTCTGGCCTTTACTCAGGACGACCCAATCCGGCACACTCTTCTTCTGTCGATGACCACCATAATTACAGCCGTTCTTCGTGCGTTTACATTTTGCGTTACCACTGGTGCTGCCGTCTCCATCATCCTCGTGTTTGTGATTAAGTAAGTCCGACATCGTTTTCATTTCATTATCCTACCAGCACGGTCGTCTGATCTCTGCTCTGACACCTCGATTTAACACACCTCATCCTCTCGATTAAAGTGACAATATTGAGGACAGTTCATTCGGATATTTCGGCGTCCGATCCTGCGGGCACTTGTTATAAGGATTATCTTGGGCTGGGTAATCGATCGATCTTTTACCCCTATAGCTCAGTAGTAGGTAACACCTTCACATTTGACGTCGTCCAGGTCACGGGTTCGAACCTCACTTCGAACGTTTCTTTTACATAAACGCTTGCGCGTGCACACCTAAAAGCACATCTCCCTGGTTCCCCAGGTATTGAAACGAAGCGGGTAGGTCAGCGTACGGACGTATACGGTCCCGACGCCCCAAAGATCCCGCCGTTCAGAGGGGGGGAAAGAGTTATAAGGATTACCTTGGGCTGGGTAATCGATCGATCTTTTACACATACATATAGCTCAGTGGGGAACACCTTCACACACTCCTTGCACCCGTGGCATTTGGATATTTAGTACGGAGTACTACTCACACTCGCACTTACTCGCGACGTTCAGATAGTATTTCGAGGTTTGAAGTTGAGTGCTGCTCACACTCCCAATCACTCGCAATGTTGAGGCCGTAAGCACCCTAATGGTCTCAGCATTCAGAATACGAGATTAGCTCGATACGGAAACAATCGATACTCTGAGAGTGGTCCCTCTGCTGTGCGTTTATAGTATTGCCCGCAGATTCTATTGCATCGCGCTCCTGCAACCAACAACAAATATAGTTGCAGTGTGAGATTCCAGAGAGGGAGCAAGCACATCAAATAAAGATTGCACAATAATTCATAATTTTAACGCCTATTGAGGTCCTACATAAAGTGACTTCCAAAGGTGTTTTGCTTCAATTAAGCACGGGGCAACCACTTAATGTCCAACCTATATGTACGTATTGGCTCACGTATCATAGCTACATTATCTACAGGAATCTGGCCCGATCGCCGTGTGGGCGGGAGGGCCTTTTATTCCCTAGTACAATATATTAACTAACTGCTACATGTAACAACGGTGACTGACTGTAGAAAACATGGCAACACTAACTAACTACAGTAGGTGTGTGGTAACTCTTCAGGTAGGTGCCGGTCTACCATACCACTGTAGGTCGGGTGGGGGAAGACATCAAGGATCGTTGTTGTTCCCCCCTCGACCATTTTGTGTGTAGCCCAGTGTTTCGCGACCCGGATATTACTCGTATTAATAGTGTTTGTCGAGTGGTCCGAAGTGTCATCGTGAATTGATCGGAATCTATAGTCTTCCAAAATACGTTGACTCGCACAGCCATGTATATCGCGGTCACTGTCTGTAACAACACTGACCATATATATATATACCTTCAAGACAGAAGAAGAAGGTGAAGCCCTGGTAACAGCAGAACGGGAGGAGGCCTACTGCAGATAGCCATTCTTTAGGTGGTGGACCAGTCCGTGTATCCGATGAGCATAACGATCGTTCTTATTCCCTCCAAGAAGAGCTTGGATTCTACAAACAATGTACCCAGCTTAAAGTCTCTACATACATTCATGACGGCAACAAACACGTCCCTACAATCTTGAGTGTAATTTTTTACTGGATCTTGGTACGCCATCGGGTTTTTACCGGGCAATGGCACACGGGTTGGTGACCTCGAGCACTCTCACCCCCCCCCTGTTGCCGATATATATATATATATCTTGGCACCCACGACAACAAGATTATTAACAGTGCTCGCGGTACCCCCGGTGGCTTTGGGTATGTATGATGATGGTCCGCTTGCCTACTATTACTAATATTATACATGTAAGTCATTTTTTTTGTGGGTTCGTGTCTCACCGAGTGCATACTCGTAAGGACCAAGCCTGTTGTGCATAAAACATGGATAGCGGAGAGCGGGAGAGCGGGAGTTAGCAACACTCGATGCAAATCGATGAGCAATGGAAATAAATGATGCGCGATAAAAATTAAGGCACGTATGGGGGTGGGGGAGAATGAGGGACGACACCTGTGACCACGACTAGTCCAGAAAATAGGGAAAGTAATCAGTAAAACCTGGATAGAGTAAAAAAGATTTTTATCAAGAAAGAAAAAAAGCGGCGACGGTTACAGCAAGTAGTACTGCTGCACCTATATAACCTCCCTCGGCTGCTCCCCGGCCGGGGTGGAGCTCCGGCCTGCGGCTTCCCCAACACGTGCTAGAGCTCCCAGTGGAGCGCTGCCTTGACCTTGCTTGCGCGTCTCACTAGCGTTCGAGCATGGTCGAGCCGGCGGTGATGGCCAGCGATATTATGGCGGAAAGTTTGCTCGCGGATTTTTTCCACGCGGCAGTATTGCCTGCGGTAGCCGTGTCGTATCACCGTCGCGGAAAGCGTGGAACTCGTAGCGAGCGGAGAAGAGAGGCTAGGATCCACGTGAGTAAGCACCCCATTCGACGTCATCTAGGAGATGATGGGCGTCGAGGCGCGTTGGGATTGCTGCCCCCAGCACGTCGGAACCTCGGCACGAACCGGGCCGGGCGAAAAAACACGGAACGGAAGAAACCCACCGCCTGGGAAAAGCGGAGAGTAGAGGAGAAAAAACACGCAGCACGGAATAAGAGGAGGCAAGGTCGGAAAGGTCGCAGAGAAGCTCGAAGGTTACGCTCAGATGCTAGGGCTAGGTACAGAGCTGGGGAACTCGTCGTGGGTACGTTCAATGTTTGCACACTCGCCATCAACGGCAAAAATGGCATCGGCCACAGCGAAGTCATCCTGAAGGTATGCCAGGAACTAGGATGCGATGTCGTAGGTCTCCAAGAGACTAGGCGAGACGGGCATAGCACGTTCACAGCAGCTGGGTACATGATTTTTTGCTCTGGAGCAGACGGCAGCAAATACGAGAGGAAGGGCACCCATGGAGTAGGACTAGCTGTCAGGGAGTCTATTGTGGCAGGTGTGGGCAAGAATGGTCTCGAGGTGGAGTGCGTTAGTGCCAGACTGATGAAAGTTCGCATTCAACTTGAGGGCAAATCAAATGCTGTTTCTTTTGTTGTCGGCTATGCGCCGATACTGGATGCAACCGTTCGCGAGAAAGATCACTTCTGGAACGAATTGAACAAGGTCGTCTCGGGGGTCCCAAGTGGGGATCAGCTACTTGTGCTCTTGGATGCAAATGCTCGCACCGGCAAGCGAGATAATAACGGATGTGCCGGCAGTAAGGTGATGGGTAAATACGGGCGCGATGAATTGAACAACAACGGAGAGCGACTACTCCTCCACGCAGCTGACAACAGGCTTGCGCTTCTCAACACTTAGTCTTTCTTTGCCACACCTACTCGCGGAGTGTCGTACACTTTCCAATCTCCAACATCCGGGAAGGGTCAGTGTAGGCTAGACTACATCCTTACTCGGCAAGTTGATCGACGCCTGGTCCGCAGCATGACAGTACGGAAACCACCAGAGGATCGGCATGAGTCTGACCACAACCTCGTGGTCTGCAACATTCGCCTCTTGGGTCGGTTCGCGCCGAATCGGAGGGTAAACTCAGGCTGCAGAAAACGAGCTAGTGATCTACAACGGTTGATGGCAGACCCCTCTACGAGCGGACCTCAATAGGGAGATAACCAAACTTACTCCCCCACCGCCTGGTACAATTGTGAGTGTCGATGATAAGGCAACTGCTCTAGTGGAGACCGTGCTGTCGACTGCTGCAAAACTAGCACCTCATACCAGTCGAAAACAAGGGCCGCTGGGCTGGTGTACGCCCGAAGAGGTAAAAGCAGAGGTGCACCCACGATGGCAGGAGAAGGAAAATGCGAGGGCGCAACTACGTGCTAACCCGGAAAACAAAAATCTGCGAAAAGCTGCGAAGATTGCCACTAAACAGCTCAAACGTGCGAGGACGGACGGAATGCAGAAGTTCTTTGAGGAATACGTCCGTCAACTCGAAAGTCGTATCCAAGAAGGCGATCAGTTTGGGTTCAACAAGCACCTTAATTAAGGGGATGAATGTGGAAGGAAAGAGGACTTTCCATTCGCAGTACATCAGGGACGAGGAAGGTAGATTACTACGAGACATTGGCCTCATCCGGGAACGATGGGTAAGGTGGTTCCATAAGCTGCTAAACACCAAGTCATCGACCCTCGACCCGACTATCGTCGATGAACTCAAGGTCTGGCCCTCGTGCAGTCCGCTGGACGACGTCCCGTCTAGATACGAGGTGGAAGACGCGATCAGGGCGATGGCGAACCGCAAGGCGGTTGGGCCTGATGGTCTCCCAGCTGAACTTCTGAAGGTCCTGGCCGACGAGGGAGACTCGGACACCTTGGGAAGCTTCTACGAGATTATCGTCGCTGTGTGGAGGGGAGGGGTCGTGCCGCAGCAATGGAAGGATGCAACGATTAAGGTGCTGCGCAAGAAGAAAGACAGGACGGAGTGTGGTAACTATCGTGATATTTCCCTTGTCGCGCATGCCGGCAAAGTAATCCCAAAGTCATCGCGCACCGACTCAGCGACTACTGCGAACGGGAAGGAATCCTGCCAGAGGAGCAGTGTGGCTTTAGACCCGAACGATCGACGGTCGACATGATGTTCGTGGTGCGACGCTTGCAGCAATAGGCAAGGAAGAAGGACACTCCGCTGTTCATGTGCTTTGTCGACCTCACCAAAGCCTATGACTCCGTCGACCGAACCCTCCTGTGGGCTGTCTTGGCTCGCTTTGGCGTGCCACCTAGAATGCTCACCGTTATCCGCCAATTCCACGACGGCATGCGAGCATGCGGCTGGATGACGGCGAGTGCTCAGATATGTTCGACGTGAAACAGGGCCTACGGCAAGGGTGTGTGCTCGCGCCGTTGTTGTTCAAAATATGTTTTACAGCGGTGCTGCGTGTGGCGGAGAAACGTTTCGCTGCTGATAAAGTCATCACGGAGAGCTTGGTGCAACTCCAACAAAAGCAGGAGAAGAAGGAAAAGAAGAGGGGGAAGGCACGGGCCGGGCACGCCGACGGACAGGGGAATAATACAGAGGCCCAGACACTGTGGGATATGCTCTATGCTGACGATGCGGGCATAGTATCGAGATCACCCAACGGCCTGGAGAGGATGATGACGGTGATCGTGTCTGCATGTGCCGCTTTCGGCCTGACGGTCTCGGAGGCCAAGACGGAGATAATGAGTCTGCAAACGAAACATGAGGGAAACGTGCCGTTCACCGTCACCGCAGCCGGCCAAGTGTACAAAAAAACGACCGAGTTTGTGTATCTGGGCGGGGCTATCAGCGCAGATTGGACGGGCAGAAGTGTCGAGGTAACGCGTCGACTCCAGAGGGCATGGGCATGCTTCGGACGGTATAATATGGAAATCTATGACCGCCCGGGTGTGCGCCTACGCCTGAAGGTGCGAATGCTGAGAGCCGAGGTGATCGAAACGTTGCTCTACGGTTGCGTTACTTGGAGCCCGAGCAAGACTGATTACGGTAGGCTACGGGAGGTCCACCACAAGATGCTCCTCCGATGCATCGGCTGTCGAAAACGAAAGCGCGAAGACCACATTCTATCCTATGCTAGCGCGCTTCTCAGGACAAAATCTGAAAGCGTTGAGACGACGGTACGCAGACGCAGGCTCTTGTTTGCGGGCTTTGTGACACGCATGGGAGAGGAGCGTCTGCCGAAGAAGGTGATGATTGGGGAGATGGTTGGGGGTAAGGGTTACTCCGGAGGACAGGAGTGGGACTGGATGAGGTACCTTGAGGAGGACCTCAAGGAGTTCGGCATCAAGCTCGAAGGGTGGCGCGAGGCAGCACAGAAAGCCGGCAGATGGTTCCGCCGGGTCGAGGAAGGCGCGGAGGCCTTCATGCGGAAATGGCATACAGATTAGAAGGAGGCATCGGCAGAACGGCATAGAATAGCTGCAACCACGACCACAGCCGTTGACGCCAACGCGAGAGCGCAGAATGGCAGGGAAGAGGGGGGGGGCGAAAGGGGGACGAGGGGGAATGGGGGGGGGAGGCGGTCTGCCCAACAGACTGAAGCCTGGTTATGGCCATCATCGTCATGATGCATTCCCTTCTTTGGGACCCAAGTAACTAGCATGGTGCCACCTGGGCAACTTTGCGTGTCTGTATGCTCCAGTGCCTGCCTTTCGTATTTTCTTTCCCCCCGCCCGTGATTATCGCTTTTTTGTCCCTTCTTTTTTTCATTTTTCTTTCATTCCCGTTTGTACCTCTTTGTGTCTTTGCTAGTATGGTCCGTTTTGCTATCCGCTTCTGTTTTTTTTTTTTTTTGCTTCGCTTCATCTTCTTTTTTAGGTTTTTGTCTGCTATTAATAGTCTCCTTTTTGCTTCCGCAGTGGTGGAGTGCGTATGCTTGTTTTTTGTTTTTGCCTCTGTTTTACTTGAGGTATTTCTTCCACTCCAGAATTATTGGAGCCTGTCCTGCGACCACAGACTGCATTGTATTGTGAGTTAGTGTTAGAACAACAACAATATAATAGGGCATATATTAATACCTGGTAAGATATACCAGTACAGAGAGTACAAACTGCATACTCGTAGGCCGTTTTTTTCTGTACAGGGTATCAAATCCTTTGACGGGTACGAGTTTTACGTGCTTGAACATCAGCTTTTCGTTTAATGTCCATTATTATGGACATATTAATCTTGTTACCAGGGTATTAAATAGCGGGTCGCCCCGGTGGTTCAAGTGGTTCACCTCGAATTCTACTTGTGTTTGAGCCCTGGGTTCGAGCCCCCGGGGGGTCGGACATTTGACTTTATTTGCAAAAATAAAAATAAAAAAGGGTTCAATTGTTGAGAGCGCCTTGCAGCGTGGGTAGGCACAATTCGATGCGAGTGGACGAGGGAAGAAAATGCTGAAATCTTCTCGCGATAAAAATGAAGGCCGGTCGCCCCGGTGGTTCAAGTGGTTCACCTCGAATTCTACTTGTGTTTGAGCCCTGGGTTCGAGCCCCCGGGGGGTCGGACATTTGACTTTATTTGCAAAAATAAAAATAAAAAAGGATTCAATTGTTGAGAGCGCCTTGCAGCGTGGGTAGGCACAATTCGATGCGAGTCGACGAGGGAAGAAAAGGCTGAAATCTTCTCGCGATAAAAATGAAGGCACGTACCGTAGCGGGAAGGGGGGAGAAGAGCCTGCTATGTGACCCCGGATCTGTGTCACGAGTTGGAAGGAGGATAGAAGAAGATGGGCGAAGATAATAAATGGGATGAGCAGAAAAAAAAAAAAGAGTAAAAATAGTAAATTATACAGGGTTTTTGCCAAAATCAGGTATACCTGGCCACTTTTTGGCCAAAATCAGTTACATGCTGAAAACAAGTACAAAACACACCGCAGGAGCCCTGCTATTGGCCAGGCTGACATTGTACCTGATTTTGGCTCGAAAAGGCCAAGGTATACCTGTTTTGTTCTACTCTGACTAGCTTTCAACTGGTTTTGGCCAACTTTGGACCAATCATATAGACCATACGTACACTCTATTGTTTCTCTCCGTATGCGTCTGCCCTCCCTCCGTTGAAATTGTTCTCTATTAACGTATAAACTCTGTACTCGTACGTTGTACGTGAAATTACGTATTTACATATGCATGCATCCGTACGCTGGTTTCACTTTGTTTGTCCTTTGGGGTGTGCGACGTGCTTCAGGTATTAACCCCTTTAGAACCGTAGTCCCGATTTGGGGACAAATTACTTGAAATTAGAGGGGATTGTCCCCAAAACGGGACTGCGGTTCTAAAGGGGTTACATAGTTAACTGTTGTTGTGACGTGTCCTGCTGTCCTGCTGTGTGTTGTTTTCTATGTATGGTCACTGACTGTGGTTTATACTACACATGGTCGCTGTCCGCCCTCTGCACCACCCTGCGTCGAGGTGGTCTCAGGTTTGGTACGGCAAGATTATTTCGTGCAGAGCAGGCCGTTCCGCGAGGACGGTCTAGAAGATTTAGAGCTGCCAACGGGGGGGGGCGCCAGAGTAAATAAATACTCTTGGTGCTGGCGCCCACGCCGTGGCAAAACAAACGACACGAAGTCTATTAATAGTGACTCTCTGCAGGTCCAAGTGAAGCCCGTGGTATTTACACTCTCAAGAAAACTAAACGATTTTAATTTTGGAGGCCATGTGGCACACGCTTCATTTTTTACCCGACTTTCTTGGACACAACACCGCTGGTGGCGCGCGTTTTTCACTTGGTTTTAATATGTACCTGATTTTGGCTCAAACGGACCAGGTATAACTAATTTTGGCATTTGCCTAATTATATACCCTGGTACCAGGTACCAGGTATGTTTTTGTGTGTACCAGGACCCCAGTCCCGTTTTGGGGGCAAACTACTTATGTTTTTGAGTGCTTTGTCCCCATATATATATGGAACTGCGGTGCTAAAGGGGTTAATATATACGGAGTATATATATATATATTATATATATATTGCTCATCTCATTTATTATCTTCGCGCATGTTCTTCTCTCTCTCCTTCCACCTCGTAACTGAGATCCGGGGTCACACAGCCGGCTTTTCCCCCCCCTTCCCGCTACGGTACGGGCCTTCATTTTTATCGCGAGAAGATTTCAGCCTTTTCTTCCCTCGTCGACTCGCATCGAATTGTGCCTACCCACGCTGCAAGGCGCTCTCAACAATTGAATCCTTCTCATTTTTATAGTGCCCCCCCGTAAATAATATCTGTCCACAGATCGAGATCCGGCGATCCAACTTCTCCGTAGATGAAGATTTCGCTATTTTCTCCAGACGGAGAAATCGGAGAACCAACGCTCCAAAATTTTGAAAAAATGAAAACAAACATGATGGGTAAAATGGGTGTGTATCGTCCCACCGGGAGACAACTCGGGACAGCTCGGGAGTCGGGCCAAAACAGGTAATACTGGTCCCGCACAAGTACTTGGAGTAGCGTTCACGGCAAGTTGGGACAGCAGGCCAGAGACGCGGCCGGGAGCTCCCATTGGAATTGCAGTAGCCACCACTGCTGGGCGAAACATCTGGGGGGTGCTCTGCCACAGCTTGCTTGCGTTATCTTTTTCTCTCAACACAGTTGAAAAAAAAGAGGGGCGTATCACACACAGGAGGTATGCTATTTTCTTTTTTCTTTTTGTATATTGCAGTACGTACCAACTCGTACAGTACAGCAGTAGTACCAGGTACGTACTACTGCTGTATGTAGCAGTACTCGTAATACCACTGCTATAGTCTGCCTGGGAATCATGACGTCAAGTGCGGCTGCTCCCTCTCGTCCTTAAGTCTGTGGCGCCACGGGTAGGCACGAATTTAGCTGTCTGTCGTAGCTTGGTCTGACTGCTTTCCTTTTCGAGCTCCTGCCATTCATTTGCAATATACCCGTATAAGTACCTCGGTGAAACCCAAGGCATATGGGCCGCTCGTATCGCGCCTGCTCTACTATTCCGGAGGACCATAGTTGGTTAACCCTTTCAGAACCGCAGTCCCGTTTTTGGAGACCAATCAGTCAAATTCGAGTAGTTTGTCCCCGAAACGGGACTGCGGTTCTAAAGGGGTTAATAGGACCTATAGTACACATGTAATAACTATATATTCACCATTTTTACTAACAATATTAGGTCCTATTTAAACTATGGACCCCCGTAATTAATAAACGAGAATAAACAGCTACCAGGGTACCTCGTACCGTATAATTTATTTATACTCGTATTTTTTTTATTATATTTTATCTCATGTTTGTTGAATATAATGGCCTTGCATGTATTGATTGTGCGTGCCCCCCCCCCGAGACGGGGTGGCGTAGGGAGTTGCCCAGGAAATTGACTCCAGCACCCACTGCATGTTGCGCGAATCTCGCTCGTGCGCCTCGCTCCCGCCTCTCCTCGCTCTCCATCCCCTCCTACACGCCGAACGGCGCATCTTCCTCTTACGGTTTCCCACATGAAGCGGCTGGCCTACACAGCAGTAGCAACCCCTTTTTTTTTCTTTTCTTTTTTTGCTCATCCCTTTATTACCCTCGCCCATCTTCTTCTCTCTCTCCTTCCAACTCGTAACTCAGATCAGGGGCCACATAGCAGGCTCTTCTCCCCCCTTCCCGCTACGGTACGTGCCTTCAATTTTATCGCGAGAAGATTTCAGCCTTTTCTTCCCTCGTCGACTCGCATCGAATTGTGCCTACCCACGCTGCAAGGCGCTCTCAACAATTGAATCCTTTCTATTTTTTGTTTTTGTGAATATAGTCAAATGTCCGACCCACCTGGGGCTCGAACCCAGGACTCAAATACAAGTAGAATTCGAGGTTAACCCACCGGGGCGACCGGCTTGGTATACCTCGTAGTTGTTGTGGAAATGCATTCATTCACTGGTTGATGACGCACTCGAACGAGTATTCGTATCGCGATTCCATGTACCGCGTTTACATCGAAATATGCGAGTACGAGTATCGCACCACAGGTGTTACAGCAATAATAATAATAGTAATAGTGTCGGCTACCAGGTATGCTGCAGCACAGCGGCGTTTCTCTCCAGTATGTGATGGTAACCCGCATCCCTTATCTCCGTACTGCTGTGAAAGCGGTGCGAATACTGTAATAATGATGATCAAATATTTTGGGTTTTAGAGTCAAGTTAGCGTCAAGCATTACTATAATCAATAATACGAGTACTGCGCTGTGTAATTTTATTTTATTTTAATCGTCACTTACTTTCACTTTTCGGCTCTACTACTAACTAGGAGGTTTCAGGTTTGACCCTCATCGATCTTCTAAACAAAACCGTGGCCACATTTGTCACCCAGTCTCCTTCTTCCCCCATGTTCATATTTATTATAGTGTAGCACCTCTGTGTGCACTCTATACCCACCAACACAAAACAAACTCCCGACAAACAAATAAATACCCTGGAGCCACGTCCGCCACCGTACTTTTTCATATATAATAATATGGACAGTTCGTTTTCCTGCTCCGAATGTTCCCATTGAGCCAAAACTTGGCGGGACAGATGTGTGCTCCATGGTGCGCTCCCGTGCGTGTGCCACATCGTCAGCACTTTTCGTGCCTCCTTCGGGGCGGGCCTCGTCGCTGATCTTTGAAAAGGTGGTTCCAGGCGCTGAAAATAAAAACCTGTCGACAAACTGAAATTTCAAGCGACGGGAACCACATTTTTAAACTCCAGCGATGAGGTCCGCGCCGAAGGAGGACACGAAAAGTGCTGTCGGTGTAGCACCCGCACGGCAGTGAACCAGGGAGCTCACACGAGTATCTGCCCCTCCAATTTTCGGCGTAATGAGATGGTACGGAGCTATTAATAGAAGCGAGAACAGAAAAACGAACTGCTGTACTGCGGTCCTAGGGAAAATGAACGGTGGTAGACGTGGTTCCAATGTCTTTGTTGTCGGGAGTTTTGGCCATATGATATAATTTGTGTATGTTATGCAGCACAGACCAGATGATATAGTGCCATGGCCCCCGAAATCACGTAATACCACTGCCCCCCAAGTAGAAAAGCGACAGATTTCGATAGGAGCCTGGTAGTGTTGCCTGTATAATATTCGGCGGCCCCTATTTTTTATTCACCGGGGTTGCAATTGTTTACACTTCACACCGTAGTATGGTATCAGCTACCAGGTATGCTGCTTCTAGTGTATTCCGTTTTTCGCCGTGGCCATTTGGTGGAAACCCTCGGTTCTGGTGAGTTAGGAATTAGGTCGGGTGGGATCAGGGTGCCAGGGGCTTTCGCCAAGCGACCGAGGTCGGCCCGAACCCTAACCCTACCCCGGTGATGAGTGTTTTCATCGAGGTGTCAAGCGGGAGCAGGGTGGAGGTGTGCAGATTACAATTTGCATGCCTACGAATATACCCGGTGTGCAATCAGGCGTCGTCTGTATTTTTCCACTGCCGCGAGGCACATTTGGACTTGTGTGCTTCCATCTTGGCGAGGATGACTCTAAGTCGTCCCCTTTTTTTTGCAGAAACTATCGGTACGCAGCTCAATATTTGAGGTATTAAATAGTTTCGCGAAAGCACAAGTTATTTTGGGCGGAAATGTTGTAAGGCTTAGATTGGGTAGGCGATTGGTTAACCTTTTACCTTTAGCTCGACTAAGACCTTAACAGATGGCGTCATCGGCAGTACATGGGGCTTTGGTCGTGTGAGTTCGAATCTCACGTCCACCATGCATGAAAACACTTTTCAAACAAGCGTGGATTTCCTCATGTCAAGAACCTGAAAAATAACTTCTGGATCCCCGAAAATTGGAACCGCGTGTTGGTGGCATGTCGACCCGTAAATCCGGTCCGTTCCCGGGGGGGGGGGGCGTACTCATTTGTTGCTTGCCTTAGTCATTTGACCATTGACCACGCATCCCTTTCGAGACGGAGCACCGTTCCTACTCCTAATAGAGACACCTCCAACAATTGGGCGCTCATTACGTTGTTTTCATATATTACATAGAAACTTTTTGCTAATCTTATCCCCTTCCTGTTTGGCCGCCTGTGGCCACCATCTATCTCCTAGGATAGCGATCGTTTTTTCGCTGTTATTTAATGTGTCAAACTCCTCCATGTCACATTCTTCTATTTCCCTCTTCTCCTCTTCTAACACATCCCGTTCCTCCTTGTATATTTCACATTCTCCTACTATGTGAGTTCTACTCTCTATCGCTTTGCCACACGGGCACATCTGTGCATCTATTTCCTCCTCCTCCCGGCTACTGGTACACCTCTTTCTTCTTTCTGGCAAGTCCAGGTCGCCTACACGAAACCGCAGCTTCAGCGTTTTCGCGAAGTCCATTGGGCCGTGCAGATACGTTCTCATCCCTATTCCTTCCCTCAATCTCCCGTATATCTCTATTACGGGGAACCATAGTTAATAGGACCAAATATTGTTAGTAAAAACGGATAAATATATAGGATTTTATATATACCATAGGTCCTATTAACTATGGTGCCCCGTAATAGGTGTTTTTCCGATTCCACCTTGTTTCGTAGCGCTAGCCTTTCCCTTCTTTCTATCTTTTCTTCTACTTCTGCCTTGTACTTCCCAAACTTCCCGGCGAACATCACCTCTTCTTGGTTTCCCCCTACATCCTTCCATACTTTCTCAACTAACTACGCTATCCCACCTTATTCCAGTTCGCCCTTTTGTTACTTTCTCCCATACAGCTTTATCAACTATGGCCGGCAACCTCTTTTTTGGCATGTTCCCGGGGGAGGGGGGGTGTTATAACGCTTAGATTGTGTAGGCGATTGGTTAACCTTTTACCTTTAGTCCAACGTACTATAGTAAGTAATCCAACATCATTGGTCTTGGAAGGATGTTATTCGAGGCATACCTAAGTCATATATCATGTTCCGGAAATCTATTGAATACTTCGTGGTTACAAAACAGTCTATCAATGGCAGCCAGAAAGCGTATCGCATACCCTGGTGGTATGTCTCGACGGCGCACGTATCGAGTACAAGATAAAATTTGGTAGAGTGGAGTGCACCAGTGTGCATGCACCCAAGGGGGCGGGGCATCATACCACCGTACGGCACTATTGTATAGCAGTACGGGTTATGGTGTGCCGTCATGCCGTCTCTTATCACGTCCGAACCAGATTGCACCAGGACAATTTCAAGAGTATGGTATTACAATGACAGCGCTATAAAGTAGGTACCTACCCGAATACGACCAATGCAATCAATCGGGTAAGGTATCCGGGTGCCCCGGAGTGTGTACCCAGGGCCGGAAATAGGTGGTGAAACAAATGTTTGCGCTGGCGCAAACATTTCTTTAGGTTTGGGTTTAGCGCATCACGAGGCGGAGTGCCTGGTGCGGCTTTTGCCGCCGCACCACGGTTTCGAAGCGCCGCGCTCTCTGCCCCGTTTCGCCGCAGGCTGAACAAATACCATGGTAGGTCTGTTTCGCGGCTGGCGAAATCATTTGGGGGTCTGTTTCCGCGCAGGCAAAACAAATTAAAATGGGCTGCTCTTCCCGGCTCTTTTTCTCTGTGTGTATGCAGCTATGCAAAAAGCAAGTGGTTGGCAGGGAGGGTGTTTAACCCCTTTAGAACCGCAGTCCCGCTTTGGGGACAAACCAGTCAAATTTCAAGTAGTTTGTCCCCAAAACGGGACTGCGGTTCTAAAGGGGTTAAGTTGCAAACCTGGCCGGCGGGGACACCGGGTCCCAGTTACAAGCACTTCAAAATATGTATGCGATTGTTACACGGTGACATGATTGTTCGTGCATATTGACCGTAAGTTCGTCCTCATTGCGTTGAAAGTTGCTTTATGTTCCAAGCCAGTGGGGCCCACGCCCGCAAGAGGACAAAAAGAGGGGGTAAAACCCACATTTCGAGTATATTTGTCCCATAGACGTGTACCTGGTACAACAAAATAGCCCCCCGGCGGACCCTCCTGAGGGACGCACCGTCGGCTTCGTCTCGTACAGCGCGCCACGAGCCGGACGCCTGTTTCCGTCCTGAGTGTGTACCTACACTATTAATAATACCTGGAAATACACACACCAGACCTGGGCAAAGGTTTTACATACGAATATACTTGTGAAAGGAAGTATGGACTACTGCTTGTAGTACTCTGCAGCAGTGTGCCTGTATGCAGATCCGTCTCGCTGAGACATCAGTACCCTCGTATTACGCACATGGTCTGTTTTGCCTGTGCCTGTATGCAGTCTGGACTCATCGTGTCTTTCCACAGAGTACCAGGTATGTCTTTTTTTTTTTCGTTGTCACTCAACTAACTACAGCGTTACACCTTACCAGGGGAAAAATCGCAAGCAACGAGTCTCACATTCACACAAGTCGAGATCACCAGCAACTTTAACTCTGTTGGTAACTTTGGAGCCCATCAACCAAAAACAAGAGCACTCAGTACATACGGCGCAGCGGCGGCCGAAAAATTCCGCTGTCCAGCTGTACCAACCGGCTATGAATAGTACTATCGAGCAGTATTAAATGTGATATTATGGAGTACATGCTGTGCTTGCATCGTACAATGTGTTGTGTTAGAGATTAACCCTTTTAGAACTGCAGTCAGTCCCGTTTTGAGGACAAACCACTCAAACTTCAACTAGTTTGTCCCCAAAACGAGACTGCGGTTCTAAAAGGGTTAAGGCGTGGCAGTATACCTGAGAGTTGCTTTCAAATACCAGGTACAGGAATGCCGGTGCATGCTTCGCTCGTATGGAGGCTGAGGGGTGGTACGAACGGTTTCATGTTCGAGACCCACGCAGCAGGGTCTTTGTGGTGAAGTGCCGCCAAAGGCTGCTTATTTTTTTTGTCCATAGATAGGAACTCAAATATTCAATCGCGTCGAAAATGCGGTTATTTCAACCTCACGTATTTTCCTATACTATTGTCATGTTTATTGCCCCAAAGTGACGAACAGCGTGTTGTTGTATTCGCTCGTGGTTCGTTGTCTGTTTGTTGTGTGCTACGCTGCTGCTGTGAAAAAAACGAACAGTTATCAAGTGATATGGCAACGATTTATGAGGGTGGGGAGAGAGAGATCGAAAGGAAAGCGATCTTCGATCTTGCTACTTCGATTTCGGTGCAGAATCCAAAATCGGGGGGCGTGGCAGTGACCCCGTCCGTCGGTTTCCAAGTTAAAACTCCAAGCAAAAGCTCAGCAATGACCTGGGTATGCTATACTGGTATGCATACATGTATTGACGGATATCATATAGAACAGCAGCATCGCCGGCACAACAAAAACGATCCTCTTTCTGCGCGTTGCCACCACTCTGCCGTGCTGTCCTCTGAAATGGATACAACATTGTGTGGGGATTAGCCAACGTGTAGCTTTAGCCTCCTTGTGATCAGGACCATATCGAGACTAACATTAATACTGCACCCTAACATGTACCTCTGCCCTGCCCATAGAAACCTTGGTCGATATATTCCGGACAGAAAAAATTGATATTTTTATTCAAGGATTTTTGTATTTTGAACGATAAGCTCGAGTGTGATGCCGGGTATACTTTTACCAGGTATAATCCCGCCTTTCTGTGTCCTGGTAAGCTCGTGGTGGGTGGTGGGAGACTGGCGAAGGCTACTGCTGGCGGCCGACGAAACTTATCAACATGGGCTCGAAAGTCTTCACTCCACTGGCGTGTCGTAAAATGAGATGCCTCCGTCTTGACACGATTATTGCATTTTACCAGGAATATCGTACCGTATACTTGATAGTTGGCATAGAAGTGGTTTCATCTAAAAAAACTCAACCCAAGATGGAGAAATAGCTCAACTTCGGTTCCCGCTCCAAGATGTTGGGGGTTCTGGATGTCACTGGGTTCATCCCAATATTCAGCACTAATCCAACCACGTTTCGGCAGCGCTGCTTCAGATGCTGTACAGACGCGCCCCCGCCAAAAAGGAAGACGATGTAGACAGCCTCTGCCCTTGTTCCTGTCCAACAGGTGGGGGGCGTTTCACGCCGAATGTCTTCTTTTCTATCCCGGGAATCGCTCTCCCGACCTAGTTTCTACGCCCGTCGATAGATATTTTATTTTATTTCATTTTAGAAAGACAATCCAGCTATAAAATCAAGAATTGTTTTGACACTTGCCTTTGCCAACTGTACGTAGAGCTACTTGTGATACTTCGATCGCGTGGGCTACGGGTTGTATCATGCACCTGGCGTGACAATAGCGTAAAGCATAGGTCGGTGCCCCCTCCTCGACGAGATTACCATGGCCGACAGCTACGTACAGTGTATGGAGAACGCTTCCAGAGTTTGGTCGAAACCCGCCCCCAGTATGTTTGGCGCAATCCCCAGCTCTGCTCGAAAATGAGGTTACGGTATGTCCATTGCCGGACTACGATGGCTGTTGTGCCTTGTGAATCGGTCCACAGCGGCACGCGCGGCCGGCGGTCGGAAGCCAAAATACCAGGAAGGCAGGAGCATCCTGGGCTTGTAAAAACAACAGTGAATCGGAATACCTCGATCTTTGTCGAAGATCTTTCGTTTAAAGACCCCAACAGATCACTCGACCATCGAACTTGGCGAACGTCATCACGCACTAGGACACCGTCGTGCGTAGCGTTGTTCTCCAGATATGTGCCCATTGGGGCGGGACGTCGTGGTTTGCTTGTTGAGACTTGAGGCATGCTGTACCTTGAAGATTCGCGTACCCGTACTGCTCTTGTTCAGCGCTGTGAACAATCACCCAATCAGCTTCACAACGAATAACCTGTAGGATGTGCTGAAGTTTGCGTTTTTCCTCCTTACTCGTTGCCTCAGACGTGCACCGGACGCTTTCTCTTCTCTTCTTCGCGGCCCTAATCGTTGTGAACGAAGTGATATGTCGGAATACAGAGCTACCTTCGTGTCGCCCACGACGTCATCTTCCTCAGTGGGTTACCCTGCCACGCCGACTCAAGGCGGCGATGGTGAACGCCATGATGTCCAGTCAACTTTCTTTGCCTTGCGTGGGGCTTCTGCTTCGATTGGATCTGAGGGAAACAGCGGCCCTGTAGCTGACCAAGCAGCATCTCCGATCCTCCAACCTTCCACCGTCACCCACCGAAGCTGGCCATCGGCCGTGCCCTCTTACGGCGAACGAGGTGAACTTCAAGGCCAGGCACAGAGAGGCATAGACACTGGCCTGGAGGGTGTCATGTCGGCAGCGGCCGCAAAATCGCCATATCCGGCCGGCGGGAATTCTGCATATGGTACGAACCCCAAGATGGCACATGGCACACCAGGGGGTGCGCAGGGTCGGATGCGAAGCGGAAACGACACACCCGAAAAAACGGTTTCGGTTTCGGTTGGCATTGAGGCTGATCGGGCGGGGGTGGAAGGGAATACGGATAGTGAGTGGTCGGGTGGTAGTGCACGGGAACGTTCGGGCGCAGTGAGGCTCAAACCAGCGCCACCTCTTCTGGAAGGTGAGACGGCGGCGACGATTTTCCCGCTGCAAGCTGAACATGAACGGCGTGATTGCACAAATGCTTGGGTTGCATGTTATGGTGCCGGGGTACAGCACCTAGTGTTTCATGAGGCTCCGCGCTGAAGTAGCCCTATATTATTCGTGAGTCACCCAATATCTGACCTTGAGAAGCATTAGATGTGCAACCGCATGGCCTGGGTGTACACCGAACACTAGCGGAAACAGACGCATTCTACGTTAGGCGGTATCGGGGAACTCCTCAGTATCGGGTAGTTCCTCAACTAAGGAGCCCGGGCAGTCGTAACTGTTTTGTCCGAAAACGATTCGGGTGTGCCACATGATTCACGTACTTCCTCGTGTTGCCTCCGCCCGAAACCCGAGCACGGTCGTTGTCGCGTTGCTCATTGAATATAGTCGTTTGTACTCTTCGTTCTCTCTCGTTTTCCATAAGAGGCGCGCTTTATCTTGAACCGAATATGTGGAGCGCAATGAGTTATGAACTGCAGTCCCGTACACACGTTCCGCCGGCTGACTGGTGAGTAAGCTAAGACATTGCTGCAGGCGGCACAGAATGGTGCTCCGGAGGTTGTGGCGAGGCTGTTGCAGGCCATGGACGAGACGCAGGCTTTGGAGGAGCTGCCCCAGACAACCCTTGTATTGGCAATTGCGCAACGTGGTGACGTTCAAGTTTTTTCGATGGTCCTTGACGCGATGCTGGAGAAGATCCCCTTGCGACAGGTAAGAAAGCCACCCAGGGCGCGGGGTGGCGCCGGTATCCGCACAATAACCGCGCACATAACTCGGCAAACCTAACGTGTATGTTGCTATTCGACCCATGCGCAATGCGCCCTCGCCGCCCTACTCCCCCTCGGCCGTTGCTGCCGCCGAGTACAGGTCGCCGCGGTGTTATCCTCTGCAGTTCACGACGTCTCCGTAGCAATGCAGGGTTCTCGAGATCGCAAGTCCTTGGCGGCTCTGTCGATGCTGTTGGAACATGGAGCAAGGCCTGACCCCGAAGACCTCGTCCTTCTCTCGTGTACGGCCGAAAGCGAGAGTCTTGAGGCCTGCTTGGCCCAGGCCGTGTCCGCCGCCGGCAATTCTTTCATTCCCAGCTTGAATATTTCCTTCGGACTCGACTTGGCCATTGGCATGGCGCCGGATATGGAGCGAAAGGTGTTGATTCAACTCCGACATGGGATCAACCGACTCTTGGCGGAAACCCTGCGATGGCTGCCGCAAACTGTCCGCGATCTCCCAGGGGGTATGGCTGCGTGTAAGGCGTTGTTCGAGCCTGAACTGACATGCATGCACCGCGTCGGCGGCACGGACGGCTCAGGGCCCCTGGCCGTCGCCCTCAAGTGCTCGACTCGTGTCGTCACATTCGCCACGAAACCTCTAGCGATGGACTACATGTTGCAGAAGTTCACGCGGGGCCTCCCAGGCCTGTTGGACAGGGGCCGAGTTGTCTCAATGGAGGTCCCGCGCGCTGATCGCCGTGAGGAGAGGAAAGGGCATGATAGTCTCACTGCATATACCCTGGGCTCGACGCTGGGCGTGACCATGACGTCACTCGGGAAATATCTCGCATTCGATAGCCTCTGCGGGCTCACGCTATTGCCTGGGGCCCACTTCGTCGCGATGGGCATGGTGAGTGCGACCAACAGCTACTACAAAACACCGGTGGTGAGGATGGTTTTTGACGTCATCGTCTACGTTGGCGTGCTCGCGCTGTTCACGAGCAAAGTGCTCTGTCACGATGAGGGGTCTCTCAAGGGGAGTGAAGTCGCCTTTGTCGTTTGGGTCGTGGTGAGTCACAGCGCAATGCATGCAAGCCATCTACTGCAGAATATCAATAATAAATACTACTCGACTGGGTGATGGGTGATAGGATTGTGACACATGGCTGTACGCATTCATGACTTTTTCGGCGCGCCGGTATATCCAGACCATGACCGTACTTCCCATGCGCATCGAGCCGAAGGAAATTCGTGGCTATACCCTATAACTCGCTGCGTGCAAGCATCCACGAACGTTTGGAGCCTTTGCCTGGGCTCGACGAATTTCCAAAGTATAGGTTAGTTTCGCCGGCTCGTTCACCAAGCCGTGCGCTACTCGTAATCACCTATGATGTTGTTTGCATTTCTACGTCGTCCGAAATGTTTTGTGAGTAAAGCGTACCTGGTACAGTATATGTGTTTCGCTACTTGGCATGGCCATCCTTTCGGCGCTGTCGGGAATCGTTGCATGTCTTCTTGGTACATCGGCGAAGAATGCGATCCAGGTGGCGTAATGAGTGTTTCACGGATGCTTGTGGAGTTCCTTCAAGCTGACTTTGTCTTTGAAAATACTCGGATACTCATTCGTAACTGCAAATAGTACACGCGTGCGTGCTTGTCAATCACCGAGCTTCGGAGAGCTTGCAGAGATGCAATGGCATTGCCTTCGGATGGATGTAATCGAGGCTCCCACGTTCGACCCGATGCTCCCTTTTTCAACGATAGGCCTCCTTTCTCACCGAGATCAACGAAATGTGGAAAGATCTCGAGGAATATCTGCTGGATAGGTGGAATGTCTTCGACTTGTCGGCGTTGAGTTTATGTCTGGCGGCCTTCGTCACGCGTGCTGTCGCCTTCGACAGCGCTTGGGGGCGATCTCTTTACGCGTTGGCTGCACCGCTGTTGTACTGGCGCCTTCTCTTTTACGCCCAACTCTTGCCCTTCCAGGGCGCTATGATCCAGGTGAACACTCACATATTCGCGCCCGAATCCGTCATGTTCCAACAGAGAGTATTCGCCATAGGGTAGCACGTGGTCACCAGATAGGCCCCAACAAAGGGATAGTCTGTCGGGGTTACACCCCCCTCCCCCAGGTACGTTGATCATTCTGACGTAGGGTGCAGTTTCGAACGAATATGCCCGCTCTTGATGACACTGACGTGCTTGTCTTCTGAACCCTCGACAATGTTAGTGTTTCCTGTAATTGTGTCTGGTCCGATGGCATTCGTTTGGCAGGTGATTTTCAGCATGTATACGGAGCTGGTCCAGTTCGGCGTTGTCATGGGCGTCGTCATGGTTGGCTTCGCCATAGCGTTCTTCGGGCTCCTCGGAGAGATCGACGACTCAACGTTCAAGGAATCACTGCTGAACGTGTTCGTCGCCATGTTGGGCGAGGTTAGTTTGTTCGACGAGTTCGTTGGAACTCGTTACAAGGCGGTCGGTACGCTGCTGCTCGCAACGTATCTCATCATCATGAGCATAATGCTGCTTAACCTTCTCGTCGCGGTTCTGAGTACGTCGCATTCAAAGCTAGAAGGGAATGTCCTAATCAGGGTGTCCAGAGCGCGGTTGTACATGATGTTCCGGTGGGTGGTGGCAGACGACGTGTTACCCGCACCGTTCAACCTCTTGCAGCTGGCGGCCGTGCTCCCTTGTAGCGTGTTTGACCTCTTAGCACGGGGCAAGTGCCACGCTGCCGTGAGACAGGGCTTGGGGCGATTCGCGTTTTGGATCGTGATGGGCCCCGTCGCTGTTGTGGGTGGGTCGCTGCTCTGGCTGGTGTCCCTGCCGAAGTCGCTCGTAGTCGTTTGGCGAGCCTCTGCAGCGAGGCCGGTTTCGATTGTATCCCTCATGTGTAAGTTGTCACTATGTTTGGCATGGAGCACCGTGCTTGTTCCAGTTTGTCTTACATCCTCGTGGTTGGCACAAGCGGTGAGTGTAATCACGGGGCGAACTGGAATCCTGGTATCCTCCACACCCCCCAGCCGCACCAAAGTCAGTATTGACGAGATGCTCAAGGAGTCAACAAGAGGTTTGGGGATGGCTGAAGTCCGAAAGTCCCTGGTAGACCCCGTATCGAGCACCCCTTACTACTTCAACCGAGACGCCCACGATCGCTCAGCCACGGTAGGAGACGTTCGGCTCCTGCGGAAACGCTTAGAACGGCGCATTGACGAAGTAAAGGGTTTCATGGAAAAGAAGGGTGCGGCTGCCGTTGAGAATAGACTCTATTCGAGAGTACAAAAGCTTGAAGAAAAGCTCGACATCATTTTGTCCATGTTGTTGACACCGGGGAATGCTTCGTTGCAAGGAAAATTGACGAAGTAGAATCGAACGGTAGGTCGCAGATCTACTTGGTTGACGTGGTGCCAGCCATCGTTTCCTGGTGGGACTTGGCTTGGCGCCATACTTTCCCTTGAGTTTGTTGATAAACAGCAGATGGATACGGTGGTATCGAAGATGATCATGCGATTTACCTGCAGTATCCAGGCTGCACTTAATACCGTGTGGCGTGGACGCCCCCTCCCCCCTGCGCCCACGGGTGCATCGCTACGTGTCTCCTTATTCTCTCTCGGTGAGCAAGCACAAGAAGGACTTTCGATGTTTCGACCATCGCCCAGGAGCAGTTCTGCCCGCGTAGAGATAAATTATTTTTAAAGGCCGGGTTTATTACGTTTGTCCAATCGATTTGAAAAAAAATGCTATGATTGACCGGAAACATTTTGTGTATAGGTATGTATATACAAAGCTGTGATCTGCGGGTGACTGTACGGCGCTCGTTATGCCCACTCAAGGAAGCCGATAGAGCGAAGTGTAAACCAGAGAGAATGCCGAGAGCTCAGTGGCATAGGAAAGCTACGCCGACCCCATTGTGTGCTTTTTAGTCGGGATGTAGCCGGTAGCTTGGTTGCGGACCTTATAGTGATGGTGGGCTGTGGTGCTTTGTACTCGTGTTGACACAGTTGAATGTCGACAACTATTAATACCACCGTTGTATCTCCCAAACAAACTTGCACATGTCGACGGGTATGATAGAAATATCGGTTCAATGTGAAGAACACATACGATGCCGCAACTTGCTGCTTGTGGTACGCTTGTTAACTATGAAAATAGACGGTGCGTCTGCCCGGCCCAGCATGGCTTCCTTAGAGTCCATGTTTTTAACGCGGTAGGCCGGAAAGGGCGGAAAGGAGGCCGCGAAAGAAAATGCTGCGTAAGGTGCTCGTTGGAGCAGAATATAGACCAGAAGAGGTGTCCACCCTCAAATCCTCGAGAACTCAGTACGTGCAGCCATCGTGGCTATCGTCCCGAGCCCTACGCAGTGCATACCCCCTTTTATGCTGGTACCACTGCTGTACCTGGCTGCGTAGTTTTTGCCTCGACCCTGCTACTCCTTTCTTCGTACCGGGTACTTGTGGCCTACTTTTGATCGGTCGACATGAAAACACCCGTGTTTTTTTAGGACTGACGACTTAGATCTAGTGGGCCTCTCGTAATGTATAGTCCAATATCTGTGTTTGTCGCTTGTTTGTGCGGGGGTCGCCGTTCTGTCGCCAGCGGTTTGGCCTTTGTGGCTTAACGTTGTCCGGATAGGAGATGTGCTGCTCGTCACCATATTGCTTGACAATATGCCGTATCTTGAGAGTGTGGAGAAATCGAGTTCCTGGCCCTCGAACCAATCAAGCTCCACGATTGGCTCATCGAGGGGCAAGTCGGCGCGCCCTTTGTGTGATCACACCGGGGTGCAGACGTTACCCCTCTTGGTCTCTCGCACAAGGGAAACAGTCCCCATACGCCAACGACCTTGCCCGTCGGTGTGCTCAAGGGTCTCGCCTTAGTGCCAGCGGTGGTTGAGAAGCCACGAGGCCACCACCGATGACGTGCTGGGTGTGTTCATATGATACCAAGTGCCTAGCCCACATCAGTTCAGGCGAATCACCTAGACATATCGGTAGAAACCATGAAGCAGCAAGCACTGAAAACAGACGATAGCAAAAACTTACCCTGCTGCTCCGATAGGGTTGGCGCGCGGCTTAAGACGAAGCCGAGGGTTGGAGAGCGAGAACCCACCCCCAAGGAAGCACAAGTGAAGGCACCCTGCCGGTATCCGAACGTCGAAGTAAGCGCTACAGCCTATACCATCGTCCTCGGCAGGTTCAAGGTCCACCAATTATTATTCTTGGCAGTATTGTAGATTCTTGTTTCACTCGTTTTTACCATACCTTCACCCCCCCCCCCCCCCCCCGTATTTCGCGGGATACATACAAATTTCTCGTCTACGGGCACAAAGGGAGGCGTGGAAACCCTGAACGGGGGTATCTACCACTGGCCGGAACGGACTGAACCGTCGGGCAGCGACGTTCGTCTGTGGGATTGTCCCCCCTGCCCCCCGACGGTGTGACTGAAACCCCGAAAGGTAATACCGAAACGACCAACGACACATGGCCTACACATTGTTATTATAAATACTATCTAAAGCACACACTTACCCGGTGACACATAATTTCAGAGCGAACTTTAGACGAACGATGAAGGCGGGAAAAGAGAAAATAGTGGATGGAAGTGACAGGTAGGTGTTCCCTTCCGCTGCGTTTCGCTGTGTTTTACGGTGTGTGTTCGTCTTCTTGGTTGCATTTTGTTTTCATTGTGCATTGTAGATACTTCAGAGACTCGTCGACGCCACATTGTGGGAGTCGCCTGCTCCGATGCATGATGTCCGCAGCCTCTTGGTCTTCGAGGCTCTGTCGGAGGCTTTAGAGAGCACTGTTCTTCGATATGTGGCGAAGATGTGCCTCCACAAACCTCCCTCGAGTCTAACGACGCGGGGGGGGGAGGGAGGGGTACTCATTTATCGAAGTGATTTGATCAAATTGACTACGCATCCCTTTTGAGACGGAGCACAAACCCGGGGGGGAGTCTTGCACGTAATGTATTGCTAGAGCTCGCGTCGTTGTCGCAGAAGGGGGCCCTTCACCTCGGGGTGTGTTCGGGGTTTGTACTCCCGAACGCCAACTTATATGAAGAACGGTGGTTGGTGTCGGAAATCAAAGGCCGGACGCTGGTCAGCGCATATTTATGGTTTACATGCGTGATCCGAGACTGGGGACGGCATCTGCATACGGTACGCATCCTGTCGCCCGCACTACTGCCTGTAACAATGTGTAATTCGGCGCCCATTGGGCTGACACATGCGCTGGGCGGAGTGTGTGACGGCAAAAAAAAAGCGAAAATATCGCCGTGGTCGCGGTAATTCACGCAACAAATGTATTGACGGCGACTCACAGCTTGCACGCGAACGCAAGCTCCGACCTATTACGAGTATTATTGGCATCTCACTCAGTGCAGTGAGGTCACCATGCCTCCTCCGGCAACTCCCGACTCGACGGCTCACAACTTCCCGGAGTGTTTAAATACAAGTGCCGGTTTGTGTTTAAGTTAGGTACCTTACCACATACCAGGTATATATTATGGTTGTCATTCGACACTCTGGTCGAGGGTCACTCTGGTTGAGGGTCACTCTGGTTGAGGGCCACTGTTTTGTGTGTGTTGATATATATATATATATATATATATATATATAAAAATATATATATATATGGGTGGCCCTATGTATATATAGATTGAGAATATATTGTAACTACACAAGCAGGTGTGGCCGGGACTCCCCCTCCTCTGAATAACGTGGGCGCAAGAAATAAATACGTGGCACCTTGTTGTTGTGGAGACGTTGGCCAATCAATGTAGCACACAAATCATTTTATGCGTATCGAATTGAGAACTAACTGTGAGCTTTGTTTTGCAGCGTTATCCAGCGTCTCCACAAGGTTTGTTTAACGCCAGCATTATACCCGAGGGGGGGGGGGTCCCGGCCATCTTGGTGTGCCCGTAACTCTACCCCTAACCCCAGCCCAAGCAGCCATTCATCATTATTGTGTTGAGGTATTTTTTTACCGTACTTTAGTGGTCGGCGTCCCGTGCACAGCAGCAGTCAGCGTGCGTCGATCATTGTGTCGAAGAATATGTCCAGAGTGCCCACGTACTTGGTTGGTGTCAGCGAGTGCACCGAACAGAATACGTTGTGAACATCACGAATAATGAATAAACGCTCGAAATACGGCGTAGGTATACATCATATTCGACTCGTACCCGGAAAATGAGGGCGAGGGGCGCTTGATTGTGGGACGAGAGACCTCCAACCCCTTGGAAACTGCAATTACCACGTCATGCATGTACGTGTTTTGTGGGCAACACATAACTAAACAAACCAAGATCAAACAGCAATGGTGCCGTATATTCTGGCATTGAACAAACAGTACCTACGTACCTGGTATACGAGTAAGTTAGTGTACATAATAGGAATAGGATACTGCTTGCTGTTGTTGTATTATCTCCGGCTTGCTTTCAGTAGGAATAGGATACTGTTTGCTGTTGTTGTATTATCTCCGGCTTGCTTTCGTTCCTACCTCCGGGCATCCTAGTTCCTGTGGGTCTTGTCACCCGTTGCCCGATCAGGTATATGTTGAACCCCGTATGGGGCAGAGCGAGCAAAGAGAGAAGTTATCGACATATCATACCGGGGCAGACACGAACACGTGCATGAAAACGTGAAAAAAACTACCAAGTCACACTCCCCGCGACCCCGCGGTAATAAAGCTAAAACTAATTTCTTAAACTCCATTGTCCAAAAAAGAGGTTGAAAATGGCCCCATGACCGGTACATACATGTTTCAAAAACTGTCTGGCAGACAACCCTTTCTCTCGCGAGACACAGCGCAGCACACCAGGACGTGATCGAATTCTCTAACATAAGAGAAACTCTGCCTCGTACGAACGGAAGAATGGGGTCCGTCCCCGAGCTCCTTTAGAAAGCAAGGACCTGGAAGCAAGGAGGATCCGGCTTGAGGATGGACGTAGACGGCGACGCTTCTGACATCTACGATGCCTTGGCACTGGAGGCGTCGGCCCTCGGCGACGATATGTTGGACGGGCTCCCTGCCGGCGGTGACGGAGACGGAGTTGGGGTGGGTATCTCTGCCGGAGGAGCTCACAATGTTGAGGAGTAGTGTTCGTATCTTGTTGCAAGGGGCTGCTTGGGCTCGCCTCGTTCCATTCTTCGTCTGTCAGCGAATGAATATGACTATAAATGAATAGCAGGAGAGGGAGAATTTATATTTTTGTCGACTTTTCAGTCGCTCGCCAGATCGTTGATCTGATGATGTCACCACTCGCGAGTCGCGAGATCGTTCCTTGCAACGCCCACGACTTGCAAACCTACCGAGAGCTCCAGTCCAGCAGCGGGCTTGCGAGTGGTGGTGCGTGTTTTCTGCTTTGCCGGCCTGGCTTGTCGCACGACGCGAGTTGCGGCAACAGCTAGCTGTTGTCTGTCTTCTGGTCTTGACCCTGGTGGTCTTGAGGTGTACGAGTACAGCGGCAGCAGTAGAATGTACGCGGTTTACGAGCAGACGAGTAGTACAAGTGACGTACAAGTAGAAACGTACGTACTACTACTACTGCTGTGGGTGCGTATATACCTCGTACCAGGTACGTACATACCACGGGACGGATATAGGAGAAACGTCGGTAGCAGGGGGTATTGAATATCAGGTACCTGGTAGAAATTTGGGAATTGCTGACAGTTTCGCCACCACTCCACATTCAGCGCATGATGTAAGATGTAAGATGTAAGCATGTAAGCATGTAAGATGTAATGCTCAGTTTAACACATAATACCTGTTCCTTGACCGAGGGCGACTGGGACGGACAGTCTTTTTTCGCCACCCTCACAGATAAAAGAAAAAAGTCAGAATAAAAAAAACAAGTCGGAGTGCTGTGATCACACGACGATTTAATTGCGAGAACAAACGTTTTTTCTCTTATTTTCCAAGTCCGAATCACTTGGTTTTAGAGACCTCCCACTCCCCCCCCCCCCCCCCCCCCCCCCCCCCGGAGAAAAAAAATAACAGGTACCATGTTATCTTATTTTTCCAATCCACTTGATTTTTGTTTTAGGAAATTATTAAATACGTCAGCTGTGAGTTCAACTGATCAAATAGTTGATACTTGAATAAACCCATCCACTGACTGCCCCCGCGGCAAAAAAAACAGACCTTTATCACAGCGCTCACTTTAACTTTTCGTTCTGACCTTTTTTTTTTCATGTGATACGTCGAATAAAGACGTGCGTCCCTGCCTTGGCAGATAAATTATGGAGCCGCTGCTCGGCAGCAGCGGACCGCAGGCTATGAATACTGCTGTACGGTAAAAGCATTGTCCGTTTAAAAGCAGTGAGGTCGTTAGTCGTTACTATTACTATTATTATTAATAGTAGACGGTCCCCTTGGTTGCGTCTGCTCTTCTCGGGTGGCCGGGGGGGGGGTGCCTTGCGATCAACTCAATATGGCGCAGAATTTTTGTTTTCTCTGTGTGTGTTGTTAATAGGGTCTTAACCCTTTCAGGACTGCAGCCTTGTTTCGGGGACAATTGGGGACAAAGTACTTGGAGTTTGTGTGGCTTGTCCCCAAAAACGGCACTGTGGTTCTAAAAATCGGGCTATTAATAGGAGTATTGGTGAAAAGGCTAACCGATTACCTACCCAATATGAACCTTGTAACGCCCCCCCCCCCCTTCGGAACTGCGGGGTCGTTGCTTTGCCTTCGTACATATGGGGCCGTGCGTGCCTCTAGTCTGCAGGTAGTTCTTAACCCCCGTAGAACCGCAGTCCCGTTTTGGGGACAAACTACTTGAAATTTGACTGGTTGGTCCCCAAAACGGGACTGCGGTTCTAAAGGGGTTAACAATCTCTGGGGATCCAGGAAGAGCGTTTTATCAGATTCTTGACGTGAATAAGAAAATTCACTTTTCTTTAACCCCTTTAGAACCGCAGTCCCGTTTTGGGGACGAACTACTTGAAGTTTGAGTGGTTTGTCCCCAAATCGAGACTGCGGTTCTAAAAGGGTTAACTCTTTTAGAACCGCAGTCCCATATGTGGGGACAAACCAGTCAAATTTCAAGTAGTTTGTCCCCAAAACGAGACTGCGGTTCTAAAGGGGTTAAGGAGCGTTTTCATGGTGGACGTTGAATTCGAACTCACGACCAACGAACGACCCATGTCCTGCCGTCGCCGCCATTTGTTGTGGTCTCAGTCCGCCTTGTAACGCATGCGCCCCCTCGTAAAATTTGCATTGGGGCAATTTCATGGGAACTTCAATCACATGGAACCATGACGTAGCACCTGCACCTGGTGTATGTCCGGTACAGCAGCGGTGCAGCAGCATTTCGGCAGCGGCACTGCTTGTGTTTGCTTTGCTTTTAGCTGCGTATTGGCTGTTTGTACCTGCTATTTGTAGGGGGGACGGCAGTACCTGGTAATACATCGTACCTGTTGGAAAAAAAGATGGAAAATTCACAAATAAATGTAGCTTTTCATATGTACGCGCTGCTTGCGAGGGTGGGTAGTGGAGGTGGGCACCTAGATAGAGGGGAAACAAAAACAGAACGAAAACCGGCCAAGGAGGCGTTATTTTCATATGTATTCAATGACCGGTTTTTAACCTTTTTTGGGGGGGGAGGGGCGGTTTAAACCGGACGGTAACGTGTAACACCTCGATAATGGTTGAACGTGTCGGCTTTTCTGCGTTCAGTACATGCTGTTTATGTGGATTCCGAGCTACTGGGAGCGTACTTGTGGGACATGAATTGGTGTGGTGCCGGGTGGCGTGAATTTCGGGTTAAGATCACTCTTGAAGAAAGACATGGCCGGTACCAGGGAATAGATCGGTCTAAGCCTGCCCGATTTAACAGCCCTACCAGGTATAAAAAAGACTACTGCTGCTGTAGCTTTGCACTACAAGCAGTAGATGCCGATATTTATTAATAATTTGAGGCACGGAGGACGTAGACGCGTCGAGTGTGAAGGTGTTACCTACTGAGCTACTGGGGTAAAAGATCGATCGATTACCCAGCCCAGGGTAATCCTTTTAACACGAGCTCTATCTATCGTAGTAGTCCCCAAAATACTACATACCAGGTACATACCAGGTACGAATCAGTTGTTCATGTCGTCGAGATTTTACGTGGGCCTGGATGATGTTCGAGATAAAGCGCAGGATATAACTTTTTTTTTTTGGCAATTTTCGTAAAAGTGTATCGCCACAGGCTCCGCGCCGACACCCTTTTTCCCCCCATGGCGAGCCTTCGAATCAGGGCATGGCTTTAGCCAGAGGCGCCTGCCGCAGGCGAGTCCTGTGCTTCATCGCGTGTTCATCCTATTAATAAAATCGTACCAACTATCATGTATCCCCATGCCCCTGTGGGCCTCCTGTGGGTCTCCTGGCAAGTGGTGCAACATCCGCTATAACTATCATGCAAGTTCGACCCGGTATTTCTGCGAGTTCCATAGGACCGTTCGGTGTTACCGAACAAGGTTCCGAGTGTATATCTGTTTCGAGGTATGGGACTTGTTATTTAGAAAAACGAAACACGGGCAGGGTGGGAACGCTTGGAACCTTTTTCACTTCGAAATCAATTCATACTCAGTCAGCAGCAGGTCTTGCGGGCCTTAACGAGGTGAGGTGTTTGGATGAAGTGTTTTATTAAAAGCGCCACGATCCTCTAGACTGCTGCGGTTTGATATAGTACTGTACCGGTGCCAGGTAGACGAACAAAGCGTACAACAGCAGCGGCCCGAGTACATGTTGTCGACCGCAACCCTTTTTTTCTGGTAGGTATCAGCATCAATAGTGGAGTAGAGCGTGGGACAAGTTTGCCGGCTGTCTGCGGCCACGATGAGGTACTGCTGCCGTCTGCACGTTTGTGTATTGTATATTGCTGTATTTCTGCTCGTACAAGCTTCTGCTGCTGCCGTAGGGAATAATAGTTCCTGGTACGATATCTATATTACGTATACCAGGTACAAACCTGCGGTCAGGCTTGACACCATTATTGTATTAACCCTACTAGTACCGCAGTCTCTTTGGATCAGCTTTAGGGACGAATCACTTGGAATTTGACTGACTTGTCCCCAAAACGGGACTGCGGTTCTAAAGGGGTTAAGCAGTACTACGTTTTTCAAGGGAACGTTTTTTTTTTGCACTTGCACGAGCGTTCTATATATTTTTCTTTTTTCCGTCTCCAAATATTATACGCGTACGTACCAGGTATCATATATTCGTATACCAGGTATACGGTAGGAAATAGTCATGCTTGTGATAAGGTCGCATTTTTTCCGAACTTTTCTCTTTGCACGAGCCCTTCTCGGCAACACGCTATTAAATATGTACGCCTTCACGGGAACCCTGTCCGGACACATAGGTTGACGCCCGGGCGTGATCCGTGCAGTGTGGAGCGCGTAGCGGGCGCTCAAACGTTTTGCTTTCGGCGGAAGTGGACAAGACGATTTCCCTGCTTTCGGTACGAGGTCCCTCATTCTGTACGAACGCACCGGTAAAATATTTTCTGTTTTTTTGCCCTTGGCTCTCATGAGCACACGACCCAGCCATATACCAGTGAAGACAACAGACAACATGCGCAGAGCTGAACGTTACAGCGCTGCCGCTCATACGCCGTGCGTGTGCGACACACCCGTATCGACTGTAGGTATCGCATGCTACTGCCTGTAGTACCACACCACGTTCGTGTACCAGTGCTTGGTACCTACCTGCCGTACAGTATAGTGTAGGCCCACGATTAAGAACGAGCCTAACAAAAACAAAAGGCTCCCTTTTCGGAGAACGCTAAGAAAATAGGGTGAAGGAGAACAGCCCAGTGGTGGACTCTACGCCAACCCTATCCATTATCCTGTGCTCAATGTTGCTCGAAGATGACGCCCCAACAAGAATCTCAGGCTTGCTCAGATTGGGTGCCTCTTGTTGGCGGGCCCATACTGTATAATTTCGTAGAGACATACCTTTGGTACGTGCACCGCGTACCTCGTACCTGGTACGTTTCTCCCGTAAGGCGTGCCGCGGCGCGGCAAGAAGCTTTCCCCTTGTGTGTTTTGAATTCTCCGGCGGGTGGACTAAAGACCAGGAAAACCCAGCAGTAGATAGACTACACTCGCACGTTCACACCAACGCCACTCGCGGCGTGCGGCGTTCGTGAGCGTGTCGACCCGCCGCGACCCTCCCGCTGGAGGGTGCTCGTGTTCGATTCTGATCCCCCCGTTCCGAAGATTCACCCGCAGCATTACACGCACCCCAGGTGAGGATTACATCTCCGGGTATTTTTCGTATGGGGATTGCGCGAGCGCACGAACTACTGTAAGAAAAACACTCGGGCTACGCCGCTTACCGATTAGCCGCCAGACTCGGTCCAGTTGCCGTCTACCCTCTCTACCTGTTGAGGGCTTGGTCTGCATGTCTAGATTCCGCCAGGAGGACGGCTTGTTCCTCTTCTCGTTCACGGCATTCGGGGGCTTGTGCTCCCTCGAGTGGACGCCCACTGCGTATTGCGATCGTACTCGTACAGCCGAGATGCTGATTGGGATGGTTGATCGGCGATGCCCCGCTCAAATATTACACATCTGGTAATATCACACCGTGTTGATCATTCACCAACCAACAAACGGAAGACTTGCCTTTTTTTTCATTTGCTGGAGGGATATGATCGACACAACGATCCGAAATAATACAAAAACGGCCATAACTTGTCTGCTGTGCTGTTTCTGACACTCTTAAATCCTGATGCCTGGCCTGATTCCGAGTCAGTGAACAAAAAAACAGGTGCTGTGCTGCTGCTGCTGTTGTATACCACGCATGGCGGAAAGAGACATTAATTCGAGGACCGAGCGGTCCTTCGATTTCCGCCCACAGCACACGTTTTTATATGATCCTAAGTGTGGTACTAAGTATGATACTAAGTATGATACTACGTACGATATACAGTAAGTATGACACTATGTATGCTACTATTAATATGTATGCTACCATGTGTGATACTACGCAAATATGATACTAAGTATGCTACTAAGTATGATACTACGTATGATAATATTTATGATCCTACTGACTGTAAGTATGATACTAAGTAATATCTATTAATAGTATCATACTATACTATTACGGGGGACCATAGTTAATAGAACCAAATATTGTCGGTAAAAAGGGTTAAATATATAAGTTTTTATGTATACCATAGGTCCTATTAACTATGGTCCCCAGTAATATTATTAATAGTATCATACTCGTTTCGTGGTGATGCCGTGGTACTTTAGTGTGTATGCGCCCGGTATGGCATATTCGTGATTCCGTCATGTCGTCGTTCCTGTTGCGGCTTCTGCGCTGGCCAGGCCGAACTCTGTGAGCCCCGAGGCTCGCACCCGCTACTTACCGTACTCGTAGATGCGATGTGCTGTATGGTCGTTACTCCTGGTCGTGACGGCAATATATATATATATATGTATATATTTATATATATATATATTTATATATATATATATATAATAGTGCCACGCTACAGATTGCTCGGCAACGGCATGCCACGCACAATAGAGACAGCAAGGAACAACAACGGCAGCGGAAATGAAGGCAACAACTACGATCACAACCTCAACAACAGCAACAACAGCAACAACAGCAACCGCGGCGGCTATTAATAGTGGGGTTGTACAACGGCGTGCTTTTCTGTTCGCCGATTCATCGATCCTCCCTTTTTTTTATCAAGCATGTAAAATATCGGTCTGGTGTTTCTACCATATAATCATGGAAGTTGGCCAATTCAAGTGAGAAGGTTTTTCGCTGTTCCCTTTCGCGGTGAACACGACTATCTATGAAAGGATGGCGTGAATTTGTTTTTCGTTTATTCGGCGAGAAAAGGCAGCCAGGGGCGGAGCGCGCAAAGGCTGCCCCCCCCCCCCCCCCCCCACCCCCCCCTTCGTTTAAGCCCGGTTTCTTCCCGCAATGCTTGCCCTCTTCCCGCAATTGTTGCCTTTGTTACATGAATTATTTCCTTCTTCCCGCTATGCCTTCCCTGGCTTCTTCCCGCGACGTTTGTTTTTTTTACCTGCAACGCTCTGCCTTTGTCCGCTGGTCCACCCTGGGCCCTTGTTCTCCATCTTGCGCATTACTCGTATGCGTGTGGCTCACGGGCTCAACCCCCTGCCGCGCGCTTTTTTGTTGCCTGTTCAGTTAGGCAAGAAGGGTCTGTGGCGGATTGGGTTGGGTCTGGGTCGTTTTGCTTTTTTTTTTCTGTGTTGTTTTTTCGCTTCTCTCTTTCTCCGTCCCTTCGTAAGCACTTGTCTGTACGTCTCGGTTTTCTGCTGGAATTTATTGTTTTCGCATATTTTATTGTGTGTTTTTGAGTGTTCCTCTCTTTCTCCGTATTTCCCTTTTATTTTTCTCCGCGCCATCGACTCGGAAACTGGTCCCTTTGTGTCTCAGCTCGATGAAGCCGACCTGCTGAGCAGTTTCTTCACCCGCGAGGCGCTTGGCCTGGGGCCGGTGGGAGAGGGCTCCAACAGTGCCTCACCGCTTCCACCCGATACCCTCTCCCATGGCAGGTGGGTTTCTCAGGGAGCGTACGTAGGGGGAGCGGGAGGGAAGCGGGGGGGGTGGGGGGGGGGACTCATTTTGGTGCCTGCCTTGGTCATTTGACCGGTGACCACGCATTCTTTTGGAGACGGGCCACGTATTTTTGCCTTTGTGGGAGGGGGTGTACTCATTATCATGCATGGCCGAAGTCGTATGACGATAGACCCTCGCATCCCTACATTGCCGGGGCGGATCACGTTGGATTTTCACCGACCGGACAGACATTGCTTGCGTGCACCAAAGCGCGAAGCGCCGTGAAGTGTTGGGCGAGTCGCATGAAGGGTGAAACTGCATCCTACGAGGAACCGCTTTTGAGGCGGATTTTCTTGCACATGGATGACAGCGGTGGGGGGGGGGGGGGGGGGGGGGGGGGGGGGGGAAGGACACGTTGGAGCGGATTTTTCCGTATCGACCGAACAGGAACACACGAATCTGGCTTTCTGTGTTCACGCACAATGTTCTCTGTCGTATTTTTTTGTGCTCCGCGATGGTAATCTGTTCGATGTGTTTTTCGCGCTTCCCCTCGCTTCGCCGACGAGCCCCTTTGGAGGGAAGGGGGAGGCCCGCCGGGAGGATCGAGACTCGGTCGACTCTATGCATGGCTGGACTTCTCCATGATGGTATATGTATACTGGTATACATCACTCTTTCTCTTCTTCCCCTGCAGATAGACAACTTGCTGGGGAAATCAAGGCACACGGCAGTGTTTGGATGTTCATAGACAACGAAGGATCGTTCGGTCATAAAAATACGCGAGGCGTGCGTTTTTTTTTTTTTCCTGGTAACGTACCTGGTGCGAGTTTTGACGAAACGGCGCGAGAAGAAATAAAAAAACGCTGCTGTAGTCTCGGTCGTGTGTGCCGTGTTTCTTTTTATCTTATCCCCCCCGGGTCGCTTTACTTCTTGTTCTTTTGCGCTTGCGTCGTTCGTTGCGAGCAGCAGCGGCGACATTGACCGCATGATCATCGAGCAGATGGAGCTGCACCAGATGCTGTCCGCGGCGTCGTCGAGCTCAGTCTTGCCGCCGGGTGCGTTGGAAGAGGCTCCACTCCCGCCCTCGACGGGCCTCCGCTTCCACTCCGCCGACAACGAGCACGGCGACGGTTACAACCTCGACGGCTGTCACCACCGCGGCGGCTACGGCCTCAGCCCCGGTAAGGACAGCGGGGGCAGCGGCGCAGTCCCGGACGAGGGATTGGAGGCGGCGGCGGCTGCTGCGGGGGCGGCGGCGGTGGCGGCGGCGGTAGCACGAGGACACCAGCTGAGGGCGGCCGGAGCTTTCAATTTTTACTCGGCGCCGACGACCCCTGTAGGCATGCCTCCGTCGGCGGCCGCGGGGGCGCCGGCGCTACCCTCGGTGCGGTCGTTTTTTGCCGGCGAGGCTGGAGGAGGAGGAGCGGCCCCGTCGCGGCGGGGCCGGATTCGATCGGACTCGGAAGAGGCGGCCCCGCTGGAGCAAACCGTCGTGGCCACCGTCGCCGGCAGCCCCGACGTTTCATCCGAGGGAGTTCCAGTCGGGGAAGGGTTCGACGGGCGGGTGAGGCTGTTGGGGAAGGAGAAGACGTACGACGGGCCGGCGAGGGCGGTTCGTGCCGGCTGCGGCGGCAGCGGCAGCGGCGGTCGACGCGGGAGGCGCGCCTGGAGCAACGCGGATGTGGTGGCACTCGCTGCCGCCAAAGCAGGTGTCGCTCGAGCAGCGGCGGCGGCGGCGGCGGCGGCAGCGCGAGGGGGGGGGGGTGGGAGGTGAGGCTATCGCTCGGTCGTTTGGTTGTACTCGCGGGTGTGTGGCCGGTGTCTGCCGCACGGGTGCACGAGGGCGCACGGGCGCAGGCGAACCTGTGTGTGGGGGTGTGGGGGTGTTTTTATTCGCCGTGTTTTTGTTCGTGCATGAATAGCTCGACGCGTTGTCCTCACTGATTTGTTCGACCTGTATGATTTTTCGTTGTTTCGATGCTTCGACCTCACGATTTTTCGATTTTTTTTTATGTATTTATTATCTTTCGAGTTTCCTTTTTTTTTTCGATTCTCGATTTCTCGATGTTTCGAGTATTCAAGGTGTTAAGTAGATTGGGCCCATGCACTGGTATAGTCCGGCTGTGTTATGCTCCTGCCTCTCTTTGCTGCAGGTGTGCGATGGCGTGGCAAATTCGCCTCTAGGCTGGCGTACTGGTGTATTGCTCTGTATCTCTGTCTCTGCAAAAACCCTGACGCTCTGAACGCGTCGACCGCACGGCGCAAGCAACATCAGCAGCATCGTTCCTGCACCCCCCCCCCTCCTCCCCTCGCTGCCCTCATTTATCCTGGTTGCTCGTACCGTGCTCCCCCCCCGTCCCGTCCCGCACCCCCCTCCTTCCCTGGTCTTCCCTGCCCCCCTCCCCCCCCCCTCCCCCACTCGAACGGGATGCGTGGTCAGCGGTCAAAATAGTAGTAATAAGGCAAGCAACAAATGAGTGCGCCCCCTCCCCAAGGGGAATGATGGCATGACCCACAGAAGTATTTGTGGTAAGGCATACACGAAAAATTTACTTCGTACCATCATTGCTGCCTCTGGAAGAAGGGGCCACACTGAAAAAATAAATAAACTCGTTCAAGCCTGCCGTCCATGTGCCAAATACCGACCGCCTCACAAGCGCTTCGGAGTAGGGGGATGCAGCTCGCCCTTCAAGCGCCTCGACGAGCACCTCACGGTTCGCTTCGCGCTCGGTGCGAGCAAGCGACGTATGTCTGCCTGGTCGGTGAAAAAACCCGACGTGCTTCGTCCCGGGATTTTTTGGGATGCGAGGGTCTATGGTCATACGACTACGGCCTTGCGAAATATATCGAGCACCCCCCCCCCCCCCCCCCCCCCCTCCCTCCCACCCTTTACGTTATCACTCCGGAAACCCCTCTTTAAAAGCAACCTCCTGACGATTCCACCCTTCTTTTCACGGTTGCAGGGGGAAGTCGGACGGAGTTTTCGTGGAGGCAGGCCGTGCTTAGCGACGCGGTCCCTGGAGGCGCTGGTATGGACGTCGCATCTAGTATGCCGCAACGCGCCGGGACTCGCGTGAGTGGCGTTTTTTTTTTTTCTCCCCCCCCTCGTCCGCTGCTTCCAGTGCCTTAGGTGGTGGTGGTTGTTGTTGTTGTTGTTGTTGCTGTTGTTGTTGTAGTTATTATTTGTATTAATAATTATATTTTGAATATTATTATCACTTCTACTTTCTTGTTCTTTCATTATTTTTTTGGGGGGGGTTCTATGCCTTGCTTAGTTGGCGTTTATTTCCACCCTTTGTGGCTAGATAGATGTGTTTCCGTTGATTGTTAGTTTCTTTCTTCGCTCACAGTCTTGCTGTTTCGCCTCTTTCTTACTAGTAGTTGTCTTTCTTGTCTGCTTTCTTGTCTGCTGTCTTTCTCGTTATGTTGGCTTTTTTTGTTTCCCCCCCCTCTGGCCCTACTGGCCTTATTGGATACCACCTCGGGGCGCCTGTCTGGGGTGAACAGGGAGATGAAGATAAGGACCGCAAGGACGAGCAGCGGCAGCTGCGGCTGGCGAGGAACCGCGAGAGTGCGAAAGAGTCGCGGCGAAAGAAGAAAGAGAGGCTAGTGCAGCTCGAAATACAGGTACACCACCAATGCGAGACATGTATACCATACCGTGCGTAGATACACGGCTGGCGATGGACAATACACTCCCTCGGAGTCGTTTCCGCTCTAATAAATGCCCGGCAAGGGGGACGGTGCAAACGCCGAGGTGTGCGTCCGTTGTCTATGCCAAAATCTGGGCGAGACCTTTACAAGGCCTCCACGTTTTTCTGGTGTGTGGCACCCTGGTTTCGGATAAGCCCAGTCTCGGAAAACCTGTCCCAAGGCGTGTGTGTGTTCTGCGTATGGTGCTTAGGTGCCTCCGCTATTTTGTGCTTGCACGTGCACAAACTTTTTACGGGTCAACCCAGATTGTTGCTCTTGCCCTAACCTTTTTGCGGGTCGCCTAGCATTCTCGTCCCTCCGCGAAAGTTTGCCTGCCTGGGGTTTCGCTCACGAAGTGGGATTTACCCACCGTCTCCCGGGAGAACAATGAGGCTTTCCTTCCTGGAAAAGAGTCCACCCTGCGGGGATACCCTCTTTTCTTCCTTTGTGATTGCTCCGGGGAAATTGTCCTCGGCCTGTCTTTTTATTTCTTGCCTAGTTTTGAATTCGCCCCCCCCCCCCCCCCCCCCCCGCCTCCTTTCAGTGTCCTCGCGCTGTTTGTGTCCGCCGACGCATTTTTGTGTTTCGCCGTACCTGCTAGCTTGCCCCACGTTTTCATTCGGCCCCGATTTTGTTGTCTGCCCCACTTATCGTTTAGTCAGCGTTTGTTTGCCCCGCATTATCAATATTATTTTTTCCTTTCGGCTGTGAGTCGGCAGCATTTCTATCTACCAGGTGGTTGCTATTACGAGGGACCATAGTAAATAGGACGCACAAAAACCTAGATATTTCGCTATTTTTACTATTACGGGAGACCCTAGTTAACAGGACCTATGGTATACATAAAAACCTGTATATTTAACCATTTTTACTAACAATATTTGGTCCTGTTAACTATGCCCCCCCGTAATAACAACGTTTGGCCCTGTTTCATATGCCCCCCCCCGCAATAGTCGGCGGAGCCGACCAGCTGACTCTATTAAGGGGGGCCATAGTTAATAGGACCCATGGTGTACCTAAAAACCTATATATTGAACCATTTTTACTAACAATATTTGGTCCTATTAACTATGGTCCCCCGCAATAGTCGACAAGTCGGCTGACGAAGACAACCCGACTTGCCGACTGAACGAAGTCAGCCGAGAAAAGCGGGGCGAAATGGGCACCCCCCCCCGCCCGACGAGGAAATAGAAGAATGTGACATGGAGGAGTTTGACACACTAGATAGCAGCGAGAAAACGATCGCTATCCTAGGAGATAGATGGTGGCCACAGGCGGCCAAACAGAAAGGGGATAAGATTAGCAAAAAAAAACTATGTAATATATGGAAACAGCGTAATGAGCGCCCAATTGTTATTGTTGGAGGTGTCTCTATTAGGAGTAGGAACGGTGGTCCGTCTCGAAAGGGATGCGTGGTCAATGGTCAAATGACTAAGGCAAGCAACAAATGAGTACGCCCCCCCCCCCCCCCCCGGCCGACGGGGGGCCGCTGTTGGCGCCGTCAGACGCAAACGTTACTTACTCAAGTTGAGCCTCACTTTACACTAAAAACAAATTCGATATATGTATGGCGGAAGTTTCAAGCCCCCCCCCAAAAAAACAACGGCTTCAGTTTACTCAAGAAAAAATAAAATAAAAGAACGAGAAGTATAAGTTATGTGCTTGTCTACCTCCGGACTATGGGACCGTGATAGCCACTGGTGCAGTCGCAGTAATACCTCACGAAGATACGATACGAGCGAATCAGCGCGCTCATCACCGAGCTACGCAAAGGCTTTTACAGTGAGATAGCAGCGGTGCATACCTGGTACCGTATTTCCATTTTTTTTTTTTTTTTTTTTGTATGTCCCATCCCATCTACTATCTCCGCCCTTCTGGCTCCTGCTCTCTTCCAGTCCCAAGTCAGATGATCGGGGGCCACATGGTGCGCTCGTCTTCCCCCGCCCCACTGCAGTCTGGTGCGTGTCTTGCACTCCGTGAGAGAAGAACTCGGGGTTCAATCGTATCGTACCCATGCTAGAAATCTAGGCGCTGCCGACAGTTTGTCGCAATTTACGAAGCATGAAAAAAAAAAATACTGCTGTACGTACGGATAAGCGGAAAATGGAACCCCTCGTAACAACGCTATTACGGGGGACCATAGTAAATAAGACCGAATATTCCTAGTAAAAATAGCGAAATCCAGTGGTTTTTTGTGTGTACCATAGGTCCTGTTTACTATGGTCCCCCGTAGACCACCGGGACATGGACTTACCCCGGGAGTGGTGAACCGTCTGCCGTCTATCGTGCAATACCGTACGCAAAAACAAAGGGTCGTCACGTCGCCGGCAACGTCGAGAGGGGTGGGATGTCCCGCAATGTGTGTGTGTGCGTGCGTGCGTGCGTGCGTGTGTGTTGGTGCGTGTGGATCTCCCGCCGCGCGCTGCAGACTTCACGGGGTTGAGGGTATCTGCAGCCCGCATTCGAAACCCCTTCCTACCCTTTAAGAAACCCAATGAGTCGGAAGTTCGGCACCTCCGTTCCACGGCTGACCGCTAGTCTGACTGGTAGCCAGTCGGCGACTTGAGCCGTGCCGATTCACAGCCTTGTTCTATACCGATTTCCGATTTTGATTTTTATGGCTGCCGCTCTCATATTTGATTTCTTCAACGCGTCGTATTTGGCCCACCATTTGTTTTGTTGCGTTTTCCACCATGCGCGCTTAGTTGAGGACCGGTTGGGTTCGGTGCGAGCAGACCCAGGCACCCGCCGAACTTCCGTTGGGAAAGCGATACTAAGGAGAAAGCTGTGTGTATTCTGGGGGAAGGGCTACCGTGTAACACTATCACACTGGGGTGATAAGATAACACACCCCCCTCGGACGATTGCCAAAGCTGATGGGTTTCTCTACAACAGGGAAGGGCGTGCTGAACACAACGAGCGATGCGTCTATATACGCAACTTTCTCGACGAAACCTCAAGCCACATTTTTCGTTGCGTTTCCCGTCCCATGTTTTGGAGAAAAACCGGGGGGTCTGAAATTGGTCTCAGGGTGTGTGTCATGTTATCACCCAGTGTGATAGTGAGATACGGTAACCAGGGCTTACATACCCCGTGACATGAAGAGTGAGTGTGAGAGAGAGAGTCTTCTTGTAACCGCTTACCTGTTGAACACACTCTCTCACGCAAGCATGGTTTCTGCAGTTTCTTTAGAGGACAAGGGCTCTGCATGGGCGCCTGCTGGCACCCATTTTCCGGATAGGGAAATACAGTATACCTCAGTGCCAAGTGGTGATTACGTTCAAGCAAGTTAACATGCATACGTACACCATTCGATCTCAATACGAACAGGAAAAGGTCAACGCCAAGTGATGCAGGAAAAATGCGCGCTGCCGAGTGTCAGTTTCTCACTTTTTTGTATCTGTCTCACTCGAATCATAGAATAATTTCCATGGGTTTTTTTTTTTCAGCGGCCTCTGGAGCCCAAAACTCGGAACCGTCTGTGATTGTGGGCCAGGAAATCATGGACCCTTTTGATCTCAGTTCCTGGAGGGAGCAGAAGTCAGCTCAGTTCTGAGAAGTTTCTCACTTTTCTCAGAACTGAGATTAGTTGGATTTGGTGTACTATAGTATTACTGCTCTTTATCTGCCCAGCTGCCAAGTACCCGATACCCACGCCGAAGTATTACACCTATCTACGGTGAGCTGTACCTACCGCCAACGGCACTTGTGCAGGAGATATGGCCTCTCCCTCATGTAAAAGCGGTAGCACTAACACCAGCAGCACCAGCAGGAGCAGTAGCAGGCATCGCTGCTGCTGCTGCTGCTGCTGCGGTCGGTTGGTGTTGCTGCTGCTGCTGCTGCTGCTGCAGCGGTCGGTTGGTGTTGCTGCTGCTGCTGCTGCTTCTGTTGTGCAGGCGCAGCCGCAACACTAGCAGCAGCACAACAACTTGCAGTATACGCCCAAGTTACCACGAGTACAGGACGCGCACTGTACGCGCATTATCGCACGATAAAATACTCAGTCATGAGTACAGGCAGTAATCGCAGTAAATGATCCGAGTATGCTGCGAGTATGCACAGTGTCGAACACCTGATGCCTGATACCTGATATCGATCGGCAATACAGAACAACCGCAAAGTACTATATATGTGACATCCCTCGGTCCGTTCGCCCCAATGTCTGCCTGGTCGGTGAAAGACCGACATGCTTCGTCCCGGCATTGTAGGGATGCGAGAGTCGCAATGGTGATACGACTACGGCCACGCATGAGATCGAGTACATCTCTCCTATCGAGTACACCCTTCCCCCCCCCCTCTCCCCATCGCTATTCCGGAAGCGGCCACAGCAGAAAACAAATCAATTAATTCGGCGCTGCGCTGTCATTCATATGCAAGAAAAGTCCGTCTCACAAACGGTTCTCAGTAGGACGCAGCTAGCTCACCCTTCATGCCACACTCGCCGAAGAACCTCACGGGGTTTCGCGCTTGGTGCGAACAGCAATGCCTGCCTGGTCGGTGAAAGCCCTACGTGTGTGTCCCGTCCCGGTGTTGTAGAGAGAAGCATGGGTCTGTGGTCATACGTCTACGGCCATGCATGACACGAGTACGCCCCCCCCCCCCCTCCCCGCGCATTGACGGGCATTGTGTATGAGTTAAGGTGGCGGGCCTGATTGTGACCATCGAGGGCGAAAAGGTGACGCGGCTGAGCGACGTCGCGCGGACGCTGAGGGAGATCAAGCGCCAGGTAGGTTTCACGCTTTACGGTGTAATATTTTTATCCACTCGGTATTCTCTTTGTTCGAAGTGCAGCAGTAAAAATCACTAAAAAAACTAGCACTTCTCCAGTTGTTACCCACGTACCAGGTATGTTCGACTACTACTATTGGCTTGCCAGCTACAACGAGAGGAGGGGGGGTGCGGTTCTCAAGCTTCCGTGTGTGTTTGTATTGTTGTTCCTCGAGCCGGCTCTCGAGGGTTTAATGAACCGCACTCTTGTTTGTCGGGAGAAAGTTACATAGTACCTGGCCGATAATATAGTGTGCGTTTGGAGTATGATGTTACTACGACACGGGGACTATGTTTTCGGTCGGGGTTGCATTTTTTCCAAGAGTAGAATGGGGTCGGGGAAACGACGCGTCGACCCGTTTTGTTGAAACCTGATCACTCGACGGGGGCGCACAGGTTGGGAGGGGGAGGGGAGGGAGGGGGGGGGGGGGGGGGGGGGGGCATGTACGTTGCGTTGTGTGGCCTCCGTTCCCTTTAAATAGCCCCCCGCTTCAACACCTTTTTTTTGTTCTGTATTTCATCGCTGGAAAAGTAACGTCCCAACTTCTCGGGTTTTCCACACATTAATCACATATCACATGAGCTCTTGCAACCCCACCGCCCATCCCCCGCCGCCCCCACCCTGCGTCTCGAATGGAATGAGTGGCCAATCGTCAAATTACTGCAGTAAGAAAAGCAATAAATGAGTACATCCTTCCCCTCCCCCACCCGCCCTCTTCTCCCTACCCACACTCTCCCTCGCCGTCCGCAATATGCTTTACGGGCAGTGCCTGTCCGGCCTTGAGTCCAAACTGTTTTCCCTTTCTGGGGGCCCACTCAGCGCCGCCCCCGCTATCACGATTACTGGAGAGGGAATGGGGACCGGGGTGGGGGTGGGGGCGGGGGCGGGAGCGGCGTACTTCCCCCTTCCCGCCGGAGGCGTTACCGCGGCTGGCCTCAACGGCGGCTGGAGTTGCTGGGGCGCTGGCCCTGGCGGCCGAGTTGGTAGTGTCGGTGGTCCCTCGGCCCAGTGGCCTGCCGCGCCTCCTTTCGCTGCTACTGGTTCTGCTGCAGGTGTTGGCGCCGCTGCTTCCGCTGGTGCTGCTGCTACCGCGGGTGGGCTTGGGGTGATTCCGGGTGCCGGTGCTGTGGATGGTGGGTCTGGAAGTACGAGTGGGCTTGGGGTTGCGAGTGGGGGCAATGGTGGTGGCGGCGGCGGCTTTCCGCCCGCGGCAGAGGCCGCGCTGGCGGAGCTGCTGAGCCAGCTGTGGCCGAGGGTCGGGGCTAACTCTAGGGAGAGGCGGGCGGTGGCGAAGTGGCAGCTAGAGAGGCTGGAGCGACTGGTGGTCCCGGTGCACGCCGGCGTACTGATGCAGCAGGCTGTGGCGCCGCGGGTATGCAGGAATTTAGGCAGCTATGGAGGCGCGCCTTTGTTTTTTATTATTGTCTGTAAGGAAGCGGGGGCGGGAGCGGCGCAATAGTTCAATTCGTTTTTTATTAAGTCCACAAATTAATGGAGTATTTTAACACACTCTCACCTCCCACTCCCTTGTCCCCCCAGTCCCCCCCATCCCCGTGTCTCTCTCCCCCCGCTCCAGTGTCTGTAGTATTACGGCTACCGCCATGCATGACAATTGAGTACGCCCCTCCCCTCCTACCCCCACTCCCGTACCTGTAAGGATGCCAACTTGCATTCGCATCGTGAAATAAGGCTGCCTTCTCCTCCCGGTCGTGTTCGCATCGTGCAAAATCGCCGCCTTCTTCTCTTGGCCGTCAGGAGCCGGGCTTCTTCCGAGTTCAGCAGTCGCCCGGCCGACGGTCGGGAAGCGACAGCGACAGCAACAGCATCAACAGCAGCCCCCGGAGCGGGGCGGCGGCGTGCAACACTCCCCCGCGTGGACACGGCCAGCCGCCGGGAACTTTGGCTCAAGCCCTTCACCGGGGTAGCGGTAGCGGTAGTGGCGGCGGCGATGATGGTGGCGGTGGTGGCGGCGGTGGCGGTGGTGGCGGCGGTGGTGGTGGTGGGGATGGGCTCGGGGTTGGGGGGGGCGGCAATGGCGGCGGGGTGTCGCCGTGTAGCGCTGTTGGGGCGCTGCAGGGGACACCGCCACCGGCATCGTCAGCGGTGAGGGGGCCCGACCTGTGGCGGCGGCTGTGTCGAGAGCTGAGGCTTGCGGATTCTCAGGAAGCACAGGTGCGTGGGGGGAATGGGTTATTGAGAGGGGGGAAGAGGGAATGGGAGGGGGGGTGGAGGGAGAGGCGTACTCGATATCATGCATGGCCGTAGTCGTATGACCGTTGAACCCCAGCATCCCTACAATGCCGTTGGCGGAACACGTCGGGTTTTCACCCACCAGGCAGGCATTACTATTTGCACCAAGCCCGAAGCGATACGTGAGATGTTCGGCGAGTCGCGTGAAGGGCGGGCTGCAACCTGCTTAGAACCTCTTGTGAGGCGGACTTGCTTCTGGGGGGAAGGGGGGGTAGAGTAGGTCGAAGTACGTTTGTCACACAGGAACGGTCATGGTCTGGGACAGTGGTGTAGTGGGGTGGGGTGGAAAGCGGAGTTTCGAGAATGAGCGGGGGGTGGTGTCGAGTCTGGTATATCTGGCCCGTGGAACGGAGTACGGCTCGGCTAGGGTAGCCCAAGGTTCGACGAGGCGTTCTGTCTTGCCCGAACTTGTGTATGTGCTTGCTCTGTGCAGCCGCACCTGCGACCTCCCCTACCCCGTCCCTTTTTCGTAAGCGCCCCGACGCGTCTGACAGTCCGTCTTACCCCAGCATCTCCCGGAACCGATACGCACAAGAACGCCAAGAGCTCAGAACCTTGAAAAAAAAAATACTGTAATCTCGAAGCCCAGTGCTGGAAGATAAAAATGAACACACCTTTACGGTATGTATATAATATATACATACTGGTATGTAGTACACGTATTGCTGTATAGCTATACACTATACAGAGATAAGGCTCCCTTGGCGGTAGCCCTCGGGGGAGCGCTGCAAGAACGAAGACGAAGCACCCGACATATTACGTGCGAATAAAACAAACATGTACTTGTATACCAGTACACGTAACCGGTAAGCACAGTACTGTCCCCCCCCCCCCCCCCCCCCTTCATTTTTTGTAACCAGACATCTCGCATGACACACGGCACACGCGTGGGGCATTACGGCGCGCGGCGCTTCCATTTTTTCGGTGGTGCCACACCGCCAATCTCCCCCCTGCACAGGGAACCCAAGATAATTTTGGGCGAACCGTGTCAAGTGCGAAGGGTTGTGACTACCCGTACAGCAGCATGAACAAAACCGGCAAAACGGTAGCAAAGTAATGTTCGTTACGTACACAGATTGTGTCTACTCTAGTCCTTCGGGGATTCATCTTCAGTCTAAAACTCTCGACGAAAAGCAGGGCTTGGATAGTGATGTGCTGCTGACCTGTCTCTGCATGCACGGACTCTTTGTGGAGTTGGTGAGTCGTGTTACGAGCGAAGAGACGTGTCCTGGTACCTGGTAGACCGCTATGACACGAAACGAAAGGCATGCGTGCCCGTATTCGCTTGAAAGGCTCTCCCTTTCTTGTGCTCCCGGCTATGACACGAAACGAAAGGCATGCGTGCCCGTATTCGCTTGAAAGGCTCTCCCTTTCTTGTGCTCCCGGCGAGGGCGACGCAAGCCTTCATGTCGCAGGGGTAGCTGATTAATCGTAGCACTCGGTACTCGTATTGGTATATATATATATATATATATATAATATGCATTCGCAGCAGCAGCTCCTGGTAGTAGCAAGCACAACTCCTACATGTGCGCACAGCAGCCGTAACTGCAGCGTGCACGTCAAGCGGCAAGGACGGCTCTTCCCACAGCATGCGTCCGGCTGGTGAATCACATATATACCTACGGCAAAACACACCTCTTCCCCGACCTTGCGTCCAGCTGATGAACCGCGTACTCCGTATGCAGCCCTGACTTTGAACTACCAACCAACTGCTTCACCCCGTAAGTGCAAGCTACCTGATATCAACCAACTAGGTTGTGATTTGTTGTTGTTCCGCCACGAATTTTCGACAGTTTCGAAAGCTGCAGCAAGATGCCGCGGCCGCCGCCAGCACTCCGGCGGAGATGGACCGCCTTCGACGGCTGGAGCGAGTGACGGCGAACCTCAGGGTTTCAACGGAGGCCTGTTTAGAGCGCGTGCAAGCCAGGGTGGAGAAGATAGAACAAGTTCTCACCGCCTCCCAGATGGTAAGCCTTTTGTCTACGTTTTCTTTTTGGGCGATGGAGGTGGGGAGGGGGGGGCGCTGTTGGAGGCCGGGAGACGGTTGGGGGGATTGGGGGGTTGGGGCGGGGAGCGGAGGGGGGGGGGGCAAGAAAGGGGAGGAGGGGGGGAGGGCTTGTGCAAAGGCTTCACCGCGAAAGGCTTGTCTCGAGGACGTGCACGACGGGGTGGAGGAGACGAAAACGAATCATCACCCCATCAAATCGTGTACAGCAGTAGTGCAGGCTCACGAAGGAACTAGGAAATTAAACGCATATAAAACCTATGGGACCGATTGAGTGGGCGGTGCTACTGCAACGAAAGCAGATTTGTTGAAATGTTCAGCAGCAGCGGCGGAGAGCTGTCCACACTAAAATGCAGTGAATAGCCCATCCCCGAAACATTGTTTGATAGATGATGTCGCTAATACAGCAGCTTCTACTACGGGGGAACATATTGATCGGGACCGAATATGCCCGGCAAGAATGCTGGAATATATAGGTTTTAGGTTGTGTGGTGGCTCGTGATTGCTACTGCTGTAGGGCTTACCCTCATACAAGGTGTTTCTTGCCTGCGGGCCCGTACTGTAATCAAGTAAAATCAATACTTCGAAGTAGTATTTCAATACAAGGTTCTCCTCCGGGATGTGGGTGGCATGAAACCCGGGGGGTGTCGCAAGTTGAAAAGAGAGACGCAGGTAAAACCCTTGCACCTCCGTTTTGAGTAAAAATGATCCCGGAGAAAACTGAGTCATGGACTACTGATCTATTGCTGAAGGCGAAGAGTAGTGGTCTAGTCTTCGATGCCCTCGCATCTCTTGGCGCGTACCTGGTAGGAGATATGGACTATTGTATTGCTTAAATGAAAGCGTAGCACCGCAATTGACGGGGATTGCATCATCCAGGTAATATCGACTGGGTGGGATCTGTATCATCGATATAGGTGATCCTTGATGATCTGAACACCTCTACTGGGTGGGGTCTGCACGATCTGCATGAACTACACATATATGATAATCGAACATACATGTGCCGTGATTAACTGATGAATAGCTTTGCGTGGGTGGGTCTGAATGATCCGAAGGATCTGTACGATCTGCAGGGTCTGTATAATGTAGCATGTATCACTCTTTTCTTTGGCGGTGAGATCTGCTTGGTCTTTATGATTGCACTTGCGTGCCGGGTGGGATGCTCTGAACTCCATGTGTGCATGATGTGGAGGATCTGCATGATCGATTATCTACACACTCCAATTTGTAGTTTGCCTGGAGAGACAGGTATGTGCCGTATCATTTCCACTTGTATGCCAGGTGGGATCTGGTTGACCTCAATTACATGCAAATGTTTAGCCGGAAGGGGATCTGTCTGATTACAATTTTCATATATGTGTACCTGAGTAGAATATGTGTGAGCTGTACAATCAGTACAGTTTGACCGGGATGGGATCCGTCCGATCGGCCGATCTGTACATCTTTAGCGAGATAGCGGCTGTACGATCTGCACGATCTGCACATGTTTATCGGTGGGTGTCATTGATCTGCAGGGTCTGTATAATATGCAGGGTCTGTGTAATCTACCTGAGTGGAATCTGTGTGATCTGTATGATCTGTACGCCGGAATGGGGTATGTACGATCTGCATGATATGCATATTTTTATCGATGAGTCTGCATGATCTGCAGGATTTGTATGATCTGCGGGATTTTCGTATGGTCTGGAGGATCTGTAAAAGTCTTGATACTTCACACTTGTTCGCATCATGTTTAGCCGGGATGGGTCTGTATGAGGCTCATATTTCACAGGTGTGTACCTGAGTGGGATCTGTGTGATCTGTACATCTTTACCGTGCAGGGTCTGTATAATATGCAGGGTCTGTGTAATCTACCTGAGTGGAATCTGTGTGATCTGTATGATCTGTACGCCGGAATGGGGTATGTACGATCTGCATGATATGCATATTTTTATCGATGAGTCTGCATGATCTGCAGGATTTGTATGATCTGCGGGATTTTCGTATGGTCTGGAGGATCTGTAAAAGTCTTGATACTTCACACTTGTTCGCATCATGTTTAGCCGGGATGGGTCTGTATGAGGCTCATATTTCACAGGTGTGTACCTGAGTGGGATCTGTGTGATCTGTACATCTTTACCGGGTTGGATCAGTATGATCTGCAGGATATGTATGATATACAGGATCTGTATGATGTGCAGGACCTGTATGATCTACCTGAGTGGAATCTGTGTGATCTGAATGGTCTGTACCAGGTACATATTAACCGGGATGCTGTCTGTACGATTTGCAGGATCTGTATGATCTGCAGGATTTCTGTATGATCCGGAGGATCTGTATGATCTGTAGGATTTCTGTATGATCCGGAGGATTTGTATAAGCTGGATACTTCACACTTGTTTCAGCATGTTTATTAATAGCAACAACAGGAGCAGCAAGATAAGCAACCGCGTGGCACGGGCAAAAATAAAATAAGGGTAGCAGCAAGAAAAACAACCTGTGCCAGCAACAACAGTAGTAATAGCAGCTAAACCGCGATTGTGTGTAGTAGCAGTAGCGGCAGCAACAACAGGAGTTCTAGCAGAATATTCAACAAATCGCGTGGCACGGGCACATTGTACAAAGGGCAGTAAACACTCGGCTACAGTAATACCCGCAACGCTGTACGTGGTACGAAGATCCGATAAAAGATTAATGGCACCGAGATACTGAAAACAATCTACCTTACGTCGTTCAGTGTGTACCGCGGTATTGATGGTATGTATCGTTAGTGAGGGACGGGCCAAGGGCCGATGCGTTGGCGCCGGCCACGAGGCCTGCGCCGGCACATAGTTTCTCACCGTCGACCGCCCTTTCAGTGCACGGCCACAGCGTCGTTAGGGCATTCAGCAGTAGTACATGGTGTCTCGCAACGCGTATGGTATGTGTCGGTATTGAGGGACGGGCCACCGGCCGACGCGTTGGCGACGTGGTGGATACAGCGTGTTCTCACGTCTTGTGGCCAAGCAGAGCACACGAGCACTCAGCAGCAGCAGCAGTAACAGCAGCAGCAGTAACAGCAGCAACATTCAGCAGCACTCGAGCAACACTCGATCCGAGTAGCACTCGTACGCCTGTTGTTGCTGTTCTTGTACTGCTGCGTACTGCTCGAGCGGGACTCGAGCGCACGAGCATGAGTGGGTTTCAAGCCTATTGCACCGCACAAATAAACGACACGGGACCACGATCTCTCGATTGCTCAAGCGCATCGAGCACGAGACAAACACGAGCACGGCGCGGCCGAGCAGTCACGAGCACACGAGCACTCAGCAGCAGCAGCAGCAGCAGCCAGCGGCACTGGAGCAACACTCGACTCGAGCAGCACTCGTACGCCTGTTGTTGCTGTTGTTTTGCTGCTGCGTACTGCTCGAGCATGAGCTCGACATTATTACACGCGACGCAATACGTGGTATTAATACAGATCCGATAAATGATGAATCGCACCGAGATACTAAAAAACAACTACCAAGTATGTACGTGGTGGATACAGCGTGTTCTCATGTCTTATGGCCAAGCAGTCACGAGCACACGAGCACTCGGCAGCAGCAGCAGCAGCAGCAGCAGCAGCAGCAGCAGCAGCAGCAGCAGCAGTAGCAGCAGCAACACTCAGCAGCAACACTCAGCAGCACTCGAGCAACACTCGATTTGAGCAGCACTCGTACGCCTGTTGTTGCTGTTCTTGTACTGCTGCGTACTGCTCGAGCAGCACTCGAGCGCACGAGTATGAGTAGGTTTTCAAGCCTATTGCACCGCAAAAAAAATGACCCGGGACCACGATCATTCGATTGCTCAAGCGCAACGAGTACGAGACAAACACGAGCACGGCATGGCCAAGCAGTCACGAGCACACGAGCACTCAGCAGCAGCAGCAGCAGCAGCAGCAGCAGCAGCAGCAGCACCTAGCGGCACTGGAGCAACACTCGACTCGAGCAGCACTCGTACGCCTGTTGTTGCTGTTGCGAACTCGAGCAGCACTGTGTGCTGTTGTTGCAGCTGCAGCAAAAGCGAGAACAAGAAAATATTTGCAGCTGAAAATACGAAGATCCGGGTAGGTATTCAAGGCCCTGGATGGCTTTTCGGAAGTGGGACCCCATCCCCTGAGTTGCTTGCTGGCTCACGTGCCTTTGACCATCTAGAGAATGGGCCACGGAGCCCGGCTGGATCCAACGCTTGCACCGTACTGTCCACGCCGCCCCCCTGCGGGCCCCGCAGCAGGAAGCACGAGAAAAGACCCGCGGCCAAACGAAAAAAGTGAGCTATTCCGGAAAAAACGGCCATTTTGGTACAAAGTAATATGCCTCCGTCGGATGGCGGGGGGTATATAGCACCTTGCGTGCTACATTACGCGATAAGGGTGTTATGTACCTACTGCTGTGTTCTGAAGCTCAAACTCGCTCCAGGAGCTGTTTAACCCAACACCTGACCCTGGAATAGAAAGAAGGCGTATTCGTGCGAGTGCGAAAGAGTGAATAGTTCAGGAGAATGGATAGCGCAAAGGAATGGATTAGTGCGACGTAATTGAGAGTGCTAAACATCGAATAGTGCAATGGTTGACGAACAACGTCGTGGCCTACATCATAGGCATAACATTTTGAAAGAAAAAACTGTGAAAAATATCGAATGGCGCTACGTATTTCGGGGGCAACATCCAGTGGTACCCAGGACTATTAATACATGTGCTTAGGTAGCAGAAACACGGGAACATATGTTTTTTTTTTGTGTATGATGGGTCCTGATTACTACTGTGGTCCGCCGTAGAAGGCAATTCCTCGGTGAAGAAGCTCCTATCACTCTCAGATCAGAAATAACTTGGCCAAAAGTGTTGCTGCCTGCTGCACTCGTTTTTTCGGTGTGGATCCACTCAAGAGCTACTTGGTATCATCTATCACGGGAGACCATAGTAAAAAGAACCCACTATTGTTGATAAACTTAGTCAAGTATTTAGGTATTTGTGTGTACCATAGGTCGTATTTACTATGGCCCCCGGTAATATTGATACGACTCTGTGCAGAAATGTAAGGACCCTTTGTACGTCAATATCAAGACCAACCAGTCGTTGTGTCTACGCCCTGAGTGGTACGTATATTCCAATACCCACAGCATCCAAACTGGCTCGGAGAACGTATTATCGTATGGGCTTCACACCGACGAATAATTCCATGAGCGATATATACGCATACTTCTGAGACTTCAGACGCCTTCGCTTTCTGGGCTTCGTGCGTGTTTTTTCGACCGCTTGCCTCGAGGGTTGCGCTCGCCGGGGTCCAACGGGCGTTGTCCCGTGCGCGCATCTCGGAGTCTCGCGCCACCGACGAGCTCGGCGACCCCGAACTCGAACGATCCTTGCCGGGGCGAGGAAACACGGAGGTTCTATTTTCTTCGGTCCTGGAGATTTGTTTCGCTGCCCTTACTCCACGAAGAGCTTAGACCTATGCCAATGGTACAGCGCTCCGCGAAGAGCTTAGACCTATGCCAATGGTACAGCGAAGTTCAAAAGTTTTTTTTTCCAAATATATGGCTTTAAAAAAAGTAGCCGAAATTTTTCTCGTACCGCCGCTGTGGGAAAAAAAGAGAAGAAAACTTTTATTTTTTATCATTTCCCCCCCCCCCCCAACGGCTGCAGGCGGCTCAATTTGTTTTTTTCTGGTTGCAAATTGTCAACACGGTGATAGAAACCAGCTCGTGCGACGATCGACGCTCGATCTCGACATAGACTCAGCCCACGGGCAACCCGCTCGGGATCTGGCAAGGCCAACGAATGTAGATGACGGCCTCGAAGATATCAGGTGGACCCATGGTCTAGGAGGCGAGAGCTTGCCGGCGGCGTCCTACGGTATCCTCCCAAACCTGAAAAAATGTCTATTTTTTGCCATTCGAAACGGATGGAGAAGTTTTGTCTTCTGTTTTGTGCAAACCAGCGGCCAAGTGTTTTTTTATCATACGCCTGGTCAGCTCCCGCCGCATGGCACCGGCCATGGTGTGAAGACATTGACCCTAGGATGGGTCGGAGCCCCTAACGAGCGCACTCCGTTCAGAATTCATGACGCAATCGTTGGTCTTGTTGATCGATGTCTGTCGAGGACTCGGAATCTCGCCGCTTCGAACCTAAGATCGGCCCGAGTTTTTCTCAAGCCGATGTTGGGCCAACATCGGCCCCAGATTTGCTTTTTGCGGGTTTTTCCAAAAGTTAGGAACTTTTTTTTTTTTTACGTAGCCCATAGGAAGCGTGTTCTGAAAATAGTTGGCGGGTATCTTTGAAATTCAAACTTTTTAGTGAAACTTGGCTGTACCATTGGCGTAGGTCTTACTTACTGCGACAGATTCGATCTTAGATATTTTCTCTCCGAGGTTCGACCTCTCGGCCTTACTGATGCCACCGCTTTCTCCCGACTCCCTTGCTTTGCGGGCCGCCATCGGCCTGATCGACCCTCTCGGTCTTGATCTTTTTCGGTGGCTGCCTTCCCTTGCCCCTCTCTCTTCGCGGGATGACTACACGCGCCTTGTCGGGGTATCGCGCCGTTCTTGGAACCAGATCGTTGCATATCCCGGTGATTCGTTAGGTGTTTATAATTTGGCACGTCTTCTGCTTACGCCGGTGGAATGGAATGAAGGTTGTTGGGGACTATGAATTCGGCCGAGTGTTGTGAGTTCGTTAAGAAAAACCAACCAATCACATCGGAGAGTATCATAGAGGTGGTCGTACATGCTCGGACTGTCTACTGCTGCTGCAAGGTCTTATCTCTGGAGGCGCATTGGAATACAAGTACTAACAACTACAGCAGCCGCAGTACAGCAGTTCAGAGGCGTTCTACTTCGAATATGTATGTACAAAGCTTTGGTTTCGCCGGTCGAATGGGATGAAGGTTGTTGGAAAGTCGGCCGAGCGTTGTGAGTTCGGTAAGAAAAACGGACCAATCGCGTCGGAGGATATCATATACGTTATCGTGCATTCTCGGGCTGTCTATTGCCGCAAGTTCTGATCCCTGGAGGCTTTTTGAGATGCGAGTACTACTACAGCAGCATCAGTACGGTTGTTCAGAAGCGTTCTACTTCACGTACGTACAAAGCAAAATCAAGTACCCATGACAAGTGCCACCGCTGAGCGTGTCTGACATATTAATATAACCGAGGTTCTAGAGTTGAGCATCAATCACTCAATCAATCGGTCGTACTCACAGCAGACGTTTTTCACTTCGAAAAAAAAGTCGTATCCAGATGCGAGGGATTTAAAGAAATGGGAGGTACGGATCCGCTTTAAAGGTTCGATCCTTCGTACCAGGTATACAAGATATGATGTTCGGCTGTACCATTTTCTGGTAGAAATGGCGTCAAGTTGTTTCGGCGAGCACTACTGGAGGTAATCGAGGGTTGGAGACTGCTCGCTCCGACTGCAAGTACTCGCTCTATTAAGGGGTTTTGAGCTGCTGTAGATAGTGCTGCGTGCGCTACACGTATATCCATCCTGAATATTTCGGGATTCACACTGAGAATACTGCCTATGTCAGCAGTACTTTGCGGTTGTTCTGTATTGCCGATCGATATCAGGTACCAGGTATCAGGTATCAGATGTCCGACACTGCTCATGCTCGCAGTATCTCGATTACTGCCTGTTCTCAGGATTGAGTGCGATAGTACGCGTACAGTACGCGGCCTGTTCTCGCAGTAATTTGGGCGTATACTACAAGTTGTTGTCTGCTGCAATGCCGAACGTACTACTGCTGCTGTTGTGCTGCTGCTGGTGATGCGACTGGGTCTGCGCAGCAGCAACCGCAGCAGCAGCGATACCTGCTACTACTCCTGCTGCCGCTGTTGTTTTGCTCTTGTGCTGCTGCTGCTGTCGCTTCCATGTGCGGGAGAGGCCATCTCTTCTGCACAAGCGCCGTTGGAAGTACTGTAGGTACATTTCGCCGTAGATAGGTGTGATATCGGCGTGGGTATTGGGTTCTTGGCACGGATAAAGGGCTGCAATATTATCGTAAACAAAGTCAAAGTAGTCTCAGTTCTGAGAAATGTGAGAAACCTCTCAAAAATGAGCTTATTTCTGCCCCCTCTACGTAGCAGCAACGGAGTTCCAAAGTATCGATGATTTCCTGGCCCATAATGATAGACGGTTCTGATTTTTGGACTTCCGAGTAGATACCTGAAGAAGGCAGCAAAAATAACGTCGCAAAAAATCGCTGTAAAGGTTGGTCTGTATTGCGAGTGGGGCAGATACAAAAACTGAGAACTGACACTCGGCATCGCCTTTTCCCTGCGTCACTTGGCGTTGGCCTGATCCTGTTCGTAACAAGATCGAATGGTGCATTTGTGTCAACATGCTTAAAAGTACTCAAAACTTGGCACTTGGCACTGAGGTATACTTACCTATCCTGAGCTTGGGTGCCAGCAGGCACCCATGCGGAGCCCTTGTATTTAGGTATGTTTATAGCTATATGTAGGTAAAGAATGATATTTTGCAACTGCAGTGAGACATTCTGTGCATACCGGGTGGCTGCTCGGCTGAGGAGCTGCTCCGTCAGTCAGAATATTCGCGGACTATGCTCAAATATTCTCAGACTATGCTCCGATTATTGTCGTAATATTTCCAGAATATTCCAGCCTGATAGTTGCTATAGCTATATCGCCCTGTCGTATTACGCGTCGGTTGTAGAGGTGGAGGCTTGGGGGTGGCGGGGGAAGGCGGGGGGGGGGGGGGGGGGGCGTTTTGTCGTCCCTCTCTGCGGATGTTGGTCGATAAATTAGCATGTAAGAGCATGAGGTCTGCAGATTTTCCTCCTTGTTATTCCCTTCTCTCGGCCGCTCGGGAGTCTCGTACACGCCACGCTTGGCTCGGGAGTCCCATCGCCCACTAAACGGGGACCGCAATCGCATATATGGGGTTGTTGTTGTTGTTGTTGTTGTTGTTGTTGTTGTTGTTGTTGTTATGCCTGCTTGATCAACCACAGTTTTACCGTTCTGTTCAAACGGATAAGCACAACAGCATTACTGGGCAACAACTGTGACCAAAGACAACCGTCGCAACGTCCCGCGACTCACAAACAGGTGCGATACCTGTGCTGGGTCTCGCGAGCGGAAGCCTCGCTACCGGGCGTTTTGGTCGACGCCGCCGCCGCCGCCAATACCAATGCCGACGCCGACAACAACACCGCCACTGCCACCGACATCAACACCGACAACACCAAGCCCGCTTCCACCTCCGAAAACCCCCGACCCCCCTCGCCCGACGCCCTACCAAGCCCACCTCCACCCCTGGCCCCGCTGGAGACGGCTGCGTTACCCCTAAGGGCTCCGCTGGTAGCGACGGGGGGGGGGGCAGGGCGAGCGCCGGCCGATGAGGCGAGAGGACGAAGGGCAGACGTTCTGCGAATGCTGCGCAAGCCTAGCGACGACCTGTCGCTGCAAGAAATGGAGTGGTGAGACCGATTATTATTTTAGATTTTTTTTTGGGGGGGGGGTTGAGGGGGAGCAATGATTTGCGCTCACTTGGTTTGTCCCATGGTATCCGTGCCCATGGTATCCATGGAGTTGTCCATGGGTTCCAATCCCACCCTGTTGTCCCACGGGATCCCGTGTATCCTATTTTTCCCTGGAATATTCTCCGTGGGCTTTTTTTCCTATGACATCCCGTATGTCACATCGTTTCATGCGATATATCCTTTGGGGACTTAATGTGTGTGGCCGATACGGTCGTATGGGATATATCCCGTGGAAACTTGGACGATGTCTCACGGGATAATGCCGCGGAAACGTTTTTGTTTCCCGGATTTGTGTGCTTTTTCCGCTGGCTTGTGGATCGCGCCACCCCTATCGATGGCCTAACGTTTCACCAGGTCCTGTGGCAGCAGCGGTGAAAAAGATGACCAGAAAGAGAACGGAGCGGGAAAGATTGCGTTGCGTTTGCTGTTTGGTTGCTGTTTGATTGTTTTTTTGTTTTTTTGTTTTCTTTTTTTTTTGCCGCTTTTGTTGGTTTCGGTCGAGTCCGGGCGATGCCACGCGCGAAGGACCGGGACCCTCGTTGCCGTCGGTCCTTTCTCCTCCTTTTCCCCCGTTTTTTGTTGCACCAGCTACACTGAGGGGTTTTGAGATGAAGCGGCGTGTTGTCGTGCGTTCCCCCGCCAACTGAGCGGTTACCTCTCATCCGCTGCCTCTGCTCTCCCCGCCCCCCCCTCCCCAACGTGAGCTAGATAGACATCCGTGGTACCGTTTGTTTGTTTGTTTGTATGTTTTTTGGCGGTTCATCACGGCTGGCGGTCGAGTTAGATTTTTTTTTTCGCGGGGTGAACCCTCCCTCCGCACGAAGGGGGTGATCGTATCACGTAGTGTGTGAATGGTAAGGTACTCAAGAGGTAGTGACATACCTGGTATTAGTAGTAAACCCATTGCTGTCTCTGGAAGTGGCTAGACCAGAAACTAGATCAACTCATTGACGCTGTCATCCATACGAAAGAAGGTCCACCTCAAAAGCTGTTCTTAGTAGGATGCAGCTCACCCCTTCACGCGGCTCGCCGGACACTTCACACGTTTCGCTTCGCGCTTGTTGGGAGCAACGTCTGCCTTATCGGTGGGAACCCGACGTGTTCCGTCCCAGCACTGTAGGGATGCGAGGGTCATAAATCTGCAGCCATGCGTGATACCCAGTACACCTCCCCACAAGAAAAACTTGGCCCCCACCTCTTGCATCTGCCCTGTACCCGCGCAGGATGATGGGCTGGGTGCGACGCTTTCAAGAAGGGCGACAACAGCGACGCTTAGAAGCGGGAGAGGAGTTGTAGCGGACAATACGATGGCGGTTTTGTTTCTGGGGAGTTTTGGGTTGGTTTTTTGACTGGCAAGTGAGTTGGCTGGCAGGTTTGCTGGGTAGGTGGCTGGCCAAGTGTCTGGAGGGTTGGCGGCTGGGACTTGACTTTTGAGCTGGCGGCCGTCGTTTTGCTTGAGGCTGCCTGCCGGCTGTTTTTTTTTATCTGCCGAGGGCACCCGGTCGGCCGCTGGCGTCTGCTGCAGTGCTGGCCTGCGCCCGGTTTGCTGTTGATTTGGACGGCGGGTTGTTTAGCTGTTGCTGTTCTTGCTGCTGGCTTGCTGCTTGCTTGCTCGCTGGTGGTGTTTTGTGTGTTCTTCTCTTGTTTCGGTCGTGTCAACCCTTTTCGCCGAGCTTTGTTGTAAGATAACGCGAAAACCTTGCCGTGTATATATAATCTGTGTGTCTGCCAGAGAAAGGGATTTCGCGTCACGAAATCCTATATGCTCCGAATAAATTGACCAATCAGAAAACTACATGCTTTTAATATGATTGTTGTTTTCGCTTTAGCGACTTTTTAGTTTTAGTTTTGAGAATTTCGAGCGGCGCGAAGCGTTTTTTTTGCGTCTCCTTTGCGTCGTTGCACGCACGCACGCACGAACGAACGCACGCACGAACGCACGCACGAACGCACGCACGCATGCATGCATGCATGCATGCGCGCGCGCGCGCGCCAACTGCGCCTTAGTGAAGAGCAGGTGGGAGCGGAGCGGACTGGGGGGAGGGGGGCGAGATGGGGAGAGGGACCGGCAACGGCAGTGGCGGTGGCAGCGGCAGTGGCCGCACAAGCGGCAGCAGCAGCACAAACGGTAGCGGCTGCGGCAGCACGAACGGTAGCGGCATGCGAGTGCGAGGCCCTCTTCGTCGTTGTGCAAACTGACTGACTGACTGGAGGGGGAGAGGGAGAGGCGCTGCCATTTTGTACTCCAAGTGTATACAGTATTTTCGCATGGCAGGGACTGCATATCGACAAGAGGGGAGCGTGATGCTAGACGTCGGGGTACGTCCCACCTTTCCCAAGCTGGGGCCCAATGGCGATAACAACGTAGGAACCGATGGCGATGCAACGAACACTGGTTTTCGTGCCATATTTTTGTTTTTTTCCCATTTTGCCCGGCAGGCCGGAGGCCGACCCCTGGTTTAGTTTTTTTTCTCAGGCGCGGCAAGTTAACGACATTAACACTCAAAACGGTGCCAGACCCTTACCGTTTTGTCTCTGTTTTTTCTAGTCTTTCTTTCCCCCGTCCAAGGTCCGATTGCAGGCTGGGGCCGAAGTTATGGCTGACTTCGAGATTGGCTGACTGCGTCGCCTGAGGCTGGCTGCTAGGCAGTTTTGTTGCCTGCTTGAGCTCTCGTCGGTCCCCACTGCTCACGTTTTCCAAGGCGCAGGGCATCCTTCCCCCCCGCCCCCGCTGCTCAACCCGGAACCTCCGAGCGAAAGCGGAGGGTCGGCCAGTTTTCGCCTCTCTTTTTTTTTTTTCAGCGCGTGTCAAGAGGAATACGTACCCGGACTTTTCGTGAAGCTACTGTAGATCCGTCCGGACGACGAGGAGTTGATTGGTCTCTCGAAGCAAAGGTGCAAGAGGGGTATGGCGAGAGCACGAGGTTCAGCGTCAGCCACTGGAGTTACCCTGGAGGTGCAGGATACCAGGTACTAGTTGGTGTGCTCTAGGGTTTAGGCACTTCGGTACTGCGTCCACCTTGTTGAGAGCAATTCACTTGGACGTAAGAGTGGAGCCATGTTCAGCAGAATTTTTCGAGCTTCAAGTTTTGTTTTGCACCTCCGTGGACGCTGATTGGTCGTGACCGATACGTGGAAACCCGGCGGGGGGAGGGGACGGAGGGCTGCCGGAGAGGGGGGGGGGGGGGGGGAGGGGGAAGGGGAGGGGGAAGGGGAGGGGTAGGGAGCAGGCCCCGCCTGACTTGCCAGTTAGTATCCGTTTAGTCTTTCTTTTAGTTTCCGTTAAGTTTCCGTGTAGTTTAAGTTTAGTTCGTCGCGCAGGAGTCATCTGGGAGTACGGGTGGTGTACGTATCGCTTGTGTGCAAAACAGCTGGTTGCCGTTTTGGTATATATAGCGCGCGGCGTGTGTGGAGATGGGAGGTGGGGGATGAAGAGATTTGATTGAGCCAGAGGTGGACGAATATGTTGTCGCCCGGTGCTTGCTTTCTTTCACTTTTTACTCGCCCGTGTGCTTTCGGTTGCTTCTTTTCTCGATGATGGCTCGGTCGGGTTCGTTGCCTGCTTGATAGTTTGCTCGCTTGCTTGGTTGCTATGCGCGCGTGGTTGCCTGCCTGCTGGCTTGCTTCCTTCTTTCTGCTCTGCTAGATTGCTTCCCCGCTGTACATATCGAGACGAGAGACGTCTTGGATGTCTTTGTACCAGCCAGCTTTGTCTCTGCTCTGCTGGCCTGCTTCCTTCTCTAGATTGTTTGCTTGCTTGCGTGCATGCTTCCTAGCCTGATGCCTTGCTTAGTCGCCTGCTCCGTTGGCTTGCTCTCTTGGTTTCTTGGCTTTTTCACATTTTTGTCGCTTTCTGATTTGTTTTGCGTGCGTGCTTGAATTCTTGCTGGCTTGCGTCGTGCTGGCTTCCCCGATTGCTGTAGCCTGGTTTCTCGATTCGAAACTTGATTGGTCACTCGCCTCGCGTTGTGGGCGAATATCCTCGGGCGTGGCTATCGTCTCACTGCAGCTTCGAACTTTGGCAGAGTGTGTAGCCTGCGGCTTTGAGTCGGGCCACGGGGCAGCGCTTCCTGCCTCATAGCAGTGTGTCGCAGTAACGTGGCGTGCGTTGTTTATATCGGTTCGTACGAGATATCTTGTCTGACTTGAGTTCGCGGAGGGGGAGGGGGGTCTGGGTTCAGTTCTTGCAAACAGTTTTTTACGCAGAAACAAAACAACACCTTTGGCTGTATGCACGGGTACGTGGCGCGCTTCTATGACGGGAGGCGCGTCGATGACGTATATCTCCCTCTCTGCCTTCACCACGACAGTGTTTTCAGGCATTTGTTACATCATGGGGGGGGAGGGGGGTTGCCACATTAGTTATATTCGAGGGGGGAACGGGGGGGGGTGGGCTTCGAGGTCGTGTCTTGAGGGTGTATAAATTTCGAGCCCAACGGATGTTATGCATATGGTGCCATAGTTGTGGCCGGGTTCTTTTTTAATGGGTTTTTTGTTGTTGTTGTCGTTGTGGTGGTGGTGGTGGTTTTTATTCCTCTCTCCCTTCCCGGGAGTGATGGACCGTGGGTAGTATTAGTATGTAGTGGGAAGGACAGGGGGTAACTGTAGTTGCAGCAATGTGGTGGGAGCGATAGCGGCAGGGAGCGCAATCGGCGATGTCTTTGTTGTTGTTGCGTTCCATAGCCGACGGCGCCGGGGTGGGGGTGATGGTGGGCTGGGGTGGCGTGGTATGAAGTGAAGCACTATACATTGGGCCCGGCGCTGCTATTGCACGGGTCCGGTTCGGTTTGAGGTTGAAGCAGAAAAATAGGCAGGGAGAGGGAAAGAGAGTTGAGAGAAAGTATTAATAGTTGTTTGCAGCATCGGGACAGGCGCTGGGCACTGTGTGGTACGGGTATTCTGTCGGTCCGCGGATGAAGCAGGGGAAGAGAGAGGGAGAGAGAGAGGTAGAGAGGTATGTGGCAAGAGAAAGCGGCGGGAGACAGGCAAGTGAAGGGGAAGGACACAGAGAGAGACGCCCTAGAGAGCCAGACAGGGCGGAAGGAGGGTGTGCGTGTGGGAGAGAGAGGGGTGGGGGGGGGGGGGGGAGGGTAGAGAGCGAGGGGTCAAGGGAGGGAGGGAGGGAGGGAGGGAGGAAAGGCAATCAATGAAGCTGGCCCCTTTTGCTCATTTTCACGACCAAAAAAACAAAATATGAGATGGAAAGTGGATCTGAAAGCGGGCCTACTTTTGGTAGGGCGCGAGGGGAGAGGCGGAAAGGGGGAGCGGAAGGGGGTGTGTCCGAATGAAAATAGCGGAAGGATTGTGAGGGGTGAAGGGGTTTGGGTGGGGGGGTCGGGAGGAGGGGGGGGGGGGGTGCGGCAGGCTTCTGGAAATCAACGATACCTTTAATGTGTTCGTGTGCATGCCTTGTGTACTTGACTCCGGGAAGCCTGTTTCTTGTGTATTTTTTTCATATGATGGCGTTCGCTTCAAGCCCGCCTCGACTGCAGCACCAGTAGTACCAGCGCGTTTTGTCGGGGGCTCCACCCTCACAAGAGCGCGCCCGCGCGGCGGCGGGGGCGGGGAAGCCGGGTTTTCTAGAGGCAGGGGAATACCCTCGACAGGCGTGGTTTTCCAACGAGATTCAGCCCCTAGTTGTTGCCAATCAAAAAGGAAGCCACTCACTTGGTTTGGCAGCACGGACAGACGTGTCTGCGACTCTAGGTCCGCGGACCGCGTGGGTGAGATATGCGGTACAAATAGGAACCCGCGACTCCGGTGCCCGCGTCCATGCCCCACCGCAGGCATAAACGCGTATCGTCACGTGCCGAGTATACTGCTGTACTGTACTGACTCCTCGAAGGGCTGGGTACTACTACTGCCGCAACTGCACTACTGCTGCCACTCCGACTACTACTGTTACACTAACGATGATGACGCTCCTACTCCTGTACTGCTCCTATCCTACTCCTAGTGTACTGCAAGTGCTACTGTATTTCCACTAAGAATACTGTAACACGCACTACCAGGTACTAATTAAGTGCCGCATCGCACCTGGACTATTTTCAACGGAAGGGGGGCCAATGCCGCGCCTCGGCTCCCCAAACATGCAGTGCTACTGCATCCCTCCACAAACATAAATGATTCATAGTCGTACTAGGAGCAGCAGCAGCAGCAACAACAGCAGTAGCAAATCACAGAGACGTGCGATGATGGGCCTGCGTCATCGTCCGAACTGTTTGCTCGTACCCGGGCCGGTTGTCATACCACAGCTTCGCGATTGTAGCCGACACCTGTCGCAGCAAATCACCCGTTGGGAAGGGCGAACCACGGAGTAAGCGGGGAGGACGCCGACACGAGGGCAGGCAAGGTATAGCGCGCACATCCAAGTGAAACCTATCCGCTTGCGACTGCGTGCCCCCCGCCGTCGTGTCGGAAAACTGTTGAAACGATCGTTCGTCAAGAGGTGGATTTTGACTTTTCCTCCCTTCTGTAATTCAAGCCAAATATCCACCGTCTGTACCAGCATCTCATCACACATCGATGCCTTCCTTCTTGCACGACGAATATACGGTGCCCGGTACTTATTTGAGGAATGTGCACGTGAGCATTCCTTGTGGTTCTGTCGTCGGGTTGGGTTGTAAAGGATGTATTTTCCTCGAAAAACCAAGAACGTCAGGGGCTGAGCGAGAGGGGACGCTCGTCGCGCTGGTGTGGTTTCGTAGCAGCGAGGTTTGCGCTCGGGCTATAAAGGCGCCAGTCCTACCAGTTAGGACTATGTGCCTTGGAGGTAGAGGACCACGCTCTTATGCCGTGCCCATCATTTCAGGAAACGCCTTCGACCTTCATTCAAAGAGTATGTTTCATGACCGTTCTCCCGCTTGCTGTCTATGCCACGTACGCGGTACACAATATTCCGGAACACAGAAGGAACCATCGGAACTCGCCACTCATCCTCACACTGGACGCTCGCCGAGCAGCCTCACCACACCCACGTAGACGATCACGGAAGCGCCCCTCCCCTTCTCCCCCGTTGAAAACAAACGGAACGCCCCAAGCGGGTGTCCCACCTCCCTCTATTACGCACCCAGCAGCGTATCCGATTCAGGTTCTCGGAAGTTGTTGATAGTGCACAGAAGTTGTTCAATACAGCTTCACTCCAACGTATTGCCCAGGCGGGTCGGCGTTATTGCTGGGGTTTAGAGGGTTCGGTTTCGTGTCAGGGTTTGCAGCCAAGTACTTTCGATTCTAATAAAAAACGGCTTGGTCCACCCAGGGCCAAGCCGTCTACACGGCTCCTCTCTCACACAACGGAAGCTGCTGTGATTGGAGACCGGGTGTTTGGGATCGCGTCAACGCTAATTTGTTTGTTTCTCGACGATCGGTGTTTGTGGAGGGAGGAGGGGCGGTCAGCCAAGGGGTGCAACCTGTGGAGCTTTCCCATCCAACGTACGTATACGCAGCACATTATTCTCACCAGCGCACTCCGCCGAACCTCTCGCAGATCTCCACCCTCGCCGCCTCTCGCTCGCATTCGTCGCGAGGTGCTTTCTCGTACGGCATGATCGTCGCTGGCACCCCCCTCGCCGTCGGCAGCAGCAGCAGCAGCAGCAGCGATCGCGCCGCTTCTCCCGCCGGTGCCGGATGCACGTAATGCGGTCCTACGACATACAGAGGGGTGGTTTCCGCCCGTTCGCGCCGTAAGTTCCGATACGCCGCCTCCGACGACACGGCTTGCTTCGTCGGCATCGCCCTCGCCGTCACCATCGGCGTCATCGCTGTTGTAGCCACAGCCCATGGCCTCTTGAAGAGCTACGTCCGTGTTTGATTCCTCACCCGGGCTTTGGCTGTTGGGGGACCCCCCCGCACGGAGGCCATTGAGAAGACCGGGAGCAGAACGAGGAAATTCCGATGATTTTCTCTTCAAGCAGTCCGGCAAAAGGCGTGCATCTGGCTCTTTCAGCAGGGTTACCACCTTTGGAAGGCGGTAGAGCGTACACCGCGGCGGAAGGTTGATTCAGCAGGAACTTGAGGCAGGGGTGCAACAAAAGGCGGGAGGTAAAGGGGGGGGGGGGGGGGGGGGTAGTCGATTGGAGAGCTGTACTCGATCTCATGGTCGAATGACCATAGACCCTCGCATCCCTACAATGCCGGGACGGGGCATGTCGGGTTTTCACCGACCAGGCAGAGATTGCTTGCACCAAGTGCGAAGCGAAACGTGAGGTGTCCGGCGAGTCGCACGCAGGGTGAGCTGCATCCTACCAAGAACCGCTTGTGAGGCGGACTTGCATACATATGGATGACAGCTTCAATGAGTTCATTTTGTTTTTCCGGTGAAGCCGCTTCCGAGACAGCAATGTGAGTACTGTGTAACCGTCTCTTGGGTGCCTTATCATGAACATTACGCGATACGATCAATTCTCGTGTGCTGAGTGAAGGTTCCCTAAGTCGCACAAATTGCCTAACTCGACGACCAGCTGTCGGCGACCGCCAAAAACAAACAAACATGATGCCCTGGTTGTCTAGCTCACGTAGTGAGTTGCATGTGTTGTAGTGTCGTTGTCAGCCGACGCCAACCCAACCTAAATATATGATATGAGGGGAAGGGGGGGGGGGGGGGGGGGTGCACTCGATAGGAGAGATGTACTCGATCTCATGCATGGCCGTAGTCGTATGACCATAGATCCTCGCATCCCTACAATGCCGGGACGGAGCATGTCGGGTTTTCACCGACCAGGCAGACATTGCTTGCACCAAGCGCGAAACGCCGTGAGGTGTCTGGCGAGTCGCATGAAGGGTGAGCTGCATTCTACTGAGGACCGCTTGTGAGGCGGACTTGCATATGGACGACAGCTTCAATGAGTTGATTTGATTTCCGGTGTAGGCATTTCCAGAGACAGCAATGGGAGCACTATGTAACTGCCTTTTGGGTGCCTTACCTTGAACACTACGTGATACGATCATTCCCAATTGTGCGAAGTAAAGGTTCTTCGCCTCGCACAAATTACCTAACTCGACAACCAACTGTGGGCGACCGCCAAAAAAAACAAAAAAAAAAGGGGGAAGGGGGGGGGGGGGGGGGGGGGGGGAGAACGCCTGTCGGCGAGAATGTGACTATATGATACGATATGTCATGGACGCCAGACGCCGGAATTTTTTCCAACAACGCCATCCTGCAATACATCGCACAATGCGTATGGCAGAATACGATTTGCGGCCGCCAAGCTCTTCACACCAGGTTTTTCACGCCAGAGACGCGTACCGCCGCTCGCCGTTCCTAGGGATTTTGCTGACTCAAGCTTGGAGTGAAAGCCATCAATCGACACCTCAAGGTCTACGTTCCCATTCGTTATACTGCCGTACAGCGTTACGGCGCATAACAAGGAAGCGCCCTACAAAGACAGACACCCCTAGGGAAGTATTAACTTCGTAATCGATTGCACTGCACTTTGTCTGAAACACACCCACTCTTGGAAATACGAAATCTAGTCTCGACCAGTGCCGCAGCCTCTGGTGTATGAGAGGGCCTTCCCGCACGTGGAAATACTGAATGAAGCAGCAAGGCCACAAAGCAACGGCTTTCAGCCTTGCGCCCAATTAGAGGTGGCTTTAATGACGTCGTTCTGTGCACAAAAAGTAGTGACGCTGATCGCTATGACGGGGCACAAACCTCTCGCAAAAGTTTAGCGGTATCCCAGGCCCCCGTCCACTGGTCTAAAACGGGCCGCATCGAAGTCGTGCCGTCCAGCAGAACCGTGAAGTTGAGGTGGAAAACCTGCCAAACGGCGTTTTTATTTGGTTGTCGTCAACGGCGGCGGCGGTGGTGAGGGCGGCGGCATAGGGGGGCGATAGGAAAAGCAGCGATTGGAGTTAAGCTTGGCGCACCTTGCCGCCCATTTGCACAGCTATTCCTGATTGGCATATACGTAATCCAGCGCTAGCATAAGCAATGATGTGGAGCGAGGTGGAGGTAAAGTACGCGATATCACCTAAAAGGAACTGCCAATCTTGGCCGGCAGGCTCAAAATTCGTATGATGCACGGCAGGGTTCTTGGTAAAGTACTCTATGTCCCCTGCCGAACACGGCGGTTGCTGCCTCTCACCCTCTCCAGGAACCTTGCGGCGGGCGCAATGAACGGGTACCCTTCCGACGCCACGAGTTCAAGGGTCAGGGTCCGCCCCTCGTACGGGCAGCCGTCCGGGCAGACGATTCTTGCTTGGAGGGTGGCGGGCGACGGATTCACCAACTTGGGGTTTCGACGTCACCATAGTTGTGGTAAAAGCGCGTCCACGAACCGAGCAGCGAGCGTTTGCAAGCAGGAAAATGGGGGGAGCGCGGGGTAGGGTGGGGGGGGGGGGGGGTCGACGTTTAGATTAATAGTATGTTGAATGACGAAGTAGTAGCAATATATTGGACGACAACAAGTCGAGCAAGGGATGGTTTGCAGGCGAATAGGGAGAGTGTGAGCGTGCGTGGGGGGGGGGGGCAGGAAGAGAGGAGGGGAGCGGGCCCGGGCGTGGGGGGGGGGCAAACCGTGATAGTGTGGGGAGAGGGAGAGGAATTGATTTGAACCTATGTAGGTAGGAGCAGCTCATCGTGCGAAGGCGACAGTAAAGTTCGTCCAACCTATAGCTCTACTCGCCAGGCAACCGAACAAAAGGCAAAAGAGGCGGTATTCAAGACGCCCTGTTCGGCTCCGCCTGGGTGTGCAGTCCTCGTCGACGTCACTGCAACCACCACACACCCCTACACACGCACGTTGACAACGACACTACGCAGGGAAAACAAGTTGTGGCAGAAACACGCTAGGCAGAGCGACCTGTAGACGCTATCTACGATAGAGGTAGCACATTTCCGCTTTTTGGTTTCTGAATGACGGGCCTCCTTAACCGAAAATCGTCGGAATGCTAATCTTGTTTCGAAAAATAACGTTTGGTACTTGGGCCATGGGAATTTCCTCGGGAAGGGAATTTGATTCTTGCTGAGGTCATTGCTCGGATGAGGAAATGAGTTCCTCAAGTGAGGAGCCTCGGAAAATTCAGGGCGAACCTCTACCGTAGAACGCCTCTGTACGTCTAGTGGGGGAGTGGTTCCTGAAGAGAGAAGCAGTCGGTAGGGTGGTTGGCCCTCTAGCCAACACGCCCGTTTCTTCTGTTGAGGTAGGGGGCTGGGGCTGAGGTTGAGATACCCTAGTATTTTTTTATCAACACCGACATCCAAGAGGGAGCGAAAGAATGGACGGTCCCTTCGGTTTGTCCCCACCTTGGCCGATTCCACGCAAGGGATGGGGTTGCTTTCCAGTCGAGTCAGCTCCTGCTTAAGGTGGGAGGCCGTAGCGGAGTTCATCACCGCGCGGCCGAAGGCGCTGTCGTCCAGCTCCACCTCTCCGTCCCTAAGCTGGTACCCCCGAGAGCAAGCGTTGAGTGGTGTTCTTGGTCGGGGTTAGTATGCCGTTAGTTTCGGGTTGGTTATAACATTCACAAAAGCGGTTGTCCCATGAAGCTATAGAGGGCGGGTTACACCCATCGTTCCGGCCGGACCTTCCAAAACGGTTACTGCCTTCCGCAGAACGCTATCTGGTAGCTTCTCGATACATAGCCCGTTATTATTGCCAGCGCACAAAACGAAGGAGTCTCGCCTTCTTCATGAGCAAGACGAACTCCTGGAACTCGATGGTCCCCGATTTGTCGTAATCGATCCGCTCCATCTCCTCGTGGATCTGTCTCGAAACCGAAAGCGGCCATCAGACAGAAGCGACATCAGGAAGCCAGAGGAGATACGAAGCGACGATGCTCGGAGAAAAGCTTTGGGGGCGTCCGGTTCGAATATATAGTGGTGCGCTTGGTACCGTACGAATCCCTCCATTATATGTTGTAGCCGCGGCATAAAATATAATTATGTTTCACGCTACCTTGGAGGGAGAGAGCGCATTGCTAATTCGGAGCAGTACGCGGAGCACATCTGCTCTGCCTCTATCTGCCGGCACACACATCCTTGCACCAGGTATTGACACAAGAAGCGCATCCGGCTTCTCGTGCGCTAAATAAATGGAGGGGCGTGTGTCTATGCCTACAGCCCTTTTTCCGTGGCCCAAACGCCTCCAAATAACGTGGGTAATACTCGTATATATGAGTTTATCCCCTCTAAATATCTAAGTGGCAGATTGGTTCCCTTTTTGTGGCGAGTCCAGTAGTTGTATCGCATTCCACCAGGTCACTGAGCATATACGAAATATGTCGCTTTGCCAAATGAGATTGAGAACACCCCGAGCTACTCAAATCTCGTACAGCAGCGGTGATGATGCCGAGGCGCTAAGTGTTCGAGGTCCGTTCAACGGTCATCACGACAAAAATATACGATGATGGAGTTTCTGCCGCGGTACGTTGATACAGTAGGAGTAGTCTCGCCCGTCCCTTGCTATAGACTACCCTGCCCTGTGACCCAGCCTGATGTAAGACCGGGATGGAGGGTTACGGCAGAGGCAAGGCACGATTGTATGCGTGCAGGATTGATTTCGATTGGGTCTCAATTGTTCGCGTCAACCTCTAATGCACCTGCTTGTTTTCAACCCTCTGCGCCAATCGCCCAATCTTTTCTGCGATATTGAGGAGAATTTTACGTTTGCGACAAGCAAAGCCCTGCGCGCTGTATCGTGTTGTGCGTATTTCGACGGTCTTGAGGAGCTCAGGCAACCCTGCGCCGTGAACACACGTTATCGAAAAACAAAAGCAAAGGCCTGCGCTCTCAGGAAACAAGTTTAGCGCCTTGCACACACGCACCTTCTCCGTGGTTGGCCGCTGCCCGAACGTTCTCAGAAGGCTCCCCAGCTCTTTCTCGTCGAGCGCTCCGTCTCCCGATTCGTCGAACATCCCGAATGTCAGCCTCATCTCTTCAACGGCCTCCTGACTGAACTCCTTTAGAAGGCTTGGAGGCAGAGAGTACGCGAGCATCCGACTCTGCGCGACGGCCTTGTCGGCATCCATGTCCTTCAGCAGCGCGGCAAACTCATCAAAATCGAGGGCGCCAGACCTGTCTCGTCCCAAACAATGTGAAACAATAGCGACGAGGCAAGGTACATGGATGGGGTAGAACGCTGTCGAAATGAAGCGGGAGGTACGGTAGGGTAGGGGAGAGTGGGGTAAGGTAGAGTAGGGTGAGGTAGGGTAAGGCAGAATAGGGGAGGGGACGTGGGGGGGGGGGGGGGGGGGGGGGAGTGGATGGTACGGGGTGGTGGCACGAGACGTCTGGGAGACGTTGGCTTGCGGGATCTAGCCTAATAGCGATACCCGTAGAGGGGAGGCGCGGGTTGTGGGCAATCAACAGGCATGTCCTTCCCGGACCGTGTTGGTGACTAGACGACATGGCGGGCGCCGGAATCGACGTAGCTGCATGTCTAACAACGTGCGAGACGCTACAGCACTGTAGATATATCAGTAGTAAATTGACGGTCTACGCCGCCAGCGCGATACTCCTTAAAGCGGAGAATGCCACCGTGATCCCCGGCAATACCATTAATATTCTCGGCAGATTGTCAATCGCTAATTTTCTGGGTGCTCGTTTATGCGGTAGTTGGTGGTACGCTGGGTATAAACATAGTTCATTGCCGTAACAAAAGCCGACGATGTAGATACTTTCTCAAATCGAACCTATAGCGCCGGCAATGTTCCACAAGCAGTGGGAACGAGCCCTCTCGAAGGATACATTCTGTTCTGTATGTGCGCATTCTTTTGACTTTCCGTTCAGCTCTTGCTTTTTTTTTTTTGTGAATACATAGCGGTGAATCGGCTACCTCTGTACTTCAGTACCCCAGGACCATGCAGATGGCGCCACAGCGTTGCGCTTCGTGCATGACGATGCACACTCCGCGGTCGAGTACAAAAGGGGAACAACACCTTTACGGGCAGAGTTTCCACCGGTCACGCGGTCGCGCGCACAGGTGGCCAGCGCGCACAAGTGGTCGGCTCTCTGGCTTAGCGTATTTCTCTGACGCGATGTATAGCCATGTCTTCTTTGGTTTTCTATTCGATGCGTAGGGGTTACGATCTTTCGTCTACAATGGGGTTGCACATCCTAAAGCTCCCAGCGTCTGAGGGCTTGGTTCTCAACCCTCAATTAATACGCTTCGGGCTTCTATAGCATGGCAGTGGTGGTGTTAGCAGACCCGGACTGCGCTGCGATTTGCGCTTTTCGGTCGGCCGTACATCTCCGCCGCACAACGGATTGGGGAACACTCAATCGCCGGGTGCCTCTTCTCCGTTGTCACGGCAGAAGGGGGCCGGGGCCTCCCTCTCCGCAGCCCGTTTGACGGCGAACCTGAAAGGCGATCTGCGGATAGCAGAGCCGCCGAACCACTTCACGATGTGAGCCAATCGAGTGGGAGGACGGACGCCAGTGAGCTACCACTGCTGCCTCCAGAGTTCGAAATGGATTTTGAAGCGTGTGCAGGAAAGGACTGAGTCAAGTTTGGAGACGTTTGGTGAGACAACTCTGCCCCTGGCCGGTGGCCAATCTAAACGAGGCGCAACGAGGTATGGGCGGGACCACAGGCCGGCGCAGAACGCCGCATCCATTCCAATACTTACATTAAATGATCCACGGCAGAGATACATAATACAACAGTGAAGATGACGATTCAATCGATGGACTCAAATTTGACACAAATAATGGAACCATCGATGATATCGAAATGTCTCGGACCTAGTATCGCAACGAAGTCAGTTCTTCTTTTCGCTCCCGAAACCTCGGGAGAAGAGTTGGTCGCAACATTTCTTGAGACCATCCCACCCACCCGGCAGTAGTATTTTTTTTGTCATGCTTGTATACCCAGATCATTTACAGGTACTAACCCCGCGCAGAGTACGTGATACACTAGTCTACGCAGCGCGGTGGGAAATACCGGACGAGACCTCCTGCCCGGCGCAGGGGGCTCATCCAACCCAATCCTTGCATTAAATGATCCACGGTAGAGAGACAGAATACAACCGGAAAAAATCCCCTAGGGACAGAGTTCCCACCGGTCAAGGTCGTATATGTTGAAGATATCTGGAAGGCGTTCCTCGTCGTAGTCCACTCCGTACTCTTCCAAGATCTTAGGTAGTTTCTCCATCTCCAGAACTCCTGTCGACATTTTTTCGGGCACCGTCTCGATCGATCCCATTCACGGCCCTAAGAAGCACTGTTGTTTGTTTCTGGAGAGCGGTTTACTCTCGGGGGAAGACGGTTTCCTACAGATAATTTGTCTTCGTTGCGGTGAAGGAAACATGCGAAGGACTGCTGAAGAGAACACGCGAAGGGCTGCATACAATGTCGCTGGAAATGTACAGGGTTGTTCAGTTTCGTGTTGTTGCTAGTGCGAGGTGATATCACAGCTGTTGGATAGTAGCAGAGGCGGCATCACTTTCTTTGCCCGCGCTCGTTTAAATATACACGTATGTATCCGAAAGGTTTAAAGCTAACCAGAACAACAACGGTTCCCCAACGCCCGTATTGAGCTCTATCAATAGCACCGTAGAGTAGACTAGCGGTGTAAAACAGCAGGAATGCTGCCGTCCATGGGTGCACTTAAGGAGGTATAGAGTACCTGACCCATTCGCATCGTGCTGCAAGAACACCATCGTCAGAGCAGACATTTTCAGATCTTCGTCGGGTGCTCTTCCGCAGGCGGCCAAGGTAGGGCGTTCTAGGTGCGCCACGCAGTAGCCGTTGGCGCAGCAGGGAGGCAGGGGTAGACGATCGACAATACACCGCTTCCCCCCAAAGGGTGATCGGATGACGCGATTCCTGCTCGGCGTATTTAGATCATGGCGAAACGCGGCCAGCACCATAAGCATTCGGAACAACAACACAATATTGTACCCCCCCCCCCCTTGATTCGATAGATGGGAGGAAGACGAGAAAACAAAACAAGGAGCCAAGCAACAGCCAAGAGCGAGTACATCTCTCCTACCGAGCACCCCCTCCCCCCACGCCCCTGATTCAACATAGAAGACACGACGATGGGAGAAAGAAGGGAGAAACAAACTCAGGGAGAAATAAAGGACCAAGAACGTGCGAGCTAAGCGTGCAAAATGTCGCCAATCACGCACGAGAGGGTTCTTCTGAGACAGGGATCGGCAGCGTTACGCAGTCGTACTGTTGCGCGTGGGCTTCGATGCCGATGCCCCCTGTCTCTCAGAGATTCGTGGGTAGCGCGCGCGTAGGCACCACTCGCAAAGCGTATTTCCTGCTGCTGTGCTAAATCACACGGTTCGAGCATATCGTGCAATCTACTCAGTCGAGGGAGAAACCTGTACAGCAGTGAAGCGAATTATAAAGACCGCGAAAAAACAACTTCTCGTATATATATATGCTCTGTCCTGAGAAAGCCGAGGCCGTCGTATATAAATACATGCAGGCCAGTGCCTCCGCGTGCTACAGTAGCAGTACCCGTACCCAAACTCGTACCGGTGCTCGTACTCGTGGTGCTGGCAGGTCGGACAATGCGCACCTTTCAGCCACAAGCCCCACCAGAGAGGCGAAGGATACCGTTTCCTCGCCTTTGACAAGGGAGCCGAGGGAGCCGGTCGCCTTCTCTCGCGCAAGACTACGCTCAGCCCTTCCCGCCAGACTCTGAAGTCCAAGGCGGTTGGGTGTAGACGGCATGCATGTGTAAACGTACGATGTACCGGAGGCATTGCTGTATGTAGGAGCGGAGCGTCGGTCGATGCACTGGCCCTTCGTCACCGGGAGGTGCTGGGGCGTCTACACATTCCGAGAGTACGTATATCTGTAGGCGATTCAGAGTACCATAAAAGGTGTTTCTACAGGCGCACTACTCTGGACGGATATAGAAGGAAATGCTACTGTAGTCTTCAAATTAAATGTGCTGCATGGACGTTCTTTGTTGTTTTATCTCGCCAACCATACATACATGAGTGCGCAAGTCATAACCCAGAAATAAAGAAACAACAGGCAGGGCTACAATGCAGGAGTACACAACCCTCGAACGTGGCATTGCACTGCCCGTATTCAGCAGTGCGCGTGGAAGCCGCTTTTGTCAGGATTTGGCCCCTCCGTGAGGTGCGTTGCTGCCTGCGACAACTACCCCCCACGGCACCGGCACAACTTCCGATCACTCACCCTTTTTATCCCAAACGTAACGCGGGTGTAGAGTTTGGTACGATAGGATCGAAACAGAAAATTGATGAGCCTCCTCATTTTAGGAGGCTCCGTATACCACCTAACATCGGACCCAAGGAAATATGTACGCGCCTTATCGTCATGGGCACCCCCCCGTCCGCTCTCAGGTTTGAACCGAAATTGTTCTCCGATCAACAACGATGTTTGGGTACTGTACGGTAGCTTCTCACACTTGATTCGACTATGAAGTAGATTGTGTTCAAAACGGGACTTGGTCCGAAAAGCCCCACCCATCAGAAAATTCGAAGCAAAAAGTGCGACGTACGTACCCCTGCATCGTAGCACGAGTCCCATTGACTTTACAGTACCTACCTACGCGAATTGGATGCGTACAACCGGCGTCGTGGGAATGTGAGCGCCATGGCCAGACCCGACACAAAGCTACCAGCCACATCGGCCTTGTAGGAGTATTCGTACGCGGCTGCCGGTTCGTCAAGAAGGGTCGCTGCCTTCTTCTACCAGCGCCACACGTTCCACGTTACTTACACACCTTAGGCACACGACACCTTGATGTTGTATGTTGCTGCACTACTGCGATATATGTGTATGTTGCATGACATTGTGGCTTCACCTCGGAGGCAACAGCAGCCAACACAGTGCCGATCGCGCCCACCGGTAGCCGTCCCAGTCGGCTCGGGTCGAATTTTTCGCAAGCTTCGACGAGGCCGGTCCTTTCTTCCGGCTCGAGCCATTTCCTGGAACAACGGCCAAAATCAGAGACCCGAGAAGCGCGAAGGCAATCCCGGATGTTTGAAGAACAGGCAATGTGACCAAAATTGGACAAACAAGTTTAGAATATACGCCCTCAAATATGAAACTCTTTTTTGGAGTGAGCCTTTGATTCTTATTTGTTGCTCGAGGCCATGTCACTTTCGCAAGTCACGTTTCTTATCCACCGATGGTATTGAAACGTACTTTTCTTTTAAGAGTTTTATTACGAGTATTCATTCCGGATATGTATTCGGAAAGGGTGACCCTTTCCTCGAAGTGTCGGTGTCCGTGAGTGCTGGGAGTGCCACACGAAGACTGCAACCTGCAAACACCACCAACAAACTGCCAGGTATTAACAACTTGGAAACAAAACACAATGTAGTCAACCGAAATACTTGTGCGTACTGCTTTCATGCAGAGCATCAACCCCATCCGCACCGTCCTGTATATATATGCCCTTGCTACCAATGAGCTCAAATAATCCCCACTCGCCACAATGTACAGTTTAGTTTTTTTAATCATCACTTTTACTTTCCAGCCTAACTCGTAGAAGGTTTTACCCTCAGCGATCTTCTGGACAAGCCGTGGTCACAAGTGTCGTCCCTTCTCCCCCCCGGTCCGTGCCTTTATTTTTTGTCGCGCATAGGGTTCAGCATTCCCACTGCTCGTCGATTTTCATCGAATGTAGCTAACTCAAGCTCTCGCGCTTTCCGCTAACCATTTGTTTTTGCAAGAAAAAGTCCCTACGAGCATGCACTCGGTGAGACTTGAACCCACGCAATTGCTCTTGACAGGCAGGCGGACCACCTACCAAGATACCGGGGACGCCGGCTACCAGGTACTAGACATACATATTATGTACCAGGTATGCCAATAGAGGTACAGCACAGTACTGCACTGTACATGTACATGTACTGTACATGCTGTATAAAATGTACCATGTCTACAGCAGTACCGAAAAAAACAACAGACACATCACGGCACACTGTCGGTATGGCGAACATTGGGAGGTAATAGCCTTCCCGACCTGCTCGTGGCGCGTAGAGTCGGGTCCGCAGCAGGGGCGCTTCGAAGCGGTGCGAAATCTCGCCTCAAGCAGTACCCACGCGCCTAGGGTGGCCATCTCGTCTGTACCGTATAACCCTAACGGCAACTTCATTCTTCGCGTGCCCTCGTCACGCTCAAGCACCACACGGTAGTCGTACACACGGCGGGTACGCTTCTGTGCTTTACGTGCAATCCTCCCCCCCAAACCAGCCCACCCCAAGCCTTACGAGGACCCCACCCCCCCCCAACGAGCCGTCCAGGACCAATGTCTTAGTCGCCTGGAGACGAAAGCCACGTACGTGGGATCTCCATGGTGGGTACGATCTCCTTTCCCGGCCCCAGGTCATCCTCGTCATCGAGGCGATCTATTGCGTCGTCACGAAGGGTATCGAGAGGTACTGTACTGCTGTACGGTACCTGGCACTGGTTTCTTATTCAGCTCAAGGTCGAGGCAAAACTACACGTTTCTTGTTGAAACTCGGACCGTATGTTGCTCTATCTTACATTGCTCTTTCTTACCTTGGTCGCCAAACCCAGGTCTGTTTCTTAGGGCTAGTTGCTTTAGGTTCGGCCCAAAAGTGAGCTTTAGTTTCACATTATGCACTTTCTTATCGGCGGGCCTATTTATTGTAGAGTATGGCTTGTTTCGAGTGTTGTAGGTTGCGTGGCAATGAGGAAGGTGCCACACGATCTGGGTTAGGTTTACGACTAAAGGTACTGTAGTACTACTTCGAACCCCAACAAGGCTCGAGTCGCACCTACAAGCCCTTTCAAGCTTCTCAACGTCGCACGAAGGAACGAGCGGTGCTGAGGCCCCCGACTATACTATTCCAGCACTTATACCTGTAGTACTACTACTGTTATAACTTACCGCTACATCATGTCTTTTGCTCACTTGGCATCAGAAGAAAAGTGGTAAGGATCTGCCGCCCATGCCGGGCGTCTCGGGGATCTCGTAGGGCACCCTGCGTGCCTTGTGTCCTTGTCCAGCTCCCGAATCACCTCCTCCAGCGTGGGAGGCTCGGCCCAGGAATACTGGGCCAGCTCGGGCTTGGCAATGGCCATCGAATCGTTTTGAAAGGGTAAACCCGAACGTCAGACGAGTGTTCGACTGATCGAGTGGTTGGCACTTCGTAAATTTATACAAGTACTCCTTTCCCGGGCTCGTCGTCTTGTAGGCAACAAGGTCTTGATTTAAACTATCGATTCGGTACCAACGCAAACTGGCGACGTCGCCACATATATGTGTGTATCGGAAAACACCTTCTATACGGTTCCTGCGAGCGCAACGATACGGAACACGAGCACGATGGCACAGGTGGCGAGCCGCGAGGCTATGATACGCATCAAGCTCCCACCTTTCGACGTTCGACCAATTACAGTACCAGCTGTGCAAATCAATCTCGCCGCGTTTGCAAAAAACGACCGTTTCGTTTCAATCGAAGGAATTTGCGCCGCTTTTTTCTCAAGGGGGGATTCCATTTTTTTTTGGCAATTTTCTTCACAACAAGGGCGGCACGCACGACGGACGTGACGAAGATGGTGGCTTTGGAGATATCTCGTCGAGCTATGTACACCTGGAAGTTTGTCCAAGGGGTGTGCTGTCTTGCGTGTTAGCTAGTAGCGGAGGGCTTGCACGCGCGCGACGTTGTGTACATAAGGTATAGTCGTGAGTACAGCAGTACGACGTACAGTAGTAGTAGTAGTCATTTCAAGTCCTGTATTATTATTATGTCAGATGCGAGCTCGCCTGATTAATGGTACCCAACAATGCAAGCTGCGCAATTCGTCTGTTCATATTTCGTCCTTGCTATGGTTTGCAGCATGTTTATTTTGCACGATTTACGATGACTCGTGCTTCATACAAGTTGTATGGTACCTGGTGAGCCGTATTCCAGATTTTATCCCCGTTTTGTTTTTTTTGCTTTTTGTAATCATCACTTTCACTTACTTTCCGAAGCATAATAACTCGTACCTGGTAGGAGGTTTTACCCACAGTCCTGTGACAGCGGTCTTCTGCTGGACAACAAGCCCGTGATCACATGTGTCGCCCTTTCTACCCCCCGGTACTTACCTTCATGTTTCGTCGCGCAGGGTTCAGCGTTCCCACTGCTCGTCGATTTTCATCGAATGTAGCTAACTCACGCTTTTGCGCTTTCCTCTAATCAATCTTCATGCAAGAAAATGTCCTTCGGAGTCGTTTATATATATATGCACTTACTTGGTGATACTTGAGCCAACGAAAAGTTTCTTATTACGGGGGACCATAGTTAATACCTGGTAGGGCCTATGGTAAACATAAACACCTATATATTTAACCATTTTTACTAACAATATTTGGTCCTATTAACTATGGTCCCCCGTAATAGTAGGCACGCGGATCATGTTATAAGGATTACCTTGGGCTGGGTAATCGATCGGTCTTTTACCCCTATACTGGTAGCTCAGTAGGTAACACCTTCACATTTATTTGACGTCGTCCAGGTCACGGGATCGAACCTCACTTCGAATGTTTGTTTGACAGAAACGCTTGCGCGTGCACACACCGAAAAAAAAAACACACACACACACACACACATCTCCCTGGATCCCCAGGTAATGAAACGAAGCGGGTAGGTCAGCGTACGGACGTATACGGTTCCGACGCCCCAAAGATCCCGCCGTTCAGAGGGGGGGAGAGTGTTATAAGGATTACCTTGGGCTGGGTAATCGATCGGTCTTTTACCCCTATAGCTCAGTAGGTAACACCTTCACAATCACCTACTAAGCCACCGAGGACGCCCGCTTTAAGGATAAAATATTTTGTTGTTCACGGTAAAGTTATTGTTATCGTGGTTGTTTCACGCACAAACAAGACAGCCTACAGGTTTGTTCAGTCCGCAACACGCAAAGCGCCCGCGCGGCTGACCACGGGGTCCTGGTCAGTCACACCCAATTCACCTTACTCACCGACAAAACCAAATCTCACCGGGGATAATGAATGCGGAGTAGACAAGCCGAAAGTCGGCACAGAAGGGAAGTAGACTTGGTGCATGGGTTTCCTTTTGTTTCCGAGGTTTTCTTCTTTCGGGAAAGTTATGAGTGATCAATGTTGAAGATCATACCGCACATTGTCGGAAGGGAAAGGAAAGAATACTAAAAGCCTGTTATCGCTGTGGGGTGGATCTTGCGTAAATTCCGCAGCTATTTTGACGCGCTTCGCTTCGAGCTAGCTCCTGAATCGGCTGGGTCATGCCTTAGCATAGAACGGTAGGCCCATGCGGAGATAGGTACGCCGAAGGCGAAAACAATAGATATGAGCAAAAAATAGCATATATATATATATATATATGCCTGGCGTGCCTTGATTTGACTAAAATGTGCCTATCTATCTGTTTGAGTTATTTGCCTCTTCTTACAAAACGCCTGAGACGTGCCTGAAGCCCTTTCGGCGCCCCAAGACAATAATATATCATTTCAAGCCTTTTTATCGAAGAATGGGCAAAATAATGCCAAAACAAAAACCCTGAAACTTTTCCAGCGCCCTAACGCCGATCCTAGTCTAATTTCAAGTAGTTTTGTGTGATTGGGGCGAAACACCTGGAAAAATGCCTGAAACTTGCTTAGCGCACTGAACGCTTTTCTATACCAATTTCGAGTTGTTTCGTTCCAAGTGGTAACATGCCTGCAAAAATGCCTGAAACTCGTTCAGCGCAGCATACAAAACCTCTATACCAAAATCGAGTATTTTGGTTCCAAGAGGTAAACTGCCGGAAGCAAAGCAGTCAAACGTACGCACAGGGTTGTGAACCGAATTTGAAAAGTGGCTCGATCGGTTTTCCGGTTTTCCCCGAAAGAGTCGGTCGGTTTCGGTCGGTTTTCCGGTTTGTTCCCGAAAAGGTCCGTCGCTTTCGGTCGTTATTATGAAGAACTAAAAACTCAAACCGGAAACGAAACCGAAATTTTCTCGGTCGATTTCTCGCCCGGTATATCGTGAAAACCAGTCAAATGGTCAGTCTTTCGAAGGGTTTGGTATGCGTTTTGTTGGCTTATTGTGATATGATCGTATAATATGGTGTCAAGGGGACGTCCTGCAGTAGCTGTGCCCGCCGCGCCACACGGTACAGGCCGACATGTAGGCCATACTGGTACGTCAGACGTGCTTATAACCTGCAACAAGCGATAACCACAGATAGATACAGTAGTTATTTATTTATTTTTTTATCCTCCGACGGATTGGTAAAAATAAAGCTTAAGCTCACCACACTTCCACGTTCGTGTCGTGTGTCAATTTAGCCCAGTTGGGCACGTTGACCCGACCTGACCCCCGAGAGGAGCAGGTGCGGTGGAGATAGCCACCCGGGGGAGTCATCTCTCCCGGGTAGTGTGGGACTTGCGTTTGCTCACCCACCAACAAAAACCAAGGCTATGAGGCCTTCCCGCCGGACTCGGACCAGTTACGGTCCACCCTACCCGTTGGGGCGTTGGTCCTCAGAAGGATGCACCGAAGGAGGGGTTGCTACAATATAAAATATTTAGTAGGATAGTGCGAGAGTACTTGGCTGGGCTGTCATGACGTAGACGACACTTATGTGTCATTCTGTAGTTGCACTATGTATTTTTTTTAAGACACATTATTTGCAGCATACAGCTAACGGTATGAAGAGATCTACGTTGCTCAAGAGGAGGCTGTGAGCACGAACAAGCGCTGTGTGGCTGCTACGGGCTTCGGGGACACTACGAAAGCTATACATCCCTTTCCCCCTGGTTTTGGGAAATCCAGGCTAACGGCGTGTTTTTAATGCCTTAAACGCCTGTAAGCGTGCCTGATGTGTGCCTGGCGGAAGATGGGCAGGATAATATAGGCACGAAAACCCCAGTTCGGGCAAAGTAAAAGCCTGTTTCAGAACAATAGTAGTTCTGGCATTTTTTCAGGCATGCCTTAAAGACTAGGGCCCAAGAGGGCGGATTTATTAACTTGGGGATTTCACCCAAAACATGTTGTGGTTCTCTTCGAAATGGATTTCAGCCCTTTATTTCTCAACGGAAAGTCTGCAGTATATTTCGACTTTGAGCGGGTGAAGTGGTCGAAGTTAAGTAAAGGCAAAACAGTCAACCCCCCCCGGAGGTGTATTCCCATTCTCCTTGTGAACAGGCTGCTACAGGAGTATTACGGGACGCGACCCTATGTGCACCACAATTTTGCACATCTGTGTATTGTCTTATTATTGCGTGAGACAGGATAATATAGCATGCAGTTTCCTTTTACTGCCTGACTTCTGCGGGCTCCGGGGGATGAGGCAAATCGGAGGGGTGGGTAAGGGGGAGTGGTTCACGAGCGTGCAAAGAACGTTCCAAGCGTTCAGGACGGGAGTTCCGTGCGTTCAGAGATAGCGTTTCGTGCCAGGGACTCACATGGTCATCAAATGTTCTCAGTTTGGTTTGTCCGTGCTTTCCAGTGATCGACATACATACCCCAAGCTCCAGCCGAGTCCACGCACGTTTAGTCGATACCCTTTCAAAGTACTACATCTCCGGGCTGACAAATATTTAGGGTGAAATGCCCCCCTGCTCGCCGTGACAGTAGGTCCTCGCAAGAAATCACAGCTAAACGTTTATGAACACGTCGGGGGCACCAAACACCAGTTGTGGGCAGCCAGAGACGATTCACGAGACAATTTCGTGAAGTTCAAAGTTGCGAGCCGGAAGCACCACGAGTCGCAAACTCTACGGTTTGGTTCGCTTTGTCCGCCGAAGTTTCCGTAGGACCATACATATATATATAATATCGCACATTATAAGGCAATCTTGATATTTCCGGCGATCTTGACTTAAAGAGGCAACTTCAATCAGAAAATCGACCTCGAGTTCAATCCTAAAATTCATCTCACGATATGTTAAGCGATGTCGGTGGTTTATGCCCCCGTAGCCCCTGTATTATTATACGTCATGTATGCTGGATGCTCAACATGCAACATTTCGGTGACGTGTAGACCACTCAGGTAGTAGTGTACGAGTCCCAGTATGCATGCTCAATAAGCTATGAAAAGGTGTTTATAGCAGTGCGGGTACGTACTGCGATCGAGCGTCACGTGGCACACTGTTACTAAAGCAAAAACTATCCGAGACTGAAATTCTTATCGGAGAGCTTTTTTTCCAATTTTTCGACATTTGTTTCGCGCAATTTTTCAATCTTCCATATTTTCCTGTTTTTTTTTTCCAAATATTGGAATTTTGACGAACTTGATATTTTTGGCTCTGGAGAATTTCACAAATAGTGACAGAACGCCTCCGTATATTGATACATATCTCCAATTATTTCCAAACTTTGTAAATTATGGAAAAAACGCTCTCCGATAAGAAGTACTTCGTACACCAAAAGCCGGAGTGTGGTGTTATCGCTGTGTCTTGACCGCACCTGTGACGTCACGCTTATAGCTTGCTTTACAGCCGTCAAGGCGCCCCTCACACTGAAACTAGTATCTATTACCGGGGGCCATAGTTAATAGGACCTACGGTACACAAAAACCTATATATTTCTCTATTTTTGCTAACAATATTTGGTCCTGTTAACTATGATGGCCGTAAGAGTATGCTCTAAGTTGAAATTAGGCCGTCAAACGTCCTCTTTCTTCACCTGTCCCATATTAACGTTCGTACCTTTTTGGTAGCTCAGTTCCTGTGGTTGTATTGCTGTGCTATGGTGTGGGGTATGGAGACACGGCGGCGCGTTTTGTAAGGAGTTCAATTGCCATGGTAAGACGTTATTTTGGCCGGGGAGTGCAGAAGATCGAGGTTGAAGATGGAATAGACCAATCTCTGTGTCTGGTTCTAGATTGAAAGATCGGCCGCCAAAATAGTCAATTCATTCCCGAAAAGAAAACAAAAATGTGGCGTTTTCAGGGCAATTCAATCCCAATCTTTCATCACTGATATGCATCTACACGCCCGATGAAGACACCTCTTGACCGACCGGTTGCTGTTCTTCTAACCGAAGGTTTATACGAAAACAACGCAAAACTCACGAGCCCGGAGAATAATGCGGATAGAAAAAGCACGATCCCTAGAGAAACATACCTCTAGTTTGCCTAGAAAGTGACCAAGCAACGATGTCGGAATGACTCTGCATCTATATTTTTGTGAGGCCGCAGGTCGCACCGGATTGTTGCCGCCCCTGCGCTTTACGGAAACAATGATGAAGTTAGTTTATCGCCGTGGAAGAACTGTATGCTTAAGGGTACTGAAACCGAGATCTCAACAGGCGGGAACGTTCCAAGGACTCCCCCCAACCTGGGGGGGCGGGTGTGCTTCGCACGTGGCAGAGGCAGCACCCACGGGTTTCATGCTATCAAACGCGCAGGTGTTGATAAATGTCTGCGCCGAGCCCGTTTCCAAGTGGGCGGCACATCCAAGCTGCAGAGCAGCTAGGCCGCGGTGGATCTTGAGTTTTGGTGGTGAAGGAAAATCGTCCATGTGCTAACCCGAGCGGGCAGTGGACACTACTTAGAGACTATCGCCACCGTGGTCTGATGGCCCGTTGTAGGGGAGCCGGAATATCCGGACAGGGAGGCGTCTGTAGATGTGCCACTTGGGCACAGTTGCTGTCGCGTCGAAGGGTCAATTTCGAAGACGGCATCTCTACTGGAGGGCGGGGTGCGGTGAGGAGACCAAGGTTGGGGGCGCCTCGGTGGCGGTGCGCCGTGACGGAAACGATGTCGCACGTCTTGTAGAGCCTTGCCCAGCCAATTTAGCCTGCGCCACAGGGGCGGCCGGCGTGCAGAAATAGCGCCCGCCCTGTGTCCGATTCCCCATGCGAGGTTGTAAGGACTAGCTTCCGCGCGGAGTTTGTCGCCTGTGTCGAAGAGGGGGGTTCGCATGGCCGGGGTTAGAGCGAGTTTGGCGTAAGCGCCGACGAGCACGATAGTTTCTCGCTCGCGTTCCCACACGCGGCGAGATCGAAATCACGGACTTCTCGTCCATATTACTTGTGCAGGCGGAGGTCTGACGCGTGCGTTATGTGTTGTAGGGTGTGATGGTCTCTGAAGCGGCGGCTCTTCTTGGAAGCGAGGACCTGTTCGCCGCAGGAATAAAAGATGCCGTCAACCGAAAAACAGGAAGGCGTCCATTGCGAACAGCAATAGGGGAAGCTGCAAGAAGAACACAATGTCGCGCGTGCAATACTCTTGGGGAAGATAAAACGCGGTGGTAGCCACCGTCACGCGAGAAGCAGCGGGGGGGGTGATCAACACATCCCCGGCAAAGCAGTGGGGGGTCTCTCTCTATGAAAATCGGGTCCCAACCTGCTTACTGCCCTACCAGGGCCTCGTCACCGAGGCCGGAGTCGCATTCGCCTGGACCGGACGTGTCTGCGGTCCCCGAGACACTTCGGTGAGAGCCAGGGTACTTCCGACCGGTCCACCTTGACCGGGTGAGCGAGGCATCCGTCATGTAGGCGGGAGGTATTTCAAGTGCGTCCACAGCAAATGGTGCTGTCCGCACGGCCGGGCAGCACGCGGGGTTTGTGGTTTCAGATCACCTCGTCGTTACTCGCCTGGGGAAGACGGGGGGTAACTCGTGGCCAAGGGTGTAGCGGTAGTTGAGCCCTGTGGAGGACACGTGTCGCCCCGTCGAGGATACTTGTCCTCCACCAGCTCAGTTGCCTCCGGCGAAACGCTGTGGGTCGAAGAATAATCTTCCGCTACGCTCTAGTCAGGATGAAAACCGAAGCTGACACCGCTCCGATGCCATTCGATAATAGTGCGCAATATGAGATTCCGACTGGTCTTGCGTGAGGACTTTGAGCGGAGCGTCCGTGTTGTTCTCGTGTGGTCTGTGTTCCCGTACCGGCACCTCAAGGCGATCCGCACATACTGGGAGTCATTCCTTCACATGGTGGTTGCCTCAAACGAGGAAGGCGGGGATGACGCACGCGGAAATCTACGACTGGTGTACACGAGGACCAGGGTGATGCGACGAAGGCGACGAAAGTGTAGTTCAGCCGCCAACGTGGGGTAGACGGCGGTGACTGCATGCGGCACTGCCAACGGCGGTAGGTTTCACAGTTATCACGAATCCGGCCTGGCTCAAGGTTGAATCAATGACTACAGTTCGTGAAAGGGGGTAGCGCAGGTCTTCAACGCGTCAGCAGCAGATCCGTAGCGCCTACCCGGCGCTTGGGGGCAAGAAAAAGGCCCCGGGGGAACGCCATGCCCAGGTTGAAAAACCGTCAGCGAAATGGCCGTTCGGCCACCGCTTTAAGCGCCTCCAGCATCACCTTGTTGTTGCGCGCGGCCGTGAGGAGGCCGACCGGAGTTGGAATGCCCGTTGTTGTTTCGGGGGTCGTTGCCGCAGCGACGGGACGGACACCAGGCGTGAGTATATATATGCTGCTGGCTCCGCGAACGAAAATCAAATGGCGGCGCATATCGGGGGGCCGACATGTACAAAAAAAAGCGAAACAGCAAAAACCATAGTGTGGCCACGTGGCCACTCCCGCGAGTGACACCGACGCACTGAACACCGACCCCCTTCAAGCGATATCGCCTCTGCAGCATTTTGCCACAGTGCCCCTGCCCGCCCTCCAAGCACAGAAAAAAACTTACATCAAGGTAATTCCGCCGCGTCCCATGGTATCGAAACACGTGTGCAGAACCGGAAGGTCAGAGTTGTCGAAGCCGCACGTAGATAAATCCCTGCGGTCGAGAAAAAGGACAAGACAAGACGGTTCATCTGTGAGATTGAAACTTTGCGGTATATTGTCGCTTTGGCGAGGTGGTCGTGTTCATTGCCTTGATTGTGGCTAGCCTTACAATAGTATCGTAGGATGTCTATGGTTTTAGTGGGTACGGAGATGGCCCGCACTCCTTCTAAACCGGACCCTAATTCAACGTTTTGTACATATTTTTAAGTTCTGGAACTTTACCTCCGCAACGAAAGCTCAGCGCAAACGTTAATCAAACAACAGGAGAATTGCAGTAGACGCTGCTAGTCGATCGACGAAAGCGCTGAACTCACTTTCGTACTTTGACTCTCTACGCGTGCATACATTTCTGAACGGACACTTCCACAGAAAGTATTGTCGGTGTTGTGTAGCTCAATCTGTATTACCATCTGGGGTAAACAAATTTACGGGTCTCGCTCACATGATTGTTTGGCCGGCAACGCATGTCGTGCCATCAATTATAGGTGGATTTGGGTCTGACCTGAATTAAGACCAGACCGGCAGGCGTCCAAACGAATATGTGTCTGGCGGGGGGGAGGGGGAGACGAGTGAGTTCATTGTTCATGCCTTGTTCACGGTGGGATGGTAACAATCACCACGTCGCCACGCTTTCTCGAAGGGGGGGGGGGGGGGGGGGGTATTCGATAGGAGAGATGTACTCGTTATCATGCATGGCCGTAGTCGTATGACCATAGACCCTCGCATCCCTACAATGCCGGGACGGAGCATGCCGGGTTTTCACCGACCAGGCAGACATTGCTTACACCAAGCGCGAAGCGCCGTGAGGAGTTCGGCGAGTCGCATGAAGGGTGAGCTGCATCCTACTAAGAACCGCTTGTGAGGCGGACTTGCGTATGGATGACAGTTTCAATGAGTTGATTTAATTTCCGATGTAGGCAATTCCAGAGACAGCAATGGGAGTACTATGTAACTGCCTCTAGGGTGCCTTACCTTACACTACGTGATACGATCACTCCCACTTGTGCGGAGTAAAGGTTATTTACCTCGCACAAATTACCTAACTCAACAACCAGCTGTGGGCGACCGCCAAAATATATATGTTTTTTGAACGGTACCCCGGTTGTCTGGCTCACGTTGTGAGCGGCATGTTTTACAGTGTCGCTGCCAGCCGACGCCAACCCAACCTATAAAAAATAGGGAGAGACGAAGGGGGGGGGGGGGGTTGTTTGCCTAGAACACACCTCAACAATAAAACTCACGGCCACCAGGGCCATTAATGTAGCACGGTCACGGTCACGGTTCCAGTAACTAGTTGCAGTTTCCCCTTTGGTTTTCCTCTAGGTGTAACGGGCTCGCCGGCCGCGAAGTGCAAACCTCACTCAAACCCAGCTCGACCAAGCACAAGGTGAAAAAACATTTATTTCTGCGGTTCGTTGTTTTCAACCTGTTGCGCACCAGGGACAGTGGCGGGGCCAGGTATTTCTCACCTTCCACCTCGATACTACTTATTATGAAGGACAGGGCCAGTACGGTTGAACAGGTCCCGGTCAGCCTCCTCAAGCTGTCGAGCCTGCTGGATGCCGTGCTGCAGGCCGTAGTGTGGAGCATGACGGCAATTGCAGGTCAAACGACAACATACATAGGCCGCGGATTTATTTGATAGATTCGTTGGCCAGGAGGATGTTTGTGCGACTAGAAAGGAATCTTGGTGCTCGCTTCTTTTTTTGAACCCACCACGAGCCGGCAGAGGCGGGCTGGGCTGGCTGTCTCTGTGGTGGCCGTTCTCTCCTTCTAGGTTGTTCCATTTATTTGGGGAGCTCATCGAAGACAAGCCGCAAGCGAGAATGCATGCATTGCTACAGTATTGTACGTGCATTTCGGCACAACGGTAGATAGATATGGGAGAGACACATGAGTTTCAACGTTTATGTCGCTCATAGTACACCAGACAAAGTAGGCAAATGGCTACGAGCTCCTCCATGTTCGGAAAGCTACTCAATTAACCTAATACTTCGTACAGGTTTGACACATCGATACGTTTGTAGTTTGAACTGGGGAAAACGCGATGAACTCCTCCGTGGCATGGGTTAGGTGTAAACTAAAACATAAATGGTGTAATAGTCCGACCCTCAACTGCCTCGCTCGGTATATTCTCTAAACTCTAATTGCTGACCGACAAATTACTTGTTTTCCTCGTGTTTTTTATTTCGTTGATTTCTTCCTTTTTTAGATAAGAGTTCGTATTTTCGGAATCACACCTAGCGCAGCTCAGCTCACACCAAGTTCAAGCTATCAAAAGACGTGAGACAAATTTCAAGATGCTTGTTGTTCAAGAAGACTGGAAAAAAGTCAAAATATGGGTCTTCGAAACTCGGGTCATATCGAAAGAGAGTCAAAGCTGGGCGAGGTAGCCGACCCTGCACTAAATTCAAGCTAACTGTCCGTTTTGTTTTGTGAGACAAACTGACTAGGCACTTTCGGAACTCAAATCTGAATTGAAACCGAAATTGATAAAAACTCAGCAAGATGCACATATAACTCTACCGCACGTATTTGAAGATAGACGGAATCCTGCCGTACCAATACGAAGTACCCCGCAGTGTAACTCGTAAGGCACCAAGCACAGCCAGCTCAGCTCAGATGAGGAACCCTAGCTCAGCAGTACAGTGCAGCAGCACAGCAGCGCGGCGGTAGCTTTCGTACGTATCAGGTACTGGTATGTATCTTATCATGTATACGAAGCACGAAATACCGCAGACCATCCCACGCAGCAGCGGCGCGCAGTGCAGCTCTGTGTGGTGCTCTACCGTTTTATGCTCTTTTCCCGTATACATCAAAGGAGTATGTTCATGCGTGTCATACGTGCATGCGGCTCCAGGGTGGTTTTCCTCGAGTATGGTGCTCTTGGCGTTTGCAAGTCGCCTGTTTGCACCCGTATTTTTTCACCATATACTTCGAAGTGTCGGTGACGCTCTTTTCTTCCTTGTGAGTTAGCGTACCGGGCGGAATCGTCCGCTACGCGAAGCTCCTCGCATAACATACAACATAGCAAGGGAGGCAGATCGATGATACGGATACGGCGGAAGTAGGTAAAAATGGATTGATAACTCGTGCATAGTTATCTTTTTTTCTTATTGCCTTCCCATACATCATACGTACGTCTGATATGTGCAAGCGCAACAATCGTCGCCCTTCGAGCGCCATATTTCTTCTTGTTGGGCTGCGCCAAGCGAGGGTTATACATGGGGTGATCCATGTGGAATACCTACAACAAACAGCTTCTAATATATGAACTATCTCGCTCCCACTATTATTGGTGAGGACCGCCGGCATTACGAAACTCAGCCCACATATATAGCGGACGCGGAGTCGGGGTCTCCCACACCGTGCGAAGCGGTATCAACCCCAGATGCCAGTGTTCTCGTCCCTGGCTTGTCGGAATCGTTAGTAGTGCATGGAAGGATGTAATGTGCGGGGATGACACTTTATCCTGCGAGGGTGGAGCAGGCCCAAGGTGGAGCGGTGTGAAGTGATGGCCGAGGTACAAGGGTATGGGACGCAGGTGTATCAGGCTGCTGGGAAGCAGTGTTTCGCTTCCTCTGGTCAATACCTTCTTTGTTGAGAGCTAAGGACGTGCTCTGGTGGAGAAAGTATGAAGAAGAAGAGGGTGGCGGACTCGACACCCTGATATCCTCGTCCCGCCCGCGCCGACAACTCTCCTAAATGGCTACCAGGTATTTTTGTTTTACTCCTCTATCTTAGAATCTAGAACTTTCCTGTATCTACCGATCGTTCTTTGACCAATATAATAACTTTTCATTTTGTGGTCCTATTTTCGTGAAGGAATATTTCTACGTAAACAGCACATTTTATTATCGCAGCCCTGACACCACAAACTGAAAACTATCTTGTCGATATATATAGCCCATAACTACTGCACTCAAATCACAGCTTAAAAAAACTCAGTCAATCAGCGGTATGGAGCCAGTGGGGATGGTGTTTCTTTACCGTTCGGGGCGGTTTCCGGCCCGGGCGGTTATCGTTTGGGTCGCCAGTTGGTCGGAATTGTAGATGTATCGAAGGATTTCTGATCTGGGGATGGGACATTGATGTCCCCGAGGGCGCTGGCTCCACAAAACTCAGCTAATCAGCGAACCCGGGGACTAATCTCTACTGGTACAAATCCAACAAACCAAGCAAGAAATTGATGACCCCCCGGGTCGATATCGCCCTGTACGATGTGGAAACCTCGATATCACCGGCCGATCGCTGATTGGCTGGGGCTCATAAATACACCCGGCGCTACCCGGTGTCGACAGGGCCTCATTTTCGGATCGGAAGTATTTCCATGTATTTATGTACACCTCCAGCAAGCTGAGGACGAAAACCGATACCCCCCGCATAGATACCGCATCGCGCAGTGTGGAAAACCCAACTTCACTGACTCAATCACTGACTAGGTTGGGTTCACCCGGTCCATGCCTGTTGAGTGCGGACGGTTTGAAGAATAATGCTCAGATCAAACATGTGATGTACGACGCGTGCATCATGTGCACTGACTCAAAATGCTTCAGGGATGCATCCTGCCATGACTCGTAGGCGACGTTGCTACTCCGTTGTTACATCGAGGATTGTGTCATCTTGTGTTGGACAATTTATCTATCAACGCTTGGTTCCACCTGTCTTAATTATTTGCAAGAATTAATTGTAGCATGCTGTCCCTGCAAACTACATCCTACACTCACGACCGGTGCACGGCTTCTGAGAGCGGAGTGTGCTTGAGCTATGAGTACATGTGAAATATTTTCAACTTTGTGTGCTTCGGGAGGGTGTAGGTGCAGGGAGAAACCAAGGTTGCCTCTGCGTGTTGCCCACAAGGAGTATTTACCATCACTACTGTCGAGAGCCTAACACAATTTTAACCAATATCATGAGCCTACGTTTTGCACGAGAAACTACTCGAATTTTACAATAATATATGTTTACCAGGACGAGAGACGATACGATGCGCACATCTGTGAAGCCGGTGATAATTTCCATCGTGCACTTTTTCGTACCTACCTGGTATGTTAATATAATCTCACTTGACCCGGTGGGGCTAGCTTACCAATCAATCACGATGGGTGCTCGTTACGTTATCACAGGCAGACCGAACCGGCCACTGCAGACGAGCATCGTCTGACCTACTGAAAATATCAAGAGGAAAGGCAAGAAGAAATACACACGTGTGTACCTTGCAGGTAAAGAACACCAAGGCAAGAGTTCACAGCATCATCTGCGCTAAGGACTACTGCAGTGTAAGGGTCATTCTTATCGGAGAATGTTTTCTCCATATATTATTTTCCATGTTTTTTTCGCGTAATGTTTTACGATTTTTTCCAAGCTTTGGAAATTCTGGAAAAACGCTTTCCGAGGAGAATGAGCCTAAAAAGACCCTGAAACTGTACGTGTATTGTTGGCCAGTGCCAATAGATAGATAAAGGAGACAAGATTGACTGTTGCAGGCTGTAGACCGTGTGTGTTCACCGGAAACGAGGCTAAAATAGGACATAAATCTTGCCGCGCTCAGACCATCAAGACCGTAATGCCACTCCGACAGCAGTGACCAGCTCGAGACAACTTGAGCGGTGAAACAACTTCCCCGCGTTAGTCCAAGAGCGCACTCTGTAGATGTCCAGTTTGTGGAAATCGGTCCCGTACAGCCCCCGCAATCGGTACTGCAAAGCGACTACTTTAGTTACCGAGAAACAGAGCCTGTACGCACAGCTACAGGATTGTTATTTCTAAATTCGCCATGGATGGGCAAAAAAGGTTTTGGTCGCTTCGCTGCTTCATGTCTGGCGCTCCGCGGCAATTTATTTAAATTGCCGGCTCCAGCAAGACCATGGGCGTGCGGCCGAAATAGGGGGCACAATAGACAGCCAATCGCAACACATACAGGAAACTATTACTAATAATATACGTTTGGACTATTGATATTAATACTGCAGCCGTAATTAGTCTTGTCTATTGTCCCGTCTGCTATTATAAGTGTTGTGTCAATCAACCATGCAAAGGAGTTGGTTTAGATGAGGACGCATATAATATATGTTATTTTGGGCCTTGTTTATTGATTTTTCACAACCATGTGGTTTTTAAGAATGTTTTTTTTTTTTTTTTTTTTATCCTCCGACGGATTGGTAAAAATAAAGCTTAAGCTCACCACACTTCCACGTTCGTGTCGTGTGTCAAAAGAATGTTGTGTGGCGTTTAGTATAGCATAATAAAACATGTATGGATGTTTTCCAAGGGATTTCGGTCTGGTCACACATACTGAAACCCATACGATATATGTACTAAACAAAATGCACTTTACATTCGAGTAGGTTTATCACTCTGGGAGCAGGGATCTTCAGGGGTGTTTTTGACTTGAAAATTGCGTAGCGCGGTCTACACTTCCGAATCGTCGTCCGCAATTGAGAACTTTATGGGTTCGATGCAAACGCGGCGCAGCCCCGTTTGGCCGGTTTTGGCCCGTTTCGGCTGCCGTTCGGGGTCAAGGTCAGGGCTGGGGTTAGGGTTGGGGTTAGAGTCAGGGGTTGGGTTGGGTCTTCGCCCGTACCTTGTTCCCAACAGGAATCAAAATACCTGACCAGCCTACCAACCTAAATATCATTTCTCCCAGATTGCAATGGGACCTCTTACATTTGTTCAAACTACCAGGTACCTGGTACGTATTAGGGACTCTTTTGGGGTTAAACCAAGGTTCATTTTGTTTTTGGTGGTGCCCAACACATTTTTAACACTGACATCGTGTGTGTGTTCTTCACATTGAACCGTTCTTTCTACCCGCCGACATCCAGCATAACCAGTCAGTGTCCGTGCCGATTCTCCAATCCTAGAAGATACGAGTATGCAAGTTCTGTGGTCACAAAGCTACGCCACAGAGATACTACGTTGCCAGGTGTGCAGTATGCGCTGCAGTGGGCGATGCAAAGCCATGTCATCATACTAGATGCGACAGGCACCACATACGCAGTTTATGAAATAGTTAAACGAAAATAAACAATCAAACAGAGAACAAAAACAAAGTAGACAAATCGAAAGAGAAAAAGAAAAAAAAGAAAAGAAAAGCAAAAACTAGGAGAAACAAGCTGTCGTGCCCCCCCCCCGCAGGCGAGGGGGCCAACACTTGAAAAAGAACGAGCTGGAAAAAAGAAAAAAAATAACAAAAAACACCACTGCTTGTAAACAGAGTAAGACAAAAAACCAAGGAAAAGATAACAAAGGAAAAATAACAAAGGGGAAATAACAGGCTGACCAAAGCCCAAAGCACCTTCCAGGTGGCGGCAGCAGTTTGTGGTACGAGTAGTATAGCCAGGTTCTCCCTGCTAATCCGCCTGGTACCTTGCTACCCAGACTGCCGTCTCCGCCCCGCGTTCGTCAACTATGCCCAGCCCCTTGGCGTCAGACAATACGAAACGGGCAGAGCAGGTTCGTCATCCAACCACGCCACACGGCTCCTTCAGTACGGCGTATCAATCAGAAAAGGAAGAGAAAATAAAATGAAAATGAAAATCACGGAGAGTCAGCGCAAGAAAGAAAAAAACAAGACAAAAAGAGAAGTCAAGGGAAGACCACGTTCGAACCAGCTGCACCAGTTGGTAGCACTTCTAGTAGTATGGTCATGTTCTACTCCCTAGTCGACTTGGTGCCTTGCTACCCTGTCTGCCATCTCCTTCCTACTTTCGTCTACCGCCGTTTCCCTTCTACCCCTCCTGTTCCCCCCCCTCTCCGCATTCCCTTGGTCGGGCTTTCTGCCACTTCTCCTGTTGCCCCCTCCACCCCCGTTCCCTTGGACACCATCCACGGCGGATGCGCGGCGCTGCCTACTCATCTCAGCCTCAGCCTCGTGCCACCTCACCATGAACCGTTCGGCTGCTTCAAGGATCCCCCGGTACCACTTCCCGCCTTTTTGGCTGCAGTGGACCACAACGCGGTCTCAACTCCAAACACCAAGGGGACAACTTCCGTTGACCCTTCGGTGGCTCGGAACTCCCTAAGGTCTTCGACTATGCATCTATGCCAAGTCTTACACTGTCCGCCTGGTCTCGGGTTGTCCCCACCAGCTATCGTCCCGAACATTATCCGACTGGGTAATCGCTCCTTGCTTTGCCGTGCCACGCCCCCCGCAAAGAAGAGCCGCCGTTTACGAATGGTCGTTTCGATGCTCTCGCAACGTATCATCTTGAGGGCCTTCGCGTACGAGAGGGTGGCATGGTCAGTACGAAGTCGGCGCTGACTCGCAACAGGACTTACTTGGTGGTGAGCCGTTCGAAGCTTGGCAAAGTGTTCCGCTCTGAAGGTCCACGTCACACACCCGTACAGCAGGGTCTCAATCACCTCGGCCTTCAGCATTCGGACTTTAAGGCTAAGGGGGGCGGTCGTCCTATCATACAACTCCGGCCGAACCGTTTGAGGCATGCTCGCATGAGGCGGATCCGTCGGTCGATTTCGAGCGAAAGCGCAGCGTTTTCGTGGATAACGCCGCCTAGCTAGGTACAAGAACTGGGTCGTCTGCTTATACCTCTGGCCTGCCGCTTCGATGACGAGCGGTGGTGCGAGGGTTGTCCGGTCTGGTGTTTGTAGGACCATTGTCTCAGTCTTTTTTTCCGACACCGTGAGGCCTGCTGCTTCGAAGACAGTCACGATGACTGTCATCATTTTTGCGAGCCCTTCAGCCGACTTCGAGACAATTCCTGCATCATCAGCGTACAACATGCCCCATGCAGACCTTCGCGCTTCCCTAGAAATGACATATTTCTACCTAATCAAAATAAACATGCATGCGTGGCAATCCATCTCAAAGGGATGCATTTTGGAAACGGAACCCACAAAAACGCACTTGTGAGTACCCGACAAAAAGGTACTACTCAATGAAATCACAACCAACCTGGTTTGCAATGACATAGATTATTTTACCACTTAAGAACCGGTTGACCCGCTTAACCGTTGAAACAGGCAAAAAACACGGCAAAAAAAAAAAAACAAATGTTTCCAGAAGGATGCCTCCTGCCCGGTTTTCGGTTTTTCGAAAATGCCGTCTTATGGTGCCCATCTCTAGTCAGGACATATTCGGGCGAGGCACGCAAACCCATTGAAGAAGCTACAACAGCATAACATCCAAGAAACAAGTCAAGCACCTTGTGAGAGTGAGTGACACGAGCAGGGGCGGGGGCAAAAATGCCTAAGAACAGTGTAGCCGGGCCGTGTTGACTTGTTTTCGTGAACACGAGGGTCGTCTAGGCTCGGACTATGTCCGGTTTTCTGCTCGATCAAATCGATGCGGCTCATTCTGGTTCATTTGTTGATTGTATTCGTTTTGTGGTTAGTTTCTATTTTCCTTTCTGGCTCCTTTTAGATTTATTGGGTGTGGCTGCGATCGAGCGTACAGCATAGCGACGCGAGGGTTACCATTGTCAAGTCCTGACCTTGATACCCTGGAAGATGTTGGCTCCCGCGGTGTTTGAGATATCTGTCGCGCTCTCGGGATTTGCCTGCGTCTTCTGTCAAGTGCGATTCGAGATCGAGTGCTTACTGTTGTTTTCCCAGCCAGCAGTAGCAGTAGATCTCTGCATATCCAGTGGGCCACAGGCATATCTTCTACCAGGCACGTATTTGCAAGCAGCACCTGGAAAGTTTTGCTTCATTTCTCTTGCCCTCTAGACTTTAGCTCCACCTCGCAGCACACCGCCTGGTCGGGCGCAGCGGCACATGCTGGCGTCCTACAGCACAGGGTGCAGAGCAATAATGCCGGTGGCTTCTGACGTACACCGGCCACGCGATTCGTCACGATGAAAAGCTGACCTCTTCAGCCTCTCTTTGATTTTCGAGATCCGACGTCCTAACTTCTAATTTTCCTCGCGTTTCCTCGGGTCGGCAACTATCTTGCGTGTATACGTTCAAGTGATAGCAGTCGAGTTATACTACTCGTACTACAGCAGCTCCTGTTGAAAGTATAGTCACCCATCGCTGCTAGCGCTCAGTCTCTTGCTCTTTCGGTTCAAACTCCCGGCCTTTGGTCTGGCATTCTCCGTGTTAACCGTGCTCGGCCCACGCGCTCGTCGAACTTCTTCGATGTTCCCCTCGCATCACAGATAACAGCCCTCCTCGAGTCCGATGTCTGTCCCTTCGCGGCAATCGTTCGGTGGGATTCGACTTTTTATTATGGCAGTGCAAAAGAGTTCGACGTTTTTTTTTATATTTGTACAGTTTTTTTCTCAAACTCCCCTCTTCGTTGAGCTCGCGAGACGCGCGGGTATTTAGCGCTTCAACGCACATCGCAGTCCAAGACCTTCCCTCTACGGCATTCTCACGACTGGCGGTGACTCACTTCCCTGTAGAACCTAGCTGTGACAGCGCAGTACACTGCTACTACTGCTGCTGCTGTGTTCTACGTACGAACTACCTGGTAACTTAAGTACAGTAGTATACCAATCAGTGACAAGTGTCCCTAGCAGCGAACCGATAGGATACGTACTGTTTTGGCTTCGGAGCAACGTGGCCTCTGTATTTCAGTACTACCGTTTTTCTTGCGACCTTTTGTTCCCGTTCCCACCCAGTCGCACCCTGCCCGAGATCTTTGCCTCGTACTCTGTACCGCTAGCTTCAGCAAACAAACGACACAATATTTCCCACCAGGTAGTTTCTACAGTAGTACCGACAGCCAGGACGGTGTTCGCGGTATCCACAACCTGCCCGACGTTTAGCGAGAACCATTCGACAGACGCACGACCCCTTCGAAGCCACCATGTTTCGCTGATGATGGTGCATTCTTGTACTCATAAAACAACCGGCATACTTACCGTAGTAGTATGAAAACGGCGGCTTCCTTGCGGCCCTGACCATTGATACCACCGACCGGTGCCTTCCGAGATCAAGTAAGTGTACGTCGTTCCCGGTGTTGGTGTTGCCCAGATTATTCAAGATTAATAACGGAGTTGCCGCACAAAGGAAGCTCTGAAATGTCAGTCGCGGTTATCTCCGGAGCAGTGGTCTCGATTCCGCCCGTCAGATTGTGTGTTTTGTATCGAGAGCTTCGCGTTTCAACCTTGCGCTTGTATGACGTGGGAAAAAAAAAAAAAGAGGACCTTTAACAATCTGGGAGAAGGGATCTTCAGGTTGGTAGGCTGTTCGGGTGTTTTGGTTCCTGTTGGGATCAAGGTACAGGCGAAGACCCAACCCCACCCCTGACTCTAACCCTAACCCTAACCCTAACCCAAACCCTGACCCCAAACCGCAGCCAAAACGGGCCAAAACTCGCCATAAACGCGGCTACGCCGAGTTTGCATCGAACCAGGAAATTTCTCAGAAGATGCGGACGACGATTCCGAAGTGCAGACCACGCTACACATTTTTCAAGTAAAAAACATCCCTAAAGATCCCTTCTCCCAGACTGCTAAACCTACTCATAAAAAATGAAACAGGGGCTGCAAATAATTGTTTTTTTTTTTTCGCTGATGATGTAAGCCTGCTGTAGTACCATTCTATAAAATCTGTACAAAAAATAGTTGTTCCATATTAATTGTATATGATTCTCCAGAAACGGGGCTTCCTAACCCCCAGGAAAAAATGTGACATGCGGAATCGCGTCCTCGTACCCCGAGGCACCCACAACGGTATTTTCAAAGCACATGCAGCTCGGCAACACCGCCAATCCTCCGGTGCAATGCTCATTATTTTGGGTAGTCGAGCACAGAAAACTTGGATATCACTGTACGGGGGGGGTGATAAACGTGTTGCGCGACCATGGAATCGACGTCTTTCTTTTCTATAAGTAAGTAGACCCAGTTACTTCGAATGCAGCGAGCAACACAGCTTGGATCGACGATGCTGGGGGTAAACGGAGTTCCGACAAATCATGAAGCATGTATACGCGAAAAAGGTCGGGCAAAAATCATCTTTTTTTAGAAAATAAATGCTGCACGACTGAAATCGATTCCCCTTTGAATTAATTCCCGTTCTAGAAGCGTTCTTCACTTTCTCAAACAATCGACGGAAACACTCCACGTGGCACGGAGACGTACACTCGATCTCGGAAGGTGCTCAAGGTGCAAGGTCTGGTATACAGGTACCTAGGCTCAACGTCCACGGGCGCAAAAAGCGAAACTCATAGCGGTAGGCGCAGCAGTATCGCTGCTGTATTGTTGTACGCTGTGTACATAACCTCTGGGGCCATGTTTATGTTTGCCCTCCTATCAACAACAGTCTCGCTGTTTTTCCACTCGATTCGTTGCGTCGAGCAAGAGCTCGCGTACTACCGTATGACACGGAAGAATGGGCACCCCGGTGGTAGCATTTTGACCTTTGTTTGAAAATGTGATCGCCGGGTGTGCTGTGCTGTGAAGGGGTGTGCTATCTAACGCACCCCCGGTGATGGCATTTTGACCTTTGAAAATGTGATCGCCGGGTGTGATGTTGTGGAGGGGTGTCCTAGCTAGCGCACCCCCGGTGATAAGCAACAGGCACGTGTACCCTGCTGGTAACGGGGGGGGCGTGATAACGAGGGAGTGTGTTGACGGTAGTAACGATTGCCAAGGAGCGTTAATAAACCTGGACCTGACAGGAGATGGCGTGAAAACAAAAGGGTGTGACAGCAAGGGGGGTCGACGACAAAGGTGGCGATACCGGCAACAAGTGGTGTGAAAGCAAGGGCTATGCTAACATGAAGAGGCTGTCGTCTGAAACCGGCGTGCTCGTCGTTTCCCACGCAATACTGACGGTGGTGGTAAGGCTCACGTCAGTAGCCAGCGGGCACAGCAAAGATCTCTGCCTTGCTGCATTGCCACCGGACGGTTGCCGGTAGGGCACGAAGTAGTTGTTGCTGTAGCGCAACTTCCGGGTTGGGCTTCATTGCTGTTGATCGCAACAGGCGGGGAGGTTTTGCGCCGTGCGCCCTTTTTCACCTCCGACGAAATCCATTTTGGTCATGTCCTTCCCGCCTTGGGCAGGGTAGACAATTAGGGCACATGTTTTTTTTTCGGTCGAAAACAAAGTTTTATGTGTCTACAAACTGACTTTGTAACGCGGTTTCCGAGCGCATGCCAACGCAATTGTCGTACCTGTTTACCCCCGGCGACGCTTCCGGGGGCTCTGTAGGGGGGGGGCTCACGCCTGCGGCGCGTGTGCGCATCATACTTACCAGCTCAAGTTATGCTTCACGGAACAGGCTCCGGAACCCTAAATACTGTATGCCCTGGTTACAGGTACCACCGTACTGCAAGAACTCACGTCCGTAAAAGATACCCCATAATATTATATCTCAGAGGCCCCTGCCCCCGCTGACAAACTAACTGCTGCCATAACCATACGAAACCTGTGTTGTCAGCCGACGGCCCGGACAAAAATACACCGTAGCATTGCGCGCTGGCTTGCTCTCGAGATATCGCTACACTGACACGCATTAATTTCCGCAACTAACTGGTTCTAAACCCTACTACCGGCGGCGTGGTCGGGGCTTGGGGCACAGTAGGAGGAGCGGCAGCACTGTTTGTTGCGGACGAATGGCATCCACCAGGTTGTGTGATAGTTTCTGGTGTTTTGATGCTGTTTTCTTACGCCTGTCCGTACGTTTGGGGTGTTCTCAGACGACCCCCGGCGAACTGACGATCGAAAAACAGACAAATGCATAGGTTACTGGGTATGGTCATGTGAGGGGGGGGGTGTTGTCTAGGGGGTGGGGGTGTACTCGATAAGGGTGCTGTACTTGAGCTCATGCATGACGGTGGTCGTATGGCCACAGAACCTCGCTTCCCCACAATGCCGGAACCTCGCTTACCCACCGATCAGGCAGGCATTGCTTGTCCTAGGGGGGGGGTCGGTGTTGTACGGTACTGCATACATACGTACCGCCAGGGGGGGAGGGCGGCACCGTGGGTGGACCTGAATCCAATCTATATTTCAACACAGAAACAGATCACGCTGAACGCGACGACGCCCTCTTTGCCTGCTCCCTCTACCCGTTCCTTCTGCTTGCTCTGGAATTTTCGCGCCGACGTCTGCAGGAACGTGTCAATATATATGCGAACGGCCCACCAGCTACTGGGTGCAGACCTACCTTCTTCTGGACGCCACCTCTAGTCTAGCCAGAACGCCGAGAAGATGGTAATTCTTCTCGCGCACGGGGCTGACCCTGACATAGCTAAGGAGGCGAATGAGTCGATTCAACAAACAGGGCGTGAATACGCGTATCATATATATACATCATACCAGGTATGTGTATTTATATGTGTGTGTGTGATGTTAACACGGTCTGCAGCCGGACGAGTAGAGCACGAATAAAATAGTACCTGGTCGGTATTTATTCTCGCGGGTATACATGACATGATGAGTGATTGATGAGGAATTTGCAACAATGTGTCTGGTGCGCGTACTAAACCCCTGCGATAGTAGCCCCTTAAGAGATGGCACGGTATTGAATCAATCGAAATCCGGCGCGAAATCCCGCAAAACGTCGTACGCGAAGTTGAGCTGAGTCAAGACGTACGTGTTGAGTGAGTGTGTGGCACCAGATCGAGCCATTACGAGTCAATACACAAAACAGTGTATGATGCGGGAGGCTAACAGAGCTGGCCCAAAGACTGAAACTCCTAGTGGCTGACGTGTGGTCGATCCAATTGATACGACGTGGACACAACCGCCCCCGCGGGTAGAACGATAAGGATAAGGATCGATGAAAACAACTAAAGGACACAAACAAAGTGTCACCTTGGTCGCCGAAAGCGCGAAGAAAGAAAAACCAAGAGTTACTTGGGCGAAACAGTATAAGAATCGGCGGAATGTGCGGGATGGATGCTGTCCCCGATAATATTCGAGACGAAACCACGCCCTAGGCAATAGACGATACCCCCTGCAATAGCAATATAATACGATGCAATGAATGGATATATTGCCGTCGGTAATATATACTTCGAAGTATGTATCGATAGGATACGTCCTCCGCGTATTATGCAGGCGGGAGTGTGCGGCAGTGCCTCGTGTGGAAGTTCATGCCACCTACAACGGCTATCGATGGATAGCTTGCAGAATCAAGTGTGGCCGCCAATGGCTATCGATCGATGAATTTCTTAATAAATCGTGGTCGGGTACGGCTATCGAGAGATACTTTTTTTGTAAGCTGTTGTGGTCGGCTGTGGCTATCGATGAGTACCGTTTACAGTGCATTGTGGCGGGCAATGCCTATCGATGGACATCATCACCCACCTGCTCCCAAACCTAGGATTGACTCTCATAAATGAAGCAGCAATAATATGCATCGTGCCACGGCAATTATCTAACGAAAGCATTGTGATCATATCAGTATGATATATTTGCGATCAGAAGCAATGGGTGCATGGTATCTCGCGAGGAGGAGCTTCACGTAGGACGACTCAGCGACAGGGGGTGAGCATCATGGGGGGGTGAAATATTTTTTATCGTCGGTTTCGTGGTGCATGGTACTCCATGTTGGGGATACCGGATCGGCAACACCCTGTGCGTATAGGTGGCATATCATTGCCGCTACACAGGGGCCCCTAAAACGTGCGTGTCATGGTCATTGTCGACCACAATGGACTGGCGACGTTGTCTGTCGATAGATATTTTCGACGACATAGTTTTCTACATTTATTTTGGTCAGTGGGTCGATAACCTGATGGGATAGATGCCGTATGATGTGCTTACATAATACACGATAGAAAGGAAGTAGAACTTTTCTCCTACGGTAGCCCCTAGAAAGCGCGTAGCATTGGACATTATTAATCACCATATAGTGGCAGCGCTTTTCATCGGTAGATATTGATAGCCACAACAGACTGCCGACGCTGTCTATCGATAGACGTTGTGAACCACACTGCACTAGCAACGCTGTCTGTCGATAGATATTGTCCGGGAACACCACAGTTTCCGCAATTGAGCAAGGCACCGCTGCGGTATCGTGATCTAGCAAAACACGTTGTGGTACATCGACTGTTCGAAGTTAAAACCAGCTCCACCCCGGTGGTCTAGTGGCTAAACTCGACCACCATGGTATTTCGTATAAAATGAAAAAAAAAAAAGCGACAGCTGAGTAAATGAGGATACTGTCGAATCGCATCTTTGCGAGCTACGTGGGATAACTTCGATCGCGCGAACTACGGGTCTTGGGGGGAACAAAATCTGGCGAGTAAGGGGAGATTACATTTAAACGGTGTACTCCTTTAATGTGTCACAGTAGGTCAGCAGAGATCCAGTCCAGGACTGTTAATACTCGGTTTCGTTCGGCTCACTTAATGCGCCTGAACGCGGTGAATGCAGCTCGTACATGCACCATGATGAGGAGTTTTTGCTCCTCATATATGACGACGGATTCACATACCACCTAAGGGTTCACCTCTGTTGTGAAAGAAATATGGTCTGGATTGAGTGGTGTGTCCTGCTGCAATGATAAGTATTGGCGTTGATCCTGGACTTCGAATATCGCCCTGGGGAGATTGCGAACTAAGTCTTGTAAAAACAAACAAAACTTCGCACGGCCGGGCTATATCATACCGGTCCGCAAGGGAAACGGTACTATCGAGCTGTTGTATACCATGCCCAGCGACCCCAGAAGCGATGATCCGGCAGCCCTAAACTAGCGATGGTGATACGGCGATTCCAGAAGACGTTTTACCCGGGCAATCCCATCCGATAGGTGACCCGATCCCGAAAAGACACTTACTTCTGCGACCCCACGATTATGTTAGTGCAGCGACTCTGGAAGCTCCGGCATTCCCATTAAACAGGTGTTGTAGTAATTCCAGAAGTGGTCCTTTCAGCAAATCCCACGCGCTTTTCCTTGCAGCGATTCCAAGTAACGTCTTTCCGGCGACCCGGCGTTGGTAAGGCGACCGACCCCTATTATTGCTGCTGGTCGCTGTTGTATTTGCCGACATTGAAATGCGAAGCCCTTGTCAAAGTCCTTGTCAACATTAACAACCGGCCTATTTTCGGTGTCATTGGGACAGGTTTGGGCTCCCATCGCAGCAGCCGGGTGCGCACTACTCGCCTGTGGACGCGGAGCCCCTTACGCGTAGCACTCGGTTTCGTTGCGCGTGGTCGTCTTGTGCACATAGCACTGCGCCTGGCCCGCACTGCCCTCTGATTCGGATTTCTTCTTCGGGCCCTCCCATGCGCTTGAAAGGCAATTTTGTGTGTTGAAATCGTGTACCAGGTATGTTTCAGCAGAGTTGTAATTGATCTCGCACCCAGCAGCAGCGAACAATACGCATTTGATAGGAAGGACCCCGGTGTTTTGGAGTACGCGCAGTCAGTCTTACCCTGTTACAGAATAGTGCAGCAGTAGTGATAGCTCCAGTCCGCCACGTACATACGGAAGCAATCGGTTTTGATGCATGTGCTCTCATTTCAACCGTGTTAAAATGTGTACAACAGTATACGCCTACTCACAATCCAGGGTTGACGAAAGTGAGTGGCAGTAGTAGTATGCTCGCGTCTCATAGCAGTAGTACCTCTAGAGGGCGATGATAGTGGTAGCTGTCGCTAATCCTACGTATCAGCAAGCAGCTCCCGATAGCGCTGATCGTGGCAGCTCTGTAGAATTTCTGGTTGTTGTCCGGTGTCGTGGTTCATACAGCACCTCAAAATGGAGATGATCGTCTCAGCTCTATGTAGACAAGCTCAAAGTCGAAGCAGCACAGTCACAGTCGTCGTCGTTTCTCGATGATGCTGACGACTCGCGCCTCTATAGTGCTTATGACGTAAATGGGAGGCTCGTGCCCTCTTGACGGAATCCCCGCACAGTCGTGCGTGCGCGGCTCCTGAGTTAGATCAGGCAGCCCGCCACAGAGGTATGTACTTCAGCCGGTGTCGGACCGACTGCTTGTTGTTCGAGCTTCAGCTCTCAGAAGGACTTATGAAAGAATAAGGCGCCCTGGGTCATTACCGATTATTGGTATTGTCCAACAAAGTTCCCGCCCCACCAGCACGAGAACGCGTATTTTGTGTACTTGCGTGCACAAAATCCGCCGGGACTGGAATTAATTGGTGACGTGTGCGTCGAGCGTGGTCGTGAAACGTGGACGAAATAAACACACCCACAGACACATACATACATCACATACAGAAAACTCTAAACAAGGCACTCTACGCTCGTATCCGAGCCGCTACGAAGAGGTTTGTTTTTCCTTGGAAAAACAAGAAAAAAAAGGCTCGCTTCGCTTGTGCGCCTCAATATGAACGAAGGCGGGCAGAGCTCGTAAAACGTGAAGCATGAGCTATAAGGCGCGGCGAGACAGATGGCACGAGACTCGAAACGAGTCCTCCGACCATCGTTCTCAGCCATAATCTTCCCCTATCCCACATCGAACCGCCAGAGGTAAGCCTTGGCGCAAACGGTCTGTCTCCTGGCCCTGTTCGTGGCGGCACGGCCGAAGCTAACAACAGAGCCCCGCCGATTTTATCAGAAATTTCGAGAGTCACTCTTTCTTAGGCTTTTGTTGTAAAATCAACAAGGTTTTTTTCGGCGGCGGGTTGAAAATGTACCGGTAGGCGGCGGCTCGTTAAAAAAAAAAGTCGGCGGCTCATAAAAAAGTGCATGGCGGCGTGTTTCAAACCGTCCTAGGTCGAATTGTCCACCCCAGCTGTTGAGCCTGTTTGATCACAACCTTAAGAATTTGCAGCATATCCACTGTTGTGCAGCGGGTGTTTGTTGCCGTTGCTGTCAGCCTGATGTGGGGCAATCACGTGTACTGTTTCTGTTCCACTCTAAGGGCCATTCTTATCGGAGAGCTTTTTGTCCAAATTTTCGACTTTTTTTTCGCGCAATTTGTCATTCTTCAATATTTCCCTAGGTTTTTTTTCCAAATTTTGGAAGGTTAACGAACTTGATATTTTTGGTTCTGGAGAATTTCACGAATAGTGACAGAACGCCTTCGTATATTGATACATATCTCCAATTATTTCCAAACTTTGGAAATTATGGAAAAAAAGCTCTCCGATAAGAATGAACCTAATTCCAAGCAATTTCTGACAAAAACGGGAGCAGTTCCACAGGGGTCACTACAAGAACGATGGGAACTAGCGGCGTGAAGTGCGCTTCTGACTGGTCGAGCTCAGCACAAACAATACAATAATAATACAATATGCGTATCCGATGGACGAACCACCAGCAACGCGGCACTCGTGGCGTATTGTAGTTAGGAGTCTGTCATGCACCTCGTCCCCATCCTTCCAGTTAACATACATGCAATATACTACATACATGCAGGATTTCGGCTGTTATTGGTACTTGAATACTCCAATACCAGAGGTTGGAGAGGGCGAAAATATATGGCTATTACGGGGGACCATAGTAAATAGGACCAAATATTGTGAGTCAAAAGGGCGAAATATATAGGTTTTGTCGAGTACCGTAGGTCCTATTTAATATGGTCCCCCGTGATATTAATAATAATCGAATTAGATGCTAAGGTAGGTGATAGACAGACCGAACGTTTTAAGAAGACCGACAAAAATGCACAAAATGTTCACAGCCCATGTCATTCGCGAGGACGCTGGCCACACTCGCAATTTCCACTGCTGCCATGGTGCCGCATAGGACAAGACTACTACACTTCGTTAGCAAACAGCTTCATCAGAGAGGTGAGCTGTTCACGTATCGCACTGATTTGCGGGCTTGCGGGCATTTCCTCGTGGCATCAAGGTACGGACGTAGACCCGGCCCCTCACCCTGATCCTAAACCTAATCCGAAACGGACCAGAAACGGGCGAGAAACTCGACTGCGCCGCTTTGCATCTATCTATCTAGCCAGACAATTGAAAGAAGATTCTAAGCGCGGACCACGATTCCGACATGCGCACCGCACGCACGCATGGCCCCCAAGATTTAGGGCAAAACGACTTCCTTCCCCTATAATAGACTGAAAATTTTTCAGACAACCACTACTTCCCCTGTATACTCTCGCTACGGGGTTGTGATATCTACTCGGATCACCAGAGATCGCCTTCTCGGATCAAGTATCACATGTATGTGTGATCTGGTTGCAACACGTAATGTCAGTTTGAGCTGAAAATCAGGAAGAATTTTTTTTTCAGGTTGTCGGTCCAGGCCTCTGGCGGCAGGAAAAATTATTTGTACTAAAACCGAAGCGTTGTTCCGTTGTGAAAGAGTAAAACGGGGATAGGAGCGAAATGGAGACCCTGTGCCCTCAAGGCCTTAATGTTTTCTGGGGGGTTTTTTGCAAATATGAGTTGTGGCACGTATAATATGTACCCTGTTCCTTTTTGTTTCGCCTACAATTACCCCTGCTTCTCTCGGCCCCCCAAACATGTGTTCTCCCGTTTGTTTCTGAGGCCTCTTCGTTTCAGTTATTTCCAGCCTCCCACATTCGCTTCAGAACTACTCCTTGAACCTACCGCCGTTGGGGCGCGGGGGGGGGCGTCCATTCCCTAGCACCGGGTACAAAATGGCAGCCCTTTGGGGGACCTGCTCGAGGGCACGAGGGTAAAACGTCGAGTGAGAAGACGCACGCTTCGAGTATATTTACGTATGCCACAGAAGTGTTGAAACAAACGCCCTCGGCAGGCTCTACGCGGATAGCGGGCTTTCAGCATCTCTCCAATGGCCCTTCAGGTCGCTTCCTGATACAGGGCCCTGGCAGCAGACCACACCTCTCCCTAGGTAGGAGGGCCCTAGCAGAGGTCCCTGGCCCTTGGCGGGAGAGGGCACGCTGACCCTGGCGGTTGGGGAAACCCCGCTTCCGTCGGCATTTTGGGGGTCACACTACGCCTTCACCCTGTTCGAGTCCTTTTCCAGCCCTGATTTTGACCTCCAGAAACTATGTTTTAATTGTCGTGTCGTATGGCAGAACTGCACGGAGGGATAATTCTCCCCGAAGCCAGGTGTGACTTGCCTCGCATCTAGGTTTGGCTCTCTAGGTTGCTATCAAACGATATATACGATACGTGCACACAGCAGTACCGCAGATCTCTGTTGAGCAATGGAGTCTGCAATTAGCCCCTACTAAAAATGGGACAATTAGGTTTGTTCGCGTAATAATTTAAAGAGGCAACGCCGCGTGCGTGCGCAAGCTTCAACAGGGGAGGGTATTGGGGCATCGTGCTGTACACCCTCGTCGGCCGATAGCGTGGCGGCACAGGCTCGCGCTGGTGGTGGTGTTGGTGGTGGTGTTTTGAGAAGAGAATAAAAGGTTTCACAGAGCTTCGATCGAGTCGAAAATTCCGACTTTCGGGCCGGGAAGACAAAGGTGGAAGAAAAAAAAAACATACCTGGTATTGAAGAAACAGAAAGAAGAGTGAGGAGTATACGCTGTACGGCAATATAGACGTGCTCTGCGGGCCCCTACCCACTCCGTACTATTGTGATGTCCCTACGACCGACCGAAAAACGGGTGTGATTTGGATAGGACTTATTTTGGGGGGAATTTGCTCTATAATCAAGATTTTGCTTGGTTATTTAGATTGTAGATAGCACATACATGGAGTTTCGCATGTGATACCAAACCCTACCTGGCATATGTTTCTGCCATTGCCCTTCAGTAGTGCAAGGTGGTGCTCTGAAACCCAGAAATCGTGTGTGTGTGTTTTTTTTTTGCTTCTCAACCCTACCACGGACTTGCTAAATACCGCATTGTCCGTACGTGCTGCGCTCAAGAAGACATTTCAGGAGACACGTTACTCTAGTGTCAAATTGCCGGCACGTCAAGGAAAATCCGCCTCTCTAGCCATCCATGTGTCCCCTGATTCCCTGGTAGCCGATAAGCGTCCACGTGAAGATGTTACCTGCTGGGGTACAGGGTAAACAAGGGGGGGGGGGGGGGGGTACTCGATAGGAGAGATGTACTCGATATCATGCATGGCCGTAGTCGTATGACCATAGACCCTCGCATCCCTACAATGCTGAGACGGAGAAGGGGGGGGGGGGGCAAACAGAACGGTACCTAACTGCTCCTCGTCGCCACAACCCTGGGCCGGGGCGACCTTGTTCAACTCCTACTCGGCCACGAGGCAGAGGTGACATCGCGAGTCACGCCCGACGGGGAGCCTCTTCTTCTCTGGGCGTGTGGGCTTGAGGACTTGCCCATCGTCCGGGAGATGATAGGCGCCGGCGCAGACCCCGGTGAGAGACATCATGAGGGTCTCCGTGTTTTGGACGTTCTTGCGCGTGGAGGCAGCATTGAGGTGAGAGCACGCGGTCTAGTCTGAAACTCGATCTAAGTGGGATAGTTCACGATAGAGGTCGGAAAGGGAGAGGTGTAAGCGAGGGAGGGTTCGTGCTCCATTGCTCGCCGGAGCTTACATCTTGAATCTGCGTATCCGCGCTCTATATTTGTGTGCCAGCATTTCTGTGGGTGTGCACCATCAAAGATGGGGTGAGTGGCCTTTAAACGATGGGTGGGCCGGGGAGCTAGTTCCACCTCTTACAAACACCAGGGCAAGAATCAATGGTCCTCCCTCCCTTCATGCTGCCTTCCCCTCCCTTCGCGCATGTTGTTGCTCTTCGCAACAACCGATGCACATTCTGAAGGAGTCCATCCGGGCGGGGGCCCGAGTGGACGTCAGAGATGGTCGAGGATACGCACCCATCCATCACGCCGCGGAAACCGGCAACCTCCCGGCGTTGCGCGAACTATTGCGCACAGGGTCGAGCCACGCTTGGCCTTGCAACGACTCCATGGCACCGCTTGCCGTCGCGTGTATGTGTGGCCACTCGACATTCGTCGAGCATCTCTTCGACAACTGCGGGGCGGACCCGAGCGCGGCAAAACGCGTCAGGCAGACACCCCTCGCGGTCGCCACACGACTCGGGCATCTCGAGGTGGTGAAAGTGCTGCTGAGGTTCGGGGTGAGCAAGCTCGGCCCCACAGCATACAGGGATTCGCTTTGCGGCATGGCGATGTCTGGTGACGTAAAGCTTATGCGGGAGTTGGTCCAGGCCGAAGGAGGCGTTCATGTCCAGGGAGCTGCAACCCCATTGAAATTGACCGCTCGCTATATGCATGCTTCTCGAGGCGGGTGTTGACGAAACGGTCACAGATCTCAGGGGAAAGATTAATTCGATATTGTCAACACCATAAGCAGCAAATTCGTGTAGAACAAGAAAGGGCCGGGACGGGTGAGGCGCATGCTGGAACAAGCTCCGGCATTCCGAGCGCGGTCGTGGACATGGCCCGACGCGACTGCGGCTTCGCCAACGGCATCGGAAAACGTCGTGGTAGAGGCATCGCCGACGAGGAAGGAAGGGGAATGGTCGACCAAGGGTGTGGCGGAGCCGGCAGAGACGACTACGGAGGACTGTACTTGTGCTTTGGACGCTTTGATAGCGGTTGCGACAGCACCTGAAGGGGAGATGGGGAAGCTCAACGTCATGGCGTTCCATCTACCGGCTATCAGCTCCAGACATTCGGCGGCGGGCCGTCGCTTGGGGTTGGTTTCTAGCCTGATCAGGTATGCCGTTTGCTTCGGCCCCTATCCTTGGAGGGGAGAACGCGATTGTTGTTGCTGTGCGCAGCAGTGGCAATGAAGCGAGCCGCATACGAGCACGCGAGAACTCCGGTCGCTTCCTGCCGGCTTGCACCTGAACCGTGTGATCAACTCCCCCAGACAGTCGAGAGGCAGGCAACGTACCCTCTTCTTGCTCGCCCCACCCCGACGCTAAGGCAATCGAGCAGCCTAGCACCAGCGTGGACGACTTCTTCAGCTGGAAGAGCGTTTTTGTTTGTTTTCTTGGCCTGATTGATGTTTTTGTCGGCTACAGCGCCGAACTATCACGGAATTTTGCATTTTAGAGTGCTTTCAAACCCCAGCGCAGAAGCATGCACCGGTCGTCACGAGGCACCGGGAGCACATTATCAGCGCTGGGAGTCCGAGGGGAGTCAAAGACCGGGAGCGGGAGGGTGTGGCGCGGAGCTCTGATGTGTACCTGGTATACAAGGAGCACCAAAGCCTTGGATACGGTCAGGGCCTTTTCCTCACAGATTACCAACGTACTAAATCTGTTATAGGATGTCGACCGAATATTTCAACGGTTTAACCTAGGATTTAGTACGTAAAAACGATTTTTGACGCTTGTTAGGACGAGTGAAGCTCTATTGAGGCGACAGTCGCTCGTGGCTTTCTGTTAACTCTAAAATGATGGCCCCTCCGCCATTGAGGCGGAGGGGCCGACCTTATTCCCTAGAATGCATATTTTTATATCATACAACGTCGTGTTATTCACAGTATTCACACTCACTGTACCCCCGATCTCGATTCAAAGTTTTCCCCCGGCTTGGGGCCTCCCGTCCGTGAACTTTGCGCGCCACGGACCCAGAACGTGTGGCGTCCGTCCTGGGTCGTTTACTTCTAGAACGCCCAACGTGGGACCGATGGCGGATATATATATATATATATATATATGCTCGGTTTCCACGTGCGTGTTTTCCATGTCCTTGTACAGGTACTCGGAAAAACCCAGACGACAGCATTGGGAGCAAGCCGAGAGAGCACTTTCTGCTGGGCGTGGCAGAAGCTAGGGTGGGGGAAATACGTGCTGCACGAGCCACGATGTGGACACTGGCGGCTCCTTCGGCAGTGGCGGGTTCAGCGATAAGTTGTCCTGGCAGGCTGCTGTGTTGGAAACGATGCACAGCACCCGCTATTAGCGACAAGCGAAGTCAAGATTAGAGCCGGGGCCTATGCGGAAGATGCCGTACGTTCCTCTGCCCCTTCGGGCAGCTGGTGTCTTCTTGGCGTCGACTGTGACCGGCGACGCAGTCGTGGCAGACCCTTGTTTTATTTCCGCGCGTCGCGAGGCACAGCAGCGTTCATGGGAGGCGCGTTTGAACAGCGGTCGTTGTCTTCTACTAGAACTACACCTCAACCAAATGGGCTGGCAGTCAGCGCAGACGTCTGGCCCGGTGGTTACGAGCAAACAGGGGACCGTCAGGCTGTTAACCCTGGACCTCAGATGTTTGTCAAGGGTTGCAACGTTCCCTTTAGTCAGCACTGCCCCGAACAGGCGGAAATTCGTGTCGCTTCTTATGCTTCCTAGTGGAAACAATAATTAGCAGGTGTGTGTACTACAGTACATACGACGTATATTTTTATATCAACATTGAAAAGCGGCCAAGGAGGACCACAGAGGGGATTCGCTCCCCAGATTGTGATGTTGTTAGAGGTACACTGCAACTACCCGGGTAGCAGTGAGCGCTGATCGCCGACTGCTAGCTCAGTGGTTGAGGTGTGTCTCAAACGAAAACAAAATCAATCTCCTTTGCTTTGTGGTGATCTGTCGTTCGTTTTTAGTGCCTGTGTTATGTGCATGCTACGATGTTCTTGACACCCTAGGTATACAAGAGCTGGCTTGGTGAAGGATATAGAGGTGTAGCCACTATTTATTGTGGAATTGGCAGCGCCGACTGCTAGGTCCGTGGTTTTCTGTATTATATCAAACAATATCACAAAATCGTGTGTTTCATCATGCTCTGACGTCATTTCGCTATGCCTGTGTTTTGTATTTCTTCGGGGCTGAAGTGATGTCCCTAATATATTAGAGCTGGCATGTGTTATAAGTATTACCCTGGGCTGGATAATAGATAGATGGTTTCCCCCTATAGTTCAGTAGGCAACACCATCACATTTGACGTCGTCGAACTCACGGGTTCGAACCTCACTTCGAACGTTTCTTTTATAAAAATGCCTGCGCGTGCGTCCCTTAAAAACATATCTCCCTATTTCCCCAGGTATTGAAACGCGACGGGTAGGTCAGCGTACGGCCGTATACGGTACCGACGCCCCCAAAATCCCGGCGTTCAGAGGAAGGTAAAGTGTTGAAAGGATTACCCTAGGCTGAGTAATCGATCGGTGTTTTACTCCTATAGCTCAGTCGGCAGATAGATGCCTCACACATGGCATTTGATAAACGAGGCATACCCACAAATATTATTGGGCTGGCGGATATCAAGGACGTGGGGCGTACGCAGCGTGTCGGGGCTGGTGTAATATATGTGAGCGACTGCAGCGTGTTTGATATTCTATGGACGGCGCACTCGCACTGCAGCCAGATACACTACACTATGGAGTACCGACACTGGAGAGGGGTCAGCAATTCTGGCGATAAGTATGTATGACGGCCGATAATATATATATATATATATATGATTGAGGGGCGCCATTGCTCGTGTAACGGGAGTATAAGCTATTATTGAGCACATGCCCCAGTATATAATATATTTATACAAGGCGCTTCGCTCCGCGGGCGGCCTACGCCGCCCGCTACGCTCGCTCAGGAAGGAAAAAAGTACATCGACTTATGCGAAGCGAACAGAGGTCCACGATTGAGTTTAGTTTTTTCAGGGATCGTAATTGCAAACTGGCGACTTGATAATGCCAAGAGCCCCGCCGCCAAGCTTCAGGAAAAAACAGCTCCGACATCAGCTTGGATGCCACATATACGCTTCGCGTCGCGGATGTCGTACGTACGTCCATACTCCAGCTAGGGTACTACTGTCTGTATGTACTTGTTTTCTTCTTTCGATATGCTCTATGTCTGTACGTACTGTATGTACGAAGAAAGCGAAAGCACATCACGGCATAGCAGCAAAAACAATGAAAATGAAACCGAAAAATCGGAAAGGAAAAAAAATCCCCGTCCCCTCTCGTGTACTATTTTTCTGCCTGATTGGAACACCTTACACCCGGTCGAAAAGAAGAAGAAAAAAAAACGCACAGAAGAGCTTCTCCCTCAGCCTCGTACGCCGCCCGCCCCTCTCGCGACCACCTCGCTGTGAGCATATGGACGTTGACATCCATATATATCTATTGTGATGTGCAGTCACTTCACACGAGCTTACTAAGAGTATCTTATGATAGATGCGGAGAAATACGATATGCGGCGAGACTTGAGTTTGTTCTTTCATGCCGACGCACTGTATTCAACTTATCTCTATCATACTGATCGTAACGCAGGGTAGCTAGTCTACCACAATAGGTAGCAGGTAACATCCATAGAACGTTACGACTACGCTACATAGAACGTTGCAGAGACATTGCTAGGAACGGTTCACGAAACCTTGACGGGCTGCTGTAGAATATACCTGCCCGTAGCATGGGCATTGTCTCGTGATCAGGTGATGGAATGCCCCACCTTGCTCACTCTTCTTCCTTTCCTTTCCTCTCTTCTTCTCCTTTCCTCTTCTCCTCTTGATCTCTGAGATCAAGATTCCTTCTATAATGGCCAATTAAGTGCCAATTTCAAACCATCTTCTTTCTTCATCACAAGTGATCTTCACAGACACTTCGGTGCCGCCTCTGCATCTCTTCTCATAGAAGACAGAGCCTCAACATGCATTATTCCTTCAGGTCGTGACCTTCGAGGTTATGAGCCTTCCTTCAGGTTATGAGCCTCGACTTCTAGTCGACACATCGACCGGCACCAAGGAACGGAACGACGTCTCCATCGGTTCGTCAAGTTCTACAGGAACTACGAAGAACGTTTTTTCGGTTTTCAAGTGCGGAGGAAAAGCTATTTTTTTGTTCTCCAACAACCACAGGACCAGCACCGACCTGGCGACATCTACATCGAATTTCGTCAAGTGTGTTCTACAGGGTTACCTCAAGAAGGACTGCTTTCACGCTCCCATGCGCGAAGCAGGTAAGGGGACTACTGGTGCGCATTCACGCGCGCAGCACGTACGAGTAAGGAGTCCGGTTTCACGCTTTATCGCGCGAAACTCGTATTCGTGCGTACAACATTGTTTTCACGCTGTAAGCGCAAAATAAGTCACGCGACCATTTTTGTGCCATCACACACAAAACTTTGTTTTCAATGCTGCTTTGGAGCTGTAAGCGCGGAACACGTCACACAACTACTTCTGCTCATCACACGCGAAGCTAGTTTTCACACTGCTTCCACGCTGTAAAGTACGAAGAACGTTACAAGACTGTTTCTACGCCATCACAAGCAAAGTTAGTTTCAAGCCAGTTTTCACGCCATCGAGCGCGAAGTACGGTAAAGCCACTTCTTCAAGTGCATTGTTCAAGACGTACACGCGCTGTAATACACGCAGCCAGGTCTTTGACGAATCAGCTACTCAGCGTAGTCTCGGGAGAACCACCTCCTGCCTATACGGGGCTTTCACGCCTATACGGGGCATCCATTTCCAGCAACGGCTTTCACGCTCCAAGCGGGGGGCACGAATTTAGACTCGGAAATAATACTCGAACAATACTCCTGCGTAACGGGTTTTCGCTCATAGCGAAAGGGCGTCTACGCATGCGTGTACGAGTAGCAGTAGTGATCTGCTCACACTGCACAAAGCCAGGTCATCGAGTTCAAAATTGCTCTGCACGCATGAACTAGATGAGGAAATCACCTTCTTTGCACACAAGCACTCTTTGTGTAACCTGCATCGGACGAATCCACACGTCAATAGTGCGTACATCGTTCAACAGCTGGGGAGCAAATATGGCTCTAGCCATCACTTCAGCTACGGTCAACTAAACGGCCGATTCAACGTCGCAGACTACACGTCATCCACAGCGATGGAGGTACACCGCCCAGCTGCATCTACTCCATCAGCTTCTTCGACTACTGCTGTGACTACCACGACTACTTCGCGATATAGGTCTACTACTCGTACGACCACTTCCGCTTCATATCTACGGCCTCTAGGTGGCATATCGGCGTCCTGTTCTTCGCAGCGACTTCGAGTTCAACATCACTACATACGTACCTGCAGCATTGGCCCCTGGGATTTCTACTTCTACGACAGCCAGTTTCTGCGGCTTCTACAGCAGCAGTACCTACAACATTTCTTCCTGTACTACAACATCAACACTACCCGGAGCAAACATCTGGCAGCATCAACGTGGTCTACGCGACGCACGAGGCAACGCCCCCATGATCGAACCAACGCCCGCTTTGTCTATCAACGGACGTACGGGGGGATCAGAGATCGAGACTTTTCGACGGCGAACTCTTCACAGCAAATAAATTCAATATTGTTTTTCAAAACGCACCACCACAGGACCTGACACCACGTCCAGCCGAGCCATCTCTTCATTATCATCGGAGCTATATGGACTATCACCAGCAGCATAACTTCACAACCATTTCTCCAAGCGACTTCGTTCTGCTCTCTTCTACTTCCTGAACATGAAGATCATCACGAGCAGCAACACCAACTATGACGCAGCATTGTGCCACGAAGCAGAAGAGCCTCCAGCAATACGCGCCAGGTTATTTCTTACTGTTTTTTCTTTTTTGCTTTTGAGGGGAAGGTTTACGTTTGCAAAACTTTACTTCGAGTACGTATCATACATACACGCTGAAAACATGCTAAATGTACTAAACAATCCAGTACGTTTACGTCTACAGTTTTCTACTTTTCTGCTTTAGGCATCCGTTCAGGGGGCGCGTTGGACACAGCAGACGGGTTAAAACTTTATTTTCTAGGGTATACATCGCTGGTAATCACACCGCGATTTGTTTTATTCCTTGATTTTCGCCTACACTAGGTACTACTCTGTAGTCATACGAGTTAAATACGAGAAATACGTACACACGTATATACTGGACAACACGTCCCAGTTTTCTCAATATCTCGTACCATTTTGCAGTATGATTTTCTGAGTATCTGGTTTCGACACCGTAAGCGTAAGCTACTGACTGACATCACGGGGGCGTGTCAGCATATGGACGTTGACATCCATATCTATTGTGATGTGCAGTCACTTCACACGAGCTTACTATGAGTATCTTACGATAGATGCGGAGAAATACGATATGCGGGGAGACTTGAGTTTGTTCTTTCATGCCGACGCACTGTATTCAACTTATCTCTATCATACTGATCGTAACGCAGGGTAGCTAGTCTACCACAATAGGTAGCAGATAACGTTCCATAGAACGTTACGAGTACGCTACATAGAACGTTGCAGGGACATTGCTAGGAACGGTTCACGAAACCTTGACGGGCTGCTGTAGAATAAACCTGCCCGTAGCATGGGCATTGTCTCGTGATCAGGTGATGGCATGCCCCACCTTGCTCACTCTTCTTCCTTTCCTTTCCTCTCTTGTTCTCCTTTCCTCTTCTCCTCTTGATCTCTGAGATCAAGATTCCTTCTATAATGGCCAATTAAGTGCCAATTTCAAACCATCTTCTTTCTTCATCACAAGTGATCTTCACAGACACTTCGGTGCCGCCTCTGCATCTCTTCTCATAGAAGACAGAGCCTCAACATGCATTATTCCTTCAGGTCATGACCGACAAGTGATCTTCACAGACACTTCGGTGCCGCCTCTGCATCTCTCCTCATAGAAGACAGAGCCTCAACATGCATTATTCCTTCAGGTCAGGACATGACCTGAAGGAATAATGCATGTTGAGGCTCTGTCTTCTATGAGGAGAGATGCAGAGGCGGCACCGAAGTCTAAGTGTCTGTGAAGATCACTTGTGATGAAGAAAGAAGATGGTTTGAAATTGGCACTTAATTGGCCATTTATAGAAGGAATCTTGATCTCAGAGATCAAGAGGAGAAGAGGAAATGGAAGACCTTCCTTCACTCGCTACCGATTCGGTCCGGGTAAAGCTTTTATCACTCTCTGCCACAATCAGCCCCGTCGCCCGCCTCGCATGAAGCCCGGTGCTCACCGTGGCCGTCGTTCACCAGCTCGATAATCTTGGTGTTCAAACTGCACACCTCCCTCTTTCAACTTTATCGTGGTCGCAAAAATAAGCACCGCTTGAATATTATCTTGCCCTCCCGAACGACTTTCATAACTCGTACATACTCTATCAACAATCATAAATCGAAGCCAGACAAAGCCCGTTCATGCATCCCTCGTGTCTCGAGGCACACGCGACGCCTAGGCACGAAAGCGGCGACCGCGCTCCTTGCAACCCCCCCTTCTACCCACCAGCACCCGCTGACACCCGCGACGGTGCCGGGTCCTCCCGCGATGCCGTGCTCGGAGAAGACGCACGCACGCACACGAAACGAAAGAAGAAAAACAAAGAAAGGACCGAGAAAATAAATAACTGCTGGAAAGGTCCGGCAAGTAATGAAAGGAGGCGGTTTGGAAGTGGGAGCTCTGAGAGGCCAGGGATGCACCAACCGAGCACGCTCAGGGGTTGTGATCTAAGTATGTAGTTCTATATTGATATGATATGATCATGCAGCACGACTCAGGATACGGCATGCATCATTTAAGTGTGAAACGGTAGAGGGGAGGGGGCGAAATGTACGGAGAGGAGAAGGGATGGCACCCCTGACCACAGCTTGTCCAGAAGGTCGTGGAGGTAAAACCTCCAACTTACGTTGGTGATACTGCCTGTGGATTGTTCGCTACACAAGTCGGCAGTAGCCTACCGAGCCGTCGATCGGTGCCATGGTCGCCATCTAGAGCCACTGTCTGTTGTTCAGGAGCTTGGAATAATATTGAAACATAAGCATGACGGTCCGCAGTATGCGTTTTTTCTACTTGCGTACTAGTTTGTTTTGTTTTGTTTTTCATCCTCCGGCGGATTGGTAAACATAAAGCTTAAGCTCGCCACACTCCCACGTTCCCGTGTCGTGTGTCAATCTGTCCTATAGCTCTCGTTGCAACATCAGCACAGGCTGCTGTTGCTACTGGCGCTTGGGCACGTTGACCCGACCTGATTGACCCCCGAGAGGGGCAGGTGCGGTGGAGATAGCAACCCGAGAGAGCAATCTCTCCCGGGTAGTGTGGGGCTAGTGCGTACTAGTAGGTACTTCAAGTATGTAATAAAAAGGAGTGGTACTCGTGCTACAGTCGGGTGGAAAAAGTGAGGCGTAACGGCAGTACTTCAGTAACGCCTCTTCGAAAGTCAGTGCACTACAACAGCATTGCAGCACATGCTCGCATGTCTTGTACAGGTAGAAGCATGTTGCAAGAGTTTTCGCCCGGACGGTCGACAATAAATAGCACCGCGTACCTATTATTGTATTGCCTCCCAGTACGAAGGAAGCGTCGACCTTCATCAAGAGCGAAAGCATCAAGGAGCATTGCTGCATGTCGGCCGGTACAACGACCTGGGACCAAGCCGAATAGGGCGTGAGTCTGAGGACCTTTAACAATCTGGGAGAAGGGATCTTTAGGTTGGTAGGCTGTTCAGGTGTTTTGGCTCCTGTTGGGATCAAGGTACAGGCGAAGACCCAACCCAACCCCTGACTCTAACCCTAACCCAAACCCTAACCCTGACCCCAAACCACAGCCAAAACGGGCCAAAACTCGCCATGAACGCGTTTGCATCGAACGAGGAAACTTCTCAGTTGCGGACGACGATTCCGAAGTGCAGACCACGCTACGCATTTTTCAAGTCAAAAACATCCCTAAAGATCCCTCCTCCCAGATTGCTAAACCTACTCGTGAGTCTCGCCTTTATCTGACGGATGATGGCACACCCATCGACCCATCGTCTTGCTTTATTCTGCTGGCCTTCTTTTTCTCGGCCCGAAAGTGTCTTTTTCCACGTGAACGTATTCCTCCTGGGCTGCTGAAGCTCGCAACCGGTTGTACGCAACAATATAGCAATCCAAGCGATTATATTTCGACTAGCATCCCTATATTGATGTCGGCCACATATATGTATATGTATGTACTTCACCAACCGAGTCGAGCAGAGCAGGAAAGCAATAAAACAATGATGACCAACTACTGTAAATAAACATGCCGGTTTCACTTCTTGCTTCGAGGTGTGCGAATTCCCGTTACACTGTTGTACCTGGCATCGAATTTTGCTTCTTACTCTCTCGGTTGACGTTTAGAATACGTTTTGCATACGTCTCCTCCAAAAACAAGTAAATAGGGTACGTACGTATCTCCTTGTCCATGTTTCGGGCATTCTTGTCGAAGAACTTTTTCTCCGAAATTTCCGAAGTTTGAAATTTTCAAGATACGGAGGCGTTCTGCCACGATCTGTGAAATTCTTCAGAATAAGAAGCAAACAAAAGCAGCGAAGTAAACATTTCACAGGTATACATGGAAGAAAAAACAGGGAAATCAGGATGATTGAAAGAAATACGCGATCCGGCGCCGCCCGTGGAAGCTCCGCGTCCCAACCCGGACCGGGCATCGGTCGACCCTTCCACGCCTCTGGATGAGCTGCCCCGCTTCAAGCAAGGGGCTTTGGGAGCTGGCGCGGTGCTGGACCTCACCCGTGTCTTCCTGGCGACGGCCAGCAGCTGCGCGGTGGGTTCGCGGCATGAGGTTGCATGCTCGCTCAGCTAGGTGGCATCCAAGGTGCCTCCTCGCCCGGGTTCCTACACATGGTCCCAAGTACTGGAGGCCGCCGAACGGATGGCCACCACCTTCCGGGCTGGAGCCTAAAAACAATGTCAAAAGCCATTAGATTCGAAAACGCAGAACAAAACAAAATAGAGTATGCAAAGTTGCGAATTGCGGGGGAAACATTCTTACAACAAAACGAAGAGGGTACAATACCGTACCAGGTAGGAAAAGGTGGCATCTGCTTATATATAATATTAAACAAAACTATAAATTCGTTTGCTCTGGTCGGTCGCCGTGGGGGCGTTTCGGTGGCCTTTCGCAAGATTGTCAGCGCTGATTCGCGAGAGCTTTGCACTATTCGCGAGCGGAGGGACTTTTCGGGAACAGATTCAACAGGACTGCCGTTGATCTCAGCTGCTTTGGCCCGAAGAGACCGGCTATATGACGGCATACATGCATAAATACGATAGTAGACCGATTTTTTTTCTATTTTGTTCCGGAATAGTTTCAACAGGACTACGACGCGGGTCATTGGATTATTTGCGTGCGTGGACACATGTAGATAGCATACGACGCGCGTCACGGTGGTGCTGCCTCTTCGTATACCGCTTGGCCAGTTGGCCTCCTGCTGGCGTTGCTCGTGCTCGTGCCGCTCCTGCTCGTGCCGCTCGTGCTCGTGCCGCTCCTTCTGGTGCCGCTCCTGCTGGTGCTGCTTTTGCTTTCGCTGCTTCTGTTGGTACCGGGTGCTCCTCCCGCTAGTAGTGCTGCTCCTGCCTGATAGATGGCATCGCCTGCTCCTGGTGGTGCTGCTTCTACAGAGTGGACTGCATTTTTTCCTGCTGCCGACATTAAAGGTGCTGCCTTCAATACACATTTGCCTCGCCCTCTTCTGGCGGATCTTGGAAGCCCATTTCGAACAGAACCCCCCTGTCCAAGTCAGTGCTCAATCCCACTGTAAAGTGCAACCGCTGCATCTCCCAGCTATATGATGGAGACAGAACTTTGGAGGCAAGGTCGATTTTGCGACCTGCGACCACGACACCACCTGCCCCGGCAGCGGGATAATCTTGAAGTGGCCCAAAGACTGTGAATTAACGCGCCAAGCCTATCGCCGTCCGCACCGTGTCCTTCAAGCTCGAGACAGGAGGTGGCGGTGAGTTGTGTTATGTGCTTCCCTGTTGCTGTCGTTGGTGTTGTTGTTTGCTACCTATTTATACCGCCGCGGCTGCTGCTGCTGTTGTTGTTTGTCGCCCACGTCTACCGCCGCGGCTGCTGTTGTTGAGTTTTTTCCACACTACTTGCATTTTTGGGTGGAATTAATATACGAGAACACGACTTGGTGGCGCAGCCCGTTGCTGCTGCTACTGCTGCTGTTGCTGCACCTTTTCCTGATGTTGTTACCCTGCGCGCCTACCGCCCCTGATGCTGGTTTTCTCGTTTCAGGTTGGTTTATGTAGTCGTCGTTGGCGTTGTTGCTGTTGTAGGGACCTTTGAGTCACAGTATCTACTGCCGCTGCTGCTGCTGCTGCTGCTGTTAGTGTTGTTGTTGTCGTTGCCGTTCCCGCATGTTGTCGACCTCGAGGACTGAATCTACAACCACGATGTTTTCGCCTTCGAGTTTTTTAGAGTACGCGTATGCGCTGCTGTTGCCGCTGCTGCTGCCGTTGTTCTGTACAGCCTGCGTTCCTTTCCACACCGAGGCAGGTGTCTACCTTCGCTGTTGCTGCTGTTGTTTACCTGGTATGCGGTTGGTGGTGGTGCTGTTGCTGTTCCCGCACGTAGTCGACCTTTGGCACTAAATCCAAGACAAAACACGTACTCTAAATAATAATGCCATTTGTTTATGCGCTACTGCGCCTACTGCCATATTATGCTTTTGTGCTGCTGCTGCCGCTGCTACTGCCGTTGTTGTTTACAGCCTGCGTTCGTTTCCCCAACAGTGTCTACCGCCGCTGCTGCTGTTGTTGTTTATGCTGTTGATATTGTTGTTGATGTTGTTGTTGTGGCTGCTGTTGTTGTTGTTGTTGTCGTCGTTGCTGTGTTCCCGCACGCGAGAACACGACTTGGTGGCGCAGCCCATTGCTGCTGCTGCTACTGCTGCTCCTCCTTTTCCTGCTGCTATAACCCCGCGCGCTTATCGTCCCTGATGCTGATTTTGTTATGTACGCAGGCATCGTTCGCGTTATTGCTGTTGTGCGCAGCTTTGAGTCAGTGTCTGCCGCCGCTGCTGCTGCAGCTGTTGTCTATGTTGTTGTTGTTGGCGTGGTTGTTGCTGTTCCCGCATGTTGTCGACCTTCAGCACTAAAATTCAAGACACAAATACATACCAGGTACTACAGTAATTTCGAGATTTTTGTTTTGCACACTACAGCAGTAGTACGTATAACAAAAAAAAATTGGCCATTTCGTTTTTCTTGATACGAGCTCACACCGAGACAGGGGTATAGTACGCGTACTACCATTTGTATATGCGCTGTTGCTGCCGTTGTTTTTGTTTTGCACACTATAACCAACTTTTTTTCCGAACAGTTGCCGTTGTTGTTCACAGCCTGCGTTTCTTTCCACACCGAGACAGTTGTCGACCGCCGCTGCTGCTGTTGTTGTTCGGACACGATAACTGACCGGCGTTGAGTAACGCGTTTCCATGTTTTATGCTGCTGCCGACTCTAACGTCGCCGTCTCTGCCGCGGAAAAAGACGTAAGGGTTTGCCAACATCATTCATCGCATCTCATTCCTATTTACCTTTCGTGCTTTCTGCCTCTACAGCGCACGCCAACGCGTATTTTCTAAACTGTTTTGGAAGGTGTTTTTGCCAAAATCAGGTATACCTGGCCAATTTCCGGCCAAAGTCAGTTACATTCTAAAAACATGTACAAACACACACCCCAGGAGCCCTCTGCTATTGTCCAGGCTGATATCGTAGCTGATTTTGGCTTTTTTAGGCCAACTTATACCTGTTTTTTTCTTCTCTCTCTAGCTTTCAACTGATTTTGGCCAACTTTGAACCAATCAGAGGGGCCACATGCGCACACTGTTGCTTCTCTCCGTATGCGTCTGCCCTCCCTTGGTTGAAATTATTCTGCATTATTACGCAACGTATAAACTCTGTACTCGCACGTACACGTTGTACGTCAAAGTACGTATTTACATAAATAATATGCATACATGAGTATGCTGGTTTCACTTTTTTTCTTCTTTGGGGTGTGCGACGTGCTTCAGTTATTGAATAACTGGTAGTTGTTGTGTCCTACTGCCGCTGCTTTGTTGTTTTCTATGGTCACAGCGGTCCATACATCACCATGGTCTTTACCTGCACCACCCCGCGTCGAATTTGTCTCAGGTTTGGTACGGCAAGATAATTTCGTGCCGAGGTGGCAGTTCCGCGAGGACGGTCAAGAAGATTTAAGCTGTCAACGGTGGGGGGGCGCCAGAGTAAATACTCTTCTTGGCGCCCCCGCCGTCGGAGAACAAACGAAGCCTATTAGCAGTGACTCTCTGCAGGTCCAAGTGAAGCCCGTGGTATCTACACCCTAAAGAAAACTAAACGACTTAGATTTTGGAGGCCATATATGGCACGCTTCGTTTTTTACCAGACTTTCATGGACAGAAGATCGCTCGTGGCGCGCGTTTTTTACTCGGTTTTAGTATACAATACACCTGATTTTCGCTCAAACGGATCAGGTATATAACTGATTTTGGCATTTTCCCTTTTCAAAGTCTTCGTCAACTAAACTCATACGAACTAAAATATTTGTATTCAACACGTCTTACATGTCTCCTTTGTCCTGTCGGTTTGTTGTCTATAATCTATGTTTGCAGGTAGGTCCGTAAGGATTGTGTCTACTACAAAGGAACTATCAAGGACAACGGCGTCTTGATCGTCCTGTACAAGCCCCCCCTGCACTTCTCGGTCTCCAAGCACTCCAGGAAGCTCTTCATCGCCCACGACGAGCAAGTTCGAACGCCACGCGAAGTTCGGCGAATAGGCTCGGGTGGAACTGGAGAAAAGCGCTGCCAAGCGGGAAGGCTGTGTCGGTCGATCTCCTCGGTTCGGGCTCGGAATAGATCTTCGTACTTCAAGAGTCTGTTCTCGTGTCTATCATGATCTTCCGGTCGAGCACCATACACAGTTGATCTGCCTTTGGTCTGCGCCTGGGGTCTGAATATAGAGGTGTTCGAGGGCGTTTCGTTGCAGCGTGCGCCTGCGTCTATAATATTTCAATACTTTCAGCAAACGTCCGTTGTGCGTGTACTTGCAAGTCTGCCAGCGGGTACTTTGAGTTCAAGTGTGGGGAGCGGGCTAGTTCATTTTTTTTCGGGGGGGGCTTCTTCACCTAAGAAGAGTGTCAGCTTTTGCATCGCCTCCATCACGCTAGTGCCTTGGCGAGTGTCAAGGTCTAACTGACTTTTTTTCATCCTCTTTGGGTGCTGTGGACAACGAAAGATCCGGTTTTTTCAATCTACGTTGGGTGTTTGCCAGGGTGCTGATTCCGTTGTTCTTAGCGACATTCGCGTTTGCGAGGGGATATTTTGCTACTACTTACTCCCGTTGCTTCGGCTTCTTTGCGTTCACGCCGGCCCCGGGCCCACTGCTACGCTTCGTTGAAGACGCTTTTTCTTGAGGAATTCCTGTCGTAGTTGGTTTGGGCGTCCGCCAAAGGTTTCGTTCGTTGTCGAACCGTTAGGTGTCGCAAGACATGTGTCTACTACTGGCGCTGCGATTCGTCGAGCAAGTGCTTTACCGTCGAAGTTGCATATCACGCTCATGTCGCCTTCATAATATATCATAACCGCTGTAATACATAGTTACTATTAATACCTGCTTTTTCGGTCATTAGAACTTCTCTCTTGCGTCACCCTCATCCGCATGTTCCACTATTATTTTCCTTATACTAATACATACTTGGTTGCTAACAGGTTAGGTGCACATTTGAGCTTTTGCCCCAACTGCAGCACCTAAAACTGCAATTGGTGGAATAGTTCAAACCAGCCCACCAAATAAATACGTATTTCGGCAAGAGACTTCTTCCACGCTACGCTCATGCCACTCCGAAGGGGAAACTTGTACCGGAAGGAAGAACAGTGAATAACGCAAGGAGATAGAGGGTGAACGGCAGCGTTAAAGCGGCACTACTTCTTCCTTACTTCTTCCTTGAGAGATATTAACTCCTTGGTTGCGGGCAAACTATGAAACCGAGAGGGTACACCGCAGATTTAACGGAGATGAGCAGACAATGCGCAACGCCAAACGCACTTGATTCGAACGGAACGCACAAGGTGCACGGAGGGGTACCACTATTTTTGGTACAACGTGTTCTGACCCCGGCTGAGACCCTCAATTTAGAATAACTGCCCACTTTCTTGATAGCATGGTTATTTTACTGGTTGGTGTGTCTCATAACTGGCCCATAGCAGTGTTGGTGTTGGGGTAGCCGCCGACAAAATTTCCCTTGAAATCATGTTTCGGGTGAGGTACTGACCTCGTCGTGTGTGGAGCTCAGAAAATATGTGGCACAACTCTCCTTACACCGTAGTGGCATTGCTTAAGACCAAACAAAAAGCGAACAAAATGGGCATTGCAGGGGAAAGAAATACATACATGAAAGAGGAAATCGGAAAACAAGAGAGGAAGAATGGAAAGTAGATGTTCAAAGGGAAAACGAGGCGGCGCGGACGACGAGGCAGAAACGAACAACACTGAAAACGGCAAGGATAATACGTGAACCGCTTCACGAACGAGCTCCTAATCATGGAATTAAACTTCGATCAGGTGGGTAAGAGGAGGAGGGGGGGGGGCATACTAACCAGCAAAAAATAAGTAAATCATCATTGAACGAAATCAGATCACAACAACTGTGCAGCATTTGACCACACAAAAGCAGCATGACGAGCTCTGCTGGTGCCTGCGCTAGGAAGTGGTCATCTTGTTGTCAGAACAAATGACATATGTACGTTTTTCACCCCAAAACTTGACCCCTTCGCCTGGCCGAGCCGATGGCTTCCCGCCTCCTCCTACGGGTGCCACTTGATAGCCATGTGAGTAGTACAAACGGCGACGAGCGGCTGCGATAGGAGGGAGGGCCCGCCTACTGCGGCACGAGGGTGCTTTCGTTTCGGTGGCCCGCGGTCGCTCGCGCGGGTGGCTGCCTTGTTTTTTGTTTTTTTGGGTCGTGTGCTGTGCTTTGATATCGTGGCCCTTCTTTTTGTCAAACATATTCAATCCGCACTACAGCCGCGGCTCAAGTCATTAATTAACTTATTTCAGGTGTAACACGGAAGTATGCACACTCACTCCCCTTACACAACACACTCCCCGGTGATACAATGTTCTGGTCCGTTTTTTATCGTCACGATTATCACCGGGCGTACGCTAAACACCACGCCCCCTACGGAGTTGCGTCTTGAAACACCATCAAAACTACAAAATTATCTCACCCCCTGGTGGATACCGGTCACACATAAACACTGCTACTACCTCTCTCACTGTGCTCTCACAGCCCCACAACCACCGGCGCCGGTAGTAGGTTTTGTGGCCAATCGCGAAACTTGTCGCGGGCCGTTACAGCGCTATCTCGAGACCAAATCGGAGCGCATTGCTAGGGTGTATTGTTGCTCGAGGCGTCGGCGGGAAGTAAAGGTTTCGTATTGTATGGCAGCAGTTGGTTTTTCAGCGGGGGCAGGAGCCTCTGACGGGAACTCTTCGGGAGCTTTGACATCATCAGCGCATTCCCGCAGCATGCTTGTACCTACAGGGCATATATATATATACGATATTATTACGGGCTCCACGCCTGTTCCGTGAAGCGCAACGTGAGCTGAAAAACGTGTTGAGGTCACACGCCACAGGCGTGTAACCCCTCCCACAGAGACAACCCCGGGGGGTTGACGGAGCCCAAACCAAAATGCGACAATTAATTGCGTTAATAGCACGCCCGAAAACCACTTGACGAAGTGGTTGTAGACACCTACGGCAGGATTGTTTTTTTTCTCCGACCACAGCGAAAACTAAAAAGATGCTTCAATTGTCTTTCCGGTTTCTGGCAGGAAGGACATACATGTTGAACAGGGTTCGCGCGTCTTCGGCGAAAAGGGTTGCGGGGAACCAAGTTGCTGGGCTGTGTGCGACACGCTCTCCGACGTAATTTGCGCTGTAGCCACGAACTCCAACCCGGGAGTTGCGCGGGCGCAACAACAGGTACTTCATAGCCTGCCGGTAACCGTTCTGCGGCATTATTACGGGAAAAAAGGCGGGGATATTTGCTGCATCATTTTGAGGTTCAGGCGTGGGGAGTGGGCCTTCCCACATCAACGGCGGTATCGCGTGTGGGAATGGAAAAGCACGCTGGTTTCAGACGACAGCCTCTCACACGTTAGCACACCCCTTGTTATCACACCCCTTGTTATCACACCCCTTGTTATCACACCCCTTGTTATCACACCCCTTGTTATCACACCCCTTGTTGCCGGTATACCACCCCTCCCTTTGTTTGTCGACAAGACCCCCTTCGCTATATCACCCTCGTATGATCGCGCCGTCTGTAATCTGGCCGAGGTCTACTAACTCTACATAGCAATAATTATTACCATTATCACACCCCCTCGTTACCACCCTCCTCCCGTTACCACACCCCCTCTAGCTGCGGAGCTCCCGTGCATGTTGCTTATCACCGGGGGTGGGTTAGATATAGGGCACACCCCGCCCCAACAGCACACCCGGTGATGGTGTTTTTGAAGGTAGAATTGTTACCACCGGCGGCGTGTGCTTTCTCCCGAGGTGTACGGTCATCAATTATTTATTATATTGTGCCCCTGTTTTGGCAAAACGAATGAACCCACGCAGCTCAAGTCGAGGCACTACTATCCGTAAATACGATTGATGTGCGTTTATTGAATTGTTAATGCTTCTTGCGTCATGCTTTTTTTCTTGTGATGCACGGCGTCATGTTCTTGTACCGACCAGTTTTTTTTTTTTCGCAGATGATAAGCTCGCCAAAAAAGTAAATATAGTCCAATTAATTCCATTTTTTGAGCGAGGTACAAGGCCGCTCGCGCTAGAGGTCTCTAGTCCCAGCACAATGAAAAGTGGAGAAGGGAGGGTCCCCCCTCCACGCCGACCGTATGTATATATATGGTCAAACCATTCAGCAGTTCGTGGGGTTCCCCAGCACAGACAGGTTATCTTGCTTCTTCGCCGAGTTGTCCACAAAAATACGTCCGACCACGTACGATGAATCAATCAGCAATTAATTGTTGAGTATCTGGTAGGAAGCTTTCCCCGAATGCCTCGGCGGGTCGGAGCCATGGAGGTCGTCGGCCACTTCGTATTGTACCACATAACCGTACGAGTAGGCGACGGCATCCGTTCGCTCTTCTCGCTCGTCATGGTTCTGGATTCTACCCCAGCCGGCATCTTCCGGAATATCGTCAATCACCTCACCCCACCCGTAGTCTGATCTACCCTTCAGGATATATATATATGTTATTAGTATGATTATTATTATTATTATAGGCTTGCCATCCGACATTGTGCAGCATGAGCTTTCACGTTGATCAATCAAAACATTCCTGAAAGACGAAATCTCCGTAAACAAAGGAAACCTACGAGTATACACCAACTAGTCTATCTATCTTCTGTGTCTACTTCCTTTTACCCGCCGCCCCGCTGTTCTTCCGTTTTCCGGTCGCCTCGGAGGGAAGTAAGAGTCGAAAGTTTTTTTTCCTATACATACATAGTCGGTTCGATGATCTCCCGTTGTGCCTTCGCCCAGTAAGTTGTCGCCCAGTACCGCAGCACAGCAGTAGAAGACTTAATAAAGTGGTGGAGGTCACGGTACGAGAGATGGATGGGGTATGCCAGGCATATATTTAAACTCTTCTGAAAAACAATACGACTGTTTGTTGACAAACCGTTTGACCTCTCTTGCATATTAACCCGTTTAGGATCGCAGTCCCGTTTTTTTGGGGACAAATCACTCAGGTTTAGGGTAGGTCGTCCCCAAAACGGGCCTTGCAGTGTTCTCAGACAGACGGGTATTTTCACCGGTATATATATATAGCTCTTCTTGTATTCTGGCTCCATCTGATAATGTAATTTACTGTACGTACGAGCAATGAGCGGCATCTGGTCTACCGGGTGGTAAAAAAAAGTTTGGAACCCGAGGACTCCCTCAAGCTCAGGGCTGCTCTCTATAATATATATTATGCGAGCCACAAGAGCACCCAGATGGACAAGGTTTGCCCGACTTTGGCGTCCAAAACGACGACTCCCGCCACCTAAAACGCGGTGTGGCCTGGTCGCATTTACGCACGCGGAAGAGCTTAGCCCTTTTAGAACCGCAGCCCCGTTTTGGGGGCGAACTACTTAGAATTTGAGTGGTTTGTCCCCACAGTGGGAAGTACTTAGTGCGGTGCTAAAGGGGTTAAATAAACTTGCATTTATTTTCGAACTTCATTTTCACGTATTGACGTACGTATTTAATACCAGGTACATGCATATAATATATATACGTGTATACCTGGTATGTACATTTATATGCCATTGGCCAATCAGTGTCCGGACGGGCGATTCAAAACGTAGAGCCAGTCCCGATTTGACTATTTTATCGCCAAACGCGCCTTCTTTATAATAATAATAGTAAACCGGGGGAGGGGCCGACGTCTTCAAGATGGAAACGATGCGGCCCTTACTCTGCCCTTTCGACCCGATTCCCCACACCAGGGTTCGCCCCCGGCTCACTCTGTTGAGCGCTCCAGCCATATATATATATATATATATTCCCAGCACTTTCGAGGACGCCCTATCTATGCTACTTTGCAGGTTCTCGGCTTGCTGGCTGATCTACACCCGCGAGCAGCTCTAGACCTACCAGACCTACCTGCTGCTGCTGTACCACGGCTTAATATACCCAAACGTTTTATTTCGCGTACGACACACTACCACTATTAATACTACTAATACTACTTCTGCTGTACTGTGCTCCTGTACCGTTCTACACGAATTTTGAGGGATGAGCCGTAGACCCGCCGCCGCCGTTGCGAGCCCGCCAAGATGGCAGCAGCAGGGGAATGGCCTGGCTAAGCGTCTCTCTCTTTTAGCGGCCGTCCTGTCTTCATTCGGTTACGAGGGGACAACAGCGACAGCAACAACAGCGGCAGCAGCAGCAGCAGCGGCAGCACCACCCCCATCACCACCACCACCACCACCACCAGGAGCAGCAGTGAGGACGACGCCGGTGGCGTTTGCCCCCCACATACCCTCAGTACTACCTGTAATAATAGTGCGTACAACCGCCGGATCAACCGCCGACTTCGGGCCATGGAGGGCTCGATCCCCCCACCGCTACAACGGCGTCTACAGCGGCTTCGAGGCAGCTCGCGTGAAAACGGTGGTAGGCGCAACGGCGAAGAAGGTGGAAGCAGATGGCGACGACGGTGGTGGTGGTAGTCGTGCGCTCTCTCGGGTGGGCGAACCGGCGGGGAACCCGAGAAAAAGTAGCCACGGTCTGCATACCGATCGTCCCGAGTGTACCGTCCCGGATCCAACGGCGGGGAATTGTGTTGTTGTTGATTCGGTGGCGGTGGCGGCGGCGAAGCGGAGGGTCGGGGCACTGCCGGGGACCAGGTGTTCTCCTGGTCTTCCGAAGTGGATGGACACCGTGCGCCGGCGGATGCTTACAAAGGAGGATTGGCTTCACGTCCACGCCGCTTCTGGTCTGGTAAGAGAACTTTGTCATCGTAGCGCGCTCGGAGAACTTATGCGTGGCAAACCTAGTGTGTGCTTTTTCACGACAACCGTTAGTTGCACCCATCGAAAGAAAAGAATATACGTATATATATATATATATATATATATATATATATATATATATATTGTGCAGTACGTATCCGTGTTGATTCTTCGTTCTGTTGTAGAGAGATACATGCAACCCTCTTGTGGTCACAAGATACAGAAATAATATCACATCGCAAAGTATAGTAACAATAACAATGGAGACTGCAAAGTGCTGTAGGTAGTTCGATTCCAACTGGACTGTACGCGAAACGCCGAGCCAACACGTACACAAATTTAATCCAGCGGCACAAGACAAACTGAAGCAGAGAGAGAGAACGAAAGATGGAAACGAACGAAGAAAAAACACTCAATCAAGGGGAAGAGAAATATATCAAGTAGAGACGAGATCGTGTCTGGAGTCTTCTCACCTATACTCTGAGGCGTTGTTATCATCGTGACGCGTGCTATATATGTAATGTGGGGGGGGGGGGGTTATACCACCTACCTGTTTTTTTCGAGGCTCCTGACTTGACTACAGTATGGAAGCCAGCAACCGACTTCGAGAAGAGAAGCCGAAACCGATACACAATTTGTTTGAGTATTGCGTGCTCTCTTCACATTATTATTAGAACCCGTTCTTTCTATCCATTATAATATCAGATCAGTACACCCAGCCGTGTCCGTTCTGATAGTTTATCCTCGAGAGATGCCCATCATGTGGTCACATACTGTGACGCAGGGAAAACCCGCACGGGCCATGTATACCAGGCCTTGTAGGCATCTCTCGAATATCCTTGAAAATTTCACGTCACATTGGATGGTCCAAAGACATTGATTGGATACGAGTAGCTCGCCTCAGATGAGACGGGCAAAGACTGCCGGACCCCCCCCCCCCCCCCCCCGCGCGCCCTCTTGCGGAGCATGGGCGTTGAAACAAGCTTAGGACGCGTGCTATAACAATAGAGATAGCACATATATATATGTCAGCATATTATTAATATGGACGTTGACATCCATATATATATCTATCTATTGTGATGTGCAGTCACTTCACACGAGCTTACTAAGAGTATCTTATGATAGATGCGGAGAAATACGATATGCGGCGAAACTTGAGTTTGTTCTTTCTTGCCGACGCACTGTCTTCAACTTATCTCTATCATCATACTGATCGTAACGCAGGGTAGCTAGTCTGCCACAATAGGTAGCAGGTAACGTTCCATAGAACGTTACGAGTACGCTACATAGAACGTTGCTGGGACATTGCTAGGAACGGTTCACGGAACCTTGACGGGCTGCTGTAGAATAAACCTGCCCGTAGCATGGGCATTGTCTCGTGATCAGGTGATGGCAGCGCCCACCTCGATCATTCCATCTCCTCTTCCACTCTTCTTCCTTTCCTTTCCTCTCTTGCTCTCCTTTCCTCTTCTCCTCTTGATCTCTGAGATCAAGATTCCTTCTATAATGGCCAATTAAGCGCCAATTTCAAACCATCTTCTTTCTTCATCACAAGTGATCTTCACAGACACTCGACTCGGTGCCGCCTCTGCATCTCTTCTCATAACATAGAAGACAGAGCCTCAACATGCATTATTCCTTCAGGTCATGACCCTCGAGGTTATGAGCCTTCCTTCAATATATATCCGCTAAAATGTTTTCTGGGTGACGGGGCTCCTTAACCCAAAATCGTCGGAATGCCAATCTTGTTTCGAAGAATGTCGTTTTTGTATGCTTGGGCCATGGATGGGATTATTCATCGGGATACTATTATTTGATTTCTTCTGGTGGTGACGTCAGCTTTTCGGGTGAGGTAATGGAGTTTCGAGCGAGGAACCTCTGATGACACATGGTGCACCTCTACTGTATGTATGCGTCTAAAGATGCGTTGACGATGGTTGGTTCTGATAGCAAACCCAAGAGCAAGGTGTTGGTAGCCTATCATTATTTCAGGGAATACATGCGTGCGCCTAATAATAATCAATGACGATGTGCTCATTGTTCAGTGTAGTCACAATGATTTCTCTAACCACCCCCAAAATATTGCATGCGGGCGGGGGGGGGGGCGCTTGTGAGGAGCTCTCGGTCAGTGAGGAACGTTAGGGCGTAGAAGTAAGTGTGCAAGACCCCCCTTTGTACCGGACAGGAAGACGGGGCTCCGTCTCCCGAGTATAGATAGGCTCCCGGAGAAAAAATGAAAGATTTTGGAGGTTGACCCGGCGGCCTTTTTATTATTATGTGTTTGCCCCTTTCTTAGACATACATACATAATAACTATACTACTATTAATACCGGGAATTTCAAGGACAAAAAACACCGCTCGTGGTGTGCGTTTTTCTGGTTTTTTGCTTGGTTTTTAGTATCAACTGATTTTGGCCCAAAAAAAGTGGAAAGGCGTGCCTGATTTTGGCCACAGCCCAATTAATTGTTTTTTATTGCAACTAGTTACTGCTGTATCTTTATTTATATATTGTAGGTATTAATAGTTATTGTTTGCTGCAAAACACAAGTACGCCTCTAGCACGTCTGGCGCACCAGTATCATAGCGTATGTCGGTCTGTAGCACCGTGAGGCGCAGCAGACGCAGATACTGCAGGAGGGCCACACCATCGGTCATGTCACTTTATGCCAACACATACATGCACACCGCACCCTTCGAAATACTGACCACACTTGGATGTTTTGGACGAGAAACCGGCCGAGCAACCGACCGAAAAAAGTTCGGTCTCGGAGTCATTTTTTGTCGATGACACCGACCGACTTTTTCGGGGGGAAACGAAAAACCGATCGAGCCACTACTTTTTGGTTCACAACTCACAACACAGCGATCCACGAGTATTCATAGTTTTTCTGCGATCTTCCGTAGATATTCGTAGTCTGAAAGAGCGACACAGAGATACAAAGTACCAGTAGAACGGTAACAACAGCAGTGCCGCCGCCAGCCACTATCGCCTGATATTGGCAAGCAGGAGCATTATTATACGCACAAGTAGCATAGCAACTATTAATAACTAGCTGCTGCTGCAGGAGGAGCTGCAGCAGCACCACCACCAACATGCGGCAGAAGCGGCAATAATAATAGTAGAAGCAGCAAACTGCTGCTATAACCTGCAGCTTAGCTGCAGCAGTAGTAGCAGTATTTAATAGCAACAAGGCACGAGAGGCGAGCGGCTTCTTCCCGCTTATTTCGAGTACGAGTAGTAAGCTGCTGATGATAAAGGTGCGCTCAGTATACTACTACGGGGGATCATAGTAAATAGGACCAAATATTGTTGGTAAAAATAGCCAAATATATAGGTTTTTGTGTGTACCGTAGGTCCTACTTAATATGGCCCCCCGCAATAGTAATAATAGCATGCCGGCGCCACCACGCCCGAGCGTTGCGCTCCAGGCACGCCCGGAGCCCAAGTCGGATGCTTGGCAATTAGACCGCGGAGACCTCGCTTGCACAGTGGTGCTGCTGCTGCTGCTGCTGCTGTGTTGGGTGGGCGGGAAGATCGTGCCGCCAGTAGTAGATAACTGTGTTGCTGCTGCAGTGAATGGCTGTGTGTGGAGAGAGCTGGGAAATAGCAGCTGGAAAATAGAAAATAGAGCAGTGTGAATAATAATCTAATAATATTAAAATAGTAATAAATAGTAGATAGATAGATGGGGTTGGGTGGGTGGTGGTGGTCGCTTCTCCTCTTCATATCTGGCGCGGGACTGCCTGGTTTGTCGCCGTTGCGGGCGGCGTGCCAGAAAACCGTCGGATCTCTCTTTGGGGTTCGCGCTCCGTGATTTGAGCACGCTCATTATTACTGAGTATTAAAATAGTTAAAACCAACGGCAGGTTGAATTGAGTAGCCCCGGTCGATAGTGATCGTATTGGCCCGAGGGTATATACTTCTACGTTGTTTTCCAACAAGAGACAACACAATTGCCGTACGTACGTACGACAAGGTATTTAATTATTTTCCGATTCGTGGGTGCAATCTAATGAAAATACATAAATTGTTGTAATAAGTTCTCTGTATTTCGTACTGGAATTAGACTAGGTTCCATAAATAAATGTGTTTTCCGAATTCGGATAATAGACGCAACACACAAACGTTTTAGGTCTCTCAGGACACTACTCTACTGCTTGCTGTCTGTACGAGTACAGTACTACCACTCCACACGAGGTTTGAGGGATGGGCCGTAGATCAGCGAGCTCCGCCGCCGTCGTTTCGACCACGCCAAGATGGCAGCAGGGGAACGGTCTGGCTACGCGTCTCTCTCGTTTAACGGTCGTCCTGTTCAGTAACGGGGGGACAGCAGCAGCTGCACCAGGAGCAGCAGTGAGGGCGACGCCGGTGGCGTTTGCCCCCCACATGCCCTCAGTACTACCTGTAATAGTGCGGACAACCGTCGGATCAACCGCCGACTTCAGGCCCTGGAGGGCTCGATCCACCCACCGCTACAACGGCGTTTACGACGGCTTTGGGGCAGCTCGCGCGATAACGGTTGCACAAGCAACGGCGAAGGTAGAAGCAGATGGCGACGACGGTGGTGGTGGTAGTCGTGCGCTCTCTCGGGTGGGCGGACCGACGGGGACCCCGAGAAAGATTAGCCGCGGTCTTGAGACCGATCGCCCCGAGTGTACCGTCTTGGATCCAAAGGTAGGGAAAGGTGTTGTTGTTGACCCCGTGACAGTGGCGGTGGCGGCGGCGAAGCGGGGGGTCGGGGCACTGCCGGGGGCCTGGTGGGCTCCTGGCCTTCCGAAGTGGATGGATATCGTGCGCCGGCGGATGCTTACAAAGGAGGATTGGCTCCACGTCCACGCCGCATCTGGTCTGGTAAGAGAACACGGTTGGTTATCGTAACGCGCTCGGAAAACTTATGTGTGGCAAAACCTGTCACGTGCTTTTTCACGACAACCGTTACTTGCAACCGTCGAAAGGAAGGCGCACGAAGTGTATATGCAGTAGCCGTGTTGATTATTCGTCTTACTGTACAGAGATACATACAACCTCTGGTCACAAGATACAGAAATATCACATCCCAAAATACTGCAACGGAGACCGCAAAGTACTGTGCACTCGTAGGTGATGTTATTTCAACTGGGCTGGACACGAAAAACCGAGTCGATCCGTGCTAAAGTCCAGCGGAGAAAGAGAACGAAAGATAGAATGAAAGAAGGACACTGAAAGAGATGCAAAAAGTATCAAGTCGAGACGAGATCGTGTCCGAAGCCTTTCTCATGGCACCTATTATAATACTCTGAGGCGTTCATTTCGTGACGCGTGCTAGATAAGTATGGTGGGGGGGGTTGTACCACCTGATTTTTTCGAGGCTCGTGGTTTGATTAGAGTAGTATGGAAACCAGCAACTCACTTCGAGAAGAGAAACCGAAACTGATACACAATGCGTGCGTGTATTGTGCGTTGTCTTGACATTAAACTGTTCTTTCTATCCAACTACATCAGATCAGTACACCCAGTGTCCGTTCTTGTTGTTTATCCTAGAGAGATGCCAATCACATTATCACAGACTAAGAGGCAGAGAAAACCGCACGGTTATTAATATTAATACCTGCAGGCATCATCTATCTATCGAATACACTTGAAAATTACGCGTAACATTGGATGGTCCAAATGCATGGGATACGAGTAGCTCGCCTCAGATGTCATGAGCACAGGTGACCGGAACCCCCCCCCCCCCTACTCTTGATGGGCGTAAAAAAAAGCTTAGCGAGACGTTGGCAATGTGTATAGCAAACCCCACAGCATGGTATTGGCAGCCGCTCAAGTTGATACATACTGTATCATACGCCTAATGATGTGCTCACCGTTCGATGCATCCACAAGGATTTTTCTACTCCCCCACACCTATTACGAAGGAGGGGGGGGGGGGGGGGTCCCGGCCATTTGTAAGGAGCTCGGTCAGTGGGAAACGTTACGGCGCAAAAATGCAAGACCCCTTTGAACCGTAAAGTAACACCCGGCTCGTTCTCCCGAATAGGCCCCCGAAGACAACAATGAACAATTTTGGAGAGTAGCCAAGTGTGGGTTTTTTATGTGCTTGCCCGTTTGCTCACTCCTACCTGGTCTATAACTAATGTTATTGTTCTTGGCGCCCGACAGTGTGGTACGAAGACATTATATAATAGTTACTTTTACGGGGGACCATAGTTAATAGGATCAAATATTGTTAGTAAAAATGGTGAAACATACAGTTTGTTATGTATACCATAGGTCCTATTAACTATGCCCCCCCGTAATACAAGATTCCCCTTCGGCATGTAGGTAACGTGAGATCCCGGGGGCGTCGCAAGGCGAAATGGGGGTCACAGGTAATACACGTATGCTCATAGCTGTTCTTGGCGGAAAAGGGGGCCATGTGGGTTAGCGTAGGGCTCCAAAGAAGGGGAAAAAAAGAGGTCGGCAGGAACTGAGCACTACTCTTCCTGTGATGACTACTATTAATACTATTAATACACTGCTGCATGCACGCGGTACCATGGATTGACTACATACTTCGAAGTATACTGATAATATGCACCACTACCATTACTACGCAGATGTAGTATAGGTAGAAGAAGCAGCACGCACTCTACAAAATACTACCTGGTACACTACTACTACGACTACCGACTATACTGCTAAGTACTACTGCTGGAGCATGATGACCAATCGCTCATGCAATACACGGGCAACCTCATGGTAAACAGAAAGGTCGAGTAACCACGCGGTACCATGGGTTGGGGCATGACTACTATATTGTTATAGCATGCACCACCGCCAATAACAGGTACTGTACGTAGATGCAGCGCACGCAGAAGAAGCAGCATGAATAAATACTACCTACTCCTGCTACTACTTACTGGTGCTGCAGTACCCACTTTCATACAACGGCATCGTAGCATGCAAGCGGTACCGCACGGGTTGGGGGCATGAGCACTTCACTGATACCCCCATTAAAAATATGCACCGCCACCACTACAGTACTGCAGTAAAACTAGAAGCAGCATGCACGCTGCAAGATACTCCACTACTATTAATATGAAGATTTTGGAAATGTGCAGGCTACATACACATTGTATACGGTTGAGGCCAGCTGCTACTACATACTACTGCTGCTGTTGTTGGCCAGGTAGAAGCAGCAGGCACACGCCAACAACAGCACAATAGCGGACACCACAACGACTATATATACGACTGTCGCTGCTACTTGTAGTACAGGTACTTCTACTGCTATTGGGCAGGCATTATTATCAGAAGCAGCTTGCACTCGGTACGATGGGCTACTGTAAATATTGATACCACAACTACAAGTATTATGCGATACTATCCTCGTTTTTTTTCAGAATTAGGTATCTGCGAGTCAAAAACAGCGTCAATAATACAGAAATAAATGCCAAAATAACCTGAAACATCACTATTAGTAGGAAGCAGCTCCTCTGTGGTTATTTATGTACAGATATTGTTGTTGTTGTTGTTGTTGTTGTTGTTCTCACATTAACTCTCTGACGAAGGAGTCCGTGGTCACACAAAGGTGCTGGAGCCCTAGGAAGATCCGAAAAACAAAAAAAAAAAAAACGAAAATTCGTCTGCCTCAAAATACACGAGACGGAAAAAGCGCACACAAGATAAAACCAATGTGCAAAACTGAACTAACATGGCCGCGGGTATATCCTCTCAACTATAATATAGAAGAGTACCCCCGTTCCCACCACTAACCAACTCGTGGCTGCTGACTACAGCGGATGCTGTCTGAAGTGCTGCCTGCACCGTACGAAACGCACGGTAGTCGTGAAAACGAAAGAGGAACACACCTGCCTGCTATCTGGAGTGCTGTCAGAGTGAAGACTCGCGGATATGCAGTGAAAAAAGGAGCAATCGAACCTTACTACCACACGAATATCAACGATCGCCATCTCTTCCTGGACTGTCTGACACAAAAAGGTGCAGCACAGTTATGATACCACGTCCCTGATAATTGCGTAGGTTATTCCCCATGAAGGGTATACAACTCGTTAAACTACGAAGACCAGTGACGAGTACCGGTAGATACTATTCTGCCTCGTGAAAAACAATACCAGGAAAAAACAAACTATGACTGCTTCTCTCGTGATGATAGTGTGCGCGCAAATCATGGGTCTCCATGCACCGTCTTCCTGCCGCTCTTCATGGCCGCATCATCGCCTTGGCCCAATCCACCCGCTCCTTTCCGCGTGCACTCGTTGCCATTCCCTTCCAGTCGTTTCCCTTTCTCCGTCATCCTGAAAAACAAAATGCTCCTCGCACTTGCGGTTCTGATCTGGGAAATAAAAATTCTCGCGCAGGGGGAGGTCAATCCGTCTCTTCCCCGCACGTCGACGCTCAGTCTCCCTCCTCCCTCGTCGTCGAATCCAGCCTCCTACCGGCGCAATAGACTGTGCCGTAGTGTGGCCTGTGGTGGCGCCTGCCTCCGCGCACGGACCCCCCCGATTGAGCATTGCTGCTCTGCCGCAGCTGCCTAAAAAGACGCGCGAATCGTAGGTCTCCGTGCCTGACGCACCACGTACGACCCAACTCTACTGCCGCCTGAGCGTCGCGGCCACACAGGCAGCAGCAAGAAGGTATCACTCCTTGAGGGTGAGTCCGGCCTTACACCCGCCAGAAAGACCTACCCCACTCGCTATTAGCCTGATAGGGCATGCCTCGCAGCATTCCTTGCCGAGGCAGCGAGGGGAACGGAAGTATATGCACGGTTGGGGCACGATGAAAAAGTTATCTGCATATAGCAGTCCTGAAAATATTTAAAGGTTGTCAAAAGAGTACTCACGGCAACAGCAGCTGACTCGTGGCAACAGCACACACGCGGCCAATCGGCTAATACCACAAACACCCTCTGGAGGACAATATGTCTTTCCCTCTGGAGGGCACCCAAAATTGGGCAATACTATCGTGCGTTAAATTTTAGACGCACCACACCGACGTACAGAGTGGTCGGCGTTGGACGCTCTGGAGGCCGACGTCACTATACAAACCCTCAGGAGGGCAGTATATATTTCCCTCCGGAGGGCACCCAAAATTGGGCGATGCTATCGTGCGGTAAAATTTAGACCCATCACACCGACGCACAGAGTGTTCCGGCACGCACCCTGTGCAGGCTGACGGCTTACCCCCAAACCCTGTGGAGGGTAAGCAACCGTACCCGCTGGAGGGTGCCCAAAAAGGGGCGACCCTACAATGCAGTCGAAAACGCATCAACCACACCGACATCCAGTGGGGTTGGGCGGTGAACCGCCATAAGACGCTGACAGTCATCAGTAGTAGTAGAACTCTGACATCACTATTATCATCAATAGGCAGCAACAGGTCAATACCCAAACGGTTTTTAGTTATGAAAAAAAACAAAGCATATGAAGTAGGATTTTCCATCCTGCCTACTCGGCTCGGCGAGGCGGAAAGCAAACCCTTGCTTTCTAGAGCCAGCTCAGCGACGTTAAATGCCCCGAGTACCGCCACGGTGCTCGATCGGGATCAAGACATGCGTCGTAATGTACTCAAGGCCCCCTCTCTTGCCCCGCAGCCGAAAGTAAGTGCGAGAAAGAACCCTGGGCCGCCGGAGCAGCATGCCGAAAGAAAAACAAAATGCATCGTAACATATACATACTACTACGAATATAATTGTTCTTTTTATCATTTGTTATTGTACTTTATTGTTATGGGTTTGTGCCAAAATCAGGTATACCTGGCCACTTTTCGGCCAAAATCAGTTACACTCTTAAAAACAAGTACAAAGCACACCCCAGGAGCCCTGCTATCGGCCAAACTGACATCGTAACTGATTTTGGCTCGACCAGACCAAGGTATACCTGTTTTTTTTCCCACTCTGTCTAGCTTTCAACTGATTTTGGCCAATTTTGAACCAATCAGAGAGGCCATACGTACTCTGCTTTTTCTCTCCGTATGCGTCCGCCCTCCCTTGGTGGAAATTCTTCTGTATTAACGTATCAACTCTGTACTCGTACGTCGTACGTAAAAGTACACTTAGTATGAATAGTACATACATGCCTACATGCGTAGGCTGGTTTCACTTTTTCATCCAGCGACGTGCTTCAGATATTAAATACCTGGTAGTTGTTGTGATGTATACGTCGTCCCCGGTGGCTTGGTAGGTGGTCCGCGTGTTCCTATCAAGATTAATTTCGTGGGTTCAAGTCTCACCGAGTGCACACACATGCTCGCAGGGACTTTTTCTTGCATGAAGAAATGGATTAGCGGAAAGCGCGAGAGTGCGAGTTAGCTACATTCGATGAAAACCGACGAGCAGTGGGAATGCTGAACCCTATGCGCGACAAAAAATAAAGGCACGTACCGGGGGGGAGAAGGGACGACACCTGTGACCACGGCTTGTCCAGAAGATCGCCGAGGGTAAAACCTCCTACGAGCTAGGCTGAAAAGTATAAAAGTGATTGTTAAAAAAAAAAAAAAGCTCTGTTGTTTTTTATAATCACAGCAGCAACAGTCTATATGTGCAGCACCATGGTCTTTGTCTGCACTCTGCACCACCCCGCGTCAAGGTGAGGTCTCAGGTTTGGCACGGCAAGATAATTTCGTGCCGAGCAGACGGTTCCGCGAGGACGCGCGGTCTAGGATATTTAAAGCTGTCAACGGGGGGGGGGCGCCAGAGCAAAATAGTCTTGGCACCCTCGACGTGGCGAAACAAACGATGCCTATTAATAGCGACTCTCTGCAGGTCCAAGTGGGGTATCCGTGGTATCTACGCCCTGAAGCAAAACATGTCAGATTTTGGAGGCCATGTTGGCACGCTTAATGCTTCAGGCGCAAATTTTTTTTACCGGACTTTCATGGAAAGAACACCGCTCGTGGCGCGCGCGCTTTTACTTGGTTTTAGTATTAACTGATTTTGGCTCAAACGGACCAGGTGTATCTGATCTTGGCATTTATTTGCCCTATTATTATTGTTATCGTTGGAAAACGCATCATTCTTGCCGTCCGACAAATGTGTAGTATGAGCTTCAACGTTGACCACCCATGAGCAACCCGAACGAAGAAAACCACGGAAAAAACAAGAGCCCTACTATGCACTTACTTGTACCCACGGTTTTGGAGACAGAGCAACCCCGACTTTCTATGGAAGCACAGCAAGTGTTGCAGGTACTATAGTGAGTCGTATAAGGTTTGAAGGGGCCTCTTACTGTTTGCTGCGAGTTTACCGCACTATCTCCAGTAAAACCCAGCGCACTTCCGCCAGTGGCCAAACACTGCAGTAGGTAAGAGTTCGCTCAGAACAATGGGATTTCCCTGTGGGATGGAAACGGCCTCGCCCCATTTAGGACTGCACCCCCGTTTTGGATAAAAATCACTTGGAATTAGAGAAAAATATACGTTCCTGGACAGTGCAGTACTAAGCGTTGTCGATGACGAATACTTCCTCGGTCAAACGACCGATCGCCGGACCCAGAGCATTTGGAGGGAGTTTAGACGATGCTGTGATAGAGTACCTTGGTTTATAGTACACCAGGTAGAGGCCAACCATCAGTACGTATATAGACCAACCATCAGTAAATAAGATATTAATAGTTGTAATTGCAGAATGGATACGTACGTCTAGTATCTAAGTAGCCGAGGAGATAGAGATATGCGTACGTACTATGTTCATACAGAACTCACGGGGTGTTGCGCTGCATAGTATCTTCGTACAGGATACTATGCTCATACAGAATCCACGGGGTATTGCGCTACATAGTATTTTAATAGAAGGACACTATGTTCCTACATAATTCCCGGGGTGTAGTGCGCCCATACAGGATTCTCCGGGTGCTGCTCTACATAGTAGCACCTCCATACTTGAGGCTTTACGGGATGTCACGCTTGAAGTTGAGGGTGGCGCGTGCCCCCAGTTGAGGGCGACGCGTGCCTCCTTCCAGTAGATTAAAGCCGGTTGAAGACATATCATATTTCTGTCTTCAAAAACCGGCAGCTTCCCACCCCCCTCCTGGCTCACTCGTCTCTTGCCCCCTTCGAGCAAGCCGCACACTCATAATAACAGAGAACCTCTCACGAACTGCGTCTGAGTTTGGCCAAGCACAGACACCTGTGCCACACTTCTTCTGTGGATCATCATCACTGGCACCCTTGCCTTCTCTCCCATATCACAATACCCACTGCACTGCTCTCTACAAATGTTATGTCTCCAGTCTGCAGATCGTTCGCTCGTTTGCCACAGTTATATTGGAGTCTATAGGAAATCTAGACAACCACGCACATACATGTTGTAACCAAACGCAAAGCGGCGGGGCAAAGCTCCTGGACTTAACGCAATCGCCAGGTCTCGCTCGCTGGTAAATCTCGGCATCGCCCGCACCGCCCACGTCGGCATATTGGTCGGTTGGTCGTTGAGCCATAGCCAATGGCCAAACGCAGGCAGGTATACCGTACGGTATTCGGTAGGGAGAAGGTTGCTGGACCAAGTTGCATACAAACTGCACAATCTCGCCCGGGAAACAATCGGGTATCAAGAAGTAACACGTGTACGTGGGAATATGCTACGGGAGGGGCATCCTCTCGTCGTAATTGTTTTTGTGGGTTTGCTTTCTTGAGGAGCTCTACAACCCAGCCAAAGAAATTATTTGCCAGGGGCACAATTAAAGTCCAACCCCCCCCCCCCCCGCCCATGAATGATCCCACGCATGCCCGAAATACGTACCATCTCGCATAACTATAGTATTACGGGGGACCATCGTTAATAGGACCTATGGTATACATAAAAACCTATGTATTTAACCATTTGTACTAAAAATATTTGGTCCTATTAACTATGGTCCCCCGTAATAGTACGTTTCGTTTTTTTTTGCTATATATACCATGAACGACCATGCTTTGCTGAGGGGCTGTTCCGTCGGTCACAAAACATGTTGGCGATATACAACACCAGCTAGCTAATGATACGAACTGAGCGTAACTCGCAAGAAAGCCAGCCGGAAAAGTTGAAGAGGGTATGACAGCTCTCAGCGTAATCGGTGCCTCGGCATTTTAAAGAGTTGGCCCCTCCCCGTGGCTTGCCTGGGGTCAAGGCACCCTTCATTGTGTACTTCTACAGGGACAACGTGTTCTCGGAGACCAAGCTAAGAAAACGCACTCCGATAAGAAAGTGGATTTTACGCGCACGCCCAGAATAAGCAAATAAAGCCTGAGCCTGATTTCACGTTTCGTGTTAGAGGGCCGGTACTGTGCGTTAACCCCTACAGCGGTAAGCTTCGCACGCACTATTACGGGGGACCATAGTTAATAGGACCTATGGTATACATAAAAACCTACTTCGAAGTATATATTCAACCAATTTTACTAACAATATTTGGTCCTATTAACTATGGTCCCCCGTAATAGTAGAAGCCAGCGAGTGTAGGGTAGTCAAGGGGTGGAAGTAAGTACGTGTGTTCTGAATATCTGTTTTCAGGAGACGAAAAACCATGTACTAAAACAATATTCAGAACTCAAAAGCAGAAAACTGTTGATTACAGGAGGGAGTCAGACTTTGTGCGTATATAGGGATCTATTTTGTTTCTGTTGTTTCCTTCTTTCGGGGTGCTTACGATTGATCAACGTTGAAGATCACGCTTATGAGTGATCAACGACGAAGATCATGCTACATATTATTGTCGGGAGACAAGAATAATAATAGAGTTATATACCGCAACAATGTCCTCACTGGCGCCCAAAGTGGGACATGGAACTGACTTGGTTGGCTCGTGTACGAGATTAATATTTATTTTGTGAAAACGTGTGGTCGAGTTGCCCACGCATTTCAGTGGGGTCCAGGCTCCAGTAGAAAGAATGTGTATGTCAACTACAGTCCAGGCCAGGCTCTCGCCTTGATCGTCCGTTGCACCGTGATGTTCAGACCTTGGAAGCAGCGCGCAGCTGGTGCTCGTACATGACCAAACCTGGTTGCACTGGAAATATTGTGCCCGGGTGCATGTAAAGCTTTCCCGATCTATCTCGGGATGTCTTGAACTACGCATAATATATAGTGCCTGCTAGGAATCGCTGAGGGTATACTTACTTGTAGGCAAGGATAGCGTCTGCTAAGAAAAATCAAATACTTAGCTCACACGACTGTAACTCAAGTCATTGATATATTAATTCCACCCTGGTTATATTCCACCCACCCAAAATTTAATTTTATACCTGGTACCACGTAGCGTTTAGCCATCTCGTGCAATTCATGCCCTCGAGACCTGGAACGAGCGTTCGTCGGGTTTGGACTACTGTATAAGTCAAACCGTACAACGATTGTCCCCGTATCTTGCTCGGGTGCTATCTAGCTGGAGTACTTAGATACATACGCCTCCTGAGAAGCGACCTGGAAAGCGACAACGATACCACAGATAGATAGATATGATAGCGCTAAAGATAGAGATAGCGTTAAAGATAGCGGGTTCTCGCCAAGTCTCCGATGGACTATCGACCCTCTCGGAACGTCGGGGGGGGGGGGGGGGGGATCGTGACGGCTGCAGCCATTATTTTCACTGCGTGGTTATATGATAACACAAATTGGTTTCCGTACAGCACACATGACTTTACCTGCCCCGATTCCTCTCGTCCTGGTCGTTATCTCCGGGTCCCAAGAGGGGGGTTGGCAGCAAGAACGCCGCTACTGTACTACTTACTACTGCTGTGTAAGTGCAGGTTAGCAGCAATAAGTTCCATCTCCATCATCACGCTGCGCGCGTGTTGTGTGCACCGCCTTCGCTCCGCTGCACTTTCATTTTGGAACGCACTCCCTTTGCTACCCTCCAGTGCGTAGTGGATCGGGCTGCTCTCGTCTACGGACCGAGCCGGTGCTGTAGAAGGTTGTCACTCCGCCCCTCCACAATGTTGCGCTACGGTAGTACCAAGTCTCTTCGCACTGATCCTTGGCGGCTAATATATTTACCGCTAGATACTGTTGTATGAACTCCCGAACGGGTACGTCGTATTTATCAATCCAACCAGCTCATCAGAGTGGTACCGGGTGTGATGTTGCTATCGTTCTGCTCTGCTTTCCAGTATTGACGGCGGGAGAAATTCCGCGGGTGGGAAATTGGATACCATCTGTCTGTCGGAATGGCTTCTACTTAGGAGCAACGGAATACCGTAGGAGGGGTACCCATGGGCACAATAAAATGCATGGCGTCCTGCAGGCAGTCTCCGTTTCAACGGAAGACCAGAGTGCGCGCAAGAGACGGAAGAATCGACTCTTCAGTCGACACCTTCACGTTGGACGTCGCCAAAGCCCTGAGATCGACTCTCGCACTTCGAGCGCTTATTTTGATAGAAATGGCTTGCGCGTGTGCCCCAGTAAAAGCACACCAAGTTTTCCCATGGTGGGTTCCCGGGAGTCGGAACGAAGCTTGGGTAGGCAGGGTACCGCCACATAATTTCTGCTATAAGTATTTACATCCATGGAAGTTACCCCCGTACTTCCATGGAGGAAGTAAAATTTACTTCCGTGGAAGAAGTACATTTAGTTCCATGGAAAGTTAGATTTTACTTCCATGGCGGTAAATCAAAATCCGTGGAAGTGGTGGGTTCAATTATGTGGAAGTAAGCTTTAGTTCCATGGAAGTACGTGGAAGCTTAAAACATCCACTGCTGGTGGAAGGGGAAACTCCCACCAACTTCCACCAGATGAAGCTTTTACAGTCACGTCCGGCGTATAGAAACTGCCATTAGCTTCCACAAGAGTCCAGCGACTTCCATTTCGTCCAGCAGCTTCCATGGACTTCAATAGGTCCATGGAAGTCAGTCAATAATTTCAGGGCTTTTCGCGGGTCTGGCCAAACCTCACGGGTCGGGTCGGGTCGGGTCGGGTCAGCTGATTCGACCCGACCCGACCCGCGAGATATAAACAACTGCTGACCCGACCCGTGATACTTGAACCTCTCGCGACCCGACCCGATCCGATCCGATCCGACCCGACCCGACCCGACCCGACCCAACCCGACCCGACCCGACCCGACCCGGCCCGACCCGGCCCGACCCGGCCCGACCCGACCCGACCCGACCCGACCCGACCCGACCCGACCCGACCCGACCCGACCCGACCCGACCCGACCCGACCCGACCCGACCCGACCCGACCCGACCCGACCCGACCCGACCCGACCCGACCCGACCCGACCCGACCCGACCCGACCCGACCCGACCCGACCCGACCCGACCCGACCCGACCCGACCCGACCCGACCCGACCCGACCCGACCCGACCCGACCCGACCCGACCCGACCCGACCCGACCCGACCCGACCCGACCCGACCCGACCCGGGAGATTTCAAACCTCCTGACCCGACACGACCCGACACGACCCGACACGACCCGACATGACCCGCCACCTTCCGATTGACTCATGAGGCACGGGTTTCATGCGGGTCGGGTCACCTTGACGCGCGAGATCATTTATCTTGACCCGCGGGTTCAACCCGCGGATCCGGCACGTGGGTCGACACTTCAAAAACTATTCAATACTCATTTTTGTGCCCCGCAGCGATATGTGGCCTGACTGTAGTGGGCATCGATGGATGCGGGCATGCGCTTATGGATTTAGCGATGTTGAATGTTTGAATATTATACCAAAGGCTTATTAGGGAGTATTAGTACGAGATAAGCCTTTGGGTAAGAGAGCGGAAAGGGTTTTAAGTGTCGGATTCGCGAGCCGGATGCGCGCGTTCGACACGTGGGTCAGCAAAAACAACTCGCGGGTCATGCTGGCCCGAACCGCGAGTGACTCATTTCTCGCGGATCATGACCTGACCCGACCCGTGATATTTCCATCACCTCTTGACCCGACCTGACCCGACCTGACCCGACCCGTGAGATTTTAAACATTATTGACCCGACCCGACCCGACCCGTGAGATTTGAAAACCTCTTGATCAGACCCAACCCAACCCGTGATATTTTGAACACTCACTTCCTGACCCTACCCGACCCGACCCGTGACATTTTTAACACCCTGTGACCCGCGAAAAGCCCTGAATAATTATGGAAGAAATATTTTATATCCATGGATGTTGTTTCGCGTCCATCAGAAGGGGGTTTGTTTCCGTTTCCACGGGACTATGTTGACTTCCATCGTTCCAGGGATCAGGGTGACTGCTGGGCCTCCGGCGGCTCCTGCGGAGAGCTCTTTCATTCCTGTACGTTGTAGGTGGGAAGGGCCCACTGCGGGGTCAAGTTACCAGGCGGGAGCAGGGCAGTAAAGAAATTAGTGGTAAATATCATGGAGGCAAGGAGGCATGTGGAACCTTACCCAACTCACACGGAAGTCAATTCAACTTTTATGAAACCTACATTTACTTCCATGGAAGTTGCTGAACGCTTTCATGGAATTAGCTGGAAAGTTACATGGAGCCTATTTCTTACTTTATGGCAGTAAATCTTTTTTCCATTGAAGTTTTTTTGCTTCTATGAAAGCGTAAAGTGAAGGTTTACTTCAAATAAAGCTACGCCCTCGATGAACCTTTTTCAACGTCCATATGGAAGTAAAATTATTTCCATGGAAACTTCCACGGAAACTTCCATGGATGAGGTAGGCTCAAACGCCGAATAGTGTGGGAGGTCAGGTAGGCAAGTGCGAGCGTCCACGAAGATTCTCCAAGCGGTACGTCTCGACGAACCCGCAAGTTCCAAGGGGAGGGGGCAGGGTGTCTTAGCCCTTTTACCACCGCACTCCCGCTCTATTGGAAAACCATTTCAATTTGTCTTGAATAGGGTCGAGGGGGGGGGGGTGTTCCCTGGGTTGAGCAATTGAGCGATTGCTTGCCTCGGTGGTCTACTAGTTGGCGCATACCCTCACACGCTGCCCCTTGTTACGGCAGTTGCTCAATCAATGCACAAATACTGACCGTGGTCTGGTCGGCACGCGTGCCCGCTAATAATTGTAGGCGAGGGAAGCGTTTTAGCGATAGATTGATGCCACATGAACGTCGTCATGTTTCGTTTATTCTTATTTCAGCCGATCAGACTCACTCGACCGAGTGACGACTCCACTACTATTGCATTGCAAGTCTTTACGACTCTTTGCTTTCGCGATTTGCACCGCCGTGCGTGGTACTCTTGTTTTTGTTTTAGGCTTCACCAACAACAAAATAGGTTCAAGTCCAACTTTTTCTAGTGAGGTTCGCAGCCACTCGCCCCGAGTGGCCTAGACGCAGTCCCTGTGGTAGTAAAGATAGGGGCGGCACGCACACAGTATAGATAGGTCGACGAAGAAAGAAGAACCTAATGTGTTGCGAGAAATATAGGGAGGCTCACTTTATCGGGGACGCTAAGACAATACGCCAAATAAATCCTACCAGATAAGTAATAGCCTACGCTCCAGGGTTGTACAAGTATGGTGTCGCATCAGGGTTATAATAATGAGCTTTGCTCAGATTGGGCGTGTTCTTGTTGGTGACCCCACAACATAATCGGGTAGGTTGCCTAGTGGCAGGTGTCGCCTGGCGGCAGGTGTTGCCTAGATAAGAGGCAGGTGCTGCCTAGATCGGTCTTCACTGCTCTGTGTTTGGATCGGCTCCGGTGCCATTATTAGCCACTATTTCCCATCATATAGACGGGTGGCAATCCTGCAGCAGTACTGTATGCAACATACGTACTCGTGCAGACATACGTGCGTTCAAAATTTGGGAGTTTTGAGAGACATACGTGTGTTCAAAATTTGGGAGTTTTGAGTATTATTTCAGGCTGAGCTTTTTGCTTTGCATTTAAAATAGAAATTTACCGTTTTAACCATTTGTTGGCCTCGCCATAAGCCGCGAGCCTTGGGCAAAATAAAAGACTCTTGATTGTTGTCGCATGGCTGCAGTGGTTGTTGGTTGTCTCGGGGTTTTCAAGCATACAAGACGTGAGAAAAATCGGGCAGACCTAAAAACCCATACGTATCTACCGCGCATAGAAACCGAAACGCTTGTTTTTGCCAGTATCTGGTTGCTCGAACACTGACGTCATGAGGGAAACAAGACACAATCTACGCTGTGCATGCAGACAGACGTTTGACAAATAAACCTCCCTCTCTCGGTTGAATATTTTCGCCCGTTCCTGTATACATCTCGTGCACAAGCTCTACCAGATCGGGGGTTCCGTGTGGCTGCTGAACATGCTGGGCATGGAAGTCTTCGCGGGGATCCCGCAGCTGGAGACAGACACGCCGGTTCCGCTTTTCATTCTGGGTGTTGGGCTGTTCAGCGCCCTCACGTCGATACCGATGGCCGATACGCGCAGCTGGGTTCTAAACGGCGTTTGCGCGTCCGTCATACAGCTTTGGTACGCCTGGTACGTCTCGGGAGCTTACCCGGCTTGCTTCGCACCCGCCGACTCGTGGCTAGCCGCCGCAAGCTTCGCCATCCTCGTGATCACTTACGTTGAAGCCGAACAGAACATCGCAAACGAAAACAGGGCGAGAGAAGAGCTCGAGCGAAACTCGAAGGGGGGCGTGGTGATGAAGGCTTCTGGGCGCGTCATCATGCGCGTGGGGGACTACGGGATGGGGGATGCCATCAACCGCGGGGGTTCGCTGGCGAACTTGGTCCCCGCCCTGCCTCACCTTTATGCCACATTGACCGGCAGCGGCTGGGTGGAACGCCTCGGGGAGGCGTACCCGGCGGCTCCTGCGCTGCTCTTCCACGCGTACTTCGCGCTGGGCACCTCGGGATCTATCACGCTGCTGGCTGCAACGCTCTACGCCCGACGCCTGATCAATGCTAGAGTATTTGGCGCGCTTCAGTTAATTACGATAGCCCCCCTTGTGACAAGCTGGGTCGATGTCGTCACGATGGGCTCCGCCGCCACCGCCAACCCTCTGGAGATTTACCTGGGCTTTCTCCACTGACCGGGTGGGAAAGCGTCGAATAACACTATCCGAGGCTACGGCGGGGGGGGGGGTGGGAGGATGTACTCTTTCTCACGGTTTTCACCGACTATGCGGGCATTGCTCTCGCAACAAGCGCGAAGAGAAGTGTGAGTGTTCGGCGAGTCGTATGAAGGTTGAGCTGCATTTATTTTAGTAAGGACTGCTTTTTTTTTTTTTTTTTTGCGTAAGGATGGCAGCGTCAATGAATTGATGTATTTCCTGGTGTGGCCACTTCCAGAAACAGCAATGGGTTTACTCTGCTGCTACATCGTGCGTAGCCTTACCATATATGTATACCAGGTACACGCTACCAGTACGTGATACTGTAATAATACACCTTGTGCGGAGCTACGGTTTCCCCCACACGAAAAATATCTCACTCGAACGCCAACCGTGGTGACCGCCAAAAACAAAAACCGTGCCCTGGTTGTCTAGCTCACGCAGTGAGAGGCGTGTTTACAGCGTCGTAGCACAACGACGACAACCTAATCTATGTAGGGGGGGAAACCCAACCTATATATATATATAATATGGGGGGAGGGGTACGGTAGGGAGGGGCGGGGGGGCGGGGGGGGGGGGGGGTCAATTTGAGGTGTTCGTGATTTTTTTAGTCGCTCTGAGCCACTCGGTCTTGAAAACAATGGTGCGGTCTCTAGGCTCTTTGGCTTCAGATCAGATGTGTCGCCGCCGTGGGATTGCTTGTTACCCTTCGCCGACACTGTGTTTGGCTTGGAGTCCAACTTAGGGTGCGGTGCAGAGACCCATTCGCCACGATGGTTGGTCATAACCCTCTTGGGAACTTCAGGGGGGGGGAAATTCGGCCATCAATCAGTACTAACGGTTACAGGGGCGGCCACTGCGTGGTTGATGGCAGCGACACCATGGTTGATATCCCGAGATCATACAGCAAAGAATGGAACAGCAGACGGTGCGACATGATTCTTGCCCGTAATTTGGAGGCACCCTCGCGCTTGTTGTAGACGGTTGTCAACACTACTGGAAATATATCGCTGTGCTGGTCGCAGTATCTCGGGATCTCGAAAAGGGGTTAACCGTAGCAACGAAAATGGGTTTAGCCCCCCTGCCGTGGCACGCCTTCACGGTGAGAAGCCCGCCTCCTCGGTGAGAAGCCCTTCGGTGGGGGTGTGTACTGCGCTTGGGCTCTCTACTTCCTGGCCGGCGTTTGAGCTTCTTAAGTGAGCAACTACTACTCGCTATATATCATACGAGCATGATCATTGTTTCGCGTATACTTTGGTGTAGGACTGCTCGTATATACGTAGCGCATGCAGGTATAAAATTGCCGGTCGGGTCGTTGGCCGAACCAAAAAAAATGTCTTCGAGGCCATGTTTTGGGGTTCGATGTAAGGAGGCCCCTCCTGTGTGCGGAGCTCAGAGAAAAAGGTACCACCCCTGCGTGCCGTGGCACCAGTCCAGAGAGGAGGCGTTCTACGGTAGGTAGAGGTATCGTATTTAGGATTAAAATGCTTCTGAGCCACCGCGGCGTCCTGACCGGGCAGGCGCCAGTTGAAGGATGAGAGTGAATTTTGTGCTCTAGACTGCCGGGTATAGTGCGTACGTACGCGTACGAGATGCGTGTAGCATCAGTCGTATTCGTATGTTTGTCTCCGTTGAATTCCGCATTATTAGACCTTAAGGGGGGATGCAGGAGCCTCAGAAAATTAAGGGTGAACATCTATGGTCGTAGAATGCCTCAGAGCTTGTACTTTAAGTAAAAGAATGGTTGAACGTGCCGCTCGGTTTTTATTTGCTCTGTAGGGCCTTCTTTTTTAAATGCATGAATTCTTGAAAACGAAGCTTTTTTTTTATCCGCGCCGAGGAGGAGGCTCGCATCGGAGAGGAAACATCGGCCTGAAAGACCAATTTCGCCGTTTTTGAATACCGCTACCAGGTCATTTATTTGAATCACCCCATAATGTTGAGCACGATGTTCGAGGAAGCGAGGTCAAGATATTGCAGGCTTGAGGGCGCGAGATAAATCTAGACGGACCACGCTCCCATCAGGAAGTTGAACGGTGTTGTTGGGTTGAAGATGACGATACACGTATCTAGGTGTCGCGTGGGAGCCCGCGGGAGCCCATGGGCATTTGTCACAATTGTTGAGGGCACCCGTGGGTCCCCACGGGACACCACGGGATTTCTCGGGACCCAGCGGTACCTCCCGTGGGATACCGTGGGAAATCCAAGCATTGGACTCGTCCCGCTTGAAACCCCGCAGGGGTCCTGTCGGGAGCACAACCGTGGAATACCACACGCGCCCCCGCGCGGGCTTCCATGGGATAACATTTGCTTGGTAATTCGTAGTACATTCAACTCTTGGCCATAGTCTAATCATACACACCCCGAAAGTTGAAGGCATCGGCGGGCGTCCACGCGAACGCCCGCAGTCTGTCGTGGGCTCCCGTGGTGGCTTCCACCAGGGCTCCCATGGTCTCCCACGCGGCTCGGTCGCGAAAATCCGCGGGCTACGATACCTCGGCAGGCTTCCACTCTCTCGCGCGAAGGCCCGACCCGTGGGTGATGCGCCCACAGTTTGTGTACGTAGTATTTGTGTACGTAGTCAAGGTTTCGGCGCTTGTGCGTATCCCGTGGGACCCCGTCGGACCCCGTCGGACCCCGTCGGAGAGCCGGCGTGGGAGCCCGTGGGACCCCACGGGAGACCGTGGACTAAAGACCCCCACGTGATTCGACCGTGTGGGCACCCAATGGCGTTCACGCGCTCACCCACCGTACCACAGTAGAGCCGTGGGCAGAATGCCCTCCAGACACCTATCTCAAACGCCACTATTAGAGAGCTAATAAATTCGAGAGATGCAAAGGCTCCGCCGTGGTTTCCCACTTGAGTTCCCATGGTAATTTGCACCAGTATTATCATGGGATCCCACGTGGGACCTCAAGTGGGGTCCCACGACATCACGCGTGTGTGCCCGTGAGATCCCGGGTGTCCAAGGCCCCACGCGGCGAACGCGGGAGCCCATAGGAGCTCCCTTAAGCGCCCACCCGAAGGCACTATTTAATAGAATAATTATCGTCGGCAATGAGCGTGGGCCTCGAGAATCGAAGCATATTCTCCGCTTCTTTGGGATCAGTGTGAACGAGAAAGGCACCAGGCGACCAAGCGAGTGCGAGAAAACACCTGTTATATTGTGACGTACCGTGAGTGATGTCGAGGCCGCAAGAATGTAACCCACTATTACTGCAGACACGGTGCGGCACGAACATGTATCACAGGGCAGCGGGAGGAGGAGCGCTTGGCTGGAGAATGCCCCGAAAAATTGGGCTGTCGTAGTCACCCCAAGGTAGGGGTTGCACGAGTTGGGCCAAAGTTTTCTGACCAATTGAGTTCCTTAAGTGAGGAACTACCAGTTAGGATGAAAAATGTACGCGTATCTTCGTTTTAGGACTAACGCATACACGTGGCGGTCAGGTGGCACGAAAACATTTCTCCCAGGTTTTGTATCGGGTGATATATTGAGCTACTATTCATATTGTGAGGGGCTCAGGAACTTCTCGTGCACCCCTACTGTGGCTTGGCTAGTCGGTCAAACCTGATGGCATTGGGTGAAAAAAGGTACCCGGTAATAGTGCTTCCTAGTCATCACGTGGGGGCCGGACCTTCAAAACGTCAGAGAACAGTTGGAGCATATTGCTAAAATTGCGCGATAGGTTCCGCACGATATACCGCGATACGCTTGCGCCGTGTCGCTTGTATAGACTCTTGTATATATATATATATGGTGCGTACACGAATACATTACTACCCTTCGAGCCACGGTTTGTAGAATTATTGTCTAACTCGCCTCGTTAAATGGAGCAGCAAAGCTAGTTCTTGTAGCCCCTTTGGGGCTGCTCCCTTGAGGGGAAAACGTGCCGTTCTACAGACAGTGACGATTACGGGCCGGCCAAAACAAACAAAGAATCCCGAGCTCGTAAGAGATAAGGGGGTGCAACCAAACTACAACAACAATGCACGGAAACATCTGACGCGTTCGCATCATGACACTTTTGATAGCACTGTAGCGCTGTTGCACGTTCCGTCTAGACGACTGGCGAGACCGCAGTGAACAAATAGGTCTGGCATATGCTAAATATGCTCGGAGTACAACTGTGAGCATCGCTCAGTCATGTGCCGGGGGGTACGTGTACGGTCCGCCAGGAAGGAAGGTTTGCATATTCCGGGAGTACTCAGGTACCGGGTGTAAGTGCGTCGACGTCCAAATTGGTGGATTCGTTCACCCCGGTCTGATTCAAACGAGAAGTCCTTCTAATTCAACACGGTAAGTCCTTCCGAACAAGATCTAACAAGTGCTGTCAGTTTGCATGGCCTGATTGCGTGACAAGGACAACGCACCCCCCAGAACCGGGCCAGAGTCTCGATGAACATGCTGGCTCCCCAACCAAATAGGGTGTTGCTGTTATGATACTGCATTGAATGGGGTTAAAAGCCCGGTGATTACCTGGGTTCAGGCCCTGGGACCGTACTTGGAAGGAGTATCTTAGGTGGAAAACCAGGGGCTTTCCAGAGAGGCACGAGCGCGGTCTTAGTCTCCGTCGTGCACGACAGGAATAAAGCTGCTCTTCTTCAATCTCCAAGCAAGCAACGCACGTGAGTACCAACGAGTACCGACTTCATAAGCAGACCTGTGCAGGGATGCAAAGTGTCCCGCATGCTTGATCTTATCAAGTAGCGTCGTCGGCAGGACTCGAACCTGCACGTGAAGCCACAATGGGTTGCCAATCCATTCCCTAAACCACTCGGGTACGAGCTCGTAGGCATATACTGTGTCAATCTGGACGTAAATAGCTGTATCGTTTATACATAAATGTCAATACCCAACGGTCCTTACATTTCCGGCGAGAGTGCTAAGACACTCAGGTCATCGTCTCGTACTCCTCGGAACCATACACATATGCCCAAAAACAGACAAGGAAGCCGATACTCGAAGTGACAAGCGGGGTCATGTCCGAGTAAGAGGAGGGTTGTTACGCAGAAAAAACGAGATAACTAACGTCGACAACACCGTCATCTCCAACCCTTCACCGAAGCAATTACGGGGTGATAGTTGGAACACTGCAGCGTTGCGTAGACTTTGTACCGAGCATGGACGGGTCCATGTCAAGAGATTGATGCATAATATGTGTTGCAGATTTAGATAAAAACGAAAAAATACGCCAAGCATGTGTGTCGTATCCTGGGCCGCATGAGTCTCTCCCCTGGCTTTGCCTAGTCGTTCAAGGCTGTTTGAGAGACTGCTGAGGGGCCACATCTTCGACGCGTGTACTGCAGTAGTAGTCCATCGGACCGGAACTTCGCCCAATCTCCCAGTCATAATATTTTCGCGAACATGTATGTGTGTGGCTGGTCAGAGTGGGCTGCTGCTATGGTCCGTTAACCTCTGGAAAGTCGGTAAAAAACAAAACATATGGTATGTGTGACGCGTGTACTGCAGTAGTAGCAGTCCATCGGACCGGAACTTCGCCCAATCTCCCAGTCATAATATTTTCGCGAACATGTATGTGTGTGGCTGGTCAGGGTGGGCTGCTGCTATGGTCCGTTAACCTCTGGAAAGCCGGTAAAAAACAAAACATATGGTATGTGTGACGCGTGTACTGCAGTAGTAGCAGTCCATCGGACCGGAACTTCGCCCAATCTCCCAGTCATAATATTTTCGCGAACATGTATGTGTGTGGCTGGTCAGGGTGGGCTGCTGCTATGGTCCGTTAACCTCTGGAAAGCCGGTAAAAAACAAAAAATATGGTATGTGTGTGTGTGTTCTTCACTTTGAAACGTTATTTCTACCCGTCGACATCCAGCAGAAGAACCAGTGTCCGTGCCGTTTCTTCAATCTTAGAAAGATACAAGCCCTGTGGTCACAAATCTACGCCACAGAGATACTGTAAATTGTTACTAGGTATACAGTAAGCAGAGCAGACGATGCAAAGCTATATCATCGTACTGGATACGACATGCGCGACACACACATTATGTGAAAGGAGAAATGAATCAAAGGAAAAGAAAGAAGAAAAGAAAAAAGTGCCGCGCCCCCGCGTAGGAAATGTGGCAGACAATGCAGAACTAGCAACCGAAACAATACCACCATACATAAACAGAGTAAGACTGAAAACGAAGGGGAAGAGCAGGCAAACCGAAGGACGAAAAAGAAGCACCCTTCAGGCGGCCACGGCAGTTCGTGGTACGAGCAGCATAGAGACGTTCTACCTACTACTGCGGTCGGCCTGGTGCCTTGCTGCCCCGAATGCCGTCTCTTTCTTGCTTTCATCAACCGTGCCCCACCCCCGGAGAGGATGCGTCAGGCCGTACAAAATAAACATAGCATGCTCGGCATCCACCCACGAACTAGTGATCATTCCATAAGGGCAATGAGAAAGAGAAAGATAACAATAAATAAGGAATTTACGGAGGATCGAAGCGCAAGAAACAACTAAAAAAGAAAAAAGAAAAAATATCGCGTCCGCACCAGCTGCAGCAGTTGGCGGCACGAGTAGCATAGACATGTTCTACATACTAGCCGGCCTGGTTTCTTGTTTTATGCCCTGTCTCTGTCGCCTCCTTTGTATTCTCATCCATCGCGGTTTCCCTCTACTCCTCTCCCGTTGCCCCTCCTGCCCCTGTTCCCTTTGTCGAGTGTACTTATACTCCTCCTGTTGCTCCCCCTCCCCTCCTTCTACTGGACCCCACGCACAACGGATACGTGGCGCTGCCTCCTCAGCTTTGCGTCATCCTCGTGCCACTTGACCATGAATAGTCTGCTGCTTCGAAGACCCCCCAATACCACTTGTCCGCCTTTGTTTCTGAAGTGGCCCACAGCGTGGTCTCAACTCAAAAAACCAAGGGGGTGGTGTTCCGTTGATCCCTGAGGTCTTCGCCTATGCATCTTTGCCAAGACTTAAGCTGTCCGCCAAGTCTCGGGTTCTCCCCACTAGCCATCGTCCAAAGCGTTGCCCGGTTGAGCAATCGTTTCTTTCTTTGCCGCACCATGCCCCCGCAAAAAAGAGTCACCGTTTACGGATGGTCGCTTCGCTTCTCTCGCAAGGTTTCCTCTCGAGGGCCTTCATGTAAGCGAGAGGATGGTCTTGTCGGTACGAAGTCGGCGCTGGAAGCCAAATGACTCGCAGGAAGAGTTGGTGGTGAGCCGTTCGAAGCTGGGGGGAGTGCTCCGCCCTGAGAGTCCACGTCACACACCCGTACAGCAGGGTCTCGATCACCTCGGCCTTCAGCATGCGGACGTTCAGACTAGGCGGGGCGGTCGTCCTAACAAAGAACCTCGCGCCAAACCGTTTGAGGCGTTCCCGCCTGATGCGGATCCGTCGGTCGATTTCGAGCGAGAGGTCAACGTTTCCGTGCATGATGCCCACCTGGGTGCAAGAACTGGGCCGTCTGTTTATACCTCTGGTCTGCTGCTTCGATGGTGAGTGGTGGGGCGAGGGTTGTCTAGTTCGGTGTTCGTAGCGGTATTGTCTCTGTCTTATTTTCCGATACCGTGAGGCCTACTGCTGCGAAGGCAGTCGCGAGGACTGTCCTCATTTAGCCAGTCCTTTAGCCGACTTCGAGACAAGTTCTGCGTCATCGGCGTACGGCATGCATGCCCCACACAGCCCTTCGCACGCATGCCACCGGCTCCTGGTCCTCTGTCCCGACTACTCCAACATCGTTAAGTTGGACCAGATCCCTTACGATGGCTTCGTCTTGACTGAAGTGTACCAGTACGACGTGCAACACAGCAGCAAAGAGCACGTTCAACAGTAGCGGTGATAGCACGCAGCCTTTCCGCGCCTCCTGCGTGACATCAGACAATCCCGAGAGCACGCCGTCCTCCGCACGCACGCCTGCCCGTATGTCTTCTTCGTGGAAAATTCGGATAGTTGTAAGCATCTTGGTTGGTATCCCAGAGCGTGTGGGTACCTCCCACACCAGTGCACGACGAACGGCACGTCGACCGTTAATCGTTCTGGACGGAACCCGAACAGTTCCTCCGGTAGTACTCCCTCGGTCTCGCAGGAATTGCCAGGCGGAGCGTGATGAATTTCAACAACAATTTGCCGGCGTTGACATTGAGCGATATACCCTCTGCCGTTGTTGCAATCAGCTCGGTCCTTCTCTTTTTATGATGGACCTTGGTGATCGCATATATATGCTCATTGCCGGGGGACTTCCCCCGTTACCCAAAAGCGTTGGAAAGGGTGTAACATGTTCTGAAATTACTGGAGGACGGGGAAGTCGATTTTTAGGGGTTCGGCCGAGAGGCCATCCGAACCAACTGTTTTCCAATTTGGCATGCCCTTAAACCCTTTAGTGCTGCAGCCCCGTTTAGGGGGGCCATCTACTCAGAATTAGACTGGCGCGTTCTACGATAGAGATAGCACATTTTCGCTGAAAAAAAATCTGAATGACGTGGCTCCTTAACCTGAAACTGTCGGAATGTCTTGTTTCGAAAACTGATGTAATTTTATACTTGGGCCATGGGATTACTCGTCGGGATGCAATTTTAGTTGTGCTTTTGAGTGGGTTTTCGGGTGGAGTATGGAGCTCCTTGGAGGAGGAGCCTCAGAAAAATCAGGGTTAACCTCTGCTGCAAGAGCGCGTCGACTGGTGTCTCCTCAAAACGGGACTGCAGTCCTGAAAGGGCTGAGTGCTACGGTAGAGGGGGTAGCCAGAAGCATACGACAAAACGAAGGAAAACAAAAAAGGACACCACCCTCCTAAAGAGGACCTCAAGAAGAAAACTCTACCACTATTAATAGTAGTGTGGTGGGATTCGTGAACGAAAGTTCCCCTAAAAAGAAGAGTCTTGTTTTGGGTGTGTTATTACTTGGTTTCAGTACCCCCACACACACACTGCATGGGTCTCGGAGCTACGTGTAGGTGGAGTGGCTTACGTTTCTCCGTGCACCCCCCCTGGGCACGAAGCAGCTATTATTACGGGAGACCTATATTAAGTAGGACCTGCAGTACGCACAAAAGCCCATATGTTTTGCTATTTTCACGAACAATATTTGGTTTTATTTACTATGACCCCCCGTAATATTTAGGTTTAGGCTACTCACTCGAGGAGCCGTACACCTTACCCACCCTACCCACCTTTCCCATCTTCTGCCCATCATGGAAAACCGGTTTTGGGCAAAGTTTTTTTTCAGACTGCAGTCGTCCCGGTGTCGGGACAAACTACTTTCTTCGAATTTGACTGGTTCGTGCCCAAAACGGGACAGCAGTTTGCCCTGAAAGGGTTTACGCTCAAAGCCGGCGATGCACAACGGTCCCCTACTACTGGGCTGATTGTAGTCGTCTAAAGCTGTACACAAAGGTATATATACCTGTTATAGAAAGGCACGTCGGATCCAGAGGCATTGGGTACGTGAAGCCCATCGTTACTGTTGTTCAGGAGCTCTCCGTCAAAACTGAAAACGATTCGGGGTCTCAAAAGTGCCGAACTCTCCTCTCTCTCTGCCTTGAAAACGGAAAATTTCGTAGCACGGCTCCCAGATGGATGGTTTTTTTTTTTCGTGTTTTCGATTTTTCCTGCCTGGCAGGGCTCGCCGACAAACTGGGTAACGCATGTATGCGTACCAATCCCGGCGAAACCGTCAGAAGGGTTAGGGTATAGGGTATACCTATGAAAGACCAGGCGTTTGTTTTACTTCAGCCCGGAATGGTAGTGTACAAGAGGGGTAAAAGGAGGGGGGGTGAAGCCTTGTGCGTGGGGCGGAGCTGGGCAGTGAAATCGATGATAATGCAAGCGCGTAAACTAGCCAATAAACGGATGAACGAACCAGAAGTACATTAATAGATGTGTTTGCCTTCCACGTAGGTACGTGGCCAGCCCATGGGAGTGTCCATCGGGTTTGCGCGGTGGAGGGGGGGGGGGGGGGGGGGGGGTGTACAAGCTTTCTCAAAGTGGATCTATGAGTGAGTCATGGAGCGATGCTTCGTCGTGTAAACAATTTTTTTTTCAAACGAGGAAAATCATGCATCCCCTCTATATGCCGTCAGTGTGCAGTGTGACACCATGCCATAGAAATAGGTTAGAAGGCCACTCGCAATCATCTCAAAAACACACTGACAGGTGGCCGGGACCCCCTCCCCCCCGCCCCGCCAAGCCTTGCACAATGTAGGCGTAAAGGCGTAAAACTATCATTGCGGAGACAATCACCAGTGTATGTAGCAAACCTCGATCGGTTGTCGACAACCTCTCAATTAATTGCGCCCAGAAGTGTGCTACGTTTGTTACCTAGCCTACACAAACTCTCGTGCGGAGGCACTACGAGTAAGCATTGTGGCAACGATGCGTGGACGACCTCCTAATTGGGAGCACAAAATAAGGCTGTGCCACATTGTCCAATGTCTCCACAAGGGCACTTTTTTATTGTTTGCGCCTACATTGTGCAGAGGGAGGGGGGGGGGGGGGGGGGGGAGGTCCGGGCACGTTTGGGAGCGACGGGAGTGAAAAACAGAAACGTGCGTGTACTAAATGAAGCCTCCGACGGATCGCGTTGGCTGGATGAACGAATGACGGCTACTTACAGCAGTGGTCTCGGACGCGGGTCACCTTTTGATTGACCGAAAAAAAAAATAGAACAAGTGTTTCGTATATTCTGCTGTACCAAAATAGCCTCGGATGGGTTGGGATGTCATAGATTTCAATGTGGCGTGGAACTGTATGCGTAGTAGTTCAAAGTGGGTCAACGTCAAAGCATGATGCCTTTGCTGACGGTTATTTCATGCCCGAAATCCGAACTCCAGATTTTGCTTGTACGGACCGAGGAGGAGGGGGGGGGGGGGGGGGGGAGCGTACAGCACAACTGGCGAAGGCGAGGTACCGTTTGGCGGTGCTCAGGTACCCAAAACAAAGCACGTAAAGCTGGAGACGATCGTAGCAGAAAAACATGAGGGACCGGCAGAACAGCTGAATAACGCTGAGAGAGTCGCGGCAGCCGTGTCGTACCGTACCAGTCAGCTTTCAGTCGGCTAGCTCTCCCACCACCACCACCCCCACGTCGAACGGCGGCACAGGCCAGCTTTTGGCATCATTCTGTAAAACATAAACAACGTTGGTCACTTCTTGCGTTGTAAAACCAAAAAGGCGTTTTTTTTTTCCTTCAAAACTCCCCTCTCACCAAACAAAACAAAAACGACTACATTAGATTTTTCAATGTGATATTTGTGGTTACTACAGCAGTAGATCACTCTCTGGCCACATCCCCCGCGCGGCACTGCTCACAATTCCGTGGGCCGCCAGCAACCTCTGACATTCCGCCGTCACATCTGAATGAAACCCGGGGACGGATCTGCCCCCCCCCCCCCCCCCCCCCCTCCCCCTCCCCCCACATACACCGGGGGGAATGCGCGGAGGAAACCTGTCCTGCGAGTCGGTTTAGTCCTCGACACCCTGTAACGCTACAGCGGAAGCGGCTGGAACTTCTCCATGGTTACAAGCCAACGGAGATCATTCGATATCACCAAACGGCGCCGGTCCCGCGCCAGCTAACGGTGGGAAAGGCAGCACCAAACGCAAACACAAAAACGACGACGACGACGACGACGACGACAACAGGGCGAACGGTACGCGCGGCGCGTACGAAACAACCGCATCCTCAAAAAAAAAAAAAAAAGGAAAAAAACGCTTCCTTTGATTAGACCGTTCCCGTTGGGGGTGGGTGGGGGGTGTACTCGACGATAGGAGATATGTACTCGATCTCATGCATGGCCGTAGTCATATGGCCATAGAGGGGGGGCGGGGAGGGGGGGGGGGGGGGGGGGGGGAGAAAGAGAGAGGGGAAAAGCGAAGGCGTGAACACTGACAGACGAAAGCGACATCAAATCCCTGTCGGCTACTACAAACACAAACAAACATGGCTCGCTGGCCGTCTCCGCTCACAGCGAGCACACATGGATAATGCTCCAGCTATATTTCCTTTCCCCTCGGCTAACCTTGCAGACCGCCGCATCCGAGGGAAGAGGGTGCGAAACGAAATAAACGATGCCTCCAACCCCGCCCAATCGCCATCAAGAGCAAATATTTCGAGGTAGCACGCAACCGACAGCAGCATCATCAGCAGCAGCAGCAGCAGCAGCAGCAGCAGCAGCACGAGGGCAGAGCTGCAGTCCGCACATGGCGCCCATCTTACTCGAAAAGGAGAGCTTTCGATCCTTTACTCTCGCAACCCATCTCTCGGCATTGTCTTTTTCCTCCCTGACTCCGGCGGCCTGTCCGCCTCGCGAGTCGCACCCCTCCTGGGGCCTCTCCTTATTATTGTGTTCTCCTCTAGACTAGCTACCTATTGAGAGGTATGTCAGCAGCGCCATCAGCAGCACCACCATCAGCAGCAGCACCACCACCACCACCAGCACCATCAGCAGCAGCAGCAGCAGCGCCGGCGTAGGTTCTGCCCGGGTTTTTTTTTTCCCGCCGGCTTCAGAAGAACCGGTTGGGGTTCGGCTCCGTTCAGGGAAAATGCGTGAACCCCCACACCTTTTGCGCGATCGGGACGCCGGTAACGATCTGCGCTCGTGGAGTGAAAAATGCATGCATGCGCAAAGGGAACACGCGGACGATAAAAGGGAGCAAGAGGGGTGCGGGTGGAGAGAGGGGAGAAGAGGGAGAGAGGGGAGGGTGAAAAGGGGAGGGGATGGGGGGGGGGGGGGGAGGGGGAGGGTTGAAACGGATCAATATCAGGTTGCCCCCCCTCCGGAGGGGGGGGGGGGGCGCGGGTGTGTACTCGACATCATGCATGGCCGTGGTCGTACCTATGACCACTGACCCTTGCATCCCAACAACAATGCCGGGGCGGAGCACGTCGGGTTTTCACCGACCAGACAGACATTCGGGGGAGGGGGGGGGGGGGGGGCGCACAAACCTTACGACAGGCACGCCGAGGCAGGCACGACGGCAGGCAAGCAGGCGGACAGACGCCCGTGTATCCCACCAAGCACCACATCGCGGGCGAAGCGGACCAAGAGATCGTTCCGACTGTGGTCCCCACGACCTTCGACCACCCGTCTCGCCTTCCCGTGCAGAACGCCCACTGCCACCGACTGCCGATACATCGCGTGTTTTCAGCACGTTTTTCCGATATCGCATCTATCGTCGAGGTCGATTCCGAGTATCGATGTCGTATATCGCCCTCGATCCCGTTATTCCGCTTGATCGATCTCGTGAATATCGAACTCGATCCCATTTATCGATACATCGTAAATTACAAAACTCGATTCCGTGCATCGTCACGATATCGACACGATACGATATGGCTACGATGCGATATTGCCACGATATCGAGACGATATCGATTCCGTCTATCAATATATATACACATACTTAAAGTTACCCTTCTCCTAAAATCACTTGATCATAAGCACCTGCCTCACGCTCAGCGAGTCTCCCACGATTTTTTGTCACTTCTACGATCCTTGCTTTCTTCGCGTTTTTTGCTTTCTTTGCGTGCTTGCTTCTCGTGCCACACTTTTTTTCCCCGGAACAAAAGAAAAAAAAACTCGTAAAAAGAAAAAGTCGATTTTGTTTTTTCAGCGGTTTGAGAGGCTCTCTTTCGCTTTTTTTCACCGGCTGGTTGAAATTTCTTTCGCACTTTCAGTTATTTTTTCCTTTTTTCTTCTTCCGTTTCGTGTGCGTGTGTATGGTCGGAGCACTGCGACGCGGGCGAGCCCGGCGCCGTCGCGGGTGTCGGCGGATGCTGGCGGGTAGAGGGGGGGTTGCAAGGAGTTCGGTCGCGGTTTTCGTGGCTAGGCGTCGTGTGTGCCTCGAGACACAAGGGAAGCATGAATGGGCTCTCTTTTGCCTCCATCTGAAAAATTAGACTTGAGTATGTACGAGTCCATAAGGGTCGTTCGAGATTGCAAGCTAACATTCAAGTGGTGCTTATTATTGCGACCACGCTGAACTATACACATAGACGAACGCCCGTCTGACCATCGAAATCGTCGAGCTGGCGAACGAGGGTCACCGTGAGCACCGGGCTTCACGCGGGGCGGGCAACGGGGATCACTGTGACAGAGAGGGAGGAAAGCTTTACCCGGACCGAATCGGGGGCGAGGTGGTCGAGAGAGGGGCGGGCGGCGTACGAGGCTGAGAGAGAAGCTCTGCTGTTCATTGTTTTTTTCTTCTTCTTTGACTGGTGCGAGGTGTTCCAGGGGCAGACAATTATTACACGAGAGGGGACGGGGATTTTTTTCTCTTCCAAATATTTTCGGTTTCATTTTCATTGTTTTTGCGGTGCTGCTGCTGTGCCATGCTGTGCTTTCTTGCACGTGCATACATACCAGGTACATATCATACAGCATATCGAAAGAAGAAAATCAGTACCCTAACTGGGGTATGTACGTACGTTGTATGTACGTACGTAGACTCTTGGCATTATCAAGTCGCCAATTTGCAACTACAACAATAATCATAAAAAATATGTTCAATCGTCGACCTTCTGTCCGCTTCGCGTAATTCGATGTGCTTTTTCTTCCAGAGCGAGCGTAGCGGACGGCGTAGGCCGCCCGCGGAGCGAAGCGCCTTGTATATATATATCAACTCGATCCCGTTTGTATCAATATAGACCGCAAGTAAACACATCACCAGCTCCCACACACACCTGCCACGCGAAGAGACCGATACGATACGATATTGCTACGGTGCGATATCGCTACGATATCGATACGATAAGTCGATTCCGTCTAACAACCTACATCAACTCAATCCCGTTTTTTTTTATTCGATAAACACCGCAACAAAAACACATCACCAGCTCCCCCACACACACACACATACCTGCCACGCGAAGAGGCCGATCATGCCGAAGTTGATCGCCATGTGCGCCACCCTGGCCGTCTCGTTCCCCTTCTGCATCTGGGGCACGAGGGACGCCGCCACCGCCCACGACACGACGATGCCCGCGCCGGCGTACAGGTGCGCTCCCGGGAAGAGCTTCTGCGCGCGCAGGAAGGTGTTGACCGGCCCCTCGATAGCGGCGAAGGTGCCGAGTCCGAGGAGGAGGGCCCCCATATCGTAGTGGCGGTCGCGTACCTGTGGAAAACCCAAGCGGGGGGTGCAATGGGTAAAAGGCTGCTTCAAAACAGTGTAAAAGAAATGGTCGCATTTTTTATGTGCGAATATATGTATATATAACACCAGGTATATAATATATAAAATATATTATAATATATATTATATATATACCTGGTATATACAGGTATATACAAATATATTATATATATACCTGGTATATAGGTATATATATTATATATATATATATGTGTGTACGTATAATATGTACTTGTCGTAATATCCTTTCGCTGGTCGTTTGTGCCTCTACATCATGTTTCGGCCTGGATGGGCTTCGAAATGGTGGCAACGTTTTTTGTTTTTTTAGATGAACTTCTCGATTTGCTTCATCCGGCGTATAGCTGCACCATGGCAGTCATCGGATTTTTTAGCCTCCGCGTACGTATACGATACGAAAAGAAGTGGCCCCAAGCCTAACGCTAGACCTAAAGCCACTCAGGACCGGATAACCATTGGCCACCTATAGCATGTTTTGCCCTCTTGTCTCGCACACGCGTGTGTCAACCATAGCCGAACCCTGCTGTCTGAGACGGCCAGCGAGCGACCTCGGGCGGATGTTGATGCTTAAGCCCCACACATACAATAGGGTGTTTGCGTAGAGCTTGGTTGGGATGGGTTATTCGTATAACTGGAGACCATAGTAAAAAGGACCTAAGGTACACAAAAACCTACCAGGTATATATTTCTCAATTTTTACGAGAAAATTATATCCTATTTACTTAAATAGGACCTCTGGTACACACAAGAACCTCTATATTTCCCTATTTTTACCAGCAAGATTTGGTCCTATATACTATGGTCCCCCGTAATGGTATGTTTCCTACCTACACAATAGCAATCCCAACCCCAAGAAAAAAACATTAACGTGGGAAAAAACTGGCCAAAATAACGTATTTAACCGACGTATACGAACGTGGGTTGGTTTGCAAACGGAGCAGCTTTTAATCCACCTGTTTATCCAATCAGCCCCTCGTGTTATTCGGTTTCCAACATTTTTTTGCTATGACACGACCAAAGTGGACTATTCGGTATCGCAACATCCTCCTGCTGTACTCGCACGACCTACCTGGTGCGCATACGTGGAGGCATCTTTCTTTCCATCAACCTCGAAAAAAAAGGCAACATCGGACCCAACGACAATATCGCGTGCCTCGTACTACATACCACCCTTTCCTTAATATAAGAACCTTTTTGTTTGAATGTTAGTGTGAAAAAGGTCCTTACATTTAGGTATAGGCGGAAGCTAAGGGGTGTCCTTGAATTAGCATGAACAAAAAAAACTCTCACTAACCTCAGCCATTACCTGATATACTTCACCAACCCATATACCCCCACCTACTGCTATGCATATGCGGTAGTGCCGGTCCCTGCATAGTGCCGGTATGTGTATGCGCCAGCCAACGGTACCGGCACTATATATAGCGCCAACCGGCATTAATTACTCCGCACACTACCTATTAATGCCTGCCACACTGGTGACTCGTACGTGGAACCTCATCTGTGCCAAGCGACTCTGTCAGGCACTATAGCGGGCAATCGGCACTATTAGTGCTCAACCGGCGCTATAGACTGTGGATGGGGCCTATTCTGTACGAAGCTCCTCGAGAGATTTAGGGGGCTTGGTCACGTGACAAAAAAGAGTGGGCGCAAAAGCAAAAAATGATACCCCTGCGAGTGAACGTATGTAGCACGGCCCTCCTCCACCTCCCCCTTTCTCTCTCTCTCTCTCCCCCCCTCTCTCGCTCACACACACTCCCTCTCCCTCTATATCCCTCTCTCCCTCTATCTCTCTCCCTCTATCCCTCTCTTCCTCTCACGTTCTTGGAAGCGAGCTCCTTCCTCCGCTCACTCATCTTGCCCAGCTCCTCCTCCACCTCCATAGCCGCTGATGACGCAAGCTTCTCCAGGTCCGCCTTAAGGCTCGTCGCCGCCTGTTCCCAGGTACCGCAGGGGGGGGGTCGGGGGTTGGGGGGAGGGTATAGGGTTGGGGTAGTGAAGGGTGGCGGTGTGGAATGGGGGAAGGGGGGTAGGGGCGGCTTGCACGGGGAAACGACTCCGGGGGTGGGATAGGGAAGGGGGGGGAGGGGGGGGGTAGTGGGGGGTCGGCGGGGGGGGGGGGCGAGGGGGGCACGGCGAAACAGGCGCAGGAAGAACTAAAAAATTAAAACGTGGAAGGAACAATGACGAACAAGTAAAGGATGATGCACACGTATCAAAAGTATGGTGCACGCGTATAGCACCCCGACAGCAACGGAGAGGAAGGAGAGGAAGATTAAGGTAGGGACTCGTCGAAAGGGACACACCGCCGTGCCATGAGGAAAAAAAAAAAAAAAAAAAAGACAACGCGGTGCCAACATGTAAACCAAAAAAACAAAAACACGATTAATAGCTCAAGACCAAAACCAAACTTGAAAAAACCACACCCCAAAACTCGAAAAAACAGGAGAGAACTACATACCTAAGAACAGCAGGTGTTGCTTGAGCGAAACAAAAAACTCGAAAACAAAAACCTGTGACTGAAAAAGCAAAATCGAGCGTTAAGTTGGTATTTTTCCGGCACCGTAAAATGTACGCACCCCTGCCGCATCCTCTCCCAGCTCGGACAGCGTCTTTTGGATGGTGTCCGCCTGCTTCTTAAGAGGAGTGGACGCTCGGGCGCCCGTAGAGAGCATCGGCAACTGCTCCTTCAAGGTGCTGAAAAAAAACAGAGAGACGTCGGGGGGGGGAGGGGGGGGGGGTGCAGTCCATATCATGCATGGCCGTAGTCGTATGATCATGGAGGGAGGGGGGGGGTACTCGATACCATGCATGGCCGTAGTCGAATGACCTTAGACTCGCATCCCTACGATGCCGGGACGGAGCACGTCGGGTTTTCACCGACCAAGGGGCGGGGGGGGGGGGGTATGGGGTCAATTCAGTAGGTAACGGCATACCTTCACGAAGGTCCAAAAGGAGGAAACAGAAAAAAGCTGTGTGAGAGTGACAGATCATCCACACCTCGTGCAGATCAACTACATATCATGTACGGATGATCTACAGATCATTATCTAGATCTTTCAAGGCAGATATATAATCTATTTCCTATCATGTACCAAGTATGATCTACTAATAGTTCATGCTACCGGATGGGACCCACACAATATATATCACCCACCGTAGCACATGTGTCCTGGGTTGGTTGGATCTGTACGACTATCGTATCTAGTAGGCAGATTTTGCACAAACCGTTTACAGCGGCAGGTGAGGAACTACTGTAGATCATCTAGGGTAGATAGTGTGCTACTGTATCTCGAAACGTTTTTAGGGGCAGACCTTACCTCCCTTTTCGTCCGCGAGGTATATATACCCAATGGAGGTAGAACATTTTGAGGGAAGAAAAAAAAAAAGACCACCATCACCAGCACCACCAGCGTTTAGATACAACGTTGGCCAAAGGATCATCGACAAGCAACACCGTTGTTCACGGGTTGGGTTAAACCTCGAGGGTCGGGTCGGGTCGGGTCGGGTCGGATCGGGTCGGGTAAACTAACCCGACCCCGGGTGACCCAAAACCCGACCCCGCCCCGACGCGTGAGAGCATGAACGCCTCCTGGCCCGACCCGACCAGTGATATCTTGAAGACATTCTGACCAGACCCGCGGGCCGGGTCAGCGTGACCCGTTGAAAGCCCTTATTTTTAAAACAACACCTAAAACAAGAGCTAGTGACGCTCACCTCATTCTGGCGGACATGGTGCGCTGCTCTCGCCACTCCAGCCCAAGGAGGGCGGCGCGAAGGCTGACGGCGAACATCGTGCCCTGCTCAGCGAAAGCAAACAAAAAAACAAACAAACAAACAACAGAACAAACAAACAAACAAACGAACAAAACAAAACAAAACGAAACAAAACAAAACAAAACGAAACAAAAACAGAACAAAAACAAACCACATCACAGTAGGATACATGTTAGCTGGTACACGAAGGTACACCCCCATTTTGCAAAACAAAAATATGTTTTTCACGAAATACCTCCAGTACGTCAGCTGTGAGTCCAACCGACTGCGGTCGTTGATGACGCCTCAACTTTTTCTAGAGCTTGCGAGTGATGCGTCGGGCATGCTTGTTCTTCTTTTTCATTTGTAAAAGTTGTCTTATGCATTCGATTTGCCTTGGCCAATATCAATAGTAGACTCTCAGTTCTCTTAACTACAAAAAAACGAACAAACGAACAAACGAACGAACGAACGAACGAACGAACGATTGAACGAACATATCCAAAAAGCGTGCAGAGAGGGGGAGGGCAACGCTATAACCAGACGCAAAACAGAATTGAAAGCCGACACCCCACTCCCCCTCCCCCCCGCCCCCGGCAGCCTACCCAACACTGCACAGATTATCTCCCGCCGTTACAAGATGCTGCGCAGGATGATCTGCGCAGTACAGATCTATTCCAGGAAGCATCTGCTTAGACTATTAATAGATAGATAGATAATGCGGGTCAAACGGCTCCCACCCTAAAACGACATGAGCTGATGCTGTGCCAGATGATGCAGATCAATGATGCATACCCTGGTATGCCCTGCAATAGCTGCCAGGTAAATCAATACCTAGTACTCGGTGATCGGTCCGGCAGTAGTGGTCCCTTTACAGTGCCGGCTTTGCGCGCTGTAGTCCCGATGTAATCGCTTGGCACTGATGGGAGTCACCCGTGTGGCAGTGTGCGGAGTAATTGGTGCCGGTTGGCGCTATATATAGCGCCGGTATTGTTGCCTGGCGCATACATGTATACCCGCACTATACAGGGACTGGCGCTACCGTACTACCTGCTGCCCCAGGGATCGAACGGTCTCATCACAACCGCCACCTCGCCTTCCGCCCCGCCCCCTTGCCCACCCTGCCTCTCGCTCGCAGTCGCAAAAAAAAACACCACACCATACGAACCATATATACGCACCGAACGCAGCATGCACCTACAATAGGAACATAAGGAAAACACCGAAAAAAGGGTCAAACCTCCTCTCGTCCCCTCGCTCTCCCTGCCCACTCTCGTCCTCCTCCTATGAATATGATGGGCGAGAGCCACTATTAAAAACACACGAACCCGCAAACGAAACAAAAGCGCAAGCAGACGAGCAAACAAGCAAAACGAGAACAAGCAAAGAGAACAACCAACTGTGACACTACGACAAGAAAAACATGAAAAAGAAATGAAAAGAAAACGCGCGTTGCTAATTCCTCCCGTCCTCCTCCTCCTCCTCCCATTGCCAGTACTACTGCTACTACTACTACTAATACGGGGGACCATAGTAAATAGGACCAAATATTGTGAGTAAAAAGAGCGAAACATACATATTTTGTGTGTACCGTAGGTCCTATTTAATATAGTCCCCCGCAATACTACTACGCGTACCGCGAGATATACTTCTGCCAGCATCACTGACACTCCTACACACTCCTAGTATCCTGTACCAATACGCCCTACACATAATACTGTTACTGCTACTACTACTCCTACTACTACTACTACTTCCAATAATACTACTGCCACTACTACTACTCCTGCTACGGGGGAGCATAGTAAATAGAACCAAATATTGTGAGTAAAAATAGGTAAATATACAGGTTTTTGCGTATACCTTAGGTCCCTATTAACCATGGCCCCCCGTAATACGATTGAAATACCAACCACAGGAGAACCATCACCTCCACTACCACTCCTGCACCTAATAGTGGCCCTGATAGTGGCCCTCCTGCCCCTCCTCCTGGCCCTCACCATGACGATGGGGTGGAAAAACGACGCAGTCCTCCCCTCGATAATCCCGAACTCCCCGCCCTTGGCGCTAGCCTCAGCCGCACCGAGAACCAGCGGAGCCAGCGCCGCGGCACTCGCTCCGGCCGCCACCCGCACGCCGGCGCCCGCTCTCGCCGCAGCACCCCCCCGGCCGAACGCCTTCTCAACCCCCTCGAAATCCACATCGAACGTTTCGGCTGCTCGCTGCTGTTGGGATTCGGAAGCGGACGATGGGCTAACCGTCATGGAGACGGCGCGGGAGGCTTTTAGGGGAGGGGGGGGGGGCGGGGGTGCAGCGGTGGGGAATGCAGGGCGGCGGCCGGAGCGGGAGAGAGATGGGGGGAGTGGGGGCGGGAGGGCGGGGGGAGGGCGGGGGGCGGGACTGAGGCGGTTACAGCAGCAGCAAAATGGTGGAATGATGGTGTGGTATTACGGGAAAGAGTAATAAGACACCACGCCTTCGACATAATTTCGTGCACGGCCTTTTTGAGACTGTATACCGGAGGGCAGCCAGCTACCACGGCACCAAGGTTTGACTATTAATAGAGGCAAAGGACATTGACTAGACCACGGCACCAGGACAAGAGTTAATAAACACATGTACCATTAATAGGATGTTTCTGAATTATCCTCCTCTTTGGTCTCCCGATCGCCTTTTCGGGCAGCTCGTCGCCCGTTGGAACCTTGTTCGGGGTGGAATCCGTTCCAACTAAGCGTATCATATTATGCGTGGACGTATACTCACTTTTGGTCTATTTAGGAGGAAGCAGCACAAGCAACGAAGCGAGATGAGGTTTGATAACTGAGAAACTGAACACAGCAGGGGCAGCAGCAGCAGCAGCAGCAGCAGCGGTAGCGGCTTCATATTGAACGTGATTCATGCGCCGCAAAAAAACATCACAATGGTATTAGTAGAACCAATAATCAAACTGCTACTACTGTATAGATGAAGAGCAAGAGTTTCAACCGGCGAGAAGCAGTCCCAACAAGGCCCGAAGAGGGGAGAAGTCAGAAAAAAAAAAAAACGTGAACTCTTTATGATGTCTCTTAAAATGAAATATTGGTGACGGCGTGGCTAACTACCCTGCATTGATTGATCCAGTGTTGAAGAGGAACCGTTTGTTTCGTTTTTTAGCGTTCTTTCGTGAATCAGTCTCTAAAATATTGGACCGTCTACTTTCGAAGAGTCACACCAAGATCCCAAGTGATGTGCCCGCGTTGACCAGCTACCGGATAAACGCACTTCTCCCTTCTTGTACAATAGGGCAAGGAAAGAGTCCTCCGCGTTGGGTTGGCATCGTGAGGAAGAGAGAGAGAGAGATCGAGTGGGGTTCGGACGGGCAAACAAGGCCCGTCTCGACTCCAAGGAGGCTCGGGTTACCAAGCCGAGTTCTCCCGGTTCTCGGAAAGATTCTCAGACGTGATGACCACTCCTGGTGCATCTTCCATGGTTGTACATGTGCGAGGACCGTTCTACGAACCTTTCCCCCCAACACCTCTTCTCTCCATCTCGGTCTTTTGTGTAACCATCGAAGATTTCGCTGTGCGCTTGATGGCCCCCATCGATTCCGTGAATTCAGAGCAGGCCACGGCGAGCGACAGCTGTTCCGCAGGGTCGGCACGGCTGATACCAACATTCGATGGGTCTCACAGGCCTAAATGATCACGAGGAGGACCCACCCACCCACCCACCCAACCCATCCTCATCTGTCGCACCAAAACACATACCCGGGTACTATATACACTAAAAATGATCGCGCAGCAAATAGAGCATCTTCTTCAAAAGTACTATTAATACCAGTGCACTACGAATAAATACTGTACCCCCCGCTGGGCTTCGGGAGGTTGTCTCTCCTCCCTCCCCTCTCCGAGTAGGTTTTGCAATCTGGGAGGCAGGATCTTTAGGAGTGTTTTTGACTCGAAAATTGCCCAGCGCGGTCTGCGCTTCGGAATCGTCGTCCGCCATTGAGAAATCTCCAGGTTCGACGCAAACGCGGCGCAGCACCGTATGGCCAGTTTAGGCCCGTTTTGGCTGTGGTTTGGGGTCAGGGTTAGGGATAGGGTTGGAGTCAGGGGTTGGGTTGGATCTTCGCCCGTACCTTGACCCCAACAGGAACCAAAATACCTGAACCGCCTATCAACCTGAAGATCCTACCTCCCAGATTGTAATGGGACCTCTGTCTCTGTCTAGGATAAGGCATGGGCACTGAGATAGGGCATGGACACTGGTCAATGTCCAGGATGGGTGGAAATAGCAGTTTAGTGTGAACAACGTACAGACCCACACCGTCTGGTGTCAGGTATATGGCCCTGTTTTTGTTTGCCGCGTGAAATGGAAATAATTGGGACAAAAAAATAATACCAGTAATAATTTTAATTCCTGAATTCGGCGAGACGAAATATGAAGTAGTGTCTGCACTCTGAAGCACAGATTACCGTACGCAGCTCGCGTGTGGAACGGGATCTGAGCGACGCGCGTTGTACGTATGCTCTGTATATGCATACCAGATATGTAGGTTGCTGTCGCTGTGCTGTTGCTGTGCTGCCGCGTTGCCGCTGCTTGCTGTGCTTTTCATCTTGTTCTGCTGCTGCTGCAGCTGCTGCCCATTAATATCAGTTGTTCGCTTGTTGTGCTGCGTTGGTTGGGCGTCGAGAGTCTCGTAACCTCTCTCTGTAACATGTGTTTTAAATGTCTCAGGCCCAGCGTGCTTGTATACCAAAGGCAGACGGCGTGCGCCGTGTGATATGTACTCTCTGTTGCTGCTGCTGCTGCTGCTGCTGCTGCTGCTGCTGCCGCCGCTGATGCTGCTGATGTTGCTCTCTGCTGCTGCTGCTGCTGCTGCTGCCGCTGATGCTGCTGCTGCTCGCCGGCGTTGCCAGCAGCAGGTGTCGCTGTTCTCCTTCAAAAAAAAAAAAAACGTTCCTACTCGTACAGCAGCACTTCTTGTGTTCATCATATCGTATCATATCCTATCGTATCGTATAATACCACACTTCGCCAAAGTGATCGTATGATGTACCACACCGGACAGCGGGTACCAGCAAGACGTCAAGCCCCGCGTTCTTAGGACGGCGTGCGTCTTGTGGTATACACTAATATATGTCTGCTGCTGCTTTGGTATACACTAATATATGTCTGCTGCTGCAGCAGCTGCCGCTGCTGCCGCTCGCTGCTGCTGATAGCTGCTGCTGATACCTGTTGCTGCTGCTGATAGCTGCTGCTGCTGCCGATAGCTGCTGCTGCTGCTGCTGCTGCTGATAGCTGCTGCTGATCGCTGCTGCTGATAGCTGCTGCTGCTGCTGCTGATGATGATGATCTATCAGCAGTTATTGCTGGTAGTCAGCAGCTATCTGGAGAATACTTTGGTGTTCAGAGCGAGAGGATACTTTTGTGTTCAGAGCGAGAGGATACGAGGTCATATATATTTATATATATATATATATATATACCAGCTGACCAGAGGGTATGCCGCCTTCTCCTCCTTTCGCCTTAAAAGTTCTTCGTTCCACGAATATCATGTAAAATTAAAGACATACCTGATACTGGTACCTGGTATGTACCAGGTGCTTTCGTATGTCATGTATCAGTATGTTCCTTGTTCTCTCGTGTTTTTCGGAAGGTGTTTGGGGGGAGGGTTTCCTTTTTTTCAAGTGCTGACGCAGAGCAGCGCATGTATAAAATATGTACCCACGAGTATTTAATACTGCTGTATCGACAAGCGCGTGAGAGTTACCGTTATATATTCGAACATTCGAACCCCTCTCCTCTCCTCGCGAGCGGACACAACCCCAACGATGAACCACGTACGAGTACTCGTCGTCCCTCCGTCTCTGAGAGGCAGGCAAGATAACCTGGCTGGCAGTGAGACGGTCATCGACCCGACCGGCTACTCTACAGCAGCAGCAGCAGTACTGCTGAACCAGGTACCTGGTAGACTATGGTCTAGAAGCTCCTACTGCTGTACTGCTGCTACTCTGGCTCAGATGCAGGTACTACCTGCTACGCGGAAATTCGAGGCAAATTCGACACATACACCGTCTCATGTCTCATGTACAACAATACGCGGAAAATAGTCGACACAGGCACCATATCGTCCCAGTGCGCTACGAGGGCTAATAAGCCCCCACAGAGCAAACACCACACACCAAGCCAAGCCAAGAGGGTGTCAGAGTTGTACGCCAGGCAAAGGCTACGCGAAGCCGGAGAGCACAGACGATATCAGAGGGCACAAAGATTCGCGTTGCTTTCGGGCTGTGTGACTCGTCACAGCACAGCAGTGAGCTGTCATGTTCATCATCACCTCGAATTCCCAGGCCAGGAGACGAGCGAGCTAGCGGCGCGCCGACGAAGGCGGACGACCCTCCTACCAGTGCAACGCATAGCGTGGTGCTTTTGGCGAAACCCTTCATAGTTTCGAAGTCAAGACGTAGAGCAGGAGAATGAACAGGGTCGCCCACAAGGTGACATGACATGCTCTCGCGAGAGTCCTCATCGGGGAGTGACATGACCTTGGTAGGCTTGTTTCATTCATTCTTCTAGGGGAGGCGGGGACGTTTCTGCTGAAAGATACGAAAAAAAATCCAAGATCCATTCCATTCCACACATCCAGCCCCACACCCACAGCGAACAAACGTGAGCAGGAGGAAGTAATCTACATCAAATATTGCGAGCACCACTGCTCCCCTGCCTGAGGACGAGAAAGGGTGCCCTCTAGCGTGCCCGCTAGTCCCGCAGGAGCGCTCCGCGGCAATACGTAGGCGGGCAGTACAATGATGACACCAGTAAGCAACAACAACGAACAACAACAGCAAACAACAGACAGAAGTTACTTCAGTTCTCTGCAACGAGGCATCACCACTCATCACCAGCCAACGACCAAAAAAGCAACAACATCGCGTTGACTGTCTAAACCCAAAGGAGAACCGGACCCTTGCCAATCCGGGCTTCGCGCTGCTGGTTTGCTAGGCCTGCTGCTGCTGTCTGTATAGCCAGCCGTGATAGCCTGTATCATCGCCGCGATTATTTTCGGGTTCATCAGGCTGCGAAGAGACGAAGTAAAAAGAAGAGCGTCTCAGCCCAGCACAGGCAACACCTTCTTCGTCAGTTAATTAGTTCCGATATATATACCAGGTACCTGATATCAGTTTCCTAGGCAGGCCGAAGGGAAAGATGAATCAGATGGCGATGGTGTACTGCTGTAGATAGAGTAGCAGCAGCAGTACTGTAGCAATGGTGGAAGATATCCGTGGCGACGGGTGTGCGACGGGAACTGCTTGCTGCTGCTGTTGTTACGGACGAGCAATCAATGTCGGCACAGCTCTAAGGACGGCAGCAGCTTTAGCTCCTGTAGGAGAGGACCTCTTCTACAGTTAGTGTTCGCGAGTGCGCCCGCCGGCTAGACCTCCCGAGGGGGCGCTAGGGGGCAGAGAGATCTATAGCGGCATCGGCACCACCGCCGCCGCCGCCGCCACCGCCAGGAGGAGGAGGAGGAGGAGGAGCAGAGGGGAACCCGTACCGAGTGTCGGCGATCTTACGTTCGGATTCGGGGTAAGGTGTCTTGCTGTAGTTTCGTTTCCATGTTTCGTTTTCGAAACTGACCCTTCTCTATTTCCAAGTGGTTTGTCGGCGGTGATGTCAGTCGTCGACAGCAGTGAAACGTCAAAAACGACACTTCGTAGAACACGTGGTGAGCACGGACAAACAGATGTCACAGACACCGCGCAGACAACCTTGGTGTTGGCGGCCCGCTGCGGCGAACTTCACGATGTCATGGATGATACGATACACAGCTTTCGTGCGAAGGGGAAGCTACCGAGTGCCGTTCTAAAGGGCACGGGCGATCTCCCGCGCGGTTTCGAGGTGGGGTTCTGATATTCAATACCAGGTACGAGTATACTATTATTATTAATACCTGGTACCTGGTACACCATTGTTGTTGTTCTCACATTAACTCACAAAACAGTCGCAGGACAGGCTCTCCGATAACTCTGGAGTGGAAGAAATACCTCGGTAGTAAAACAGAGGCAAAAACAAAGAACAAGCATACGCACTCCACCACTACGGACACCAGGGAAGCAAAAAGGAGACTAGCAGACAAAACCCTAAAAAAGAAGATGAAGCGAAAAAAAAAAAAAAAAAAAAAAACAGATACCTGGTACGTAGCAAAACGCAAAAAAAAAGGCAAAACGGACCATACTAACAGAGACACAAAGAGGTACAAACGGGATTGAAAGAAATCTGAAAAAAGGGACAAAAAGGGACAAACACGGGCGGGGGGGGAAGAAAATACGAAAGGCGGGCACTGGAGCATACGGACACGCAAAGTTGCCCAGGTGGCACCATGCTAGTTACTTGGGTCCTGAAGAAGGGAGTGCATCATGACGATGATGGCCAAAACCAGGCTTCAGTATGTTGGGCAGACCGCCTCCCCCCCCCTCCCCCCCCCATTCCCCCTCGTCCCCCTTTCGCCCCCCCCCTCTTCCCTGCCATTCTGCGCACGCGCGTAGGCGTCAACGGTTGTGGTCGTGGTTGCAGCTATCCTATGCCGTTCTGCCGATGGCTCCTTCTCATATTTATGCCATTTCCGCATGAAGGCCTCCGCCCCTTCCTCGACCCGTCGGAACCATCTGCCGGCTTTCTGTGCTGCCTCGCGCCACCCTTCGAGCTTGATGCCGAACTCCTTGAGGTCCTCCTCAAGGTACCTCATCCAGTTCCACTCCTGTCCTCCGGAGTAACCCCTACCCCCAACCATCTCCCCAAACATCACCCTCTTCGGCAGACTCTCCCATGCGTGTCACAAAGCCCGCAAACAAGAGCCTACGTCTGCGTACCGTCGTCTCAACGCTCTCAGATGTTGTCCTGAGAAACGCGCTAGCATAGGATGGAATTTGGTCTTCGCGCTATCGTTTTCGCCAGCCGATGCATCGGAGGAGCATCTTGTGGTGGACCTCCCGTAGCCTAGCGTAATCAGTCTTGCTCCGGCTCCAAGTAACGCAACCGTAGAGCAACGTTTCGATCACCTCGGCTCTCAGCGTTCGCACCTTCAGCATAGATAGGCTCACACCCGGGCGGTCATAGATTTCCATCTTATACCGTCCGGAGCATGCCCATGCCCTCTGGAGTCGACGCGTTACCTCGACACTTCTGCCCGTCCAATACCAGGTACCAGGTATAGTATTTAGTAGGAAACATAAGGAGAACCGGTACGTACATGCGAAGATCGGACCGACAGGACTTTGAATCCAAACACTCTGGCAGGTCCCAAAAATCGGTAATTTTGTTTCTTCTTGATCTTGAAACTCCGCTGTCGGCAGTACAATGGGAAACAGTAGTATTAATAGTACAGAAAACGTCCTCTGCCGCAACTTACGGCCCGTTTTCGGCTTCACGATACGACTCTGTGCCATACAGTAGCCTCCATGTGAGAGAGACACCTATACCGAGTAGAGTCCACACCTAAACCGAGTAGAGTCCAGTGGGACACGGGCGATCTTCGGTGCGATTTCGTTTAAGGTCGGCTTTCCGGCTGTATCTCGTTGCTACAAGCACCAGGCATACGAGTTCATACTTGCGAAACCGAGCCTGTTCGAAGTTTCTGCGATCCCCGAGCACAGCATGGCTTGTCCCCTGAAACGCGGGTGCAGTAAGTAGTGGTGCAGGAGAGGCTATACATAGCAGGGAGGATGTTGATCGTGCTTGCAATGGATATTCATGACGCGACGACGGTTGGAGATATTGCGGAGGTCCATTGGTATTGGGATGTCCGGTAGCGGGATAAGCACGAGGAAAAGCAGTGCCCCCATGTTCCACTCTTTATGCTCTGCACGTGGCCCCGCCGCGCACCGCGGGCTGCTTCGAGTATGGAGCGATCAAACAATATACTAGTCTTGTCTCTTCAACATATAAGAAGCGTTTATATACTCCGTATATATTATATATATATTTATGTTCGTGTTGAACCAAAAAGCTCCCAATATTTAGGGACAGTGAGACCCGGTCTATGTCTACATCAAGGAGGGCATACTGCACCTCGACCCTGTCCGTCTGTGCTCAAGTCCTGTCATACGCGCCCTGGGTCGTTTCAACATATACGTTCATTGGGGGATGTATTGCTCCAACTCGATGTACCGGTCGCTTTTAGGAAGTGTTAACTTTCCAGCGGCGTTTTGGGTCTGTTCTGATCCGTGTGTTCGTTTGTTCGACTGCAGCAGGTAAAAGTGAAAACGGACGAAAGACACATCCGGAGTTTCCACACCGCCGAAGACCTTGAAAAAGCTCAGGAGCATGCTTCGATTGCGGTTGCTGAGGTCATTAGATACTCTGAAACATCAACACACACATGACAGGCACCCCAGGAGGTGGGCTTCGGCCCGGGCCGAGCGTCTGCGTGATGGCTATCGGCATTCCTTGTCGCGGGAGCGTCAACCACCTTGTCGCGGGAGCGTCAACCACCAGGGATCAGAAGACACGAGATCATTGGTAAATCGGCGAGAGTCATGCTTGAGGTCTGACTGCTGCAAGTGTGGTTGGTGGTGGTAGCCGATAGGTACCAGGTGTCTTCTCTGCGTGTGCGTTCCATAATATTATCCCCCTCCAATGACACCCCCCCCCCCTCTTTCTCCAATTCTCTTCAACTTCTCTCTCTCTCCCTCGCTCTCTCTCACTCTTCATTATCTCTCCCTCTCCCTCGCTCTCTCTCTCTCGTTCGCTCTCTCTCCAGCGGCGATTAATAATATGGTACCCCCCCCCCCCCTTCCCCAGACGCTTCACGCGTGTGCCTCCCCTCCTGCCTTTAAACCCCCTGCACACACCTCTGGCTTCGAAAATGAAACAAAGGGGGAAAAAAAAAAAAAAAGGAAAAAAAGCAATAGTGTACGAAATAAGAAAAAAATATTGTGTGAGATAAAAGGGGCAAAAAAAGCAAACAGAAGAGTCGAAGAAAGACAGAATGGAATGGACCGGTGGCTTGTTGGCTCGAGACCCTTTGTATTGCAATCGTGCATCATCAAAAAAATCGTGAAACAAGCCAGCAACCTCCAAATCCCGGGGTGGAGCAGGGTTAGTAGGCGGCACGAAGACGACCCCGCCCCCCCCCCCCCCCCCTCGCCCTCCCCTCGCCCCCCCTCCAGACGCCTCCTTGTCTCTATTTTCCTCTCTAATTTTCCTCCCCAATTTTCCTCTAGCTGCCTGCTACTAGAACCTATACTGCGACCTCGTCAGTAAACGATGAAAACGAGTGGCGAGAAAATGAGCCACAATCCACAAAACACTCGGAAAACAGACGCGCGGACATCAAAGCAGGCAGGCATGCAGGCAGGCAGGCAGGCAGGCAAAAAAAGCAAGCGACCCAGTGCGTCACGTGAGCCCACCGGCAAGGAACCGACGAAAGCCACAAAGCAAGCCAGATAGAAAAACAGGGATGCAAAAGCAAGCCAGCAGTCAAACCCGCTAACCCAGCGGAGCAACCTGGCGAGCGAGGCGGCAGCAAGGAATCAAAGCGAAGCCGAAGAGACCAGCCAAAAAAAGGAACCAAGCCACCAACCCAGGAGAGCAAGCTGGCAAGCGAGCCGGCGAGGACTCAAAAACGAGCCAGCATACAAGCAAGCAAGCCACCGGAGCCGGCACGCAGTCAAGCAAGCCAGTCAGCGAGGAATGTCGGAAAGCAAGCAAGCTAAGCCCAGGAGAGGATTCAACCAAAGGGAGTTGGCAGCCAACCCACCACCCAAAACAGACAACCAAAACGAGGCAAAGACACCTGAAGGTCAGAAAAACGCATGCAAGACCAAGCCCGGGCCTCATTGCCCACCCCCGCCGCCCATGTCCTTCTTCATCTGATCCAATTCAGACTCAACCTCAGGCGAAGACGAGGTTAACTGCGGAGCAGCCCCCTTCTTTTCCGGGAGCTGACAAGCAAAAACAAAAAAAGGGTTAATTACGCGGAATCGGGGCGGGAGGAGGAAGGGGGTGGGAGGGAGGAGTGAGCTTTGGTGGAGGGGGGTAATGAGGGATTGGGGGGGGGGGGGGGGGGGGGAGCGGGGGAGGGGGGGGGGGGGGGGGGGGGGAGGGTGCTCATGTTCATGCATGGCCAAAGAGTTAGTTGTATGGGGGTGGATTTTGGACCGAACACTCTTGCGCTGAAACAGTGCGTGATCAATTAGGCGCGACCAAACATGACTGGCTGAGCGCCGACAGCTTCGAGGGAGCAGAGAGGGGGGACAATACTATGCGGATTCGAGCTCTCTATGGTATGGCAACCGTGAAGATTTCAAAGTGTATCGACACACGAGCACGACCACAGAGGGTTGAGCAAACGAGAACCCGCACAAACGACACCTACCAACCCCCCCACCCCGCCCCTCCCTATTGTATACCAGGTATAGGTTGGGTTGGTGTCGGTTGGCAACGACACTGTAAAACATGCCGCTCACTACGTGAGCTAGACAACCAGGGTACCGTTTTTTTGGTTTGCTTTTTTGGCGGTCGCCCACAGTTGGTTGTCGAGTTAGATCATTTGTGCGAGGTAAAAACCTTTGCTCCGCACAAGGGCATTGATCGTATCACGTCGTGCTCAAGGTAAGGCACCCAAGAGGCAGTTACATAGTACTCCCATTGCTGTCTCTGGAAGTGGCCATACCGGAAATTAAAGTAACTCATTGAAGCTGTCGTCCATATGTAGGTCCGCCTTACAAGCGGTTCTTAGTAGGATGCAGCTCACCCTTCATGCGACTCGCCGGACACCTCACGTTTCGCTTCGCGCTTGGTGCAAGCAATGTCTGCCTGGTCGGCGAAAACCCGACATGCTCCGTCCCGGCATTGTAGGGATGCGAGGGTCTATGGTCATTCGACTACCGCCATGCATGAAATCGAGTGCATCTCTCCTATCGAGTACACCCCCCCCACACACCCACCCACCACTCACCCCCTCCCTCCCGCCCTTCTCGAGACCAAACATGTCAATATTTCAGCTTGGACCCTTCCCCCCCCCCCCCCCCCCCCCACCCCGCCCTTTTCCAAGAACCATTCCCTAAATAAATACTATAACTTGGAAGTAGTATTTTATAAAATGATGAAATACGTCAGCTGTGAGTTCGACTGATTACATAGTTGATACTCAACTTTGAAGCTGTATTTGTAATTTCATTTCGGCTCCCTCTCGAACCAAAGATGTCGAGGGGTACCAAAAACAGTTTCACGAGACCACAGAGACGCCAGGAGACCGGCCGGTCTTTCTAGGAGACCAGCCGGTCTTTCTTGGAGACCGGCCGGTCTTTCTCAGACAAGTCAAGGCCTATTTTGGCCTCCACTATCACCACGCACCGGTGCAGCAGTTTTTCGTTCGGCGAACGAAAGAAAGGGGGTTAAGCCGCAGTCAGAAATAAATCACATACACGGGTACTTTGTTTTTTTTCACTGCTGAAAACACTCACCAGGCCCTTCATCTTGGCCAGCTCGTCGTCCACAGCGTTGGTCCCCTCCAATGCCTTGAACTGTCCCTCAAGAGATACGCTCGACGTGCCCGTGAGCTCCCCGGATATCTATCATGCACAGACGGCACACACACGCAGAGGCAGGCCACCGCAGCAGCAGCAGCAACAGCAACAGCAGCAGCAGCGGCAGCAGCAGCACCGCGAGCGCGGCGCGCGGGCAAAAACAGGCAAGCAAGAGTGAGCGAGCGAGCGAGCGATCGAGCGATCGAAACGGGTTTTTCGTCAACAGAACGCACGATGAATGCGGTGGTGGTCAATTCCAGACATATGTTACCACTCCGACCCGGGGCTTTAGTGCCGGCTGACTATTACGGGGGACCATAGTTAATAGGACCTGTGCTATACATAAAATCCTATATATTTAACCACTTCTACTAACGACATTTGGTCCTATCAACCATGGTCCCCCGTAATAGTTGAGTCGTAGTGCCGGCTGCCCGCTGTACGTAGTGCAGTGCCTGTGAAATCGCTTGGCACAGACCAGGACCAATCGGTGTGCCGCGAGCGGAGTGCGGAGTAATTAGTGCCGGTTGGCGCTATAGTGCCGGTACTGTTGGCTGGCGATACACCGACACTGTAGAGGGACCGTTACAGAAATAGTATGAACCCCCATTCGAAGTACGACGTGAACTCAACGGGGACAACATTTTCCGGCCAGAAAAGTGGTACTCGTATGTACTGTACTCGTCTTCCCTGTTGGGACTTGATTCGATTTGTGGCGATCGAAAAAAAAAAAGAAAGGGAGAAAGTCCGGTTCTGCCCACCCCCAAAAGGGAGCGTGTGCAAATAGGACACTGGCATCATAGTAAACAGCAGCAACACACAGCAGCAGGAGCCCCAGCCAGCCACAGGCAGCAGCTCTCGGCGTGCTTCATATCATCATACCACAACAAACCGCAGTATTAGGGGGGGGGGGCATAGTACTACCAGTGCATGGTAATACCCCTGGTACAGCACATAGTAAGACGTACCACCCTGTCCCAAAATATAATCACCGTTTGATTTAACAATTAGTGTGAAACCGTTGATTGTATTACGGGACATACTGGTTGTAATCGGGACCAACGACGCACCCGAAACCCACCCACACGCCATGTTTCGGTTCTGCGAACAACCAAACTGCGTGTTCCTCCGCGATAGTCACAAGCGAGACATATGAACGGGCTGATGTCTGTAGCACGCGACAAGAAACAACAACCCATGAGCGGGCATTCCGAAATTCATGAACGAAGCGGCAACGAGAAACAAGAACAGAGACAAGAGTCTCGACCCGATCAACCATTTTTGTTGTAGGGAAGAGCTTGCGGTAGCGCCAGCCAGCACCATCACCATGCGGCGCGCGTGCCATGCAGACCGCTGCAGCAGTGCAAGCCCCTTCGGGGCTGACTGGCATGCCGTATGCTCTAACGGTCGCTTTTTCTCTGTACTAAAATCAGTTTCACCCTTTTAGGACCCGCAGTCCCGTTTTGGGGACAAACTACTCAAAGAAGAATTCGAGTCGTTCGTCCCCAAAACGGACTTTTGACTTTATTTGCAAAAATAAAAATAAAAAGGATTCAATTGTTGAGAGCGCCTTGTAGCGTGGGTAGGGCACAATTCGATGCGAGTCGACGAGGGAAGAAAAGGCTGAAATCTTCTCGCGATAAAAATGAAGGCACGTACCGTAGCGGGAAAGGGGGGAGAAGAGCCTGCTATGTGACCCCGGATCTGAGTTACGAGTTGGAAGAAGAGAGAACAAGATGGTAAATGGGATGAGCAAAAAAAAAAACAAAAAAAAACGGGACTGTAGTCCTGGAAGGGTGATAACCAAAGTCCCGTAAGATAAAAATACCGTGTACTTTGCACTATACGTATCTTAATATACACCTGGTACGTGAAACACCGTGGCGGTTGCGATGCTCCTTCTACGGGGGGCCATAGTGAATAGGACCAAATGTTGTTATTACGGGGGACCATAGTGAACAGGACCTATGGTATACGTAAAAACCTACCAGGTACCTGGTATACATTTAACCATTTTTTACTAACACTATTTGGTCCTATTAACTATGGTTCCCCGTAATAGTAAAAATAGGGAAATATATAGGTGTTTGTGTGTACCGTAGGTCCTTGGTATTTACTATGGCCCCCCGTAACTATGGAAATATCTCGATGGGGTCGATCAAACTTCCCCTGTGGGCATCTCCCTAGCGGGTGCAACCACAAAGTCGTGTTCTTAGACTGAGCAGGATGAGCAGCTCACCCTTCATGCGACCGACTCGCCCAGCACCACGCGTTTCGCTTCGCGCTTGGTGCCAAATAGCAATGTCTGCCTGGTCGGTGAAAACCCGACGTGCTGCCCCGTCCCGGCGTTGTAGGGATGCGAGGGCCTACGGTCGTACGACTACGCTCATGCCCGTTGTTGTATCGCCTCCAACAAAAACTCGTCCTGGACGATGTGTTTGTCATATTAACTTGTCACATGTATTATAACAAACACACTTGCAAATATGAGTTTCGACGCAATATTCTCTCCGATCTCGCAGCTTGGACTGTTTTTTTTTTCGTCAGTCGTAAATATTTAAACGGTAAATACGCCAACCCTTGTAAATCCCCATTTTCGTCTTTTTCTGCGCGGCCTCTCTTCTTCTTCTTTCAGAAACTCGGCTCCGAAAAAA